>OY728158.1:54010000-56510000 GCA_963277665.1 Viscum album
CACCATCAGATTGAGAGATTGATCCTCTTCAACCCTCCATGCATATCCTGCATGAAACTAACACATTAACAAACAACATATAATGTTCTACCCATCTATAAGGATCATCTCTAGATAATGAGACATTATCAATCATCCTAATAACCTACATGTAATCTCTTTCCTACATACATGTTATTATTTGAAGAATGAGATACTTCCAAAATATGTTCTCTGAGGCTATTCACATATCCACTGTCATTCATATGTCAATGTTTGATAATAATTCATCCCATAAATAGTAATGGGTCTCATGAGTCCATCACATATCATCATGGATTCTCCATAAGAACAGAATACACCAGATATTCTCGACTCAGACAATGACGGTTGAATCAGTGATCACCTATCCACAACAAAAACGATTCATGTGAATCCTTGAGACCATGATATTTTTTATCACTTCAATTTTATAAGGTCATGTGTTTCAAAGAATTCATGATATAATATGAAATTGTATGATCCTTGAAAATAAGAATGATTAAGTAAGTGTGATCCATAGTGGAGCATGTTTATTAGAAACATTACCACTTTTAAATGAGAAAATGTGGTGATAACCACTATATAAATACCAAACGACTTGTCAATAAGGTGAGAGTATTCAATGGAGAGATTTATCCTCTTTTAGAGAATTAAATATAACATCCACAATATTTTGTTACATATTCGAGATAAAATAAATGTAGGGGAGGGTAAGGACACTACTCATGGAGAAACACTCCATGTAATCTTCTGATAACACACCATCCTGTACTTTAGGTTATCACATGACCCATTAGTCCTTAATAGAAACCTTAGTGAGAAACATAATTCACCAAAAACCCCAAAATATGAACTTATTTATGAGCATATATTCATGAAACCTCATGAATGTGAACCAGATAATGCAATGAGTTCAAGGAAACTTTTTATTATGGGTAAAATATGTGGTTTCTCATCATCATTTGTAACTTAAACATGTTTTGAATTCATGTGAATACTTATAACACAATAAATTCAACCCTATTGAAGTGTATATATTTCATGAAAACCCTTGGACATGATATAGACATACGTGAAAATATACATATAACATGGTCATGTTCCCATGGATATGTGACCTTATTGTGACCTAGTTTATGCCTTGTCATTAAGAGGCCTTCAATTCTATGTTGGTCTTGAATAACTATTGATCACATGACCTGAGTATCTCAACACCTTCAAGTGAGAAAGTTTGTGATCCTCCTCATGAATCATTAATCATTTATCCTTAAACATGAACCCTTGATAAAATGACCCATTTTGTTACATTTAGTCCATAAATATTTAACCCTGTTTATATTTAGGGTTAAAACCACTATTCATTTGGATGTATTGGAAACCATCATTCATGAACCCTCATTCTATGAAACACAATGATGATTTTTTTTAAATAATAGCTTTCATGTGGCTAATGGATATTATGTACTAGGGTTATGTACCTATGACCTTATTCACCCTTGTCTATAAATAACACTAGTCCTAAACCCTATGACTTGTTCTCACATATGAGTGTGTGGACCTATCAAATACATGTTATAGCATGTCCCATATATGGTCATTGATCACATCACCCATTTTGAGGAAATTTTAGGAACCCTTGTTCCATTTTACCCATGGGTCTCCATTCCATACAAAAATATTCAACAGAACATTTATGGTCATATCTCTTCAACTATCAGAGGATGATGACTGATTATGTCATATAAGAATCCACATGGTTTAATAAAAAATAATTATTGGTCATGGGACCAAATTCTTTTTTGACTGTGGTCATAATTACTTGTCCATCATAATACATAGAATGAGTTCACACATGATATTCCCCCAAGGTGTAAACCCCATCGATTTATTTATAAACTGTATGTGGAGTTACCTTATTTTGTTTATTTCATGCATCATGAATCCAAAAAGAGATCATCCTTCTAGATCAATCCAAAATATTAATCCACCTTTGTGTTTGTCCTGAATAGTCCAATGATTACTAATCCCATGGTTAATATTCACATTATCTAAATTATATCTTTTTATCCATAATCATCTTATGAGATAATGAACTATGAGGAATCTAATTATTGTAAAAAAATAATATGTAAGAAACATTCCTTAGTCCAAATACACATATTCAATACATGTTAATATAATTTCCTTATATGATATTATATACCCCATAAATACAATGAACTTTTTAGTACACTATTTTTAATTTAATTCATATGGACATTACATTATAATATTCCTTATAGAAGCCAAAAATTAATTTATCATACAACTGTATTTGCGACAGGGATCATAACCATTATTCTATTGTGTAATCCTTGGTGTTTAAACCCCAATCAAAATACCCCATATATCTCTTAATGAAGAATCACAATGAATCCCTAGTGTGTGAATCACATTGAAATTCAATCCTACAATCCCATGAAGTGTGTCTAGTATTTTTCTACCTCTAGTTTATCATAATAAAACTGAATCATTGGGCCTTAGATATAAATTATTATTTTATAATAGGGATTATTTGAATACGTATAATATGAGACACATTTCATATGTATGTCTTAATGACACTTCTTCATAATTCAAAGGATCAAATTCAGAAAACAATACCTCAGGGAAACCTCATATTTTGTATGAAACGCATAAAATTATATCCTCACATCATTCACGACATAGATGACATGAATACATAACTACATGGGCTCTACTTCCTATATATAACTTCATACGTTGGACACCTATTTGAGGATAAAATCTATATCATTTTTTCATTTCCATTCAATAAAACTATAATGGGTTGGATTCTTGTTTCAGAATATATATAGGAATCCTCATTGAGGTTTAAACTGAATTCTAAAACACTAACCACCTCCCTAGATGATGTTAAACATCATAGTTCCCAAATATTTCTATTACCCAAAGCATCATAAATTAATTACTGAATAATGGATAACCTATGTCAGATAATGTTGTTATTATAAACACATGTTTTCAATCAGATCATTTGTACAAGGTTAACTGGTCATGAATTAGAGATTGGGATGGATTTATAAACATATCATAACAATATAAGATTGTTCTAGAGTATGAAGACATAAAACAAAAGGTCTTCGTGATCACGACCTCCAATCCCCCTAGTTAGACTCATATTCAAGGTATCGTCAGTATTCCCTTGTGACAACATACCATTAGAAAGAAGGAACATATACGAAATATAAATATTTTTAAAATGATTGTGGTCAAAACATACATGGAAAACCATAAGTGAATTATTTAATAGCATCAAACCTCTCACATGTAAAAAAGGAACAATTTTGTGATGCTTTATTGTGAAAGTGATTGATTGACCATTTACCCATATATATTATGTGGTAATTATATGTGTCCTTATTCATCTCCAATAAATTTAGGTTTCCATAAAATTTAAAAGGAAAAAATAAAAATGATAACAAATTCAAAGATCATTGGATTAAATGTCTCCCATAAAACTCCTCAAGCTACTACACAAATCAAACTAAAAAAAAGCATACACATCATCCTCAATGTACACATTGACACTGAGGTCCCATTATACACTATCACTAACCAGATACATATATTGATAGTTAGTATATGTTATAGTATTATAGTACTATCTTAGTGGATCCATTCTAATTTTTGATAAAGATAATATAATAATCCAATCGATGAATCCATATTGGTCATCTTACACATGATAGGATATGGAAAAGAAGGTTTTCCCGCCTACCACATAAAACCATTTTGGGATCTTGAAACAATATTTCATCAATAAAAACCATCCCTATATTAGGTAGGTGTATAAGATTAATATCCATGTCAAATCCATCACTCAAGAGCTTCCTAGAATTTCTTATATTAACACTTGTTGTCCTCAGAAATGTGTGACCCCAATATACAGGAAGTTGTAGATGATGTTTTCCTTACCCTAGTAATTCAAGATAGGGTTCCTAAAAAGAGATACCATCCATGGAATATAACTAGGGAATTTTTTGAGGTGGATCATAACCATGTAACTAACACTATCTGTGAAACCCATTAGTGTATTTGATAGTGTCCTATAACCAACTCAAGATCATCACTATCTAGAAGCTTTTGACATCATTATAGGTTTACATACTAAATGTGTAATTATATAATTATCCCTTATAAGACCCCATCAATATATGGTGATTCCTATGGAACATTTTCATGTAATCTTTTTCTATCTTTTCGGTATATCATTTTTTGATATTTTATTCCTTAGCTGTGTTTGGGTGAAATTTGGGAGTTTTTGGAGGGGTTTTAGTCATTGCACAATTGTCGTATGGTTTTCCCAAACCGTGCACCCTCTTATGAGTAGCATAGTACCAACACAAAGGGGAAAACTATTAGTGATCATAGTTTGGAAAATGGTGATCCCCTTCCTAGTAAACTGGATATTAAGGTTTTGTTTCCCTGAAAATATTATTTAAGAATCCTTAACCCCTCTTTTTTAACCAGAATTCATCCCATCTTGTCCTAACACATTCTCCTTCAACCATAGCATCAAATGGATGGATTCCTAGGTATTTGAAGAACAGTTCATGGGGATTTGAATACCATATTGAATAAGCTTACCGTATCCTGATAAAATATTATCATCACGTTTTGTATTCTCCATCTCTATTGTCATTATGTCAAATTTTTAGCGATTCGTTCTTCAATTGATGTTGTATATAGATAAAGGTTTTGATAACTTTAGTCCATTTGGTATTGGATCTTGGTTTTGGATCTAGAACTTCTTCTTATTTCAATTCTGGATCATTCTTCTTTAGTTGGGGATTCTATGGGAAATTGCTCATCAATGATCTTAAGGCTGGTGGCCTAAATTTTAAATCACATAATATAGAATTAATTGTGAGTATGTAATTTATCAATTTTGATTTCCTTGATATTGCAATTTCATATGAAATTAAATAAGATTAAATTGAATTTTCAGGTTACAATTGAATGGGTTGAATTTTGTTAAATTATAAATTGGTTGATTTGGATTAATTAATTGGTTAATTAGGTAATGAAATGATGTTATTAGGGAAATAATGGGATATTAGACTTCTGGATTTGGTCTATTAAATGGGATTTTCTTATTTTTTAATTTTTGAGAAGTTCAATTTGAAAATAATGGGAATAAAGTGATGTTTGGATTAACATTGAAAGGTTAATGGGTAAGTGAATAAATGTAAATTGATGGTTTAATAGAGAATTTTTCATATAATTCTTTGTGTTTAATGTGATTATCCAATGTTTTTTATAATTGAATTGATATTCCATGATATGAAATGATGATAAGAGTGTTAATGATGATTAAATAAGAGAATTATGATATATGTGAGAAGTGTGACTGATTACTAAAGTGTGTTGGACAAGGAATGTTGCTTCAATGCCAACTTTTGTGATTTTTGATAAAAAGTTTTGGGACACAGACTAATGATTAAAATATCCATATGGTGAAAGAAATTTTGTTATATACCCAAATATATTTATGTGATAATGAGTATTATACATGAAATGATGTTACAAATTCCTACTTGTGTAGAGGATAGATAATTATTGTGTGACATATATAACATCTTAAAAATCTCACTTATGTGATTTATTGAAAAATGGGTTGTGGGACATGGATTGAAGATTCAAATACACATGGGTATTTTTAATTGTGTTCATGTCCCAATATATAGGCATTGGAATAGGTTTCATGTTATCCAATATATGAATTGGTATAAAATGGATAATTAAAGGCCATGTGAAATATGAATTTTAAATCCCTATGTGTTATTGTTCAAAATATGGCAGGGGTCGAAGTAAGTATTGATGGGTTTGGTTTCAGTTTAAACGTGATTACCGTTATGTATCCAATTAAATAAAAAATAAATGAGATAAATTTTCACATTATTCATTAAAATTTATTATTTATAAAATATCATACTCTTTTAATGATTTGATATTGTTTGATACATTTTTTGTGGAAACCTAGTGAGTTTTAATCACAACATATATGTAAGGCCGAATCAATACTCAAATAGACATTATTTTTGTAGGAAATGATATGGTAAATAGATCGGGGTTAGATGGATGTGTTTGGAGGGAGTATGGATGAGCTAACCAGACTTGGTATACAAACCCCCCTTATGGGAGTTTATAGTGTAATTATTTTTCGTTTTCATTTTAATACATTAAAATTATTTTTCATGTCATATATATTTTCTTGTTATGGATATTATTTATAGTTTTTTTCATCATTTGATATAGGTTTATTCTTTTTAATTATATTATTTGTGTTTTTAGTTAATATTTATTGGTTATTTTTCGAAAATTTATATTATTGTAATAACTTTTGAAAGAGGGTATAATCTCCCCATATTGATATTTTAGACCCTCACTGCTAGTCTGTAGCCCCTGGAATATGAAAATTTTAACTTGGTGTCATGTAACTATCCATCTCGTGGAACTGGTATGTGTCACCCAGGTCAGGATGTTACAAAGTGGTTTCATAGGGTAATTTTATTCATTTAATTGTATTATTATTTGAGAAATGTCGATGGGAGACTAGAAAGAGTCTGGCCTTGGTCAAGAGATAATTCATGGGTCTCTCTGACCCATGTATATGGGGAAAATGAAGTACCCGTGGTGGGATTGGTGTTATTGATGTGTGTTTTTATAGTTAAATGTTATTTCATGTCATGTGATGACCATATTGTGTGATTTTATTGTTGAGTCTACAAATATTTTTATATTTTACTTGTGGCTCATTATAAAACAATATAATAATTATAATACATCATTCTAGTAATTCAATAATTATTTTGAAATGCATCATTTATAAGAATTCATAGTAAAAAATGTTTTTGGTTAGTTTTTTGTAATGAATTTGTTTTTTCATTTATTGTGTATTTGAACGTAAATTGGTTCCTAATATGGAATTTAAGATTATAAAATGATGAAAAATGATGATAGTGGGAGTATAAGGAGAACATTCAGTGGGTAAAATGTTATTACCCTTTTTTAACCATTACCAAGATGTTTCATGGTTAACGGTAGTGACAGCGCCTCATTTTTTACCATGTGACGGGAAATGGGAATACATTTTTATGAATATACGTGAATCTGTCTTATTAGGTATGTTAGGGTTTTGTTAGGTTTCTTAAGACTTGTGTTTTTTAATGTAGACATATTCCCCCATGATAAAGTCTGTTGATTGTAAGATAGAAGAATATGGCTAGAGATGTGGCTCGAGTAGTGGAACCATAGGCTCAGTTATTTATAGGTGAAGGGGATAGAGATCAGTTCCATGAGAAAATTTCTATATTTATGTAGATTATAAAAAGAGACCCAAATCATGTAGTGAATGGTATTTCAGACATAACATGAGGGTCTCAGTTTTAGCGCCCTCCGATGTTTACTAGAGAGGGTGGACATAAAGCATGTAAGTTCTATATTGAGTCAATTAAGAAGATTCATGACCACATTGACACTCATATGGAGTAAATGGTAAAATGGGATTCATACATGTTATGGGGTCATGAAAATTGTTTTTAGGACCTCAAGTATCATGATGTAATACTACATAATATGGAGTGTGTGTTCTTTCAAGGAAATGCATTGGACACCTTTTAACCTGAGATGCTCATGTTGGAGAGAGAAGCAGAGCTTGTGAGGGGGGGACCTAGGGGAGTATGTTCGTGAGGGACTAGGTTTGAAGCTTCATGGAATTTTATTACTTTTCTCCATAATTTTATTTAGATGAAGTTAACCCCATGTAATTCAGGATGGGATTAAATGTCATATTAAATCCCTTGTGGATATCTTTCAACTAAATGTGTTTTCAGAATTTGTGACTCATGTACTTATTTCTTAGGGGAACCTAAAAGATGATTGTAGTGGAGGATATTTGGTTTCATCCATATGATCTAGAGGTATGTCTTCTATGAGTAGGAATAATCAATATGATAATTCAATCCATGGTGATATCACGAAGAGTGGACTGGGGGAAGGTTATGTCACACATGACATTACCCAAGTGACCTTTCACCTATGTGGTAAGATGGGTCAATTCGGTTGGCATTATCTTATACCACAGTTTTAGTGCAGATATTTTGGTGTAATATAATATCTAAATAGGTATTGAATGAAGCCACAATATATGTATAATTATTAGTAATCTTGGTAGAATCAGTGTTCTAGAATATGGTAATCTACATAATATTAGTCATGCAGTTGTATATCTACGAGCAGTGGTGGTTGAGGTAGTGGATGAGGTGCTTTTGGGAAAGAGTGCTTGTATTAACAGTGTTCTATAGAAATAGAAACTCAGGAAATATCTTAGTGAAGAGTTTTATGATATTATCATCCATTTCATCCTACACTTTTCGATTGCAAGGATAGATAATATATTGTTAGTTGTACAATTCTTATAGCTTTAATTATAGGTAGTTCCTATTTTGATATTGGTTCCCCTCACTCTTTCATATCTGCACAACTTGTGAAAGGTTTAATCATAAAAGATGAATTTGTTAGTGGATTTGAGATAATCCATAAATCTTTTGGGGTATGGTCGAGAAACATATGTTTATGGAAAGGGTATTTTCGTTAAGTTGGAAAGTATTGTTTCCTTTCATATCATGACATTTATGATATGTAAAGATTTTAAAAAATTATGGGTATGTGATGTTTAGAGGTGTGCCAATCCCACAAAGGTATTCACTGCAAGAGAGTGAATTTTATGTCTCCTGAGGGTGGAACATATATTCACCATGGATAATATGATATCATTGGTGCATAGGAAGGGCTAGTTCGTCAGCAAGTGGGGGAACTCATTGCCCAGGTTTCTTGTATGTTTGTCAATGATGGGGTAAAGAATTATTTATTTCCAACTATTTTGGTAATGTTTCGGTATGTGTTTCTATAACACCTCTTAGGGTGGCCACTTGAGAGAGACATGTAGAATACAATTGAGCTCATCCCAGGGGTTGAGCTAGTTTCTATTACACCATATAAAATCGAACTAATATAGCTTCAAAATATCAAGAATTAGTTATAAATTTTTAATGATAAGGTTTTATTCCAATATAATCTTTATCCTAGTGGCTCTCCAGTTTTATTTTCTAATAAGACGGGTGGAACATTGCACTTATTTGTTGATTATTAGAAGTTTTACTATCTAACAGTGAATAACATGTATCATCTTCTTTGTATTGATTAAAATATGGACCAGTTTATGGTATATTGTGTCTTCTCCAATATTTATATTATATTAGGGTATACTTAGTTGAGATTTCTACCTTCTAGTATTCCATAATCAACTTTCAGAAGTGGATATGTCCTTTATGAGTTCATTGTGATTTTTTTAGGATGATGAATGATCTTGTTGTCTTTATCAACATGATGAGTTGAGTATTCCACCCATACTTATATTATTTTTTGGTTGTTTTTTTGGATGATATCTTGGTATACTTCATGACTCATGATTATAATTTCCAATATATTTACATCATCCAGGGTACACTAAATGATAATCAGTTATACACCAAGCTATCTAAGTGTAAATTCTGGATTGATCAGGTATATTTCATGGGTTAGATAATTTTAGTGGAAGGTGTGTTTCTGGACCCATGGAAGTAAAATGAATTTTTCTCTTGGGATTATAACAGAAATGTTTCTAGTATCCATAATTTTCTAGGATTATCATGATGTTATCGAAGGTTCATCTGGGTCTTGTCTGAATTGGAACACCACATTCGGGATTGACCAAGAATAGAGTGATGTTTTAATGGTATAGATAATTTGATAATTATATCCAAGAGTTGAATAAGATCTTAAAAATATATCAAATAGTGATCCAAACTGAGATGTAAGAGGATTACATGTTGTTTTGTGATGCTTCTGTGATCAGGATGGTGAATTGTTGAAGTAGGGAGATCAAGTTGTGTTGTAGGGGTAATTATTTCCAAGGCTATATGAATAGATTTATCCTATTCATGACCTCGATTTAGATGTACTATTTTATGCATTTATGTTTTTGATGAATTATCTATTTGGTGAAAATTTCAATGTATATACCGATCATAAGTGTAAAGGGTACATATTTTCACAACAAGATTTGAATCCTTGAAAATGAATATGGGTTGAAAATATGTATTCATTCAAATTTTATATAGATTATATTATCAAGAAATAAAATATTGTTTTTAATGCATTGGGTAGGAAAACTCAGAGTTAGTCATTTCAAGAGTCTAGTTATTAGTGGAAGATGATGATTTTACTTGTTGAGATGCATGTTGTTGTCTAGGAGGGTCAGGAGCATATGAATCTCGTATCAGTGTTAGTGGAGTACAAAAATTTGATTCAAATTAAGGTAAGGTGATATGATGATCTGAAATTTATGTCCTTGGTATGAATACATTACGATGGGGAACCAAATTCATATTGTAATATAGTTTAGAATGAGGTCGTTTATATTAGAAATAGGGTTGTATTCCTATGAGTATACCAGATGAAATGGTGTGTTATTTTCATGACTCTAAGTGTGTGGTACATCAGGGATTGACCAAAATGTATTATGACCTATGTTGATAGTGTTGGTGGCTAGGATGAAATCGTAGATTGTATGCTTTGTGACATAATGAAACACCTTTGAAAGGTGAAGGATGAAAATCAACAACCTAGTGGTTTACTACCGTAATTTTCCATTATGGAATGGAAGTGGGGAAATGTTACCATGATGTTCGTGTTGGGTGTCCCGAGGACTCTATTAAATAATGATGATAATTGGGAGATTGTGGAACATTTTAAAAAATTTGTATATTTATTTGCTATAAAGGATACTTTCTCGGTGGATTAATCGGTAAATTTGTATATTGAGTGATAATTTATTTGAATGAGTCTTCACATAGTATAGTTTCATACATAACTCATAGTTAACATCATTATTATAGATTGGAATATAGGTGGTGCTTCGTACACCAATTTTACTGAATATGGAATTCTACCCACAAACAGATAGGTATTTGGAATATATTATTCAGGATAATGGTTATATTATCTGGGATTGAGTCATAGACTATGGTGGGACTTGGAATAAGTATTGATAACTTATTTTGTACTTGTATAAATATAGTTATCCAAAAACATTACAGATGGGACCATTAGAGTATCTTTATGGTAGTCTATGTTGATCACCTATATATTAGATGGAGGTGGGTGAGTTATGGTGGTTAGTTTGAAGTCCCAAAAAAGAGATGTTGGAACATATTCAGTTCATTTAGAAGCATATGGATATATATCAAGTAATATAGAAGTCATGTGTTGATATAAAATGTTGTCCCATAATGTTTACATAAGGTGATCATGTTTTCCTTCAGGTTTTTCCTACATTGGTTCAGCATTGGCTTTTGAGATAGGGAATATTAGCACCTAGGATTGTTTGGACATCAGATGTTATAGAGAGAATTGGGATGATGGAATATTGATTGGATCTTCCATAGTAGTATTATTCCACGTATGACATTTTTCATGTGTCACAATGTCGACTATATCACCCCAACCCATCTCGTCTGAACTATGTGGATGATGTTTAGGTTATGATAGATTTTTCAGTTAAAGATGATCTGAAACGTGTTGTCAATCATAATGATAAATTGTTTTAGGGAAATACCTTATTGATAGTTTGATTATTGTGGAATCATTAAAATCATTAAGAGGAAACATTCGATATTGAAGCAGCTATATGGGCTCAGTTGATTTATCTTTTTCTTATAAATCAATGAGATTCTTGGGATTAATGCTCAAGGATGATATGTTATAAGGTGTAGAGAATTTAATATCTCTCAAATTTATAGAGATACCTCATTATCATTTTCAAGTACACTTTTTTCTATTTTAGTATATTTTTTCCCATGGGTTCATTTGGGTGAAGTTTTAATGTTTTCTGAACGGTTTTGTGTAGTTCATAGTTGACACATGATTTTCCCAAATTGTTCACCCTACCCCAACAAACTATGAAAAACTAGACAGAAATGGATTTTACAGTTGGCACATGGTTTTTCAAACTTTTGAACTTTTTATGAGTAATTTTTCATACCCACTCAAGAGGCACATGGTAATGGATCATGAATTTGAAAACAGTGTTCCCCTTATAAGGAAACCATGCGTACATGATTTGTTTCTCTAAAAATGTTATTTTGAAATCCTAAACCACCAGAATTTATCCTTATTTTGACCCATCTCAACCACACTCTTTATCCATCAATCTTGGATCCCCACAGATACATTCCTGGATCTCTCAAGAAATGTTCATAATGATTAAAAATCTTTATTGAAGAATTTTTTCATCTCCTTGTAATATATTCTCATCTCGATATGGTTTCTCCCACTCTTTTTTCTTTATCACAAATTTTGAAAAGATTGTTTTCCTCCAATATATGTGGATCAAGATCTAGGGTTTCGATAGATCTAATCTTTTTGATATTGGATCCAGTTTTTAGATTTATACCTCATTCTTCATCGAGTTCTTGACCGTTCCTATTCAATTTTGGATTCCAATGGAAAATTATCATCAACTATATTTTGGTGTGTGTTCTAAATTCCAATTCCCATAATCTTAAAGTTATTACTTGTATGTAATCATGGAATTAAATTTTCCATGATTGGAAAATTGAATATACAATTTAATTATATTATCTTGAATTTCTATATGAAAATTGAATGTTTTGAATTTATTAAAATTGTAAATAAGTGGAATTGGATATATTTATTAGATAATAAATTAATTTAATGATGTGATTATAGAAATGATTTGATATTGGAATTATTGATTTAGTCAATTAAATGGGATAATGTAAAGGTCCAATTGGTGAGATAGGGAATTATTTAATAATGCGAATAAAGTGATGTTTGTATTAATGTTGAATGGTTAATATGTTATGTGAATAAATTTCATTTAATTGTTTAGTGGTGAATTTTTTTTATTTAATTGTTTTTAATGTGTTAATCCATGGTTTTTATGATAATTGAATTGATATTCCATTACATGAAATGCGTATAAGTGGGATAATGATGACTAACCTTGAGAAGTGTGACATTTGGGACTTGTGTGATTGATTAATAGTGATTATGTGACAAATACATCTACATAAAACTGCAAATGGTTGATTTTTTGATAAATGTGTTATGGGACATGGACTGATGCTTCAAATACCCAAAGGGATTATGACATGACGTTCAAGTTCCAAATTGATGTATGGGATTATGATTCTTGGAGAATGACTAATGCTTAAAATTAATATTTTTGTGATTGATTGGTAATGAGTGTGATACAAGGACCGCTTCATAAAAATATAACTTTTTTGATTCATTGGAAAATGGGTTGGCAGACATGGATTTATGATTTGAATAACCCCGTGGTCCAATCTAGGGCATTCTAGGCCGATAATGTTGGTATTGGGCTATGGTTTCAATAAGCTATGATATTAATCAAAATTAAATGGATAAAGAATGTCCATGTGATAATTAATTGTGAATCCCAATGTGTTATGATTTAGACATCAACATGGTCCGAAACAGATATTGAAGGGTTGGGTGTCATCATGAACCCGAGGAAAATTATGCAGTTAATCAACAAATAATGAGTGGTGATAACAATTTACTTTGTGAATTATAATTTATTATTTATAAAACTTCATGAATTATTATTAACTGGATATTGTTTTAGATTCCTTTTTTAGTGGCCTAATGATTTATTCTCACACTCTACTTGGGATTCTTAATTGGTACATGAATAGACTTCAAGTTTGTAGAATAGGACAAGGGAAAATACTTGTGTTAGATGGATGTGTTGGGATGGACCATGGATAATGGAACCATACTGGGTGTTGGGACAATTATGTTAGAGTTGGTTGTGTCATTATTTTTGGTTTTAACATTGACACATAAAACGTATTTATTTTGACATATCATATATTTAGTTATGGAAATTGTTTTTCATTTTTTTTTTCATCATGTGATATTGCTTTATACTTGTTATTATATTATTATAGTTATTGGATACTATCTGTAGGTTATTTATTGGTTATATCGATTATTTTACAACTTTGATAAAAATGTTATAGCCTCCCCATGTTGATATATTCAACCCTCATTGCTAGTTGGAATCTTCTAGGGTATGGGGAGGAATTCTTAAGGTCATGAAACCAACCATCTTGGGGAATTATAGGTGCCACCTATGTATGATCTTTTCAACCCCATACCATAGTGATGTGTTAATTTTTTTCATTTTTATGTTTTAATACATTTTTGATACTATTCTAATCTCACCAAATTTTACAATGACATCTTCCACACTAAACTATAAAATACGCTCCTTCTAATAAAACTATTGATAGGGATCCAACCCCAATAATTGGATACTCCAGTGAAGTGTAGTGATATCCCACCAATGAATATATTGACATGGTATTAGAAAGGTATTAAGACATTATACATGGTTCTAATTAGATAAATCTTGATGATCATGGTATTACACTCTGACAATATTCTAAGCCCCATCATGTTGGCCTATATTCTTCTCCGACAATGGAAAAGAACGTCTTAGTGATAACTTTCCGACATCTATAAAAGGAATTATCAACAATATGGGAATCCCATAATGTAAGGGTGTCTTCATGAAATTATTTATTCATCCCATTGATGTTGATCATTAAATTTATACTAAAAAATATCTCATATCTGAATAGAGAATGGGTATATCTATATAATTATTGTGGGAATGATTTTAGGATCATTCCCATAGATGAAATGATAATTCCGTCCATTAGAGGTCCGTGATTTAGTGAAGCTCTCTTACTTATAGAGAATGAGAATTCATTTATTTTCCACTCGCTCATTGAAAAAATTTATGAAACCATTCCACATCAAACCATCAATAGTTTTCGGGGTATTTTCCTATTTTCCACCTATCCTAAGGATTATTTTAGACATTATTCATCCCCAGTATATTTCATAAAATCATCAACCCAATCATATTCCTCAAATATATAATTGATATCATTAGCATCTAAGGTATCCAATGATTTTTTCCCCAAAAAGGGGAAGCATTATGGTCATCCCTATCTTGATGAAATAACGTGAAAGGTGTATTCCTTCATGTCAAGATATGTATCTATTTGTTTCATTGATTCCATGGAGAATTATTTGGTCAATCGCCAACAAACATGGAATCCAAAATAGGAACTGTTTATAGGACAATAAAATTACTACCCCTTCCATTGGTGTATCCAATATAAAATTTAGAATTTAATTGGATATAAGGACTAGCTTTAAAAGAAGATATATGATAGGATATTAGATCCACTAGCACCCAATTCTTCAGTCTAGTCACATTAACCCTTTAAATAGGATATAAATTTTGGGTTATAAAATTTGGGAAACCCATTCCATTGTCTTAGATGGCCATCTACGAGTAAATGTTTAAAAACAATATATTCCATTGTGATGGATAAAATAGATGTATATTTCAAATTTTTAGTTCATAATGGCCTTCTCAGGATATTGAAATAAAAAATATTGTTGGAGGCAGTCATGAGTCACTGTAGACATCATGAAATGTTTTCCATGCATTTCTCCGCAAAAAGACCTCAACGGGGCTCGAAATGTTCATAGTGAAACTATACATTTTTCATGGGGTTCAGTGATGGTAAGGAAGGCACCGACCTGAAGGGTGTGGACCGTATCCCGTCACTAATCCCAATTAGGGGTGCGGGGGGCGCACCACCCATTTTATGGAGTAATAAATTTTCTTAGCTCCCTAAAGTGGCACCCAAGGTACCTGTACACAGACACTTGCACGCCATCATGTTGGAGGAGAATGAAGTTATTATTCTTAAATAGTCCCCAAATCATTTCCCAAGTGTAGCCAAAACACCATCGGTGTGCAAGGTACTAGTGCACCAGAATCTAGCATGCTGGCCACTTTCATGCCCAATTTTCATTGGCACAAGGTCTTGTTTTTTCCTTTAAATAGACCCTTGGAGACTTTATTTGTATGGACGAATTTCCCTAAAGTCCAATTGTTTCTATCTTCTCCCTAGTGCTTTTCCCAAGTCCTCCAAAACATTCAATGTAGTTATTTAACGCCTAAATTAGAGAAATTGAAGGAGGATCATAGGACTTAAGTCCTTTTTAGTGTTTGAAGTCCAGAACACTTGCGCTCCTAAAGCGCCCAACCCCCCCAAAATCAGATACAATTGTGCGCCACCTAATCATTTCACTTGAACTTGAGTACCCCACTTCTAGGATCACTAGTGAATAATCATAAAGGCTTCATCCCGGTCTCACCCATGTATTACCATATAGGTTTTTCATCGCTTATGTTAATTTAAGGTCTACCAATCCTACTTGTGTGCCCATACTTTCTCACCCTTATTTACATGGGCGCCCCTCTTTGATTCACTTAGTCTCTTCAGTCTAAAATATATCTATACTTCCTCAAATCCATTCACAGAAAGTCTTATTCTTCTTTGGATCACTTATTTGATAGGGAATATATAGAGACCTCCACTAAAACCTCATAACATATCGAACCTTTGGGAAAGTCACATCAGTGTGTCTCATATTTGGATTTGTATATCCACAGTCAGATGGTTCCAACATTTGATTCACAAGTGGGTAAGAATTCATGGAGAGTCTATGGGATTGTGTATCTGTAATCTCATGGTCCTTTCTCAAAGGAACGGTGCTGAGAAGATCCTGGATTTTAGAATTATGGTTTAGTTCTTGAACTCTCAATTCTCATGGATTGGGAATCTCAATTTTCCGGTAGGGAAGGTAAAGTTCATGCTTCGTTTTCAATTCAAGTGAATGCAAAGTCTCCCTCCCATACCAGGATCAATTTTATGGTATATATCAAAGCATAATCCCCTATCCTTAATCTATTCTTCCCTTTATTGGACCCTTGTACAATGTAATGTGAATAGAGGGAGGGCATGTTGCCTCGTCCTCTTATCAGGACTTCTTGACCTTGTCCACCCTAGTCGTCGTAGGTTCCCCCTATTCCACCAGCAGAGGATAAAAAGTGTGTGTGTCATTGTTGAATTGTTTACTTCCTCTTGTTTCTCACACCGAACATGACTCACATGGGCGTAGAGATTCATGATGACTAAAACATTTGGGCAAACACCCATGGTGAATAAACTATGAGAACTCTGATTCCCACCATAATTGGAATACGTAGGAAGCCTTCTCAGGGCACAAGCTCACTGAATATCCTATTCAGGAATCCAACATTAATTCTGTTAATCAAGGAATCCTCTTTAAGAATAAGCCCCAAATTAAACCACCAAATCATTATGGAATCCTGTTATGGATGTAAGTCCAAACTCATTTCTCTAAAATGACTATACTCTATTATGAGACTCATGGAACTACGTGGGATTTGATTCCCATCCACATTGGATACATATGATCCATCCATGGGGTGTAACCCCAACAATTCAAATAAAACTTGTTCTCCTTGAGTCATATTCCAAACAAGGTATAATATTACTTGGAAACCCGTATGCTTTCCAGCTGGCTTGGTCTACAAAGGCCTAATTCCAACACCAATCATTGACTGAGAACCTTTTTCTTAAATGTCCATACCACGTGACATTAAATTATTGGTCTATGTCCTTATCACAAGACCTGCAATGTTAGGATCTATCCCATTAAGTGGCACCAAAGTATGAGGGTTTTGATTCCATTTACAAGGATACATAGGTAGCCCATTTCAAGGGTATGATCCCAATATCAAAACCCACCTTTGTCTCCCTGGAGGAAAATAAATTCCAGAGTGCCCCACTGAGTGGATTAAAAACAAGTATCATCATAACTATGTTTAATAGAATCTTTATATGGAATATGAGTGGATACCATTGATGGACAAACTCGAATACATATGAATGATTGTAAATTTTACATGTTAATTAGTAAATCCAAATTCTTAGGGAAACTTACGTTATACATGGTAAATTATTTAGTATTAATTAAAATATATTAAATTTAAAAATAGAGTCCTAGAGTAGACAATAATTCCTATAAAAAGGGTGTGATGAGCCCAAACTCCCATCCTCTTTACCAATTCACCTTCCTAAGTATCATAAATTTCAAATATAACGAACACCTACATTTGGAAAGCAGATCTCTTTTGAATAAATAAATTTTTTAATTTCTTGGTTTCATGAATAAATCCAATGGAAATCGCCAGAATGAAGTGATTCTTAAAAATAGAACACATGTTTCATGGAATGATAAAACAGTCACCGTATAAACTATTTTCCATACCACTAGTTCTTAGGGCATGTGAATAAACAATACCTTGTCATAATGGATTTGATCTAAAAGTAAGCATGCTATGTCTTGGTAAAGTTATAGTCTCACAATGACTATGTGGCCTACTAGTTAGTAATACTAGATACATCATAAAATCCTTACTTTTATATTTTTATGTTAAATCATCTTCTAACATTGTGATTTTAAATGTCAGGGAACATATCCTTATCATATGATTTCATAATTCAGAGAACATGTCTTTACCTTATGATGTTTACCGAAAGGATACACATCCTAGAAATAATATTATAAAATATAAAATACTAATTTCATCATTATAATATGTTAAAATGTATAGAAATAAGCCATTTTTTTAAGATCATGGACAATATGACACATCTGTCTTGGTTGTAGGATCCTAAACTACATATCACTTTTATCATTATCAATTGATATTAAAAATCACAAAATTTGGGAACTTTATAGGACATAACTCCACCTTAATTTATGGTCTATATCTATGTTAATGGTTTTTAATTTATGGGTTTTCCACCCCATGTTGAGTTCTCTCCAAAAATCAGATACTACAATAATAATATCCCACCTCATTCCGGTACTAAGGCCTCTTCCATGTCAGGTTTTCTTCAATCTCAATATATGATCCTTATTTCTTAGAAGTTCACTATAAATAAGACAAATATATAATGAAAATTAAATTCCCTAATTCCTAATTAAGATTCATATATGTATAAGAGCTATACATTATAACTATTCGAGGCTTGATTCTCATACCATAGGTTACATAATGATGTATTTGTGTTTTATTTTAGTAACATTCCTGAGTTTTCATCACTCTTAACCATGACCCTCTATGATAATTGGTTCTTGGATAAGACTGTAGTTCACTTATATATGTGAACTTATCTACTTGTTTGGTATCATGAAATCTGTTTCATTTTAATAAATTAAACAGTTGTATCTCATTTCTTATACTCAGAAATTCTCTTGATAGCATAGAGAACCAGTAATATAACTAAGACTAGAATAATTGAAATCCATATTATTCATGTATGGTGAACATATTAACTATTTCATGATGACAAAATGCATGATTAGAGGCCTTCACAATGGTAAGATCATCCCATTTCTGACTGTGTACCCAAGAATTTCATGTTTTATTCCTTCACCCAAAAAATTTGTTCAATACACAATAGTGTAACTTTTAGGTTTTTCATATCACTCTTGAATATTACATTGGTCATTAACTAACTTCATGCCCCCAATATATAATTTATTACAAACTCATTCCTTGAGTGAACATTCTCTTTACAAACCATGATCTCTGAAATTTTCTCTTGGATCTCCCTTGAAGCATAATTGTACTAAAGACTGATGGATCTAAAGGGAATCCCCTATGATCTATTGGTGAATAAAAAAATAAATAAAATATTGTAACTGAGGGAATTTTTTTGTTCTAGGGGAAAGGTCGCACCATAAACTCATTAGATATTGTCATGACTATGTGTGATTCTAGCTACCTCCATTACATAATGTTGACATCTCCCCACTAGTCACCAATTCCTATTAACATAGATATTCTTATGTTATTTTTTAAACATCTCATAAACCCAATATTCAATATGATTAAAACACCCTCAATTTTACATATCTATAAATCATACAAATTATTAAATAAATATTATAATTCCCAACTATTTTACCTTATAATTTCATGGTTTCAATCCCATATGAAATTTCAAAATCCTCAATTCAAACTAGTGGTTGATGTTGTACAACTATACACATCATCCATCAATACTCCATGTTGTATAATAGTAAACTGATCTACATTTAATCTTTCTTGAATGTCCTAAAACATCTTAGAGTGGGAATATTATTGGACCCATTATCAAAAAGGGTGATAGATCCATGTATCAGTAAGTGGTATATACCCTTAATTATTAAATCAATTATATGGTTGAATCTTTCATCCCCACAGAAGAATAGAATAATGAAATACCCTCCACAATGTAACATCTTGTTCTTAATAGTCTACCCTTAGGTGAATCGTTTTGTTAAGGTCCACTCAGTAAATAATAAAAAATAACCAACCCTTACATATGAGTTAAATCTATTCAAGGATTCTATATAAGAACTATTTTCGGCTTCATTATCAACATTAAATGATATATAGTTAAACCTATATACAAATACTAAAAATAGACACACCCTCCATTAATTAATAATGTCCCCTATATTTAACATTGATCAATTTTAATACAACATCATCATGTGAACAATTCTGTGGTTGAATCCCAAAAAGCTGATTATTTAATGACATATATGATCATATATCTTGGACCCATCCATGGGTTTTCGTTGATTCCAAAACATTATTCCCTAAATAAAGACACTAAAATTCACAAAAACTGGTCCTTTCACATAATGTTACACTGTATGACAATGGGACCATCCCATAATTACTAAAAGTATTCATAGTGGGACCCCCCATAAGGACCATGACTGTTATTGGAGTATAATCCATATAGTAAAAATTCCCTCTCCTTGCATGAGAACCATATCTATGTGAGGATATTTTATTTAAGAACTATGTAAAAATGTATTCATGATGCTTTGGGATATATAAAGACATCTATATCTTTGACCATATAACTAGAGACAAATTTCAAAAGTAATACATGACATGTTTCTCACTTTTCACACAAATTCCCCCACCTATTTTTAGAGGAATTAACCATCACTGAATTATATTATGTTTTCCCATTTTTTCTCAGAGAGTTTGGGTTCTTATATTTCTCTTATAAAACCTACATATGTGAAACATGTCACAAGACCTAGAATATTGAATATAAATTATAAATTATTTGATTCATAGAGGAAGGAATATAAAAAACATAGAAACACCATTCTCTCATTAAGAAATTAAACATCATAGTTATCACACCTAGAACAAGCCATTAAAATGTGGGGAAAAAGTCAATACTACATAGCCTAAATTACCTAGAGTGGTCTATGTGGACTTGATACACACAATGGAAATTAGAACATGGAAACCCAATTCATAGAGTAAAAATTCCACCATTCCTTGCATATAATCCATATTTATAAAGAGTTCCCTTTTTACAAAACGAATCTTTGTCTTTATTCCAATTCATAAAGAACACATTGTGATACCTTGATTCCAAATACTTTTTCTAGTCATAATATCCAAAATAAAAATTCTTCTTTCTATTGGACATGAGTCGAGTTTGTTTAAGGGACCATTTACATGAACTACATTTTTATTTATTCCGGTCCATATGAGATGTGTAGTAATGCATGGACCACATGTGTCTTGCTTCCAATACACACACCGTATTTCACCTGATCTATTCCTTTGTAGGAACATATTATATAGGAAACACATGTAAATTGGTCCTTATAAAAATAAGATATTTATATAAATTTATGGGTATGTTTTCTGGGGACCATCCACAGGTTAATTACCTTCATAACTATCACTGATACGTGGTTTGTGTTAAATTAGTCAATCATGTTCGATTGAAAGAAATTAAAGACTCCTCTATATGTGAAGACCTTTTCCAATATGGGGGAAATTTCAAATCACTATAGTTTTAGATCATATAACTAGAAGGTAGTGGGTAACTTCCATTTTCTCTTATATATGATTTAGTTATGTACAAGAGACGTTTTCTATAAGAACTAAATGTGCCTTGATTTCTCTCTATGTAGGATATGCAGTGGTTATTGGATTCACGATCCTAGGCATAACCAGAATCCTTAAAATAATGATAGCCCATTCACTTCCATTCATACAAGCTATATCTATGTAGTTAAATATGACACATTTCAAGTATATGTGCATGTCATCATATAAAATATGATATATGACAGTTCCCCTTTTAACATTAATGTCTAAACCATAGACTCTCTAAATGATCCTGCACCATGGTGAAGTCCTTTTCATATTATCCAAATTTAATGGAGATATATTCTCTAAAAATAACTGTGTACATTATTTATTCTCATCATGGGATATATAATTATATAAAAGTACTCTACCATGGACCTAGCCACCATTCTCATAATCAAAATATGAAAAAATTCCCCTAATTTGTATAAGTTGGATCTATGTGGGATATTTCGACATAAGTTCACATATATGATGATGTGTGATAAAAATAAATTTCACATATCCATACATATATTTCAGATATGTGAAGGTAATTATATTACAAAGATCTTTTCGTGAATTCATTCCATCACACAGAGGATATATAGTGACACATAGACCACTTTAATTGAATTTGCAAAAAAAATATAATGCCTTTTCATTTCACATGAGCCTGAACTATGTAGGGAGATTCAAATATCATACCCTCTCCATGTACATGATCAATATTTATGAATAAAACATCCTATATAATATAGAAATGATTTTGGATTCATAACATCTATGATATGCAGTTGTTCCGTAATAAATTATCTAGGGTATAGCAACACGTTCTTCACTACTATAACCCTATCCAGTTTTAGTATGTATCAAAAGTAATAACTCGGGTTAGGGTGAATGACTGTGAAAATTCCATTATATGTGAAAATCTACCCTAGCATGAAAAATATATTACTTCACAATAGTTATAGATCATAAAACTCAATGAAAGTTAAAAACATCTCTTTAGTGGGGTAGGATTCCACTTTCTTCTACACTTGACTTATATCTATGTGGGGGAATTTTAATTTAACCACCGTATGTGGTTTGATTCATATCAATAGAGAAAATGGAGCGATGCTCAGATATCCAATTATAAATCCAGACAAAAATCTCTATTGTACCCCATCCTAAATTAGTTTATGAAAAATTTGGAGTAAACCTTTCCTTCTATAATGGATATAGACTATGGTAGGAATTATTTCTCTTTTCACTCATGAATTCAATATCTAAGTAGAGAAAGCCTTGAAAATATTGAAGATATTAAAAAAATACAACTTTCCAAATTTTCGATTAACCTATGTGGGGAAACATACAAGAAGTTATAATGGATTGACTCTTATCCTGATAGGATATGTTAGGACACATGAATCTCTATCCATGTCCCAACAAAAATATCAAAAAAACCCCATTCCATATGATTAATATCTATGCGGAGGGATTTCCTTAAAATGGTTATTTTTGGATTTATTCCTACCATCACATAGTTTATAGTAAAACTCAAGGAAATTATATGTATAGAAATTTCACATTCCCTTACTTTTCTTGGTGATCAATCTTGTTAGTTTTCCTTTGTAATGAGACCCTATTTTTCTTGATACCAGAAAAATATTCCCTCTTTGTTATGAACCGCTCAGTATCAATGTATGGGTTTTTCCCCATCCACCTCTTGTTTCTCACAAAATTTATGAACAATTTAATTTTAGAGGATTGTTCTAACAAATTTTATCTATTATGGAGTTTCATTTATAAATATAAAAAACATTTAAACATGAAATATATCAAACTACACATGAATGGTCGATTCATAAAGACTCACTTTAGTTTGTATGAGAAAGATATAAATATTCATTACTACTTCAAGAATATGATATGTTAAAAGGGGCCCAATATATGAATATTTAAAAATAAAATTATTCAAAGGTAAAAATATATCATTAATTTGAATTCCCCCAACCAATGAAAGGATTCAATAAACATAAAATTAAAATTTTTAATATTGGTTCACGATGTCCTTTTCATGAGATATTAAATTTTTCAACAATCATTCTAGTTATATTATGTTAAACTACAGAGCATCAGTTCATCATTGCATGACCCCAAATAATAGAACATATATTTTCTCACGTCCCCTATTTAAAAATGTCTCAGAGTACACTTGTCCTTGGGAATCTTATGTGCTATGATTTTTTACACTTCCCTTTTCATTGTTCAACACATAAAGACATTAAATTGAGTGTTATTTACTTAAATATATATGATGTTAAACATTTCCCTTCGAAATTTCAAATCATAGAATAATAAATTTCTTATGAGAGAAATAACAAACTTTCGATTCTATATTACTAATGGGGTGATATGATAATATTTAATGTCTCTATTTCTAGGATTTTAATCAACATATTGTTTTAGAAGAAGATTAAGAATAAATCAAAATAAGGCAAAAAACTCTTAGGGTCCATCCTATAAATGTGGAAAAAGTTGACCAATGGTCACTAGGCCATTCTATTCTATAATAATGTTAGATAAATGCACTAAAATATCCCTTCTCCTTGAATTTTCAGTCAATACATGCTTACATAACCTTTATGGTTCTTGAAACCTTCTTGAATATTATATTTTCCATAAAATAGCTTCATGCCTCTCATATCTATGAAAACACTCACTAATTCCTTCGGTCAATAAACATCTCTTAGAATCTCATAACTATATGTCATTCCTATTATTTGTCCCCTATATAATATTGATTATTGGGAAATAATAATCTAAAGGGACCTAGATATGATTATTTTCTAAATAAAATTCTATAAATATTTTGACCTAGGGTATGTTTTGTTCCTAGAAGAATGGAACCCCTAAAACCATGAGATATTTTTCTAATGGAATGAGATACATGTTTTCCCCATTAGTAATGGTCAAACTATTACACAAAATATCCACTACCATTGAATCATATATCACTTGATAAATATTTTCAATGGATTAAATCTAACTATTCAAGCGGATTCAACATCCTCAATGATACATCATTACATACCGTAGTCATTCTTAAAATAAGGATATATTACCTCATTCATGAATAATTATCTGGTCCTCATCACATTATCCTAATTAGTATAAAATATGTGTCCACGATTTATGTCTCTAAACTAAACACCCCTTCTCGAGATAGTCTATACTAGAAATTTTCTCTTTAATGACATCATGTTCTACACAACCCTTTTCATACCGACTATATCAAGTGTGTTAGACCATGCCATTTATATCCTTACCATACTTCATCAATCATGTGATAGAAACTCTTTTAATTTTCAAAAACATTTTGAAAGGAGTTAGGACCCCTATTATAAACTATAAATTTTTCTATTGATATAACAGTCCTTGACTTGTCAACTCAAGATTTCTTTGCCAAAATAAAGACCATCAAACCTTATAATACATGAAAACAACCTAATAGAACATAGAAATATTGTGTGTTTTGGGATCATCCCTATCATGTCTACCCCATTTCATCATCCTCTGTCTAATCTCTTCGATTCATGATTTAAATAACCCAAAAATAATACTATACAAGCATATTTCTCATCCTCTAAGTCATGTAACCATCTAAAAATATTGTAATTGAAACTAGGATGGAAATTTTGAGAACCCTTCTTTAATAATCATCATCCATTAATTATGTTAGAATATATAATTCCATAACCTAGTTTTAATAATCCTCTTTTACATCTTAGTTAAGGATGGAGAATCCCAGGACCCATCATTAATAATCAGAATCCATTACATATGAAAGGATTTAGGGTACTACATCCCTTCTAAAATACACATCCTTGATCACACACTACATGAATTAAACATATTAATCACCAAATAATCAATCATGACCCTTGGTTAGGATCATTATAGTATTTGAGGGACCCATATTCATGAATATTCATACGTTTTTTCTGTATATGCACCCTTGACCTTTAAATTAGAGGCATAATTAACTTATGTAATAGTCCTCCAAACCATATGAGCCTAGAAAGAATTACAGTGGTGATCGGTACCTCAGAGTGAGTTGGGAGAATCCCGAACATGTAGGTCTTATATAATCATCCTCGACTAATGGTTTCTATTAAAAGATTATTTTTTCTAGAAATATTGAATTCAATATATTTTATTTTTCTTGCATTGTATTTTTTATTATATAATACAATAAACATTATAATTTATGGTTAATAGATGCTCAAATATAAACATTTTTTATTTTCATCTAATATGAAATACAGTAAAATTTTAATATAAATAGATGCAACACTCCCCACACTGAAAACCCGCAAAGGGATACCATTGAAAAATTCATGTGTTTAATCACTAAACATGCACCCTATGTGATCTAGAAAAATATGATAACTCATAAAATGTGTAAGGAATAAAACATTTTAGGTTGAGAACCCATAAAGTAAAAACTATGCATAATTCAAGTCCACAACTGCTAATACTTTCCCTTAATGGATTGTGAGAAATGTTTGGTTGAAAATAAAAGATACAATTGTTGTGGGTAACATAATATAGACCTTGAAGAAATCAAGTTATTATCCCTAGGGTGACAGAATAATGGAATAATTTATGGAAATTTATATTCCATAGTATTTACTAGACTGTATATAGTACTCTCATAACACGAAACTACATATGGAATGGTCTATCATTCATGACATTAATATTCTCATGAAGGTCTTCCATTTATGGCCAAAAATGTTCCACAAGTTATAGATCTGTGAAATATATCCAATGAATAATGGTTTTCTATCCATCATCCCATGTTAATGAAATTTCATCCACTATACTACAGATATTTTATATATAAATTGGCTATTTAATAATAATGTTCTTCAACCACAAACCACTATTAAATAATCTATAACCCAATACATGAGCATGATCAACATATGATTCCATTCAGAATAACATGTGGCTTGATTACCACTCTCACATGATATATAACAATGTCCAAAAAATATCTTGGATCTAGCTTATAAAAAAACTTTATTTCATTAAATATTTTCTTTCAAACAAATTTACTTTCAATGATGGATTTTGGTACCCAAAAGTTTCATTACAAATGAATAATAATTTATTATATCACTATAGCCTAGATTTTAAAAATTGTAATTTTACTATATTAACCAAATTATAAACTCAATATAACTATTTTATATAATTCAAAAAAACTATTATAATATAATAAATAAGTATTCAGTTTTATGTCATGTCATTTCATAAATAAGAAACACATTTTCTTCAAATGTGTTTTTTTGTTTCCTGATAAAATGTTTCAATCAATTTTAGAAAATTTTAGAATTTTTATTTGATAAAATGGATATAATTTTTGAAATAATAATAATAAAATTATCTTATTTTCAGTTTTTTATAATTTTCTAGAATGTCTTACTTTTCTATTAATGGTGAAAAATATTGATTTTTATTGAAAATCGTTTTTTTATATCATGTATTTAAAATGTTTTATTTTTTCAAAATATTTCCCAATTAAAATTAGGTTATTTATTGTTTGTATAATAAAATTATGGTTAATAGAATCAACATTATTCTTGATATTGTTATAAAAAATTTGGACACATAATAATATTTAATTATGAAACCTTATTTTGTCTCATTTTATAGGATTACTGTTAAATTATATGTTTTCCCTTACATGAATTGAGTTTGATGAAATATATTAAAAAAATTTAATAATAATTAATATTATAATTTAAAATTTTCAACACAATTTTTATTCATTAATCATACTAACCATAATTAATATTTTTTCCCTCGATAAGAGGGTAAAATTAAGGTTAAATTAATGGTAAATCCTTAAAATATCTCTTAAAATTTCATTTATACTATTAGATATTTTTTCTATAAATATATATATGTAGTTAAATAAAATATCATGAAAATATTATTTTGAATTTTGTAACCTAATATTAATTTTTTTGAACTTGAGTTATATTGTTTTCAAAACAAAAACATTTTTGGGTCCCTCAATTTAATGCTTGGGTTGGAAGATGACATAAAAATTTGGATTTCTCCCAATTATGAATACCTCCATCTAATTTTTTAACCTTAAAAATACCTGGAAACCATGTTTTTACTTTATTTCAGGGTAAAAGTATTTTTATGATTAAATTAGGCGTTTCCTAAAAAAATATTTTCACAAATATTTTAAATTCATTTATTAAAAGTTCATTATTCCACCCATAAATAATTAATCTAATAAAATTGTATAAAAAATTAGAATCAAAATATCAAAAAAATATAGAATTAAAATTTAAATATTTTTCATGTAATTATGATTTCTTGGTTAATGTTTTATTAGTATATTTATGGTTAAATTGGTTTAATGTTGAATAACTACTATATGGGGATTAAAATTTATCCATAACATCCCCAAATGTGGTTGGTTGAGTTTACCACAACACATTCCCTTATTATCTTATAAATTGGTTTTCCTCAGTACAAATTAACATTATTATGATGTTTAAATTATTTAATATTTTATGAAATTCCACGTGTATTCTTTATCACCATTGTAAATGGATACCAAATATCATCACTTATATATAATTAATGAGACATGTAACTCATAAAATACCTACAATAATACATTCCTATCTTAATTCCCCACATCTAAGATCTTCTAGCCTTTCTTAAAGACCATCCTTTAAAAGAGTATGGTATAATCCAATGGGGGTTTCTCATCAAAGAGGTATAACTCTTCTATAACACCCAAAAACTATGAAATAGGATCTTTGTATTTGATAACATAATAAACATGAAACATCATTATTATACAACCCAAACAAAATATTTATTTTAAATTTAATCTTTTGGATTGCATGTGGAACACGTAACAATAAGTAAAAGTGAACTGTAATATATTATACCATTATAACCTAGATGTTAATTTTTAGGGTATAAATATTAATAACAAAATTAGGAAAATTATTATTTCATATTTATATATGATAAAATATGAATCAATTAAAATAAAATTCAATATTTTCTAAAAAATTAATATTTTTTATATGAGATTATTTAGTCGCCCTTTGAACATATAATTTAAAAATAATTTTTATCAACTATAGAATATTTATTTTATTAAAAGAACTTATTTATTTAAATCATAATATCAATATTATTTTAGGGTGATATTTTTAGAGTTTTTGAAATATTCATTTTTTATGTGTAGTGAAAAATACTATATTTTAATAGAAAACAACATTTTCATTTAAATAATTCACAAGGTTGAATTATATTATAATTTAGTTTTAATTTAAAATTATTTGATGTATATATAAATTAATCAAATGTTTATCATTGTAATTAAATTTATGTTGAATTTAGATATAAAAATATTTTATGATTTTGAACATTTTCACATTGAAAACCCGTTTTGTCGTCACGTCTCTAAGACTAATATTAAATTAAAGAATTTCAATTATTTGGATATAATATAGAAAAATTAATTAAATTTTTTAAATTTTAATAATTAATATGTTCAATATAATTTTTTTTCAAACTAAATTGTGAAAATAATAAATCTTATTTACCTTTTTAGGGTTCAAATTGATTTACACATGGTAAAACAAAATAATTAAAGTTAAAATGACCGAAAAACATGTATAAGATTTATTTTATTGTCATATTTAGACCCTATAATGAAAACTTTTTTATAATAAATCAATTGAATCCATATTATTGTCTGAAATACATGGGAACTCATTTTTTATTTCCAAAATTAAAAGTGTGCCACTCACATTAATAATAAAATCCCCCCTCCTCTCTTCATGAAACCATAAAAACCTTTAAAATCATCCAATAAATAAATAATTAAATTTTTATCATCCATCTTATAATACTAGATTCCTTATTTTGGGTTATAATAAAATCCATGAAGTCTTCTGGAAGAAACCAGAGGACACCCGAAGAAGAGGTAACGAAATTTCATGATTGTTCTGATTTTATTTATTCCTCTACCTCATTAAATTAATAATAAAAATTATGAAATAATAACCTAAATGTAATCTATATAATAATTTGTATTTATAATAAGGTAATTACCTACAACCATCTCTACTTCAATCAAATGGGTTATGAAATCATCATTCGTGTGTACGGTGGACTGCTACCCCACAAACTGATACGATTTGTTCTCCCATTACCCCTTCTAATAGTTGGGTATTATGATGGATATCATGTATATATATTATTTTAATAAAATTAATATACCTATTTCGTCAATATATAATACAAAATATTTTACTTTCCATTCCATAGGGGATATGATAATGTCGCTCATGTGTACAGCAGACTACCAGCTCGCCCAGCGATGTGATTCATCTCTCACTAATTCAATACATGGATATTAATATGGATAAATTTAATTAATATATTTAAAATAATAGAAATAATTATTATATGAATAAAATATTTAACATTTTTAAAATATTATATATCATTTAATTTCTTATACTAAAAAAGGATAACATCATTCATGTATGTGTGGAATATCGCCTACACAAAGCGATGTGACTCACATTCCATCACCACTTCACATATATAATATATATAAGTGTATTCAATAAACTGATAGTTTAATTATAATAATATGATCATTCTGTAAATATAAAACATTATTTACCCGCTTTTCATAATGATAGTTAAAAAATGGACTTGTTACTCATGCGTACAAACAGCCTAAAGTCTCTATGATGGCAACATACTTAATTTCTGAAAACCAACAATAATGATTGGTCTAAAAAGTATAATTGATATATAAATATTATAATAATTTAATGATAATTATTCTTGATTAAATTTATGTATATAATTTTTCTAATAATAATATCATTCATGAAGAAATGTGCATGGGAAAATAAGGAAATTAACAACAACAAAAATGAAAATAATGAAACATGGTTAACGAGCATATGATAAGATGTTAGTAAAGAATAATTTAACGTATTATAAATATTTATATGGTTCTTTAATAAGTTAATATATTGTTTAAAATTTATTTAAATATTTTTAAAGAACATTTAACCAAAAGAATACAAGGGGTATCAGATTCCTTAACACAATTTACCTTCACTGGGTTAAAATAATACTTCATTGATTATGTCTTGGAAATATTATAATTTCAATGACTGTTGATTATTTTATGTTTTTTATACACTAATTTTATTTTTATTTAAATTTGATACAAATAATAAATTTATTAGTTGACCCTTTCTTCAACGGTATGATTTTTGAGGGACTTTATCTCAAAATCTCTTCGTTGAGGAATATTGTAATAATAAGAACTTAATTTCTTTTATATGGTGTATATACTAACCCTTTGACATGTAATATCACAATTAATAAATAATTCATGTTATTTTATGTTTCAATTTTAATTATTTCATAAAAGGTTTCTTGGAATAATAGTTACTAATTTGTAAATGATTTTATAACTCAATTACTTTTAATTAGGTTATATTTATTTATTTTTTTCATCTTTAATAATTTAATATTATGTGTGTAATTAATTTTAATTATCATATGTTTTATTTATTATTATTTATTTGTATTTTTATTTTATACATATAATTTATTTTTAGATTAATTTCCACTACAACGTTATGATTACTGTAAGGGTTTATTTCACAATCTTATTCTCATTGATCTTGTTTATGCTTAAATTTTAATTATAGATATTATTTAATAATTTTATAATATATCTATATAAAATTATCCTAATTTGTTATTCATTATATTTTCAATTAATAGTATCATTTTCCACTATTCCTCACTTAAAATAATTAGCAAAATGTTTTTAGGAAAATCGGACAACATTTATATCTTCGGTCAGACATCTTGTTTTATTCTGAATCCATTATTTAAAAAAGGTTTCAAAAACGATTTTAACCATTTATAAATAATTTATTAATGAAATTTTTACCCTTTAAATTTTTTTTAAAAAAATTAACAGAATTGTTATTTCATTTTCAAAACAATTCCCTTTTCATATTTTAACTAAAAAATTGAAAGGAATATTCATTTTAACTAGTTCGAAAAAAATAGAATTTGAAGAAATCAAGACAACTCAAATTTTATAAAACATAATTTATAAGAATAAATTATTTTTTTCACAAAATTTTATTTTCAAAATATTAGTTTTTAAAATTGATTTTCTAATTGAAAAGTATGTTTTCCTCATTAGTGTTTTTAAAGATATTTTTTAATTTTTATACAAAAATGATAAAATCCCATCATATTTAATAAAATGGTAGTATTTTATATAAATACCATAAAAATTCACCTTCTTGATGGTTTATGATCATTTTGACTAACTACTTTATTTCAAATCACTTCCTTGATTCATCATTTTAGTCCGTAACATTCCATTTAATTATTCACTTTACTATGGATATTATATTTCCCCAAAATATCCATATTATGGATAATGGATATTATTTTTCTTAAAAAATATATATTTTCAAAAAATATTGTTCTATATTGAATTTTATTTGTTAATTAAGGGAATTATTGATAAATATATACTCCTTAAACAATATAGATATTTGATGATAAGGCACGTTGTATATGAATTAAATTGATTATTCCATATTTTGTAAATTATTTAGAAATATTGAAATGCATATTTACCAATTATAGATGGACCCCCAATTAATCAGTGGTATCATGAGTAAAATCAAAAAGCTATCATAAAACCAGTTGGCTAAAACAGAAGGGCTTTTACATAGTATTTTTTAATTTTCTTCTGAAATGACGTAACGGTAGAGGTATCATCGCCATGAGTTCATGATTTACAATATTTAAACCCTAGACCAAGGAATTACCAGTGTTAAAACAAAAAAATATAAAGTATTTATATTCAGGTATTCAAGAATTAAATTGTAGAAGTATTTTTACCAATGTTAGTTTGGTTAAAATAATCCCAAAACATTTAACAATTCTGTTAAATTTTATAAGAATATATGACTTAAGTAACTTAAGAATTATGGATACCGTCATGGGTTCTTGAGTTTAAGGGTTATCATATGTTCTAGTCTTAAAAACCCAAATTTAGGTGTTATGTTATTGGATTGTACCATAATTAAAGGTATTTAGGATAAATTTATGATAGGTATATGTATTGGTGGAAAAAATATTTTTGAAATAATTAATTTTCATATTATATACACAAGTTAAATGTTATTTAAAACACTTAGGATTTGTATGATTATTAATGAAATCATAAAATTATTCAAATATGATAATATAAATTTTAAAATATAAGTTTGTATTTAAAACCATGATAATAATTTTATTTAATAATGAATTTTATTTCAAATATGTCCATCAATTTTTTTGGTTTTTAATAGAAATTATATTAAAATATTTTTTAGATAAAAGATAATATGTCACATCTTGTCTGGTTTTGGGGCATGAACCTGAAACCAAAGGACAATAAGGGTTTGGAACCTACCATTGTCCTATGTAATGTTCTCATTTTGATGTCATTGTTTTTAGTTAAATGGTTTTTAAAAATAAATATTAATGAAGAACAAGTGGTGTTACTGCTATGTTTTAAAGTATAATTTTTTTCATTGGATAAATTATGCTGACAATATTGGTTTTCTAATATAGTCAGAGAGAGGCAAAAATATTTTTCACTATTTTATGGATGGTACAATCCATTAATAATTATTTTTTGTGCTTTATAAATATTTATTCAATTTTGGTTATTCATTTCAGGGATTAAAAGATGAATTAGAAATTGATAAAAGAACAACTAAAGGATGTAATTGTTAATATAAAATAAAACTGTATAATGTAATTATATTTACGAATATTTTTAGATAGTAAAAGAATATCTCAATATTATAGAAATGGTCATGAAATAGAAAAATTATAATATAAATTTTATATATGATGAATCAAATTTTATATAAAATCATCATTAATTTATGGTATAAATGTCCTCATCATTTAACTGATTGTTCATGTTTTTCTCATCAATTAAATTTATCACTCTCTATAATTATTTATACTTTTCTTCTATGTCAATATCATCACTTACCATAAAATTTAACCTTATTATTAACCAATTTGTGCATTCATATATATGACCATTGAATTTTCCATTCTCTCTTATTAAAATGATACTTTATTTACACATCTATTATGTCAGTTTTTTAATAATGTTATTTCCAAATGTCAATTCCTTCATTTATATGATTAAGTTTAAATTGTGAGGTAACAATTTATTTTAAGTGGGGAGAGTGTTACAACCAAATATTCTACATTAATAAAATTTGATTCCATATCATATGAAGAATTTAACATTGAACATAAATAAGACAAAAAATATATTTAGTTAAATTTAATCTCTTCGATAACTTGTAAAACATGCAACCCCCAAGTAAAAGTGAATGCTCGTGTAGTATAATGTTATAACATGGTCATTAAATCAATGGGTATGAATATAACTACCCAAATTGTGAAAATTAGTGTTGTCTACTGATTATAAATAAAAAAAGAATCATTTAAAAGAAAAAGAATTCTTTTCGTAAAACTAGTACTTTTTCTAAGAGGTGGTTTAGTCTCTCTATCCACACATAATTTGAAATTAATTTTTACCACTTTTAGAAATATTATTTTATAAAATTACTTTCATTTTGGAAATAATAATATCAAAATTATCATATGTAGAATATTTTTAATTTTTCTAAAACATTCCATTTTTTCATGAATAGTGAAAAATACTAAAGTTTAATTCAAAACTACCTTTTGTTAAAAAATTCTGTAGTTGAAAAACCATGTTACTACAATAATTGAACTATTGTGATGGTCTTTCCCTGTAGAATGTTCTCAATGTGATCTAACACAAGTGTCATATGCTCCTCAAAGAAAACATCATTATCAAACTCAACATCATCCACATTGATCACATGAGAAGGGTTGGGGTGATACTGCCTTAGTTATGAAACATGAAAAACATCATGCATAACAGTATTCCATTATAGATGATCTAATCAGTACAAAACCATCCTAATTATCTCCACAACCTCAAATCATCCAACAAGCTTGGGCACCATCATTCGATGTATTTGAACCCTACAGTGACCTATAATAGGTTACACGAGAAGGAACAAATAATATTCCATTGTAATCTCAATGGGTCACTGATTTATATTACCATATGACTTCAGTCAAATATGAGTTATATTCATACATTTGGGAATAATTTGAACCATATCTAACATCTCCAGCATGATACTTGGTACCAACATCTCTTACTCCCTAGTTTTTATCCATTATAGAGGTGGTCTACTTGGACTACTCTAAAGTTACCATATGGTGGCCTCAACAAGTGGTCCTGATCAAAAATTGTATATGTGAACTCTGTCAATTATATGTGTTTTTTTCAAGACTCACCTAGGTCTAGAAGACAATCTCATACTATATCCTCATGATCCTGAATAGTATGCTCTGAATGCCTTTCTATCTATGGGTAAATTAAAAATTACATAAAACATTGGTACCAATAACCTTCTGTAATCAATACTAGATGCATAATGCAAAACATGAGTCATGTTCTAAAAATATAATTTATCGCACCCTATCCTGACTTACTATCTCTTGAACATACGTGCCTAAAAACTAGTCAAGTGAGAATGTATCCCATGTAATCAAGAAATTATCTACTTTCATTAATCATTCCACAAACACCCAAACAAGTTAATTATTTATAGGAATACATGGGAGATCCAAAAAAAATATTTATTAGCATCAACCCAAGTCTATTTTTTAATGGGAAACAACTATAATAAACCACCATGACATTGATTCATTTCATTCGCCTAGTGATAGGTGTATAATCATGTCACGAACCCTACAATCTCTTTTTTCACGAATAACAACCAATAGTCAAAGAATATGTCAAAAAACATTTTGGTCAAACCTAGATGTACTTACCACTTTCTAGCATAAATTTTTTCCATCAGTTACTCATGCCAACCTGTAGGTACAAGAACCCATTTCTAGATATAGGTGATCTCATTCTAATCTGTTGTATGATATTGAGGTTCCTTCCCACATTCATTTATTTCCCTCAAGGAAAAAAATCAAAATAATCATACTAACTCTCCCTAATCCATCTTAAATTCATTTAATCCACTATCACTAATATGATAGTCATCTGATCATGACCCTCCTAAACTAAAAATTTCATTTTAGTTAGCAATTTTACCATCATCCACTTAGATGTAGACTCAGGAACTACTTGTGTTTATGGTTTACTACTCAAATCATCAATAACTCTATTTCCCTCCTAGGAATATATATAAACTAAAAATAAAACGACTACATATACTCAACCGACCTATACTATGAGAGATTAAAAACTCATTGAAAAAAGATATACTATAAACTCTTATCATTCATATACACATTAAAATTTTCAACAAACAGGGAAAGCCTCAAACACATTAAGTCATAAACAACTAGATATAAAACTAGTTCATGTGTATGCTAGTTCTATTCATGTGACATAAACATTTGAGTAGCATACATCACTACATGATCTCCATATATTAAACTACTATAAATAAAGTTCTATAAGAATCAGTAAACATCATATACTCTTTATCTATCTCAAGTAGGATCTCGATTTATGTTATCATCAAGCCCTTATTCAATGCTTGGAAGGAATTTTTACATGTTCATAACCATTTAAAAATTTTCTACATCTTTTTAATGACAAAAATTGATGATTCCATGTGGGAAATATCAAAGATAAACCTTTGATAATATCCCACTAACCTGGTAAAACTGCTAATGTTAGAGATATTCTTAGGCTATAACTGAGTTAAAACTTCCTGAAAATTCTCTAATTCCGCTAACACACCTTCATCCAAGTTTATGTTTTCTAATAAATTTACCTGTTTTATCCATAATTTCCACTTATAAACCTTGGTGTGTAGCCAATTATATCTCAATATACTCAGGATGATGTGATGATGTTGGGAATGATTATTATGAGTCTTGGAGTACACCACGATGTCATCCAAAAATAATACCACATATAGTTCTTGGTACAGGTGGGTAATTTTGTTCATTAAGGCTAGAAAAACTATTGGTGCATTCTTCATTCCTAAATGGATCATGACAAACCCATATAGGCCAAAACATCTTCTAAAAAATCGTCATTATATTTTAGAAGACCGAAATATCAAATGGTGTTACCCAAATATCAGGTCAACCTGGGAAAAGGCTAATGATCCCCCTAACTATTAATAAATATCATTTATATGGAAGATAAGACATTATATCTTCACTTTCATCCAGTTCAACTTTTGGTAGTCAACACACAAGCGTAACGTCCCATCTTCCTTATTTAAAAAACTAGCGAATCCCAGGGAAATATACTTGAGAAGACAAATCCCCAATCCACAAACTCTTCCAAAAAAATTTTAAGAACATAAATCTCTGTTGGTTTCATTTTTTATGGTGGCGTAGAAACTAGCTCAGTCCTCAACATGAGCTCAATCATAAATTCCACATCTCCAACATATGGAAGACCTGAGAAGTCCTCAAGAATCACATCTTGGAAGATGTCCACTATGGGAGTAAAAACATTATTACCTTCACCCCCATTATCTATAAAGATACATTCAACCGGGTTACTGAGCTCCCACGATTTCTAAACTAGCTCTACACCATCAGCCTAGATATCACAGTCTCTATGATGAATGTAACTATCACCCACATGAGAGGTAAAAGTCACTCTTATGTTGTAACTGTCACGAACCGAATCTGGTCTCCATCAAACTGGCACCAAAACCGGCTCATGGAAAGACCCGAAGGGCTTTCCCCATCCCCATGGGCTAGCAAAAGTGCCCGGGTATCATAAAAATTCATTTGGGAACGATTTACCCGAGTTTGGGTACATAAAATAACCAAAAACAAACAACAAACCAAATCTGAAAAATTATGCCAAACAAGACTTAATAACAAATTCAGAACAGAGTATATGGGTTTAAACAAGACACAAGAGGTCCAAAGGTACATAAAATTTGCAGTAACTATCCCATGAGACTCCACACGACAAGGGTTCATCACCCACAAGTCGTCTCCACAACACCGCACCATCGAGAGAAACTAGCAACCTGAACCGCCATCGCCCAAGGCCTTGCCTTTGCCTGTGTCAAACATGATCAAGTATAATTACACCCAAAGGTGTAAGTAGGGTGTTAGACTAATCCCAATAGGATATCACCCAATGATTCCAAGTGATAGGCATTATAAAATAAAAGGCTTGCAAGAGTTATAAATAGATAATGGTAGCATTATTTCTAAAAGTGAAACTTTGAAAAGAAAATAAATTTCAATGGGGATAACATTAAAGAATGAGTGAATTTGAATAAAACATTCAAGATACTGTTTTCACATTCCATAATAACATAAAGAAAGTTTAAATTCCAAAAAGGCCACGACCACCAAGCATAGGAACACCCCTAGGTAGTAGTTTGTTGTGAGCCCCAAGTACCTCATACCTCGGTGAAAGTAACCATAATGAAATTCGTTCTCCTGCATGATCCACTAGTAGGGAGCATACCCATAACCTAGTTGTATCAAATCATCTCCATTATAGTTTTGTTAGTGTTATCCATGTCAGACTTGCTAAGTGAACCATGGTCAAAACCCCTCCGTTCACTAGCGTACTAGTACACCTATGCCCACCTAGTTACCTGGGTTTCCCGTATTGTGCTCAAATAGTCACCACATTCTACCAAAATCAATTTTCACATATAAATATCAGTTATGGTCACACACATTCAAAACAGTGGCTACACCTTCTTTTCACCTTTCATATAACTCAAATAACCACTTATAATTTTCATAAAACAATTTCAAGAAAAGTAATCAAATTTTGCACATTATTTTCATCTAAAATCCCACATTTAAAACCAAATGGAGACAAATATTATACCAAAACATAAATTTCAGCATCAAAACATTTTTATAAATCCAATCCCTGAATTATAAAACAACACCAAGAGGTGAAATATGGGTTGCACATGTAAAACACCCATTTTCACACAAAATTGGCACTTAAAAATCAACCTCTTTTAAAATGCCACCCAAATCAATTTTTGCAATACAAATACTGAATGAGGAACATAATGGAAACATAAATATATCAAGCCAACTCATTCTACAATACCTACATATGAAATCACTTACCAAAAGTGTCAAAACCCCCAAATCCTTGTGCGTCACTTCAACCGCACCTCCGCCGCACCACAAGGGAGTAAGATTGAAGCTAAAACAAAGGGATTGGACCAAAAAACTCAAAACTAAAACCCTAGGTACGAAGACCCATATTATATACATTTGGGAATTCAATAAAAAAGAAGAAACCCTAAGAATAAGGGAGGAATAAGGAAGAGAACCAACTTACTTGGGAAATCTGGACATTTTTTGGAGCTTCAGAAGATCGGCCCTAAATCGCGATTCATCTAAGCTCCAAAAAGGCACAAACGAAGATGGATGTGTGGCTGGGTTCAGTGGGAACGTGTGAGAGGTGGAATCACCGAAAAAGGATAAAAAATAAATATTTTATGAAATACTTACAAATCAATCATAAAACTGGTAATGGGCTTTCGGGTTGCCCCAATACCTAATTTGATCACTAAACTCCAAGATGCTAATAAATTTTTAAGGGGACCAAAATTCTTTTGTGGTTTTAATATTTAAATTAAGGTAATTTTGGAAGTTTAATGGGTGAAAAATGTTGAAAAAATAAGGATTTATTAAATAATCAAAATTTACGTTCAAAATTGGAAATGGGCTCTCAGGTTGGCCCAAATTTTGGAAACCCACTATTTCCTTCGAAAATGCATGGAAAACCACCAAAACAAAGCAAGGATGTAAATTAAATGAAAAATACCTTTAAAATATGTCATGTATGTGACAATTATCCCCACCATGAAGGACTTTCCGCCCCTGAAAGTCAACATGAGGCTTGATTGGAAAACAAGAATAGGTACTCTTCCTCGACCCACGACTTTCACTCCCATGTCTCATGTGTATCATTTCCATGATGCCATAGAACCCGGACTAATGGAATAGACTTCCCTCGAATTATCTTCTCTTGGGAGTACACTATTTTCACTGGCCTCTCAATAATAGACAAGTCAGGCTCTATCTCCTGTTCTTCCCAACTCAACACAAGGGGCGGATCCGGCTAGTATTTCTTCAATTGAGAAACATGGAAGACATCATGCATGGACGTCAACTGAGAAGGTAAATCCAACCTGTATGCCACCTTTCTAATATTCTCTATGATCTCAAATGGCCTGACATACCACGGAGTCATCTTACCTTGTTTCCCCATTAGACGATGGCCCAGACGAGGGGCCACCTTCAAGAATACTCTGTCACCCATAGAAAACTCTAGGTCTCGACACCTCCGGTCAGCATATGATTTATGATGACTCTGAGCTGTCAATAAATGTTGCCGGATTAATTTTACCTTCTCAAATGTCTCCTGCACCATACTCGGCCCCAGTAGTGAGGTCTCACCTACCTCATCCCAACACAAGGTGGACCGACAAGGCCGACCAAAGAGCACCTCAAAAGTAGCCATTCGAATAGATGATTGGTAACTATTATTATAAGAAAACCCAACCAATCCCAAATGGGTATCCCAAGAACCTCCAAAGACTAGGACATAAGCACGAAGCATGTCCTCCAAAATATGATTCGCCCGCTCTATCTTACCATCCGTCTGCAGATGGTATGTTGTGCTCATCTTAATCTGGGACCCCAAGGCCTTCTGAAGGCCTTCCCAGAACCGAGATGTGAAATGAGGGTCTCTATCTGTGAAAACTGCTGATGGAACACAATGGAGTCTCACCACCTCCTGAAGATACAAACGGCCCAACTCATCCACTTTATAAGTATCTTTGATCGGAATGAAGTGGGATTATTTGGTTAGACGATCAATCACCACCCAAATGGAATTATTACCTCGAGGTGTATGAGGTAATCCAACAATGAAGTCCATGGCAACCTCGTCCCACTTACAGGTAGCAATGGGTAGTGGTTGGAGCAAACCAAAGGGCCTTTGGTGCTCTGTTTCACCTTTTGGCATGTGTAGCATCTCGACACAAAGTCCGTTATGTCTCGTCTCATACCAGGCCACCAAAACTTCTGACGGACATCATAATACATCTTAGCGGCACCCGGATGGACATCCCACTAAGACTACTGGCTATCCTGCATCACCACCTTCCATAGAGATAACAGCACTACTGAATGTCCCTTTAAGCACAAGATGCCCTCGGGAGACAATGACCAATCAGAGGATGTCTCCCCACCATGAAGAAACTGCTTCGACCACTGAAAAAGCTCATCACTCGGCTGTTCCTGCTGAATCAAATCCAATATAGAATGAGTCAACTGGACGCTCACCAAGAAATCCCCTCCACTGTGTTCCTTGGTCTCCACATGCATCTGAGAAAAGATCCCCATCAATGTCCACTCATCACTGGACTTCCTCAAAGCCTACACTGGAACCCTTCTGCTCAAGGAGTCGGCCACTACATTACCCTTACCTTGGGTATAGACAATGTCAATGTCAAACCCCTACAAGTACTCGACCCAGCGACGCTGCCTCAAGTTGCGGTCCTTTTGTGAGAAGATATAAGCCAGGATTTTGTGATCAGAATAGACCACAAACTTCTCTTCAAAGAGGTAGTGACGCCATGTCTTCAAAGCATGCATCACTGCTGCCATCTCCAAGTCATGGGTTGGGTAGTTCTTTTCGTTTGGCCGGATTTAGCGAGAGCCATATGCCACCACGTGATCATCCTGCATAAGCACGCACCCAAGACCCATACCTGAAGCATCACAATAAACCACATATCCCTTTCCAGCCTCTGGAAAAATCAGCATGGGGGTAGTAGTCAATCAGCTCTTCATCTCCTCGAATGATTCCTGACATTCTGGACCCCATACAAACTTCACCCCTTTCCGAGTGAGGGAAGTCATCGGTGAAGCAAGCCAAGAGAAATCCCGAACGAATCGCCTATAATAACCAGCCAGTCCAAGGAAACTTCTGATCTCAAACACATTCTTCAGCTGCTCCCATGACATAACCACACTAATCTTCTCAGGGTCCGCCATTCTCTGAGATCACATGCCTGAAAAATCTCACCTCCCTAATCCAGAAAGTGCACTTTGACAACTTTGCATAGAGGCGGTGATCCCATAATGTACCCAAAACGACCCTCAAGTGATGTTCGTGTTCCTCTTCAGAGCTAGAGTATACCATAATGTCATCCATGAACACCACAAAAAAGGAATCGAGATATTGATGGAACACCCTACTCATAAGTTCCATAAAGACTGCTGGAGCATTTCTCAATCCAAAGGGCATGAACAAATACTCAAAGTGGTCGTACCTACTTCGGAAGGCTGTCTTTGGGATATCTGACTCCTTCACCCTGAGTTGATGATACCCTGAACGCAGGTCTATCTTTGAGAACCACTTTTCCCCCTTCGGCTAATCATACAAATCATCTATTATGGGCAGAGGGTATTTGTTTTTAATTGTTACCTTATTCATCTTTCGGTAGTCAATGCACAACCGGAGGGATCCATCAGCCTTTTTCGCGAACAACACAGGAGCAGCCCAAGGAGAGACACTTGGGTGAATTAATCCTTTGGATTATAAGTCATCTAGCTATATATTTAATTCCCTCAGCTCGGTGGGGTCCATGAGATAAGAGGGAAGAGATATTGGTTGTGTTCCCGGTGCCAGATAAATCGAAAACTCCACATCCCGCTCCGGGGGCAAGCCTGAAAATTCATCTGGGAATACCTCCGGAAACTCATTCACTACATGAGGAAGTGCACCTTCAGGGGAAAGACCATCCTCTAGCTTGAGAGCAGATTACTGGAAGATAACACTTCCCAACTCAGGGAGTGGAGGCCCTGCGCGACCTGACCAAGGATCCCATTCTCCATGAAAAACCTGACGACTCCCATCAGGTGCCGTGAAACTCACATGCCGTCTGTAGCAGTCGATATGTGCCTGGAAGTGTACCAGAAAATCCATCCCAAGTATGAAATAAAAAAAATTCATATCTAAGACCAAGTGTTCCCACTCCATATCGACCCCTGACACAGAAAGCGCACATGATGGGCACCTAAGACCCTTCTCCTTCTTCTTTCCCAGCGGTGTCACCAACTCCATTGCGAATGACATTAAATCAGTTGGCAAATTCAGAATGTCCACAAAACGGGCAGAAATGAATGAAACTAAGGCACCCGTATCAAAAAGAGCAGCAGCTATAGAAGATGAAATCAAAATAGTACCTCGAACAGTCGACGGTCCTGCCTCTAATCCTGCTGGTGCCGGATCCACCGCATGGAGATGTCCAGTCTCTCCCTGAAGGTGACCTCTAGTCTATGGCTGTGCCCTGAACTGGCTCTACCCAGAAGATGACATAAACCTACCACCACGGATTCCAAATCAAGATCCCCCAGTCCTTGACGGCTCAGACTATACTGGCACTCCTCTGGGAGCCATGGATCCTTCCCCACTTTGAAGTGGACGCGCTATCCCGCAAAAACATTGCACGTGTCCCTTACCTCCATATTGGAAACTGGTCTTTGGAGGATGAGGGCATGCTGGACGGATGTGCCCAGGCTTCCCACACTAGTGGCACACGAACGATCTCGCAACAGAATCTGCTGATGAAAACTACCTGGAAGAGTTCCCTGAACTGCCACCTCCTTTCTTCAAATGATCCTCCCGCTTACTTTTCTTCTCTGAGGAGTTTCCACTTCCCACTGCTGATACAGAACCATAGAAAGCAGCCCTTCCTTTTCTATCAATCTCCACCATGCACGCCTGATCAATGACCTCAGCATAGGTCCTCAGCTTAAACAAGAACACCTGGGAGTATATCTCTGGTCACAAGCCTTTCTCAAACCTCTGGGCCTTCGCTTGCTCATTAGAGACAATTTCTGGAGCATACCGAACCAACTCAGCAAAACGGTTGGCATACTATATCACAGATATATTTCCCTGAAAAAGTTACATAAACTCTCTAGACCTGGCATAAGCCAACACCTCAGGGAAGTACTGTTCATTGAAGACAACCTTGAAATCTCCCCAGCGCATCTGCTCATTCTTCCCAGCCTGAAGCACTGACTCCCACCATTTACAGCTGGGATCCTCCAACATAAATGAGGCACACATCACCCTGAGATCCTCGGGTGTTTCCAAGAACTCAAACATACGCTCGATCTTCTCGAACCATTCCTCTGCTTCTTGGGGTTCTGAGCTGCCTCGGATGGTTGGGGGCTTATTTTTCAAGAACTTTTAGGCCTTGTCCTTTCTAGGACCAGTTTCATTCTCTCTAACAAGAGCTGGAATTGGAGATGGTCCATATCCTAGAGCCTGGACAGCCCGGACCATGGCCTCGACTAACCTCTGATCAATTGGTGTGGGAGAACTCTCTCTGACTTCCTCCCGTGGGTGCATGGGAGCATTCCGGGGAGGCATGTTGCTACAAAATGCAACACCCACAAAACAATAATCAATACCAGAATTCCGAAAAATTTAATAAAATACATAAAATATAAATAATATAAACACACTTCAGTAATAAAATAAACAACTACTCCACATCCGCCTGATGTCCACATGTGGTCTGCAGCCCACACGTCTCACCTGGAAGTGAAGTCAATCTGTAAATTCCAACATCCCCTGGTGACTCAGGGTCTGCCATGAGAGGTGCGGGCCAGACACCCAACTCAAAACCAAGACCCCGAGTCCCGACAGTCCTAGCTCTTGTCTATCCCGACTCATCCCAAAATAACAATATAACATAAAAACTTTAACCTCCTCTGATACCATTTTTTCCGGAACCGAATCTGGTCGCCATCAAACTGCACCAAACCCGGATCATGGAAAGAACTGAAGGGCGTTCCCCATCCCCACAGGCTGTCATAAGTTCCCGGGTATCATAAAAATTTATTTGGGAATGATTTACCCGAGTTTGGGTTCATAAAATAACCAAAAACAAACAACAAACCAAATCTGAAAAATTATTCCAAACAAGACTTAATAACAAATTCACAACTAATTATATGGGCTTAAACAAGACACAAGAGGTCCAAAGGTACATAAATGTAGCAGCAAGCAGCCCATGAGACTCCACATGACAAGGGGTCCTCACCCACAAGTCGTCTCCACAACACCGCACCATCGAGAGAAACTAGCAACCTGAACCGCCATCGCCCAAGGCCTTGCCTTTGCCTGTGTCAAACATGATCAAGTCTACTTACACCCAATGGTGTAATTAGGGTGTGAGACTAAGCCCAATAGGATATCACCCAAGGATTCCAAGTGATAGGCATTATAAAATAAAAGGCTTGTAAGAGTTATAAGTAGATAATGGTAGCATTTATTTCTAAAATTGAAACATTGAAAAGAAAATAACTTTCAATGGGGATAACATTAAAGAATGAGTTAATTTTAATAAAACATTCAAGCTACTAGTTTTCAAATCCCAAAATACCATAAATAAAGTATAAATTCCAAAAAGGCCACGAGCACCAAGCAGAGGAACACCCCTAGGTACTAGATTGTTGTGAGCCCCAAGTACCTCGTACCTCGGTGAAAGTAACCATAATGAAATTCATTCTCATGCACGATCCACTAGTAGGGAGCATACACATAACCTAGTGGTCTCCAATTATCTCCATTATAGTTTTTTTAGTGTTATCCATGTCAGAATTGCTATGTGAACCATGGTCAAAACCCTTCCGTTCACTAGCGTACTAGTACACGTTAGCCCACCTAGTTACCCGGGTTTCCCGTATTGTGCTCAAATAGTCACAACATTCTACCAAAATCAATTTTCACATATAAATATCAGTTCTGGTCCCACAAATTCAAAATAGTATCTACACCTTCTTTGCACCTTTAGTATAACTCAAATAACCACTTATAATTTTCATAAAACAATTTTAAGAAAAGTAATAAAATTTTGCACATTAAATTCATCTAAAATCCCACATTTAAAACCAAATGGAGACCAATATTATACCAAACCATAAATTTCATCATCAAAAATTTTTTATAAATCAAATATTTGAATTATAAAACAACACCAAGAGGCACAACATGGGTTGCACATGTAAAACACCCATTTTCACACAAAATTGGCACTTAAAAATCAACCTCTTTTAAAATGCTACCCAAATCAATATTTGCAATCAAAATACTGAATGAGGAACATAATGGAAACATAAATATAGCAAGCCAACTCATTCTACAATACCTACATATGAAATCACATACCAAAACAGTCAAAACCCCCAAATCCTTGTGCGTCACTTCAACCGCACCTCCGCCGCACCAAAAGAGAGTAAGATTCAACCTCAAACCAGAGTATTGGACCAAGAAACTCAAAACTAAAACCCTAGGTACGAAGCCCCATCTTTTGGACATTTGTGGATTCAATAAAAAAGAAGAAACCCTAAGAATAAGGGAGGAATAAGGAAGAGAACCAACATACTTGAGAAATCTGGACGTTTTTTGGAGCTTCAGAAGTTCGGCCCTAAATCGCGATGCATCTGAGATCCAAAGAGGAAAAAACGAATATGGGGGTGCGTCTGGGTTTAGTGGGAACGTGTGAGAGGTCAAATCACTGAAAAAAGATAAAAAATAAATATTTTATGAAATACTTGCAAACCAATTTTTAAACTGGTAATGGGCTTTCGGGTTGGACCAATACCTAATTTGATCACCAAAATCCAAGATTCTAATGAATTTTCTAAGGGGACAAAAATTATTTTATGGTTTTAATATTTAAATGAAGGCCATTTTGGAAGTTGAATGGGTGAAAAATGTTGAAAAACGAATGAGTTATTAAAGAAACAAAATTTACGTTCAAAACATGAAATGGGCTCTCAGGTTGGCCCAAATTTTGGAAACCCACTATTTCCTTCAAAAATGCATGGAAGACCACCAAAAAAAGAAAGGATGTTAATTAAATGAAAAATAACTTTACAATATGTCATGTATTTGACAGTAACAATCAATGTGGTATCAGTATACTAATTTTAATTCCATACATATAATTAGGTCAAAGCTTAAATTATAATGTATGTAAAGATCCCAAAGAAAATGTTACTCCCTAGCCTTGAAAAAAGACCCCTTTCATAAAAACATATCCCCCAACTATAGTCCAAATGGTTTATCAATCATTATAACCATGCTCACAAACTCCACTACCATACTCAACCCATTCACAGTTTTTAATTATATAAAATAATGAGAGGCACTATTATTAAATAATTCATTATATAGAATAAAATATAAAATTATTCTACCTCTTACTATCGATGGTATATCCTCTCTATCCACATGTGTAGGTTCAACTACATGTAAATATCATGCCCCTCTTCTGGGTGATGACATCTGAGTCCCATGAACTGCACTAATCTGAAGATATAAGTTTTGTTTCCTATAAGAAACTCATCCACTACCTATACCACCATGGCTAGTAGATCACCAACTGCTAGACTAGTATGGTGTAGAATACACCCTTCATGTACTCTGTTTCTACCTATTTACTCCATCACTAACCATCTACAGTTGATTCTTGCAGAATGAGTGTATATATCACATCCTACCACAAGCTTGTAACACTACCAGTGGTCAGGGAAAACATCTACAAAAGTGGCATGGCCTTCAGAACAAGTGATAGGTAACTCAGGTAAGGTCATGTGTGACTGAACCTTCCCCCTTTCCCATGACATGGTCAAAATCAAGGCACTATCAATACACTTAACCATCCTACATCAAGGTCAAGTTAACAATGGGTAAAAACATTCTAATTAACAAAATTTCCCATTAGAAACCCATTTTCAACATTTTATATCTTTTTCCAATTTTCAACTCATATTTGGAACCTTTTCAATTCAATTACACAAGTATATAAATACATTTCAATTCCAAAAACATACCCAAAACCATGATTTTCTTGTGCTTTCCAATGATGATGTTGGTCATAATAATTCATGAGTACCTGTAATGATTTATGCGTACTCAAATATCATTCCAGACTTATCCATTAGTAAAATATCATAAATCTATAGCATCAAACTACATGTGAATCAACCACCATGAAATAAAAAACAACAGTTCCAAAAAACATCACTAATAACTTGCACAATATGGGTACTTGGGTTTTACCCCTTTTTTTATTTTAGATAATCCAATTCAAGGACTCATGTCCTTTTCATAAATCTTATAAGTATCATTTCTACCATTACCAATTAATAATACAAAACAAAAGAAATTGAGACCCCTTTTTTGAACCACTTTGTAACATCCCGACCCGTGTTCCTCATATTAGTGCACCGAGCTGGTTAGTTAAGTGACCATAGGAATACATCCCTATACACCAAAGGATTATGACTTATAGAAATGTTATAGTAAATATATATAATGTGAGACTATACATTCATTATCAAATCATTATAATAATATAAATAACCAAGAGATAATCAATGATAATAACTAACAACCAGAATAATAAAATAATCAAAAAAAAAACAAGTATCACATATTGATCCAAAATGGAACAAATATTAATAACTAAATAGTAGATATGTCATTCCAAATAATATTATTTATTAAAAATTAAAACCCATAATAATGACACTATAAACACCCCTAATAATGTCCCAAAACGACCTCAAGTTCCCTCATTCATGCTCTGTACCAACCTATAGATCTAAAATTTCTATATTTCCCATATCCTATCTTGAAAACATGAGTTCTATTCAAGTAAAATTATGAATGAGTAATTAATGTGTGAGTAGGACTCTTCATTCCACCACCAATGATATCTAAAATAATATACCTTCATTATCAATGTTTGTTGTTGTTAAATAATAATGTATAATGAATAAAGTAAATAGTTATCACATTTCATTATTTATTAATAAACCACACAGTTTACTATGTTCAAGAAGACTCATGGCCAAACCAATACATTCTTTCTCCCATTCTGAGTTCTTAACTTCCTCCAAGGGATATATCATAAAACATAGAGAGTCATAATTAATTATCACATGGTATTTCATTATCCATTTTATTTCAATTCAAAACATAGATAATTGGAACCATTATCCAATGAGAAAATTTTAATCCTAGAATTCCATGGATAGGATATCGTGGGTATTTTATGTATCATTCCATATCCCACAACATGGTTATCAAAAAATAAAAAAAGGGGGATTTTGAATCAGCATACTCTGTCTGATACTAATTATCAATCAATCACAAATGTTTGTTTTTGAAACATCATTCATTATCCCATATTCATCATCACATTCATGAATTTGGGCCTACAATTCCCAGGCTAGGAACCTATAGGTATTTTAATCATCATTCTATTCCATATAGCCTATTATCAAAAAAATCACACATTATGTCACATGTTCCTTATTAATCAAGCTTAATCAAAATTGACCTTATTTTTAACATTTCAAAACATGGTATACCATTTTTATTTTCAATTAAAGTATAACTCTTTTCTTTAGTCACAAGGAATTATATGATTATTTCATCATTGAACAATTTATTCACAAAACCCAATAACCCTTTAATGTTCATATAACAAACCTTTCATTCTCTATCTCAATTAATTACATTTCATCAAAATTAACCAATTAAAAAACACATTAATTGAAAAATTACATAATTAAAATATCACATCATTTCCAAAATCACATCATTCTATTTAGTAATTGTCCATGTAATTAATCAAATTCAACCAATTTAAAACTTTCCCAAATTCAACCCATTCAATTAAGACATCGAAATTAAATTAAATAAAATTAAATTCTAGTTGAAATTTCCAAATCATGGAAATTGTTATTATATTATTGAATAATTGTATATGAATTTATACTGTAGGAATTTCAATTAATACCACCTACCTCAGGATCATTGATGATCATTCACCAACGAAAATCACCAAATTGAAGAAGAACTTTTAATTTCACAATGAATAATGAGATATAGATAAAAAACAAGATCCAAGAACAAATTAATTAGTTCTATAAAAACCTATATCTTTAGACATTAAAAATAGAGGGAAACTCTCTATAAAATGAAGAGATAATGGTGCGAGAGAGGGATAAACCCAGTGGGGATGAGAATGTCTTACCGAGAGAGGCGTAAATACTTAAATAGGGCCTTAAATTCATCACAAATGGAGTACAGAAGCCATTGGAATCAATATAGAAGCCCCCAAAATGAAAAAAATGATTTAGGGTCATTTTGGGACTAATTTGGGGGAATACAGAGGGGTTCTAGAATTTTAATACTAGTTTTCAGGGAAATTAATTCCTCATGGATAGTTTTCTATATAGGGGTGCACAGTTTATCATATTGCTCTCCCTAATTATGTTCATATCATGTGGGGGTTCATGGTTACACCTAATAGGTTTCATGGTTTTAAATATATTCTATGAACCATGTAATCCCTCTATATTCGGGGTTTTATTGTTTTCCAGAGAATGATTCACTATTTGGAAAAAATGTGCACTAACCATGCACTACCCAAAACCCCACAAAAAACATTCCAATTTCAGCCAAACAACCCAAGAAATTCTTTAAAATAAGAATATGAAATAAATTCCAAATAATAAATGAAATTTATCTTGATAAATCTATAAATTAAATTCTAGATCATATATTTCACATACCAAACACATGAATACATGATCATATATTCTCTTAAAACATGTTAATCCTTTTAAAAATTAAACCGAATAACCATAAAACCACAACAATGACAGAAATTAATCAAAAAAATAACTCTTCACTAAATATCAATAATATTCAATAAATATATTAATGTAATAAAATCATTAAAGAAAACATTTATTACTTTTTCATCAAATAATTAATAAATTTTATGGTCACCAAAACGATCCAATTTACATTATTTATGTCAATAATATATTTACTCCAACTAAATGTTAATTTATTAATTTCAGAAACAAGTTAAGGGTTATATATATTGTAATAAAATGTTTAATAAAATTATATCCTTTCCACTAAATAACATTTCTTGTTTATCAGTATCATTCAACATATTTTTTCAAATTCATGAAGAAAAAATATTACAAAACATTCCATAGATGTGTAGTTATTATTATCACTAGAATATAATTGATAAAACACATCTAATAAATAATTCTTGAATCCTAATATATGAACTCTTAAATCAGTTTACCTAAAAAGTTTTCATATAATAATATATTCCTTGTTCTAGGATTTATCCCTTAGATTAAGAAATTAACTCAAATAATTCTGAAGTTCCTCACACAAAAGACATTTAAAATTAATTAATCCTTATGAAATAATTTTTCACCTCTATTTTACTATTATTTTATTTTAAAAAATTAATTTATAAATGGTATTCATCTATAAACAGGAAAACTTTTCTCATTCCATTGCCACATTTCCCTGGGAGATTCTTCCCACAACCACAACATGTGAGAAGCTAACCCTCCATTTTTCTGTATTCTTCATTAACTGGACAATTTTCAATCTTGTTTCTTCTTTTATGGGGTGTGTTATGAAACTCACCCATGTTGAGGTTTTTAATTGTGTATCAATATTGTTGGTTATGATTAATTATAAAAATTTAAATTCCATCACTTATAACATTCAGTTTCATTAGATGAAAATTAATTCATTCTCTATTGCGCTCAGTTCTAACATATTTCAAATTGATTCTAGCCATCTACTATGACAAAAACACCATTCTATGAAAAAATATACTCATATTAATAATCTATAAAATCAAAAAAATCATTTATAGGATATATAAATAATGAAACATACTTTTCAATCTATGAAACCTTAGCATTATCATTGGTAATACAAAGTCATTATCTATTAAAATATTATATAATTTATCTTAATGAAAATATAAATTGAATTAAGAATATTAGTTAGGATTTTGTATACTTTTGTGTAGTATTTCGCCCACTCATAAGTCATCGGTGATGATTGAGTTAAAAACCAATATTTCCTACTAATATTTGTTACCCAAACATTCATCTATTTCATATCCAAATCAACATGAAACTATTGAGACTAGAATGTATTATATGTAAAATAAAATATATTTTTTAACCACAGAATATGATTTTATATTATTCATATGCTTATGATAAGGGTTCTCACTATTTTTTCCTCAACATAGTATGTAAAAATAAATAAACCATGCTCTAATACCAAATTTTGATACACTAGAATTTCATACATAATTATTACATAATTTTAGATGAATATTGATAATATATCATTATTAATCATCCCATAATGATAATTAATTAGTATATTTGGAATATTGGATTCATAAATAACATTTATATAAAATATCTAAATCATATACAATTATGATCATTCCAACTAGAAACCTTCTTAAACATATAATACACAAAACCCTTCTTCATTCCCTAGGAAAAAGGAAGCACAATAAAGGATGAAAGAGACACTCTATAAGGGTAAAAAGGGAGATATTAGTTAATGATCATATATAAACATATCACGAGTGTATGGGTATGAGAACATGAAATTAATATTTGAAAATAATTCCCAATAATTCATATTTCATAATAAGGTAATAAAGTTTATCCATTTCATTAAACATGATTCATAATTGGTTCAATATCATGGTCCATAAAATTATATCCAATGAATAAGAAAAATTCATGTTTAGTATCATAAAAGTATGTCATAATCATAATAATAGATATTTTATGTTTGTATTACCCACTAATTCATTAATCACATGTTTGGATTACAATAACAACTCATGTACATAATATAGTAATGAGATAACATCACACATAACCATTTTTAGAATTGGGGTAATCTTCAGTTTACCATATTCTAGGCTTGGGATAACCTCAAATTTCCTCTTGTAGCTCATAAAAAATTATTAATTTCCCAATTCAATTTTGGGATATAAAATACTCACCCATCACATAATCATAATCCAATAATATTTATTTTACATGATCTTGAAAACATTTATCTTTTCATTGTAGTTTAAACAATGAAAAAAAATAGTTTTCATCAATATTTAATAATCCAAATCATAACCATCCAAATAAATAATATTTATTTTATCACAAGATAATATACCAACAAAATCATGAGAAACATCATAGGATGTAATCATAGATGAAAATTAATATTTAAAATCAATTCAATATTCTTTTAGAAAAATTATTTATCATTTTGAAATAAATAAGATAAAATATAAAAAAAAATTACAATTATTAATGAATGAATTTTATTTGAGATGAACCATGAAAACTAGAAATTGAATATTCAAATAAATTATAATTAATGTACTTTGTAAAATCAGCTCATGTTGTGAAAATTAAAACAATTATTTGGTTCACACCTCTGGTAAAAAGAGACTAATTAAAAATATATATTAAAAAATCCCTTTAACCATTTTATAAAAATTAAAATGAGGAAAAAAATGAAATTAAAAAATCTTTGGGAAAAAGTAAAAAAATAATTGAAAAAAATTTATAGAAAATATGAACATTGAAGGAAAATATTACTTCTTGGAGAGATAAATAGAGCTGATATTCCAGAAAAATGTTCTTTCAATCTGTTTTGTTCATAAATAAAAAAATGAAATAAAAAATTTCAGTATATAAAAATAACACTAACGATAGAAAATAAATAATATTTTCGAGAGATGGAACATATATATAATGCTCTAAATATTTTATGTTATATTTCTATTAAATACATTCAATTAATTTGATATCTTATCTTTCATGAAGAACTGAGTCTGTATGAAATAAGACATAGTTTTTTACAGGATATAGGCATAACCTAGATATTAAACTTAAATTTTCCACTTCTATGTTTTCAAATTTTGAAAAAAGGGAATACATGATTGCAATCTGGGTAATATTTGGAGTCTCATAAATTCAACTTAACTTTTGGTGAATAGTAACATACCCTTATGAATAGTTACTTACCCTTATGTATAGTAACATGACCCTTATGAATGGTAACCTTACCGAAGAAAGTCTAAATTAAAATTAGGTACCTTTAAAATGAAGATGAATATTTTTTATGTTACTATTTTTCAATTAAATGGTGATTGCAATTATAAATTAAATTTATCATATTTTTTAAATTTATTTTTGAAATATGGAGTTCCCTTTTTGGTTCTACATGTCTAAAAATGGTTATGGTGAAATTTTGGGATTTTTCTAAAATACTTGAATTTTTTGTCAATAGTAAAATATGATAAATTATGATAACTACTAAATACATGATTTATTGAGTCATGGATGATGACATGTCGATGTAAGAACATTTGGTTCAAACTCGTAAGCACGTTTTACTATTATTGGTCATGTAATCATCATTATTTCTTGTATTATGGTAAAATAATAAACTAATGATTGAAATATTATGAAAAACCTCCTCCCCTCCACTATATACACCACCCATCACCCCCACTTCATCCAACACCACCCAAGCTTTGAGACATAAATATTTTCTTAAAAATACACCTCCCATGCACTCCCCTCACGTTTAAGACCTTATGGTATCACCAAAAGTCCAAAAACAATGTCCTTAATTAGATTCTCAAGGAGGAGTACTCAAGTGGAATACCCTGTTTCCTTTTTCCTTCACCATCTTTTAAAAGTTCCATTATTTTCTTAATCTCTATTCACGTCCCCACATCCAACTTCTATGATAATTTTAGTAACATAAATGAACTGAAATTTTATTATTCTAATGGAATATTTCATCATCATCTCCCTTTTTCCCCCTACTGTTATACTAAAAATGAAAATACCATCCGAGATGTGTTAATTTATCACGTTCATGGATGACGGGTTTTCAATTTCTATTACTATATTCAGGACAGGTCAGGAAAATTTTCCCATGGTTGTACCAAATTATAATATATTTATATTATCTTATTAAATTTTATTAAATCCTTACACACTATTAATATAATATAATTACTCACAATAAGTTCATTATGCCCAAAATTGCTATGTTAATCAAAGCATTTATCATTAACTTTTAAATAATGAGTCCTCCTCATGGTGTTAAACCCAAAATAATTATAAGATCATTTATATCTCTATAATGTCACTAATAATATATATTAACAATTCTGTATTTTTAAACACATTTAAAACGAACTCCATTCATGAATACAAGTAAACCGATAATGAAACCCAATGAAGAAAATGCTTTCAAAACAATAAAATTTAACCACTTAAACCCATAAAAAGTTCTTAAAAGAATGTAATAAGGTGATAAAAAATCAATTGAATATAGAATATTTTATCTAATTATTAATTAATTAATCTTAATATGATTATTCTGGTCATTAAGATCAATCGAGAACACTTTTGAGCATAAGGTGATGGTTTTTTCATTTATCATTTAATTCTATGAGATTTCCTTTTTTCACCACTTATTTCATGCATGTGGTATATGTGTACTACCATTTGATATATAATATCAGAATTCTATTTATATTCTTGTTGTTCTATGATTCATTTGGTGATTATTAATTTTTGGTTATATGATTCGATTGATTAAAATGTGGTAGGGGACTTTGTCTCAATTTCCATTTCTATGAGACTTACTTGGTATTGTGCAGCTAATATTTCATACGTGGTGTATCCACAACCCATTGGATATCATTTTTCATTTGATATAATAATTTTGGTAAATATCCTTCTTCTAGTATCAGGGATATTATTATTTCCTTATGTCGTATACCAATTCACATACAATGTTTATTTTAAATGTTATTCCAACTGGGGAAATAATGATGAATCTATATCCTCTATTCAATACGGATATCAAAAAAGAATATTATTCTTCTATTAAATATATGTATAAAGAATTATTTCGACTGGTAGTGATGGGCAGGTCATGCTATATTTACTCGATGTATCAATAGGTCGCATCAGTCAAATTAGTTGGTGACAAACCCTTTGATTTTGTTTCAATAAATCAGACAGGTTCTAACAAAAAACATATATTTTCTTGAGGGTATAATGATTCATGTTCCAGATATAGGAAAAAAAAATAATTCTCTTTATTAATTATTTAGTTTTTATTATCCATGAGGTTTTCACAATTACCGAATTTATGGATGTGTTTTTATTCTATTCTTATTGATGAAACTGTTTTCATTTATTCATCATGACATATAAGTAATGTCTAATTTTTTATGATTCACTTATTATTGATTCATGATTCCATAACATGTGACCCTTACTAAACATTTGGTCATACCCTTATTCGGTTTCCTTTCCCCAGTTTATGACGAACAAAATGTTGAATAAGCTTTCAAGGAGGGAGTTTATTTCAGTTTATTATGTATCATGATTTATTTTATATCATTCCTAATACACTTTGGGTATCATGTATGTATCAGAACTTTCAAAACTGAAAAAAATAATCCATCCTTTTATGATTTTATTTCATTTAATATGTATAATATAATATGATAATTCACTGGCTCTGGGCTCATGGGGTTGGGGCATTATAGTTTATATTAGAGTACGATTAAAGGAATCCATGGAATATTTATTTAGGTTACATAGTTTAGAGGACATAACCCAAAGTTATACATTGAATATAATCATATAATAACATCTTGTAATTTTGGTAAAGTATAAATTATGTGGGTCTTCATAAAAATACTTCCATTTTTAGATACTACAAATAGGCATGGTTCTGGAACAGATGTACATATGATTAGAAACTCTGAAAAAGAGTTTCGAGCTTGACCCAGGGTATCCGGGTAAATAATAATGGGCCTTATTGAACACCTGGTTTTACAATCTTTGGGTTTATTCATAGGATAATTCAAATTTTATTACAAACCCTGATAAAGGATTTAATTGTTAATAGAAACAATGTTTATGATTATGGGAACAGTTGTTCATAAATTTTTATTTTTTGTTAAGTGTTATCTAGTTAAAAAATTTAAACCATGGACTAATTTAGTGTATGTCATTGATTAGTGATGGAGCCTAAAGGAAGAAGTGGAATATATACCCATAGACAATGTATGGAATTCCCCATAGAGAAATTCCCCAAAGTCAGTGTTGGAGCGGATCAGATCATTACCATATTAGGTCAACTGACTTAGGATGTGTCGAATAACCATCCTACTTCTGTATTGTATCATTTCATGTTGCATAAGCTCCCTTCTTTAAGTGGGACTAGTAATTAAGTGATAGTTGAGAAGATGATCATGTCCCTTCAAATGATATTTACGGAATTAATAAACAATGAAAATAAAAAGGTAGTACTAGTTGTATATTTCCTCAAGGGTGATGCAGATCAATGGTGGTCCATGATCCTGAATACCATGGAGGGAGAAGAAATATATGGTATGTAATGGAGAACATATAGGGAAATATTCTTTTACAAATATATCCATCGTGAACAACAAAATGAAATGAAGAGTAAATTCCATAGCCAAAATAAAATTGATGAAAAGAGTGTTATGGATTATGAGGATACCTTCATGAGATTACCCAGGTATGCTATAGATTACGTAAAAGATTTTGAATACAACATCGGTCATTTTTTTGAAGGTCATAAAGCATGTCTTTGAAAGGTAACTTGATTCTCTAACATTTTCATCATATGACTAAATTATATTAAGTTCCATAAAAAAAGAGAAGTAATTTACTAGATCAGTTTTGTTCAAGGTAAATAAAGATATGGAGAGGCATTAAAATAACCATGGATAATCTAAAGCACTAATGAAGAAAAGGGGAATGAAGTAATTTCTTTTATGTGGGAGTTGTGGAATGAATCAACTGGATAAACACTTGAAAGGGATGTGAGTTATCTATAAGTGTGAAGAAAAGGTTCATCGATCTAATGAATGAAAGGATAATAGATAACTAAATGATGTTCAATTATATAATTAAAGAGATTTGGGACACTATGAAAATAAGTGTCCAAAGAGCCATGGAAACATGCCTTAAAAAGGCCACGATATCAAGGGAATGCTTATGAGATTACAAATGTGGAGGTTGATCGTCCTAATGATGTGTCGGTATGTACTTTAATTGTTTCCTCAAACATTTCGAATGCTTTATTTAATTCTGGATCATCACATTCATTTATATCGTCCTTGTTTTCAATGAAAATTAGACAAATCCAACTTTATTTAATAAAGGAGGTTTCATTCAAAACTCATAAGGGATGTATCATTGCAACCAAGATGAGTCGATCAGTCCCCCTCATGACACATGAACATGATTTAGTTTATAACCTTATCATCATACCAGGGATTTAAATTTATATAATTCTCGGTATGAATTGGATATCAAATTATGATGTGATGATCTATTGAAAGAAGAATGAAGTTACATTTTTTGAGAATGGTGTAGAATCCCGTATCTTTATAGTAGAAACCTTTATATCTTATTCTTATCTAGATCCACCCCCAGTAGCTCTATCGAATTATAATCTTGGGGAGGAAGAGAACACAATATCTATGTCAGAAGAATGAAATCATCAAATTGAAGATGCACCTATTGTGCAAGAATACATTGATGTGTTTCCAGAAAATTTGCCTGGAAAACCTCCAGAGTGGGAATTTGAGTAGTCTATTGATTTAATTCCTAGTGCAAGACCTATATAGAATAATCCATATATATTAGCAACATTTAAATTAGTGGAGTTAAAAAACAACTAGTGTAATTGAGTGACAAAGGATTTATTCGACCTAGTGTTTCATCACTAAGAGACCTTGTCCTATTAGCCAAGAAGAAAGATGGATCCATTAGGCTATGCATTTATTATAGGGACATAAATGATATTACAATAATTAACAAGTATCCTCTACCATTCATTGATTATTTATTTGATCAATCTCATGGAGCCCAATATTTTTCAATAATTCCTTTTGGACTGACTAATGCACCCTCTGTTTTGATGGATCTAATGAATATAGTTTTCAAAGAATATCTTAATGAATTTTTTGTGGTGTTTTTTGATTATATCCTGATATACTCTAAAATATATGAAGACAAAGAGAATCACATATAGGTTATTCTAAAAAATATTATAATAAATGAATTTTTTAGGAAGATTATCAAGTGTGAATTTTGGCTTCAGTCATTTTATTTTCTTGTCCATATTGACTCTATGGATGTATTATTATTTGACCCTTTGAATACAAAGGAAATCGAAGAATGGACCTTGCCAATGAACATAACTAAGGTACTTAGTTTTATTGGCTTATCTGGTCACTATTGATATTTCATTTAGAATTTCACAGAGTTGGCTAACCCACTAACCATGCTGACACATAAAGGGGTTAAGTTTTTATAGAAGAAATAAAGTATAAAATCATTTGATGAATTTAAATGAATATTTTTTCAGTGCTCCAATCATGACTCTTCCTTCTGGAAATGAAGGATTTGTGATATACAGTGATGTATCATGAAATTGAAAATGATTTTTCCATATAAAAAATGATAAATTTATTTCTTATGCATCAATATAGTTGAAGGCACTTGAAAAAAATTATCTAACTCATGATCTAGAGATAGAAGCTATAATACTTGTTGTGAAAATATGGAGAGATTTTCTCTACTTTGAATGATGTAACATATATACAGAACATAAGAGTTTGGAATACATTTTTATAGTGAAATAACTCAACATGAGGAAAATGAGATGGCTTGAGTTACTCAAAGAATATGATTTTTCAATACACTACCACCTAGGAAAGGAAAATAAGGTTGTATATGCATTGAGAAGGAAAGATCATGGACTTCTGACCGAAATGAGGATTGAAAGAGATTCTGTATTCATAGATCATTTAAAGACGGATATGGAAATTGTTATTAATGGGGAAACATAATTCCATTTTAAAATTATTGATAACCCATATTTATGAGAGAAGATAAAAATACCTCAATATGTTTATAAGGATCGACAAAAGAAAATTATAGCTGTTAAGGATGAATGATGGGTACACTTCATGTATGAGGATGGAGTTATGAAATTTGGAAGAAGGTTATGTGATCCATTAGTATATGATCTAGAAGTGGAACTATTAAATTTTGATCATAACATAAATTTCTCCATACACCCAAGTAGTACCAAGACATATAGAGATATGAAGGAAACGTTTTGTTGGATAACATGAAGAGAGAAATTGTTGACTACGTTTCAAGGTGACTAGTTTTCCAACAAGTTATGGCTGAGAGACAACAACCTAGATGGGTCAGGAAAAATCAAACTATTCTTATGTTGAAGTGGGATGACATTATGAATTTCTTTCTTACATGACTACCAATGACACCTAGAAGGAGTGATGCAATATGAGTAGTTGTTGATTGTATTACAAAATCAGAACATTTCATTACTATAAGAGAGAATGTAACACTTGAGCACCTGGAAAGAATTTATATTAATGATGTTGTAAGAATTCATGGGGGACCACTATCTATTGTGTCTGATCGAGTTCCCTAATTTATATCCAAATTCTGGAAAAGTCTTCAAAAGTCTTTGGATGCTAATTGTAACACCCCAAGATTTCATAGTGTGTTATTTCTTTAAAATAATACAATAACTTGCACTAAACGCAACACCGAGTTCAAGAACACCATGACTTACCAAACAAGCCGTTCAAAAGAGGTTATGAATAGTATTAACTAAATTTTAAACTTTATATAATCCTTATAATTTTAGAATCCATATTATGAGTTTCTTAGACATAATGTAAGAACAAATTCATTTTCAGTATTGCAATTTTACCAACTTTTAATAGTGAACCCATTTTAAATACAATATTTTATAGTTTTTGAGTAAAGGGGTACATCAAAAAAATTTAAAATGAAACATCCCAAGCTTCCACGGTACGCTTTCCTTTGAATAATACAGTAGTGTGTGTTGTACGCAACTTCGAGTTCTAACACACACCACAACAAATAAAACTACCTGTTATGAATTGTAATACCTACTTTTCGAAATTATATATATTTTATATTTCAAAATGGACTTCATTTTTGGATTCGGAATATCAAAATTAGCCTAAGGTGAAATTTTGGTACATTTCGGATAACTTTCATATTTTGATGAATAGTGAAAATTACTAAATTTTAATTAAAAACAACTTTTTTAATCAAAATAATTACTAGTGATAAATAATGAATTTGAGTGGTTTTAAAGTATATTTAGAATATATTTTTACCATTTAATATAATTTTGGTCATTGGACATAATTTTACAATTAAACCGAACATAAACAAGTGTCAATCTTTTGATAGTTATTATCTCTTAAAAACACGCTTTTTGTTTTGACAGCGAGAATAAATTTAAAATTAATTTCTGCCACTTCTGTGTTTTGAATTTAGAAAAATGGATTCCATATTTGGAATCAGGATGTTCAAATTGTGTAAATAGGTAACTTTTATTTTTAGACATTTTGAATAATTACTGCGGTAAATATTTTATATACCATGGTTAAGGGTAAATCCGGTAAATAAGGGTTAAAAAATAATATTATAATAATACTAAATTATCCTAAAACGTGTCCTAGCCTTATTGGTTGATACATTTTCGACCATAGGCATCTTTGGGTCGATTTGGGGACCCCATGGTGCCACTTGTAGGTGATAAGGATACTTTATTTTAATTAAGTTATAATGAATACAAAAATGACACAAGCATATATCTTTTAGAAAAACAATATTTACATAAGGTTATATATGTTGTATTTTAGATTATAAATATTCATTAGAAAGATAAAAAGATTTCCTACATAATGATATTTTATTTATAATTTTTAGACATTAAATAAGTTAATTTATTTATGACACAATGATGATGAATTAATTACTATAATAGTGAAAAATTAAAATAATTGATATTATAAATACCCAAATAAATATAATATGAAACTTTTAATGAATTAAACTAATTTTATAGGATAATATGATATATTAGGATTTATTTAATAGAATTTTTTCGAAGTAATCAATCTTTTATGAGTTTCAAAAAAATCAACTATTGAATAGTGTCAAAATTGACATAAAAGAGTTCTTAAAACAAATATTATATTATTAATTGATATTAAATTCCTAAAAATCTAAGGTTCTGCCAAGAGACTTATATCATTATAGTTTCATCATTAATGGACCACTTTGGGGGTCTCTTGGATGTATATAGTAAGTTTATTAACCATATTATATAAAAATACAAAGAGACATTGTAAAAGTGAAACTAATTAACTTAGAGTTAATACTTAAAGATAAGGTTAATATAAGTACCCAAACCTGTTTAAATTCTATTGGTTGATTTGTTTTCGACCCATCCCCACCTTAGCATTTAAATAATCAACATTGGAGTCATTAGAAACCGAATAATAATTTATTATAAACTAATATTTCTAGCTTTTCCAAAGGTGCCCCTCACCCCTCTTATAAAAGGGCACTCCTCCTTCTCTTTTCTTCACACCTTAAAAGCCTTTTGGTTCATCCAAACTCTGCCCAAATACTCTCCCAACTTCCCTCACTACAACCTAAAGGCCGTAGTTTGATCAGAAAGCCAACCTAAGGAGCCCTTTTGATCAAATCCAAAGGAAGAAACCGAAGAAGAGGAGGTTAACCTACCCCAACCAAGTAAAAGTACAAGGTAAGGGGTTTTCATCTCACTCCTTATTCCCGTGAGATTCATGCCATATTTCCACCATTACCTTTTGTACGGTGTATGTACTGCCTATAATTATATTCTTTGTGTAATACACTCTAATTAATGTATATTTACATATTCATTGTATGATACCTCTTTCATGGGTTGTATATTTCATAAGTTACCAAATTGGTAAGGGTTATTTCGCAATCTCTTCATTATCCGAGGTTGTTTATAGGTAATAATATACTGGTATCTCTTTATCATCCACATCCATGTTTCTTAAAAATGAATTTCAAAACATTTTTACTATTTACAAGAATATGGGTTAAAGTCATTTATACCCTTATGTGTTTCGAAAGGAATCTTTCCGTTGTTTTCCAACCAAGGCACTTTTAACCTTTTCGAAAAATTTAAGGTAAGAATGTTTTTTAACATATACGGCGGGTGCGGCTATTTACCACCGTTATAAAATCGTCAAAGCTTCCCTTACAAGCTTATAAGAATATTTTCAAATTGAATGTATTATTTTATAATTAAGTTTCTTTTAAAATGATTTAAAAAAAAGAGATATTTCTCTAAAATATTGTTAATTTCATCTATGTCAACATCCTTTTATGGATTTTAAGCTTATTTGAAGTTGATTTATTATACAAAACATCCATATTTTATTGAAGGTTTTGTGATATTTTTTACTGTGGATAAGTGATTCTTATGTGACTCATGGTTTTTGTTTAAAGTATTGACATTTCATAAGTTATTTTTAATCCGAATGTTTATTCAACCTTTCATTCAAATGAATGTGTTAGACAAGTATGTTCCGGTCTGGGGACCGGTAAAAGTAAGCCCTCTGGTTTGGTCTCCGGATATTAGAGGAACTCCGATTTGGTCTCCGGTTATTAGAGGCACTCCGGGTTGGTGTCCGGTTATTAGAGACACTCCGGGTTGGGTTCCGGTTACAGTTAGCCCCAAGGTCTTGGGACGAGGCCTTGACAAAGAAATTAAAGTTTAGCATTATGCATTCCATCATTATAAAAGTGGTTATTGATTTTGCATGTGATTATTCGATTAGTATAATATCCCTGTGAATAAGTAAATGGAATTATTTCATTTTACTTTTGTCATACTATGTTGAAGTTCAAGTTTAAAAGGCTTTTGTTTTAGTAATGCATTGCCCTAAATGTTTATGCTTATTTTGAATGTTCCGCTATATTGTTATCCTTACTGGGCATTTGAGCTCACCCCTTTTCTATGTTTTATTTTCCCCATGATGTGAAGAAGTAAGTTATGAATGACCTGCAGGGATATTATGAGGGGATAATAGTGTGGACTGTGGAGACATTATGTTGTTGTAGTAGTTTTTCATTTTATGATGCAATGTAAAACTTATTAATATATCTAGTGTTTCCAAGTCTACTAAACCAATTGGTCTTTCGAGATTTGATCTTTCTTGTGATCATGCCAATGTTATGTAATAATGCACTGACTCTAGGTAACCGGGGTCGGGGCGTTACAGTTGGTATCAGAGGAAGTTTAGTACAAACCTTGGAAGCTAGATTTAGATAAACTCTTATTAGAGAACATAGATTTAAGATGGACTTTGAGGATTAGTATAGAAGAACTTCCTAGAATTTTGGTATTGTAGAGATTTTGTGAGTTTTCTGAGCAATACATCCCTGTCTGGATATGAGCAGGTAGAGGCGGCTCTGGTACAGATGTACCTAGGGGTAAAACCCGAAAACACCGCTTTGAGCTAGACTCGAATGGGAACTGGTGCACGACAACGGGCCTTGCTGCACTCTTGGTTACGACACTCCCGGGGGATATTCTTAGGATAATTCTCATTTTATTTACAAACCATTATGAAGGGTTTATGTGTATTTACTTACTCAAAGGAGAAATTTATATGATTATGGATTATATCCATAAACTATTTAATTTATGTTATGTGTCTTACAAGTTTGGGATTAGGTATTGTTATTCATAAACTAATCTAGTGTATGCCATTGTTTAGAAATGGTGCCCAGTAGAAGGAATGAGAACTCCAGCAATGGACATGATCCAAAGAGAAAGAAGGATCATATCTTTCATGGCCTTAAGCCAGAATTTATAAGAGAAATAGTCTCCCATTTATTATCATCATACGAAGAAATAATATCATGTGTTGATAAGATAAGTAACGATTTTACTGAGTCCTATGGCTTTGAAGGGAAGCAAGAGAAGAAAAGGATGTAAGAGAGAATGATGGATAAAGGGAAGAGGGAAAAGAAGAATTTTCCCATATGTGATAATTGTGGGAAGAAACACCCTGGAACTTGTCTGAAAGGAATGGGAGTTTGTTATAAGTGTGGTGGAAAAGGGCACAAAGTACATGACTGCAAGGGTAAGAAAATGGTTTCAAATGTACAATGCTTCATTTTCAAGGAGTTTGGACACTATGCGAACCTATGTCCCAGTCATCAGAATATGCCTCAAATGATGTTATTGGATAATAATCAAGTTATGATACTACCACAGATGAAGAGGAATGATTAGAGTTCGTATGTTGATTATGTCAATTGAGTGTTTTATCAACAATGTACTTGTTATAATAATTATGAAGTATATAAGGATTGTACTGCAGTACTATTTCATTAAGGACTTGAGATTGTGTGGAACAAAGAAAAGTGACTCAATAGCAGGTTAAATTTTTGGAAAATATATGGTTGAGAGAATGATAAACTATAATATGGTTCTGATACCGAGGTAGTGATTTTAGAATAATACATGGTTGATTTGGATAAATTATAATGGATATTCTTGAATACCTTGAAACTAATTAATGATTTGTATATTCCATCATTGTTGGGGTTTAAAACATTTTTGGATTGATGAAGTATATCCAACATTCTATATGGAATAAGGGAGCATGAATGTAATCAATAAGGATTATGGTAATTCAGGATGTTTCAGTGTTTTAAAAGAATACATGATGAAGGTATTCATATGATATTACGTGGTAAAAAGGATCTACATTATGTTTACCTTCCTTATAAATGTTGGACTGTGAGTTTGGTCAGAAGTATTTTGGATAAATTCTAGTTTGAAATTAATTTTGGATTTCCATAAAAGGACAACGCGGAGGTCGGGCAGAAACCCGTCGCGTCCGGCAAGGCCGCGAGACTTGAACCCACAACCGAAGGGCGACAAGGGTGTATCACCTACCACTGGCCCCAGAAATGTCCTGGATTAAATAATGTAGTTTTTTTTAAAAGATCTAGTAGATGAATTATAAATTCGTTTATTTTGGAACCCTGTATGAATAGTATAAATAGAATTTTTTTATGAGTGAATGATGAGTTTGTGGTAGAAATTTATTAATGAACAAAACTCTAATTATAAAGTAAGTATATCTCCTTATGATCTTAGCCAATCTCATAAATAAATTCCTCAAAATTAAGAAAAGGAACTTAGAACAAAAATGTTGTCCTAGATGGTACCTTAAATCATCACTAATTTATGGCTTTGGGATTGTTTGCCTTTTCATAGCCATGTTCTCTAACACTCTCCATCAGATAATTGATGGTTAGATTTCTCTTCCATATCCATATTTTCCAACATGGAACCCTAGTATGTGTTATTTTTGGTAATCTTCATACTTTCCACTCATTATTTTAAATAGAGGCCTCATTAATTCATTTTTCGATGTGGGATTTCAACTAAGATATTTTGAAACGTCAAAAATGTGTTATCCTAATACCCTATGTTTTGTTGAACAGATGGTATTTCAAATCATCATAGATTGATGAGTTTAAGGACCGCAATTTTATACTTGTTTGTAATTGATGACCTCAATCACTACCTATAAATATTTACGTTTTTCCCCCAATTATATGACTCTAATTGCCACCAATGTTCTCCTAATCGAGATCATAATTTGGTGGTGACCCTTTCATTTCTCTTTTCCTCATATTAAGACTAAATTTTAGTATCCCAATTTCCGATGTGGGTTTTCCCACAAAGATATTTTTTATTTTCAACATTTTATTTTTGAAGAACAATTTCAAATTGCGAGGATGCAATTTATTGATGGAGGGGAGAATGTAACACCCCATGATTTCATAGTGTGTTATTTCTATAAAATAATACAATAACTTGCACTACACGCAACACCGAGTTCAAGCACACCATGACTTACCAAACAAGCCGTTCAAAAGAGGTTATGAATATTATTAACTAAATTTTAAACATTATATAATCCTTATAATTTTAGAATCCATATTATGAGTTTCTTAGACATAATGTTAGAACAAATTCATTTTCAGTATTGCACTTTTACCAAATTTTAATAGTGAACCCATTTTAAATACAATATTTTAAACTTTTTGAGTAAAGTGGGACATCAAATAAATTTAAAATGAAACATCCCAAGCTTCCACGGTACGCTTTCCTTTGAATAATACAGTAGTGTGTGTTGTACGCAACTTCGAGTTCTAACACACACCACAACCAATAAAACTAGCCGTTATGAATAGTAATACCTACTTTTTGAAATTATATATATTTTATATTTCAAAATGGACTTCATTTTTGGATTCGGAATATAAAAATTAGCCTAAGGTGAAATTTTGGTACATTTCGGATAACTTTCATATTTTGATGAATAGTGAAAATTACTAAATTATAATTAAAAAAATCTTTTTTTATCAAAATAATTAATAGTGATAAATTATGAATTTGAGTGGTTTTAAAGTATATTTAGAATATATTTTTACCATTTAATATATTTTTGGTCATTGGACATAATTTTACAACTAAACCGAACATAAACAAGTGTCAATCTTTTGATAGTTATTATCTCTTAAAAACACGCTTTTTGTTTTGACAGCGGGAATTAATTTTAAATTAATTTCTGCCACTTCTGTGTTTTGAATTTAAAAAAATGGATTCCATATTTTGAATCAGGATGTTCAAATTGTTTAAATAGGTAGATTTAATTTTTAGACATTTTGAATAATTACTGCGGTAAATATTTTATTTACCATGGTTAAGGGTAAATCCAGTAAATAAGGGTTAAACAATAATATTATAATAATACTAAATTATCCTAAAACGTGTCCTAGCCTTATTGGTTGATACATGTTCGACCATAGGCATCTTTGGGTCGATTTTGGGACCCCATGGTGCCACTTTTAGGTGATAAGGACACTTTATTTTAATTAAGTTAAAATGAATACAAAAATGACACAAGCATATATCTTTTAGCAAAAAAATATTTACATAAGGTTATATATGTTGGATTTTAGATTATAAATATTAATTAAAAAGATAAAAATATTTCCTACATAATGATATTTTATCTATAATTTTTAGACATTAAATAATTTAATTTATTTATGACATAATGATGATGAATTAATTACTATAATAGTGAAAAATTAAAATAATTGATATTATAAATACCCAAATAAATATAATATGAAACTTTTAATGAATTAAACTAATTTTCTAGGATAATATGATATATTAGGATTGATTTAATTGACTTTGTTCGAAGTAATCGATCTGTTATGAGTTTCAAAAAAATCAACTATTGAATAGTGTCAAAATTGACATAAAAGAGTTCTTAAAACAAATATTATATTATTACTTGATATTAAATTCCTAAAAATCTAAGGATCGGCCAAGATTCTTATATCATGATAGGTTCATCATTAATGGACCACTTGGGGGGTCTCTTGGATGTATATATTAAGTTTATTAACCATATTATATAAAAATACAAAGAGACATTGTAAAAGTGAAACTAATTAACTTAGAGTTAATACTTTAAGATAAGGTTAATATAAGTACCCAAACCTGTCTAAATTCTATTGGTTGAGTTGTTTTCGACCCATCCCCACCTTAACATTTAAATAATCAACTTTGGATCCATTAGAAACCGAATAAGAATTTATTATAAACTAATATTTCTAGTTTTTACAAAGGTGCCCCTCACCCCTCTTGTAAAAGGGCACTCCTACTTCTCTTTTCTTCACACCTTAAAAGCATTTTGGTTCGGCCAAAATCTGCCCAAATACTCTCCCAACTTCCCTCAATACAACCTAGAGGCCTTAGTTTGATCAGAAATCCAAACTAAGGAGCCCTTTTTTATCAAATCAAAAGGAAGAAACCGAAGAAGAGGAGGTTAACCTACCCCAACCAAGTAAAAGTACAAGGTAAGTGGTTTTCATCTCACTCCTTATTCCCATGAGATTCATGCCATATTGCCACCATTACCTTTTGTGTGGTGTATGTACTTCCCATAATTATATTCTTTGTGTAATACACTCTAATATATGTATATTTACATATTCATTGTATGATACCTCTTTCATGGGTTGTATATTTCATAAGTTACCAAATTGTTAAGGGTTATTTCGCAGTCTCTTCACTATCCGAGGTTGTTTATACGTAATAATCTACTGGTATCTCTTTATCATCCACATCCATGTTTCTTAAAAATGAATTTCAAAACATTTTTACTATTTACAAGAATATGGGTTAAAGTCATTTATACCCTTATGTGTTTCGAAAGGAATCTTTCCGTCGTTTTCCAAACAAGGTACTTTTAACCTTTTCGACAAATTTAAGGTAAGAATGTTTTTTAACATATACGGCGGGTGCGGCTATTTACCACCGTTATAAAATCATTAAATCTTCCCTTACAAGCTTATAAGAATATTTTCAAATTGAAAGTATTATTTTATAATTAAGTTACTTTTAAAATCATTTAAAAAAAAGAGATATTTCTCTAAAATAGTGTTGATTTCATCTATGTCAACATCCTTTTATGGATTTGAAGCTTATTTGAAGTTGATTTATTATACAAAACATCCATATTTTATTGAAGGTTTTGTGATATTTTTGACTGTGGGTAAGTTATTCTTATGTGACTCATGGTTTTTGTTTAAAGTATTCACATTTCATAAGTTATTTTTAATCCGAATGTTTATTCAACCTTTCGTTTAGATGAATGTGTTAGACAAGTATGTTCCGGGCTGGGGACCGGTAAAAGTAAGCCCTCCGGTTTGGTCTCCGGTTATTAGAGGAACTCCGGTTTGGTCTCCGGTTATTAGAGGCACTCCGGGTTGGTGTCCGGTTATTAGAGACACTCCGGGTTGGGTTCCGGTTACAGTTAGCCCCAAGGTCTTGGGACGAGGCCTTGACAACGAAATTAAAGTTTAGCATTATGCATTCCATCATTATGAAAGTGGTTATTGATTTTGCATGTGATTATTCGATTAGTAGAATATCCATGTGAATAAGTAAATGGCATTATTTCATTTTACTTTTGCCATACTATGTTGAAGTTCAAGTTTAAAAGGCTTTTGTTTTAGTAATGCATTGCCTTAAATGTTTGTGCTTATTTTGAATGTTATGCTATATTGTTATCCTTACAGGGCATTTGAGCTCACCCCTTTTCTATGTTTTATTTTCCCCAGGATGTGAAGAAGTAAGTTATGAATGACCTGCAGGGATATTATGAGGGGATAATAGTGTGGACTGTGGAGACATTATGTTGTTGTAGTAGATTTTCATTTTATGATGTAATGTAAAACTTATGAATATATCTAGTGTTTCCAAGGATACTAAACCAATCAGTCTTTCGAGATTTGATCTTTCTTGTGATCATGCCAATGTTATGTAATAATGCACCGACTCTAGGTAACTGGGGTCGGGGCGTTACACTAATCTTCATATGAGTACTGCTTATCACCCCCAAACAGACGGACAGACTTAAAGGAATATTCAAACACTAAACGAAATGTTGAGATCATACCCTCTTGACATTCTAGGTATGTGGGATCAATATACTCATTTGGTGGAATTTTCCTACAATAATAATTTCCATTCTAGTATTAAAATTATTCAATATGAAGAACTATACGGTAAGAGGGGTTTAAATCCAACTTTTTGGAATGAATTTGGTGAGAGGATACTTATAGGCCTACAACATTTAGAAGAGACAACTAAAAAGGTGAATAATGTTCATGGCGATATTAAAGTATCCCAAAGCAGGAAAAAGATTTATGCTAAAAACCAGAGGAAGGACATTGAGTTTAGATTAGGTGATCATGTCCTTCTAAAAGTATTTTCATGGAAGGATGTCTAAAGGTTCAGAATTAAAGGAAATTGAGCCCCAGGTACATCAGACTGTTTGAAATTCTAGAATGAATTAGAGTTGTATCTTACTATTTAGAAATGCCACCAAGTCCCTCCAATTTTCAAAATGTGTTCCACATGTCATTCTTGAAGAAATACATGCCATACCCAATTCTTGTACTCACTCATGAATAAATATATATGGAACCTGACTTTTCATACTTTGAAGAGCCTATCGAGATTCATAACACAAGGGAGAAGGTATTGATAAATCGGAAAAATAAACTAGTAAAGGTTCTTTGGAGAAACCATAAAATAGAATAATTAACATAAGGACCTATGGATGTAATGAATAAGTTCCACAAACATCTTATTAATTGTATTTATACATGAAAGATTTTGAGGGTGAAATTTCTAAAGGTGGGAAGAATATAACACCTCTAACATTTTATGGTATGTTTCTATTAAATAATTTCAATTCAATAGATTGACTATATTTCTTAGAGAATTTAGTATTTTTGAAACAACACTTAGTTATTTAAAGGATATAATCATAACCTATACATTATACTTAAATTTTACACTTTTATGTTTTGAATTTTGAAAAACATACATACATGGTTGTGATCTTGGTGATATTTGGATCTGATTGAATCAAGTTAATTTTCAGTGAATAGTAACATAACCTTATTAATTTTAACACACCCTTATGAATAACAAACCCTTATTAATAGTAACCTTACCCATGAAAGTGTAAATAAAAATTAGGCACCTTAAAAATGAATAAAAATATTTTAGGTGTTGGTATTTTTTTAATAAATGATGGTTTTAATTAAAAATTAAATTTCTCATATTTAGAAAATTATTTTTGAAAGTTGGAGTTTATTTTTGGATTCAAAAACATAGAAAATTTGTTAGGGTTGATTTTTGGGATTTTTCTGAAATACTTGAATTTTTGTGAATATAAAAATATGATAAATTATGATAAATGCTAAATAAATGAATTATTGAGTCATGAATGAGGTCCTGTTAAGGTATGCACATTTTTTTCAAAATCACAGTCACATATTACTATTTTTTCATGGAATCATCAATATTTCCATCATAAGGGTAAAATAATAAACTAATGATTAATATATTATGAAAACCCTCCTCCCCTCGACAATATAAACCACCCCTCACCCATCTTGCTCCAACAACAATCTAGCTTTAATAATTTCCTATTTTCTACCTAATAGATTTCAAAATCCTTAAACCCAAGTCCAAGACCATATGGTCTCACTAAAAGTCCAAAAAAAGGCCTTAAAAATATTCTCAAGGAGGAGTACTCCAGAGGTGGACCTCTCTTCCTTTTTCATTGAAATTATTTTACAAGTTCCATTCATTTGTTTCTCTCTATTCACCTCCCCACATTCAAATTATATGATATTTTAATTACCTTAAATTAAATGTAGTTTTATAATTATTATTTAATATTTCATCGCCATCTTTCTTTTCACCATCCTTATATAATAAAAATGAAAATATCGTTCGAGATGTGTTAATGTTTCACATTCATGGATGACAGGACTTTAGTTTATATTATTATCTTCAAGAATGGTCATGAAACCTTTTTAATGGTTAAAAAAAGATCATAATATATTTATTTTATCTTATGAAAGGTTATGGACTCCACACACACTCATTATATAAAATAATAATACAAAAGAAGTTCATTATGCACAAAACTGCCACGTTAACCCAAACATTTATCATTATATTTTAACTAATGGCTCATCCTCATCGTGTATAACACAAAACCATTATAAGATCATTTATATATCAGTAATTTCACTAATAATATATAGTAAAAATTATGTATGTTTAAACACATTTCAAAGGAACATTCATTCATGAATACAAGTAATGATATCTTGAAAACCAAGGACGAAAATACATCCAAATCAATAAAATTGAACCTATTAAACACATAAAAAAGGAAATGAAAGAACCTAATAATGTTATTATAATTAAATTAATTGTATATGAGGTTCTGGACTTATTAATTAATTAAGTGATATTTGGTTTTTTAGGTAATTAAGATCAATTAAGAACCCTTTCGTGCATAAATAATGGGTTTTCTCATCTCACTTCTAATTCTTTGAGATTTACATTGTTCGCCACTTATTCATGCATGTGATGTATGTGAACTTAAATTTGATATTTTATATCATTTTTCTATTTATATTCCAAGAATTACTTGATTCATTTGGTGATTATTATCTTTTTTTTCATATGGCTTGATTGATTACAATGTGGTAAGGGACTCTATCTCAAAATCAATTTCATTGATACATACTTGGTATTGTGAACCTAGTCATTATTATGTAGTGTTTCCATTTCCCATTTGAGATCATTTTTTATTTTATAATATAATTATTCAAAATACCCACTTTCTTTTATTATGGATATTATTTTTTCCTAAATTTTTATACCATTTCACTTACGATGTTTATTTAGAATGCTATTTTAAATGGGGAAATATTGATAAATCTGTATCCTCTATTCAATACACATATAGAAAATTCATATTTTTTGTATTAAATATATTAATAAAGAATTATTAGTAATGTTTGGGATTGGTGGGGCCCTCTATATCCCCTCTATGCATCAACAAGTCACATGATACAAATCAGATGCCAACAAACCCTTTGTGTTTGTTTTCAAAAATCAGATGGGTTTATTCCCTCATACTTAAATAGTCTCGATGGTATAATGGTTCATGTTCTAGACACATGATTTCAAAATAATAAGTGTTAAATTTTTTTATTATTTAGTTATTGTAATCCATGACTATTTCATTATGAAAAACCTATGGATGCATTTTTATTCTCAACTTATTGACGGTAATGTGTTTTCATTTATTTGTCATGCAATATTAGATATGTCTAATTGACTATGATTAACTTATTATTGAATCATGATTCCACAACATGAAACCCTTACTAAGAATTTTAGACAACAATTATTATGTTTCCATTCCTTAGGATATAAATAAAATAACCTTGAAGAAGATTTCAAGGAGGCAGTTTATTTCAGTTTCTTAGGTATCATGTTTTATTTCCTATCTTTCCAAATGTACTTTACATATCATTTGTGTGTATCTAATCTTCCGGAACTTCTAAACTAATTGGCCCATCATGATTTTATTTCTTATAATCATACCAATATAATAATTTAATTTACCAAATCCTTGCTTCGGGGGTTGTGGCGTTACAATATAATTGTTTTATCAGAAATTCATGTAAAAATAACCCCAGTAAAAAAGTAATATTATAATGTAAAACACATACTCCTCTGGTAACATTTGAATCATATCCCAAATGAAATAAATAACATAAAATAAAACATAAAATAATAAAAATATAAATATATAAATATATTCAGTATATAAGAAATAAAATGTGACATAAATATATCTCATACAATAAAATAGGTGTATAACATATCTTATGTCCCAAAGATGACAATTTGAGATATTAAACACTTACTAATTTTGTAACTTTTGAATCAAAGTAAATTTGAGTGAATAATATGAATTTTTTCATTAAAATAAAATATACTAAAAATAATAAATCAGATAACAATTTATAGAAGATTTATAAACACTACATATAAATAAATAACTGCACAATACCAAGCATGACTCGACGAAACAATATTTAGAAGAAGAACACTTACCTAAAGTTTGAATTACTATGATTGCACTCTATACTCATGTATAATAAATTTATATTTATTATAAAACTAAACTAGAACCATATAAATAATTATAATTTTATATATTATCTTCATATAATATTTCAACAACCATTTATTAATAATTCTTTATTAAATTAATCATTTCTAGGTGTCAATATTTTATTTCTCAAGTATTTTTTTGTTCGTTAGTATTACTACCTTAATTTTTATCCTGACTAAATAATATATATATATTAATAATATTCTCGTAATTATAATATTAAATCATTATTTAAACTTTTTTCCCCATTCATTTAAATAGGTTAGGAAAATTTAGTAACATTGCTTTGTGGAGATTGTAGTACTAATGCATGCATAAGTGGTGTTTCCACATATTGATGGATGGATGGAATGAAAGGTAAATAATAATTAAAATTTTATTAATCACCAAAATATCATAAATTTCATTTATATTTAGTAAATATATTATGATTACCATACATATAATGTGAAAAAATTATAATTACAACAGTTTGCGTTGGTAGTTGTCCTCATATTTGCACAAGCGACATTAGCATTTCCAAAGGATGGGATGGTAAGAAGGTATATAAAATATTATTATTTTATAAGAATAATTTTTTTCATAAGTACTATATATAAACATGAAATCCATCATTTTAAAAATCTATGTATGGGGGAGATGTAAAATTCATCATATCTATATGTGGATGCATAGTCCACACACAACACGAATGATTCTTTCATTTCCTATTTGATGAAAATTATGGTTAAAATAGTAATAAAAATATCATAATACCATGTCATTATTTTTTTATATAGGGTAAATAATTTTATGATGGATACACTAGGTTAAGAGGAATAAAAATAAATAATATTTAATGTACACAATAAAGAGTTATAACTTTTCGTTGAGAAACCTTCATGACATTCATCTTAATTATTGAAAGGTTGGTATAATGATCAAAAATGACTTGAATATTATGGGGAGTAATTTTATGAATTGATTTGGGTAGGTATAGGATGATATAATAGTCTTATGAAGCATAAGTAATAGCGGATATAGAGTTTCATGTCAAAAGTAAGGTATAGGACACACATGCAATTTTTTAGAAGATTAAGTAACAATAATTACTTATTCGAGAAAAATCCCCCCAAAATGGATCAAATTTGAAAAATAGATGATAAAACTTGAAATATTACCATTAAATAGTATTTAGAATATTTACCGTGGCATTCCAACCCTTATCTTTAAGTTCAACCATTGGGTAAACTTTTTTTAACCATAATTTTGGTAAATTTTCATTATATTCTTAATATTCAGTTCAACCAAAAAATTAAAGTGGTATAATATTTTTTGATTAACATATTATTAAAAATATAGAATCAATTTTATCAAATTCAACTTCTATTGTTGGGATAAATTACTTTTGAAATAAACATGAAAAACAAAACCGAAAATGATTCTCCTAAAAAATATTATTTATATATAAAAATATTTTAAAACTATAAGTATTCATATTTATAAGCCAAATCAATTAAAAATTAAATAATCATGAGTTTTAATTTTTTAGATCATTTTTTCTCAGATCTTTTCAGTCTTAGAGTTTTCGAGAATTAGGTAATAACTCATATATAACAAAACCATAAAAAACTAAGTGGATACTTCCAATTAGTATACATTTTCTAATATAATAAAACATTTAAAATAAGGAATGATCACTTTTGTTAAAAATCACAAATATTTTACCATGACCTCTTCCTTTACCATAACCGTCCTTAATATCATATGAAAACTTTATAAACTTGTAGGATGATCACAAAAAACCCATTAAGGGACATACATAAGTAGAAAACTGTTTGTATAGTGAAAAACACTAAAACTCATAAGAAATACTTTCATAAACACATAAAAATTTATCCATAAAGGTAAATATGATTCCATTAAAATATAATTAACTTCACCTTTTGAAAAAAATAATTTCTATTAAAACTCTTGAGATAACATAGAAAATTTTTGTTGGTGAATTTGGAAATCATCTCATATAACCCTTACTGAACCCATACAATTTTGAATAACCATACGAAATACATTAAATATAATTATTAAGAGAAAATAATTATTACAAAATTAATATTAGTGATATCCAAGAGAACCCATTTCTTGAGAAATAATGGGTTCACTCATTACTATCTTGGTTCACCCACAGTATATAATTTCCATGAACTACAACATGTAATAACCATTCCATATTTTGAAAAAACCCTTTTAATATCAAATAAAAATAACCTTTTGGTATCAAAATAATATTTTATTTTAAAAACCTATTTAATTTCAAAAATATAAAATATAATTAATGTTTTTTTCTCATTTAATAAAACATTTATGCTTTCGGAGGAAGATAAAAATTAAATAAAAATCATTATAGGGGGAAATACATTTCTGTCGTTCCGTTTAAAACACATAAAATATTTATTTTTGAAAAAAATATCAAAATTAAAAAGATAATTAATATGAAATTTATAAATATTTTATATCCATATAAAAAATTTACTAAATTATTTTAAATAATGGATATGAATGAGAATAATATTTCAAAGGAAATAATTAAAATAATATTTATTCAAAAGAAAAGTACCATATCACTTGGAAATATTTATATCATAATCCCCATTAAATAATAACATTAAAAACATTAAACACAAAGATAATAGATAAATTAATTATATAAAAATTAATAGGGACTGTATATTTACTTTATAAAAGAATAAAGGATGATAACATCAAGATATCGATCTATGAAAGAAAATTGAGATGATTTCTATTACCCAGTTCCCCACTTCTCACATGTGTCCTTATCATACTAAATAATTTAATTAGGTAAATTATTTAAATTTTTTAGAAAAATTTTAATTTTTATTATTACTATTATTTTACTTATATAAAATTTATATATAATTACTTTGTTAATTATGTTTCAGTCTAATATTCTGACCATAGTAATATTGTGTGTCAAAAATGATAAAGGTTGGTCGAATATGGTCAAATTTGTCATTATTTAAACATATTAAGAATTAAAATCATTACATAATTATAAAATTTAAAAATATATTTTAATTTTAAAAACAATCATAAAATATAGTCATGAAAATTTAACTAGCATTTTGATCATCGAGGTGGTAGGTCATATGTATACATGAGTAATGTATCAATTTTTCAATGATAATTATGTAATCAATATTAGTAAAATTTATCATAAAATTGTAATCATATAATAATAAATAATATATTATTTAATTATATATAATTTTATATATCATATATCTTATATGGTGGTGAAAAAAAGATTAGCATCTCATCAAGGAGGTAGTAGTTCACATTCCACAAATGATGTTATAATTTTCTCAATGAGTGAAAAGGTATAAAATAAATTTATATATTCTATTTTCAGAATAACAAATATTTAATTAATATAATAATTATATCATTTAATTCACAAATATTTATTATATTTACCCTTATTACCTTCCATGTAATGTGTTCGTGAATAACTAATTATGTCGCTCCATGAGGCAGTAGTCCTCTATACAAACGATTGATGTTATCGTATTCCATAAATATTGTAATATAAAGAGGGTATACATGATTTAATTACTACATGGGTATAATTATATTATAAATATTATATCAAAACTTTATATCTATAATTGTCCCCAATTGTGATAGGTGGGAATGATAAAATGAACGTTATCATTTTGCAAGGTGGTTGTCCACCATACAAACGAATGATGTTTTGAAAACTGATTTGATGGAAATTTGTGTGGATATAGTTCATAATCATAAGATAGTAACATCTATGTACAATAAATTTATTGGGTTTATTATATTAACATGATTTAAGAATAATTTAAGTGATTGGAAGAGTAAAAAAAAATTAAATGATTGTTGATGAACGTTACTTCTTCTTTGGGTGTCACTATTTGGGTTGCACAAAATTCCTTCTTTGGGGAGTTTTCATTCAAAATAAAGACTACTTGAAAGAGATGGGGGATGTGTAGAAGTAATTTTTTCACATCATGGATGAACCAAATGGTTTTTCAAGGGTGAAGAGAGGGGTATAGGTTGGACCTTCTTAAGTTAGGTGGGTGGAACACTTGTAAATTTATTTAATGTGTGAATTACACCTATTAAGACCTAGCTAATAAGGAAGGATATTTTATTCATGTTTTATATTTTTCTATAAATAAATTTTTCAAGAAATCACCTCACATTAATCTTGGAAAAAATATATTTATGATACTTTTCAAAAAAATCAGACTCGTCTATACAAAAGAGGCAGAATCATTGTGAAAGTAATTCGTAATGAGAAGAAGTTGTTTAGAAAAAATCAAAACAACTTTCTTGAAGTTAGTGGTCATCAATATTATCTTGGAGCCTATGTGAAAGATTTTTTTTTATGGAGATTCAGAGTATTCATGACCCCGATAAATTTTATTATGATAATGCTTTCCAGAATTGTATTTTATATAAATCATAAGTTTAATAAAAAACTTCAGATATAAGGATGTCGGAATAAAGATATAAATAGGTGGTATTGGTTTTTTTCAGAATGGTCGTATTGGGGTGGAAGTGAGAAAACAATATTTCTGACTCAAAAGGTGGTGCCTATTGAATAGTAACTTCCGATTAAATAGGTGGTTTCAATTTATTGTAGCATCTAGTTATCCATCGGACATGCCATAATTTTTTTACCCAATATGACCTTACTCAGACTCAGGATGAAATTGATCGTATTTAGAAATTATTGTAACCAGGCTAATCGTATTCAGAATGATGATTGCTAGAAAATAGATTATTCTGGAAAATCATATCAAGGAAAATCATACTCAGAATTTAACGCCCCAACCCCAGCTACCCAGAGTCGGTGCATTACTTCATAACATTGGAATGATCACAAAAGATCATGTCTCGAATGACCTATTAGTTTAGTAGCCTTGGAAACACTAGATACATTCATAAATGATACATTACATCACAAAGTGAAAAACTATAATAACATAGTCTTCATAGTCCACACTTCTATCCTCTTCGGACTATCCCTGCAGGTCATTCATAAAATACTTCTTCACATCCTGGAAAATATTAATACATTGAAAGGGGTGACCTCAGATGCTCAGTAAGGATAACAGTATAGCAGAAGCTTTCATAAATAAACATTAACATTTAAGGTAATGTATAACTAAAACAAAAGCCTCTTAAACTTGAACTTTAGCATAATATAGAAAAAGTAAACTGAAATAACGCCATTTACTTACTCACATGGATATTCTACTAGTCGAATAATCACATGAAATATCAATAACCACTTTCATAATGATGGAATGCATAATGCCAGACTATCATAACCACGTAGCCAAGGCCTCGTGCCAAGACACTAGTTTTTCTAATGAGACCTACCGATGAAAATTTTTAGAAGATACTTATGTTTAAAATAGCTCAAATATAATCCAGTGTTTTCTGAAAAAATTATGCAATATTTTTAAACAAAATAACTAGTTCTGAGACTGCTCGACTAATTACAGGCCATGATGGGTCCACGCCCAATCCCTTCTTGTCTACCATACTCGAGAGTCGGGTTTTCTGAAAATATTTTTAAGCTTGTGTTAAATACGTATACATTTGCACTGGATTTTCATATATTTGATAGAAATATCTCTTTTTTGAAATCATTTAAAAATAACATAACTATAAAATAAATCCTTTTGAATAAATGTAAATGTCAAAGGGGTTTATACACCGTATAAATGAAAGTTGTGTATAAAACCAAATATGCCTCAATGAAAGGAGATTGAGAAGAAGTCCCTTACAAAGATCATTTTTTAAATAAAATATATATATTATGTGTATTAACTATAGGTACAGATAATGTAAGTACAAATATAAGATAGACCATAATAATATCATGACATAATTTGAAAGTAGGAGATTAACCCAAAGAATGGAAATTGGGTTAAGAAATTCCCTTACCTTGCGTCCTTTCTTGACTCGACCGTTCTTTAACCTCCTGTATAATAAACTAGAGTTAATTTATAATTTTTTAAGAACCTTTTTCAAGTTTTTTATTCCTTTTATATCACTTATTACCATGTTATGAACATTATGTAATTATTTAAGTTAATAACGGTCGTATTGTCGATCTTTGGTACTTGAGTCAAAAATAAACTTCTTATAATTACAAGTTGTTCATGTGGTGAAATATCCATTATATCCAGAATTATATTCATGATGTAGATATCATATATATCACATATTTCTAGTATATACATTCATTTATAATATTACGTAACATTTAGAGGTAAGAAATGAAATGCACTGTTCATGGAGACGGTAAGCCGTACGTACGCATGAATGCTACTTTCATTTCTATTTAGTATTTAATGGAATAAAATCATAATAATATAAATGTATAATATAATTCCAGTATAATATAGTGAATAATACCATTTACTCCATCCTTTATACATCCCACATATGGTATTAACGATTCAAATCACTTTGAGGGGGCGGTAGTCCGCACTTCCTAAAATGAAAATATCTCGTTTACCCATAATGGAAGCAACAAAGTTATTCCATAAATGAAAGATACAGAAATTTAAGTAAAACATAAAAATATTATATATTATTTATAAATATAGTGACATCTTAATGGCCACATTTGAAGGTGTTATATGAGTGTTGAACAATCATCGTTTCGTGAGGCAGAAATTCGCCATCCACAGAAACAGTATGTTCTTTAACCATTATATGTAGGTGTGTGTAAGTTTAGATATAATACTTATCATAAAAACATCCTAGTATATTGATTATACTTGTGTTGTTACAAAATAATTGAATAAAAAGAGTTTAGTGGGTTGGATAAGCAAAATAAAACATAATAACACAAGAGAAAACACTACCTTTAAAATGGGTAACTCTTTTATGATTTGAGCCAAAGGCTTCCTTGGGAATAATTATGCCCAAAGTGAGGCTTCTAGGAGTAAGATAGGGATTTTTGGAGAGTATTTGGGCAGAGTTTGGCCAAGCCAAATGGCTTGAAAGTGTGAATAAGGTGGGAGTGGTGGCGGCCTTTTATAAGTGGATAGGAGGGGCACTCTTGGAAAGAAATGAAATATTACTTTATTACACAATGATTTTCGGATTCTAAAGGTCCCACACTTCTATAATTCGAGGATAAGGTGACAAGGGTTCGAAATATACCCATACAATAGGCTTTGGACAAGTTTAGGTCTTAGATATTACATTATCTTTCCATTTTATGTAAATCGTTAAATAATGAGGTCATCGCTGCCTCATCATGATGTCATAAATAATTTAATTTATTTAATGTCTAAAAATTATAAAAAAAATACTATGATCTAGGAAATCTTTTTAGATTTCAAATGACTATTTATAGTCAAAAATATGACTTGTATAACCCCATGTAAAATTTTTTTTAGTAAAACATTTCATGTTTGTGTCATTTTTTACTTTAACATTAAATAAAAGGTATTTATGTCATTTTCCAACTAACGTGGCTCCATGGGGTCCCCAAGTTGACCCATGGATTGTCGTGGTCGTCCATGGCACATAAAATGAGGGTAGGACATATGTCAAGCTCATCTCATATTATTAAAACATTATTTTTACCTTAAACTACACTAATTACCTCTAATAGCGATTAAGAACTTAAAAGTTACTATTCACCAAAAATTATTTTAATCTTATTGAACCACATTTTACTTCTTAATGACAACCATGTATGTCGGATTTTTGAAATTAAAAACACAGAAGTGGTAACATTTCATTTAAATGAAAAATCAGTTTTTATAAGTACCACTTAGTGGTTTCACTATTCATCAAAAATTGATGTTTTTCAGAAAAATCCCAAAAATTCTCCCTAAGCTATATTTGATATTCCGATTTCAAAAATGATGTCTATTTTACAAAATTCCAAACATATAAGTTTCATTAATTAATTTTATAATTAATTCTTGCTGTCACAACAAATAGCATGTTTTTAAGAAACAACTTATATCAAAAGATTGGCAATTGTTCATGCCCAATTTAAATGTTAAATTAATTCTAATGACCATCATTGGGTAAAATTGAAAAATATATTCTAATTATACTTTAAAACCACTAAATAGTATAATTTATCACAATAAATTATTTTGATTAAAAAAGTTGTTTTAATTATTTTTCAGTATTCATAAAAAATTGGAAGTTCTCTAAAAGTTACAAAAAAATTCAACTTAGGATAATTTTGATATTACGAATAAAAAAATGAAGTCCATTTGGAAAAATAAAATTTCAAAAATTTCAAAAATTAGGTATTACTATTCATAACGGCTACTTTGATTGGTTGTGGTGTGTGTTAGAACTCGAAGTTGCATACAACACACGCTATTGCATTATTGAAAGAGAGGTGTATCATGGAAGCTCGGGGTGTTACATTCTCCCCTCCTTCAATAAATTGTGTCCTCGCAATTTTAAATTTTTCTTTGAAAATAAAAGGTTGAAAATAAAAAATACCTTTGTGGAAAACCCACATTAGAAATAGGGTTAATAAGAATATAACATTAAAAGAAAGCAAGATAAGTACAAAGGTCACCCGAGATAACCCATTCTAGGATTCGATGAAAATATGGATATGGAGGAGAAACTAACCATCAAGGTCTGATGGAGAGTTGTAGAAAACAATATTAGGAGAAAGTTAACTATAAGAAAATCACAAACTTGTGATTGGTTAAACGATCATTGATTCCCTAGTTGGAAAAGTTAACCGACAACAGTTTTGTTTTAAGTTACCATTTATAAAGTTGAGGAATTTATTTAGGAGATTTGATAAGAACATAAGAGAATATACATACTTGTCATGTAGACTTTCATTCTTTAATAAATTTTTACCACAAACCCATCTTTCACTATAAAAGGTAATAGAACTCAAAAATATTCTAATTATCCCAATTGTATAAGGTTCCAAATATTAACACATACCATTTAGATTAGTAAAACTATTTTGTAATAACTAGGTACTTCCTGTAGGCTAGTGGTAGGTAATAAAGGCATGTCGCACTATGGTTGTGGGTTCAATTCCTACAGCTTTGTTCGACGCGACGGGTTATGCCCCACCCTGCAGGTTGTCCTTTTCCTAAAACTATAGTATTATAATATTCCAAAAATAATCATCATAAATGTTTTAACCTTAAACAATACTATCCAAAGTTATCCAAAATACCTCTGTCCAGACTTTTCCTAAAAGATCTTTAAATTCCAAAATCAATTATAACATCAGATTCCCCAAACAAAGTAAAGTTTATCTTATTGTCACATACTAAAAATATTATTACCTTCATCATATTAAATCCTATATGAAAACAAAAAGTACTGCAGTACAATCACATTCTCCTTATAACCAGAATATAATCCTTGAGTCCAAAAGCACCAATACATTAATTATTCCGCTTCAACTGTAGTAACAGCATAAGATTGTCCTTGATCCCTTGTACTTTTCTAAGGTAAGTTTCCCTGACGCTTAGGACATTCATTTTCATAATGCCCCATTTCCCTACAATTGTAGCATTCATTATTGATAGCCTCTTTCTTTCCCTTGTAATCACGATCCTGGTGACCTTTTTCTCCACATTTATAACAAACTCTCATTCCTTTTAGGCAAGTACCAGGGTGATTCTTCCCACAATTATCACATAATCGAAAATCCTTCTTTCCATTTTTCCCTTTATCTGTCTCTTGTTCCACCGTTCTCTTCTTATCTTGCTTTACTTTGTTGTCATAAGACTTAGAGAATTCCTTTTCTGTCTTGATAGAACACGAGACAATATCTTTGTATGACGAGAAGGTTTGTGAGACTAATGCTCGACGGAGAAATGATTTTAACCCATCAATGAAATGATCAATCTTACTTCTTGGGTTATGTATATAATCTGCAGCATGCCTCACTAACCTTGTAAAGTTGGCCTCATACTTTGCGACATTCTCATCCTCCTTTTGTCTCAGGCTAAAAAATTGTCTTTCCATATCTGCTCGATGGTCACGAGGAAAGTATTTTTCTATGAAAATTTCCTGAAACTCTCTCCATTCCATACTTGATACTTATTCATCTTCCTTCGTGTTTTGAATCAGCGACCACCATTGATCGGCATCTCCAGTGAGCCGATAAACTGCCATGACAACCTTCTCCCTTTCGCTACTCCCCAAGGCGTGGAATATTTTCTCTAAGGAGTTTATCCATTGCTCATCTACTAATGGATTTGTACCCCCATTAAATGTTGGCAGTTGATGCCTCATGAAGTGGTCTAACATTGATCCTCCACGTTGCGGATCAAGGTTCTCCATAAGAGTAAGGTTATTATTCATAACCTGAGTGAGTTGTCCCAGTATGGTAACAAGTTGATCAGCACCAGTTGTATCCCTAGATCGACAATAATTATCTTGAGCAGGAGGGAAATCCCTACATGGAGTGCGTGCACTGATACGGTTTCCATTACTTCCACTAGGCGCTATTTCTAAACAATGGCATAAACTAGATTAGTTTATGAATCAAAATACATAATTCCATACTTGTAAAATACTTAACCTAAATTGAACTATTTATGGATATAATCCATAATCATAAAAATGTTTTCTTTGAGGAAGTATATACACATAAACCTTCATAGTGGTTTGTAAAGAAAATGAGAATTATCCTAAGTATATCCCCCGGGAGTGTCGTAACCAAGAGTGCAGCAAGGCCCATTTTCGTGCACCAGTTCCCGTTCGAGTGTAGCTCAAAGTGGTGTTTTCGGGTTTTACCCCTAGGTACATCTAGGCCAGAGCCACCTCTACCTGCTCGTATCCAAGCAGGGATGTATTGCTCGGAAAACTCACAACATCTCTATAATACCCAAATTCTAGGAAGTTCTTCTATACTAATCCTCAAAGTCTATCTTTGGGCTATGTGCTCTAATCAGAGTTTATCTAAATCTAGCTTCCAAGGTTAGTACTAAACTTCCTCTGATACCAACTGTAACGCCCCAACCCCAGCTACCCAGAGTCGGTGCATTACTTCATAACATTGGCATGATCACAAAAGATCAAGTCTCGAAAGACCTATTAGTCTAGTATCTTTGGAAACACTATATACATTCATAAATGTTACATTACATCACAAAGTGAAAAACTATAATAACATAGTCTCCATAGTCCACACTTCTATCCTCTTCGGACTATCCCTGGAGGTCATTCATAAAATACTTCTTCACAGCCTGGAAAATATTAAAACATTGAAAGGGGTGAGCTCAGATGCTCAGTAAGGATAACAATATAGCGGAAGCTTTCATAAATATACATTAACATTTAAGGAAATGTATAACTAAAACAAAAGCCTCTTAAACATGAACTTTAGCATAATATGGAAAAAGTAAACTGAAATAACACCATTTACTTACTCACATGGATATTCTACTAGTAGAATAATAACATGAAATATCAATAACCACATTCATAATTATGGAATGTATAATTCCAAACTATCATAACCACGTACCCAAGGCCTCGTGCCAAGACCACCAATAAGATTTTGTCAAGGCCTCGTGCCAAGACACTAGTTTGTCTCATGAGACCTACTGATGCAAATTTTTAGAAGATACTTACGTTTAAAATAGATCAAATATAATCCAGTGTTTTTCTAAAAAAAATTATGCAAGCTTCTGAAAACAAAATAACTAATTCTGAGACTGCTCGACTAATTACAGGCCATGATGGGTCCACGCCCAATCCCTTCCTGTCTACCATACTCGAGAGTCAGGTTTTCTGAAAACATTTTTAAGCTTGCGTTAAATATACATTTGCACTGGATTTTCATATATTTGATATAAATATCTCTTTTTTGAAATCATTTAAAAATACCATAACTATAAAATAAATCCTTTTGAATAAATGTAAATTTCAAAGGGGTTTATACACTGTATAAATGAAAGTTGTGTATAAAACCAAATATGCCTTAATGAAAGGAGATTGAGACGAAGTCCCTTACAAAGATCATTTTTTAAATAAAATAGATATATTATGTGTATTCACTATAGGTACACATAATGTAAGTACAAATATAAGATAGACCATAATAATATCATGACATAATTTGAAAGTAGGAGATTAACCCAAAGAATGGAAATTGGGTTAAGAAATTCCCTTACCTTGCAACCTGTCTTGACTCGACCGTTCTTTAACCTCCTGAAAAATAAACTAGAGTTAATTTATAATAGATTAAGAACCTTTTTCAATTTTTTTATTCCTTTTATATAACTTATTACAATGTTATGAACATTATTTAATTATTTAAGTTAATAACGGTCGTTTTGTCGATCTTTGGTACTTGAGTCAAAAATAAACTTCTTATAATTACAAGTTGTTCATGTGGTGAAATATCCATTATATCCATAATTATATTCATGATGTAGATGTCATATATATCATATATTTCCATTATATACATTCATTTATAATATTACGTAACATTTAGAGGTAAGAAATGAATTGCACCGTTCATGGAGACGGTAAGCCGTACGTATGCATGAACGCTACTTTCATTTCTATTTCGTATTTAATGGAATGAAATCATAATGATATAAATGTATAATATAATTCCAGTATAATATAGTGTATAATAACATTTACTCCATCCTTTATACATCCCACATATGGTATTAACGATTCAAATCACTTTGAGCGGGCGGTAGTCCGCACTTCCAAAAATGAAAATATCGCGTTTACCCATAATGGAAACAATAAATTTATTCCATAAATGAAAGATAAAGAACCTTAAGTAAAACATAAACATATTATATATTATTTATAAATAGATTGACATCTTAATGGCCACCTTTGAAGGTGTTATATGAGTGTTGAACAATCATCGTTTCGTGAGGCAAAAATTCGCCATCCACAGAAACAGTATGTTCTTTAACCATTAGATGTAGGTGTGTGTAAGTGTAGCTCTAATAATTCTCATAGAAACATCCTAGTATATTGAGGATACTGTTGTTGTTACAAAAGAATTGAATTAAAAGAGATTAGGGGGTTGGAGAAGCAAAATAAAACATTAGAACACAAGAGAAAACACTACCTTTAAAATGGGTAACTCTTTTTTGATTTGAGCCAAAGGCTTCCTTGGGAAGAATTATACCCAAAGTGAGGCTTCTAGGAGTAAGAGAGGGAAGTTGGTATAGTATTTGGGCAGAGTTTGGCTGAGCCAAATGGCTTGAAAGTGTGAATATGGTGGGAGTGGTGGGGGCCTTTTATAAGTGGAGAGAAGGGGCACTCTTGGAAAGTAATGAAATATTACTTTATTACACAATGCTTTTCGGATTCTAAAGGTCCCACACTTCTATAATTCGAGGATAAGGTGATAAGGGTTCTAAATATACCCATAAAATAGGCTTTGGACAAGTTTAGGTCTTAGATATTACATTATCTTTCCATTTTATTTAAATCGTTAAATAATGAGGTCATCACTGCATCATCATGATGTCATAAATAATTTAATTTATTTAATGTCTAAAAATTATAAATAAATACTATGATCTATGAAATCTTTTTATATTTCAACAGACTATTTATAGTCAAAAATATGACTTGTATAACCCCATTTAAAATTTTTTTTATTAAAACATTTCATGTTTGTGTCATTTTTTACTTTAACATTAAATAAAAGGTGTTTATGTCATTTTCCAACTAAAGTGGCTCCATGGGGTCCCCAAGTTGACCCATGGATTTTCTTGGTCGGCCACGGCACATCCAATGAGGGTAGGACATATTTCAAGCTCATCTCATATTATTAAAACTTTATTTTTACCTTAAACTACACTAATTACCTCTAAACGCGATTAAGAACTTAAAAGTTACTATTCACCAAAAATTATTTTAATCTCATTGAACCACATTTTACTTCTTAATGACAATCATGTATGTTGGATTTTTGAAATTCAAAACACAGAAGTGGTAAAATTTCATTTAAACGAAAAATCAGTTTTTATAAGTACCACTTAGTGGTTTCACTATTCATCAAAATTGAAGTTTTTCAGAAAAATCCCAAAAATTCACCCTAAGCTATATTTGATATTCCGATTTCAAAAATGATTTCTATTTTACAAAATTCCAAACATATAAGTTGCAATAATTAATTTTATAATTAATTCCTGCTGTCACAACAAATAGCGTGTTTTTAAGAAACAATTTATACCAAAAGATTGATAATTTTTCATGCCCAATTTCAATGTTAAATTAATTATAATGACCAATATTGGATAAAATGGTAAAATATATTCTACTTATACTTTAAAACCACTAAATATTATAATTTATCACAATAAATTATTTTGATTAAAAAAGTTATTTTATGTATTTTTCACTATTCATAAAAAATTGGAAGTTCTCAGAAAGTTACAAAAAATTCAACTTAGGATAATTTTGATATTAAGAATACAAAAACGAAGTCCATTTGGAAAAATAAAATTTGTAAAATTTCAAAAATTAGGTATTACTATTCATAACGGCTACTTTTATTGGTTGTGGTGTGTGTTAGAACTCGAAGTTGCGTACAACACACGCTATTGCATTATTGAAAGAGAGGCGTATTGTGGAGGCTCGGGGTGTTACACAGAATGATCGTATCCAAAATGATCGTACCTAGGATGATCATATCCAAAATAATCGTATTCAGAAAATATCTTACAAAAGATGAGAAGAAAATAAATTAGTTGGAATGAATGGAATGTTATGATACATTCCAATCCCAGGTTAATGATGCTGAAGGTTCTCTGAGTTGAATTTAATTTTTTTAAGGAAGTCATGATACAAGAACGGAATTGTAAATGAATGTTTTTTAAGAGGTTCAAGAGTATAGAATGAGACAATGAGATCAACAATATAGTAAACCATTTAAAAATGATTGAGTTGTTTTTTTAGTTTCAAACAGGATCATGTGAATTTGATAAGATGATGTTTTGAATCTCAAGTGGGTCAAAACTAAAATATAAGGATAATTATAAATTAATTATCATGTGGGATCTGTATATTTGAATGAAATATTTTGATTCAAATCAATTATGATAATTGTATTGAAAAAATTATATTGGTATCCACTTGTTCATATGTTTTTTATTGATATAGTGCTTTGTATTGAAGAAATTAGATTGAGAAATATTTAATTCATTTATTGAAATCGTAATAATGATTCAAATGAATGTATGAAGCATGATATGAGGTTTGAAGAAGAATTGAGAAACTTCTAGATGATTTTATGAAGTAAAAATACATCACAATTTTTTAAGGGAAAATGAAATTTAGTTGAATTTGTGTGAGTTAGAAATATTTTGGGACTACCACCAAATCATCATTTGGGTCACTTATAAAAGGTGAAACAATAATTTTAATATTTAGATAAAGAAGTATTGTCCATCACTGTAGAGAGTGAAGCTCCATGTTTTAGAGAGAAGAATAATTTTGTCATTTTGAACTTTTATTGAAGAAGATATGACATTGAAGTGAGAATTTTATTTTTTTGATCATTGTATCAGGCTTGATTAATTGGATTAAATATTTCTTTATTCAGGTTCTAATAATGAGGGAGAATTGTATTTGTAATTGAATTAGGTCCGATTCATTTCTATTGTGTTCTACCATAAAATCAGACGAAAATAATTATATCATGGAGAAACGTACTCAGAGGAATCAGACATAGAAAATCGGACGGATCTTTCATAAAAAAAATTCAGGAGGATCTTCCCTATCTTCTAGGTTTGAGAAAGAGAAATTTTATTTCGATTTAATACATTTTTTTAATTTAATAGAAGCATAGGTAACATGAGTTATTAAAAAAACAAGGTATTAACCTATATTTTCTAGGACGATGCACATATACTTTTGGATTGTCTTCAGAGTACTGAATGAGTGAAATGGAAATCAAACTTTTTGTAATCCAAATATATTTTTCTAGTGTATTATATGGTATTTTATTTTCCCCATACCATACCAAGTACATAGATATTCTTATTGAATATTTAACATTGTAAATACTTGTTTTCATATGGATGTCTGTTTGAATTGTATTCAAGATGGAATTGAATATTTAACAGGTGGAAAAGGTTGTTTCATTTTCAATGAAACAAAAAATAAAAAGTATCACTGATTCAACCCTCCCCGTATCATTGATACAAAAATCTATTTTCTTGTTCATATGAGGCCTTGTATATTTCCTAGAGGAGTATAATTTTTTTCTCACCCTTAATATGTAAATTTTTTAAGGCTTCCTAGAGAACATTGGGTAATAATTTGAACATTACTAGTTTGGTTGGATCTTTTGTTGAGTAAATTCTATATATTTTTATTTTGGTATAATGTTTGTGAAAATTTTATGTATTAGTTCTACCTTATTCCTGAACTGTGGGGTGTTTTTTAGTTTACCTATATATTGTCTACAAGAGTTTTTTAGTGCCCATTGATCAAATCTCCTAATCATATTTTCTTTATAGTGGGTAATTCCTCCCTTTTTGTTAAATTTTATACAATTTGTGTTAGTCTTCAACACATTCCCAACTTAAGGTGGGACTCAAGGGTCATCATATCCCTACACTCATTTCCGTATCTTTGGTATGAATGGGTCATGATAATAACACCCTTTAAATGAATTTCACTATAAAAAAAATTTACTCTAGTATAAAAAAATTAAGGAATCTCTTCTTTATCACATACTCGGTTTCCTATATATATTTTTTAAATTTTTGATTCCTCTAAATCAGTTGAACTAGGTGAGTATTATTGTTCTGCTGAAATTTATCTCTTCAATTCGATATTTTCTATAGTTTTTTTCTCATAAGAAATATCACGCAACAACATTACGACCCCTTAGATCATTACATGTGAAGGATTATATACATACTACCTTAGGAGATATACATGGAACACATCATGAACAATAGAGTGGTTTTGTGGGTATTCTAAGAGATAATCTATATTCCTTACTATATTTAAAATATCAATGGTACCAATATACATAGTGAAAAAAAAATCCTTCATTTTGAATATTATAACCTTTTTCCTGGGTGATATTCCTGGGAAAACAATCTCACCAACATCAAATTCTAGATCTCATCGATGATTGTGCCTATAATTATTATCTTGACTTGTATAAACCATTATGAGCTATTGAATAGATCTAAACAATTGTAACATTTCATAATCTAACTCCTGTCCCAATAGAATTATTTTTCAAACTTAAACCTTTTATGTAAGAGGTTTGTATAATTTTTATATAGGGATTAATATGGATCCATTTTAATATTCAAGTGAAATAAATTATTTCATGAATTATTGACAAGGGTATGGTGCTGATCCCAACAATAATTTAAATATTGAAAAAATGATCTCAATATATCATATAGGGTTTTAATGGTCTTCTCACACATTCAATTTATCTTAGGATGATATGCATTACTGAAATACAACTTAGTATCAAGAGATTGGAAATATATTCTTCAAAACATTGAGATAATATTTGGATCCTGATCAGATAAAATAGAATGTGATAACTCATGTAACCTTATAGGTTCCTTAGTGTTTATCATGGAGTGTTGTTAAAGAGTGAAATAATCTCTAATGGTAATGAAGTTTACATTCTTCATAAGTTAATTGACTATAAATAAAATAATCATATGGATTTAGTATTTTTGGGAAGTCTAATCCATAGTGATGTTTTTCCATTTTCATTATAGTATGGATGGATGTAAAAACAATTTGGAAATATATCTCTTAGACTTAACATGATACCAGTCTTATCACATAGATGCATTGTCGGTTCTGGAACCTTATCATTCCATCACTATCAATGTTTAACTCAATAACATTTAGCACCATCTTTCTTAGATCTATATCCTCCTTTTGTTACTCTCTAATAAACACTTTTAGAGATGAATAAACACTCATTTGAAAAATATAAAATCCCCCCCCCTTTAATTCTAGATTTCAAGGTATATCCATTTAAAATACATAAATATGGGATCTTTTTTATCCACATCATACATATTTTTTCCATATCCTTTAGACTAAAACCATTATCCACCTAGTCCACATTCCTAGGGTGTTATTTTATTAAGTAGTAATAACAATTAATCAACTCCAAACATCTCCTATGGTGCAAATTCAAGTACATTTTTATGAATATATACTTAAATATTTTTTGATCATTATATATATCACACATTTTTCCATAAAAATAATGCTTCAGAATAATTATTTCGAATATCACTACAACTAACACCAAATCCTGGGTCATGTAATTTTTGTCATGAAACATCAATAAGAATGTGGAATATGATATCACAATTTCAATCTGTTTAAGAACACACCCCATATACATTATTGATGTGTCCCGATTAATCAAAAAACATTCAACACTATAGTGTTGTGTGAGCATTGGTGAACTTACCAACCTTCTCTTTAGATCCTTTAATTTTTTGTACATATTTGTTAGTCTAAATTAACAAATAATTCTTTTGAGTTAACTTTTTAGTGAAATATATTTTTTAGATAAATCCTTCAAAATATACAAATATTATCCTTCCAATCTAGGAATACTATACAAGTTGGTCAAAGAGATTTGATTGGGATAATGCTCCATAAACTTAATCTTTGATAGATCTTCCTATATACCTGATCTTTAGAATATATAACCAAAAAATAAACGCTATATATCAAAAATTCACAGTTTGAAATGTTTTTGTAAAAATTATCCTCCCTTAGGCAAATCAATATATTCCCCAACTAACCTTTATGCTCTTATGTCCTCTTGAAATATACTGAAACATCCTATATAAATACTGTGAAATAATGATCAAGGTAATATTTGATGTCTATATCCATTAAATCCTTTAATAATGAGGTGGATTAGTAAGACCATAAGAAATCACTATAAATTCATAGTGTTCATAACTCAGAAATAAATCTATATTGGGTATGTCTTCACATTTGATCATCAACGAATAGTATCCATACTAAATATTAATCATTGAAAAATATTGAACTATTTTAATAGATCATTAAAATAATCCATACAGGTTAGGGGATATTTATTCTTAAATGTGATCATGTTGGTCTCTTATTAATCCTTATAGAGTCGCATTGATCAAAGTTTCTTCTTAAAAAAAGGACAGGTGTTCTCCATGGTGACATACAAGGAAGAATGAATCCTTTATTATGACACTTCTAGAGTTGATTATTTAAATTATGAAACTCAATTGAGGACATTCAATATAGATTGTTTTAAAATGGTTCTTCACTTGGTATGAGTTTTATTTAAATCATTTATTTATTATTTGGAGAAATATCGGTTAACTATTGTGAGAAGAAAACAACAATCTTATATATGACAGGCATATCATTGATTTTGAGTTTCTTTCCATCCATTTGAGTTAAATATCCCCTTTGAAAGGAAATGAATACCCATGAAATCAGTTCCTTTGTTAATTATCTCTATTAAGACTATCAAGAGAAATGAAATCATATGATAACCATGAGAAAAAAGTATATGGAACACACATATGCATATAAAATCATTTCTGTAATCAATGCTCGATGTTAGGATTGTAATTATTTATTGGGTTCACTCCCCATTCCATAATTTCCAAAATAATGGTTCGTACTAACGACTATCTTATTTGACAAAATACCTTACTAAATTAGATTCAATCCCTATTGAAATCCATCTTTTATGATTACATATCCATCATTACACAATTTATTATAGGGATATAATTGACCACACTAACCTTGGTTTATAATGAAACCACCTATAATTGGTTTATAATGGGACCACATATCACATAATGAAAACTATACATTTATGTTCCATTAGATCTGAAGAAAACTGTAATATCATCATGTAAAAACCCCTGGAAATGGTATGGTTTTCATAATTATTTAATAATAATAATATTAAACCATCCAATGAATGAATTAATATTGTTATGTTGGAGGATATCTGTAGTAAATGTATCAAACTAAATAATTGGGTATGGCTGGATAGTGTAAGATTTGGATGCAACAACCCTAAGCATGCCTCCAAATGCAATGGGATAATTAAAGGAACTAAGAAGGCACAATTAAAATGGGGTTCCATTTCCTAATGTTCATGCTTGCACACACCCATCCTTATAAATGTAGACTTATAGTTAAATAATAATAAAAGATAGTAACATATAGTGTAAAAACCATGCATTTGATAACCTATTGAAAATAAAAAATATTCTGATATGTAAACCACAATGAAAAGGGAAAAAACACGCACACACTGAAAAGATGTCCCAAACATACCACAATTAAAATTGAAATGTGGAGAGAGGCTTCCTCCAGATCTAATAGCCTTTCTACTGTACATAGTCTTTAAACCTGAGTATCCCTATTCTCCTATGAAATCATTGTTGATATATCCTCCATTTGAATAAGACACAACATATGTGGTAAAATTCCATCCAGGGGTGACTATAAACATACCCAATAGGATGCCCCTAAAATTGAAGAGGGATGAATAAATGAAATGATTGAATTATTCAAGTCAACCTAACGAAAAATGGAAATGAAACCCATTGACACAAATTTATATATATATACACATATAAGAAACCCATATGAGTTAGAAAGGGGATATATATGTTACAACCCAGCCAATGATGATGATTTTTTCTGTATCTTCAATGGTAAATAATCAATTCCCAACACCACATGCATCTATCTAAAGAGGATATTGTGTGGTGTAAAAATACATCTCAATTTCTCTACACAGTTGATAGGGACCATTCTCAATTTAGATTACCAAAACCATAGTTTTATAAGGGTTTCCACTTAATATAAAAGGAGTACCCATGCACCAGGGCATTGGAGGGGGCACTCAATTGGTGGATGACCCACATCATAGTCTATTAGGGGGTTTCACTTAGTATGTGTAGGACCAAGGACCTAGTGGACCTTGGGCAATCCACTCAGTACGTAGATAAACCATGCCCTAGACCATCATGTGGTTACACATATAGGTATAGGAACCCCTCCCTAGTTCCTCATGGGGTGCCAAATAGAAGATAGATTGAGGACTGATGCCCCATTTTTTATTGGGGGGGGACTCCGCTTTTAGATATATATCAATCACCATGTTTTGGGGATCCACTCAGATGATAGATAGAGGTCTCATTATATAGTAATTCAGTGGAGTGACACTAATTATATAAGTCCCCATCTTTAAACCTTACTTAATCTTGAGTTATTACAAAATTACACATTGAAAATCTTTTCAGGTTTGGAGTTTTAGAGAATTAGATCATAAAACTTTCATTACATTCCACATTTAAACAAAGTGGTTACATAAAGATAATATTCATTTTTTCCCATCAATGGAACATATTTGAAATAAAACATGTATTCTTTCTTGACACTTCCTTGACACTATCAGCATATCATGTACCTTTCCCTTGACCTGTGAAAAACATTTCAAAACAGACTTGGGATGAGCATAAAAATCTCAGTATGGGTTATATATAAAAAAAATATGGAAAGGAAACATGAGTTCATATTTACATAAGAATGAAAACATACTTTAACCATAAAACAGAATCACTTTAACATAACTCATCAAATCATGAATAAATCATATAAATCATAAGACATAGAGGTAACTTGAGGCATTCATAACATTCTTACATAGGGAGTAACCCTCTTGGTTACGTTTGGAATACCCATCACAGTATATTCCCTAAATCTCTTCGGAGAAACCTTAAAGTTTCACTCCTTCGCGTTACCTAATGCATTGGAGAGCTATCTTGGGCTCACGCACCCTTAGTTTATCACGGAACCACCTGTCTTTATAACAATTCCCACGAACCCTAACATAATCGTATCACATAAAACATGCATAATTGAAACATAATATTTCCACATTTCAATCACAAGATATCAATAAAACACATTGATATAATAAAAAACATTATGAAAACCATTTTCAATACCAAAATAAAAGAAAAGTAAAACATGGTATTTATTTTTCATTTAAAAAAAAGGTATGGCTTGTAGAAGAAGTCGAAACTCAAATAATGGTCACGGCGGCAGAGAAGTCGTTGTCGCCGCATACGTACGAAAAAAACATTCCCTTTTGTCGTTTACTAAAACTCTTCGTATAGAAAAGATTCCTTTTGGATAAACATAAAAGTCAAATGGGTTTATACACCATATAAAATAAGGTTTATCATAAAACAAAATATGCCTCAATGAAAGGAGATTGAGACGAAGTCCCATACCTCGGGTCCGACATGACTCGGACGTTCTTTAATCTCCTGAATAATAAACTTGAGTTTATATATACTTGTTTAATAACCTTTTTCAAGTTCATTATTCCTTTTGTATCACTTATTTCCATGTCATGAACACTATGTAATTATTTTAGTTAATAACAGTCGTTTTAACGATCATTGGTACTTGAGTCAAAAATAAGCCCTTTATAATTACAAGTTGTTCATGTATCCATTATATCCATAATGGTATTCATGATTTAGATATCATATATTTCATATATATCCAGTAAATTCATGCATTTATAATATTAAATAATCATTTAGAGGTAAGAAATGAAATGCACCGTTCATGGAGACGGTAAGTCGTACGTACGCATGAACGCTACTTTCATTTCTATTTCGTATTTTATAGAATGGAATCATAATGATATAAAGGTATATTATAATTCCAGTGTAATATAATATATAATATCATAACTCCATCCTTTATACATTCCACATATGGTATTAATGAATCAAATCACTTTGAGGGGGAGGTAGTCTGCACTTCCTTAAATGAAGATATCACGTTTACCCATAATGGAAACCATAAAGTTATGCCCAAAATTAAAAATACAGAAGCTTAAGGAAAACATAGATATATTATATATCATATATAAATATAGTGTCATCTTAATGTCCACCTTTGAAGGTGTTAAAAGAATGTTGAACAATCATCGTTTCGGGAGGTAGAAATTCGCCATCCACGGAAACAGTATGTTCTTTAACCATTAGATGTAGGTGTGTGTAATTCTATCTCAAATACTTCTTATAAAAACATCCTAGTCTATTGAAGATACTGGATCTGTTACAAAATAAATGAAAAAATTGTTTAGGGGGTTCGAGAAGCAAAATAAAACAAAATGACTCAAGTGAAGAAATTACCTTAAAATCGGGTAACTCCCTTTGGTTTGATCTCAAAGGCTTCCTTGGGAAGACTTCTGACCAAAGTGAGGCTTAGAGGAGTAATATAGGGAAGTGGAGAGACAAAATGGGTAGGGGTTGGCCCAGCCAAAGGCTTTGGAAGTGTGGGTAAGGAGGTAGAGGTGGGGGCCTTTTATAAGAGGAGAGGAGGGGCACTCTTGGAAAGTAAAGAAATGTTACTTTGTTTTCAAATGGGTTTCAAATTTTAAAGGTCCCAAATTGATATAATTTGAGTCTAAGGTGATTAGGGTTCGAAATATACCCACCCAATAGGTTTTGGACTTGTGTAGGACTTAGATTTTACATTATCTTTCCATTTTATTTAAATCATCAAATAATGAGGTCATCGCTGCATCATTATGATGTCATAAATAATTTAATTTATTTAATGTCTAAAAATTATAAAAAAAATACTATGATGTAGAAAATATTTTTATATTTCCAATTACTATTTATAGTCTAAAAGATAATTTATGTAGACAATATTAAAAATATTTTACATAGGTGATACATTCTTTGTTACATTTAACATTCTTTAAAAAATAAAAAGATAAAAAGTCACTTTCTCACAAAAGTGATTTCATGGGGCCCCCAAGTTTGGCACAAGGCATCCCATGGACGGACATGAGACAACCAGAAGCCTTTGAAAACATTTTGGTGTCATTTTTTATTATTATGATATTATTTTATTATCCTTAACTACCTGATTACTCCTTAATCAAAATAATTAAAGATAATTATCGTCGTTACTATTGATAATGTCCAAAAACAAAAGAGTCTTAATTACATGATTTGGACCTTCTGATTCCAAATATTTAATCCATTTTACCAAATTCCAAACACATAAAGTGAAATAATTTATTTAAAAATAATTCCTGTTGTCAAAACAAATAGCGGGTTTTTTTGAAACAATATCTATGAAAAGTTTGGCATTATTTTATGACCAATTTCAAAGTGAAATTAATCTTAATGACCACCATTGGATTAAATGGTAAAAATATATTCAGATTACACTTTAATACCAATTAAAAATATAATCTAACAATATAATTAAATTAAATGAAAAAACAGTTTTGATGTAAAATGCAGTATTTTTCACTATTCATTAAAAATGAACATTGTCAGAAAAATACCAAAAATTTATCCAATATAAATTTTAATGTCCCAATCATAATGAATATGTTTATTTTGAAAAACATAGCTTATAAAATTTTCAAAATATAGATTTAAAAATGGGTTTGCATCAAAAGGAAGTAAAACAATCTTTTAAAAAATATTAGTGTATTCCATGCTTAAGATTGGATTTATTTTCATTTTAAGCCTCTAAAACACTATCTAATTCATTAATAGACATAGATAAAAATATATATTATTTATTACTTACTTGGGATGTTACATCCTTCCCCCCTTTATAAAATTGTGTCCCCACAATTTATTAACTTATCAAATAAATGGGGGTACTTATCCCTCATTGCATTTTCAGATTCCCATGTTCCCTCTTCCATCATGTGGTTTTTCCACAAAACCATTACCTGATTAATCACCTTATTCCGTAACACATGCTCCCTGTGGTCAAGAATTCGGACCAGTTGTTCCTCATAAGATAGGTTCTCTTCCAGCTGAAATACCCTTGGACTCAAAACATGAGATGGATCTGGCATATACTTTCTCAACATCGAGACGTGAAAAACATTTTGTACCTGAGATAAACTCGGAGGTAAAGCCACTCGGTAAGCAACTGATCCAACTTTCTCTAGAATTTTGTATGGTCCAATGAACCTTGGACTCAACTGTCCTTTCTTACCAATTATCATCACACTTTTCCATGGTGAGACTTTTAGAAAAACATGATCACCTACCTCAAAAGATAGATCATTCCTCATGTTGTCTTCATAACTCTTCTGCCTACTCTGAGCTGTTCTCATGTGTTTCTGAATCAGCTGAACTTTTTCTGCCATCTCTTCTACCAATTCTGGTGCCATCAACATCCTTTCACCCACTTCATCCCAGAAAGCTAGAGTTCGACACCGCTTCCCATATAATGCCTGAAATGGTGCCATCTGTATACTATAATGAAAACTGTTATTATATGAAAATTCAACCAAAGAAAGATGTTGGTCCCAACTTCCCTAATAATCCATCGAAGAAGCTCGTAACATATCCTCCAAGGTCTGAATTGTTTGTTTTGACTGCCCATCTGATTGAGAATGAAATGTTGTTCTTAAATTTAATTCAGTACCCAACCACATTTGAAGGCCTTTCCAAAAATTATAAGTGAACCTGGGATCACGGTCAGATACAATGGAGAGAGGAACTCAATGTGACCTTACTATCTCCTTAATATACAAACAGGAAAGTTGATCTAGGTAAAAAGTATCTCGTATAGCAAGGAAATTAGCATATTTAGTCAAGCGATCAACAATAACCCAGATTGCATTATTACCTCGATATGTCTTCTGTAATCCCACGACAAAGTCCATGGATAGATTCTCCCATTTCCACTCTGGCACTGGTAAAGGCTGAAGCATCCCTTTCGGTAACTTCCACTCTGCTTTAACCTATTGTCATGTCAAACACTTCATAGTAAAATCAGCAATATCTCTTTTCATTCCATGCCACCAGTAATACTCCCGCAGATCTCTGTACATCTTAGTACTGCCAGGATGAACTGAAAACAGAGAACTATGAGCTTCACATAACAACTCTCTTTTCAACTGTGAATCACAAGGCACACACAATCTCTTCCAAAATCTCAAAACTCAATCACTATCAATGTTGAATTTATGAAACTTACCTTTCTGAACCAGCTCTACCTTTTTCTGAAACTCGCTGTCTTGCTTCTGTGCTTTCATGATTCAATCTGATAGAGATGATCTCACTAATACCTGAAACAAAACAGAAGAACTTCCTTCACCAACAACTTCTATGCCAAAGTTCATCAAATACTTCACCAAAGGATCACGTTCCAAATGCAACATTGATAATGAAGCATTACTTTTTCGACTCAAAGCATCAGACACTTTATTTTCTTTTCCTGGATGTTAATTAATTGTACAATCATAATCCTTGATTAATTCTAGCCATCTCCTTTTTCACATGTTCAATTCTTTCTGAGTGAATATATACTTTAGACTTTTGTGATCAGTATATATTTCACACTTTACTCCATAAAAATGATGCCTCCAAGTTTTTAAAGCAAAAACAACAGCAGCTAATTCCAAATCATGTGTAGGGTAATTTACCTCATGAGTTTTCAACTGACATGAAGCATAAGCAATTACCTGATCATTCTGCATTAGTACACAACCAAGACCTTTCAATGAATCATCACTGTATATTACAAACTCACCATTCCTGGAAGGTAGTGCCAAAACTGGATAATTCACCAATCTTCTTTTCAATTCCTGAAAACAATCATCACATTCTTTTTTCCAGATAAATATAACACCCTTCCGAGTTAGCTTAGTCATTGGACTAGATAACCGTGAAAAATTTCTAACAAACCTTCGGTATTAGCCTGCCAAACCAAGGAAACTACGAATCTCTATTACATTTGTGGGTCTTGGCCATTCTTCAACAACCTTTGTTTTTGCAGGATCAACGCTTATCCCATCTTTAGAAACAATGAGACCAAGGAAAGAAATTTGTTGCAACCAAAACGCACACTTGCTGAATTTTCTATATAATTTCTTTTCTTTTAAGGTTTTCATGATAACCCTTAAATGTATTTCATGCTCCTCTTTACTTTTAGAAAACACCAAAATATCATCAATGAAAACCACAAAAAACTTATCCAAGAACTCATGGAAAATTATATTCATTAAGTCCATAAATATAGTAGGTGCATTGGTTATCCCAAAAGGCATTACTACAAATTCATAATGGCCATATCCTGTACGGAACGCGGTCTTTGGAACATCTTCTTCCTTTACCTTCAGCTGATGGTACCCCTATCTCAGGTCAATCTTTGAAAAATACTGAGCTCCCTGGAGCTGATCAAACAAATCATCGATATGAGGCAAAGGATATTTGTTCTTAAAAGTGATGTTATTCAAGGCTGTATAATCAATGAAAAGTCTCATAGAACCATCTTTCTTTTTAACAAATAAAATAGGAGCACCCCATGGTGACGTGCTAGGTCGAATGAAACCTTTCTCTAATAAATCTTCCAATTGGTCCTTCAACTCTAAAAGTTCAATTTGATCCATTAGATAAGGGGGTTTTGAAATTGGCTTAGCATCAGGAACTAAGTCAATAGTAAACTCAACTTCCTGTTCTGGTATTATTCCAGGCAACTCATTCGGAAAAACATCAGGATACTCATTTACCACTGGCACATCATTAATCTGAACAGTTCCCTTGTTTTCAACAAATGTGCAAGGTAACATTCATTTCCATCTTTTACAAGTTTCTCGGCCTCTTGATAAGTTATCAATAGTAAGGGTTAATTCTTGTACACAAACTGAAAGTCTTTCTGAAGCTTCTTTAGCTCTACAGTCATTCTTAGCATGGTAAAAAGAGAGCCAATCCATACACAGGATAACATCAAACTCTAATAGAGGTAGAACAATAAGGTTTGCAAGTAGGTTCTTTCCACAGATAAGGATAGGAAGATTCTTATAAATTCTTTTTTCCTCAACATTTCCCCCAGGTGGTTTTACCAAAAGTTCAGGAGTCATTTCTTGAGATGGTATTCCCATTTTACTAGAAATGGTTTCAGAGATGAAAGAATGTGTAGACCCCGAATCATACAACACACTGGAATAATCTGAAAAAACAAACAATGTACCTGATACAACTTCATTTGTTGGCCCGACATATGATGAAGTAGTTGCAAAGGATTTCACCACCCCTTTCTTCTTGTATTCAAACTGCTTCCCATCACTCAAGATCTTTGTCGGACACTCGTTTTCATAGTGACCCATCTCATTGCTTTTAAAACATTTCACTAACTATAAATCAAATATCAACTTACCATCACCTTGATCTTTTTCAGTGAAATCAGGAGCCTTATGTCCCATATAACCACATCGGTAGCACTTTCCAGAATTCAGAAGACATTCCCCAGCATGCCTTTTTCCACATTTATCACAAACTAGAAACATAGTTTTCTTACCATCAGACTTTTTTTAAGAATTCTTACCATTCTCCTGCCACCTCGGTCTCTTCTTCTGTTGGTTGTTATAGAACACTTGATCATCGGCAAACTCCATTTCCACCTTCTCAGCACATCGAACACGCTTTTCATAACTTTTAAACTCACGAGAAGCTAATGCCCTTCGATATTTTGGCTTTAATCCTGAGTAAAAACGATTGATTTTACTATTAAGGTCTCAGATAAAATTTGGAGCATACCTTGCCAATCGAGTGATCCTTTCTTCATAGGCAGCCACTGAGTCTTCCTCTTGCCTCAATTCCAAGAATTTCTTTTCCATTCTTAAGTCGAACAGCCTTAGGAAAATACTTCTCAAGAAACATACATTTGAATTCATCCCAGTCATGAGCATCAATCTCATCGGCATCCCTGATATTTTTAACCATAGACCACCACTGATCTGCCTTACCCTTCAAACGGTAAATAGCAAGACTAGCCTTTTGATTGTATAAACACCCCATGACATCGAAAATCTTATCCAGTGCTTTAATACACCCTTTAGCTAACACAGGGTCAGATAATCCTCTGAATGATGGGGGATGTTGCCTCATGAAATGTTCCACCACTGACATGTTCCTCTGCAGTTAATTTGGCTGATCTCGTGCATGGATTCCACCACCATTTATCGCTTGATTCAACTGTGCCATTACTGCAACAAACTGTTCAGTTCCAATTCCGACCGTCTCGGGATGCTGATTCGGAAGGTTATTTCCTTCTGTATGCCTTCCTAGCACTACTTCCCTGTTTCCTCTGTGGAAAACCATTCTGAACAAACATGTCTTAGATGAAGCAACATGGTAATCTTCAAATACTAAATCACTTCAATTTGACCATAAAAAAATATATTTTTGGATAATCATTTAATAGAATTCTAACTCCTAAAGTTATCTAAACCGACCTCTAATACCAACTATAAGGCCCCAGCCTTAAACCTTATTTAATCATGAGTTATTACAAGATTACACATTGAGGATTTTTTCAGGTTTAGAGTTTTAGAGAATTAGATCATAAAACTTTCATTACATTCCACATTTAAACAAAGTGGTTACATAAAGATAGTATTTATTTTTTCCCATCAATGGAACATATTTAAAATAAAACATGGATTCTTTCTTGACACTTCCTTGAAACTATCATCATATCATATACCTTTCCCTTGACTTGTGAAAAACATTTCAAAAAAGACTTGGGATGAGCATAAAAAGGTCAGTATGGGTTATATATAAAACAAATATGGAAAGGAAACATGAGTTCATATTTACATAAGAATGAAATCATAATTTACCCATAAAACATAAGCACTTTAACATACCTCATCAAATCATGAATAAATCAAAGAAATTATAAGACATAAAGGTTACTTGAGGCATTTATAACATTCTTACATAGGGAGTAACCCTCTTGGTTACGTTTGGAATACCCATCACAGTATATTCCCTAAATCTCTTCGGAGAAAACATAACGTTTCACTCCTTCGCGTTACCCAATGCATTGGAGACCTATATCAGGCTCACTCGCCCGTAGTTTATCACGGAACCACCCGTCTTCATAACAATGCCCAAGAACCATAACATTATCGTATCACATAAAACATGTATAATGGAAACATAACATTTCCACATTTCAGTCACAAGATATCAATACAACACATTGATATAATAAAAAACATTATGAAAATTATTTTCAATACCAAAATAAAGGAAAAGTAAAACATGGTATTTATTTTTCATTTAAAAAAATGGTATGGCTTGTAGAGGAAGCCGAAACTAAAATAATGCTCACAGCGGTGGAGAAGTCTTTGTCGCCGCATACGTACGACAAAAACATTCCCTTTTTTCATTTAGTAAAACGATCTGTATAAAAAAGATTCCTTTTGGATAAATGTAAAAGTCAAAGGGTTTTATACACCATATAAAAGATGGTTGAGTATAAAACAAAATATGCCTCAATGAAAGGAGATTGAGACGAAGTCCCATACCTCGGGTCCAACTTGACTCGGTCGTTCTTTAATCTCCTGAATAATAATCTTGTGTTAATTTTTACTTGTTTAAGAACCTTTTTCAAGTTCATTATTCCTTTTATATCACATATTTCCATGTCATGAACACTATGTAATTATTTAAGTTAATAACGGTCGTTTTAACGATCATTGGTACTTGAGTCAAAAATAATCCCTTTTTAATTACATGTTGTTAATGTATCCATTATATCCAGAATGGTATTCATGATGTAGATATCATATATGTCATATATATCCAGTAAATTCATGCATTTATAATATTACATAATCATTTAGAGGTAAGAAATGAAATGCACTGTTCATGGAGACGGTAAGCCGTACGTACGCATGAACGCTACTTTCATTTCTATTTCATATTTTATAGAATGGAATCATAATGATATAAAGGTATATTATAATTCCAGTGTAATATCATATATAATATCATAACTCCATCATTTATACTTCCCACATATGGAATTAACGAATCAAATCACTTTGAGAGGGCGGTAGTCCGCACTTCCTTAAATGAAGATATCACGTTTACCCATAATGGAAACCATAAAGGTATGCCAAAAATAAAAAATACATAAGCTTAAAGAAAAACATAAACATATTATATATCATATATAAATATAGTGTAATCTTAATGGCCACTTTTGAAGGTGAATTTTGAACAATCATCGTTTCGGGAGGCAGAAATTCTCCATCCACGGAAACTGTATGTTCTTTAACCATTAGATGTAGGTGTGTGTAAGTGTAGCTCGAATAATTCTTATAACAACATACTAGTATATTTAAGATACTGTATTTGTTACAAAATAAATGAATAAAAAGTGTTTAGGGGGTTGTAGAAGCAAAATAAAACAAAAGGACTCAAGTGAAGAAATTACCTTAAAATCGGGTAACTCCCTTTGGTTTGAGCTCAAAGGCTTCCTTGGGAAGAATTCTGCCCAAATTGATGCTTCAAGGAGTAAGAGAGGGAAGTGGAGAGACAAAATGGGCAGGGTTTGGCCAAGCCAAAGGCTTTGGAATTTTGGGTGAGGAGGTAGAGGTGGGGGCCTTTTATAAGGGGAGAGGAGGGACACTCTTGGAAAGTAAAGAAATGTTACTTTATTTTAAAATGGGTTTCGGATTTTAAAGGTCCCACATTGATATAATTTGAGTATAAGGTGATAAGGGTTCGAAATATACCCACCCAATAGGTTTTGGACATGTGTAGGTCTTAGATTTTACATTATCTTTCCATTTTATTTAAATTGTCAAATAATGAGGTCATCACTGCATCATTATGATGTCATAAATAATTTAATTTATTTAATGTCTAAAAATTATAAAACAAATACTAGGATATATAAAATCTTTTTATCTTTCCAATGAATATTTATTGTCCAAAAGATCATTTATTTAGACAAAATTAAAAATATTTTACTTAGGTGATACATTCTTTGTTACATTTGACATTCTTTAAAAAATAAAAAGATAAAAAGTCACTTTCTCACAAAAGTGATTTGATGGGGCACCCATGTATGGCACAAGGCATCCCATGGTCGGCCATGAGACAACCAGTAGCATTAGGACACATTTTAGTGTCATTTTTTATTATTATTTTATTATTTTATTATCCTTAACTACCCGATTACTCATTAATCAAGATAATTAAAGATAATTACCGTCATTACTATTCATAATGTCCAAAAACAAAAGAGTCTTAATTACATATGTCACGACCCGCCCTCGGGGCCCATGCCGTGACTACCCCAAGCCGGCCTTCCATAGGCCAGGGGCTGGCGACTAGCACCAAGGCGTAAATCCCAACAAAAAGGGAAGGCATTGCCTTTGAAAAGTAAACAAGCACCACAGAGTAATCAAGCGGAAAGTAAACATAGAGTAAAAACTGTACAAGATGTGATGAAAGAAAAAGGGGCCGGAAATACAAGCCCAACTGTAAAGTACAAAGAAATGAAAAACAACAACTAAAAAGGGAAAACTGCAGCGTCGAACCGTCCTCTGGAAATCCCACCTGAAGGGTCGGTACAGATAGCCTCCACTGCTCCTCGGGTCCACCTGACCGCTCCAAGTACGTCCTGCCCAGTGGTCCACCTCCAGGTACCGTCCTACTCTGCAAGCCTCAGCCACGATCAACGTTGTCCGTCGTCTACAACCCACACAACGTAGTGCGGGCATAGCCCGTGCAGGGGTGAGTATAACGATACTCAGTAGGGACCCTGAGACCCTCAAGGTCTCACTAAAACCAACAAGGATAACCACAAGAAGATCTCAACAGATAACCTCTACTTAGACATATGCCCATACATATACCTAAGTTATCATGTAACCCATCTCAATCATGATGCAAACACAAGGTCCAAAGTCTCAGCTCAAACCAGGATTTTCATCATCGAAACCGTAACTGCTGAAGAGCTCTGTCTCTGGAGTGTACGGTAGTCCTGTCACAACTCCGAGGTACTGCTCACTAACTTAAGACTGCTGTAGTACTCCACCTATCGAGTATTTCGGGCCAGCCGCTACCACCAAGCGCTCCCATGTGCCGCTACAACCAAGCGCACCACTGCCGTGGGTCTACCGCTACAACCAAGCGCTCCAATGTGCCGCTACAACCAAGCGCACCTCTGTCGTGGGTCTGCCGCTACAACCAAGCGCTCCCATGTGCCGCTACAACCAAGCGCACCTTTGTCGTGGGTCTGCCGCTACAACCAAGCGCTCCCATGTGCCGCTACAACCATGAGCACCTCTTTCGTGGGTCTGCCGCTACAACCAAGCGCTCCCATGTGCCTCTACAACCAAGCGCACCTCTGTCGTGGGTCTGCCGCTACAACCAAGCGCTCACATGTGCCGCAACAACCAAGCGCACCTCTGTTGTGGGTCTGCTGCTACAACCAAGCGCTCCCATGTGCCGCTACAACCAAGCGCACCTCTCTCGTAGGTCTGCCGCTACAACCAAGCACACCTCTGTAACACACCGAGTCGTTCGATCAGCAGTCATCTGGTCTCAGTCAGCTACACGGTCTCCGTGCTCCGCCCGCTCGTCTTCGGGAGGGTCCGCTCCACGAGCTACTGGTCGATACTCAAAGTATCACAAATTCCCGCAAATAAATATCTCAAAGGACCACCTCGTCATAGGGGTCTCAAGGCAACAGACGATGCGTCAATCGGACGCCCGGTCTGTGCGTTATTAGCCTTTTCATCCCAGGGGCCCGGTTGGTTTCGTGTGCGAACCAATCCGGCCGTAACTCAACTATACCCCGAACACTCATAGGGTATACTCATAGGGACCGTTTTTCAATGTGATCACCAACGACGCTGACGGTTCGTCAAACAGACGTCTGGTCTGAAAGATATCAGCTTTTCCGTTCCAGGGGCCCGGTTGGATTTCGGTGCGATCCAACCCAGCCACTATCCAACTGCATCCAAATCTCGGTGAAGGATGCCAAAAGTTCCGTATCATCAAAAGGAACTCAACGCAACAGACGGCGCGTCAATCGGACGCCCGGTCTGAGAGTTATTGGCTTTTTCGTTACAGGGGCCCGGTTGGATTTCGGTGCGATCCAACCCGACCGCACTCCGTCGGCATCCAAACCTCGAGCGGTGTAAGTCAAAAGATCCGTCTCACTTAGAGGAATTCAACGAAACAGACGGCGCGTCAATCGGACGCCCGGTCTGTTATTTATTGGCCTTTCTGTCTCACACCCACCCTGGGAAACTTCCCAGGAGGTCACCCATCCTGATCACTACTCTAGGCCAAGCACGCTTAACTATGGAGTTTTAACCACGTAGGCTCCCGAAAAGGAAGGTGCACCTTGAGTATAGTATACCGAAACGACCGTCTCGATCCAAGGATCGTGTTGCCGCTGACGGCGATTCGTTTGGGGGCCCGTAGCCCAAGATACGGGCATTTGAACGAAAACCGTCCGAAGACGGGGGTACGGGCCCGGGACGACCCGGGCCGACCCCCCCCCCCCCCCCCCGGGATTCGGCCGAACCGGGTCAACACGACCCGGTCCGGCCCGGTTCGGCCGAACGGCCGAGGCGCCGCCCCCGCGGCCTGGTGCTGCCGCGGCCCCCCACGTGGGGCCGCGCTGTGTCATGGACGCGGCTTCAGCCGCGTCCGAGGGCACCGGACCCGCGCGGCCGCGGGTCCGCGGGGGCCGCCGCCATCGCGGCTTCAGCCGCGGCGGCCTGTCTGGCGGCGCGCCGAGGCGCCGCCGCTCCCGGCTGCCGGCGCCGCTGAGCCGGCGACCCGCGCCGCCGGCGAGTTCTGTGGGCCACCGGGATCGCTCCGGTGGTCCGATTCTCTTCCCGTCTGCGCCATTTCTCCTCTCGGGACTCGTTCTTCACTGCGGGATCGTCAAACATCCGTTGCGGCACGTTCCGTCATCGCCCGCCAAATCCGCAAATAATGAAGAACGGCGGAGGGTCGTCGGTCCGTGTTCGTTTGGCCCGCATCCTCCGCGTTAGAGATAAACAACCGGGAGAATATAAAATGTTCAACACATGAACCAACAATTTTAATAAAATAAAATTGTTTCTTTGATTCCGGTTCTTTAATTTTTAAAGAACGTTCACGGGAATATAAAGAGGGGTATTCCAAATCATAAAATCCCTACCTCGCTGGACATCGCGCGTGAGCATTCTTCGCGGAAATTACTCGTCGCGGAAGGTGGAGATCGTTGCGTCGTCGCGGAAGGGCGTCACGTCGTCGCGGAACACGGCGTTGAGTCGGCGAACTCAACGCACCATGAAACAACAGTTTTAATTTAATTAATTAAATCCGTGTTTTGGTTAAGAACCACGAAGGAGATAAAAAGGAAGGTCCGAGACTCTTATCTCAAGCAGCCGATCGAAGATCCGTCGCAGAGGAAGAGACGTCGCAGAAGAACGTTGTCGGCGTCGCGGATCACGGCGTCGCGTCGTCGATTTCCGTGTTCGGCTTTCTTCGCGTTCTTCGCGTTCTTCGCGTTCTTCGCGTTCTTCGTGAAGGAGGCTGAATCTTCAATGATCCTTTCTCAACGAGTAATCCTCCAAAAGAAAAAGGCTGGTCTTATTTTATTATTATGCTAACACACGAAAAAGGGTACGTAACAACCCATCAATTCGTTGAATTAATTCAACGAAAGAAACAGCTCATTTAATTTACGAAATAAACCGCCCAATTAAATGGTCTGTTAAGAATTTAGAAAACGCGTCAGTTGACTTTCATAATGACGGGTTTTCGCAGGTGTGTTACTTAGCAGAAAGAAAAGGCGGGGCTCGTGCGGGCCCCACCTCACAAATATCCTACAAAGGGGGTAGGATATTTCTGGATAGCATCCTATCCGGTTCAACTTAGTTCAAGCCGCCTTTAATTGGCTTCAAGTGGCTTCCAAGTGGCTTAAGTGAAATAAAATAAAGTTGTCGAAAAAATATTTTATTTCTTAACTTTATGCCCAAAAATTAAAAACCACACCCGAGCAAATGCAACTCCGGAAGAGGCGTTTTTAAGCGAATATCGGCGCTGCGATTTCATCGGTGCTCTCAGAATTCGATTCCGGGCACCGATTCAAAAGTTAGAAAAACTCGCTCGTCCGTTCACTGAACGTACCCGAGCCAAAATTCGGAAAATGATTCCGGGCACACCGGGCCTCGGAATCAGGCGCCGTCAGAAACTGCGTTCTTGTAAAATTTCAAAGAAAATTAAGAAAAAAATTTCCTTGAATTTTATGGGTCTTCACATTACTCCCACCACAGGGCTTTACGTCCCCGTAAAGCTTCACCACAAACTAGGGATACAAAGGCGGTACTGAGCACGCATCTGAGCCTCCCGCTCCCAAGTGCTCTCTTGGAGGTTCTTGTGCTACTATCTGAAGCGCACTAGAGGAATCGATCATCCACGTAGGACCTGCTCCTGTCGATCCTCAATCTCCACTGGGACCTCCGAAAACGTCGCCCCATCATCAAAGACCAGCTCCCCATGGTCAATGATTTGCGTTGGGTCGTGCACGTATCTTCTCAGCTGAGATACGTGGAAGACGTCGTGCACCCGGTGCAACTGAGGTGGCAGAGCCAGGTGATAAGCCACCTCGCCAATCCTACTGAGGACCTAGAAAGGCCCGATGAAGTGTGGAGAAAACTTGCCACCCTGGCCAAATCTCCATAAACCACGTCGAGGTGAGACCCGCAAGAAGACGTGGTCGCCATCCTCGAACTCTAGTGGCCTCCGCCTCCTGTCAGCATATGACTTATGCCGGCTCTGAGCTGTACTCACCCACCCCTGGATGACCTGGACCATCTCAGGTCCCAGAAGAGCTGTAAGATTTCTTCTTTGCCGATAAGAGAAATCAGGTCCCATCTCCTGGATGAACCACATTCTTTTTCCTAATACAGTCAATACCGACATGGATGGTACTAATCCATACCAAGGATGACGTCGTAAGGCCTCGACGCTACTTCCAAGATATCCAACCGTTACTCTCGCCTCAAGGGTTGAGTCACACTGCCGGCATCAGTGTGTGGTAACTGGGTCTCCTCCAGTAGATGTCCCACAAGTGAGGGTCAAGTCAACAGTCTAAACTGGAACCTCTTAGTAACAGCGCAAAAGAGGATAGGAAGGAAACATCACAAAGGTAAGCGTCTTTTATTATTGCGGCTCATATTACAAGGACGCTACACAGCAGCAACAAGGAACTAGAAGTACAAAAGACGTATCCACTAGTTCCGCTCCTGTCCAACTGCTCCTAGAGCTCCACAATCGAAAGCCTCTGCTTCCTGAAGATGAGCTCTCCCATGTCCACCAACTCCGTGCGGTCGGGGTGGACCTCCTGGTGGTGGTGGTGGCAACTCCCCGAAGCGTCGTCCACCTCCAGCTACACGACCATATCCTCTGCCATGGCCGCCTGGTAGGTTCTTCACATAACTGCTGATCATCATCATGGCGGGTCGGACAGTCATGAGCCATGTGACCAATCCCACCACAGGAGTAAAACTTCCCACTCTCGGCATGCCTGGCTCTGACTCCACCCCGGCTCCCCCCCGCACAACTGGTCTTGAGTCGTGGAGTCGGCCACCGGTAGGTCTGCTGGTATCCTCACTTGCCTGAAAACTCCCACCATAGCCTCCAGCCAATCCTCAGCCGCCTGCGGGTCCATCTCTACCCGGAACCTAGGTGACCTCTGGCACTAGAACTCGTGCAGTGCACTCAAGCGACGTGCATTGTCAGCGGCTGGAAGCATCGGTGGCTCGGCGGGTAGAGGTACTGTCGGTGCCTCAGCTGTCAAGGGGCCATGCACCGAGGCCTCGTCGCTGGGCGGGCTGTCGCCACGCTCAACCCTCAGAACCCTAGCTAGTCATCCGCGGGGAGGCATCCTGAAAGAAACAACGTGATACGGTCAAACGATAAGAACCTGGTGAGCTGACCTGGTTTGAGCTGACTTTTAAAAACTGCTGGAAACACACACGCAATCAGTGTCATCGTGTATTAAGTCGGAAATTGGAAGTTAGGGTCCTGGTGTACGGATACGTCGGCCGCCGCACCAACACTGGACGCCCTGGACCGATAACCACACTCAATACGCTAAACACTATTGCTTCACATAGATGAAAGATCAGAGTCTGCAGTAGAACTGACCACCTCTGATACCAATTTGTCACGACCCGCCCTTGGGGCCCGTGTCGTGACTACCCCAAGCCCGCCTTCCATAGGCCAGGGGCTGGCGACTAGCACCAAGGCGTAAATCCCAACAAAAAGGGAAGGCATTGCCTTTGAAAAGTAAACAAGCACCACAGAGTAATCAAGCGGAAAGTAAACACAAAGTAAAAACTGTACAAGCTGTGATGAAAGTAAAAGGGGCCGGAAATACAAGCCCAACTGTAAAGTACAACTGAAATGAAAAACAGCAACTAAAAAGGGAAAACTGCAGCGTCGAGCCTTCCTCTAGAAATCCCACCTGAAGGGTGGGTATAGATAGCCTCCACTGCTCCTCGGGTCCACCTGACTGCTCCGAGTACGTCCCGCCCAGTGGTCCACCTCCAGGTACTGTCCTGCTCTGCAAGCCTCAGCCACGATCAACGCTGTCCGTCGTCTGCAACCAACACAACGTAGTGCGGGCATAGCCCGTGTAGGGGTGAGTATAACGATACTCAGTAGGGACCCCGAGACCCTCAAGGTCTCACTAAAACCAACAAAGATAACCACAAGAAGATCTCAACAGATAACCTCTACCTAGATATATGCCCATACATATACCTAAGTTATCATGTAACCCATCTCAATCATGAGGCAAACACAAGGTCAAAAGTCTCAGCTCAAACCAGGATTTTCCTCATCGAAACCGTAACTACTGAAGAGCTCCGTCTCTGGAGTGTACGGTGGTCCTGTCACAACTCCGAGGTACTACTCACTAACTTAAGACTGTTGTAGTACTCCACCTATCGAGTATTGCGGGCCAGCCTCTACCACCAAGCGCTCCCATGTGCCGCTACAACCAAGCGCACCACTGTCGTGGGTCTGCCGTTACAACCAAGCGCTCCAATGTGCCGCTACAACCAAGCGCACCTCTGTCGTGGGTATGCCGCTACAACCAAGCGCTCCCATGTGCCGCTACAACCAAGCGCACCTCTGTCGTGGGTCTGCCACTACAACCAAGCGCTCCCATGTGCCGCTACAACCATGCGCACCTCTGTCGTGGGTCTGCCGCTACAACCAAGCGCTCCCATGTGCCGCTACAACCAAGCGCACCACTGTCGTGGGTCTGCCGCTACAACCAAGCGCTCCCATGTGCCGCTACAACCATGCGCACCTCTGTCGTGGGTCTGCCGCTACAACCAAGCGCTCCCATGTGCCGCTACAACCAAGCGCACCACTGTCGTGGGTCTGCCGCTACAACCAAGCGCTCCCATGTGCCGCTACAACCAAGCGCACCTCGGTCGTGGGTCTGCCGCTACAACCAAGCACACCTCTATTGTGGGTCTGCCGCTACAACCAAGCGCTCCCATGTGCCGCTACAACCAAGTGCACCTCTATCGTTGGTCTGTCGCTACAACCAAGCGCACCTCTGTAACACACCGAGTCGTTCGATCAGCAGTCATCTGGTCTCAGTCAGCTACACGGTCTCCGTGCTCCGCCCGGTCATCTTCGGGAGGGTCCGCTCCACGAGCAACTGGTAGATACTCCAAGTATCACAAATTCCCGCAAGGAAGTATCTCAAAGGACCACCTCGTCATAGGGGTCTCAACGCAACAGACGACGCGTCAATCGGTCGCCCGGTCTGTGAGTTATTAGCCTTTTCGTCCCCGGGGCCCGGTTGGTTTTGTGTGCGAACCAATCCAGCCGTAAGTCAACTATACCCCGAACACTCATAGGGTATACTCATAGGGAACGTTTTTCAACGTGATCACAAACGCCGCTGACGGTTCGTCAAACAGACGTCTGGTCTGAAAGATATCAGCTTTTCCGTTCTAGGGGCCCGGTTGGATTTCAGTGCAATCCAACCCGGCCACTATACAACTGCATCCAAATCTCGGTGAAGGATGCCAAAAGTTCTGTATCATCAAAAGGAACTCAACGCAACAGACGGCGCATCAATCGGACGCCCGATCTGAGAGTTGTTGGCTTTTTCGTTCCAGGGGCCCGGTTGGATTTCGGTGTGATCCAACACGACCGCACTCCGTCGGCAACCAGACCTCGAGCGGAGTAAGTCAAAAGATCCTTCTCACTTAGAGGAATTCAACGAAACAGACGGCGCGTCAATTGGACGCCCGGTCTGTTATTTATTGGCCTTTCCGTCTCACACCCACCCTGGGAAACTTCTCAGGAGGTCACCCATCCTGATAACTACTCTAGGCCAAGCACGCGTAACTATGGAGTTTTAACCACGTAGGCTCCCGAAAAGGAAGGTTCACCTTGAGTATAGTATACCAAAATGACCGTCTCGATCCAAGGATCGTGGTGCCGCTGACGGCGAATCATTTGGGGGCACGTAGCCCAAGATACGGGCATTTGAACGAAAACCGTCGGAAGACGGGGGGTACGGGCCCGGGCCGACCCCCCCCCCCCCGGGAGTCGGCCGAACCGGGTCGACCCGACCCGGTCCGGCCCGGCCGGTCAGACCGGCCTGGCCCGGTTCGGCCGAGCGGCCGAACGGTCGAGGCGCGCGGGGCGCCGCCCTCGCGGCCTGGTGGTGCCGCGGCCCCCCGCGTGGGGCCGCGCTATGTCATGGACGCGGATTCAGCCGCAGCGGCCTATCCGGCGGCGCGCCGGGGCGCCGCTGCTCCCGGCTGCCGGCGCCGCCGAGCCGGCAACCCGCGCCGCCGGCGAGTTCCGTGGGCCACCGGGATCGCTCCGGTGGTCTGATTCTCTTCCCGTATGCGCCATTGCTCCTCCTGGGACTCGTTCTTCACTGCAGGATCGTCAAACATCCGTTGCGGCACGTTCCGTCGTCGCCCGCAAAATCCGCACAAAATGAAGAACGTCGGAGGGTCGTCGGGCCGTGTTCGTTTGGCCCGCACCCTCCGCGTTAGAGATAATCAACCGGGAGAATATAAAATGTTCAACACATGAACCAACAATTTTAATAAAATAAAATTGTTTCTTTGATTTCGGTTCTTTAATTTTTAAAGAAAGTTCACGGGAATATAAAGAGGGGTATTCAAAATCATAAAATCCCTACCTCGATGGACGTCGCGCGTGAGCGTTCTTCGCGGAAATTACTCGTCGCGGAAGGTGGAGATCGTCGCGTCGTCGCGGAAGGGCGTCGCGTCGTCGCGGAACACGTCGTTGAGTCGGCGAACTCAACGCACCATGAAACAACAGTTTTAATTTAATTAATTAAATCCGTGTTTTGGTTAAGAACCACGAAGGAGATAAAAAGGAAGGTGCGAGACTCTTACCTCAAGCAGCCGATCGAAGATCCATCGCGGAGGAAGAGACGTCACAGAAGAACGTTGTCGGCGTCGCTGATCACGGCGTCGCGTCGTCGATTTCCGGGTTCGGTGTTCTTCACGTTCTTTGCGTTCTTCACATTCTTCGCGAAGGAGGCTGAAGGTTCAAGGATCCTTTCAAAACGAGTAATCCTCCAAAAGAAAAAGGTTGGTCTTATTTTATTATTATGCCAACACACGAAAAAGGGTAAGTAACGACCCATCAATTCGTTGAATTAATTCAACGAAAGAAACAGCTCATTTAATTTATGAAATAAACCACCCAATTAAATGATCTATTAAGAATTTAGAAAACGCGTTAGTTGACATTCATAATAAAGGGTTTTCGCAGGTGCGTTACTTAGCGGAAAGAAAAGGCGGGGCTCGTGCGGGCCCCACCTCACAAATGTCCTACAAAGGGGGTAGGATTTTTCTGGATAGCATCCTATCCGGTTCAACTCAGTTCAAGCCGCCTTTAAGTGTCTTCAAGTGGCTTCCAAGTGTCTTAAGTGAAATAAAATAAAGTTGTCGAAAAATTATTTTATTTCTTAACTTTAAACCCAAAAATTAAAAACCACACCCGAGCAGACGCAACTCTGGAAGAGGCATTTCTAAGCGAATACCGGCGCTGCGATTTCATCGGTGCTCTCAGAATTCGATTCCAGGCACCGATTCAAAAGTTAGAAAAACTCGCTCGTCCGTTCACTGAACGTACCCGAGCCAAACTTCGGAGAATGATTTCGGGCACACCGGGCCTCGGAATCAGGCGCCGTTAGAAACTGCGTTCTTGTAAAATTCCAAAGAAAATTAAGAAAAAAACTTCCTTGAATTTTACGGGTCTTTACAACATAATTTAGGCCTTCTGATTCCAAATAATTAATCCATTTTACCAAATTCCAAAAACATAAATTTCAATAATTGATTTAAAAATAATTCCCGTTGTCAAAACAAATAGTGGGTTTTTTTGAATCAATATCTATGAAAAGTTTGGCATTAGTTTATGACCAATTTCAAAGTTAAATTAATCCAAATGACCACCATTGGATTAACTGGTAAAATTATATTCAGATTACACTTTAAGACCAATTAAAAATATAATCTAACCATATAATTAAATTAAATGAAAAAACAGTTTTAATGTAAAATGCAGTATTTTTCACTATTCATTAAAAAATGAACATTGTCAGAAAAATACCAAAAAATTATTCAATGTAAATTTCAATGTCCCAATCATAATTAATATGTTTATTTTGACAAACATAGCTTATAAAATTTTCAAAATATAGATTTAAAAATGGTTTTCCATCAAAAGGTAGTAAAACAATCTTTTAAAAAATATTAGTGTATTACATGCATAAGATTGGATTTATTTTCATTTTAAGCCCCTAAAAAACTATCTAATTCATTAATAGACATAGATAAAAATATATATTATTAATTACTTACTTGGGATGTTACAAATTAGATATATTACAAATTCATTAGTTAATCTAGGGGTTCCACTCAACCCAGGGAAAGGGGTATTGGAGACCCACAACCTGGTATAATAGGGGTCTCTAACCCTATACTATCTCTAATGACCATGTCAAATCATTTCCTTCATTGGGAATTTCCTAAAGGGGTTACATGAACGGAAAATATCACATTGTATATCCAAAGCCACTATGAAAGCCACTACCACACTCTATGTTTATAAAACTGAAAATTATATTCTTGCATAGAAAAATCCATGTGAAAATGAAAGAGATATGAGAGAAATTAGTATCATAATGTAGGTTATAGTGTCTTAGGGGGTCAACTGGAATGTGAGCTCCCTTCGTCTGATGGCCCTTTCCTCTCCAACACATGGATCTATGTCCATATAGTATAACATTACATGTAATAAGTCCACATGAAATGTTATTCTACTTTGCTTCCTGATCATGTTCTTTTCTAGAGAAGGATCGATGGCCATGTCACCATAAAAAATATGTAAAAGAAACAAAAGGTGTGTCTTGTACACCCAAGGCCTGCCTGTGTTATCCTGGTTGTGTGTGTGTCAGTCTGTCCATGCTCGTGTACTTGGTCATGTATCTTGCCATTACAAAGTAATGGAATATGGTCGTGTACTCCTAGAGAACTGGGTTTTTCCTCCCACGTGGGGGATTGAGCATGTGTAGCTGGTACACAAACTGGATACCCAGGGATGGTCACATGGCGTTTAGCCCAGACACATGACATGTGATCCTTAACCTCCAAAAAACCATAGACACCACAGTTGTGTTGGGATACACAGCATGTACTAATGGTTTTTTGTAGAAACTTATGTTTCTTCATGCTTTCACAAGTTCAAGATTCAACATCATGAATCACACCTTCTAACCACCTAAAATCGAATGTAGTATCCTCTGGCCATAATTTCCCAAACTATGGTGATTGGAAAGATGATTTACAATCCTCCACTCAATGCTTCCATTCACCTCATGCACCACCAATCATCATTGTTTCTATAAATCCCATATCCAGGGAGTATCACCCATGTACTAGGAAAATCCATTCACAAAAACAAAGGTCTTTACATTTTAAGCACATCCAACACAATTCTAGGGTTCTTCGCATGATGGGACCCACCCATTAATGTTGAACCTTGACCCAGTATCCCAATATTGAAAAAATGAAAAATTGGGGGGAAGTACACAAGCAAAAATGTGCATCAATCATTTTCTAGACATTATTTTAAAATAGATATGGATCAGGGGTATTCAGGGTGAGAAACAAGAAATAGGCATTACAAATTCGATTGAACAATTTAAATTTATTTATGTGATCATGTGAATGATTAAATTAATAACAATTAAATAATAATAGATAATATCCTCCTCAAACATTTAATCATGGGTGGAAAATATTATTGATGATACATACTGATATATTGGATCAATTATTGGTGAGTAATATGTTCTCTTGAGATGAGGATGATCTACAATTTCTGCTACCTGTAGATATCCCTAGATTCTATCACCGGTCATTATTCTATCATGATCTTCCAATCATGAATAATGAAACATCATCTCAATGTTCTCAAGGTCATTCATCTATCCATGGTGATTTCCCATAGTTTTATACCTATAGATGAAAGAATATTTTCTTTATTTAATGAATTAAATAAATAAATAAATAAATTTTTTCACTTAACATACCTTCCAATGGCCACCTCATGTGATAGTTTGGCACTGACCAACATTATGTTGCACATAGGTTAAAACCTATGTTATGGATTCAACCATGTTCTCAAATGATTGATCCTAACCTATTTTTAAGAGATAATAAATTATTTATGAAAAATTAATCATGTGTGATGTAAAATAAATTTTATATTTTTACAAAATAAATTTTAGGATCAATGGGCCACAAAATCTCACATCATCTTAGTTCATATCTTTGAAAATATTCCTCGATATTTCTCAAAATATTAAAGGGAAAAAATAGCATATTTTTATCAAACAAAGCCTATCATCCCTTAAACAAATAAAAAAAATGGCGGGAATAATGAGCCTACGTCTATCTCTTCTACTAACAGGATATCTCTTTCATAGTCCCACATTTCAACAACACATAGACCTACAGAATGTTCAATACATATTGGACCCTCTCCAATAATTTCGTGATTAACGCTATTTGATCTATTAATGTTAATAAATATTTATTGTGCAGCTCTCCCCAGTCAATATCTTCTATAGTTTCATGCATGTATCTCCTCAACTATGACAAATGGAAGATCTCCTGAACCCGCTCAAACATTTGTGGTAAATATTGGAAATAAGAAACTTCTTCAACCCTTTTTATTATCTCAAATGGAAAGATGATCCTTGAGGATAGATTTCATCCATCATTGAATCTTCAAGATCTTCGTCATTGGGAGACTTCAAGAAAATCGTTGTATCACTTGTTGAACTCAAATGTCCTATTATGTTGATCTATAAAAGATTTATATAAAATATGTACTATTCTCATCTGATCGTGTATTTTCATTTCATATCTATTGTTTCATGAACCATCTATATCCCAATTAGAGATGTCATACCAATCTTAGTCCATTATAAGGGTTAACTGCATTTTCAATCAAGAAGGTCGTCAAAAGGATCCATATCAATAATAAAGTTATGCTTATTATTATAAGAAAAATCTTACAATGGTATGTGATCTACCTAGTTCTAGTCAAATTCTGACACACAATCTATCATCGTATCCTAGAGTACATGGATAATGTTCTTGGTTTTCCCATTCATCTAAAGGTGAAAACATATACCCATACTAAACTAGGTTTTGAATTCCTCTTATAGTCTTATCCACAATCGTGATGTGATACACACGTCATTGTTGATGATATTCATCGAGGAAACACCAGGGAGGTGTTCAATCTTATTCACATACAACTTCCCAGAATTCTCCACCAAACTCTACTCCTTGATAGAAAAGAAGTGTGATAACATGGTATGTTGGTCAGATATCTGCTAGATGGAATCCAACCCTCTCACTATCCATGATATCCCTTTTAAAAAGTCTATGGATAAGTAATTCCATTTCTACTTATGGTTCTCAAGAGGCTATAAAAAATGTACCGGAACCTGGTGCTCAACAATCACATTTAGACGTGTATGAAACTAAAAGATGAACTCATCCATTCTCCACCTCATGTTGGTACAAAAAAAATGCCACTAAATGTATTGATACTTCATCTATACCCTAGGATGTACAACTAAAGTAGATGTCTAAAACTCCCTATCACCTCCTATCACAACCTGACTGGAAACATCATCCATCCCATGAAAAGGATGACATGATTCCCTCCTTCAGATAATTCATCTACTGAATCTCATGAGGATATCTATTCATGTAGTTCATCGCAATTGATGTCTCATAGATGATCCCCCATCACAAATTGGAGAATATAGGGAGTTGACACCATCGACTAAAGAAAATATATACCATCCTCCACTACCAGTGCTAGCTGTAAGTAACCTTACTACTCAAATGCCTCCACCACAAATGAAAGCGGCTTCAGGAAGGGGGAATCTACCACAACATTTCTATTTCCCGAAGTATGTACTATATCAATGTTAGTTTATTCCTTGAACAACCACCATCACCTCGGTATTAGGTTCATATATATTTACGTGAATATATACCTAAGACTTTTTTGGTTTTAGGAAACAATAATTTGTTTTCTTATAAGATTGTGAATCTGCATCTTCAAAGATAATAACACCACATGAAAATATTGTTCATGAGTCACATAGTTCTAGTCATGGGGTCTCAACTCCCTCAAATTATATGTGATCATTTCCTGACTATACATTGACATAAAGAAGAACATAGATTCATAGGAATCACAATACACTATGTACACCACATCCTCTACCAATAGTATTAAAATAGTTACTATAGTCATCCTCATACTCAACCGGTCAAAGGATCTCGGACACTTCCTAGACCTGGAAATTGAATTCTATTTCTGCTTCATGGTGTTGAAAGAGGTTGAATCCTATAGAAGTATTCCATGAAACTCTTATATTAAACCTCAAATCAAAGGATACAATTATCTTATAACACTCAATTGGGTGACTCCCAAGTAATCACGATATCAATCTTCACTGGGTCAACAACTAATCAATGCTCAAAATTGAAACTCCCCATAAATTGAATCCCATGGGCCATGAAATGGAATGTAGAGGGATTAGAATAAAGTTGATGCTCCTAAATAATGCCTATAACAATACTAAAATAATCTAAATGATCCTATACTTACATTTATTAGAAGAAAATATAATCAATGAAGATTACCACAAAAGATTCAAACTATGGCTACATGATCAAGTTCATCATATTCATAATCACATTGTTGGAATTCATCACACCTAAAGGCATCACTAGGAATTAATAGTAAATTTAGAAACATAATAATGAAAGAATCATAATATCAGCCCTTTGAAACCTCAAAGCATTGTATCTAGACATGAGATATATCTTTGAGAACAATATTTCACCTCAAAATAGATGAAAGAGATCATCAATCTTCAATAAGGGGAACTTTTTCTTTACTGTGTCCTGGTTGTGGTGATTAAAATAAGAAAACAATATGCAAGATCTAATCTTCCTTAATCAAAAAAACATGGAGCTTCATAAGGGGACACATTGGGTATAATAAAACCCTTCCATAAATAGTCCTTCAATAGCACCATCAGCTTTTGGATCTCAATAGAGGCCATAAAATATTCCTCCAAAGATATCTAAGTATCTATAGGGTGTATTTCAAGGAAGAAACCCATCTCATGCATTTAAGATCATCTTAGAAAATCCTTTGGGACGAAATATATATAATAATCCTTGATTGATGAATCCCATATGCTGGACGATCCTTCTGTTCCATGGGCTAAACATTCCAACTGATTGGTGATGGGATAAGACTTACTGAATTAAAGATCCACCCACTCTACCATGATATCCCTCCTTTAAAAAAGGATATTATCATCCCAACATTCCAAATTAATCTGACTTGTTTACATTTAATGTCGATCTCATCTTGGAATGGGGAAAACCAGCCCATTCCCATGATGAATTCATATCACCTCATCACGAAGACCACAAGTTATCATAAGAAAATATCTCCAACAAGAGCTAGTTTATAATACCAGAAGATAAGGGGGTTTTTTATAATTGGGTTTTATAAATTTTTTTATAAAAACTAGGTATGGTTACTAATATTTTTAAAAATGGCTCTCAAGATGCGTCAACCTCATACACGCATCTTTGGCATGGAGAGATGCATGAACGGGGTTCACGTATCCTATGTTGTTGGGATAAAAGATGTGTGAACCGTCTTCACACATCTCCCCTCACCAGGAAGCGTGGACGATGTTCACGCATCCTTTGTAAACATTATGAAGGATGTCTGAACCCCATTCAGACATCCTAAGAAATGTTTTAATTTATTTTAAAAAATTATTATTATTATTATTATTATTCTTATTCTTATTATTTAGTATATATATATATAAATTCTAGCCAAATTTTTCTGCTATTTAATATCTTGCAGTAATGCCATTACAGCAATCTGAATTCTAACAAAGACTATTGCACAGGGCTATATTTTTTAAGAGTGTTTTCCCTAGAAATCATTCTACACTTCCGATTGGGATTCAGGTTCCCCCTTTCCTGCACAGCACATTATGCATTTCTAATGTGGGATTCTATTTCATGTACATGATTTGAAAGTCTATAAAATACAATCCTTAAGATCAATATAAATGATACACTAAACATAGATTAAACATATACGATATTGTTGAAAATAATAATAAATTCATAAAAATGTTGATGAATAATAATTTATATGCATTCAAAACCACCAAATTGAAACATAAAAAAGGTTCAAGTATTTGTCTTTGAAAGATAATTAAATAAAAAATATGAGTCCAAAATAAATGAAACTAAAAATATGGATTTAAAAAATAAGAAATAGTTGAAAATAAAACCAATTTTGTAAAAAACGTTTTATGAAAAATAATTTATAATCTTTCAAAACCACCAACATGGAACATAAAAACGTTTCAAGTACGTGGCTTTTAAAGCCTATAAAAAAACTAAATAACCAATATAAATGAAAATTAAAACATGGATTAAATATACAAGAAATAGTTCATAATTAATTAGTAAATTATTAATATAATTATTAATTAGTTAATAATTAATATAATTATTAATAATTAATTACTAAAATATAATAATTAATTAGTTAACAAGTAATATATTTTTATAATAATTAATTAGATAATTAGTAATATAATTATTAAATGTAATTATTCATTATAATTTTTTATTATAGAATAATGTATTAGTTAATTAGTAATATAATTAGAAATCATATAATAATCAATTAGTTAAGTAATAATATCATTATTAATAATAATATTAATATGATTACTAATTACAATTCATAATTATTAAATATATAATAATTAATTAATTAATTAGTAATATAATTATTAATTATAATTACTAATTACTAATATTCAATAATTAATTCGTTAATTAGTAATATAATTATATAATAATTAATTAATTAATTATTAATATAATTATTAATTATTCAATAATTAATTATTAATATAATTGTTAATTATAATTATTAATTATAATTATTTATTATTAATTATATACTAATTAATTAGTTAATTAGTAATATAATTAGTAATTAAAATCCGTAATATAATTTCCAATTATAATTAGTAATTATTAATTATATAATAATTAATTAGTTAATTAGTAATATAGTTATTAATTATAATTATTCTTTATAATTTTAAATTTTTTATTTGTAATTATTAATTATAAAATAATTAAGTAGTAAATTTGTAATATAATTATTAATTATATAATATATAATTAGTTAATTAGTCATATTATTATTAATTATTATTTTTAATATAATTATTAACTATAAATAGTAATTTCTAATTATATAATAATTGGTTAGTTAATTACAAATACAACTATTAATTATTAAAAATTAATTATATAATAATTAATCTGATAATTAGTAATATAATTATTAAATATATAATTAATATTTATAATAATAATTAAAATTATATTTTTAGTTAACTAATTAATTATTATATAATTAACAATTATACTAATAATTAACTAATTAATTATTATATAATTAATTATTAACAATTAATAACTTTTATTTGTAATGAATAATTTTAATAAATTATTATATTACTAAATTACTAATTAACTATTGTATTATTATATAATTAATAATTATATTACTGACTAAATACTTAATTAATATATAATTAATAATGATGTTACTAATAAACTAATAAATTATTATATAATTAAAACTTATATTACATGTTAATTAATTAGTTATTATATAGTTTATAATTATATATCTAATTAATTATTATATAATAAATAATTATATTAATAATTAATTAATATATAATTAATAATGATATTACGAATTAAATTGTATTTATATAATTTATAATTATAATAATAATTCGCAAGTTAATTATTATATAATGAATAATTTTATTACTAATTAATTATTGTATATTTAATAATTATATTACTAATTAATTATTATATATTTAATAATTATATTACTAATTAATTATTATATAATTAATAATGATATTACTTATCAACTAATAATTATATAATTAATAATTATATTGCTAATTAAATAATTAATTATCATGTATTTTTTATTTTTTTAATCCATGTTTCAATTTTCATTTATATTGGTTTTATAGTTTTTATTTTTTAGTCATTCAAAGACACGTACTGCAATCATTTTTAAGTTTCAAGTTGGTGGTTTTGAAGGTTTGTAAATTATTTTTCATTAAACTTTTTTATGAAATTATTTATATTTTCAACTTTTTCGTAAATTTTAAGCCATGTTTTATGTTTCATTCATAACGGCCTGGTAGTTTTTATTTTAGAGTCTTTCAAATGAAAATACTTGAATCAATTTTATGTTTGAAGCTGGTGGTTTTGAAAACATATAAATTATTATTCATCAACATCTTATACAATTTTTTTTAAACTTTCAACAATTTCTTATATGTTTAATCTATGTTTTATGTTTCATTTATATTGGTCTTATAGTTTTAATTCTAAAGTCTTTCAAAATAATGTACATGAAATAGAATTCCACATCAGAAATAAAGAATGTTCTACATTGGAATGGGAGAATCTGAATCCCACCTCGGTAATGCAGAATGATTTCCACAAAAATCCCTCTTATAAAAGAGATCCATGTGTTAGGGTCTGTGTCAGAATCCATACTGTTGTAATGGAAGTACTACAGGATATTGAATATATGATAAATTCTAAGAAAAAATTTTGATATATATTTATATAAACAATAAATAAATTAAAATTAAAATTATAAAATTAAAATAAATTGTACAATAAATTTAAAAATTAAAAGTTTTTGTAGGATGTGTGAACCTGGTTAACACATCCTTCATCAATTTTGAGAAGGTTGTGTGAACAGCGTTCATGCAATTTTCAGCACGATGTGATGTGTGAACCCCATTCATGAATCACCCTGTAATATTTGATGCGTGAATGGGGTTCACGAATCTCGGGAAGCATTTTTAATAATACTACTACACCTATCCCATTTTGAAATTTTATTCCTAAAAACCCATTTTAAAAAATACCTGAAGATAAGAGATGTCAAATAAACGTTCCATGTTGTAAGATCAATCCAAAGATGTCGAGATAATGTCTCAACTAAGATCCTCAATTCCCACACTAGGAATAAAGATATGAATGAATGACTCACACCTATTTTTACAAGTATTGAAAAAAAGTATAACAGAGACATATACTATCTCAAATCATTTCTTGTGCTATCCATTCATACGTTTCCATGGCCTGAAGCTACCCATGGTCTGGACTGCCATCTCTCTAAGCATGGTAGGGGCCTCCTGGCAGTGATGGTTGTAGAAGCTCATAATGTCATCCACCAATAGCTGTTAAACCTTACTAATCACCACATACTCCTCATATATATCTTCTTACAAATGGAATACCTTTTCCATGATTAGGAGAACCATGATAGCGATGATACCTCTTATATGGAGGTCTATCCACTATCTTCCTTCCATCCTTTATATGTCATTTTTGGGAATTTTATTCCATATTCTGTCACCTGTAACTTGAATAGAATCTCTCCTCTATAGGTCAACCTGGACATCTACATGTTCCATGTGCATCAGGACCATGTTTCTGATTCCATCCATGAGGAGGTATCCTACACCAAGACCCTGCCGATAGAAGCAAGCAAGTTGCTATAGGTGCCTCAACCCCCTGTCATTCTCTACCATCTCCAACTATATAGAGTTCCTCGGACAAGAATCCCTCCATCACAAGAACAAACTCTAGGATTCTATCATATATGTAATATATAAGGGTACCACACTTGAATGGATATATCTATAGAAACCCTACTCAAACTTCTATGCCTAGATGTAACCATACTAGGTTATGTTGATGGAGTAAAACATAAGGGTAGAGAACCTTGAGACATACTAAAAAACTATCATCCCACCCTTCTACATCTCTAAAAATTCCTAAATCTGAACTAAGATAACTAAAGACATAAAAATAAAACGTCATTATTAATAACTTCCTTTACATGACCACAACATTCCCTCGTACCTAGCATTTCTTGGGATAACCTGAGGATATACAAGTGAAAAGGGTGAGTTATAATGCCTAGTAAGGGAGTAAACAAGGAATAACATGAAGAATACAATAAATATAAGGAAATAGTGATATTAATGGCTCATAAGAGAAACCTATACATAAAGTCATGGTATATCATGATTATCATAACATGGAAATGTGTCATCAACATCGAACATGATATTAGCATGAGCAAAGGGTCATTTCACATGGAGCATGAGTAAACCCTCATTGAACTTGAATTAGCAGGAGTAACTCCCATTTCACTTGACTTATCATGATTCTAAGCTTTACCAAGTGCAGTGGAGTGCTATTAGGGTGCAACCTTCCTAATCATTTCATGCATAAGTGTGCCACATAGAAGACACAACATGGATTCATTAAACTCAAAAATTATTCAATGATCAATAAATTTCGAATTCATACATGAAAATATATAATCCATAATTAAATATGCATAATGGTAAATACCTAGATAGATAAATGGATAGGGTATTCAATACACGATGACTTTACCTTGGAAAATTGCGGTGCAAATTCGGCAGCATAACGACAGGACATAAGAATTCCTAAAAAAGGTTGATGAGAGATACTGGGGTGTATAATAATATGTAAATGAAATGAAAAATAAGGGGTTCATATATATACATGTCCCAATATATGTAATGGATTTTAGATTCATAATATAAAAGAATTGATTGAGTGTAAATTATAAGAGAGAAATTTCATACGGGATGTTGGTATTGTAATCAGTTTACATGGGAGGCATTAACGAGATAGAAAGAGGTCTCTCATTATTAAAAAATAATGATCAAAGTATGATGGAATTTCAAAATCAAAACCCAACATTTGTAATTGAAGAAAATGGTATAACAATATATTGAAATTTGGACTAAAATGAGAAAGGAATAAAGACATTATGAAATTTTACCTTGGTAACAGGATTATAAGGGAGGTAATAATGAGATAGAAAGGGGTCTCTCATCATTAAAAAAATAATGATGGAATTATAGGAGAGGTGTGAAATCATACCATAACATTTATAATTGAAAATAAAACATCATAACCAAACAAGGAAACATGGACATAAATTGGGAAGGAAGGAAAATTAGTATCCCTTACTTGGATGTGCGATCCCAAAGGCTTGGGGAGGATTGAGAGAGTATTCGAGGTAACTTGGGGCACCTTTGAAGGAATATAGAGAGAGTAGTTAAGAGTTTTGTTTATCTCCAAAGGAATTGAGTGAAGAGTAATTGGGATATTGGGTGGGTTTATATAGGAAATGAGATGGAATTCATTATTATTTAGGGTTTGGACACTACACAATAAAATAATCAAAAACACAAAAAAAACATGGTTTTTTTCCTTTGGTTTTATCCAAAGGGGAGTGTACAAATTTACTTTATAATGAAAATGGCTGAATATATTAAAATATTAGGCTTTCTTATGTTGAGGTGAGTTACACTCTCAAGGAAATCATTTTAAAAGTTAAAATATTTTATAAGTCATGGAGGATCCACTAAAGATTTGAAAAATAAATGAATAAAACCTAAAATCAAATTATTATAATAGAAATACATATATTGGTTGAACAACAAATTTATAATATTTTATTACATGTCTATTAGGTCATTATGGTGTCAAAAAACACAATATATAATTATACGGTATTTAATTTTTATCCAAAAATTCGTCTCTCCCGGAAAATTATGAAAAATTAATTGTTGGAATATTTCGATGCCATGATTCCAAAAATGATATTCATTTATCTAAATAATTTTCTAAATATGTGAATTTTTACATTTAAAATAAAAACTGAAATTTATAAAAAAGTATATGGGTTTTGAAAAAAATAGCTTTCATACCATAATAAAAATAACAATTTTATTCATAAAAGTCATACTATAATTTATATTTAATACAAGGTAATTTATAAATAATATTTATTAAAATATTATTAAATTAAAAAGTCAATTAATTCATCAAAATATATTTCATTATTGAATATTATCTAAAAATACTATTTGTGCTTTAGAAACTATTTTCAAATTAATATTAATAATTTGAATGTATATCATTATTCTATACGAAAATAATGCACATTATAAAAAGTGGTAGGTTTTTGTTACATAAATCCTTATAACACCTACATATAACCTAAGGGTAAGGTGTGTGATGGGGACAGACTCTTGGTGTGGCTCGGAGAACAGCACTCAGATGGTAATCTCTATCAACTTCTACTTCGCCCGTAAACGGTTCCATTCGAGCTTTAAATATTGAAGTTATACATGGTCTTGGTCAATAAATAATCCCAGTGACACCACATCCTTTCTGAGATTTAAAAAATGGGCTACATACAGAGAAGTTCTACTCGATAAGGTCTTCGCTTCCTTTATCTATGTAAAGTGGATTTGTTAAACCCTATATTTGTATTAATCATGTGGTCACTTTTTATTGACTGAATTAGAATTGGTATGAATTAGTAATGATATTTTAAAATACCAAAGACATAAAACCAATGAATTTAATATGTCTAATATAACCATTTTACATAATATGACATTTAATTGAATTACGAGGAATTTTCATTAATAAAAGTTTTGGCCATTATAATCTTCCCCCATTATGCAATTTCACCCTTGAAATTTTCTATTTTCATTCTAAAATAGATGTGGGTAACTCTACATTATCAGATCCTCTTATTCCCACAATTATTCTTCAAACATGTGGTTTCTCCACAACACTTTGACGAGGGGAATTGAATTATTTCTTATATCTTTTTCCACGTGATCTAAGAACTTCACTAGCTTCTCTTCATATGGGAGGTCATTCTCCAATTTAAACACCTCTAGATTGAGTAAATGTGATGGGTCATGTATGTACTTCCACAAGAGTGATACATGGAGTATATCCTATACTTAATATATGTTTGATGGGAGTGCTAGTCGATAGGTCAATGCACCAATGGATCAAGGACCTCAAAAGGGATTATGTACCATGGAATAAGCTTTCCCTTCTTCCAAAATATCATAACCCTATTCCACTATGATATGCATAAGAATACCGTGTCACCAAACATCAATCTCGAGGTCTCATCGATGATTATCAGCATAACTCTTTTATCGACTCTGAGCATCATTAATGTGCTACTGGATGGTCTTAACCTTCTCCACCATTTCTTCGAACATTTCTGGACAAAAGATTTTTCGCTCCCCAATGTCATCAAAACATGCCAATGTTCAACAGCTCTTCCCATACTAAGCTTCATAAGGATCCATTTGGATTCTTGATTTGAAACAGTTATTGTAAGAGAATCCAACCAGAGGAATATGTTGGTCCCATCCTCATTTAAAGTCCATTGAGCGTACTCTCAGCTTGTCCTCAAGTGTTTGGATAGTCCACTGATATTGGACATCAGTTTTTATATGATAAGACGTACTGAGGTTTAGCTCAGTATTTAGAGCATGTTGAAGACTCTTCCAGAACGTAGAGGTGAATCTTGGATCTCGATTAGATACAACAGTTATTGGTTTTCCATGCATCCTTACCCCATCATTGATTTATATTTGTTCCAGTTAATCCAATTCGAAATCATCTTGAATTTCAATGAATATTGAAGTCATTATAAGATGATCCACAAATTCCCAGATATCATTGTTTCTTTTAGATTTCTTCCTAATTTTGGTGACAATGTTGATGGTGATGTTCTCCCAATTCAATGCTGATATGGGTTAGGGTTGCATCAACACCTTAGAATTCTTCCCCTCATCCTTCACTTTCTAAAATACCCGACACTTTGATTTATACTCAGCAATCTCTTTCTTTATGTTATGCCACCAATAATGATCTAAGAGATCTTGACACATCTTTGTGTTTCCTCATTGAATAGGGAAGTATTTACTATGTTCATCATCCAAAAGTTCTTTTTTTAACTTTGGATTTTATGGAACACATAGTCTTTCCCAAATCCCCAATTCATTCTTCATTAACATTGTACTCTTGGGATTTACTTTTTTTGATAGTTTCCACGTTCTTCTATTTTCCCACATCATTCTTTTGAGCATCCATTAACCATTACAAAAGAGATGGTTGAACAATTATTTGTGAACGGATTAATTATGTTCCCTTCTTTATAATTCTTGTGTCCATATTATTAAAATATAATAATATGGAATGATTTTTAATCCTAATCGATGATATAATTGTTGGGACATTTCTACATAGAGCATCTTCCACCATGTTCACTTTCCCAGGGTTGTAATAGTTTGAGAAATTATAGTCTATGATCAGCTCTAACCATCATTGTTCATGTATATTCAACTCTTTATGTGTGAATATATACTTGAGGATTATGTGATCTAGGTATATTTCACCCTTATCCCCAATGTTTTATTGTTTCCAAATTTTTAAGGAAAAGATTATTACAGCCAACTATAGATCATGTGTTGGATTGTTTTTCTCGTGATCTTTCAATTTCCTTGAAGCATAGGAAATGCCTTTGTCATTTTTCATCAACACACAACACATGCCCTTCTCTGAAGATAAACAGAATACCACAAAAATTTCTCTACATGAGGGTAGTGTGAGCTCGAGCCCAGTGATAAGCCTCCTTTTTAGCTCTTTAAAGCTCTCTTTGCTTTCATCACTCTAAGAAAACTTTACTCTCTTACGAGTTATCTGGGTAAGTGGGATGGAGAATCTGGATAAATTTCCCACAAATTGGTGTTAATATCTTAATAACCCCATGAAACTACAGATATCTATTACCGATGATGGCATCAGTCATCCCTCAATTACAATATTCATGGAGGGATCCATAGATATCCTACTTCTTGAGATGATATGACCCAATAAGGAGACCTCCGTCAACCATAGCTCACACATGCTATAGTTTTAATAGAGTGTATCCTTTTGCATAGTCTCTAGTATAGTGCTTAGATTCTCCTCATACTCCTCCTCGGTTTTGAATTATATTAGAATACCATCTATAAAAACAACCACAAATTTTTCTAGGTAATCTCTAAAGACTCTATTCATCATTTCCATGACAATTTCTACTGCATTAGCGAGTCCGAAAGGCATTACTATGAATTTGTAGTGCCTGTACCTTGTAATAAAATTATTCTTCGGGATATAATCCATCTTCACCCTTACTTAGTAATATACCGATCACAAATCCACCTTGGCGAAGTATTATGCTCCATGTATCTAATCAAACAAGTCATCAATTCAGGGTAGATGATATATGTTCTTTATTGTGATTTTTTTGAGCTCAGGATAATCAATGAAAAGTAATGTTGACCCATTCTTCTTCATGATGAAGAGGACTGGTGCACCACCATGGTGAAGCACTTGAGCATATAAACCCTTTATATAGATTCTCTTGTATTTGTTTCTTCAGCTCCTCATGCTCCACAACATCCATTCTATATGGAGTCTTGGATATTAGAAACTCCCCAGGTATAAGATCAATTAAGAATTAAACATCTCTTTTAAGAGGAAGACCAGGAAATTTCTCAGGGAAAACATTAGTGAATTCCATCACAATAGGCATTTCTTCAAGGATGGTTTCATAATTTGACTCAATCAGATGACTAAGATAAATGTTCTCATACAACTATAATATCCACATTTTAGATGATGGCTCTAAGGAATATTCATCATCCTCATTGCACTTGTATCAAATCGGAGGTCGATTCGCCATATGGAGAGTGATTTCCCTCTCATGACAATTTATTTTGGATTCATATAGGTAAATACAATCCATGCCATGATTTTAATTAAATTCTTCCAGAGGTACTATGACGAGGTTTCCTGGTAGGTCAAATGCACAAATTGTGATAGGGGAGGAGTTATATTCAAGGTGTGTGATGATTTCCCCATTTTTCATTCTCACTAACATATTTACTTCAATGATCTGTGGTGGTGTTTGGATTGATCTATTAAAAATTTGGGATATAAAGGAATACATAGAACCAGAATCAAAAAGTGAGTTCGCTATTCTGGAATGAATAACTAGCATACCTATCACCACTTAGTTATGAGGTTTCTCTTCAGTAGTAGTGATGGAAATATCTCACCCATGCTTCTATGGAGGTTTTCGGTTTCCACCAAAAACACATGGCTTAGGGTACTGGTTTGCAAAGTGAAATAGTTCATTGTAGTTGAAGTAATGAATAGTGCATTGAGGCTCGAATGGAGTTTTCCTCTCCTCTATCATAGCTATTGGTTTTTCTTGTTGTTATTTAATGGTTATGTTCCCTTCCCATCCATAGGTAAAAAATTTCCTTATCCCCTCCAGGAAATTTCTGGGGTGCTTCCTTCCACACCATTGGCATGTGTGGTGTTGTATTTTCTTAGCTTCATTGTATTTATACATTAGACCACCATTATTAAAGTGTACCTTACACTTCTTATCCCCATGATACACCTAATATTCACTAATTTCCATTTCAACATTGGGGGCACATCATAATATTTCCTCCAAGCTATCGAAGTCACGAATAACCAGGGATTTCTGTAGGCTAGGATTTAGCCCACCAAAGAAGTGGTCAACCTAGCATTCGGGGGTAGTGACAAATCTAGAGGCGTATCATACAAGCCTTTGAAGTTTCCCTTATATGCTCTGATGGATTTGACATCATTTTTCTTGAGGGAAAGGAAATCCCTTTTCATCTTATGTTAGAGGTTGCAAGGAAAATATTTGTCGAATTGTTTTTTCAGAAATCCTTCCATTCAACCCTCAATATCTTCCTCAGGCTTTGTATTTTTAATCAATGAAAACCATTGATCAGATTCACTATCCATACAATAAGTAGTCAGAATAACCTTCTCTTATTTGGAACAATGAGGTATAGATAAGATCTTTTAAAAGGTGTTGATATATTGTTCATAAATTGAGGGATCAGATGATCCATTAAAAGTGTGAGGCCTTTCTCTCATAAAGATCTCGATTGTGACTTGTTCATTCATTGGGTGGGGGGGTTGAACATTTCTCTTGACCCATGATTCACTTCAAAACTAGAGTTAACATATAAAATATCATGAGAATGTTCGCGATTCTTGCTTCCATCAGATTGGGAATCTCATTAGAACATTAATCACATTGATCTTCCCATCGACTATTAGTACGAGTCCTTCAATTACCATCCATTGGCTGGAGTAAAAGGAATGTTAGGGGTAACACATAAATGGAAATCCAAATGAAAAAACGTATTACATATAAATTAATTTTATTTCCTTAAATTATGAATTTATAGGCTTCAATATTTGTAATCCAAGATCTACATCCTAATATATATTCTTAGGTGATTTTTTCTTATTCCTGTAATAATGGTTCATACTAAGCTTATGAGTATACCAAAGTGTATCCCTCAGGAGTGTCATAACCCAGATTGCAGCAAGGCCTGTTTTTGTGTGCTAGTTCATGTTTGAGTATAGCTCAAAGTAGTGTTTTTGGGTTTTACCTATAGATACATTTTTGGTAGAGCCACCTCTACCAGCTCATATCCAGAGAGGGATTTATTTTCTTGATAAACCACTCTTTCAATACCCACAAAAATTTAGGGATGTTTTTATTGCACTTCGACTTATCCCTAAGGCTTTCACTAGGGTTTTTTAATCCTAATCCCATAAAAAACTAAACATTTCCTCTGATGAAAATGATAAGACAACTATAAGGATCGAGATGTCATGTGTGTTGGAAAATTAAGAACATTACATGACAACATAAGAAATAGGAATAAAACATCATTATTGAAAACTTCTTTTACATGACCACAACATTCCCTCATACCAGGAAACTTAGTCAGAGGCAAGCCTCTGACACTTATTAAATAAAAGGAAAACCAACAGTCCAGTACACGAAAATGAAATAACAATTACAGAGCATGGTAGTCTGATCCATCACCATCCCCATGATATATTTCATCCTCTGCAATGGTTGATTCCCATTCAGAGCTGTCATAATGTCGTAAAATCTTGGTGTACATACTTATGAGGTTTAACTTCCCCAAAGAGAGAAATTCCTTAGAGGACCGTGCAGCCCAGCCTCCCCCCCCAATAGAAGACCTGGAAACCATTGGCTTTTGCAGATAAAAATAACCCCTCCGCGGCCTTCTTCGTGATGGGGCAGTCATCGCTTCTGCATTCCCAGACACATTTCTCTTCTCACCCTAGACAACATCATTGTTGGAAGCCCAGATCATGCCACTTTCTTTTTCCTTGTCACTATCATGATAATCCCCCCAATTTCCAGAAATGTTCACCGCACGGTAACCCTCCCCCACACCATGTTCCTACTGAGATTGAATGTTAGAATCAATCATGTCAAGACACTATGAATTATCCACAATCTTGCAACCAACATTTGTCCCCTAGTGCACAAGAAAATCACCAGAAACAGCCTCCTATGAAATTCTCCCATCTGCCTTGGATGAAACCTCACCCTCAGTGTTAGAAAAAGTCCCCTTCTCCACCTCTGTCAAACAAATTCCAGTGGAATCCGGAGTAGTAACATTAGCACCATCCTCCTTCCCTTGTAGCGACCCAAGATGACCATCTGAATCCATAGCACCTTGCCCCTCCAAGGTTTTTTCACCCCCAAATACCACTCCATCACAGTCCTGCACCAGGTCATCCATCACCAAACTAGAAAATATGTTGCTAATATCCAAGTCAGTCCCATGCTTCCAAGACCATGACTGCAGCCCAATTGGATACTGCATCAGCACATCACCCCCATCGACAACCTACTGTGCAGACCCATGACCAACAGGAGGCTCTTTTTCAATCACCTCCTCCACATCATATGCACTGCTGATGACAACATCCTGCAAGAAAACACCCTCCACTTCTCAGCCAGCATTCACAGGGCCCCTACTCATACTCTCCTGAGCACCCTTCAAAGAGACCAAATTATCCTCTAAAAGAACAGGATGGAAAACACTATCCCCAACCAAAGATCTTGACTCAAATCCAAGATCACCCTTCAATCAGTCAAACACTTGCAACACTGTGGGGTTCAATGACAACTGCACTTTCTTCGAAGCACTTTCAAGGCCCTGCACATCATCAGATTGAACCTGCATCATACCTATAAGGCCCCAGCCTTAAACCTTACTTAATCTTGAGTTATTACAACATTACACATTGAGGATCTTTTCAGGTTTAGAGTTTTAGAGAATTAGATCATGAAACTTGCATTACATTCCACATTTAAACAAAGTGGTTACATAAAAGACTGTATTCATTCTTCCCATCAACAGAAACATATTGAAAATAAAACATGGATTCTTTCTTAACACATCCTTGACTCTATCATCTTATCATGTACCTTTCCCTTGACCTGAAAAACATTTCAAAAACTTGGGATGAGTATAAAAAGCTCAGTAAGGGATATAAAAATATGGAAAGGAAACATGAGTTCATATATACATAAGAATGAAATTATAATTTACCCATTAAACATAGGCACTTTAACCTACCTCATCAAATCATGAATAAATCATAGAAATCATAAGACATAAAGGTAACTTGAGGCATTCATAACATTCTTAAGTAGGGATTAACCCTCTTGGTTACGTTTGGAATACCCATCACAGTATATTCCCTAAAATCTTTTCGGAGAAACCTTAACGTTTCACTCCTTCGCGTTACCCAATGCATTGGAGAGCTATAACGGGCTCACCCGCCCTTAGTTTATTACGGAACCACCCGTCTTCATAATAATGCCCAAGAACCATAACATAATCATATCACATAAAACATGCATAAAGGAAACATAACATTTCCACATTTCAATCACGAGATATCAATACAACACATTGATATAAAAACATTATGAAAACCATTTTCAATACCAAAATAAAAGAAAAGTAAAACATGGTATTTATTTTTCTTTTAAAAAGAAGGTATGGCTTGTAGAGGATGCCAAAACTCAAATAACGGTCATGACGGCGGAGAAGTCGTTGTCGCCGCATACGTACGACAAAAACATTCCCTTTTGTCGTTTAGTAAACTCTTCGTAAAAAAAAGATTCCTTTTGAATAAACATAAAAGTCAAAGTGGTTTATACACCGTATAAAAGAAAGTTGTGTATAAAATAAAATATGCCTCAACGAAAGGAGATTGAGATGAAGTCCCATACCACCTTAAAGCTTTTAACATTTTAAACCATTAATATCCATATAAATAAATCCTTAAAACCATTTTTAAAACATGGATATTAATAAGAACAAATCATTAAAACATTTGAAGCGATATTTTGGTCAAAAGGGTTTTTACCAAAATTAGAGACACTTGAATACAATAATTGAGGAATAACATTTAATAAGAACTTTATAATATCATGAGAATAAATGGATTCATGATATAATATTCCAAAGGACAGTATATACTCCATATAAGAGTGAATTGGTGCATAACAACAATGAAGTCTCAATAAGGATGTAAAATGTGATGAAATCCCTTATAAAGAAGGTATCCTTAAATTAAGGATAAATCAATATCAAAATTATGTGTGAAAAATATAAATACACCCAATATAATTGGATATTAAGTGTAAAACAATAAAAGGTCATTCACACATATTCAAAGGATGACATATTCAATAATTACATGTTGAACCCAAAGAAATCGAAATTGGGTTAAGAAGTTCCCTTGACAGCCTAACGGCGTCACATCAAAATGAGTTGATGAGAGATAAAAAGAGTATCTCATCACTTGGACACAAAATTTACATCATTAAGGATATATGAGAACATATCCCAACATAACAATATGTAAATTAAAAGACCCAATAAAAGAAGTCTTTTAAAAGAGGAGGGTGAAAGGTTCCCTTACCGACTTGGGTATCTTTCAAAACATACACCCCATGAAAGAAGGGCAATAAATCATTGATGTAAATACTCATAAACGAAATTATATTACACAAATAGTAGAATAATGGGCAGTACATACACCACTCAAAGGAGATTGTGGCAAATGTAGCATAAATCTCACGGGGATAAAAGTGAGATGAAAAATCCCTTACGAAAACTCGGCAGCCTAACGGCGCCACATAAAACTTCCAAAAGGATTGATGAGAGAGAATAGGGTCTCTCATCACATGAACATAAAAATTACAGTAGGAGTAATATAAAATAACATCCCAATCATAAGAAAGATGAGCTTAAAAGAAATTACATAAAAGAATGTACTTAAAAAGAAAGAGAGTTGTAGGATCCCTTACCTCGGGTCCGACTTGACTCGATCGTTCTTTAATCTCCTGAATAATAAACTTGAGTTAATTTCTAATTCCTTAAGAACATTTTTCAAGTTCATTATTCCTTTTATATCACTTATTACCATGTCATAAACATTATGTAATCATTTAAGTTAATAATATTTGTTTTGCCGATATTTGGTTCTTAAGTCGAAAGTGGACTTCTTACAATTACATGTTGTTCGTGTGGTCAAATGTTTATTATATCCAGAATTGTATTCATGATTTAGATATAATATATTTCATATATATCCAGTACATTCATGCATTTATAACATTACATAATCATATAGAGGTAAGAAATGAAATGCACCGTTCATGGAGACGGTAAGCCGTACGTACACATGAATGCTACTTTCATTTCTATTTCGTATTTTATAGAATTGAATAATAATGATATAAAGGTATATTCTAATTCCAGTATAATATCATATATAATATCATAGTTCCATCCTTTATACGTCCCACATATGGTATTTAACGAATCAAATCACTTTGAGGGGGCGGTAGTCCGCACTTCCTTAAATGATGATATCGCGTTTACCAATAATGGAAACCATAAAGGTATGACCAAAATGAAAAAAACAGAATCTTAAGGAAAACATAAACATATTATATATCATATATAAAAATAGTGACATCATAATGGCCACCTTTGAAGGTGTTAAATGTGTATTGAACAATCATCGTTTCGGGAGGCAGAATTTCGCCATCCACAGAAACCGTATGTTCTTTAACCATTTGATGTAGTTGTGTGGGAGTGTAGCTCCAATAAATATTATAAAAACATCCTAGTATATTGAAGATACTGGTGTTGTTACAAAATAAATAAATAAAAAGAGTTTAGGGGGTTGGAGAAGCAAAATAAAACAAATGAACATGAGAGAATGAATTACCTTTAAAAGTGTAACTCCTTTTTATTTGAGCCTAAAGGCTTCCTTTGAAAGGATTCTGACCAAAGGGAATCCTCTAGGATGAGTAGAGGGATGTGGGGAGAGTAAATGGGCAGGGGGTGGCCGAGCCAAAGGCTTGAGGAGTGTGGGAAAGAGGTAGAGGTGGGGGCCTTTTATAAGAGGAGAGGAGGGGCACTTTTGGAAAGTAAGAAATATTACTTTATTTGAAAATGTTTTTCGGTTTCAAAAGGTCCCACATTGATATAATTCTTGGATAAGGTGATAAGGCATCGAAATCCACTCATCCAATTGGTTTTGGACAAGTGTAGTTCATATATTTTACATTATCTTTCCATTTTATTTTAATCGTTAAATAATGATGTCATCACTGCATCATTATGATGTCAGAAATAATTTAATTTATTTAATGTCTAAAAATTATAAACAAATTACTATGATGTATAAAATATTTTTATCTTTCCAATGACTATTTATAATCAAAATTTGGACTTGTATAACCCCACTTAAAAATTGATTTCGTAAAACATATTATGTTTGTGTCATTTTCACTTTAACATTAAATAAAAAGTAATTTATGTCATTTCCCAACAAAAGTGGATCCATGGGGTCCGCAAGTTGACCCATGGCTTGTCATGGTCGGCCATGACACAACCAATGAGGTTAGGACATGTGTAAAGTTCATTTCATTTTATGAAAGCATTATTTTTACCTTAAACTACACTAATTACCACTAAACGCGATTAAAAACATAATAAGTTACTATTCACCAAAAAATTATTTTTATCCCATTGAACCACATTTTACTTCTTAATGACAACCATGTATGTCGGATTTTTGAAATTCAAAACACATAAGTGGTAAAATTTCATTTAAACGAAAAATCAGCTTTTATAATTACCACTTAGTGGTTTCACTATTCATCAAAAATTGAAGTTTTTCAGAAAATTACCAAAAATTCACCCTAAGATATTTTTGATATTCCGAATTCAAAAATGAAGTCTATTTTACAAAATTCAAAACATATAAGTCACATTAATTAACTTAATAATTAATTCCCGCTGTCAGAGCAAAGAGCGTGTTTTTATAAAACAATAAGTATCAAAAGATTGACACTAGTTTAAGTCTAATTTCAAAGTGAAATTACTTCCAATGACCACCATTGGATTAAATGGTAAAAATATATTCTAATTTAACTTTAAAACCAAATAAAAAGATAATCTAATCATATAAATAAATTAGATTAAAAAGAGGTTTTGAATTAAAATACAACATTTTACACTATTCATTAAAAAAATGAACTTTATCAGAAAGATACCAAAAATTTACACAAAGTAAATTTTGATGTCCAAATTCTAAAGAAGAGTTTTATTTGGTCCAAAATAATGTATAAGAGTGATCAAAACTATATTTAATGAGAGTTTGCCATCAAAAGGTTATAAGTGAACCTTTAGTGAAAATTAGGGTATAAAAGCCTAGAATTGATTTCTTTCCGTATTTTAAGCCTTTAGCTTTTATTGGATAAATGTAAAAACATTAAAAAACATATATAATCATATTTTAGTTATTTCTATATATTCCCGCCAATACAACGGCTACATGTTAACTACTATTTAAAATAATATTATTTTATTATTAGAGTGCAACATAAGATTCCCAAGAAACTCGTTGTTGCGTGTTGGGTACGCCATCGAGAATTGTATCCCCTTTAAAGTCATATTAATATTTTATTCACAAATATGGATAAATATGAAAATGTCTATTCTTTATTTACCTGGGGTGTTAAATCCTTCCCCCCTTTTGGAAATTGCGTCCTCGCAATTTTAAAATTGCGCTTGGAAACATCCTTGAAAGTCCCGCATCAGAAGAAGAGTCGGTAAAACAACCACTTTAAAATAAAGAAAGATAAGCACAAAGGTCACCCGAGTTAACCCATAATAGGATTCCAAGTATGAAAATATGGACATGGAGGAAAAAATAAAGGGTCATGTTCTGATGGAGAGTGATAGAAAACACGTTTAGGAGAAAGTTAACCATGAGAAAATCACAAACTTGTGATGGGTTAAACGGTATTCGATTCCCCAGTAGGAAAAGTTAATAGACAACATTTTTGTTTTAAGTTACTTTTTATTGAGGAATTTATTCATAAGGAAACATAATCACTTATCATGTTGACTTTCAACTTTTACTAGATTCCTTAATCAAACTCATATTTTTTTCCAAAAGACGAGTATTTAGGGAGACTTGTTCGCACTAAGAGTACTATAATAAACTTCTAGGGAATCACCTAATCCACAAAAGAGAACTATGTACATCCTATGTCTTTAGGCTTTAACCCGAACCAAAACCAAAAAGGTTAGTACAAGGTCAGATAATACAGAAAAGGATAACCCATTAAAAAGAAAATCCATGCTTAATCTCCAAACATTTTCCAACAAAACCCAAAGTTCAACGAGGACCATCTGATAAACAATTTGTCCATAAAATTCTTTAAAGTAAACCAATCTAAGATTGAAACCCAAATATTTGAAGGATTTAGTCACATAGTCTTCCAAGTTAAATCGTAACATTTATCTCCAAACAACATCAGTTGCTCCTAAAGTCTCGTATTGAAAGGTAATTAACCTAATCACATATCCTCCATGATAGGTTAATCATTTTCATAAATAACCCAAAATCAACTTACTCTTAATTAATAAAATCATATAACTAAAAATAATCAGTCAAACTAACCAGGGACTTCACGTAGTCCAGTGGTAGGCGATAAATACCAGTTGCACTTTGGTTGTGGGATCGATTCCCACAGCTTTATCCGACGCGACGGGATGTCACACGGTCTGCGTGTTGTCCTTTTTCCAAAACTATATAATTCTTAAAACAATCCCCGAAATGAGATAAAATCTTCAAAGATGACCATAACATATTTTAACCTCAATTTTATCTCATGCCTTTCATTTTCCATCATAACATATAATAACCCATAATTACCTCAAAAGTAAGGATCATATAAACCCTAATGGTTACCTTAATAATTATTACCTGAATTTCCACATCGAGTTGGCCATCTCGTACATGATGCATTAGAGAACTCACCAAGGTTGAAGTGGTTGATCATGACTCCTTGATAGTTGGTTTAGAACAACCATGAGATTCCTCATTGAATCCCCCATCTCATCCAGTCTCCTAATTAGAGAACCACCACAGTTTCCTTCAAACCCATTGTCACATTGGTGCCTGCTAGATCCAGCCATTTACTAAAACCAAAAAGGTCAGTGTGAGTATATCAACATAACCATCATGTACTAAAGAGTAAGATAAAAACTAATATATACTTTCTCATTCACTATATCTAAAACTAGTACTCTTTCTGAAATCCTAACCATTATGGTAATGTCATTTGTGCTTAGAGAATACCCTAACCTCTAAAGTTATCTAAACCGACCTCTGATACCAACTATAAGGCCCCAGCCTTAAACCTTACTTAATCTTGAGTTATTACAAGATTACACATTGAGGATCTTTTCAGGTTTAGAGTTTTAGAGAATTAGATCATGAAACTTTCATTACATTCCACATTAAAACAAAGTGGTTACATAAAAGACTGTATTCATTCTTCCCATAAACAGAAACATATTGAAAATAAAACATGGATTCTTTCTTAACACATCCTTGACTCTATCATCTTATCATGTACCTTTCCCTTGACCTGAAAAACATTTCAAAAACTTGGAATGAGCATAAAAAGCTCAGTAAGGGATAAAAAAATATGGAAAGGAAACATGAGTTCATATATACATTAGAATGAAATCATAATTTACCCATTAAACATAGGCACTTTAACCTAACTCATCAAATCATGAATAAATCATAGAAATCATAAGACATAAAGGTAACTTGAGGCATTCATAACATTCTTACGTAGGGAGTAACCCTCTTGGTTACGTTTGGAATACCCATCACAGTATATTCCCTAAAATCTCTTCGGAGAAACCTTAACGTTTCACTCCTTCACGTTACCCAATGCATTGGAGAGCTATAACGGGCTCACCCGCCCTTAGTTTATTACGGAACCACCCGTCTTCATAATAATGACCAAGAACCATAACATAATCATATCACATAAAACATGCATAAAGGAAACATAACATTTCCACATTTCAATCACAAGAGATCAATACAACACATTGATATAAAAACATTATGAAAACCATTTTCAATACCAAAATAAAAGAAAAGTAAAACATGGTATTTATTTTTCTTTTAAAAAGAAGGTATGGCTTGTAGAGGAAGCCAAAACTCAAATAACGGTCATGACGGCGGAGAAGTCGTTGTCGCCGCATACGTACGACAAAAACATTCCCTTTTGTCGTTTAGTAAACGCTTCGTAAAAAAAAGATTCCTTTTGAATAAACGTAAAAGTCAAAGTGGTTTATACACCGTATAAAAGAAAGTTGTGTATAAAATAAAATATGCCTCAACGAAAGGAGATTGAGACAAAGTCCCATACCACCTTAAAGCTTTTAACATTTTAAACCATTAATATCCATATAAATAAATCCTTAAAACCATTTTTAAAACATGGATATTAATAAGAACAAATCATTAAAACATTTGAAGCGATATTTTGGTCAAAAGGGTTTTTACCAAAATTAGAGACACTTGAATACAATAATTGAGGAATAACATTTAATAAGAACATTATAATATCATGAGAATAAATGGATTCATGATATAATATTCCAAAGGACAGTATATACACCATATAAGAGTGAATTGGTGCATAAAAACAATGAAGTCTCAATAAGGATGTAAAATGTGATGAAATCCCTTATAAAGAAGGTATCCTTAAATTAAGGATAAATCAATATCAAAATTATGTGTGAAAAATATAAATACACCCAATATAATTGGATATTAAGTGTAAAACAATAAAAGGTCATTCACACATGTTCAAAGGATGACATATTCAATAACTACATGTTGAACCCAAAGAAATCGAAATTGGGTTAAGAAGTTCCCATGACAGCCTAACGGCGTCACATCAAAATGAGTTGATGAGAGATAAAAAGAGTATCTCATCACTTGGACACAAAATTTACATCATTAAGGATATATGAGAACATATCCCAACATAACAATATGTAAATTAAAAGACCCAATAAAAGAAGTCTTTTAAAAGAGGAGGGTGAAAGGTTCCCTTACCGACTTGGGTATCTTTCAAAACATACACCCCATGAAAGAAGGGAAATAAATCATTGATTTAAATACTCATAAACGAAATTATATTACACAAATAGTAGAATAATGGGCAGTACATACACCACTCAAAGGAGATTGTGGAAAATGTAGAATAAATCTCACGGGGATAAAAGTGAGATGAAAAATCCCTTACGAAAACTCGGCAGCCTAACGGCGCCACATAAAACTTCCAAAAGGATTGATGAGAGAGAATAGGGTCTCTCATCACATGAACATAAAAATTACAGTAGGAGTAATATAAAATAACATCCCAATCATAAGAAAGATTAGCTTAAAAGAAATTACATAAAAGAATGTACTTAAAAAGAAAGAGAGTTGTAGGATCCCTTACCTCGGGTCCGACTTGACTCGATCGTTCTTTAATCTCCTGAATAATAAACTTGAGTTAATTTCTAATTCCTTAAGAACATTTTTCAAGTTCATTATTCCTTTTATATCACTTATTACCATGTCATAAACATTATGTAATCATTTAAGTTAATAATATTTGTTTTTCCGATATTTGGTTCTTAAGTCGAAAGTGGACTTCTTACAATTACATGTTGTTCGTGTGGTCAAATGTTTATTATATCCAGAATTGTATTCATGATTTAGATATAATATATTTCATATATATCCAGTACATTCATGCATTTATAACATTACATAATCATATAGAGGTGAGAAGTGAAATGCACCGTTCATGGAGACGGTAAGCCGTACGTACGCATGAACGCTACTTTCATTTCTATTACGTATTTTATAGAATTGAATAATAATGATATAAAGGTATATTATAATTCCAGTATAATATCATATATAATATCATAGTTCCATCCTTTATACGTCCCACATATGGTATTTAACGAATCAAATCACTTTGAGGGGGCGGTAGTCCGCACTTCCTTAAATGATGATATCGCGTTTACCCATAATGGAAACCATAAAGGTATGACCAAAATGAAAAAAACAGAAGCTTAAGGAAAACATAAACATATTATATATCATATATAAAAATAGTGACATCATAATGGCCACCTTTTAAGGTGTTAAATGTGTATTGAACAATCATCGTTTCGGGAGGCAGAATTTCGCCATCCACAGAAACCGTATGTTCTTTAACCATTTGATGTAGTTGTGTGGGAGTGTAGCTCGAATAAATATTATAAAAACATCCTAGTATATTGAAGATACTGGTGTTTTTACAAAAGAAATAAATAAAAAGAGTTTAGGGGGTTGGAGATGCAATATAAAACAAATGAACATGAGAGAATGAATTACCTTTAAAAGTGTAACTCCTTTTGATTTGAGCCTAAAGGCTTCCTTTGAAAGGATTCTGACCAAAGGGAATCCTCTAGGATGAGGACAGGGATGTGGGGAGAGTAAATGGGCAGGGGTTGGCCGAGCCAAAGGCTTGAGGAGTGTGGGAAAGAGGTAGAGGTGGGGGCCTTTTATAAGAGGAGAGGAGGGGCACTTTTGGAAAGTAAGAAATATTACTTTATTTGAAAATATTTTTCGGTTTCAAAAGGTCCCACATTGATATAATTCTTGGATAAGGTGATAAGGCATCTAAATCCACTCATCCAATTGGTTTTGGACATGTGTAGTTCATATATTTTACATTATCTTTCCATTTTATTTTAATCGTTAAATAATGATGTCATCACTGCATCATTATGATGTCATAAATAATTTAATTTATTTAATGTCTAAAAATTATAAAAAAATTACTATGATGTATAAAATCTTTTTAACTTTCCAATTACTATTTATAATCAAAATTTGGACTTGTATAACCCCACTTAAAAATTGTTTTCGTAAAACATATTATGTTTGTGTCATTTTCACTTTAACATTAAATAAAAAGTAATTTATGTCATTTCCCAACAAAAGTGGATCCATGGGGTCCGCAAGTTGACCCATAGCTTGTCATGGTCGGCCATGACACAACCAATGAGGTTATGACATGTGTCAAGTTCATTTCATTTTATTAAAGCATTATTTTTACCTTAAACTACACTAATTACCACTAAACGCGATTAAAAACATAATAAGTTACTATTCACCAAAAAATTATTTTTATCCCATTGAACCACATTTTACTTCCTAATGACAACCATGTATGTCGGATTTTTGAAATTCAAAACACATAAGTGGTAAAATTTCATTTAAACGAAAAATCAGCTTTTATAATTACCACTTAGTGGTTTCACTATTCATCAAAAATTGAAGTTTTTCAGAAAATTACCAAAAATTCACCCTAAGATATTTTTGATATTACAAATTCAAAAATGAAGTCTATTTTACAAAATTCAAAAAATATAAGTCACATTAATTAACTTAATAATTAATTCCCGCTGTCAGAGCAAAGAGCGTGTTTTTATAAAACAATAAGTATCAAAAGATTGACACCAGTTTAAGTCTAATTTCAAAGTGAAATTAATTCCAATGACCACCATTGGATTAAATGGTAAAAATATATTCTAATTTCACTTTAAAACCAATTAAAAAGATAATCTAATCATATAAATAAATTAGATTAAAAAGAGGTTTTGAATTAAAATACAACATTTTACACTATTCATTAAAAAATGAACTTTATCAGAAAGATACCAAAAATTTACACAAAGTAAATTTTGATGTCCAAATTCTAAAGAAGAGTTTTATTTGGTCCAAAATAATGTATAAGAGTGATCAAAACTATATTTAATGACAGTTCGCCATCAAAAGGTGATAAGTGAACCTTTAGTGAAAATTAGGGTATAAAAGCCTAGAATTGATTTCTTTCCGTATTTTAAGCCTTTAGCTTTTATTGGATAAATGTAAAAACATTAAAAAAACATATATAATCATATTTTAGTTATTTCTATCTATTCCCGCCAATACAACGGCTACATGTTAACTACTATTTAAAATAATATTATTTTATTATTAGAGTGCAAAATAAGATTCCCAAGAAACTCGTTGTTGCGTGTTGGGTACGCCATCGAGCATTGCATCCCCTTTAAAGTCATATTAATATTTTATTCAAAAATATGGATAAATATGAAAATGTCTATTCTTTATTTACCTGGGGTGTTACAATACCCCTCACTACACCTCTAGCAGATTGCACTTCACCCAGCTTACCCTCAGAGCAAACAGAATCCATCTGATCCCCTTTCCCAGTTGAAACTCCAGGTTTGGTAACCATAGACACTTCCACATGGCCTTCCTTCATAGCCAGCTGACTCGACCTCACAGCAGAACTCACCCCTCAACCATCCCCACTGGGTCCACCCATCCCTTGTGAAGAACCATCCATCCCTCCCATGCGGCAAGCAGCCTCCAAATGTCCAAACCGTCTACACCTCACACAATACTTCATCCATGACTCAAAAACAACCTCATGCATCCATATAAACTATTTCTCATCAGTAATCCAGACACAATTCATAGGAGTCTGTGTGACATCAACCTCAACACATATGTGTGGGAAAATTGGGTGAGAGAATGACTCAGTCCGTTGATCAGAGCGAAGAAAGCGTCCGATCATATTTCCAATTGCACAAAGAATCGCAGGATTTTAAAACAAAAGGGGGAGACCGGGAAGACATACCCATGTAGCATTCAATGATGGGTCATGATAAATATGAATATAAAAACCCCAACAGAAGAGATAAAAGGAAGAATCACCGCACCTTCTAGACGCCCTCGACCAAGTGATAATCAAATCTTCCTTGGATCCAAACTGAACCGTAATATGTCGTCGATCGAGTTACCCAACGACCAGAATCTCATGAAGTCCCCAAGATTTGGAGATGAGCTAGGAAAATGCTTCCACGGACAGTCGATGAGGCCAAAAACGAGCCACCAGGATATTCTTGCACAGATCCGCAGAGCAGTTTATCTCCGACAGGATCAGAGACAACTGATGCGACTCCCAGAATAGAGCTGAAACCGTTGCGGCAAGGGAAATTCTTGGGAAGAGAGAATATGTATCATGATAAAATGGATCTCCCTTCTCATTAGGTAATGATCTCAAAGCTCCCCCTACGGATGGGATGGGGGAGACGGTCTTGGAGGCATAGATTTAGGTTATTGGGGGAGGGGAGAAGTAGAAGGTGAGCACACTTCCACCACAACATTCCCCCATACCTATCATTGCATGGGATAACCCAAGGAAATACATGTGAAAAAGTTGAGACATAAATCCCAAAAAGTTAGTAAACAAGTCATAAAATGAATAATACAATACGTGTTAGGAAATAGGCATATAAATGGATTATAAGAGAAACGTGAAAATAAAGCCAATGATATAACATGATTATCAAGATATGGAAACGTGGCATCAACATTTAACATGATATTAGCATGAGCCAAGGATCATTGCACATGGATCATGATTAAAAAATCATTGCACTTGAATTATCATTGTAAAACCCTAATTGAACTTTATGTATCATTAAACTATGCTTTATCCAATGCATTGGAGTGCTATTAGGGAACACTATTCTTAATCATTTTATTTCATACATAAGTGTTCCACGTAGATCAAGCAACATGGATTCATTAAACAACGTCATTTATTCAATGATAAATGAATATGGAATTAATAAACTAAACACTATAATCAATAATTAATTATACATAATGGGGGATACACATGATAGAGAAATGGGTATGGTAATCACTACACAATGACTTTGGCTTGTAAAATCGTTGTGCAAATTTGGTAGCATAACATTGTGACATATGAATTCCTAAAAATGTTTGATGAGAGATAAAGAGGTATATCATCATATTTAAATTAAGTACACATTTAGGGGGTCATATAAGTACATTTCCCAAAATATGTAAAGAATTTAGATTCATAATAAAAAAGAATTGATTGAATGTAAATGGGAAGAGAGAGATTCCTTACAGAATTTTTCCATGGTAACAAGTTTACGTGGAAGGCATTAATGAGAGAGAGAAAATAACCATCATCATTCAAACATAAGGAGGGAAGTATGTGGGAGGTGAGAAATTATACCCAAACATTTTTAATTTAAAAAATGGTATAACAACATTATGAAATCTTGACAAAAATTAGAAAAGATGAAATCCCTTATGGAATTTCGGCATTGTAACATGTGTACAAGGGAGGAATTGATCAGATATAAAGGGGTCTATCATAATTCAAAAATAATAAGGAAATAATAGGGGAGGTGTGAAATCATACCAAAACATTTTTAATTGAAAATAAAAGTTTATAACAATATAAGGAAATATGGATATCAATAGGGAAGGAAGCAATGAGAGGATACCTTACTTGGAAGTGTGATCCCAATGCATTGGGATTGGTTTGTTAGAGTCTTATTAAGAGATTTGGGGACCTTGGGAGGATTCTAGAGAGATTAGGGAAGAGGATGGTCGAGCTCCTAAGGCTTTGAGTGAAGAGGAAGTGGGAGCTTGGGTGGGTTTATATAGGAAAAGAGAGGGAATTCATTATATTTTATGTTTTGGACACTGCACATTAAAATAATCCAAAACCACAAACCAACCCACGGTTTTTGCCCATGTTTTTTAAAAAAAGGGAATTTAAATCATTATTATATAATTTAAATTGCCTAAATTATTAACATATTAGGCCTTCTAATGTTTAGGTGAGTCACACTCTCAAATAAATCATTTTAAAATGATAAAATGTTTTATAAGTCGTCAGGGTCCATTAAAGCTTTGTAAAATAAATCAAACAATACTAAAATAATTTTTTTTAATTTTAATACATATATTTGCTGAAAAACTCATTTATAATATTTTATTACATCACTATTTGGTCATTATGATGTCATAAAACACATATTATAATTAAACGGTATTTAATTTTTACCCAAACAGTCGACTCTCTCCAAAAATTTTAAAAAATTCACTGTTCGAAAATTTCGATGTCCCGATTCCAAAAATAATATTCATTTTATCTTAATAATTATCTTAATATGTTGATTTTTTACTTTAAAAATAAAAACTGACATTTATAAAAATTCATGGGTATTGAAAAAACCAGCTTTTATGGCTTAATAAAAATCACAATTTTATTCATAAAAATTATATGATCATTTATATGTAATAAAATGTAATTTAGTAATAATATTTTATTAATATATTATTTAATTCAATAATTTATTAATTCATCAAAATAGATTTCTTAATTAAATATTACCTAAAAATACTATTTGTGATTTAAAAACTATTTACAAAGTAATAATAATAAAATGAATGTATATTGTTTGTTATATAAAAAAATAATTCACATAATCATAGTGGTAGTGAGTGTTAGATAACCCCATATAACACCTGCATATGACCTAAGGGTAAGATATGTGATGGTGACAGACTCTTAAGGTGTCTCAAATTACATCGCTCGGGTGGAAAACTCTATCAACATTCACTTATCCCATAAACCATTCTGTTAGAGCTTAACATGTTGATGATCGAATTGGGATTGGTCAAGACCGAAGCCAAGTGATGCAACCTCCTTTTCGAGCTCCGCCCAATGGGCTTTATATAGAGAAATTCTACTTCAAGAGGCAATTTCTTACTTTGTCCGTGTAAATTGGATTTGTTAAAGCTCTATAATTATATGCGTCATGTGGTCACTGTTCACTGACTATATTAGCAGTGATAAAAAATATAAACGATTATTTTAAATTCTAAAAGACATAAAACCGAGGAACTTTGTATGTAATATATAACCATTTTACAAAATAATACAACTAAATGGATCAAGAGGAATTTTTTTTAATAAATGTTTGGATCATTACAATATATTTCATTATTTAAACATTATAAATTATAGCATAAGAAATCCCAATAAAAGTGAGATTGTATTATAAGACCCTTATGAATTTAGTAATAATCGAATCAAAATTCATTGGATGCATGAAAATAATATGTTTCATTGAATCCCATGAAATAAATAATATATTTTTTCTAATATTACTTTTTAGGTACTATATACACTATATGAATTAAAAATTAGAACATAACATTAATACATGTTTCAATGAAGAGAAATTTAAATGATAATTGCTTACAAAGATGTTATCTTTAGAATATAAGTGAATGTGATGAAAGAACATGATATGGATATCAAACCCCTGGAATTTCATATGTATATATTTATATGTGTGTAAAAAAATTAATTAGGAATTAATCACGTCATATAAAATAAATGATGGTACATAATATCAAATAAGTCTCATGAATTGAAAAATGAGACAATGAAACCATTTCATTATAACGTACATGATACATATATATATAAACTAACTTATAATAAAATTTTATAAATTATAATTATATAAAATAATCATATTTGTAAATATAATATCATATACAATCCACTTACAATATTTTAAAAAACATTTATTAATAATTCTTTACTAAATTTATCATTTTGGGTGTTAATTACTTCATTTTCTTGTATGTTTATTGATTGGTAGATATGGTCAATGAAAATTCATAATGGTTAATACATATATTTAATCTTAATAAAGATAGAATAAACTTTTATATTAATTATATAAATATTTATAACAATTAAATTCACATGATGAATAAAAATAAATTACATTACATTGTGGAGATGGTAATATATATGTAAAAATGAGTGATGTTTCCACCTTTTGATAGATTGTAGTAAAAAAACATAATAGATAATTCAACATTAGAAATATGTATCATATTATAAGTATAATATATTATAATTTTATCTATCATAATTACCAATAATTGATGATGGTTTTGGAAAAGTATTCATATCTCTACGTCAAGGCAGTAGTTAGCACATACGCTTGAGAAATATTATCATCTCCCATTAGATTGATAAGAGGATTAAATAGTGGAACCATAATAATATTATTATATCTTTATGTTGATAATATTGTATTTATCATATTTTTTTTGTTATAATAAGTTTTTAGTAATTATAAGATGAAATAATATTCAATGGGATTGGTTATTATTGATACCACTTTTTTGAGAGTCCTTTTTATTATAGCTTATGACATGAATGATTATTCTTTGGAGAATAACAAAAGCTCTAGGATTAACCAAAGGATTCAAGGAATGATTTTGAGTAATTATTGGTTGATTTAGATTTTAAAATATATAGAATAAGGGAGCAGTATAAGTTTCCTTATATAAGTGAGGGTAGGAACACATATGGAATTTTATAAATGTATTCAATTTTTAATTACAATATCATTGGAATGTGGATCCAAATGGAAAACTATTCAAAATTATCATAATTAAAGTTCAATATAACATCATAAACTAATAATTACACATGTTTGGGTGAAATACCTAACATTATATCTTTATTTGACCCTAGTTAAACTCGTTTTACCCTTAACGATGGTATCCATTTTTTTAAAATATTACTACCAAAAACTATTTATACCATAGTAAAATTTATTAATTATTCAGATTCCAAATATTTGATCCATTTTTATTAATTAAATTTATATAATTGGAAGAATTTATTTACAAATAAGTGTGAAAACCACAATTATTCTTATTATTTATAATTAAAGAATGTTAGGTTGCATGATGGTAAAATTTAGTACATAATGTGACTTTTACATGAAAAGAAAAGATAGTTTTTTCAAATGTCAACAATTTTATCTATTCATTAAAAAATTATTCTCTTTTTTAAAATCATAAAAATTCACCCAATGAAAATATTGAAATTAAGTTTTTATACTTGATATTAATTTCATTAAATAAAATTTATAAAAATGAAAAAACTAGTTAAATTTTTTTTGACATAAAATATGATAAAAACAATTTTTAAACAAAGTATATTTTTTAAGTGTAAAAAATTACTTAAAATTGAGTACTTATTTATTATTCCTAAATGAATACTTTTGAATTAATAAAAACTGTTATAAATATTTTCATAAAGTAATTATTACTATTCATATATTTCAATTTAAAAGTATGTTAATAATGTTTTACCATGCCGTGGTAAAAATATACTTAGGGTTTTGTATAAGGATGTCTATCAAGTACATATAGATTTATATTAAAATGAATTATTATAAAATATTAGGGTATTGTAGAGAATCTATTCCATAACCAAATCCATGTGAATCTATGTACCGGTGGATAATTTTTTATATCGACCCTAGATAAAATCACTTAAATTGTGGGGGTGGGGATCAGAGAGATTAATAGACTTTGTAACCTAGATATATGCATGATTCAAATATTAGAAAAAATTACAAAAACAAAGAACTAGAAAGATTCTTGTATCTATGAAATCAATTATAACAGCTTTCTTCAAATCAAGGGTAATGGGAATAAAATAAAATGGTTAGATTAAATTATAAATAATATAATTCATACAATAGATGAAATTTTGTTATTAATAACGAAAATATTATGTGGAACAAATAAATGAAGATCAAATTATTACACATAAATAATAAAATAAAAATAAATGTTATATAATGATCACATTACTATAAGAATATGAAGAAAACATAAATATCTATATTTATAAAGTTGTAATGCATAATATCTGACACCATAAACTTACAGTCCTGGCCACATGAGCAAAAATCATTCAAAAATGGGCAAGGCTTTTTACAAATATGGAACACTGTTTTGGGACATCAGACTAATCGATGATTTCATGGGATGTGTAATTCTAGGATCCACTTTTCAAATAATAATTCTAATTCATTCACAATATATACAAATAATATAATTTATTTAACATGTTTTAATAATAAATAATTATACAAAATGGAATAATTAGATTATGCAATGTCAGTACATTCTATAACAACCCTTCTCTTTATTTCACACCTAAACATAATTTATTACAAAAACATGAACTTAATAAAATTCTAAGGATTGAAAGATATCGTGTCTTGTGAAATTAGGGGCATTAAATGACAACTTAAGAAATTAAAATTCAACATCTTTTATTGAAAACATCCTTTTCCTGACCACAACATTCCCCCATACCTAGCATTGCATTGGATAACCTGAGGAAACACATGTGAAAATGTTGAGATATAAAGCCCAGTAAGGGAGTAAAAAAGTAAAAACATGAATAATGCAATACATGTTAGGAAATTTTCATATCAACAATGGATAAGAGAGATATGAACATAAATACATGGTATTGCATGATTATCATAACAGGGAAATGTGGAAACAAAATTTAACATGATATTAGCATGAGACAAGACCCATTGCACATGGAGGATGAGTAAAACCTCATTGAAATAGAATTATAATGATAAACCCTCATTTAAATTGACATATCATGATACTATTCTTTACCAAATTCATTGGAGCGCTATTTGGGTGCACCCTTCTTAATAATTTTCATTTCATGCATAAGTGTGCCACATGGATCATATAATATGGATTCATCAAGCATCATAATTTATTTCACGATAAAGTATTACAGAAATCATACATGAAACCATATAATCAATAAGTAAATATTCATAAAGGTGAATACCCTTGATAGAGAAATGGGCATGGTATTCACTACACACTGACTATAGCTTGGAAAATCACGGTGAAATTTTGGTAACCTAATGACAGAAAATAGAATTCATAAAAATGGATTATGGGATAGAAAGTGGTGTATAATAATTTGTAAATATAATGGATAAGAATGGGGTCATAAAGATATCTATCCCCACATATGTAATGGAATTTGGATTCATAAAATAATTGAATTTTATGAATGTAAATGAAGAGGGATAAATTCCTTATAGAATTTTAGCAAGGTAATAGGTTTACATGGGAAGCATTAATAAGCGATAAAGGGGTATCTCATCATTAAAAAAATAGAGGGATGTACGGGGTAGGTTCTAAATCTTACCCCCAACATTTTTAATTTAAATCACAAGGGTATAAAAACATAAAGAAACTTGGACAAAAATGAGAGAGGAAGAAACCCCTTACATTGATATGTGATCCCAAAGGCTTGGCAGAGTCTTGAGAGAGGCTTCTTGAGTGATTGGGGAGACTTTAGTAGATTATACAAATAATAGGGAGTAAATTTGTTGATCCTAAAAGCATTTGAGTGAAGAGGTAGTGGGAGCATCTGTGAGTTAATATAGGAAACGAGAGGTAATTATTTATTATTTAGGTTTTAGACACTACACATTAATCCAATAAAAAACACTGACCAAACCATGGGTTTTTACAATGGTTTTTTACAAAGGGTAGTGGAAAACATAATTTTATAAGGCCAATTTCCTAATTTATTAAAATATTATTCTTATTTAGGTGGAGGTGAGTCACACTCTAAAAAATCATTTTAAAAAGTTATAATGTTTTATAAGTCCTGGAAGGTCCACTAAAGTTTTGTAAAATAAATCCAAAAATATATAAAATCAAATTAATTTAATGGTAAAAATATGTATTGTCTGAAAATACCATTTATATTATTTTATTACATTACTATTGGGTCTTTATGATTTCATAAAATACATTATATAATTAAAGGGTATTTAATTTTTACACAAAAATTCGTCTGTCTCCTAAAATTTTGAAAAATTCACTGTTGGATATTTTTGATGTATTTATTCCAAAAATAATATTCATTTTATCTAAATAATTTTATAAATATGTTCATTTTTTACTATTAAAATAAAAACTAACATTTATCAAAAATTAATGGGTTTTGACAAAAATGGCTTTCAATCCTTAATAGAAATCACAATTGTATTCATAAATATTATACAATCATTTATATTTATTAAAAAGTAATTTATTAATAATATTTTATTAAAATAGAAATTAATTCAAAAATCCATTAATTCATCAAGAAATATTTCTTAATTGAATATTAACTATAAATACTTTTTGTGCTTTCAAACTATTTACAAAGTAATAATAATCATATGAATGTATTTTATTTATTCTATAAAAAAATAATCCACATAATCATAGTGCAAGGTTTTATTTTATAACCCATTATAACACCATTATATGACCTAAGGGTAAGGGGTGCGATAGTGATAGACTCTTTGGGAGGATCAGATAACATCGCTCATGTGTAAATCTATATCAACTTCCACTTCTCCCATAGGCGGTTATCTTCATGCATAACATGTTGAATCTCAGCATTATCTTGGTCAATAGGGAATCCCAGTGATGCCACCACCTTTATGAGATCTGAGAAATGGGCTTTGTACAGAGCAATTATATTGGATAACGCCATCAATTCCTTTTTCTGAGTGAATTGGATTTGTTAAAGCCCTATATTTATACAAATCATGTGGTCAATGTTCAACAACTATATTAGAAAAGGTAACTATTCTTAATGGTATTTTAAAATCCAAAAGTCATAAAAACAAAGAAGAGAATATGTATTAAATAACTATTTTTCCTAATAAGACAATTAATTGGATCAAGATGAATTTTCATTAATAAAGGACTTGGTTGTTACAATCTTCCCCCATTAAGAAATTGTGCCCTCAAAATATCCTTTTCCCAATCTAAAATAGATGTAGGCAACTCTTCTTCATCACTTCACTGGATTCTCTTCATAGGAGAGGTCATTCTCCAATGGTACCACATCTGGATTGAGTACATGTGATGGGTCAGGTATGGACTTCCTCAAGAGAGATACATAGAATTTTTCATTTACTTGAGATAGGTTAAGTGGGAGTTCTAGTCGATAGACCACTTCCCCAATGCGGTCAATGATCTCAAATGGGTTGATGTACCTTGGAATAAGCTTTCCATTCTTCCCAATTCTAATAACCCTCTTCCATGGTGATATGCGGAGGAATATCATGTCTCTAACATCAATCTCTAGGTCTCATCGATGATTATTAGTGTATCTCGTTTTTCGACTCTGAGCAGGTTTAATGTGCTACTAGATGGTCTAACGTTCTCCACCATTTCGTTGACCATTTCTGGACCTAAGAGTTTTCACCCCCATCTTCATACCCACATGTCGGTGTTCTCCACCTCTTCCCAGAAAGGGCTTTATAAGGAGCCATTTGGATGCTTGAGTGGAAAATATTATTGTAAGAGAAATAAACTAGAAGAAGATGTTGATACCACCCTCATATGAATTCAATTGAGCATAACCTCAACATGTTCTCAAGTGTTTGGATAGTCTGCTCAGATTGGCCATCAATTTGAGGATGATAAGACATACTAAAGTTTACCTCAGTATTCAGAGCATGTTGAATAATCTTCCCAAACATAGAGGTGAATCTTTTATCTCCATCGGATACAATAGATAGTGGTACTCCATGCATCCTTACCACATCTCTGATGTATATCAGTGCTAGTTTATATAATGAGAAATCCTCCAAAATTTCAATGAACTGTGCAGTCTTTGTAAGACGATCCTTAACAACCCAGCTATCATGGTTTCCTTTGGATGTCTTTATAAGTATATTTACAAAATCAATCTTGCTTTTATCCCATTTCCATGCTGGTATGGTTAATGGTTACTGCATCCCCTTAGAATTATGCCTCTTAGCATTCACTTGCTGATACACCAGGTGCTTTGATGTATACTCAATGATATCCTTCTTTATGTTATCCCACCAATAATACTCTCGGATATCTTGATAAATCAATGTGTTTCCTTGGAAAATGGAAAAATTCAAACATTGTGCATCATGCAAAAGTTTTTTGTTTATCTCTGGATTTGATGGAAACATAGTCTTGACCCAAATCTCATAATTCCTTCTTCATTAACATTGAACTCCGATGATTTCCCTTTTTTTTATAGTTTCAACGTTTTTTTGAATTCCAACTTCATACTTTAAAGCATCCTTTGTCCTTTCCAATAAATACGGTTCAGTAATCATTTGTGAAAGGATTGATGATGTTCCCTTCTTTTTGATTTCCATTTCCATCTTCATCAAATATAAAAATATTGGTTCCTTTTAAATTCTCTTCAATGATAGAAATGCTGGGTTCTTTCTACTTAGACCATCCTCCACCTTGTTCACCTTCCCAAGGTAGTAATGGATTGAGTAGTCCTAGTCATAGTCATCTCAAACCATCTTCATTGGTGCATATTCATATATTTCTGTGAGAATATATGCTTGAGGATTTTGTGATCCGTGTATATTACACACTTCTCAAAAAAGAGGCAATTTCACGAAATATTTCATGAAAATATTACTTTAGCCAACTCTAGATCATGTGTTGGATAGTTTTTCACATGATTATTAATTTATTTGAGTCATAAAAAATGACTTTTTAATTTTACATCAACACAACCCGTTCCCTTCTTCGAAGCATCACTATATACCACAACAATTTCTCCACATGGGAGTAGTGGGTGAATGGGTGCAATTTCAAGCCTCCTTTCTAACCCCTTGAATCACTCTTCACATTCATCACTCCAAGATAACATTACTCCCTTCCGAGTTATCATGGTAAAAGGGTTGGACAATCATTAAAAATTTCGCACAAATCGACGATAATATCCAGATAACCCCAGAAAACTATGTATATTTGTTACCGATGTTGGCCCCATCTATCCCAAAATTGTAGATTTCATAGATCGATCCATAGATCTCTGATTTCTTGTGATGATATAATCTAAGAATGAGACCTCCTTCAACCAGAACTCGCATTTGTTGTACTTTTCATTGAACTTATCCTTTCACAAGGTCTCTTGTACAGTGCTTATATGATCCTAACTCTCCCCCTTGGTATTGGAGTATATTATGATTTCATCTAAAAATACTACCACAAATTTGTCGAGGTAATATTTAATGACACTATTCATCAAGTCCTTGATGATTTCTGGAGCATTAGTGATTCTGAAAGTCATTACTATGAATTCACAGTGCCTGTACCTTGTAGGAAAATCTGTCTTGTTGATATACTCCTTATTTAACCATACATTGTAAAATCCCAACCACAAATCCACTGTGGAGATTTATTGTGCTCCACATAACTGATCCAACAAGTCATCAATTCAGGGTAGAGGATACTTGTTCTTTATCATTATTTTGTTGAGATCATGATAATAAATGCAAAGGTGTATTGATCCATCCTTCTTCTTGATAAAGATGACTGGTGCACCCCATAGTGAAGAACCTGGGTGTGTAAATACTTTATTAAGATTATCTTGTAGTTTTTTCTTCTGCTACTCATGCTCAAAATCAGAAATTCTATATAGAGTCTTGGATATTTCTGACACCCTAGGTACAAGATAAATTGAAAATTCAACATATCTTCTAGAAGAAAAACCAGAAAATTCCTCGAGAATCACTTTAGCAAATTACCTCACAATATGCATGTCTTCAATGATGGTTTCTTCCTTAGAATCAGTAATATTGGGGGTCGATTCTCCATATAAAGAGTGATTTCCCTCTGACAGAAATTTGTGTTGGCTCTATATAGAGAAATACAATATTTGGCAAGAATTTCATAAAATTCTACCATAGGAAGTATGATGAGGTTCACTAGGATATTCAGTCCACAAATTGTGATTGGTGAGGAGTTATATTTATGGTTTGAAATGATTTCCCTATTTTCCATTCTCATTAACATGTTTACATACATGAATTTTGGTGGTGTTGGTATTTTTATACTGAACATTCCAGATATAAAATAATGCATAGAACCAGAATTAAAAAGTATGTTCTATATTCTGGAAAGAATAACTAGTGTATTTGTCACCACTTCGTTTTTGAGTTTCACTTCGGCAGTAGTGATGGAAAAACATTCCCTCGCTACCTTGGAGGAAGTTGGTTGCCTCCAAAAACCCTTAACTTATGGAACTAGTTTGAAAAGTGCCCTGATTCTTTGATGTTGAAGCAATAAACAGTGCGTTGAGGGTCCAACAGAGTGTTCCCCTCTTCTGTCACAGCATCGGGTTTTTCATGTCAACATTTAATGGCTAAGTTCCCTTCCCTTCCACACCTAAATCATTTCCTTTTCCCCTTTAGGAAATTTATTAGGTACTTCTTTCCACACCTTTAACATGTGGAGTGTTTTATTTTCTTAGCACCCTTGGATTTAACGATCGGACCGCCAAAATTAAATTCCACCTTAATCATCTTATCTCCATGATACCCCTTAGATTCATCAATCTCCATTTCGACTTTGAGGGTACAACAGATAATTTCCTCATTGCTATCGAAATCACGGATCTCCAGGGCTTTCTGCAGCCTATGTTTTAACCCACCAAAGATGTGGTCAACCTTGCATTCGTGGGTAACAAAAAATCTCAAGTAATGTCAAGAAAGCCTTGTGATGTTGGCATCATATGTTTTGATGGATTTTTCGACTTTCTTCATGAGGGCAAGGAAGTCCCTTACCATATTATATTGGAGGGTGTGAGAAAAATATTTGTTGGATTGTTTTTAAGGAAATCATTCTATTCCAACGCCTCGATCTCTTTCTATGGATATTTAGTTTTGATCAATGTCCACCGTTGATCAGCTACACCCACCATATGATAAGAATCTAGAAGAACCTTCTCTTTTTCAGAACATTTAAGGATAGAGAAGATATTTTAAATGGAGTTGATCCATTGTTCAGAAATTGAGGGATAAGATGATTCATTAAATGTAGGATGCATTTTTCTCACGAAGCTCTCGATTGCGACTTGTTCTATCTTGGGGTTGGGGGGTTGAACATTCCTCTTGACCCATGTTTCTATTCAAAACCAGATTCAACAGAGACATCATTATGACAATGTTTGTGATTCTTGATCCCATCAGATTGGGAATCTCATTAGAAAAGTAATCAAATAGATCATCATATCAGTTGTAGCCAGAGTCCTCATATTTATGGTCATTGTCTTTAATAAAAAAATTTAGGGGTAACACATAAATGGTAATTCAAAAAAATGGAGGGCTTATATATTACTTTTATTTCATTAACTTATTAATTTATAGGTTTTAATTTATGTTATCCATCATTTACATATCGACATATATTCTTAGGTGATGTTTTTTAATTCCCTTAATAATGGTTCATATTATGATTATGAATTTACCAAATAATATCCAATGGGAGTGTCATAACAAAGAGTGAAGCAAGGACCATTTTTTGCAACAATTACCAATTGATTCTAGCTCAATGTAGTGTTTTTGGGTTTACACCTTGATATATTAGGGCCAGAGCTGCCTCTACCTTCTTATATCTAGACAGGGATGTATTTTTAGGAAAAACTAGGTACTCAATACTCAAAAAATGTTAGGGATGTTTTTATTATACTTAGTCTTATCCCTAATGCTTCACTAGGGTTTTCTAATCCTAATCCCTAATATAACTAAACCAATCCTATGATACAAACTATAACAACCCAACTCTTTAATTCATACATAAACACAATTTATTACCTAAACATGCACTTAAGATAAATCTGAGGATTAAGAGGATTAGTGTCTTATTAAATTAGTAACATTAAATGACAACATAAGACATAAAAATATGAAATCATTATTTAAAGCTACCTTTACATGAACACAATATTCCCTCATACCGAGAATTTCATGGGATAACCTGAGGACATATATATGAAAAGGGTGATCTATAAAGCCCATTAAGGGATCAAAAAGGCATAACATGAATAATATAATAAATTTTAGGAAATAGTCATATCAATGGATCATAACAAAAACATGATCATAAAGGCAAGGTATAAAATGATTATCATAACTATGAAATGTGGTAACAAGATTTAACATGATATTAGATTCACCCAAGGGCCATTTCACATGGATCAGGAGAAAACCCTTATTGAACATGAATTATCATGAGTAAATACTCATTTATCTTTACATATCAGGATACTATTCCTTACCCAATGCACTGAAGCGCTATCAGGGCACATCCTTCTTAATCATTTCATTTCATGCATGTTTTTGTCCCACAGATCATATAACATGTTTTCATTAAACATATTAATTTTTTCCATGATAAAATAATGTGGAATTCATACATGAAACCCTATCACAAATTAGTAAATGTCCATAAAGTTGACTACCCTTGATAGATAAATGGGCATGGTATTCAATACACAATGACTTTGGCATGGAAAATTGTGGTGAAATTTTATGAGCATAACAGCATGACCTAAGAATTCATAAAAATGGTTGATGAGAGGGAAAGGGGTGTCTAATAATATATACATAAAATTTACAGTAATGGGGTAATAAAGATTAATGTACCATCATATGTAATGTAATTTATATTCATAAAATAAAATAATTTCTTGAATGTAAATGAGGAGGGAGAAATCCCTTATAGAATTTTAGCATGGTAACAGGTCTACATGGGAGGATTTAATGATAGATAAAGTTGTATCTCATTATTAAAACATAATTATTTCCGTAAGGGGAGGTGCTAAATTATACCCCCCAACATTTTTAATTGAAAATACAATAGTATAGAAACATAAAGTAACTTGGGAAAAAATTAGAGAGGAAGAAATGCCTTACTAGGAAGTGTGGTCCCAAAGGCTTGGGAGAGGATTGAAAGAGGCTTTTTTGGAGATTGGGGTGCCTTGGGTGGATTCTAGAGAGATGATCTCAAGGTTAGTTAAAGATCCAAAGGCTTTGAGTGAAGAGGAAGTGGGAGCTCGGGTAGGTTTATATTTGAAAAGGGAATGAATTCGTTATTATTTAGGTTTTGGACAGTAGTCATTAAACTAATCAAAACCTAAAACCAAACCATGGAATTTTCACATGGTTTTTTACAAAGGGGATTAGAAAAAACTTATTTTATAATTACAATTTCCAAACTTATTAAAATATTAGGCTTGCTTATGTGGAGGTGAATCACACTCTCAAGGAAATCATTTTAAAAAGTTAAAATGTATTATAAGTCCTGGAGGGTCCACTGCAGCTTTGTAAAATAAATAAAACTAACCTCAAATAATAATATATTAATGGTAAAATATAAATCATTCTAAAATCCCAATTATAATATTTTATTACATCACTAATGGGTCATTATGATGTCATAAAATACATTATATAATTAAACGGTATTTAATTTTTACCCAAAAATACGATAGTCTCATAAAATTATGAAAAATTCACTATTGGATAATTTCGATGACCTGATTCCAAAAATAATACTCATTTTATCTAAATATTTTTCTAAATATGTGAATTTTTACTTTAAAAATAAAAACCGGCATCTATAATGCAGGGGTTTTGACAAAAATGGATTTCTAACCTTAATAAAAATCACCATTTTATTCATAAAAATAATAAGAACATTTATAATTAATAAAAAATAATTTAGAAGTAATATTTTATTAAAATATTATTTAATTCAAAATTCCATTAATTTATCAAAATATATTTTGTAATTGAAAATAATCTAAAAATACTATTTTTGTTTTAAAAAATAATTACAATGTAATATAAATAAAATAAATATATTTCATTATTCTATAAAGAAATAATGCACATAATCATAATTCTATGTTCTTTTTTCTTAAACCTTTATAATACTCGCATATGAACTGAGGGTAATGTGGGTGATTGTAACAATCTCTTGGGGTGGCTCAGATAACATCGCTTGGGTGTAATATCTACCAACTTTCACTTCTCCCGTAGGCGGTTTCGTTCGAGCTTAACGCATTGAAGATCAGATTAGTCTTGGTCAAAAGATAATCCTAGTGATTCCACCTCATTTCTGAGCTCTAACAAATGGGCATCGTACGGAGAAATTCTACTGGATGAGGTTATCACTTCCTTTGTCAGAGTAAATTGGATTTGTTACATCCGAATATTTATACTAATCATGTGGCTACTGTTCAATGAATATATTAGAAAAGGTTAAGAAGTTGAAAAGGTACTTTAAAACCCAAAAGACATAAAACCACGGAAGTTAATATGTCTTATATTACCATTTTTCATAATAAGACATTTAATTTGATTAAGAGGAATTTTCATTACTAAACATTTTGGTCGTTACACATTCCATAATAAAAATGATCATAATATGTCCAGATAAATACAATAGAAGATAACATTATATTATATCCCCAATAAAGAACAATATTCATCAATTGATGTTGTCATATATGAATATATTCTTAACAAATCATTATAATATTTATTGAGTAAAATACATTTTTTATATCGAAATAAAAATTTAAAAAGTTAATTTTTTAGAATATAATGGAAAAACATAATTTGAAAAGAACAATTTAGATTTTTAGAGGATGATTCATAGAGAAATATTGTATTAATAGAGTGAAATCCATTCATGTGGTGATAACAAAGGGAATTATTACATTCAATGGTGTGGTAAAAATTGTCACATTTAAATCTAATAAAGGCTCCTTTTAAATTTTTTTAGAATTTCAAACATGGATAAAAATGAAATTAATTATTATTTCAAGAATAGTTAAATAATTCTTAGAAACCTTCAATATAATATATTGCCATAGAAGAATAGATTCCAAAGTATATTTAAAAATAATGTGGGTTTTCTTTTAAAACATTCTTTGAGACAATGGAATACTTAGAGATATTAAATCTAATGGAAACATGTAATTTATAGAAATAAAAATAGTAAAAGAAAATATGTTGGTTTTATGATAAAATATCATATAATTTTCATTGTGGAATATTGAAAATAAATAATTCTAAAAAAGGATGAGAGCGTGAAAAATAATCCCTTACAACATTGGTAACATTTAAAACATGCCCCTGAAAAGAAATAAATTGAAATGAATATCTAAGTTAAAATAATATAAATAGATTCATGATATAAGATATAAAATGGGTATTAATTACACCCCAATAAATAAATATATAGTAAATATGGCTATATCTCACAAAAATAAAATATTGATGAGAAACCCTTACAATTATCACACTATTGAAGTAATAATTAATGAATATAGGTATTATGTGTACCAAACATAAAGCCACAAAAAAATGAAGAAAATATAGAGTTTCCATAGTCAAGTGAACAAATAATATTATCATAACATAAACAATGAAGATGTAATATAACCCATTGAACATATATTTAATTAAATAACCTCATAGCTGAGGTTGATCATTCTTTGAAAGTTGTTATATAATTTATTAGGATAAATTATAAATTATTATAATTATATAAAAGAACAATATAAATACTTATAAAATAATATATTATCTAATTATAACACTCCCACACTTGTTAATTAATAAATATTTATTAAAATAATTGTTTTCAAGAGTTAACTATTTTGTTTTTCATTTAGATTTCAGTTCATTAGTTTTAATAAATTTTATAATAATAATGGTCACAATATTTAGGTAATGTTAATAATGTTTTAAATATCATATATAATCCTTAAATAAATATTTTTAATCATTATTTAAACATGGACATGAAAAATTAAACACATCTCTTTGTGGAGGATACAATTAAAACATATACCTGAGCGACATTATAATTTTTTAACAGCTGGAAGGGGAAGTAGGTAAATGATATATTATATTTAATAATCAAAATTATTCCATAAATTTCATATAATTTATTTACATTTATCATTATAACCATCAATGTATATTAGTGATGGAAAAAAATTGCACCGCTTCCTCGATATGATATGTCGTGCGTACGAGTGAATGCTAATTTTGTATTATATATGATAAAAATGAAATTAATGAATTGTAAATACAAAATAAAAAAAATTCAGTATGCATATGATCTTATGTAGGTATAATAATAATTAAAATTAAAATTCTTCATAAAGAAAATTACCTCAACTTTTATGAACAACATTTAGATCTCTCCTAAAGGACCCGAGGGATGGTATTTTAAGATGAAAAGTTCCTATATAATGTATCTAAATAATTTAAGAAATGATTATTTTCATGGGTTGTTTAATATTAGTGTCCCATAAAGTGTGAATAAGATAAGAGAGGTAGTGTAATTTTATTTGTAAGGGGAGGTGAACCCTTGGAATTATTTAAAGTTTTAAATTAATACAAAATTTTTACATTCATGTTGAACCATGTTTAAATATTTCAACTATATAATTTACATAAGAATCAATTATCTAATATAATAAAATTTAAACATGTTTTTGTGACGTTTTACACCATTATCCTTTGTGTTAACCCCCAGAAAACCCTATTTAATGGTTTCTATGAGAACCTTATTTTTACAAATTTGGGGTCAAGAATGATATTATAAAAGGGAATGTGGAAAATAAATAGACAATGATTTATATTTTAGACCATATCAAAATCAATTTATAAAATATATCATTCCTATGAATTTTAAATCATTTAAAAAAATATTATTTTACATAATATACTATTAATGTAATTTTATGGACTATTCACACAAGAGAATTTAAAAAATAAAAAGAACATATAGTAGTTATAATATAAACTTTTAACACAAATAAAATCCATTATAATTATCTTAAAACATCATATAACAATTTAACATACTAAATATATAATACCTTAAAATATATTAAAATTAGTTATGTGAATTCTGTACTACTTGAATAAGAACTGTGTGGGCAATGCATAAAAATTTATGGTAATTATATCATAAAAATTTAAAATAAATTATAATTATAAAAATAAGTTATGATCATAAAGTCTTTCAATAATCATTCATGACTTATTTTTTCCTTTTAATAACATATAATATAAATCAATTTTAAGGGAGTGACATTTTTTATTTATCCATTTCTTAAAAGAAAATAATTTTCACAATCATGGGAAATTAAACAAAAAATTATATATATTACAATTCAGGACAGATATGGTGTAATTATTGACTTCCATTAAAATAAATTTCAGTTTTGGGATGATTTAGAAACCATATCCATTAGTTTGAACCATAATTATTTTATTTTACCCTTATAAGGGTGAAAAATATATACCATGGTAACTATTTATAATGGGAAAAATATAAGGTAACTATTTACCAACTATGAACCTCATAATTATAAATATTGGATGAATTTTTCAAGATATAGTTTTCATAATTGGAAAAAATAAATTATTTTATAAATGCGTAAAACTAAACAAAAAATTCTTCTCAAATAATGAGTTTTTAAGAATAATAGAACATACACCAAAATTAAACAAATTTTTCATTAAAAATGAATTATATTGATTATTTTTAATAAAAACGATTTTATAGAAATTTAAAAACAATATAAAACAAAATTTGAAATTTAAATTACTATATTTAAAGAAATTAAATTACGGTTTCACAAAATCTAGTGTTTTCCACTATTCATAAATAAATTAATTATATTAGAAAAACTATCCAAAATTAACTATTATATAATATTGGAATATTGATTTAATAATTCATATTTATTCCTTTAATTAAAATTTGAAAAAATACATTAAATAAATTAATAATTCCAAAGATAAAATATGAAATTCCATGATCAGTGTAAATCACTAAGAGGGGGAGGGGGTGAATCAGCGATCCCTTTAAATATTTTTACTAATTGATTATTTTATTTTAACCCTATAGGGATTCTTGAATCCTTAATTCACTATTCTTTTGTCTCTCATCCTTACCCAGAATGATACTATAAATGGAAATCCATTGAACATACTCATTTATAAGGTTTGGTTCGAAGACCTACTCCATGATGTGTTGGTTATTCTCTACAATAGAAATTCTCCAACATAATGTTAATATCAATTAAAATTTTTGATACAAAGTCTCATGGTATCACTCTTGACTCCCACTTGAGGATCTTTATACTACTTCCCACAGTGTTAACAAAGTCCCACTGGTCTTCTCCAGAGTTCCACTAAAGACTTCTTCTCCTCCCAGAATCTTGCAGGGTTCTTATAGCTCTCGAGTCACATGAGAAACTTCCTTTTTTTTTTAATTATTAAATATAGACGATCTTATACTCTTCTCACACAGGGTTACTGAATCACACTATCTTGTGTATCTTTCAAGAACCTTCAACAGCCTTTGGTAAGGTCTGTTGGCCTTGCTAAATAACCCCGATCACTTTTATGATCTGTCCTCAGTGCAATAATTCTCGGGAAATTATTTCTTCTTTTGATGAATTCTTGGCCTCACATAGATGTGTTAAAGTGATGAACACTACTTCTTCAATAATATTGTTATTCAATAATGATCTTTCACTATGTTATCTCTTTCTGTCTTCTTGAATCCTCAAACACTGTATACCCAGATAAAAGATCTTCATTAACTCTGTCTACCTTCAGTCTCAATGATCATTCACATCATGCAAGGATTTCACTGGTATCTAAAATACTTCTCACACTATTATGTGATTGTTCATGTTTTAATTCTTGTATAATATGTAGATTTTAAACCCAAACACTCCTATTTTTCTTGTATCAACAGTTTAGGTTTAGTCTCAAGCAGTTTCTTTTTTCTCAATATGCACACATTCACTTTTCTTTCAATCTTTTTCACACACACTTATTTTTTTTATTTTCATTTAGTGAATGTCAATCACGTGTATTCACTTCATTTTTACATGTTCATGGGAATGAATGGCCATACATGGATGTATTGGATTGGATTCTATGAAACCTTAATGGGAGAATTCATTTGTGTGTGTTCTTTTTCAATCTTGAATGGTTGTAGTCCATGGTTTGGATTTGTTCTTGCACACTTGAATTGATGGTGTCCTTTTTCATGCACTGTCTATTTTATTCTCACATATGAGTTCATGATTTCATGCATTTCCTCTTCCCTCATGGGTCTTCTTATTCATAAAATCACACAAAGGCCTCAGGTATCCTCATATCAATTATATGAGTGCATCCTAACATGTACTAAAATTATCATGCAATCCACATCTTTTTTGTTCATGAAACAGAATGGCTCGAGTTTTTATTCTTAAAACAAAGTTTTATCAAGGATCTCCTTCACATAACTGAGGGTGATTCATGGATATGTATTCACAAAGGTAAAACAAGGGTGTGTTTTCATTGGTTGTTTACCCGCAATATCATTTTTAAAGAACAAAGTCAATGGTTTGTGAAACCTATACTATTTTTGTGATTATCTTCATGTATAGAGTGCAGTTTCTTTCACAAATAATGGTGGTTTGTTGTTCTCCATCGTGCAATGGATTCATAGGACCTCTTATTTGCAAGACTGTTCATGAGTGTGAAGTACTTGTAGAAGGAATGTGGGATCTATCTTCTCCATTGTGTAGCAAGGTTGCACATACACCTCTACTCATCCTTCATAAATTAGGAATGGAGATGCTTGGTTTTTTGAAACAAGGGATCTCAAGTAAGAGAACGACAATAACTTTTATCGTATTGGGATACTCCATTTATAGGTGAGGGTGACTCCTTCTGCATTAAAGATTGTTAAGATATGATATGGGATTTACGTCTTGAATGCACGTGATATACGACATTTTGAAATCTTCAAATGTGAGATAAATGTTACAATGAGCCTCTCAGTTTGTTTCCATTCAATGAAGGTCCTTCTTTCTCAGTGAGTATAATCCTCAAGTGCATGTGAAGTGGAACGCATGAAAATAAACTTCCCAAAATCTCAAAGCATCATGATGTGGCCTCGCAACACTGTTTTCTTCGTCCACGTATAGCCTAGTTTATTTCTATGTATGCATGGAAACATAATTGCATGCATGGTATAGTTTTTCCCAAATGATGCTCATGCAGTAGCTTCAAGATTAAATGGTTTCCAGAGTCATTATCTTGGAGGTTGCATGGATTTTTCATCAAGCTAGGATGTCAGGATTATCCATGGATGAAGACGATGGTGGGGAGGCTCGGTGATCATTGGATCACCTATGACCAGTCATGGATGGGAGAAATTTGACTGTGAGATGTAGGATAGAGCATGTGGGAGAGACCTCACACGAGGTCAGATGAATGGCTCGGTTAGCTTCTGTGTTTTTAAAATCCATCCAAATCAGAACATGTATGTTGGATCCTCACTGTATAAGTACCATGTTTCAGTAGCCTTTACATAGAATTCCCCATCTCCACTCACAGTTACACCATGTACCGTGTTCACCCTGCGGGCGCACTCTGCGCCCACTCTCTGCTGTTCGAGCACGATCCTAGAGCCCACTATGAACACTTGATGCATGGGATGATCATTGTGCATGCCTGTATGGTCTTATACATATCCTGTACTCCTGCCTCATATAGGGATGAATTTGAGTCTTCCCTCAAATGAGATTGACCCTCAAGTCCCACATGTGCCTGAGGTTGAGGTCCTTGACTATCATTCTTAGTTAGCCTATATTTTTTAATGTAAGGCTTACATGGTTAAAAACCATGTGTACAAGAGTGAATGGACACCTTCTTCGTAAAAATACCACGCATGGGAAATACACTTAGTAGATTCCATATTTTTCCCATGCATGCTTCCTTTCTCCTTCTTCATCTTCAGACATCATACACTCCTTTCTTTTTATATCATGAATCTAAAATATCTTCAATACATTATTTCTATCCAATCATTGATGATACAAGGATCATTTCTTAATTTCTCAGGAATTAAATCATAATGCATGGCCTTCGTTTTGTGATGGATATGTTCTCTATTACCACATATCTTAGACATTGAGGATCAGCTCAAACAATCATCTAATATGATTCACAACCTTCGTCCAATTAGAAGTTATTAGTTGGATTTTCTACTTCAATCATCTAATAGATTAATTCATGGGGTTCTTCAGGATGGTGTAAACATGTATCACATTGATACAAGTATTTGGAACTTAGGGCTAGCTTATTAAATCTTCTGAATTTTATCCTCATGGGGAATATTTCAAGTGTTGCATTCAATGCTTTGAATTGGAAAAAATTCTCCTAGGATTCACCATCTTCTTAATCAATTACTTTCATTCACATATTGAATTCTCATTGACATAAAATGAGACTGTTATGCTCTTCAATACCCCCTTTGTATTTTTTCTCAATTCCTTATTAATAACACTTCATAAATTGTCAACATGTGGGCCAATTTTTTCTCCCCCTTTTTGGTATCCAAATGCAAAGGTATGATGGGGACTTGTCAAAAAAATGGGTTTCCTCCCTTTAAGTAATTTTATCATGATTATTTTTGAGAGAGGGATGATGTCACATGGTTCACTTATCAAAAATCCTTTATTTAATCAACTCTATGTCTAGTTGGTCTTACCCAGTGTAGAAAACAAAATAGATATGACCATGGTTTTCAATTCTACCCATAAACAGTCATGTATGTAAAATCATGTTCATAATGTATCAACACTTATCCCAATGGTTGTAAATAGTCATATTTATCAATGAAATTCTAAATAATGCACATACTTCCCCAAACCTATTAATAATTTCATGTGTAAAGTTAAATCTCCTCCTTTCATCCCATATTGTTGTCTATCAAGCACTCCTCCTTAATTGACATGATAAACACAATTAAGAAAAAGGGATGAAAGTTTGATTAGAATACCTCATGTTTCAACTTCTTGAGATGATACGAATTTTAAGATTTTCCATGACATAATCATTGATATTATCTCCATCAAATTTTCTCCCCTAAAAGGGGTGAAATCCCTTTGATTCATCTTGGTGGAAATTTCATCACATAATCGTCAAGATATTCATGTTGATAATATTCCACTATGAAACACTTCATGTAATTATCAAATCATGAATAATTGTTCCAACTTTTGGTTCTCCATTTTGATAATACAATTATCATTTGTGGAATAACCTTCACCTTCAATTACCTACGATTTAAGATCACATATACAACAAAAATATAATGGAATAATATGGAACACATGGGATCATATTAGTGGGAGAAACAAGGATGGTGATTTCCTCTCAACCCAAGAACTCATATCTTGGTAGCTCTAATGTGTCTAGTACTCTTCAAACTAGTTTCCCCTATCTATTAAACATTTCTATTTTACATTTTCATCATGGACCCTTTATTTCCTTTCACCTTCAACTTTTGGGGATTGTTTGTTCTTACTTATGTCAATAGAAATCTAGCATCAACTAGTGCATGTTTTTCAATTTTAAACATCTCTATTCGGCCTGGTAAAATATCTATACATTTATTTTCCTGATGTACAACCTACATTCACCTTCAACATAGTATTTTTTAGACACGTGGGTTTTCATGTTCTGATAACCTCTCATGAAATTCAAATTCACCATCATATAGAATGACAAGTTTCCTCCTTGCCTTTTCATTAAGTATTACATAATCTCTGGGTCTTTTCAGTTCTCTAGAAATTTAAAAATTGATTAGGCAAGATAACTGAACACTCTTTTACATTTTCTGATTTGGATCTTCCACATGTCTTCTTCATTCTCTTCTAGTTACCTTTCTTATGCAATTTAGTAAGATTATATTCAGTAATGTCTTCATTCAATCCAATATTTTTATAGATTGTTTCTCCTTTTATTTTTAGATTAGATCCATTAATTTCCATGCATTGTTTGCAGTGATCCATGGTATGACCACTATTTCCACAATAGAACCATATTTTCTTGGTTGAGATGACATTCTTGGAATCCAACTTTAACTCCTTCTTTATAATAGTTTCTTTCACTATTTTCTTGAGTTCGGTGTTATACATATTTCCAATGGAGGAATTTTCTACCTGATTTCCTTTCTCCTGCCTTTGTTTGGGATTATTGTTCTTATAAAAATATGCATGAGGCATGGTAGGACTAAACCATAATTCCTTTTAATTGTGTCCACTTCTGTTGAAATATCACAGAAGTCTTCAAGATATTCAAATCTGTTCTTGATAGATAGATTCTTCACCATCTGTGTCTTCTACCTTTGCATTGAAGGATGCTTCATTTATTCGTGTATACAATACCTAAATATTTCCCTTTTATAATTTTCATATGATGACATATTATTCTAGAACTCATTTTCTTGAATCCCAAAATTCCAGCAACACCAACAACAGCCAAAAAATAAACTTTCTTTTTCTTATAGTATTTGTTTGGCTAGATTCATGGATTTGTTGTTTTTAAAATTGTCTTTATTTCTTTGGAGAATCCATCTAGGAGTTGTTCTTATTAATCATCCCAATATCCATTGTTAAAATTTTTATGGATTTATTAAAATATTAATCAATCCACATCTTCTAATCTTTTAGCTTTGAACTTGTACTTGTAGACGCAACTGTATTAATACAAATAGAAAAAATCAAATTATGAGATACCTTCTTATTAGAAGAATTTTCCATTTCATTAAAAGACTATTTTATATTCCTCTTGGAATAATTTTCCACAATTTAAACATGATTGGTATCGTCTCTTCTTTCAACTATTTTGTAAGTTCCATCTTGGAGTGATTGTTGATTCTTCAATTTCACCTCTAACTCTGAAAACATGATGTTGAGGGAGTTATTCTCAACCTAAGATGATTTTATCATGATTTAAAAATTCTCCATCAGCTTTAACATTTGATCTTCATGCATATATCTTAATTCGTGAAAATATATATCAATCATCTTTACTTTTTCAGCTTTGTCATCTAGATGAGAAGCTTTGAAAACCATAGAAACTAAGTGTACCATTTCAAATGCATGGAAAGCTTCGACAAATACAATCTCAAAGGATTATTTCTCAAAAATAATTCCTTTCAATTCTTCAGTAACTAAATCTAGTCTATCATTTCAAATTGAAATTTTTTCTTCCCTTATCTTCCATGTTTTTGGGAGAGTTTGATGTGCCAACCATTTTTTCCCATTCTTCTTCCATGGCATCAGCTTCTTCTTCCTGCTATAATTTTTCATCTTGAAGAGCACTAATGCTTGCAGGAATATCTCTTCCCACTTATTTAGGGACTATCTTTAGATGTTCATTGAGTACAACCTTATGATCACTAATTGATCTATCATCATAGCATGAGAAGGATTCATTAGAAGAGACATAATAATAAAAATAATTATCACATGTTGTACGTTTCAGATTACCTTTACAAGAAGGTGTCTCCCCATTATCAATAAACTTTCTCTTCATCTTACCTTCATGTTTCTTCTTTCTATTTTTCTGAGTCTTGGTAGATATCATAATTTATCATTTCCAGAATCTAGAACATCATAATGAATCACATGGATCATTTATAGGTGACGTTTTCTCTGAAACCAATTGAAATGTCTAGATTAGTGTGAATCACTAAGAGGGGGAGGGGATGAATTAGTGATCCCTTTAAACATTTATACTAAGTGATTCTTATCAATTAAACCAATATGGATGTTTTAAGCCTTTTTTCAATTATTATTGTTTCTCTCAAACTTACCATGAATGATGTTGTAAATGTAAAGCCACTGAACACAAGGATTTACAAGGATTAGTTCAAAGACACAGTCCTTATTGTGTTGGTTTTTCTCTCTAGCACGAATTCTCCACTATAATCTTATCATCTATTATAATGGTTGATACATAGCCCCAATGTATCTCTCTTGAGTCCCACAGGTGGTTCTTTATACTACTTCCAATAGTGTTACCAGAGTCCCAATGGCTACTCCAGAGTCCTGCTGAAGACATATTCTCCTCCCTAAATCTTGTAGGGTTATTCTAGCACTCGAGTCACACAAGAATATTTCTTTTTGTTCTTTATTGACTCAATATAGATGATATATTACTCTTCCCACTCATGATTGATAAATCACACTAGCATGTGTATCTCTTCAAGAATATTCAACAACCTTAGGTAAGGTCTGTTGGCCTTGCTTAATTACTCTGATCACTATTCTTATTAGTCCTTAGTGCCATAATGATCAAGAAATTATATATTTTTCTTATGAAGAAATTTCCTCACATATATGTTTGAAAGTGATTCACACTAATTCCTCAATAATCTAGAAATTGAAGAATGATATTACAATATGTTAGCTATATGTATCTTCTTGAATCCTCAAATCTATACACTCTGATAAAATATTATCTTTAACTATGTCTGGATTCAGTCTCAATGATCATTCACTTCATGCATGGATTTCATGGGTCTCTAAAATAATTCCCCATCATGAATTTTATTTTTCTTGCTTTCATGCAAATATAATATGTAGCTTGTATACCCAAACACTCCCAATTTTCTTGTACCAACAGTTTTGGTTTAGTCACATGCCCTGTCTTCTTTCTAAATATTCACACATTCACTTTTCTTTTGATCTTATTCAAGCACAATTATTCTTCTGATTTGGGTTCAATTAATGTTAATAATGTGAATTCACTTCCTTTGATACTTTTTCATGGGCTTACATGGTCCTACATGGTCATACATGGATGTTTTATAGATGATTCTATCCAACCCGGTTGGGTGTAATCATTTGTGTTTGTTCTTTTTCAAACCCAAATAATTGTAGTCCATGATTTGGATTTTTTCTTTTTCACTTGAATGGATGGATTCCATTTTCCAGGCACTGCCTATTCTCTTCTCACTTATGAGTTCATGTATGCATGCATTGCCTCTTCCCTCATGAGTATTCTTTTTCACAGAATCACACAAAGGCATCAAGCTTCCTCATATCAAGCATATCAGTGCATCACAACATGTACTTTCCTTATCTTGAAATCCCCTTCCTCTTTTGTTCATGAAACTGAATGTCTCAAGTTCTTTTTCTTCATACAAATGGTGATCAAGGATATCCATAATAGAACCGAGGGTTACTCATGGTTCTGTCTTTGCAAAGGTGTTACAAGGTTGTGTGTGCACCGATTTTTTACCCATGGTATCTTTTTCATGAAATAGAGGTGAGGGTTTGAGAAACATATTGCATGTTTGTGATTATATTCTCATAGGGAGTGTGGTTTCATTCACAAACCAATGTGATTTATGGTTCTCATTCGTGCAAGGGATGCATAAGACCTCCTATTCACGAGACAGTTTGAGTGTGCATAGCAATTGTTGAAGTTCAGCAGGATCTATCTTCTCTATCACATAGCAAGGCTACGCGGAAACCTCTACTTGTCCTTTGTAAATCAGAAATGAAGATGCTATGTTTTTTTTAAACAAGGGCACTCATGTATGTGAATGGAATCAGCATTTGTCGTCTCAGGCTTCCCATTTTATTAGGGAGGGTGACTCCTTCTTTCACATTAAAAATCCTTAAGATATTCCATGAGATTCACGATTAGAATGCATGAGATATAAATTGCTTTGAAATCTTTAAATGCGGGATAATTGTTACACAGAGTCTCTTAGTCATTTTCCATTAAACATGTGTATTTTTTTCTCAGTGACTATGATCCTCACGTGCATGTGAAGAGGAACACATTGAATAAATCTTCCCAAAAGCTTCAAGCTTCATGACATGGCCAAAAAACTCGGTTGATTTTTCCATGTATGACCTACATTATTTCAATGCATGCATGCAAACATAGTTTTATGCGCTGTATCATTTCTCCTAGATTATGCTCTTGTAGTAGGTTCAAGCTTCAATGGTTCCCGGAGTCATTATCTTGGTAGTTTCATGGATTTAAAAGAGAGTTGTGGCATCAAGATGATCTGAGGTTGAAGACAATGACGGGAAGGCTCAGTGATCATTGGATCAGGCCAGATCAGTCATAGATGATGTTGATTAGATCACAGGATGTGAGATGGAGCATGCAGTTGAGATCTCATGTTAGATCAGATGAATGTCTTAGATTGATTCCTCATTTTTAAAATTTTTCCCAAATCAAAATGTGGATGTGGGATCCTCGTGATTTAAGTATCAAGTTGTGTCAGCCATTACTTGGAATTCTACCTCTCCCCTCATAGTACAACCATGTACCGTGTTCACCCTATAGGCATGTTATGCGCCCACTCTCTTCTCCTCAGGAACTCTCCTACCACCCACTATGCACCCTTTCCACATAGGTTGATCATCGTGCATTCTCCTACAGGCTTATGCATGGCCCATGCTCATTCCTCGTATAGGGATGGCTTTGAGGCTTCTATGAGGTGCTGTTCACCCTAAGGTCCCACATGTGGCTAAGGATGAGGTCCCTAGCATGCCTTCTTTATTGGGATAAATATTTTAACGTATGTCCTACTTGGTTAATAACTACATGTACAAGAGTGCATGGCCACCTTCTTCCAACCATGCCCGTGCATGGGAAATGCAATTAGTAGATTCCATAATGAGACCCTTCATTATTCCTTTCTCATTATTCATCTTCAAACATCATCCATTCTTTTCATGTAAGATCATGAATACCAAATATCTTCAATACATTCCTTTAAAACAATCATGTATGATGCATGGATCATTTCTTCATTCCTTATGCATTAAAGCATGATTCATGTCCTTCTTGTCATGAGGGATATTTTATTCATTAACACATATCTTGGACATTGTGGATCAGCTCAGACAATGTTCTGATTTTATTCATAACATTCATCCAATTAGAAGTTATTATATTGATCTTCTTCTTTAATCATGAAATAGGGTATTGCATGGGGTTATTCAAGATGTTGTACACATGTTTCACTTGGATACAAGTATTTGGAATATTGGACTAGCTCAGTCAATCAACTGATTTATATCATCTTTGAGAATTTATATAGTATTGTATTCAATACTTTGAATCAACAACAATTCTCCAAGGCTTCACCAATATATTGATCAACACCATTCATTCACGTATTGAAATCTCATTGACAAAAAATGCAACTCTTATACACTTCAAAATGCATTATAATTAATTGTCATGGAAAATCTATTTAGAAAGAATAAAATTCATTTACTAAAAATGGAGTATATATTTATTATTCATTAATAAAAATATTTGGATTGTATAAATATTTTTGAAAATATTCTTCATAATTTCTTTTATTCATTATTCCAATTTAAGGTCTAGAATATAAATTTCAGACATAGAAAATAATATTTTTTCAGAACATTGTAGTTTGCTTAAAGATAAGTGCGGAATGTTAACAAATAAAACAAATATTCTATTCTATTAAACTAAATTATGAAGGTGAAAAATGGTTTCAATGAGATGGTATTTGTCGTATTTTTTCCATATTGGATGACACCATGATTGATAGTGTAGAGGTATGGATGGGGGAAAAAATTCAATGAGCAGGGTGATCTAGTTGAGATGTATAGTCAAGCACTAACTTTTTTGAAAATGTAGTTGTTGTGAAAGGTTCATAACATTATGTGAATAGTTATATTTGACTACATTATAAGTTATAGTATGTGGTATGGGTTTTCTGTCAATGAGAGGGTCTATTAGGAGGGATAAGGTAGAAAATTTTTATTGGTTGATGCATTCCCAATGGTGAGAGGGGATGGTCTAAGGAATATATGTGGAAATAGACCTACATAATTGGGCAGTGTAATGGACACATTGTGAATCCATAATATGAGACATTGAGTATGGTTTGGGTTATGGGTATTATTGAAGAAGGTGAATTGATCCCATAAAGTGGTTAAGGAAGTTATGACTTAGTTTTTTTGAGTCCTCATTATCACATAAAGTCCTATTATATATGGATTCATGGTAAAATGGTTATCATATTATGTAAACTATTCTTGTATTAAATGTTTATTTTTTTTATTCATATATAATGGTGTATGTTAAGTGAAATGTTTGAGAACCTATTGATTTATATTTCTTACTCCATACACAGGAATATTGCTGTGTGGGAAAACCTTATGTTTTCTTTCCAATTCAGATCGATGGGTGTGCATCAGATCAATATTCAACAAATTAGTGTATATTTTTAATTTGGTGTTTGGAGGACAAAGGTTGGATGTAGGTTTCAAATATACTTTATTTATTTTTCTGTATATGTGATTGGTCTGATCAGTGATTGGGGTATGTATGAGTTTTTTATTTTATATGATTCATTTATTATAAATATGTGTTTATTTGTTTTATTCATACATTTTGAATTGTGTGGATAATGTTTTATTTATCTATGATTATTTCTACTCTAATTTTTTTTTATATTTTACAATTGGCAACACATTATACCATCTCTATTATTTATCTGCCTATAGATATGGGAAGGTTTACAATAGGTAGACGGGTCCCCCTCCCCAGTTCAATGTGTACTAGTTCTTATATTAGGGTTTAGGACTAATTCATTAATTATAGATCAAAATGAATTATTGAAAATGTTTGATATTAATATGAAGGTTAGAAATATATAATCTTCATTTTCGTTATCAGTTACTCAAACTATCTTTTATATGTATAAAATTAATTTTAAAAACTCAAGCATGACTCAAAACCATTATATTAATTGAAAAATAATGTTAATTCAGATCATTTAAATTAAAAAATTATTTATCGACATCATTATCAATCATAGTATCAAGATCATAATATGAAAACATATAGGGTATATCCTTACGCGTCTATTACTCTTGTGACATCATTGTATGGGTATGTCTCTCTATTAGGTAAAAAGAAGTTGTTTGTCTAATTCAAGAGGCATCAGAGAAGACTTTATGGAGTTTCTACATGGCTCAAATTTAAATGGTGCTTACCAAATTTTACTGAGTAGATAGTGAAAAGATACTAGAGAGGGGTTCCAAAAAGAAAACTACCTACCAACCAGTGGGGATTCATGGGCTACTGGTATTATTCCTATAGCCATCATCTTGCTAGCAGCCATCCATTGGAACCCCACTAGGCCAACTAGTATCCACTGCATGGTTGGAGTTTCCATTAACAAGCTAATGGAATCAAATTGGTCCATGTATGTGAGAGTTTAATCATGATTATATACCCGCAAGTACATTATTAACACCTTAATCCCACATTATCAAACATATTATGATCAGTTCCCTATGATATGATCCTCTTTTTCTTTATATTCTCCTTCAATCATCTCTCCTTAGTATATTGATCCATGTTTAATCAGCTTTCAACTATTTTGTATGTTTGTTCATTATCCCCAATTCATCAACTTTTCTTGTAATTTTATATAGTTTTATGTTTCATTTGTTAGATTTACCAATAAACTAATAATTTGTTCTCAATTTCTTATAGATCCCATAAGTTTTGATCACATGAAGGCTAGATCTCATTGTAGTTGTGGTTTTGTGGATGTGGTTATTTTTTTATGATTTGATATATCATATTATCTGACCCTATTTATTATTAAAACATGATAATATGTATTGGAAATCATTATTTAGGAGATCCTTTAATATTTTCATCCGTTCGCTTTTATTTTAGTGTGTGTAGATCCTAGTGTTGTTTGATTTCATCCTGAGTTTGATGTAGGTTGTTCCCTCTTTAGCCTATGTTTGAGGAACTCTGAATACTCTAGGTCTTATAATTTTTTTTCAAAATAATAATTGGAATGATCCTTGAAATGTTTTATATGAATTCATAAATGTATTTTACATAGAATATGGTTAGCCTTTTATATTGAAAATTAAAGATAATTCTCAAAGTATTATTATGTTGTTTGAGAAATAGGTTTCAAAAACAGGGTATGGTGTCATAAGGGATGCTTTGTATTATATTATGAAATGTGTTAATCCTATTGATGTTATTTGATACGTATATCACATGGTATCATTGGGTACCTAGGTTCAGGGTTTAGTATTTTTCCTTATCTCATGATACCATAGGGGGTTCAATTTCTATGTTTTTCCTATTTTCCAATATCAAAGATTCATTAGATATAGGATATTTTTCTATAAATTGTCAGGGGATTTAATTTATGGGGTTTTCCACTTTCATTATATCACATATGTATTATATCTATGGATTTGAGTATTGACAATTCATGAATTTTTTTTCAATATGAGTGTCCCATCAATTAAAACAAATGATAAATTTTGGGTTATCAATAATTTTCATGGAATTGTATTTATTTGGATTTGACATATTATGTTATGGATTATTTGATAAATTTGAATTTATTATTTGAAATATTCACCGAAACTTTGTAATATAGTTTTGGATTATTACATTAAATGGTGAGTGATTTACCATGATTTTTATGTGATAACTTCATTATAATTATATGTTGCTTCTATTAAGAGATGTTATTATTCCAAAAAGACTTGTTATTGAACACCTGGATGGGATCATACTAAGACTATTTAGCACACACCATTTACACTTCCTTGGTTGTCTGTAGACCCTTTTTTTTCTGTTGTATGAAATTTAATGGCACCGTAGTTATGCATCAAGGTTCTTGTAAGAAGGTAATGTTTAGAAATTTGTTATATGATGGGATATTTTTCATTTATTACATGGATTATCTTTTGTATGTTTTAGTCATTATTTTTTTGTGTTTCTTGACTTGTACATTGTATTTTTTTCATGATACTTTGGGTTGTATCACTATGGATGCTTATTCCTTTTGGTTTATTCAATATCTATTTTCTTGTTATCCCCATGTTTATACTCCAGGTTTTTAATTTTTTTATGGGAAAACAATTACCTTTAGTTATTATTTGATTCAAGGATGATATTCATCATCCAATTGGGATTCACAATGCCCTTTGGGTCATACATAGTCAAATTTGGTGCCTTGAAATATGGGTAGTCTAAGACAGTTCCTATTAATTTGGTATCAAATAATTATTATACATAGTATAGGTATGTTTATTAATAGGAGAAATGATTTTAAGGACTTGAGAGGTCGGTAATAGTGACCGTCAAGACATCTATTCCCACTACATGAATCAATTCACCAAAATATATTGTTTTGTGTATCACATATATTGTCTTTATATGTAAATATTAGCTTGTTCTTGTGTTTTTTTGAGATTAAATTATTTTTTTATTTTTTATTTTATATTTCCTTCTGTATTTGTTAAGTAGAATCATTCCTCTGAGATATCATCCAATAGTTCCTCAAAAGGGTGAAATGTATAATGATCCTCAAGGGAGTACCCATTTTGTTCAAAATATCATTCAGTCTATCTTAGTATAATTTATAGTAATTAACCATAATGTAACACATATCCAAAAACAAATTGTTGATGTTAAACCAGGAGCCCATGGAGAGAGGGATTGAGCACATGAGTTCTTATATGAGAAATCAGCATCCATTTCGTGTACAAATTCACCTCATGAGGTGTATGAATGGATAGAAAAGATTGAGTAGGTACTAAATTTAATAGAGACACTGGATTTTTTTAAATTTATTTGAATAATAGTTAAGATAATGGTTCCTCAAAAAAGTAAATGGGATTCTAAAGTTTATGATAATAGACATGTGGGGATGGTGTGGAAAGGAATCATGACCCTCTTCATTCATATGTTCATTAGAAATCAATAATTATATCTAAGTATATAGAGTTTATCTATCTATAGTATGGAGAAAATTCAGTGATAGAGTACACTAAATATTTTTTGGGGTTGTTTCATTTTTCTCTAGACCAGAGATGAATGATCAGCTAAACGGTCAGAAATACCTTCAAGGATTTCGTCTAGAAATCTGATCATAGGCACACACACACACACCCAGATATATATATATATATATATATGAATACACACAACCGATGTGGTGATAGTAAATAGTGATATGATAATTTTAATTCATATGGTGGGAATTTTGGGGTAGTTTGGATATTCTCTTTAACCTAGTCGTTGTTCCAAAGGTGCACATTTGAAGAAGAAGAAGTGTCATGATAGTCACACAATATGTAAAGGTGGTTCTGAGTACCCTGATTTTTTACTCAATCATTTGTGGATAACCATGTACCATTAACTTGATACTAATGTGTAATGCTGGGGGAATAGTAAATAATTTTTCCACACACCTATGAAGAACTATAATTATTGTGGACACCATGGTCATCTTCAGAGATTATACTAGGATTTTTCCATGCCCCATTTTGGAAAGAGTTCATTAGATCAAAAGGATTATGTCGTGTAATTAGGTGTTTCAAATTACATAAGGCTATAGAAATAGTACTCAAAAGTAAATAATCATCAAAAAGTGGATGATATGCATGTATAAGTTGATGAGGGTCTTACTATTGTGATGGGTACAATCTTTATTTCATCTTTTGTAACATGTACTCTGTTTGACAGAAACGCCTCAAACTCAGTTATATCTTCCTATTTCTTGTATTTTTCAAACATATAATTATGATCATTAAATTTTTTATGATTCTTGAAATTACTCTTACAAGTATTAAATATGTTGGAAACCAATTATAATTCATGTTTCCATTTATTTTGTGTTTGACTCATTCTCAGCCCTTATCATTTTCAATCCTAGTGGGTTTGTGTGTTGGATGTGTTGTTTCCAATAACATTGTGTAATGGAGTGTGTGGGATATTTTATTCACCATGTCAATATATGAATGATACGGTTATATTTCAGGTTAAGAGAAATTGGTATATTACAAAAATTAATGTGTAATACCAAAATATTGATTGTGATTAGACAGAGACTGGATTTGAAATTATCCATGAAATAGGATCATACAGATAGAGTTTCATCCTAAAATGTTCAATATATATTTTAAAAATGATTGTTTATAGTATGGGGGAAAAGATTTATCGAAAATTTATGCTGGATATATATGGTTTAAAAAAATTTATTAGTATATGTTTGTGACATTTTCTAGTGTTTTTTAAATTTTTTGGGTCTAAAATTTGATAGGAAAAGTTTCAAAATAACTTAGTTTCAATGTTTCCAAATGAAAATATTGAAAATTAATGAAAATTTTAAAATTTTGGATGATTTATATAATTAAAATTCTAAAATTTGATGTGTTTCATGATTTAGGTGACATACTTGAAGGTGCCATTCTTTTTGGAATCATAAATGAATAGAAGATATGACCATATGTTATTTAAAAAAAGGGAGTTACATGAATAAAATGAAGAGTTTCATAAAATGTGGGGGTGACCAAGGATGTTTCACAAAGGGGAGTAAAATTATATAAATAGGTATCTACCCCTCATTTCAGTATATATAAAGCCTTAATGAGGATCTAAAGGCTCTCAATTTTTGAAATAGTTTCACATTGTTTTTTCATGTGTGGAAATTTTGTACAATCAATAGTTTTATGAAGAAATTGACATTTGTAGATCATACTAAGGTGGTTTAAAACATTATTTTCAATATTTTCAAATTGTTTCAGGTTTCATGAAATTGAAAATTTTCATGAATAATCTGAGAGTTTGGTGAAAGTAGTAAAATATTTTCATAGAAGTGTATAGTATTACTACACATGGAATGATGTAAAAAAGTGCTAAGTGGTGTCAAAGTGTTATGTTTCAGAAAAAAATGTAATTAGGAATCAAATAAAAACTTTTCAATTTAATAAAGTATCCCTTAGAGACTAATTGAATAGGTAATTTGAATATGATATAATGGTGTTCACAACCTTGTTGGGAAAGACCTGTGTGAATATCAATGAGCACAAGTTAGTGAAACATAAACCAGATAGTGAAGTCATGGATTGTCTTAGGTTCCAAGTATAATATCATCTTGAATTAAAGGTAAATGGTAGAGGACAAAGGTTTTGAACCTTTTTTGGAAGTGAGTCTACTCTAAATCTTATAAAGAGAGTTTCCCTAGGAATTTGATTAACCTAGAGTAAATCCACCACTAAATAATTATTATTGGTATAATCGATACGATGTCGATTTGTGCTCATTGAATGTAACATAGTGTGTAGAAAAAAAGTAAAATTATTGTTCCTTGTTTGATTGTTTTTGTTATATTCTAAATTATGATACTCAATACATACGAATTGAGTAAAAATTCTAATTATTTACTTAAGGCTAATATAAGTTTACTTTTTAATCAATACATCAATTAGTGGGTGGATATAATGAGTGACCCTAATAACAAGTGAGGTCAATATAGGTTAATAAATTTTGAGTCTTATAGGTATGTTGGAAAATGTGAATGAGTTTCAAACCCATATTCACCTCTTCTTAGGGAATATCTCATTAAAGTCCCTTCTGGTTCCAATATTTGGTATCAGTGTGAAAGTTAATCTTTTTTTTAATTGATCTAGTCAGTTCTTGGTGTTGAAGCCTAATAAGCCTATATGAAATATTAAAGGGAAATAACATAAATAATAAAAACTTCTAATAAATCCCAAATAATGGAACTATCTATGAGAAGATTGTGATTGGGATAAAGTAGAAAAAATCCCAAAAAGAAAATGTTGGGATGGATATGATTTTGTATCAAAATTCTCATTAAAAATGCCACATGACTCTCTGAGGAAACTGATATGACAAGTAATTTTGGAAATAAAAATGATTATAATATATCAAGAGATATAAATGTGAAATTTTTTCAAATATGATAGGATAATGATCAGGGGATGAAGTGAGAAAATATGAAGATTAGAATGAAGAATTAATTTCAAGTGATCTATTTTTATGTGATGTAATTTTTGTATAACAATATTTAAATCATCAAAAAAGGACTAATTGATATAGGAAAATCTTATGGGGTAAAAATAATACTCATAACATGAAATTACAGGATATTTGTTCTAATTATAAAGAGTATAAATATGTTTTTAAAGGAATAATTATTAACATATTTGAAATTCAAAATATATAGTCCAAGAAGGGTAAATTGGGTACATATATGGTAGAGTTTGTTAGGGAGAACCAAATGATGAGTCATGTGATGGTTACAAAATGTTGAATTTTTTAATATGTGTGAAAACCTTAATATTAAAATTTAATTACTTAATGAAAATGAATAAGAATTGTTAAATAATATGTGTATGGGGAGGGATTTGAAAGCTAGTATTGTCCCTCTAAAAAAACTCAATGAGTGGCTAATATCTCTAAAAATGAAACGTCATGTTTTATGAAGATGACTTACCCACTAAAGAGATTTATTGGAATATTATGGAGCTTGAATTAAGGTTAAAGTGATCAAATAAGAAAATTAATATTCCTCATATAATTGAATCAATATGTAGAGTCCACAACTATGGAAATTCAATTTTGCATGTATGTTGAATCACCCTTCCAACCTATAGAGATATGACTCATATAAGAAGGTATAATCTAACAGATAAATTTATGAATTCATAGTACATTCAATGATTATTTTCCAAGAATCTTAAGGGCTTAGTAGAAGAAAAAGATACGCTTCAAGAAAGCTCTCCCATGGCATGACTGTACATGGTATGGTTTTAATGGAAGATTAATTAGTTGTTATAAAAATGATCATACAGATAGAATATATATAAATAGATAAACTAAATGTGTTACATTGAATTCATCCTTCCCCAAAACTAATAAGAATAATGTTTTTACCAAAATAAACTCATTTAATTAGGTAAATAGATATACTATTTTGGGTAAAAATAATGGTACTCAACATAAGGTGATTAATGAAAAAACATTATTTTGCATGTCCGAGACAATCTCAGACTCCCCACAACACTGATAACTGAGATGGTCTTAAAATATCCCAAAGGAAATTACCAATCCCAATGATCTCGTGACAAGAAACCTACATCATGAAAAAAATAAAAGGGAATAATTTTTACATAACATAGCAGATGATAATGGATATAAGTTAGTATTTCAACACTCCTCATGGATAAAGTACCATAATAGATAGATAATACAATACCCCGTCATTAAATCATCAAAAGACACAAAATAAATAAAAATAATGTATTAATAAACCTTGTAAAAAATCAACCACTTATCTTCTGGTTTGCTGTATCACTCTATGCCCTATGAATTAAATACACCCCCACCTCTAAGTGTAACATTACCATTGGTTAGAACTAGAATAATCTAATAAAAACCAAGTGAAAAGATTCGGTGTGAGATATATAGCCGAGTAGAGTGTGATGATGTGTCCCACAACCAATTCCACAATAATAGACCATTCATTTTTTTCAATTTAATTATAATAAGGCAGGAGAATGAATTTACTTATTTTCATGAAAATGTTATTTCATGAAAAGTATTGGAATATATATCAAAAAAAATTTAAATGAACAATTAATTTTATATTTATACATAAATTTTTACATCTATAAAATATTCCTATAATCATTGGCATGTATAGTCTGGTTGAACCAAATAATGAACTTGTCTCATGATACTTAATGTATGTTAGTTTATAGTAATATGATTCTCACACTTCTTAATTATCCTTATAGCTCCAGAGAGGTATAAACACTCAAATCAATAGCCATTTAGGAGGACCATTATAGGAAATAAATCTACATCACATTTGGTATCCCATCAAAAGATATCATGTAAAACATGGTTTAGATAGTGTTGTAATTTTCAACCAATTTCTAGGGAGTAAAATTTCAATATTTCCTATCCTAATAACCCACTAATATTGTATGATCACCCGTTCTTCAACCAATAAATCAATAAATCATGGTAAAATCAATCAATTCAGATCATTTCACCATTCATAGTTCAATTTTCTAATTTTAGTTACAAAATTCATTTTTTATATCCATAACATAGGTTGTCATCATATTAAGGATTTTTTGAATTATACAACATTCTAAGAATGTTTTATAAAAAATAAACATCAAATTATTTCATTAAATTAACTTTAAAATCATGCCATTTTTTATAAAAAATCCCCACAATAATTTCAATTAAATTGAAATTGGGGTTTTCACAATTCAATGTCATATTAAAATGAAACAACAAATCATCTCAAATATTTTTTTAGATAAATTAAAAATGTTTTAAAAATCATAAAAAATAAATATATGGTTTGAATTACAGGTGAAATCCTTATATAAACTCCAACCATTAATCCCATGATCAAATTAACACATCACCGACAACATGATTCTCTATTAATGAACATGGGTGGAAGGGATAAATATATAATACCTATAATCAATATCCAACATTTAAATGATATAATCCTTCAATAATATGATAATTTACCTCTCTCAAATTGTAGATAATAATTAGAAGTATAAAACAAAATTTAGGGGAGAAAACACAAAACAAAGAGGGTTCAAATATTCTTCCTAGAATTCAATTCGTAAGGGGAAGGGTTTAGAGATCCAAGGAATCCTCTAGAATGATTCCAAAATAAAATTAAATCAGTTTACTTTTTGTTGGGTTTTTAGGAATTCCAAATGGGTTATATGTTTTTGAATTAATTTTGTCAGGAGGTTAAAAACCTATACACATATTTTTATGTATGGGTAGCATGGGTTGGAGTAATCATGCATCCTAACAATACACCCATTATAAACTTCTAGATGGAATTCAAGGTTTGGTCACATAGTTAAAGTAAAAATGTTGGAAACTTGTAAAATATCACATAAAATGGTGAAAATATTGGATTGATTTATATTGAATAAGGAATTACTTTTCACAACCTTTTAATAGATCAACAATGGATACTCTGTCTGTTTGACCAAACTGTATAGTCTTCCCTAACAATACACAAACCATGCATAACTCCTCGAGCATCCAGATTCTTTCAAACATTAGATAAATAACCTGATACAAGCCCCTAATAACTTATGATAAAAACAAGTGTTATTAATTAATTTAAATAATTTAAAGAGATTATTCAACCTGACCACCATAATAAATTTCATAACCATAAAGCATATGAATTACATTCCATATCAAATAGATTATTCCACTTATCTCTAAACAGTTCATCACACATCCAAGTATTATATAAATTAGAACCATGTTTGCACATCACATAAACTAAATATATCATCCTCCCATGTAGAAAACATGCCTATGGAACCTACAATTTTCACTGTATGCTTAGCCAAAGATAAATTTATTACAACACAATGATCATCCCAACTCAAGACATGATAAGGGTTAGAATGATACTTACTGTTCTATGATACATGATAAAATTATGGAATGAATCAAATAATGTGGTTTATTTCAAATAGTAATCTACTTTACCCAAATTCTCAAAAATATAATAAGTTCCCACAAACCATGGCTCAAGATTTCCACGTTTCCCAAATCATCAATGACCCTACCAAAGAGAATCTCTCAATAAAACTATTCCCCCAAAATATATCTTAAATATTCTCTATTGAGGATCACCATAAGATTTATACCTTATACGTTTTGATACCATTATCTTATGAATAATCTAAATCATTGATTTAATCTCATAGACCAAACTTAGTCTAATAAATAAAGATTAACCAATATTTGTCCAGTATAATGGAGATCTACGAGGCCTGAAATACATGTACCCAAAAGAATCATTTCAAATAGTTTAGTTCTACATTTTTTATGAAAACACAAATAGTCCCAAATATAAATTCAATGATTCACTAAATTCATGAATTCCATCACATAGCATGTCATCAAGGATCTGTATCTCTAAATATTTCTAGAAATCAATCTATGGATGATACACAATGAAAAAACTCACCTGGGATCCCAATTCATCGTAGAGTCCTCTATAAAAATATGTATTCTAATGGTGATCTATATCTGATATAATAGTAGATAGAAATCCATGAAATTGGATAATAACATTCACATGGAGACTACCTAAATTTTTAAGGTTGTCTAAATCATGACTGTGTATAAATTTATCCAATTTGGTCATCCAATCATTCATAACTGAAACAGAATTATTATTTGGAAGAGTATGTTCAAACCTGGCTATGAAATCCATATAAATGTCATCCAAATTCCATGTCAGTGATGTATGTGACTAAATAAATCGAAAATGTTTATATTTACCATACTTGAAATATTTAAAAGTATAATAATGAGAAGTAAAGTCATATCTATCTCATCTCATACTGGGACACTATAATCATCACCACATATCATATAACATTTTATTGATTCCATGGAGCACTTCCCATATGGAATTATGGAAATTACCCATCATCTATTTTATAACATTAAAAAGTATAACTTAATAGTCCAAAATACATTGGGAACACATTAAAGATTATTATAACTCATCGATGGTCTCCTTTCCATAAAACCATTCAATGATTCTATAGAAATAATCATAAACATTATCCTCCTAAAGAATCATCTCTAGAAGGGTGGAGGTCAAATGTACAATTTGTCATCATAACATTTGTGAAATCCTCTCAGAATCCCAAATGATACCATTAACTGTGATCCATCATATTCCACTCTTCTAATTATTATTTTAATGTATGGTTTTTAGTTTCCTACTCAATGAGTCAGCAAAAAAATTTCCCTTAAAATTTGTGTAGGAAATGTCAAAGTTAAAATACAATAGGTACTCCACCCAATGCCCCTGCAAAAGGTTAAAATATTTTTGTATGAACATATAACACAAATACATTTTGGTCAAAATATATTGTATGAATTTCTTAAAAAGGATATTTTGTCTGAATCATAAGAGTATGAATCATTTCTACAAGGTTGAGACCAGTGGTCACATAAATATTCTCATATGGAATATTCATTCTATAACCATGGGTCTTATATGATTACCTAGGATAATGATTCTTCCCAAAACCAAACATTTTATGTCACAAAAGAACACATATACATTCATTGCCTCACAGAGAGTCAACACTGGTGAAAAATTCAGAATATATTTCAACTCATCAAATGAATAACAACATTTCACATCCCATGTGATCTTTACTTACTTTTGAGTATTAGTGGTCATTTGAGAAGGAAATATCAATAAATATTTTAAAAACCTATGGTAATAGACCACCAATACAAAAAATCACTATATCTCATAAACATTCCATAGTTGTTCCAATGTCATAACATATTTTACCTTATTTATGTCATCTAAAACACCATGATCCCTGACCACATGTCCTAAGAACATCAACCCTAAAATCATGAAATTTCATTTTAAAGTATCACATAATATTGTTGATTACTCAAACATAGTAAAACGTGTCTAAATTATTCCCATGATCTTCCTATGTATCAGATTAATCTAGAGTGTCTCCAAAAAACACTACCATGATTGATTTATTGTACTCATGGAATATCATGTTCATCATTCCCATAAAAACTTTGGTACCATTGGTTATAAAAAAAACTCAAAACAAGGTGCTTTTAATGGCCATGCCTACTCTTAAAGGTAGTCTTATCAATGTAAAATTCATTAATTCTCAACTCATGATAATCAAATTAATGTTAAATCATTTATAACTAATCCCTCATTCAACTATTCAAAAAATCATATATTTATGGTAACAAATACTTCTTCACCACTCTAAATCAATTAAGTATTCAGTAATCATCAAAAATTTGAAGTGTCTCATTATAATTCATTGAAAAACTAACAAGCACATATCAATGTGAAACAATCGTCTTTATAAATATTTTATTCATTAAAATAATAATTATGGGTCTAAAAATACTTCAATTTTGATGGTTTTATATACTAAGAAGAGATAGAGATTGGAAGAGTATCAAGTACTAAAACAATGGATAAATTCAACCCCTTACTAGTGGGAATATATATAAATCAGAAGGAAACATGTAGAAAATCTTGATGAAAACAAGGGGACGATCTCCATTTAAGAATTCATACTCCATGATGTAATATCCTAAAATTTTAAAGACAATAAAAACCCTTGATGTAAATAATTTATTATTTTTTTGAACAATTATTTTTTCAATAAAATAATTTTAATATATTAGTTTAAATATATTTTTGTAAAGAAAAAATGCCCAGTTATATCCTAAAAAATATTCTATATAATATTTTAGGAGTTAGTATCTAATATAGAATGAGATTCTATGGACCACTGATCCTGGTGCATAGGGTATAAAGTTATTAATTATATTATATTATGTGTGTAAGATCCAAACATTTGTAGAGAAGTCTTGTACTAGTTATGTGGTATTCTTTAACCCTTTATTGATCATATCATGGATGGGTTTTTTATTTGGGCTATTTTGGGTGAATTTGTAGAATTTTGGAATCCCATAGGGATATTCCTGACTATATCATAGTTATTCCAGACCTTGATTTTTTCACTAAGAAACCACACACCCCATTTTGAAACCATAGGAGGTGGTGCATGATTTGACCTAACTGTGAATCCTACCTCCCAAACCCATTCACCCATAAGAAGAGGGGGTTTTCATGGTCGGTTTATTGTTAGAAAAATGGTACTCACACATTAGAGTAACCATGAACCCCATGACTAGGTGTGAAAGGTTAAGTGATGCGGTTTGGAAAACTATGTTCCTTGCCTAGGAAACCATGTTCATGTGATTTTGAACCGCCTAATTATCATTTTAAAATATATTATCCCATATTTTATATCTATAATATTCCTATTATAGCCTAATATGATTTAAATTGATATTAAAGGCTTTCATGAGGATTCTATAGTTCCTTGAACATCTTATGGTGAAAATCAAAGATCTAGTGGAAGGATCTACCTATGTTTTGAAAATTGATATCCTACTAGTTTTGATTCATCTTTCGTCTATCTTTATTTCCCTTGTTAGATGGATTAGCTTCCTCTGTTATAGATGTTTCATCTCTTGGATTTAAAGGATCACATTTCATGTAAACCTGATTCAGGGTTTTAATCCAAGATCTCCTCAACCTTTGTGAATTAAACCATTCTAAATTGATTTAAAGGTTTTAGTTCTGATTGAATTCATTAATGATCTTTAGGTTGTTGGTCTAATTAATAATTACAATATACATGATTATGGTCATGTGTATATAATTTTGTTTTTTGGTTGGCACATTTATAAATTTTATTTAATGTGAAAACATGAATTTAATTATTATAAAATTGGTAAACCATTCACATATCCCATTAATGTAAATGAGATCAGATTTTATGGAAACCCTTACAGTGTGACAACCTATTTGGAATGATAATTTATGGAATGTATAATGGGGAATAATGGGTTATTTGAATATAATTAAATCCAATTTTGATACTGATAATGGTAATTAATGTGTTGGTTAGATTAACTATAGAAGGGTAAATTAATTGTTTAATTAGATGGTGATAAATGGATTATTGGGGAAATTTCACATGTTATTAATTGGTAATAAAGTAAAAACCCATGGTTGTTATAAATAAATGAAATCATTAAATTTGAATTTAATTACTGATAATAATGTCAATGATGTTGAATATTGATTTGTGTGTGATATATGTGATATATATGATTTATTGATAAATGAGGTTTCAGTCAGGGACTGATGTTCTGAATACCCATGAGGTACCGAACTGATGCTCTAGTCCCTCGGTGCATGCATCTGAACAATGAAGTGTGGGACTGAGTCTGATGCTTGAAATACACACAGGGATCCATAATAATTCTCTTGACTACCAATATATATATATATATATATATATATATATTTCTCTCTCTGTGTGAGTGTGTGTTAATATGAAAAATGATGTCTGGATCAGGGAATGATGCTCCAATACCCATGGGGTACTCAAACTAATGCTCTAGGACCAGGATGCATGATTTTTTGATGAAATTGGAATTAAATGAATAATTAAATCACATAAAAAATGATTCTTGATACTCCATATGTTATACAGTACAGACATGAACAATGGATGAAGCTGGTATGATGTGGTTGGTAAAAGAATTATAAATCTGAAACCTATTTACATTTTTTTTATATTTCTTACTTACACAATGTCGTACACTGTTATAGACTAGTTTTTTATTTATAATTCATTGGTTGTGGAATAATTATTAGTAAAAATACACTACATTGGATTTTAGATTAGTACTCAAATAGACATCATGTCTGGAATACATTATAATGTTTAGATCTCAATGTTGGATGGATGATTTGGGATTCAGGATGGAGTATTGATGGGGTTGCCAAACATCATTCCGGGACTCACTTAGGAGCTTCAATTGTATCATTATTATGGGGTTTCATTGAAACATAACAAATATTTTGAATGACGTATTTAATACATTGGTATATAGTCATTTTTTATATTTTTGATTCGTCATGATATATATGTCAATTTTTTGAGTACCATTGATTAATTATTATTTTATTATTTTGGAAATATTTTAATTAGTCTCTCTATGATAACACTTTGATAAATAGGGTATAGTCTCCCCACATTTCATATTAGACCATATCTTCTATTATAATACCTTTAGCATTTTGTTATGTGCATCACAGGTCACATGACAAACATTAGTTGGGAAAATGTATGTGTCACCAGGTTTAGGACATTACAAAGTTGTATCATAGTAGATTGGTTTTATTTTATTTTATGTTGTATTACTATTTGGGAAAGGTAGATTGGATATTATGATGTTTCTATCCTTTTTCATGATTTTTCTATAAGAGTATCTAACTCATGTGTGGGGAAAACGGAATTACCCTGTATGGGATTGTTTTTTCTAATGTCTGTTCTTAATGTTTTATGTTATTTCATCTGGGGCGTTGCACTTTTTTTGTGATATTATTTTCTCAGATATTTTTATTTAATTTCTGGTATATAAAAATTGTTTTGTATACATGAATCATTATAGGCACTCACAATCTCATGTAACATGCATCATTTTAGGAATGTATTGAAACGAATGTTAGGAGTGGGTTTTAAAAAATTAAACATTTTTTATTTATTTTAGAAATTTAAAATTAAATTAATCCTAATAAGGAATTGATGATTTTAAATGGTGATAAATATGGTAATTTGAAATGGTTAAAATGGGGGTATTATGGGAGAACTAAAAATTTAAAATGTGTTTACCTGGTATTGTCCATGACCCAAGTGAGGTATGAATGAGGATAATGATAATGCCTCAGTTTTTTCCATGTCATTGTGTATGAGTGATGAATATTTATATCTTTATGTGAATATTTCTTATATAAATCATATATTGATGTGTGATGAATCCTATGATGTGTGTTTTTCATTGAAGAGACTTTCCACCATAATGAAGTTTATTGGTATGATGATAGGTGAACCTGGATGGAAATGTACCCTTAGTTTTGGAACTGGAGGCCCTGATGGTTCCTAAGGAAGGGATGCAAGAGTAGTTCCATGATATCTTTTCTCACTTTATAAAATTCATGGATAGAGACCCAGAGAAATCTGTACGAAATATTTCTGATATAACATGGGATCTACAATTACAGTACCCTTTGATGTTCATTTGAGAGGGTGGGGCTTAGAAAGAGATGTTCTAGATTGGGATAATCCTAAAAAATATTTGACATTTAGAAACTCATGTGGAGAAAATATTCACATTGACTACTTATATGGTACAAGGATCAAATAATCATTAGTTTGATATCTAGTATTACGATGATCATCTAGAGAACATAGTGTGGAATTATTTCCTAGAGATCTTTTTAAAGAACATTCTCCTTGTGATAATGAGGCAGGAGAGTGTAATTGAGATTATGTGGTTGACCTAGGTGAGTATGTCCATTATAAACTTATCTAGTCACATCACTGAAATGAAACAATTTTTTCCAGTTTTGGAAGTAGATGAGGAAACTATTTTGAGTAGTTTTATTATGGACATAAATGTGAGATTATATCCCAGGTTAATATCCTTCAACTAAAGATGTTTTCTGAGGTGGTGAATCGTACTCTCATTTTGAGGGAAACCTAGTAGAGTATTGTAGTGGAGTACTAACTGTTTTTACAGGAGGACCAGGAGGTACATCTTATGAGGTTAAGAAGTGTCTTTTTTAGAATGTTACCCATATTAGTGGAAAGCAGAGTGGCCATCATGAAATATTATTTATTTAGGGAAATGATAAAATTATTTTCTATATGTGGGGTAGGTAGGTTGACATTTATAATCAATGTCACCGAAAAATGATAGAGTGTCATGATTTCTATAGGATGGGGCATCTATAGTTGTTTTGTAGGAACCCACGACATATGGGATATGATGGAGGAACTATGAAAAACTATAGCGGGGGAATGGGTTCCACTACACCATTATAGTCTCACAGTTGGAGTACTATTGTCCATGCTAGTAGAGGTAGTAGGTGTGATACTGAAGAGAAAGATTGCCATATTAGTAGAGTAATAAGACTTTGGAGACATATAATATAGCACAGGGAAGAGGGGATAGACAATTTAATGCATTTCATCTTGCACATGTGGATAGTGAGATTGGGTCGTTAATAGCTAGAGGTACTATTTATTAAGATTCTACACTTCAAACTGATTTATTTTTTATAGGAGCCTCATAATATTTTATATCTACTAAACCTTTAAATGGTTTGATTATGATAGTGTATTTTGGTAGGGTATTTTCCCAGATTGACACACCATAGGAAGCATGATTGAGGAAATTATATCAATTAATGGTGTGTTATATCAAGGGTTGTGTGTATAGTTTTCCTTACGATCATTACATACTTTACATATTTGGTTTTGACTTAATATAGAGTATACTTACAAGTATCGTACTGACCCTACATCTATTGTTAATATTGGAGAGTCACCTAAATTTCTCCTAAGGGTAATTGTTATGTCAATCGTGGAGAGTGGGATATCAAGGAAGGCCATTTAATTTGCAACTAGGGGATATCACTTTTATGCTTTTATGTCTTTTATTATATTACGAGAGTGAATAGCATGGTTTTTTCACCTATGATAGATCATTTTTAGATGTGTTTCTTGAGGACCTCTCTAGGGTTCCACCTTAAAGAGACGTTGAGTTTATAATTGTGTTAATTCATGGAGATGAAACAATCAATATTCCAGTTTAATGAATATAACCAATAGAAATTCATGATAATAAGATTCAACTAGAAGAGTTTATGGATAAATTATTTATCCCTCTCAATAAATCACTATGGTGTTCACCAGTTTTATTCAAATAAAGATGATATTAAATTGCCTTTATGTGTTGATTACCAGAATTTGAACTGAATAGCAGTGAAAAAGTAATATCCTCTTCTTCATATTGATCATATCATTGACCAGTTGATAATATCTTGTGTATTCTCTAATATTTACATGATATCATGGTATCATCAATTGATATTTAAAAAGTTTTATATACCATAGACACATTTAGAAGAAGGTATGGCCTGTAAAAGTTCATTTTGATGACATTCGGGATAATGAATTTCCCATTTGTGTTTATAGCCTTGCTAAACAGAATATTACACAATTTCCAGGATCATTTATTGGTTTTTTTGTGAATGAAATATTTGGGTACTCTAAAACCCCTGATGATCATGACCACCATCTTGAGTACACTGATAGAACATATGATACTTTATAATCTATTTATGATTAAATTCTAAATGGATATGGTATATTTATTGGGTCACATCATCTCTAAGGAAGGTATTTCAATTGACCTAATGAAATTTTATGCATTTGCTTTTTGGGTGAATCCTTATAATATTTTTGATATCTGAATATTTATTGGGATGGTGAGAATTTATTATATATTCATCTAGGGAATTTAACTTTTGTAAGAACCACCTTTTTTGTGAATATGAAGGGTAAAAAGTTTTAATGGTTTGGATCATGTGAGAATGATTTTTAGGAGTTTAAGAAGTAATTTATTAATAACTAATTTTAATCCAACTCGATCTAGGTGAGAAGTATACCATGTTTTTTGATTCATCAACAGTTAGGCATGTATTAGTTTTGTTGTTGGGAGATTGAGTAATTGTGTATGGGTAATGACAATTGTGGCCATATGAGTGGAATTACCCTACAAATGAAATCGAGTTATTTGTTGTGATTTATGCCTTAATTTGTTGGTGGCATTACCTATTGGGTGAAATGTTTATTGTGTATTCTAACAACAAAATCAAAAAAATTGTCTTTTCACAGTGAGAATTAAATCACCAATAGTAATGACAGGTTTAGTATATGGAGTTATTTTATTTTGATATAGACTGTTGACCAGGAAAATGAAATAGTGTTATTGACACATTGAGCCAAAATAGAAATACTAAAGAAGCTTATGATCCTAGTTCTGAGTTAAAGATGACGACCACAATGGTTGAGATACATATTGATGTTCAAGAGGGTGAGGATAATGTGACCATCATATTCTTATCAGTAGGGTATTGACTTTTGAACCAAATTGTGGAGAGGAAGTATGAGGATCTATAGTGTTTTTATTTTTAAGGGAATTACTATAAGGTGTTGATTCACCATTGGATTGGACTATATATAAGGATGATATAATTTATGTCTAGAAATATGTTTTTGTGCATACATATATTCTTGGTGAGATGTTGCATGAGTTTCATGCCTCAAAGTTGGTGGTTAACCCTAGTATAACAAATATGTAACCTGATATTCATCAACAATATTGGAGGATGGTTATGAAAATTGGAATTGCATAGTTTGTGACACGATTCTACATCATTTAGTTGGTGACAAATTTTTATAAACAACTTGGTGGTATGTTACAACTATTTCCAATTCTGCAATGGAAGTGGGATGACATTACCATGGAATTTGTAGTAGGACTTGTGCGGATTCCTCAAAATAAGGATTCAGTATTTGTGATCGGGGACCGGTTTTCAAAAGTATCCCATTTCATTCATATATCATAAAATATCAAAGTTGAAAATTTTTGTGACATGTATGCTTAAGAGATAGTACATTTTGATAAGGTTCCAAAGAGTATAGCTTCATATCGTGATTCCATTATTACATCACACTTGTGGAATGGATTATTCAACTCATTTAGTACCCTAGTTTCTTTATGTATTGATTTTCACCCACAAAAAATGGTAAATAAGATCTTTCTATTCAAGTACTAGAGGACATGTTGTGGGCATGTGTTCTGAACTTTTTTGGATCTTGTTTGAAGCAATCATTGCTCATTGAGTACTTCTATAATATAAACTATCAAGAGACTATTCATATTGAAACATATTAGTCACATTATAATAGGTCATGCAGATCACCTCTACGAGTGATAGAGGTGGATGATTAAGTGTTTTTAGGGCTGAGTATCATGCAAGAGATGTCGAATCAGGTACAACTGATTAAAAAATGCATGGATGTCGCTCAGAGGACCAAGATGTTTTTTTTCCTGATCAACATTGTCAAACACTTCATCTTTCATTATATGATCATTCATTCATTCAATTGTTTCCTAGATTGCATAATTTTAGGATTTAGATGTACTAAAATTTGGAACCCTTGTTTATTGGACTGGTAGAGATTGGGGGGAGGATCAGATCGGTGGAATATTAATTGGATCTTTCATAGAGGTATAGTTCTATGAAATGTTTTTTGCATGTTTACAATTTTCAATAGTTTCACCAGAACCTATCTTAGGTTATTGATGATGATGATGATATTGAGATTGAGGATGATTCATCCTTTGAGGTTTGTCTGATTCGTGTGAAGATCACAGTGAGAATGTGTTGTGGGAAAATATTGTTCCATTGATCTGACTATTAGGAAGGTATGGTCATCCTCATGAGGAAACATGGTAGGGGTAAGAAGATATATGCACTGAGTGTCCAAAACATTTTACCAGAAATTCTTAGTGATGATTGGGAGTACTGCTCAATGTTGAGTTGTTATATGGTGTAGAGATTGTAGGATCATATCCTTTCTAGAGATGTATCATACTCATTTTTAGTAATTATATAACATTATTTTTTATAATACCCCAGTATAGTTTTTTATTGGGGTTGTTTTTAGTGAATTTAGAGAATTTTGGAATCTGTGGGGGTTGTTCACAATTGGCACACAATTAGGAGAAGCCTTGTTGTTTTCCCTATGAAATTGTGCCATTTTGATGGCACAATAGGTGGTTCACAATTTGACCAAAACATGTATCATTCATCCCCAACCGTGAACCCTAAGAAAGAGGGGTTTTAACGATTGGAACATGATTTAAAAAACCATATACCCACCTATGAGTAACCATGCACCCCAAGAGTATTGGTACACAGTTTGGAAAGTGATTAACCCACCCAAGAAACTGTTAATGCGAGATTTTCAAACCACTAATTTTAATTTTAATATTTTAAACCCCATAGCCAATATCCAAAATCAACCTATTATAGAGTAATATGATTTACTATGATCTTTGAGTCTTCCAAGAGGATTCCACGGCTCCTCAAACCTCTTTTATTGTGAAATAATGATCTTTTGGAATGGCCAACTTCTCTTCTGATATGTAATTTGTTTCTTCATGTTGTTTTATCTCTCTACAAAATTTCTTTCCCTTATAAGAGGGATGATTTTCCTCTATTATAAATTGTTAGATATATGTTTTTAACACATATTTTTTCATTAGTTCGTGATCCTTGGTTTTTAACCTAAATCACTTCCATCAATTGAAATTTGATCATTCTATATCAAATTGATGGATATGGTTTGGGGGTCGTTCATCAAGGATCATGAGGTATGTGGTACAATTACTAATTAACATATTTTTTATTATGATCTTGTGTACGTAATTGTTTCCATTGAATTTCCACATTATGAAATTTAATTTAAATTATAAATGGAAATTTAATTTTGTGAAATTTGGAAACCCATCATGGATCCCATTATACATATTGGTCTTTATGAGACCAGGTTTGATAGAAACCCATGGTGTGTGAAAATATAATTTATATGATGATTTATACAATGTAAAAGTGGGAATAATGGGTTACTAAAATAAATTTATATCATTATTAAATGTCAACAATGGGAATTGAAGGCTTGGTTCGATTAATCGTGTAGTTTTAATGAATTGTGTAATTAAATATAGACAAATAAATTAATGGGGAAATTGAACATGTTATTCCTTTGGAATCATGTAAATAACAAGGGTTGTTATTGATAAATGAAATGGTGCACCATGTTTTTAATGAATGATAATAAGTTTAATAGTTTAGAACCTTGATATGAATGTGATATCTGTGATATCGGTAATTGAATGATAAATGAGCTTTAGTTTAAGGAATTATGATCCAAATACACATGGGGTGCTGTATTGATGCACCACAGCCCCTAATGCATGCATGTGAACAATGAGGTGTAGAACGTGGACTAAATAGCTAAATATTCATGGGGTCCTATAATGATGTAATATACCCTCGATGTGTGTGTGTGTGTGAATATGAAAAATTAATTGTGGGTTTTGGATTGATTATCCAACTAGACATGGAATTCTAGATGGATTATAATGCCCCCAATGCATGATTATGAGATAAAATTGAAATTAAATTAACAATGAAATCCACTAAAAGAATGATTTTTTGTATTCCCTATGGTATATGGATGAGACAATGTAATGGTATTAAGAAGTTATGATATAGTTGGATAAAGAATAATAAATGTGAAACCTATTTACTTTTTTCATTTATATTTATTCTTTATACAACTACATGCACTGTTATAGATAGGTTATTTCTTTAGACACCATTGGTGGTGGCCTACTGAGTTGTACTCACACCCTAATCGGACTGACTGATTGGTACCCGAATGGACTTGTTATTTATCGGAAAGGATAAAGGTAAGAGTCTTATGTCAGATGGATTAGTTTCAATTGAGAAAAGATTGTAGATTAGGTAGACTGACATGATGTCGGGACCCTCTTGGGTGTTTTCTGTGGGTAATTTTATTTTTGTTTTCATTAGAAAGATGAAACTTCTATAAAATTGCATATTTAATACTTTAGTTTATATTCATTTCCCCTGTTTTGGATTCATCATGAGATGTTGGTCATTTTATTGAGTATCATTTATTATTGATTATTAATTTATATTAGCATTTATTTATTTATATCTGTTGTGATCACACTTTGAAAAAGATTTTATATTATCGCCACATTATATATTAGACCCACTATTCTAGTCGGCATTATCTGGCATATGGGAAAGGATTCCTAAGGTTACGTATTTAAAAGGGTCGGGGCACATGTATGTGGCATACTGATCTGAACGTTACAACACTCGCATGATTTTTACAAAAAAATTGAATATCTCACAAATGGCGAATCAAATGAGAAATATGAGACTATTTTCAATATGGGATGAGTGTTTTACCCTAGTCATGGCATAACATATTTTTTGTTGGTTATTTGGACAAATTGCACATGATGATAGCTTATTTAATATTTTTATTGTATTTTTTATAAAATTAATAGAATAATTTCTAAATGGTTTATCATATTAGAAATATAATCACACCTTTAGGTTTGAGATATGTGTTTTACCCTAGGGAGGATGTATCATCTATTTGTGTTTGACGTTTGGTAAGATCGCACATATGGTTAAGTTATTAATTAAATTTTTATATTATTTTTATTAAATTAATTATTAGAATCATTTTTACTTTGGGTTCCTCTCCAAATTGTTTTCTTCTATATATCATTTACATCCTTATCAAAAATCCTTGGATTCAAGTTGTTTTTGTTTATTAAAATTAATAAAGACTTAAATAGATGAATTAAAAAACAATGTAATCAATTTTCGGTTGATATTTATATTAAATGTATTTAAGGAATTTGGGGAATTAATGTGTCGTGGTATTGGTGTTTTTATAGCCAAATGGTTCATCTTAATACACCAGTTGATCCTATGGAGTGTAAGTGGAATTGAATCCCTCTTACATTTAATTGGGATACCTCTGTAGATCATGAGCCATAATGATGACTTTCCTCCTCCTTCCCTTAGTGATGCATGGCACATGAAGATATTGAAGATGGTGTGTTTTTTATATATTTTTATTTTATGTATTCTATTTTTTCTTAATTATAAAATTATTGAATATAAATTATTGATTAGAATGGATTGAAAACCATAGGTTTATCAAGGGATGAATTATTGAGATTTCAAGATGATAAATATTTTAAATTTTCAATGGTTAGTTACAAAATTGTCAAATGACAATTATGAGATTATCAATGAATGATTATTAAAATTAACAAATTATTATTACTAGATTATCAAATGGTAATTATTAAAATTATTAAATTATAATGTTTATATTTTCAAAGGATAATTTAAATAATAAAAATTGTAAATGGATAACCACATGGATATATCTATGGATTATTTATAGTGTTTCTAGAAGATAGTCACATTTAATTATCAAAGGATAATTACAAAAATTGTCAATTGATAATTTAATTTTTATCAAAGGATAGATTATTAATGTTATCAAAACGTAATTATACAGGGGAAATTTATGAAAAATTGTCAATGTATAATTGAAAAATGACAATTTATGAGAAATTATCATAGAATAAATATAAAATGATAATTTATGATAAATTATCAAAATAAATTTTTTTAAGGATAATTTATGTTAAATTATCAAGGAATAATTATAAATTGATAATTTCTTTTAAATTATCAAAAGATATTTATTAAAGTATAATTTTTTAGAAACTTTCAAAGAATAATTATAAAAATATAATTTGTGATAAATTATCAATGTAAAATTATAAAAGGATTATTTATGACAAAGTCCAAGAGAATAATTATTATATGATAATTTAGGATAAATTATCTAAAGATAATTTTAAAATGATAATTTATAATAAATTATCAAAGAATAATTATAAAAATATTATTTATAATAAAATATCAAAAGGTAAATATAAAAGGAAAATTTATGAGAAATTATCATAGAATAATTATAAAAGGATAATATGTGATAAATTATCAAAATATAATCATGAAATGATAATTTATTAAAACTTATTAAATAATAATTAAAAAAGTATAATTTATTACAAAATATCAATGGATAATTATAAAAGGATAATTTATGGGAAATTATAAAAAATTGATTATAAAAGGAATATTTATGATAAAGTATTAAAACATATTTATAAAAGGTTAATTGATGAGAATATAATAAAGAATGACTATAAAAAGATAATTTATGAGAAAAATTAAAATAATAATTTTAAAAAGATAATTTATGAATAATTATGAATTATTAACTATAAAATGATAATTTATGATAAATTATCATTGGGATAATTTTAAAAGATAAATTAATAATGAATTATCAAAATATAATTATTCTTATGGAGAATTTTTTGAGGGCATGCGCTAACCTAGAAATAATAATTTACAAATTATCCATGAGAGATAAATTATTATCACCAGTGAAATATTATTTCATTTTACAATAAAATAACTATATTTGGTTCTAGGAACCCTATTTTAATCTTCAACATTGAAATGTTGATGTTTACGATAATAAGTCCCGGAAAAGTTGTTCTAAACTATTAAGGTTTACACTCGAGTTATTGATCCCCAAAGGGTGTTCTCTCTTTTACTTTGATATCAATTATTTTTTATGTAGGGATTTCTTTAACACTTTTTATCTATTACACATTTTTAATTAATATGCTTTATGCATAGTAAAATTTGATGACCAAGCTATTTTATGATTTCAAGTGGGTTTTTGTGTTGTCTTTAAAACCTTATAAAAACTTGTTTCCATGAGTACATTGTATCTTGTTATTTGTGATTGAGGTAAATAAAAAGTATTATTATGCTACCTTACTTATGATGAAGTGTTAATAATTCTGATGTATCCCAACATGATATGTTTGTATTTGTGCTATTGTTCATGGATCCCGAGGAAGGTGGGTTGTCTTGAAATTTTTATCCCTTAGTGGGGATGTGTTTATTACATGTTATGATTGTGATGAGGGGCCTATACATAGGTTAGGGATACACAATTGGCTCTTGGATTCAATTTGATGCACTAGGTGCCTAGAAAATTCCATGGGGAGTGTTCTCAATGCCTATTGAATACCAAGTAGCTCTCAATTCACAGTGATTGTTGGGAACAAGAATTTCTTGAGGAATAGATTATGTCGATTTCCACGATAACACAATGTCATGTAGCATGATTTATGAGACTTTTGGGTACTTATTGATTATTTTTATACCATGATTTTCCTTATGGAATATATCGGAAGAACCTATGGTCTGGTGTTTATAGAGGCTTGGATAGCACACGATCACTAACTTTTACAATATTTGTTACTATGAAAGCTATGAATGTATTATTATTATATAATATTCATGTATATTTGATAATATAAAGTTAACGATGCATTGATGGTGTCCTACCGAGGCTTTTATGTGAACCTAAATCAGGAATTTCATTGCACTTATTGATTTCATTAGGGGACTAATGATGGGAATGGGCCTTGTTGCAGAGAGTAAAGTAGATGAGTATAGAGCTTGTGGTTTGATATTCTGAATACTTGTGTAAACATTATATTATCATTTATTTATTTATCTTATTTATTTAACATAGATAGTAATTTCAATTTTGGGAGATTATTTTATTTACATATCTCATTTTCCATATATTTAGTTACTCTACATTCTTAATCTAATAATTTTTTGTTATTGTTATATTTTATTGTTGATCCCACGACACTATATTGAGGGAATTAGGACCACAATATCCGACTTAGACCCTCACTGCCAGTTAGAAACCAATTTTATATTAGAAATTACATAGGATGTTAGTTGACACTCCATCCTAAACATGGTGTTTTAGTTTGGGAAGATGAAAATGGTATTAGAGCATCATGATTTACTAGATATTTGTTATATTTTCCATTGTATGGGACATGATTTATATGATATTAGATGGAGGGGACTCGGTTAGGGGAACTACAATAGTGCTTGTCCAACACTGTATAGTGGTCCTCCAAGTTTCTGTAAAGTGGGGAATTTATGTTTTACTGTTACAATTGATTAAACACACCTTGACTGACACACATGACATTGATATGTGGTTTAAGAGATTTTGGTGCTTTCATGCATCATGAATATGCATTTAGGTTCACAAGAAATATATATTTGGTCCAATAATTCATTATAGATCATAATTAAATTTCCTGATTTGTGTTATCTTTTCAAGATAGTTTCATAATGTGAGATATTTATGTTTCATACTATTGTGATATATCTTATTTGGAATTAATTATTGGAACTTACCAAGTTTTTTTTTGTTTATATATGATAAATATGACTAACACAAAGGGATGAAGACATGGGTTCATGCTATGAGGTCTATACCTTGGTTTCAGGGTAGACTATTAGGAAAACCATGTGTGATCCAATAAAATGAAAATGATCTATTTAGGTTACTAGTTTTCTTATATTATATAGAATATGTCACCACAATGTGTTTTTAGGGAACTAATTTTGAATCAAGGATTAAATCCTTCTATGAGGGAAGATGTTTATGTTTTTCCATACGATGTGTAAGAGGATGTAGTTGATCATGATTTCACAATTGCTTTGTAGTTTATGAAGAAGGGTATGTTTATTATGAATTATTTCTCTTAAATTTAATACTAAGAGAAAGATTTAAGAACTATGGTTGAATAAGACTTTATTTTCAACTTTGTAATTCTTTATCAATCTTTAGAACTAGAGGTCCTTAGGATATAAGAGAATATTTTGAAATATTTTTAGAAAATTTGGCCTTGCTGATACTCAAAATGAATGGCATGTTATGTTTAGAATTATCTTATACGAGGATCATAACAATTTATATACCCCATATCATTTGGATCCAACTGATCTGAATGATATCAAGGAACATGTATAAGACATGGAGGGTAAATAATTCATAAGGATAAGAAATTTTCCACTATGTTCACTAAGGTTGTTCTCATAGATGGTGGATGATATTATTTGGATGTGTTATAATTACTGGAATATTAATAAGGTGATAATGGAGAACCAATATCTATTACTTAGGTTGTACGATATTTCTAATATTTTATGGGGATTGGAGTGGTTCTCCAAGATTAACATCTATTTGGATATTACTACATTGGAGTTAGTGAGGAAGACATTACAAATATGGTGATTTAGAGGATTTATGGACTGTACGACTACAATTAATTTCATTCGGGATGAGGATCCATTCTCTAGTGTTCACGGACCAAATAAAAATACTTTACATACACACATATACTCGTTCATCATGGTGTTTATCAATGATATCATCATATACTCCATAAAACCATATTAACATGATAATTACTTGGATGTACTCTTGAGTGTGCTTTCAGCACACTAGATTTATACCATGCTCTAAAAATTATATTTTTTATTTAAGAGGTGACATTTTAAGACGTGGTTTCTACGAATTCTATATATATATATCCATATAATTTTTATTAAATAATTTCTAAGAAATAAAAATGGAATGTGTTTTATATTAAGAGCATTATGGGTTTAGTAAGATAAAAAATGGTTTATCCAAGACTTTTCCCGACTATCATCATCCCTGGAAGTGCTGAAAAACAATGGAGTGATGTTCTGATGGCTGGAACAAAATGAAGAGGTATTCCTTAAGCTAAAAATAAGGATGAATAAAACTCTAGTATTGAGTATCCCTAAGCCTGGTATTGGTTATGAATTGGACTGTGATGCATTAAGAATTTATCTGAGATGGGTGCTGATAAAAAAGAGAGAAGGTAGTAGAATATGGGTCATGTAAGAACCCATGAGATGAAATAACATACAAAGTACTTGGAGAATGTATCCATGGTAAATTAACTAAAATGGTTGAGGAAATATCTCTTCGATTATAGAATTTTTGTTTTCAGAAACCATAATTGCCTTCATTGTTTCTTCAAATAGAGGGAGCTAAGCTTGATAAAGATGTGTTGGATTGAGTATCAACATATTTAAGAATTTTGAGATTTTTTATTCACTAGGTAAGTGTAAATTTTTTGCATATTCTATTTGTTATAAGACACATGATGTGTAGGATCTTGGAAGGATTCCTTTAGAGGAGAAACAGATCTTGATCACCTAATTGGCTAACTGGAGGATGAAAAACATAGAGGACCAGAGCTCTATGATTTGTGCTCACATTATAGTAACATCTTAACTGGTGGAACAGGTAAATGATGGATAAAATTAAAACATAGAGCGTTCATTACTGATATAACAACTAGTTGGTGGTGAATCATTACCTATATGGTTTTTGAATAATGAATATGGGGTCTCGGTACATAGGAGGCTATTAGTCCATCATTCCCCCTGAGAGGAGGTGACGAGGGATCACCATACCTCTATATGGGTAGTACATACTGGTCTAACGAAGATGTATAATGAATTATAGAGTAAGTTATAGTGGTCATGGATGAAGAGGAAAATTTTAGGTTTCGTCTCCAGATTACTTTTTTATCAAAGGATGGAGCACGGGCACCAGCATTCCAGTGGTTTTTTACAGCCACTCAAGATACCTATATATAAGTGAGAGGATTTCACGATGGTCTTTGTAATGGGGTTACCCAGAACCTTGAGTATTCATGACATAGTCTGGGTGATTGTCGATTGGCGAATAATGTCTGACCACTTATGTCATTTTAGATAGACTCACTCAATAGAATAGCTATGAATGATCTATGTATGAGAGATCACACACCATCATATAGTTCCCTTGAGAATTTATTTAGAAAAAGATGGATGTTTTACATCATGATTTTTGGTAGGTCATTGAGAAATCCCTAAGGACTCGACTGAGGTTGAGAAGGACATAAAATACTTGGACATATGGGAAGCCTAAACAAACTATATATTAATTTGAGGAAATTCATCAAGAATGCATATTAAACATCGATGTAGAATGGGATGATCACCTATACATGATATATTTTTCATAAAATAACAGTTACTTGGATTGCATTCTGATAGAACTGTATAATGCTATTTATTGGAGGTTTTATTTCTCAATATTCTATTAGAATGAGGATGTTAATGTAGAATTTGACAACACCATCATGGTTCATGAGACATAGAAGAGTTTTCAGCTAATACAAAATAGGTTGATCATCGGTTAGAACATAAATAAATCGTATACTGACCGTTGGAGGATACCCTTTGAGTTCGTTGTGGGATATCATATATTATCAAGGGTAACTAATAAGTTAGGAAACATACTTATGAGGAACCAATTAAATCTAAAACATTATTTTCATGGAAATTTTAAGATCACTGAGTGGGTTGGTTACGTTTCATATCAACTGGACCTCCCTTATCACTATCATGGAATGAATTAGGTTTTCCATATGTCTCAACATCAAGGGTACATACCGAACCCTACTCATAATGATGATTGAGAGGATCTTGGTCTAGAGATGGATTCATCTTATGAGGAGGGACTATTTTTGACCATATACTAATGCATGAGGGTGTTGAGAGGGATGATGGTACGACTTTTCTAGATTAGATCATAGCATGGATGGTTCTAGGAGGAGATGTTGGAGCATGAGTTCGATATTCGATATCAGTGGTCCGAGTTGTTTCATAAATATTTCTTGAGAAATTTCTTTGGGTAGAGAAGTTGATATTGGAGGGGGGACTGTAATATACTAAATTTTTAATGATAATAAAAACCCTTCATGATTATATTTTTAATTTTTTCTGTGAAAATTATTTTTTTCCATAAAACAATTTAATTTATTTTTTTAGCTGGATTTGAGTAAGGGTAAAAGCCCAGTTAACACCTTGTAAATTTTAAATGAACTATATTTTGAGTTAGGCATTGAGATTTCATGGGATTCTAAGGACACTAGAGCCTCAATGTAGACATAATAAAAATATTAAATATCTTATATTACACACATGTTATTTTTCAAAAATAATTGAATATATGAAAAAATCATGCTTCATATGGGAAATATGAGACCAACATTAGGTACGAATGATGGATTTACACTAGGTGTGAAATATTATTTATATCTGTTAGATGTTTTTTCATATTTAACATGGGTATAACTTATATATTATTTTGTTATATTCTTTTTTAAAATAAATGAATACAATACAAAAGGTGAATAGTATGAGAACTGTGAGACCACTGTTTGGGTCAGGATACAGGGCTTTCACTATACAGGATGTATCATTTTTGAGCATCGGTCATTTAGTCAGTTAACACATAAGATTATGTTATTAAAATTTTTATTTTATTATACTTGTTAAATTAATTATTGAATTCATTTTATATTTGGTTACATCTCCAACACAATGTCTCCTCCATTATTCATGCATGGCCTCATCAGAAACCATTTGAATCAATTAGTTTTCATCCTTTACAACTAAAATATCCTTAAATGGATTAATTATAATACTCAATAATAAATTTTATATTTAAAATAGAATTAAATTGGTGTAATGAATTTTGGGTTTTGTTGTGCTGTGATTGTGGGGTTCTAATATCTAAATAGTTCTGTTTTTTACATCGGATGATCCTATGGTGTTTGAGAGACATTGAATCCCTCCTACACAAGACTGGGAGACCTTAGTATAATAAGTGGTGTAACGACGACCTTCATCCTCCATCCCTTAGTAGTGCATGGTTCTTGTAGATGGAGAAGAACATACATTTTTTTTATTATCTTGATTTATTTATTGTATTACTTTTATTCCATATTTTGAAAATTATAGAAATGAAATGAATGATTATAATAAAGAACAATAAACCCTGGATTTATTAGGGGATAAATTGTTAAAATTACTAGATGATAGTAATTTTGAATTTTCAAAATAACTTTTTAATATTTATCAATTTTTTTATGATATTATCAAAGTATAATTATTAAAATTATCAAATGATAATTTTGAGATTATAAAAAGAATAATTATTAAAATTATCCAAGGATAATCAATATATTATTAAAGGATAATTTATATAATAATATATATCAAAGGATAATCACATGGATTTACCAAGGGATGATTTATATTATTTATAGAGGATATTTACTTTAAATTATGGAAGGATAATTATTAAAATTATAAAACAATAAATGAGAGTTTATAAAAGGATAAATTATTAAAATCATCTGAGAATATACTTAAAAGAATAATTTATGATAAATCATCAAAATATATTTATTAAATGATAGTTTCTGATATATTATTAAAGAATGATTATTAAAGGATAATTTATGATAATTTATCCAAATATTATTATAAAAAAGAAAATTTATGATAAATTATGACGGAATAATTATAACTGGTTAGTTTGTGATAAATTATCAAAAATAAATTATAAAAGGATAATATTTGAGAAATTTTAATGGAATAATCATAAAAGGGTATGTTTTGATAAATTATCAATGGTCAATTATAAGATGATAAATTATTATATATTACCAAAGAGTAATAATAAAAGGATAAGTTTCTATAAATTATCAAAAAAAATTATTGTTGGATAATTTCTGATAAAACATCATCGTATAATTATTAACAAAATTTTTAAAAAATTTAAAAAGGATAATAATATAAGTATAAATTAAGGAAATTTTAAAATAAAAAATAAAAAATGATAATTTATGATTAATTATCAAAAATAAATATTAAATTATAATTTATGTGAAATTATTAAAGAATAATTTTAAGATAATAAATTATGAAAATTTATTAATAAGTATTTATTAAAAAAATTATGAAAATTTTTCAAAACATAATAGTAAAAGTGAAATTTATGTTAAATTACTAAAATATATTTATAAAAGGTATAAAATGATAATTTATGATCAATTATAAGAATATAATTATAAAAGGGTAATTTATATGAAATTATCGAAGAATAATTATAAAAGTACAATTTATGAGAAATTATCAAATAATTATTAAAAAATATAATTTTTGATAAATTATAAAATAGAAAATTATAAAGGGATAATTCATAATAAATTATCAAAATATAATTACTGTTATGGATAATGTTTCTCGTGCATAGACTGGAATAGTGTCATAATTTTGAAATTATATATGAGAGTGAAGGTAACATTACATGAGATATTTTTTTCTTTTTGAAACAAAATAACTGGTTTTTATTCTATGAGCCCCTAAAGAACCTTGAGCATTAATGTGTCAACGTTTATGATAATAAGTCTTTGAATAGATTTTATTGACTGATGAGGTTTCCAATCCAGCTACTGAACCACATTGGGTTGTTTATCCTTACATTTAACATCGATGACATTTGATGATGGAGGTTCCTTTACATTTTTAGCTTTTTTACAACATATTTCTTTAATATGTTTTATGCATAGAAAAATTTCATGACCATAGTAGATATTGATCGCATGTGTGTGTGTATTTACTTGAGAGACATATGTGGTGATGTTTCCCATGAGTACATTGTAACTTGTTATTCATGTTCGATATTGATCACATGTATTGTTATGTTGCCTTACTTATAATGATGTGTTATGATTTATCATGTATCCCATTATGTTATGTGTTCTTTTGTGGTAATTTTCGTGGAACCCATTGATGGAGGACCATTGTGACATGTTTATCCCTTGGGGGAGTGTTCACAGATTGTGATGATGGTTATAAGGGAACTTTGCACATGGTGTGGATATGAAGATTCCTTGTGGATACAATTTGTAGCACTTGATGCCTAAATAATGAGAATAGAAATGTTCTCTATGATGAGTGAATGTTTAGTTTCTCTTGATTCCTAAATAATATCAATAACACGATGTCCTTGATTTCTTGAGTGTTTTGAATTTCATGATCACACAATGTTGAGTAGCATAATTTATACACCACCATTATAGTACTTGAATCTCTTGACGTCGTGATTATTAATCTTGAATAGATCCAAGGAATGTATGGTGGGGGGTTTGTATTGCTTGGTTAGGGAATGAACACTTAGTTTTGGATTGTATGTTATTATTATTATTACAAATTTATAATGATTATGGAATAAACATGCATACCAGAGAACATTAGGTTTAGGGGGAATTTCTTGTGTCCACCTGAGTCTTATATTCCAACCATATATAGGAATTCCAGCATGCATGTAGATTTTATTTGGGATTCAATGAAGGGAAGGTGACCTAGGGAATACTACATCAATGAGGAGTGTGGAGCTGGTGGTGGGATAGGACAGACACTAGAGAAACCTAAATATTATCATACTTTTTTTATCTACATTGCAATCCATAGGTGGGATTTCAACTATATGGAGATGAATTTATTTACTTATTATGGATCCCATTCATTCATATATTCTGTATGTTTACTCTGATGATTTTTTTTTTTGTTAATTGTTTATTATTGATCCTATGACATGACAATATGTGTATATTATGCACACTATAAAATTACATCCCTCACTGCATGTTGGAATCCTCTTGCACATGGAGAGGCACACATGAGGCCATGCGACACTTTAATTCAGAATTATTTTTTTTGTTGGGATGTTACATAAGTCAAAAGTGAACATCAATATTACCAAGTAAAAACTCCAGAAAAGGAGGTCTAGTTTTACTCAAGCTTAGGTCCTATTATCCCTAGAGAACATGGAAATTACATTTATAATAGAAAAATATAATTTCCAAACAGAAAATTAAATTATACCCACATGAGAAATAATCCACTCAATCATGAAAATGATTTCAATAAGTTTCTTGTTGAGAACCGTCAATTCTAAGTAATCTGAAACTTTGATAGTGTGAAAATGAAAGAAGGGAATTGGATAACCTAATCTCAGTTTCATCCTTGGAAGATAGTGATATCAACAACATGGGATAAAATATATGTAGTACGGTTTAGAAGGATAACAATACAAGAAAAGATAAACCAGTGAGATGTAACTATATCAAATAAAGTAGTCTCTAGGGATGAACTTATAGTTATGGTTACTCTCAATGTCATTAAAACTGCAAAAGCATCCTATAGTGACTCTACTAAGATGTAAAAATTCTTCCTTATGGATTATTATGGTTTGAATACCTTAGTTCATGAAGGATTTGATTACATGTTTTAATTTATTAGTATTGATGGTCTGGTTCCGCTGCTTGTCAAAAAAAGAAATGGAAGAACATTTTCATGTGACTTGAGAATCCCCACGAACTATATATCGTGGGTGTGTCAGTATAATACCATTTCAAATTTCTAAACATTCTACACCAAAATCAAGTCATAGGGCCTTAATAGGAACTATTTGAGGCCTGAATGAATCCTACTATCAAGATATGTCATGAGACTCATTAGACTGTCTATTTTAATATTACAAAAAAAACATCTATGGCGAGCAAGATTAACTCATTTCAACCCTAACATAATAGTCAGGTTATGCTCAACCATCAACAATATATCTAGTATGTCATTATAAGAAGTGATATTTAGCATTAAAACCCTAGATCAAATATCATATCGAATAACCATATGAAATATAAAAACCTTTATTTTATCATCAATCATTACCTAAAGAGAAAACTAAACAAACAAAAAAAATTACAAACAATTTCATGGACATATCACCATACTGGTTGCTGAGAAACTCCATGGATTTCACCAAGACTCTAAATTTTAGGTAGAAGCCATTGTTGAAGTGAACATAATAATCATTCCTCTCAAGGAACTCATGTTTCTTCACCATATTCTTTAAATCCTGGAATCTCTTCATAAGCCCATCTTTTTAAAGGTGACACAATTTAGCTTTATCAAATAAGGTGTTTCCGATAACTCAAAATGTAGCTCAAACATTTTACACTAATACTAATCTTCAGAAGGTTCATTTATGAATTAGAATTATTGTGGTTTCTAGTGAATAAACTCTAGAGAATAATTTAGAGATTCTTCAGATTGAGGTTCCACTAGGAAATACTAAATGAAAATGGGTTATGGTACATGTCCCCACTCATGAAAAAGACATAACACTTTCAAAACAAGATTATAGTATATCAGATGAATTTTTTGTGATGTTTCACCAAAAGAATCCTTTTGTGGCCTATTAAAACCTAAAAACCAAGGAATGATTATAGACAAAATCATCATAAAAACTAAAACAGTCAGAAAGGATTTACATGTAAATAACATAATAAATTGTCACTGGGATATCATAACACTCATAACAAATGTGAATAGATATAAATAGATCAAATTATTTCTCAACGGAACTTTCCCAAAAAACCTGAGTGACATAAGGATTGTTATGAAGATAGATGGCCTTAAACTCACTCATAATTACCTTTTATATCCTAGTAATTCTACAACAATCTTTTAGGAAAACCCATACTATATAATGACATCAAGGTCAGATGTATAAAATGTGCCTTCGATGGAACTTTATTATGAACCATCTTAGGTAACTAGGTACATTAAGACCCGATCATGTCCTAACATATCCAACATCGAGTTCTCGATCACCACAGTTTGTTTAGATGCTATTGGAATAATATGAGAAATATAAGGGAGTATTTTTTTCACAAATATAGTGTAAGTCAAAACAAAAAAGTCGATATATCTACACTCTATATAGAGGATGTACCATAATAAACATCTATAACCATTCCCAAATAATACATCTTTAAACTAAACAATATATATTAAATACAAGCCTCAAAACCACATATAATAAGTGGATGACATCACCGCCGGTAACCACCATCACTCTAGGTCCACCAAATCAAGTACATCACCTCATTCAAGTGTCACATTATGTTTTCTTAAACCTAGAAAAATATAATTTTCAAACACCCAAAGGGAAAGGTAGTGTGTGGGAAAAAATAGCAAGAATGGTCTCACCAAGTGTTTCATAATTGATTCCCAGACAATAATTCTTTTATTGTTTCATTTTTTATAGAAAATCCATTCAAATTAATTTAAATATTTGAAATAGAACATTATTTCAAATAAAAATATAGAAGATATATCAAAACATTATTCAATGAAAATTTTATATAAAATAGTTTGAATAAATTATATAGTACAATTATTAATGGAAAGTACAATCAGGTCAAACCAAACAACCCACCATGCTCATATGCTATGTGGAATGTTAGTTTGTGGTAATATGATCCTCACGCTCATTAAATATCATTATGTATTTAGATAGTTGTGAACTCTCAAATAAACACCTCAATAGGGGAAACATTAATTGAAATAACTATACACCCCATTAAGGGACCCATCAGGTGAAATAATGTTGGACATGGTTTAGAAAGTGTTTTAATCATCATTAAATTTCTAGGGAGGGAGAAACCTTGTGTGCTTGTCCCAATAACCCAAATTCTACCTAGGATCAAATGTCCTTTTGACAAAAAATCAATCAAACATGAGGAAAAATCATTTAAAATAATTTCAAATTTCATTGTTTAATTTCCCAATTTAAGTTTTAATATACATTTTCATTTCAAAATGAAATCAATGATTTCATCAAATTCAAGACTTTTCAAATAATTATTCATTTTTATACAATTTTCCCATGAATAAATATTTAAAAATTTCATTAAATCGACTTTCAAATAATTCCATGTTTTTTCTCAAAATACACTGTATAAATTAAATTCCATTAAAATTGATGGGTTTTACCATTCACGTTACCTTTGTAAATAATATACCAAATCATGTAATATTATTGTTTTAGATCAATTGAAAAAAATCATTTCAAATCAATCATGTAACATGGGGTTTCAATTGTAGGCTAATTCATTATGGAAGCAAATTCCATTAATTATGCTATAAAATTAACAAAACACCCACAAAAGGATCAAACAGTGAAGGAGAATGGGTATGATATAAAAAAATCAAACTTGTAATCATGATACATCAAATTAAAGATCTACTAAATAAAAAATGTGAGAATTTTCCAATCTCAAAGGGGATCGAATAATCTGATAGAGAGGAACCAAATCAAGGGTGAAAACACATACCAAAGAGGGATCAGATCCTACACCATCACTTTTATTCACAAGGGGAAAGGATTAGAGATCCATGGATTCCTATACAAACCCATTAAAAGAAATATAAACTCATTATGGTCGAGTTGGGGCATTTAATAATCTTAAATTCTCTTCCTTGGATTATTAATTAAAATTTTGGCCGAATAAAAATCAGTTGGCAATGTTTTTTATTTAGGTCACACGGTGAGGAGTAACTATGCACCCATACTGGTCATCTATATGGAGTTCATCGTTTAAACATATAATAAGTAAAAAATGTGGGTATTCAATCATTGAATAATTTATCCATGTGACAAAATTGTCACATATTAATATTTCACCTCTAATTCTTTTATAATAATCAAACAATAATTTTATAAAATAAAATAAATTCATACAACCACATAATAAAAATATTTGAATAAATATTTTTAAAATATTAATTATTAAAAAATGAAAAGATTTAATTGAAAATTCATTATTCAATAAATAAATATTCAAATAAAATCACACCAAAAGATATTCATAATATATAGACTGGTTATGCAATTTATGTTATATATTATTATATTAAAATATTGGCTAAGAAGTATAAATTAAAATTAATATAAAATAAAATAATTTCTATGTCAAGTTATATAACCTAAATAAAAACCATTTTATTCCATGAATTGTCATGTTTTTAGACCACCACAAAAAATTGAAAAAATAAATCATTGCATCATCGATTCAAAAAAATATGTTCAATAATTGAAATCATAAATTGTTTTAATTTAAATGCTATGAATATATGAAATCATTAAAAAAATACTTCATTATACCCACTATATAAAATTTACATAAATTTTATTCATAGAAAAAAATAAAAAAATAAATAAAATATTTATATTTAAATTATTCTACCTAACACCAAGAATTAGTGTGTATATATATTCACACAAAAAATTTAACATAAATACTCATATTTTTTCATCTCTTTTCATATAATCACAAATTATTCCATCATCATAAATTTATTACAACCCATCATCAAGATCATGCCATTTATTTTAGTTAGTTAACAAAATATTATTTAACTATTAAAGATTATATCAATAATATGGTTATTAATAAATTTTTTTAACCAAAATTAAATTATAATAAATATGATAAATAAAGGTTATCCAAACATCCACTCACATATTCCATGTTAATTTCAATTATAATGAAAAATATATACCCAAATATCCACACAAATATAGATTTGAATTTAATGAAATTGATAATCTAATTAATTTCTAATTCAAACAATAAAAACACATGAATAGGAATAAACATAATTCCCTACTTTAATATATACTAAGAAATATTTTTTTTTGTGTTTTAAACACAGACACACACACACTATGATTACACAACTTGTAACAACCACATTGTTTCATAAAAAAAATTTGACTTGTATAAAGTAAAAAAAAATGAATACCAAACTAATATCATTTTTTAATCTTAGACACTAGTAAGTCTATAATACTGTGGTCATATTCTATAAGGCCTTATGTGGGTTAATTAACTACCAAAGGCTAGAATCTATTACTTAAGGAGTAAAATATATCTTAATAAGTTATTTTACTAAGTCAAGTTTCCTAATAAATTTGTTAAAAGTAAAATTCGATATAAATTGTTTTTATTAATGTTATTAAACATGAAACTAAACATATTTTTGGAATTATAATATGAGAGTATAAATTTTGACAATTTATGACGTTTAATGTATATTTTTAGTCATTATTAGATGTGTATGAAATATTAGAGTTATTATTATCTGATTATTTTAATTTTATATATTTATTAGTGGTTGTAGGTGTAAAAAATAAAACATATTGTTTTCCTTTTAGTACATTGTTATTAATGAAGTAGTACAATTACCACTAGAATGACACTATTAGGCCGATGTGTGTTCACATAGAAAACAAATTGTCTAAATTTTTTATTAAACAATAATTGGTTATTAATGTATTTTTACCTTTATTATTTTAAAAAATAAACCTCCCTCATGTTATCCCCCTCCATATTACCAAATAATGGTATGAATTTCCCTTTTTTCATCAAACTTTTATCTATCCACAACAATGAATGCAAGGTTTTTAGAGTGTTTCTTAATCAACTAGTGCATTGTAAAATGAACATAAATATCTTATCATCATCTTTCTAATCTCACAATGATTTTTGACATATTTATTTTGGGTTTTATGATTTCATTTCATGAATGCATCATGAAATAAATTAATGGATTACAACATATTTCTTTCATTAATAAAGGAAATTTAAATTATTTTTAATATCTATCGATGGATGTTTTTATTCTAGGGTTATGAAAAATTGTTTTTTTTTATAATTTATTAACGTTTTGATATAATTTATGGATTTTTATATTGAATTAATTGTGGGGTTTTTAATTTTATAATTTTATATATATTTTATGAGTTACAGTAATTATATTTCATTGGTATTAGTTATCTAATAAATATTATTTATTATTAATAAATATTCAAGTGTTATAAAAAAAATTTATTGAATATTAGGAATTCATTAGTCATCATTAAAAAAATTTGAGGTATATACGAATTTATTTTATCCTTTTCCTAGTACCCCTATGTATTCGTTTATGTTTTTATTGATATTTATGCCACTTGTTTTCCAAAATCATAAAAACTGTTAAAAATAATATTGGTTAATATAAATTTCTAGTTTAAATTGATATATTTTTATACCATGTTAATGGTATCCTATTGATTTTTTTTTAATTAGTGTTTTTGTTTTGGGTTATCTATATCTTTAAAAAAATTGATTTATAAACATGGAAATAATATATTTTAATAAATAATTTACCATTCATGTACACTTTCAAATACTTAAATAAAATATGTTGTAAATTTTAATGATTAATTTAAATATATGTTTTTATTTATATCTAATATTTTTCAAATATGGGGTCATTTTATAATCAATTTATGTTATTATAGTAAATGCAAGAGTTATAAATAATTTGATTATCCATTCCTAATTGGTTTTTATTTGATATTTTATACATGTTTTCTTATATAATGATCATAAATATCATTTCGTTAATTTATATCCCATATTCATTTATTATGACATGAGTTCATGTTTTCATTAGTTATTAAAATAGTATAATTTACTTGATTTACTATTAAAACAACATCTACAAAATTCTACATAATTTTTATAATATAGAAGTTATTTTATATTGGAAAAAGATCATGTTAATTTTTCATAAAATAATTTTGATGAAGAACTTTAATCGAACTACTGAATATGGAATTTTGTTATAAGGAAAAGTAAAATCATGTTATTTTATTCAATCCATATTGAGTTTTTTAATTAAAAATAAAAATTTGGTCTTAAATAAAAACTTTAATGTATATAATTTCATTAGTAAATAAAAATTTAAGGTTTCCATTATCCTATTTAGAGATTTAATTCATTTATATTGGATATTTAAAAAATTAGAAACAATTCAATTGAACATACTTAACCTGTTTAATAGAATTCCTTAATTTTGAGTTAATAGAAATGTTTGATTACATTATATTAAATTATTTGGTATATTAACTAATTTATTTATATTATAATATTTATTTTTTAAAACATTGGTTGTATTTTTTTCTAATTCATTAATCGTAAATAATTTATATATATAAATATAAATATTTTTGTCATTTTGAGAATATAATATATTTGGAACTCACTCATTAATATTTTTTAATAATTCATTCCATTCTTTAGAAACATGATAAAATTCATTTATATTCTAAAAGTTTAATGTTTTGTTATACCTTTTTTTAAATATAACTAACATTGGTAAATATTATATTTTATTATAATATTTTTCATAGTAAAAAGTATTATTAATTTTTTAATGATAAAATCAAATTTAGATACAGAACATGAATTTTTATTAGTATGTATCATACATAGTGTGGTTGATTCATGAAAACATCAAACGTATACTATATTTAATACATTATTAATTTTAATAATAGTATAAATTGGTCTTTCTATCCCATTTTATACATATAATGATTTATATTATTAAATAGTTGTTATTTTTAGTACCATGATTTATATACAGGTAGGCCTTTCACTTGTAGGCCTTAAATTAATTCTTATTAAAGGATTTATCTAATTCTGATTATTCCATTTACAAACCATAAATTGTTTCCTATGACAAATTTGTCATTTTTATTTTTATTTTTAATGAAATAGCATTGGAAGCTCTCTCATAATACTCATATAAGAATTATGTATTACCAATGTGCCTTTACGATCTCCATAAGAAGTTAATAAGTGTTGGAAAATAAACACTGATTGATTAGAAACTATTTTATAAAAAATAATTATCCAAAGAAAAGAGTTTCAACTAAAAACCAGACATTCAATACTCATATGTAAGCCATTTATACTTATTAAATACAAAGTATTGAAAAAAACTATATATTTAATAAATATCATATACCAAATAAATATGATATAGAAAATCAATATTTCATAACTATATGTAGTCCAATTCATTATTGTGGGGGAAAAACATAAATAAAAATATTCATAACATCTCACCATTACATGAGTTAAATTAGGGTTTGAGAAAGATTAATTAAAGTTTTGGTAATATTATAATGAAAATTATATATTGATTAAGAAATATAAATATCCAAAAATCTAATATAAATGAAAACGGTTTCTACCCATATATATGTTAAACGTCAGATTCTCAATCTATCACCTTAATAAGAATCATATGGTATCTATTTATAATATATTATAATAATTGTAGGATTTCTTATTACTAGCTTATTATAAGACTACATCTATATATACATGAAAAATATATTTTTGTAGTGAGATTACCCATCAAGGTTGACCTGAAAACATTTCCTGTACCTAAAATTTTTAATGTAAATCATGGAATGATAGTTTTAATTGAAATAATGATAATATTTTTTTATCTGTCATAAAAAACATTTTTAATATAAATACATAAATATTCATTTCAAAAATTGTTACTTTAAAAATGTAATAAAAAATATATAAGTATTTTAAAATATATTAGTATATAATTGAATGATGAAATTTAAAAAAAAAATTATACAATGATTTAATCAATGCCTCGTGAGAGAGTAACTATTAGACTAAGATAGAGTGACATTGAATTCTTATACTTAACCAATACGTAACCATAACTATTTAAACTCATGGATATTACACTTGGTATTAAATGATCATAAACTAGTGAGTATATCCACTAATAATATAAGAATCATAAAATAATGGTGAGAAATTAATGGAAATAAAAAATATAATATCATAAATTGTGCACCCTATTCATAATGGAGTTATTGTTGAGATTGTATGTGAATATTATATACTCAATAATACCAAATACAGGATCACAATAATAGAGATACTGACTAAATTATCTAATGATGCGTAAAATACAAAAGTGGGGTAAATTGTATTATTTAAAAAATTCATTTGGAACTTTTAAAGATGTTTATATTTAACAAAGTTGAATAAGGATATTCAGAAACCTCTATGTTCTATACACTTGCTAGATTCAGAAAATATGATTCTGAGAAAGTGAATCTGGAAAGATGGTTCTAAAAAATGAAACTTAATTTATATTTAAAATGATAAATATATTACCTTAAAGCGTATAGAATCTTTCTTAATCAAAGTACAAGTATAAGAAAGTATAAGATAGTTATACTTTCCTCAAAAAATAAAATCAAGCGAAAAACATGTAACAAGATAAATAAGAGGTATTAAATCTTTTAACACAAAGAGAAGGTTATCCATCAACCTCGGCTAAAGGTCCCTTGATTTATAATTTCAAGAAAATATGTCTTACCCACACCAGGGTAATCCCTCTATATGGAAATCGGATTCTGTCTTGTTATCCCCACAAGCCCTCAACATTAAGGTAGTAGGCACCTCTATCTTCCTAAGCAAGGAAGCCCTCAACTTCAAGGTAGTTTGCACCTATGTCTTCCTATCCCCAGAAACCCTCGATGGTACACAGCAACAATTGGAGTCACACATAGAAAATCTGAATAAGAAGTTTAGTATGAAAAAAGCAATGAAATTCACTCTCTAGAAATCACTTCAATAGTATTTAATCTCTAGAGTCATAAAACAGTTTTATGTGCTCTTTCAAAAGAGATCCTATTTATAGTCACATCAACAATGGTCTGTCCCTCCTCTAACGGTCATATTCTTCCTTGATTCAGAGGGACATGTACACGTGTCACTCAAACAATGGTCTGTTAGTAACTGAATGCACGACATTTTTTTATAACAAAAACATGTGTAAGAAAAGATTTGGTTACAGGATAAAATCAAATATTCAGAATGTAAGGAAAATAAATGTTCAAATTCTAACCAAAAATGAATTCAGATTCTATAATACAAGGATATTTGGATTCTGTTTTCTAAGGAATTCGGAACCTAAACTCTATTGATTTCCGAAATCTGAATTTAAAGTAAATTCAGAATATGGATTCACAAGAATTCAGAACCTGAACTTACAAAGTTCAGAGTCAGAGTTCATGAGAATTTTGGGTCAGAACTTACAATGTTCGGAGTCAGAGTTCATGAGAATTGGGAGTCAGAACTTACAAAGTTTGGATTCTGAATTCATAGAACTCGAAGTCAGAACTCATAAGAGTTTGGAGTCTGAATTTAGAGAACTCGGAGTTAGAACTCATAAGAGTTCAGAGTCTGAATTCAAAGAACTCGGAGTCTGAACTAAGAAGAGTTCAGATTCATAATTCCATGAACTTTGAGTTAGAACTCATAAGAGTTTGGAGTCTGAATTCATAGAACTCGGAGTCAGAACTCAGAAGAGTTAGAAGTGTGAATTCAGAGAACTCAGAGTCTGAATTCGGATAATTAATACAAAATTCTCTTTATCTAAGTATTATATGATTCCGAGGTTTTATACCTGAGACCGAAGTTGACACTTAGACAAGATAATGAACACCTAAAAACATGGTAAGGAAAAATTTCTTTGGGGAAGAAAAAATTTCCTTATAGAAGTAAAGCACAAGGTAAAATGATGTTTTCCTTGAGATAAGGTGTTTGTGATTTTCAAAACAAGAAGGAATGGTCAAGTCATAAGGAAACCTTATTGACTTAACAATATCCCCCATGTTTGAAGGAATGGAAAAGTCAATAGGAAAATCTTATTGACTCAACAATCTCCCCGTTTATGGAAAGCACAAAAATCCTTATGAAAACGAATAAACGGAAATAGAAAAAAAATATTTCTAGACATTGAAAATCAAACTTATCTACCTTTTCACATGGAAAACGATGAATACGACTAACTTCCCCTTAGGCTTTGGGACACTAAGGATCATATTCTATATTTTCGGAATGATATTTTTCATTATCTTGAGTACGAAAATCTTTGTAATGAAAACTCCCACCTTAGATAAACTCCCCCTTACTTAGGGTCGTTTCTTCTTTTCTTAGTATTGTTTTTTCCTTTCTCTCCCTTTGTTATTTTAAAAAAATATTTTAGGTAATGGAAAATGAATTATAGTACCTGAAATATTAGTACAGAGAAACCAAACAAAACAAGTAACCAAAATTTCATTAATAAAGGAAGAATTTGTATAAGGAAGAAAAAAAGAAAAGAAAAGATCAGACGAGATCTATTTTCCTTCCTTTTCCTTGGGTATCAATTTCTTCACTATAGTTTTCAGTTTTTTGAGTTCCTTGTGGTCTTCCACTACTTGATTTAGGATCTAATCCCAATCCTCTGCTTTCTTCTCTAAAGATTTGATCATTTCTTCCTTAGCCTTCAAAGCCTCTGTATGATCCTTCAACAACTCATCTTGTTTAACTAGCTTCTCTTCAATCTTTATCCGAAGATCCCTTTCCCTCTTCTAACATTGGGTAACAGAATATAGCTTCCCATTCAGATACCCTACCTCTTGAATCCGTGTATTCTGCTCAAGATTTAGCTTTTCCTCAAATATATTCGTGAGATCCTTGATTTTACTATCTTCAATATCAAAATTTTCCTTAACATCATCTTGAAACTCATGAAGCTCTATCAAATCTTTGACTATCCTCTTTAACAAGCTCACCACTTTCATACAAGATTTTTTTTTGAGAATTGTAGTTTGTAAAGAAGTTCTAAAAATCAGCCTCAAGTTTTACACACTTACCCATCACCATGGATACTGAATCTGATTTTTGATTCAACGGGTGTTGGAGCATCTGACATCTTGAGTCAATGCTTGGAATGATCGGAGTGGTGTCAACAAGATTCTTAAGTGATTGAATGAAAAAAAATGTCGTAGGGATGATGATTCCGAATCAGAGACTGTAGTTGGTGAGGGATCATTCTCTATTTGAACAAGCTTCCTATTCAAAGATCCAACATATTCCTTTTTCCTTAAAACAACATTAGTATGGGTATCCTTAATCACTTTTTTACTTTAATCAGTTCATGGAACGACTTCCTCATCTGAAGACTCATGTTCGTTGTCAGACAGCTAAACAACTCTGTCTTTATATATCTTCTCTTTATTATCTCCTGCCTCAGCATATTCAGGAAGAATTAAATGCGATTATAACTTCCTTCCTTAGATAAATTGTTCACTTCATCTACAGCCTTGTCATCTAATCCAGGAGTAGCAAGCTTTGAAGATCCATCTTGAGAAGACCGGACTAACAATTTATCGGATGTGCTTTCCTTCTCAAGAAAGTCCTCCACTTTTTTGATCAAATTCTCTATATCACTACAGCTTTCTTCTTCTTAAACTTCTCCCAGAGATTCTTTCTGTTCAAAAACCTTCTCCTGGGATTTTTCCGGAGTGATGAAGTTTTTACACGGGGTTTCAGGTAAAGCATCTACCATGAAAGATTGAGGAACTAGAATATTCACATATGCTATTTCAGTATCCCCCAAAAGGGATTGCACAATTTCAGATTTAATCATCCTTTTCTTTAACTTTTTTTTATTTAGATTGCTTCTCAAGATCATCAGTTGTCTTCTCTTTTAAAGCCTTTTCCTCAGCAGGATCCAAACCAAATTTTTTCTCCCTTCTTTCCTATTCTTTTTTCTCAATTATAATGAGAATATGCTTAGTCAGGTTGATCTTCCTTTGGTTTACCAAGAAGTCCAAAAGGTACATGTCACTCTTATTTAATGTGTCCTTATCACCCTTTCTCAGAATGATAAAACCCTGAACCCATAATTCAAGGATCCGATTATTTGTAGAAAAATGATAAATCTTTGTAGTCTTGATATCGGAATGTCCAAGACACTCCAAAGATTTTACTTTGATAAAACATCCTTTAACATCCAAAAATTTATGGGAATAGAATTCAGCTTCCCCTTCATAAGACAACCCCACCAAACTAGCATCCTTGGTGTATGAAAGTTCATAAGTTTTTCCATAGATTTTGAATGAAAATTTATCTCTTTATTCATCCTTAATGAAACTAAATGATTCTTAGAATTCCACAAGAAAATCAGGATAAACTACATCTTGAGCTCCATCCTTTGATTTAAAAACGCTTTCCGATCCATTCAACCTAATTTTCTTGGATATAATGGAATCGTACTTGGCAAAGAAATTCGGATGCACCAACCTCTCTATGTAAATTTCCCACTCCGAAATCAACATGACAGTTGACATCTCTTGAGAAGGAACTTTACCCGACATTCGAATTTCAGCAAGACTTGAGAGGTTTGGAATGGGATTTTGAAAGTGGGGCAGAGCTTCGGCACGCAAAGGATTGAAATACGATGTGGGAAAACCCTTCGAGGGTCTTTTATATAGGTGTTGGAGGTGACTATTGAACTTCCAAATACAATCTAATGGTTGAAAATCTTGAGATCAGATATAATGGTTGAAATGATATCCACAAGGAAAATTTAGTTGGATCCGATCTTTTGAGGTTTTTAAAGGAAAACAATCGTATTTAAGGAAAAAAGAATCCAAAAAAAAATTAAAACACAAAAGAAAATACCAGAAAGTAAATGATGACTACGACAGCATAGGAAAGAAAACATCCCTTTCGGATTACCAGGAAGATTATTTTTAATAGGAAAAAAATCTTCTTGATGAAATTTAGATTCCGAAACATTTTGATTATGAAAAAAATGAACATGAAAAAAAAGCTCTATTACAAAAATCTTCAAAACAAAAATCTTCATTATGAAAATCTTCATTACAAAAATCTTGATTAAAAAGATTTTCATTACATAAATTTTCATTATAAACATTTTGAGTGCGAAAATTTTAGACTACGAAAATATTCATTACAAAATTTTTAAAAAATCTAACTACGAAATTTTTAAAAAACTTCATTAAAAAACCTGAAAAAAATTCATTACGAAAAATTTTGAAAACATCATTACGAAAAATTTTGAAAACATCATTACGATGTTTTTTGAAAACTTCATTACAAAAAACTAGAAAAACGTCCTTAAATTTTTTTTTGAAAACATCATTAAGAAATTTTTTGAAAAACAAACAAGAAAATATACCCCCCTATAGAAATGAGTGTATTACTATTAGGAGATTAATTTCATCAAAAAGTTAACAAGGAATATTTATTTACGGTTATCATTCCTAACTTATGTTTAATGTATTAAAATCTATCGGAGGGTAAAGATTTTGTGAAAATATATGCAAATTGATCTTTCATTCTGATAAATTGAAGAATGGTATCTCCTTTTAGTGTGTGATCCCTATGAAAGTGATGCCTTATATCTATCTATTTTGCACGAGTTTGATGTGAAAGGTTTTTACTAAGGGAAATGGCACTTTTATTATCACAAAAAATTTGTGTTTTGGTAAAACTCATACCATAGTCTATGGGTGTGTGTTGCATCCACAACACTTGATCACAACAACTTCCAGCTACTACATATTCATCTTAAGCAATGGAAAGTGCTATTGAGTGGTGCTTCTTGAAAAACCAAGAAACTAATGAATCTCTTAAGAAATGATAAGTTCCAGATGTAATATTTCTATTCATTCTACATCCAAAAAAGTTAGAAACTGGAAAACATTTCAAAATAAAATCATTTCTAGAAGTATAGAAGAGTCGTAAATCCATGGTTCCCTTTATGTAGTGAAAAATTCCTTCCACTTCATTTAAATGAGATTCTTTATGATTGGATTGATATATTGCACATAATAATACTGATGACATTAATTCTGGATGACTAGCTATCAAGTAAATTAAATATCCTACTATACCTCTAAAAGATGTGTGATCTACTAGTTTCCCAACTTCATCAAGATAAAGTGTATTTGAGGGACAAATGAGAGTACTAGTACACTTAGTGTTGTCATATCCATACTTTTTAAGAATATCATTAATATACTTATGTTGGGATATATAGATTCCTTCTAGTTTTTGAAAAATTTGAAAACCAAGGAAAAATGATAACTCACCCATCATACTCATTTCAAACTGAGATTTCATTAGATCCGCAAAGGAATCAGTTAAATATTTCTGAGTTAAACCAAATATAATGTCATCAAAATAAATTTTAACATTCAAAACATTTTTCTTTTATTTCTTTATAAAAAATTTTTGATCTGCATTTCCCTTAACATAATTATTTTGAAGCAAAAATCTTGTAGGTTTGTCATACCAGGCTCGAGGGGATTTCTTATGTCCATAAAATGATTTTTTGCGTCTTAAAACATGATCAGGAAGTTTTGTATCTTCAATACCAAAAGTTTGTTCAACAAAAACTTCATCTTGAACATAACAGTTAAGGAAAGCACATTTGACATCCATTTGAAAAAAATTGAAATTGAAGAATGCTGCAATGGCATGTAAGATACGAATAGATTTAAGTCTAGATACTGGAGCATAGGTTTCTTCATAGTCTATTCCCTCTTTTTGATTATAGTCCTTATCAACTAATCTAGATTTATTTCATACTGTGATTCTATTTTCATCACACATATTTCTGAACACCCATTTTACTCCAATCATAGAATTTTCCATAGGTATTTCAACCAAGGACCAGAATTTATTTCATTAGAATTCATTTAGATCATCTTGAAAAGATTTTATCCCATCATCATCACCTAAATCTTAATTGTTGATTTTTTGTTCTAATTGGGAATTTAATGTTAGAAGTTATACTTCATTTCATAAGGAACTTCTAGTCCTTACACGTTAATTCACATCACCAATGATACTATAACTTGGATGATTATTTGGAAATAACTATTTTGGTTTTTTGAAAACACATCTGAAGATGTAGGTTGGGGTTGTTTAAAAAAATGGGATCAGTTTCATCAAATTTCACATGTACTATGTCTTCAAGAGTACAATTGTTTTTATAGAAAACTCTATAGGCCTTAGAAGTTGTGGAGTATCCTAATAAGATTCCATATTCGGATTTTGTTGCAAATTTGTATAGATTATCTTTAGTATTACGAATGAATACCTTGCAACCAAAAACATTGATGTAGGAAAGTCTAGGTTTTCAACCATTCCATAACTCATAAAGAGTTTTATTAATAAAAGGTATAATTAAAACTCAATTTATAGTATAACAAGCAGTACTTATAGCATCAGCCCAAAAATTTTGTGCAATAGAATATTCACTCAACATGGTTCTTGTTATCTCTTGAAGAATTATATTTCTTCTTTCAACAACACCATTCTGTTGAGGAGTTCCTGGTGCTGAGAAATTGTGAGTAATGCCTTTTCTACCACAAAAAGTTTCAAATTCAGAATTTTGAAATTCTCCACCATGATCACTATGAATAGTTATCAATGGAAGGTTTTTCTCATTTTTAACTTGGGCTCTAAAACATTTAAAATACGAGATAGATTCAGACTTCATTGGTAGAAAATAGACCCACATAAATCTAGTGTAATCATCAACTAAAAAAATACATAATACTTGCCTCTAATGCTTCCAGTTTGTGTAGGACCAAAGAGATCCATATGCACTAACTATAATGAATCAGTAGTTGAGACTTCACCGACTGATTATAACATGATTTATATTGCCTTCCATATTGAAAAGGGTCAAAAACATTTGAAGATTCAAATCTAAGCTCCAGTAGATCCTTAACTAATCTTTTCATAGAATGTTTTCATAGTTTCTTAAAGGTACAGTGACCTAACCTTCTATGCCACAACCAAGAATGATATTCCATTGCACTAAGGCAAGGTACATCTTGGCTCCTAAGTTCTTCTATGTTTATTGTGTATACATTCTCTTGCCTATGGGTAGAAATAACAAACTCTTCCTTGGAATTGTGTACTAAGTACTTGTCATTCATAAAATTCCCAAGGTAACCTTCATCACCTAATTGAATTATGCTCATGAGGTTGTTCTAAAGACCTTAAAAAAATAAAACATGCGAAATCATTGTTTTTTCAAGAATAATGATGTTACCTATACCAATAATTACTCCTTAATCATTATCTATGAAATTTACATATCCCCCTTTCTTTTTGATAATCTTTTCAAAGTAGTTTTTGTTACCAGTGATATGTCGGGAACATCCACTATCCATGTACCAAGTATTGCTATTGGAAATTTCTTTATTTTCTTAAAAAAAAGAGTTAGAATTTCAGAACCCAAAATTTCTTGGATCAGGAAATTTCAGAAAGAAAAATTTTAGGCGCCCACATTTTCACAGAAAAATAGGCTTTATGAAATCTTAAATACTGAGTTTGTTTAAGGAAAAATTATTTTCCTAATGCCCACCGCAATGACACTTAGTACAGAATGGATCACTTTGAGGAACAAAATAATTTTTACTAAAAATTGGTTTAAAATTAGTATAACCAAAACTATAACTATTCCTTAGAGTTCGGATTTGACAATACATTTTATCAAAATTTTCCTTAGAAATTATGTTTTCTAGATCCTTAGAATGTTTATTCTTCTTAGAATTTACATCCTCGAGATTTTTTTAAATACTTTTGAAATCAACAATTTTCTTATCAATATATTTAGAATCATCTAATATTTCTTTAGTAAGAATAGTTTTCCTATAATTTTCCATATGAAGAATTTTCACAATTTTTTAATTCTCAATCTCAAGAAGTTTGGAAAACCTAGAATCTTCATCATAGGTAGGTAAAATATTATCTTCAACAGAAAAAGATTCTTCATCGGAAGAGTTATAGTATTTACAATCACTATAGTTTGCATTCAAAGAAAAAAATTTCATTGATTAAGAATTGTGTACCTTAGCCATTAAATAATGATTTTCAATAGGTTTTCTGGATATTAGACCAAGATTCTACTATCTAGAAGATTCATAATCTAATGATTCATCAGAAGAGTCACCATCCCTGGCACTCCAGGTGTCATTATATTTCAATACTTTCTTAGCATTAGCCTTGTAGTACTTCTTTTTATTTCTCTCAAAATTCTTTTCCTTTCTTTATTTTATCTTAATCATAGGACAATAAGTTCATATATGTTCAGTTCTCTTGAATTCATAACATGTAACTTCCGAATCATTCTTTTATTTCCTTTCCTTCTTCTTATATCTGGATTTAATGTTCCTCAGCCCAAAAATCGTGTTCATCCTTCGAACAAGATTTTCTAACTCTTTTTTTGAAGATTCACTACAACTAGATTCGGATTGAATAACAACCTTCTTAGATTTGGATCTAGTAACTCTCTCAGGAGTCTTGGATTTCATATGATTTGAAGTCGTAGTAAAATCAACACTACCATTCAAATTCTTCTTCTTAATGTTATCAACATCTCTCTTCATTCTAGTTTAATGTTGAAGAAGAGTTCCAAACATTTCGTCAATAGAAATTTGAGTAACTTTTCTGTTCTCATCAATAGAAGTTCTGTTGGATTCCCACTCATTGGGCATGATATCTTCGATATTATCAAAAATATCTTCATAATCAAATAATTTCTCACCGATGGATTTTAAACTATTCACAATATTCATGAATATTTGTTTCACCATACATATGGGTTCTCCGTAAGGAAAGAAGAAACCATGATATTCATCTCTGAGCATGGATCTTCTTGTTTTAATTATATTGGATGTTCTAAAGTGGGTAACTTCCAGTTTCTTCCATATATGATTTTCTGCTTGAAAACATAAAACATGGATATATATATTTCAAGTCATAGAAAAGAGAAAATTATTTTGTACCTTATAATTCAGTTGACATTCATTCTTTTCTTGATTGGTGAAGGTATTAACTTCCTTGTCAGGGATTTTATATCCTCTAGTAAGTATAAAAAAATTATCAACACCATCATTGATAATAAATGTCTTCAAAAAATCTCCCCAATATTCAACATCATAATCATTTCGATCAAAAATATGAGGTATTATTATATTGAGATTGTCTATGGAACCAACGGTGATTCCTGCCATATTTAATAAAAATAATTCCACAAAAACATTTTAATAGAAAATGTTTTGTAAACAAGGAAAATATTCTTAAGAATGGAAAATATAAAACAAGATTATCTCTAGGAAAAATATGAATCTGAACATTTTGAGTCTAAAAAACTGATTCTGAGAAAAAGAATAAGATGAATTCTCTTCTGAATATAATCGTGAGATTAATTTAGAATGAACCAACCCTCTAATACCAATTGTTGACATGGTATATGAGTATGATATAATCTATAATACCAAATTTAGGATCGAAATAATAGAGATACTGAGTAATGTATCTAATGATTCTTAAAATACATGAGGGGGTTAATTGTATTCTTTAAAATATTATTTTGGAACATTTAAAGATGGTAATGTTTTAAAAAGTTAAACAAGGTAATTCACAAAACATCTAAGTTCTATACACTTACTAGTTTCAATAAATATGATTTCAAAAAACTGAATCTAGAAAGATGGTTCTGGAAAATGAAACATAATGAATGTTTACAAATATATAGATTCTTCCTTAATGTGCATTGAATCTTGCTAGATCATAGTATAATTATAAGGAAGTATAAGATAGTTATACTTTCCTCAAAAAATTAAATGAGGCGGAAAACTAGTAACAAAACAAGTAACAAGTGTTAAATCTTATAACACAAAGAGAAGGGTATCCAACAACCTTGATAAAGGTCCCTTGATTTATACTTTCAAAAAAAGTCTGTCTTACCCACACCAGGGTAACCCCTCGATATAGAAACCGGATCCTGTCTTGCTATCCCCGCAAGACCTCAACTTCAAGGTAGTGGGCACCTCTATCTTCCTCAGCAAGCAAGACCTTAACTTCAAGGTAGTTAGCACCTCTATCTTCCTATCCCCGAAAGCCCTTTATTGTATACAGCAACAATCAGAGTCACACAATGAAAATCTGAACAATTTGTTTATTACCCACAATGCAATTAATGTATCTCTCTATAAATAACATTAACATCATGTAATCTATAGAGTCATAGAACAGTGTTATGAGCTCTTTCAAATAAACTCTTATTTATAGGCATAGCACCAAAGGTTGGCTCCCTTCTCTGACAGTGATATTATTTCTTGAATTTCAGAGGGAGCTATACAAATGTCACTCAAATAAAGTTTAGTTAGTAACTTAATGATTGACATCTTTTTATAACAAAAACAAGTGTAAGAAAATATTTGGTAATATGACCAAAATAAAATAATCATAATGTAAGGAAAATAAATGTTCAGAGTATAACCAAAAAATGAATTCAGATTCTATAATACAATGATCCTTGGATTCTATTTTCTAAGTAATTTATAACCTAAACACTATAGAATTCTAGATTCTCAATTTCAAGGAAATTTGGAATCTAAAATCACATGAATTCGGAACCTGAACTTACTAAGTTCGGAGTCAGAGTTCATGAGAATTCAGAGTTAGAACTTACAATGTTTGGAGTCATAGTTCCTGAGAATTCGGAGTCAGAAATTACAAAGTTCAGAGTCTGAATTTAGGTAACTCATATTCAAAACTCATAAGAGTTCGGAGTCTGAATTCAAAGAACTCGGAGTTAGAACTCATAAGAGTTCGAAGTCTGAATTCAGAGAACTTAGAGTCAGAACTCAGAAGGGTTCAGAGTCTGAATTCAGAGAACTTGGAGTCAGAGCTCATTAGAGTTCAGAGTCTGAATTCAGAGAACTCAGAGTCAGAACTCAAAATAGTTCGGAGTCTGAATTTAGAGAACTCGGGTTCAGAATTCGGATCGTGAAAATATAATGATCTTTATCTAAATATTATATGATTATGAGGATTTAGACATGAACCCGAATTTTATACATAGACTAGATAATGAACAATGAAAAACATGGTAAGGAAAAATTTCCTTGGGGAAGGAAACTTTTCCCTATAGAAGTAAAACACAGTGTAAAATGAGGTTTACCTTGAGATAATGTGTTTGTGATTTTCAAAACAAGAAGCAATGGTCAAGTCATAAAGAATCCTTATTGACTTAACAATCACCCCCAAGTATGATGGAATATAAAAGTCATAAAGAAAACCTTATTAACTCAACAATTATATATCTAAGGGTATAGGACAAGAATACTGGAATCATAAAAGATCATATTAATTTTCATATTAAACATCCATTTTTTCCTATATATTCACATAATGTTTTCTTAAATTCAAAAATAAAAATAAAAAATAAAAAATTTAGTTTATAGTATTATCTCATCATAAAAATATGATATCCTTTAATGATATAGTAAAATATAAAAATAAAATTTCATAATAAAAAAACTATTTTAATAGTGAGTGGAGAATATAATATTATAGAACACGTTAAATAATAAAAATGCAATGTTTTTTTCATACTCTCATAAAACAAATAGAAATAAATTTTTCTTAATATCATACCATTTTATGAAATAATAATTGTTAAAATTATTGAAAAACTAAGCTCGAAAAAATCACAAGAACCTTTTTTGAATCTTTTATTAATACCTAATTTTCAGAATTTTAGGATATCATCTCCCTGTGTCATTTATAAACCCTGAAGAATAATATTATAATTAAGAAAATATATTAAAATCATGTATTAATTTTTTATCACTATAAACATAATTTAAAATAATAAATAATTCATAAATATTCAAAAAACATGAAGTGAAATGGGGTAATAGATATGAAATAAATGAATTAATTAAAAATTATGTTATTTAATAAAAATATAAAATCAAAAACTAAAATATGTTGAGAAAAAACCATGGAATTAGGTAACCCCTAATAAAAATAAATATGAGGGAATCCATGGGCTACTATAGTCATGTTGATAAAAAAATTGTAGAATAAAGAATTTGAAAATGAAAATATATTCTTTTGATCAATATAAATAAATATTCAAAAAACCATATTAAAAACCAAAAGTGGAAACAAAAAATAATTGAATATAAGAAGTATTTACCAATAGATTTATGGATAAATTTCACTACCTGGAACTATTTATATTTGTTAATTTATTTATCATTGAGTCTATTGTATTTATTTCTCCTTTTAGGTCAAATAAAATTGTAATTGTGTGTTTTGAGATAAGAAGTGCATGTCCCATGGTAAATTCATGTTTACCATTAACAATCATGAAAACATGGTGATATAACATTAGCTTCAAAAATGAAAAATTATTACAACGGTTTATAATTAATCTAACTATGTGTCCTAGCCATGCTTGGAGGTCTAAGTTTTCAGAAGGAAGCACACTATTGGTGTATGATTTGGACAACAAAGAAACTAACCTATGAAACTTATCCATCTCATTAAAAAGAAGATTTTAATAATTCATTATAAAACTTTTTAACCTATAATTCTCTAATCACTTCCCCATTCAATTCCCATGGCCTCAGTGCACCTCATCATTCAATCTTCCATCATCTATAGTGATTTCCTTGGGTTTGCATATTTTTTTGTTGTTATAACTTATGTAAAAACTATTCTACAATCCTTTTAATCCCTTTCCCCACCTATTAACATTCTTTTAATTCCGAAGAAAGTTCATGATAAAATTTCACGAAGATACCCACATCCATACTCCTGGATATGTTGCTAAAAAATAAACATTACATATTTGATTTGATACACATTCATAATTTCATGGTCTTTCAAAAATAATGTTACATTTATATTCTAATGACATTTTAGGTATATAGTTTTAGAGAGTTTATATAATGATATAAATATTAGAAGCCAATATCATTATATTAAATGGACATTTTTATGATCTATGGAAAAATACTTAATCCATAAGGGGTATTAAATATCTAACACAAATCCTAATCACAATATATTGATCTAGACACATATTAAGTATTAAATTTATTTATAACCTATAAAAATAAATAGACATTGTGTTCTCTCAGAATCCTAGTAAGGGTAAACATAATCAACAATAATCAACGACATTAACTGATTATATTATAGGCATATCAGAATAATTCTATACATATGAAAATATTACCAAATAAATTTGCATATCATGAAAAATAATTCATGGAATAATGTAAGACATAATTTATGAAATAAGTCAATAGAGTGTGGAAACATGAGTCAATAAACATTATCCATGAGATAATTACATAATTTTAATAATAAGAATTAGAATATTTTGTAACAAGAAAATGTATAATTGTCTAAAATTAATAATATCATATAAATGTAAAACATTAATGAGAGAAAATAATGATATCATAATGGATCTGGAATCACCATATGACTCCCATAACAATGTGTAAGAGATATCATTACTATATTCCCATAATGGTGCAAGCCTAGATACCTGATTCTCATACTGGAGAAATCCTGGTGTAATCAATTTCTACAATTATCACATGATATAAAAATCCTTAACCAATGCATTTTAGAGAGATATAGGACCACACCCATCATAATTAATACATATGTGTTCCATAAGAAATGTATAATTCATAGAGTCATAAAGAACCCGTTGAAATAAATTGTGTTTTATTCCACATATCATTAAGATCTTGTGGAAACAAAATGTGTTTCTTATCCATATTAAATGAATACATGTAAGTAAATAATTCACAATTTCATCAACCATCACAATATTATATATGATATAATATTAATTGCAATCTAAATATATTAACTAATTTTCCATATAAATACCATTTCAATAATCAAATGAATTATATAGTATTTAAACTATATTTAATAAGGTTATATGGTTAATTAAACAATTTCTTTAATCAATTGATTTAGGGAATCTAATGAACACACTTCAATCAGTTGAATAAAAAATAGGGTATTCACAAAGAATAATCATTGAATTAAAATTTATTATCACCCACGAAATAAACCAATAAATAAAAAGGAAGTATTGGTCAAGTAAAAAAAAGATAAGAATATATTAGAATCTATATAGATATTGAAGATGAATGAAAAAAAATTAGAATATCCTTGATGAAGCATAAATCACATAAATGGATATGAATTTTGTTAAAAACATTTTTAGAAGTATTTTGAAAAATGGATTTTGAACTAACAAGCAACCATAACAATTTGGAAAACATTTTTTAGATATTTTTTAAAAAATAAGTGGGATTGATATTTTCTTTTATATAATCTAAAATCATATAAGGAATGTATCAATGAATATTAAAATGATGGTGGTGATTTTATTTCACACACAAAAGGTTAAAAAGTTATTCATTTTACTATATAATGAAAACAAACTCTATGGAAAACATTAAAAATATCATTAATGCTTTTAAAATATATTAATGTAGTATAAATTGAAATTAATCAATTATCAATGTATATATAATGACATTTTCAAATTAATCTATGAAATTTGGGGATGAAAAAGAGAGGTTTCCAAAAGAAAATAAGTGACGAGGTCAAATTTACTTACAAGAAACATTTCGGGTAACATATGAAATAAGTGTAAATTATATTTTGTGAATAATGTTTTAAAACACACAAATAAACAATAAAAATGATTAATGGGTTTTAAAATAATAAAAATTTCCAAATTGGATTATCTCTCAAAAACAAAATTTATTTCAAAATTGGCCTGGCCCTAAAACCCTTACAGTTGAGTTTCATTAAAATAAATACACATGAAGGAGAGATAGTTATAAATTATTATTAAAATAACATTAATAGTGGGTAATTAATAATATAATAAAATTATAAAGAAATATATAAACCATATAAAATTAAATTGTTGAGTAAGAATAAGAATGTATAATGTTTTTGGGATTGAGACATAGTAGCCCTTATAAGAAGCATAATCTTGGAAGTAAGAGTCATTTGATAATGAGTTCATATAGAATAAATATAAAATCCCATAAAATAATGTGTAAATACATTATAATGTATTCATTATGTAGAATAAATAAATTAGTGAACAATATGGTTAATGAGAATGCTTATAACTGAATGAACAAAGATCGAGTTATCAAAATCCCATACAAACTTGGTATCACATGAATCAACTAAAATTTAAATATGGAACATGATATATATCTTAAAATTCCAATAATGACATGAATATGGAAAAATACAATCATTAGGGTCTACTAACATCATATTAATTATTTCATGTTGCACATTAGAAAATATGTCTCAAGGAAATAAATTTTAGATAAACCACTTAAACTTTTATACACTTTTAGTCCAATCCCCATTAGAGAAAAAACATGGAATTAAAAATTAAATATAGTTAAATATAAAATAATTATGATAAAATTTATTAATTTTGAATTATCTTTACCATTAAAATAGAAACATGGTTTGTAATAATAAATATGTCTCACAAGGTGAAAATTCAGACAAGAAACCATTTCCATGTTCCTGATTCATTCTGTGCAAGTTCCTAACATCCTGAATAGAAAAATTATGTTTACTATGTACATTATATTTTAAATTATTCTTCTATATATAATTTGATAATTACCATTTATTATCGTATTCTATTTATTATTTTATAATATTTTTTATGATTGAATGAAAATTGAATTGGTGGTGGCATTTTTAGGTAATCTTTGAATTCAAAGATGATAATTTAACTGTTACTTAAATAATTAATATAAAAATTAAATAATGAAAAACCAATCTTAATTTTCTTATTAACAAAAAATTATATTATTATCTTTGATTAAATTATAATCCACGATAGAGTATTATAGGACCATTCGTATAGGATGTTAAACAGATACAAAAATGATTATCTTGGAATAATATTATTTTTAAATAAGTATAATTTAATTATTTAGATTCTTTAGAGGTTTCAAAGAAAATTTTATATGGTTTTGAAAAATAATTAAAATCATGATGAAGAATAGAAAATGTTATTTTTTGAAGGTTTTCATCTACACGTACATATGGTCAATATTACAATTTCTGACTGAATGAGAGGGGATAATAGTTGATAATAAATATTATTTTTATAATCATAATTAAAATATATATATTTATAGAATAATTTTTAATAATTTTCATCATTTAAAATGAAAATGGGAAATGGGGATGAAAAATAGAAGACATTGATTCCTAAAGGTAGTAATCTGTATATACAAACAATCAATATTCATTTTTTTCATAGTGGATGGAAGTAAAATAATAATAGTAATATAATTAATATAATAAAATATTTAATTATTAATTATTCTATTTTAATTATATTAAAGTGGATAAAAAAGTTTAATAATAAAGTTATTTAGAAGAAAATGTTAATAAATTAATTATAATTATGTTGAGAGCTTGAGTTTTATATTACGAAACGCATTGAAAATATAGGCATTAAGCTAACTAACGGTGACTAGTAGATTAATTTTATGAGATAAGGATCTAAAAGGGAAAATATGGTTGAGTTTAATGTTGAAATTTTAAGCTAATGTGTATCATTATTTAGTGAGAGTGTCACATTTTTATATGTGAATGGAAGGGAAATTATGAAAAGTATCTTTAGAATTCTAATAGGGTAATGTTACTATACCATAGTTAAAGTCCCAAGTGGAAAACATAGGAATGGAGGTGATTTTCAGTCAAGACATACTTCAACCCTCCATTTGGAAATACTATTTGGATCAATCCTTCTTAGTATATCAATTTTTACAACAATAACTTTTACTTGGGTAATTAATTTGGGACCTAGTAGCCAATTATAATGTCCAAATTTAAAATTGATATATTTACTGAATCAAAAAAATTCCAATTTCTAATTTGAAAAACATATTTTGAAATAAAATACCTAATAGTGTGAATGTTTTATTTTGATATAATCACACAATACACGTAAAAATATTTTTTTATAAAATTTTGATTTTATTACTGAAATTTAATTATAGGATAAAATTATCAATATATGTCTTATGATTTTAATTAAATAAATATTTTTATAATAAAAAATTAAATATTATATTCCTTGTAATGTAAAATAGTATTGAATTTTACAAAATAATATTTTTTTAAACAACAAATAAAAACCTAAACATTCATTAGGGGAAGATTTTACTTAAACTCTAAAATAATAAAAATATGTTTTCTCTGTTCATGTTAGAATTTTATAATGCAAAAAAAAATTCTTCCATAAAAAGATATATTATTAATAAAAAATGTGTTTACAATTTCTATCTTAGTCATACCTTATGTTAAGTAAAAAAATAAAAAATTTCATAAAAATATTATTTTTACTATTCAAATAAATATCAATTATATCATAAAAAATTCAAAAATTGGATATAAGATAATTTAAAAAATATAAATTAAAAAATTTATATTCATCCTGTATAATTATATTTCTAAAAATTATATTTTTATATTTTGAATAAAAATTAAAAATATAACAATAAACTTCGATTATTAAAAATTGACATTTTTACACATTATATGTCCTTACTACTATTTCATACAAATTTATATTTAAAATAATGAAAGTATTTTAGTTAATATATTGAGATATTTTATATGATCACTTTATATTGGTCGACTTAATCTATAAGATACATTTGAAAATTATCAGATAATGATCAATTAAATCAAGTTTATTAATTATCCTTTTATTTATTTATTTTCTTAGATAAATTATATCATATTTTTTACTATTATGTTACTTGTTCATATTATTTTCTTAATATTATTTAAATATTATATCATGACTCATTTTAATTCTATGGTGTATATATAAAAATCTTTGTACATTCTGTTTATTTAACATAAAAAGTATATTTTGACATATTGGGTCATTAAAATATCCCCCATTAAATAAATTAATCACTAATGAAATTTAATTATTAAATACAACATAATGTAGGTGCGAGAATTTCTAAAAAAATTAATCTTTTCAGATGTAACATCATATTTGTAACCCACCCAACTCACAGTGTTTATACTGTGTCATTAATCATTCCTTAAACAACTTTAATCATTCTTAAAATATTATTCTCATTTATGTATATACCATAATCATACATTATCAAAAATATTCAATTACTAAACCAATTAGAATCTTTAAGACACCAAACCACTTGGTAATCTAATATTCTACTAAAAATTAACTCAATATTTAACAGTAAAATCATTTATCCACTAGTTCATAATGTAACACATTGGTAAAAATATATCATAATACCAAAAATGTGATAAACTTCACCAAAAATATCATGAATCAAATTTTAGTTAAATCAATAATAAATTTTTAGGATTTAAAAAAAATATTAATCATATTTCCAAAAATAATTAATTTCATTATTACATAAATATCAATAATATATTAAAACCCTTGAGATTTCCATACCTCAATAATGTTTTCTGGGAATAAATATCCGCCTAAATATAATTTTTTCAATAAATAAATATTCATGGGTATTGATTTAATTTAATATATGTTTCAAAACATTTAATTATGAACTATTATAGAATAATCAAAAGATGAATCATTTAATTTTCAAAATATTTAGACTATACCAGATTATCGTTAATAAATATCACTCACTAATGAGGATCTATAAGAGTATTAAAATATAATTTTAATTCATTTATCAATTTTTACAACCTTATGTTAGACTAAAAATCTCAAATTTCCTATAATAACATGAAAATAAGAAGATTCTCAACCAAATTAGTGAGATCCATTATTCTCTCATAAGATATAGTTGTTTCTGGATATATACCATTCCAAACACATTTCTATGATAATTTATCAACAAAACAATAAATACCAAAATGGTTTTCAATAAAATTAGAGTAAATGATCATATGAAAATGAAAAAAAAGATCCACTAATGCATTCCCTAATACATCATTCATTACATAATTTAATTATTTTATGTTCAATATACTTCTCTTTATTTCAGTTTCCCTTTTACATCATACCCTAATCCCAAAAATATATATCATAATAGTATCCTAATATTTATTAAATGTTATAAACAAGGAAATCTTTGAATTTTATACACTTAAATTTTGAATTATCTGTTATCCATAAAATAAAATATCAATTATTATTTACAGTAACTCGTGAATCACTACATTTTAATATGTGTTATCCCCTTTCATTCTTGATTAGTTTTTCTACAAAAAATATTTTAAAATTAATCATCATAGTTAATAAAATTATTTTGGGTGAAATATATCATATCCCACGGGACATTCAAGCCAGGTATATAACTAAGACTTTTTTTCCTTACATTAAAGGAACGTTGAGTTAATATTGAATTTTTTTTCATATTACACTTTGGAATATATGTAACATAGATTGTATCAAATTATTGTTTCTAAACATGGATTTAATTTCTAGTAAAACCAAATAATATATATTTATTATAATTATTTGCTGTTATTTTAAATTATACATATTCTTAGGGTTTCCTATAAAGATCAATTATCATTATCCCAAATCGAGATAAACTTTCTAGCATAATAATCTTATCAATGTTTCTATACTTTTGATAATTTGATTAACGATAATATAATGATATATAATGACCATTAAAAATCTTAATTTAGCTTCTATTTATTACATCCAAATCTCTATATCTATCAACACCCTCCTTTGTTAACAACTACTGTGTCCTAGATCTACACTCTTAAATCCTATGATAAAATAATAAAATTAAAAAAAAATATTATAAATAAATCCTAAATTAAAATGTTTTTTAAAAATAATTCAATAATGACATTCGATGGACAATTTAATATTTATAGTTTAAGATATTTAGGAAAACAATACTATCATAACTATTGTTCATTTTATCAAATGGAATCTTTCTCCACTATTTAGTCAAATAAAAATCTATAACAAGTATTCAAAATCTCTCGTTAATCCTCCATACATGGTACTCTTCTAGATTCAAAAAATGTATTACTTTTCTTTATATCCTATAGAAAATGAAATTTATTAATGTGGTGATCTTAGAAGATTAGTAAGGGTAAACAAAATTGATAATAATTCGATATTATAAGTCATCATATGATGAGAATATAATTATAATCATGATACATAATAAATTCATACCCAAAAAATATCATACCATAATACATGTGTCATGGAAGACAACATTATCTCACAAAAGAAATGAATTAAGGGATTATGGAAATATTAGTTAGTCAACATAATCCATGAGAGATTAACATTACCATAAGAATAAGCATAAATAAATTTAAAAACTAGGAAATTTAGTTTATCCAAAAATGAAATGCATCGTAGAAATATGGAAAAATTATAAGAATATATAAGTAGTTGGGGTTTGGCTTAGTGGTAATCACATCATAATCCTACATGAAAAATGGGGGTTCAAAACCCATTGGGCACAGGGCACTGTTGAAGTACTGTAGCGGCACTGTAGCAGAAGCAACACTGTTCATCAGCGGGTACTGTAATGGCGGCAGAGCACTGTAGTCACGGCGGTACTGTACGGGTACTATAGTAGGCAGTTTACTATTCATAGAATATGAATTGGGCCAAAATTTTGTGCCTACAGGTTATGTAATGGGCTACAAGCCCACTGAGCCTTCAGGCTATGTAATGGGTTTCCCTCTACCCAGTTAACTGAGGTCTTTTCTTTGATTTAATAGTAAAAATGAGGCTTCGGCTCCAACCTTTTAAAAAATAAGAATATATAAACATATCTTATTTGTGGAGGAATGGCCTCATGGATATAATATAGTATCAAAGTAGGAATCAATACCTAATTTCCATAGTGGAGTAGGCATCACTGCACAATTCTCATAGTTAAGCGATCAATCTGTAATCGATTCAATTAATTATCTCATGAGATTCATATCCTTAACCACTACATGAGAGGGTGATGTAGTAATCCATTTATTATCATCCATACATATATGTATTGTTAAAATTAAATGATTCATCATATCAAAAAGAACCCATGGAAATAAAATGGGTTCCATTCAACACGCCATGAAGAACCCATGGAATGATAATGCGCTTCATATCTTTTTCAAAGGATTGAAATAATAAATTAATTTAAAATTCCATCAATAATAATTTTATGATAAAAAATGGAAAATAAATAGGAATCTAAATTTGTATTGTATTTTTTTGGTAAATACCCTTTTAATCAAGATAATAAATAATTTTCTATCAACACCAAGTAGTTAATGGGTGAATGATTAATAAAACATTTCTACATTCAATAGATATATAGAATCTAACTGAACCCAATTCAATAGATTTATTTAATAACATGTTATTCCTAGAGAAAAATAATTATAAGAAAAATTACATTAGTACACTGATAATGATTAGGCAAGACTAAGGTAATGATAGATCAATAGTCCAAAATAGAAAGATATTACATTATTCATCCAGAGGAAGAAGATGGGTGGTAAAATATTAAAGCATGGATTATTTTTTCTTATTTAATGTCAAAGGTTTATTTCTCAACTAACTCGTATAGTGACACTCTATTACAATACTCGATGATGGTATAAATTTTGGAGGAATTTTTTTTCTGTTTTTTCTTTTAAATGTGATAGTTTTTTGTAGATTTTATGTGAAATTATTGATCAATTAAATATGATTTAAAAATTAAATAAATATTGGGGTGAGTTAATTATTTTGGACGTAATATTATGATATTTTTTTAGATTTTCAGATAATTTAATTTAATTAATATCCACTTCAAAATATGATTTCTATTATACTTTCATGTTTAACATTTAATAAAATAAGTAACATGGGTTTTATTTATCTTTAATTATTATTTAGGAAAGTTTAAATATTTCATAGATCCATCTATATTTTATCATCAAATATGTTATAGAATCCACATGTCAAACAAAACATGTTATTAATCGATTAAATTTCTTGTTTTTCATACACAATATTAATTCAAAGAATATTAAATTATAAAAAGCTCCCAATAACTAAACATCCCAAAATTATGAATCCCCCAATGGGATATTTACATTAAAATTGGTATGGTTAAAATTATGGTTGAATATTATTATTGTTATTATTTATAAAGATAATCAAAATAATGGGACAGTGAAAGAGTTGTGTGTCGAACACACACAAAATGATAAGATAGGTGAATATGTGATTTTTATTGAATAAAAAATTAATAAAAGGTATGGGTTTTAAACTTGATTTAAAATATATTAAGAATATTAAAATTACATAATATATGGTGTATTATATGTACATATGATGATGAAGGAGAATTCATTAATTTTTATTTGAAATTAAGAAAAACTTACATGAATACAAATGAAAACAATGGAGAAAAACCATGATAAAAAGTAGATGAGAAATATATCATATTGAAAAAATATTAAGGTAATTCCTCACAATTCCATTTAAAGTCTATATTCATTTAAAATATACTTTTTTTGTATTGAAATTACAACCCTTAGAAATGATAAAATGGGAGCGGATTTATATCCCAAGGTGGTGGAATATTTCTGTTCCAAATTTGACATTCAAGTTGGATTTATAATATATCCATTTAAACCAAAGAATCTCAAGTTGTCTTCTGATATAAATTTTTAGATATGGATTTTAAATTAACACCTTAAAAAGGATTCATCCATTTGACTTTTAGAGAAATAATTAACACAATTTTATTTAATAATGTTCTTTTGTCAAGTTTTATATTGATTTTTTCAAAGTCCACAATGTGAATGTGTGTCTTGATTGAATTTTATCCTCAAATACAAAAAAATTCTTCTAAAATGTTGATAATATAAATATGTTCATTCCCAACAAAAAATTCCATTTCAATTGGTTGAGAGTATTATGGAGAAATTTTAATAAAGGTCAACTATTTTTAATTCTCAGGAAAAAATGGTGGGTTAAAAATTTACGGATCAATTGGTCCCATTATTGGTTGAGTTCAGACGTGAATATTTTATTCAAGTTAAACTGTATTTTCCCTTGTATTATGGTTGGGAATATATTAATTTATACTCTTAGATTTATCCCATAAAATATAACATGACATATAGTCCAATTTCAATGAAATATTTTTTGGTCCCTCTTGTGTAGTCCATATGACCCTTGGAATTAATGAATAAGACCAATATCCAATTTAATTACTTCTATTATATTGAATTAGAAAACTAAAAAATTGGAATCAGACAATATGAATCATTTGGCAGAGTGTTATGACTAAAATAGAAAAAAACATGAATCTGGAATATTTGAAACAATACTCAAAATTAATTTTTAATATTAAAATATGTACATTTCAATATGAAAATGAAAATTTACATCAAAATTAATAATGGTAGTAGTGAAAATATTATGAAAAAGTTAATAACATTAACTCCCATACACTTATAATTATATATTTCCTCATGTAAATCAAATATAAAAACACAACTAAATAATTTTTACTAAATAAAAAATATTAAATTCTTGTTTTGTCCAAATAGAGCGCAATATAATAGTTCAAAAATACATTAATAATTCAAACATATTTTTTTATAGAAATAATTTTCCAATATAATTTTAATTTTCATGAACCTAATTAGAAATTTAAAATGCAGTCACTCAAAAGTCACCCCTCTCAAGATGATAAATTTTCTATGAAGGTTCAATCATTCACAAAAAAATATAAAATCATAAATTTTTTAAGAGATATCACCATATATTACTTTTTCTAATGTTCACAAGCATGAAGAGGTATTTTAAGGGGGTTTTAAAAGTCTATGGGACTATAAGAATACAATGTCCAAAAGAGTGGAAAATATAGATAAAACTCAAACATTAAAAAGTAAATACATATTTTTTTGAAATGAAATATATATGGAAATTGAGCCACATATTTAAAAGGGCATGAATTTTTGAATAAAAAATTGGTTCAGAAAATTGGAAGTGGTAAAATGATTTAATAAGTACAAAACACTACACATCTCCAAAAGACACGTGAAAAAATTATGTTGGTGTTCTTTTTATTCTATATCTTTTTTTGAAAAGTTGATCTTCAAAAAAGTCTTACATTGATCTCTGGACTAATGTTTGATCTTCTCACGATATTAATTGTAATATTTATAACATCATAAAAGGTTGATGAAGTGTGATTTTTAACCATCACAAGAAAGAACCTTTTTTATTTTTTTGTTTATTTTCATATATTTTTTAATACTTTTCAATATCATTTTTATCAAGATGTAAAATAATAAATATGCAATTCTTAACATCACTAAATGTAAACATATTCCCTATACATAAATGTATTCATTCCCTCATGTATATGATATCACATTTAAAATCAATGAAATGGTACCCAAAAATAAAATACATTCCCACCACACCAAAATCTTATGAAATTATACAATTTAAATCCATGTAGATGTTGGGTGTTATGATATTTTTGGATTTAAATGTGGCTATAAAAAATGGCTGTCATAAGAGCCAAGGAGCCTTAAAAAGGAGGATCAAAGTTTTGGTAGTGAGAGGATAATTTTTAATTTTCATTCTCATGTGTTTTAGAACATTCCTCTATCATAGTAATCAATAGAAAGGTCGAAAATTCAAATCAAAGGTCCAAAATATCAAGACCCATAATCGGGGTTGAAAAACCAATAATATGAAATGAAGGATGTAGGTGACCTTGGAATTAAAATATAAATTTTTTCTTCGTTTTTGGGGAAGAATAATTTTACAAATAAAAAATTTATTTTTCAAAATTTATTTATTTTTACACAAAAGTATTTATCCAAATTTATGATGAAAATATTAAATATTTGAGATTAAAAAATGTCATTTCACTCCCCCCGAATGTTTGGAAAAATATTCAAAATTTATTGGTGAGTAATTATGACTCTTTGGGTGTTTTTTATTTTAATATTCTTTTACATATTTTATTTTTTTGTTAAATACACTCCTACACAATAGATAATTAGGAGATTAAAATGTTTTATGAAAAAGGTTGTCAATAACTTTGAGAATTATAGTAGAAGAAGAAGAGAGAGAGATGGTGAGAGAGGGGAGGGAGTGAAATAGAAAGAGGTACCCCTTGTTGGGATTTTCTGGGTCATCATCACCATACATTGGTTAGTCATATGAAGTTGTTGGGGCTATAGTGGAATTTCATGTGCTTCTAAAGATTTGTGTCATTTCATAGATATTCTTTAGAAAATTTCAATTACATATAAGAGAATATTGATGAAATACAATTATTCCTTTAATGAAAAACAAAAATGTGATTTAATATTCATATAACTAAAATAAAATATGGGTTTCCTCCATAGAATAGCTGCATTTATATTTTCTATAGAAGAAAATTGGAATTTAAATACCCACATTCTGAGGGTAGCCTTCTTATTTTCTCAAATCATGTGCTCTTCTAGTAAAACTTATTATTTGAGAGTCCCAGTTGTTCATTGTATATTTTCATATCATCGTTATTGTTATGATTTTAATTCAATGGGGTGGAAAGAGATTGTGGGTTTCATCTCTTTGGTCTTATGCATTAGTAATCATGTTATCTACAAAGTGATAGTTTTATATGATCTGAAATTGAATAATATGTTTTAAATCTGAGGGAGAATTTTTGTATGTTTCAGATAACACAAAATAAGAGTATGATATCCCAATTTTTTATAATAATTTATTTCATAACATTTGAATTTGGAGTAATGAGGATTAAAGGGGACATGATATTTAATAGAATTTTCTAGATCATTTATATCAATATTTCTCTCCAAAGAATGGTCAATATCCACCTCAATAGTGATCACATTATTAATATGGTCATAAATAACAAAAATTTCACTACCATTGGGTCAACATAATCACATTGGTTTAGATTTAACATGACTTATAAGAGAATTTTTAGAATCATTGATAGGAAATGATGAATGTTGAAGAATATTATTTTATTCAACAAATGATAGTGCTAGTTCATTTTTCTTATTAATACCCATGTTGGAGAAGTGGAGATGATAGATGAGATGAGATTCCAAATTATTTTCAAGATCTTTTAGATCGATGGTGTTTACAATTAAAAGGTAAACATCCGCACCTCCATTTATGAATTTGTTATTGCAGATGAAAAGTTCAAAATATCCCATATCATTCTAATAAGAATAATCTGATGGGTAAGAGTTCAACACACTACCAGAGAGACGTTCACAAGAATATATAGAGAATAAAAAGTTATTATTTTATGGGTATTGCATGGATTAAATAATATTTAACTTGACCATTTGGTCACCAACTTACAGGAATAAGATTCCCTCATGGAAAACAAATTTTGTTTTAGATGTCATGTGGAAATAAACTACTAGAATCAGAGGATATTAGAATGATGTTTTAGCACCTTCCATTTACAGGACAAAAAAATAAGTTGTAGAAATAATATCATTGGATTGAACAAGGATATACTTGATTATTCCCTGAGGACTAGCCATGATTTTATTGGATAATTGAATTAAAACACTTGCAGGGTGCTAGAGACCATGACTATGTTTTTAGAAGGTGTATTTAGGAAATAAAATTATTGAACCTCTTATGAGTATGAGTTAATCCGTGAAGTTTTAACACCATTTTTGGCATGGAACTATAAATTCAAATGTATTATTTTACTTCATGGGAATGGACTACTGGGTTAAAACATTTTTGATGGTTCTACGTTGTCTCTTATGGGTGAAAAAATCATTACCAATCCTTTCAATAATTGGAATTGTTTTTGGAATATAATATGGTAAAGTACATTGCAACATGTCTAAACATGCCATGCATTTCAAAATTAGGATCAAAAATAATCATTTTCATAGACATAGCTTGACGAAAAATAATTGGGGTTTTAAGAGGGATAAAAAATGATATGGGAGTTACTTTAGATTGATTTTATAGTTTTTTGTTTTATAATTTTCAATATCATTATTCAAAGGGGATTGAGAGGATTTCCCATGAGTAAAAATGATTTATTTTAATGATCTATGTTAAATTGCTCTTACATACCCCTTATTGATAGGAAATGACTGATCTTGAGGTTGGGAGGATAACTTAGTTGGGATGAAAGTTGACAACTTCGGTTTTAAATTGTTTTGAGGCAAGAATAGGTGAAGGTGGAAAGATATTCCACAACATTTTCCCAAAGTTTCTTAGAAGAAATTGGATGTCCTTAATTTATATTCCAATGATTTTTGTTCATGAAAAAAATTGTTTGTATTAGGTTGGATATTTAGAATCTGAACATGGATAATGGATTCTAGGATGAGAAGGAGGAGGATTGGTCATTTGATGTTAAAGAACAAAATGGTAAAGTGGTTGGAATTTACCACCACCATGACCATATTGATATTGAATTAGATATTGAGGAAATAACTAATGGGGATGAGAGATGGGATTACCTTACCTTAATCTATGGTTGTGTGGAGAAGAAAAGAGACCAAAGTTTGGTTGGATGTATTTTCTAAGGAACTAACCTGGTTGTTGAGGGATAGTGGCACGCTGAGTATATGATGAATTATTCTCTATTGTTATAGATTAATCTGAGGAATTATCACGAATTTTTGGACTTGTTTCAGTTGGATAATTTGGTGATTTACATATTTGATAATATTTTTACAGGTCTAGGGAATTGATATTTTTTAAAAGATGAGTTTGGAAATTTAGAAGACTCTAATATATTTCGCACATGGTTGTAACATAACTCTTCCTATAATTCATCTTTTTAGGATAAATGGATTGATTTTCTTTTACTTTTCGAAATTCAGAATGTACTCGAGTATGGAATTGTTTTAGATTTTCATTCATGTTTCTTATGAGATCTGATCTAGCTACATGAGACTTTTCATCAAGAGCACCACCACTTGTGGTATAAATAAGAGTTATCAGCATATCCAATAACCCCTCATAAATGAATTGGATCATGTTTTGTTCTGAGATATGGTGGTGTGGGATGGATTCCACAAACATTTTTAACCACTACTAGTACTTATAGAGTGATTAATTATGGAATTAACGAATTAAAATTATTTTCATTCAGATAGAAGTGGTTCTAGAATAATGGAATAATATATATAATAATAGTTTCATCAAGTCATTACATGTGGTTATGGAACTAGGATGGAGGTATTAGATCCTTGAATTAATAAAGTCATCTTGGGAGAAAATGAATGCTCAATGTTTTATTTTTTCTTCACAGACCCCTTGATAATTCAGGGTATAGCACGCTACTTGGAACCCTTTTGGTGGAAATGTGTTTCCTCACAATCTATCGCATGTAAATGAGGTATAATATTAATCAAACTTGATTAGAGTTTGATATCATCCCCAAAATTTGGATAATGAATTTGAAGGTGTTCGTGATTGTATTAGTGGAAGTGTGTTATTTTAAGGGTTTTCCCTAGGATTCTCCACGTACTGGTAAATTGTATTGGAAATGAATGTGTCTTGGGTGATTTCATTATTATTCCTCATAAGTCAGAGAATATTTTCACTGATTTATGGGTCAAAAAAATTCAATGTTTTTTTGGAACTCTAGGGGACATTTAGATATGTTTGAAAAGGATAGGGAAGGCATTTTTTTCTTTTCTTTATTTTTTTTATGATTTATATGGTAAAAAGGATTTTTCTTTGATTTTTTTTCATATTAATTTTTTTATTTTATTTTAAATAAAAAAAATATTAAATATTAGTTGCACCGTCCCTGGAAACAATTCCATTTGAAGCATGGAAAATTTTCAACTATAAAAATCAATGTGAAATAACATTATAATATAATTTATTTTTATAAAATAAAATTATTGAAATTATTTTAGGAAAAAAGGATATAAAAGACAGATTTTCATTATTTAAAGGGGAAAACAATATTATTATCTCATAAAAATGTGTTCATATATTATTATTTAATAAATAAGGGAGGAAATATAAAATAAAAATGTAATAAATATTTATATGTAGATTATAATAAAATATATTTACTTCTAGAAAATAATATCATATGATTTACCCCAAAGGAACCTTGAATATAATCAATCCTAAAAAACAGATTTTAACATCAATCCTTTTCCAATTTGGTAACATTTAAATTATAAGAACAATAAATATATAACATCAATTATAATGTTACATATCATGGAACATAAAACAATTCATGATGAAAAATTTCAAAGGGTAGTATATCCACCTCATAAAATAAGATATGTTTATATCACAAACAAATGTTTTAAAGATATAGAATTTGAGAGAAATTACCCTTACAAAGATCATATCATTGAATTGAGGATAAACCAATGGTGAGATTAAGTGTAAAAAATATAAATCTGTAATAAATAACAGGATGTACTTAATAAAATAAATAAGATATGTATTCCTAAATAATCATGTATTAACAGTGTCAATGAAGAAGAGTTAAAACCCAACAAAAGGAAATTGAGTTAAGAATACTTTTAAAACTTCGTGACTTTTATGTGAAATCAATTAAGATAAAATAATTAATATTTTAACATAACATACTATGAATTATGAATTATTAATGATATAACAAGTAAATGGGGGATTATATTCACCATATATTACAAATTGGCATATATAATTAAAATATTCCAAAAAAAAGTAAATTGAGAGACAATCGCTTACCCTGAGTCCATAATTTCCATATATTTCCTTCAAAACCTATATAATAGACTCATATAAATTATTTTTTTTCTTTAAGAACATTTTAAAGGATACATCCATTATCCATAAACCATTTATTTCATTTATTTCATTTATCTTAATGACATATTCAACAACTGAATCAGTTAATTTCACATCATGTGCTTTGAAGATATATTGTTCATAAGTTCTAGATCTATACTATAGGTTTAATAATGTCCAAATATTCATTTTCAGATCATATAAATAATAATAATAATGAAATAATAATTATATTTATTTATAAATTATACTTTTGAAACCAATAATGAATGATCATTATGAAAAATGAACTACGGTAAATTCATGGAGATGATAGGTCATAGATACACAAAAGAAATGTTTCTATTTTTTCAATGATCATTATGGAAATTCTGTAAGTATTATTTTATCACTAAATAATGATAAATAAATCATTAATATTATATTATCTCCTTAAACATACTTATATAAATATATCATAAAAGTTATGAGGTGATGAAAAACAAATCGAATCGCATCATGAAGGTGCTAATCCACACATACGTGTAAATGACATCGTCATTTTTCATTGAACGGAATGGTAGAAATTAAATAATATATTATCTTTTTAGAATGATTAATATGTCATTATTAAAATATATAATCATTAATTTTTTCCCAATATTCTATCCATGATAGAAGGTGATGGAAAAAAACTTACATCATCTCGCGAGGCGATAGTCCGCTGAACACATGATTGATGGTTTCATTTTCAATTTTATTGAAGAAGAGATTGATATAGACTATTTAATTAGCATAATAAAATATAATTATGTGGATGATACCATTTAAATAATTATATCATTGTATTAGATGATTTTAAAGAAGTTGATTTAAATGTCAAACTAAAATATTTGGCTAGAAAGAACACATATTCCATAGAAAATATTCACCACTTAAAAATTTAAGTCTTATATGACAAGTATTATATCACAATTAAGGCCTATAAAACATGGGTAGGTATGTTATAATAGGATTTGAGTAGATATTTTCAAAAGAAGTGTTTTTATTAGTGATTAAATGGGAAAAAGTTGTTCCCTTTTAAAAGAGATGGATGATTACTCTTTGAATTTATTAAAATTCCAATTCAATTTAAATTTATCATGTTATCAAAATGGATCCAAATTTATAATATTTAAATATATTATCTTGATGAGTCTAAATTATATAATAAAATAACATTTTGATGTGTTTTCGTTATATTTTTAACCTTAATTATTTTTCTTAAAACCTGTTAACCCTTTTCACACTTAATATGATAAAAAGGATTTTACTCGTTGAGGGTTAAGATAGTTATCATATATGGAAAACTGGAACATAAATGGAATATAGTTGATATTTTTAAATAAATAATAATGAAATGTATGGAGATATTTTTTTAGTATTTTTATATTATTTAATAAAATATTATTTATTTTTAAATATCATTATTATCAATTTGAATAACTCTTCATTACATTGATTTCAATAACATTAATAAAATTAAATAAATTTGAGAAAATATTTAATTACACCCCTAAAATATTAAATTATTATATAAAATTTATGGGTCACATTAGTTATTTATAATTAAATATCATTTAATATGATTAATATTACTTATTTTATATTTCCATTAATCGAATAATTATAGCATCAGATTTAGGAAAGCATTTAATGTAGCTATTTCTCACTGAATGTTACCAAAAATAATAATAATCAAGACAAATCTATTTAATTGAAAATTTATATTTGTGATCAAATATATCTTTACTTTACTCATTGGTAAAAAAATTTAATAAAAGAAATAGTGGGACATTTATTACTTTTCATTACATAAAAAATTATAAAGTCCATAATCACAACCAAGTGAAATATAAATATATATATATATATATATATTTGGGTTTGTATGGAGGATAGGGAACTATTTAATAAAATTAAATGAAGTATTAGGATACTTTTATATTTATTATATTAATTATTTAACCCTTAATTACTCTATTTACACTTTACCATAGTAAAAATTATTACTTATGTTACAATTCATATAGACAAAAAATAAAAGTGAAATATTTTACAATGTTTTTAATTTTGATTTAAAATAAGGAATCAATTTTTAAAAATTCAAAAAATATTATATCCATAATTTAATTTAAAAACAAAATGAAAAAACATGATGAAAACATATTTTAATGGAAAATATCTTTTAAATATAAAATATTTTGATATTAAATTAAAGTATAAAAATAAATTAAAAAAACAAAATAGGATTATTATTAATAAAAATAAAATAATAAAATTTAAAACTAATAAATAATTGAATTATACTTTTTAAATACTTTAAAAAAAATATAGGACTCAATAAAAAATTGTATTTTTCACTAATCATTAATGAATTAATCTTTTTATAAAATAAAAAAAATAATTAAAAGTTAATTTTAATATTATGATTTCAAAAATAATATTTAATTAATAATATAAAATTTATAAATTTTCCAAAAAAAATTTAAAATTCAGTGACAAAAAATCAATAAAAACATTTTTGAAAAATCAATTTTTTGAAGAATAAAATGACATTACTAAAAGGTGAGTGATTTTTTCATAATAACTAATCAATACAATTTTATTTATTAGAAATTTTATATATTTTTCAAAAATTAATTAATTATATTAATTTGCGCAAATTTAATTCCATTGTTATAATTTTCTCATTTAAATAATAATATTTTATGGTTTATTACACTACGTGTTGCATATTTTGTATGATATAGAACATAGACCTTCATTTTAAAATATAGTTATATTAAATTCCACCTACATTATGCAATTTTGTCCAGAAAATTTGGAAATAGTTATTATTAATCAATGGTTTTCTTTTTAAAATAAATTTCATGAAATCCAACAACATAAAATGGGAAAATAAAACATCAACTTAAAATGAGAGAAAGGGATACATGGGGGTATCTGAAATAACCTAAAAGGGTGTTTTCAAATAAGATAACATTATTAAGAGAAAAAATATAGAAATGATATAGAAAAATAATGACCAATAATTAATTGAGGTAAATATATAAAATTGTCGTGAGAAATGTAAACATAACAAAACTGTAAATCTATGAGGGGATAAAAGACAATTGATTTCTCGGTATGAAAAGAAGAAGGATGTTTTTTTATTTATATTCCATTTTCCAATGTATAAGAGATTCCTTTATCATATATACTATTGACATAAAGATATATAACTACTTGAAAATTTTAATTTAATCCATTAGTCAATTTCCACGATAATATCATTTTTCCCCTAACAATTGTGTTTCAGATTAATTTTTATGCCTAAATAACTTCCATAAAATCATAAACAATGATGATAATCCTTTTAACTTTAATTTATACATCAAAAACCCATAATTATTATCACAAGGTAAGATAATACTTAAAAACGAACAAACATTCATATTGAGAAATAATATATCAGTCATCAAAATTAAACAGCAACCCAAAAAGTTCAAAATAACCTTTCCATAAATAACAGTCCATAAAATTATTGAATATAATACGAAAAATGATGAATCCCAATAAATTTAAGGATTTTATCACGCATTATTAAATGATAAATTTATCATTTATCTCAAAATAGCATTAGTCACTCATAAATTCATATACCAAGAAAGTAATATGCTATAATAATATAATATAGAAAATATTCCATAAAGTTTCACTGAGATCATATATTATTACAAAATATTTTTCAACCTTGACTCCTCAAATAATAATTCTTTTTAAACCTAAGTGATTCATATACCTCATCTGAATAAAATGTCTCTTAACAATAATTAGTCACCTTAAATTTGTATCACAGAAAACCACATAAGGGGTGTCTAAAACATTGATCATATAATCAAAATCATACATTATAAGCCATAATGCAATCCATAACACTTATGAGAACCTCATAATTAACCACATTAATCTAAAAATATTTATAAAAACTTCTCTTATAACAATTGTGACAACCACCAACATGAACGCAAGGATCCAATTCTAAAATAATACATGTTAAATTTCTAGATTTGATACAAATTAATATATTCAAATTTAATTTATAAATTACTTATAACATAAAAAGTAAATATTGGACCACTTACATACCAAAAGAACTTTTATGTTGAGTTTTTTAGAGAATTAGGCTAACCACATACAACATAGATTCACAAATAGCCAGATCATAACGATATACTTCATCTCCCATAAAAATATCAACATATGATTCCATTCTATAAAAATTTATTTTTTCATAATTCTTGATAACATAGATAAAAGTAAGCATAATAAGTGTAAGATAAAATTTTCAATAAGGGTAAATATAATCATTATAAATTTTAATTTTATCAGTGAGAGTAAGTTTACATTAATGGAATTATGACATAGACATAGTGAAAGAGAATAACAAAGGGAATTCATGTCTATCAATTCATGGATCATCAATCATGAAATATGGAAGAAATCATTAACAAATTAAAGATTCATTATAATCAATAGTCATGATTATTGTAATATTAATATTGATTGAATAAAATATTTATAACAGATAGAAATAATAAATAAAACATATTTTTATCCTATAACATTTTCATATAATTATTAAATATTGAATAACCTTCATGGTTACACTTGGATTAACTATGATAGTTACACTTATCCACCACGATTATACTTGGAATGACCATCACAGTATACTTCCAAAAAAAATTAAGAGAAATTTAAGAGGATAACTCTATCCCATTACGAAATGTGCTAGAGACCCATAATGTTGATAAACACATAATGCTTGCTATATGGAGCTCACCCATTTATCATTAATAATACCCATGTACTATCCATTAATAAAATATTTATAATTGTTCACATTTTGATAAAATAATAATCTTCATTCTTTTATTTACTGATTCACCCATATAAAATTAATGTTTTTCATGTCCATGTGTTTGAAAAAAATGAAAATCTAAATAAAGAAATAATAGTTATTGTATCAATAAAAAATATATATACTATAGAATAAGGAACATCGAGGGTTGTTTATTTCTTTAAATATAAGTATCATTAAAATATCAATAAAAACGTTATTCAAGAAAATAAAATTTTTCACATTGAAAATTAATTTTTAAAATTTAATATTAATAAAATATATTAAAAATAGTTTTCATTTAAAATAAACATTAAAAATATAAAGGAATATTTAATGAAAATAATGTTCATGATTATTGAAAAATCCTATCAATGTTGTAAATGATTAAAATAAAACAAAATCACGCATTTTGTAACTAGAGTCTAAAATAAACCATTTGAAAATTGTTAAGAAATTATTCTTTAAAAAAATTTAAAATATTGATAAATAGTATATGAAATAACAATATAAAAAATTTTATTATTAGAAAATTCATTCTTTTAATCCTTTCAAAAAAATTGAAATCGAAGTGAATGGTTTCCAATCTAAAGAAAATGAGACTATGAGTATCACATACAAATAACTTCGTTAATTGTTCATTAGTCAGTAATGGGGGAAAAGATTAAACATGTAATTCATATTTATATCTAGATTATAATAACATATTCATGGTTTTAGAATATAATATGATATGTTTCCCGCAAAGGAACCCTAAACATTAAAAATCTAACAATGTATGGATATTGATACCTAAATACATTACAACTTTGGTAACTTTTCTATCATAAGCTCCATTAAATCATATTACATTTAAAAGGGGTGGTGTATACAAAATATAAAATGAACTGTTAAAAAGTATTAAAATATTCTTCAATGAAAGGAAATTGATATCAAATCAACCACTTCAAGTCTATAATTTATATATATGTCCATAAATGAATTTATAATAGACCCATATTAACTACATTATTTCTTGGGAACATATTTTTATATAAATATACAATCCTTAAAAAAATTATTTCATATATCTTGATGATATAGTTAACTACATACTCATGTAAGGCCACATCATGTGTTTTGAATTTGTTCTATTCATAAGTTGAAAATAAATTTTGTATATTGATTGAGGTAAAGAATTTCATAATTATATCATATAAATAATATTAATCAGGAAATAATTGTAATTTATTATGATAAAGAATTATATTTTAAAAAAATATGAATGATATTTTTGGAAAATGAACTATTTTATGTTCATGGAGCCGATAGGTCGTACGTATAGTTGAGTTATATTTACATTTATTGAATGATCAATAAAGAAAGAAATTAAGTATTATTTTATCTTTATCTAATTATAAATTTATAATAAATATCATATTAATTGAAAAAATATACTTATATATATATCATCCATGTGACGTGGCGATGAAAAAATAATCGCATCGCTTTATATAGGTGGTAGTCACATGTAGGCACAAACCACATTAAAATTTTTTAGTGAATTGAGAGGTAATATAGTAAATGATATATTACATTTTAATAATGAAAAATATTATATTTATATCATATATAAACATTTATTCTATATTTATAATCCTTAAATAAGAGACAATGATGGAAAACACATTACATCAGTTTGTGATTCGGTAGTCTACCGTACACATGAATGATGATTTGGATTCCCATTTGATGGAAGATGAGATGAATATTGGTCATCCAATGAACATAATAAAATCCAAATATAAATATGATAACTGCTTTATTATTTTATTATGGTTAAATAATATTTATGTTATGTGGAAGTAGAAATTAAAATAAAACATGTTGTTAAGGACTATACATCTTATTTAGATAATCTCCTCACTCAATAACGTAATATCTATATGACTGGTTTTATACCATAACAAAGGCCTCTATAAAATTGGGAGGGGTTTTATTGTGGGAATTTTGTAGATATTTACAAAACCATATGGTTTTTTAATGAGTAATTAAATGAGATTAAGTGGATACATTTTATAAGAGAGGGATGGTAACTCATTGAATTTATTGAAATAATAATTTATTATAAATTAAATTTTGTGTAAATTTTTTTATATTTTAATATAATATGAGTATGAATAATGATAATATTATATAATAATACATTTTTTATGTTTGGCTCATATTTTTACCATTATATATTTTATTCTATCTCCCAGTTAACCCTATTCACACTTACCAGCATAACAAAGTTTTGAAAACATGAGGGTAAAGATAGTCACCATAAATATTAAAATAGACAATAAGTGGACAATATCATATATAATAATAATATACTAATAACGTTGATAAATTCAGTATTTGATGTAATTTTTTATCAATTAAGAAAAATATTATTTATTATAAATCGTCATTAATGTAAATTTTTATAACTATTAATTACATACATTTTAATAACATAATAAAAATGAAATGAAATTAAAGAAATCATTTTATTAAATAAAAAACCTATTATATTTATCTAAAAAATTCAAGCATCACATTAATTATCTCGAATTATATTTATTTTAATATTTTTAATATTATTTTCTTATTAATTGATTAATTATTATTTAAGCATTCTGTAATCATTTAAACTAAATACTTATTCAATAAAAATTAAAAATAAATTATCATAAAAAAAATTAAGCATTTATATTTAAAATTAGTATTTATGACCCATCATATTTGTTAGCCTCGTGTAATAAATATTATAGTTATTAAAAATAAAACTGTGACATTTTTAACAATTCTTTAAATAAAATATTTTAATGGCCATAATTACACCCAAATGGAAAAATGTTATATAAAAAATATATGGATGATTTGTTATGTAATGGACCCATTAAATAAAATTAAGGCAAGTGTTAATAAAAATTACCTTATTTACCCTTTAATGTGGAAATTAAAATTATTATGCTTTCAATTCATATTTGATAAAAAGGGAAATATTTAAAAATTTCTTAATTATTATCTAAAAATATTAATTTCATTTTTAAAAATAAAAAACACATAGGTTTCAAAATTTAAATAAAAATTGAACAAGAAAATCACAAGGAAAAATGTTATTTTAGAAATAAATTGACCTTTTAGAGTATAAAATGATTTTATACTGAATTCAAGTATGAAATTCATTTAAAAAATATAATTTTATTATTATATATTAAAATTAATGAATTAAATTTTAAAACAAATATAATATATTATTTATAATTTTAAATAAGATAATATAATATAGATTTTAATAAAAAACATTTATGCCCCATTCAATGAAAAATAAATATTAAAAAAAACCAAAATTTATCCTAAAAATAATTTTGATATACTTATTCATAAAATAATATTTTTTTAACCAAATAAAATATCTAAATTATCAAAAAAAAATTAATTATAATATTCACTCACAAAAATAAATAAAACTTTTTTTTGAAGAAAACCAATCGTTTAATAATAAAATGACTTTACTAAAAATTAATTTCATATTCAGTAATATTTAATCAATTCATTGGTATTTATTAGAACTATTATACATATTTCAAAATGAAGTTAATCCATTTCATACGTTCCTATTAAATTACTAGGATATAGTAACCACATTTATATAATAATAACAATCTCTTCGTTTATGCTCGGTGATTCATATTTTTTACACTATCAAACATAGTTTTCCATTTTTAAAATTTTTGGATATTAAATAAAATGTTGAGAAAAACATGCATTCTAATCATGTTAAATTTTTTTTCAAACAAATAGATATAAAAATTATCACATTTTTACTTAAGAAATTTTTGATGAACTAGATTATCTAGGTTATGTGGGAATGAAACAAATCCTTTAACATCACCTTAAACATTAATTTGAGGGCGGCACAGAAGAAAAAAATCTCAGTGGCCTTCCATGAGGTGAGGGAAATTCATGATGAAGTATATAAAGGGGAATATTTTGATGATAAATCATGTTTATTAAATTTTATTCAATTATAAATATTTAGTTACATTCACATGTATGGTCCCATCTATGAACCATAAATGGGGAAACCACTGGATAAACAGAAGGCCATAATAGTTCAGGTGGAACTTTACCCCATACATCAATCATCCTCCGCATTATTATGAAATAAGTCAAAAATAATATTGGGGTGGATATGAATAACTCTATCAATGGGTATCTCCATGTTGAATTGAAATTGAATATTTACAGAAAAAATGAGACGCAATGGTTCCAATCTCATAAATCCAACCCTCCCAAGGATTGGGGATAATCATAGGACAGTCAAACTATAGATATTATATATAAAACCCATATTGGGAGGGAAAATCTCAGGCCTCCCTTCTTTTACATTTCATTGTGTATTTTCTAACATTCCATAAAAATTTTAGGTTCATTTTGTTTTCAAATGGTTTAACCTAATAAACAACCCCAAGGATTCCACCTCAAAGCTATCTATATAGAACACTAGAGGAGATATTATCTTAAAAATTATAAAAATAACTCAATGTCATATCATCCCATCCAAAATATTTAATGCTATTTTATTTTTAATATTTTAATCATTGATTAACAACAAACAAAAAAATAATTTAGGTTCATGTCATGATTAAGTGTGGGTAATGGGTTTGAGTTCTATTTGAATATATTTTAATTTCATTTTTGGAAAAATTTTAGAATCTTTAAATAAATAGATACTTCATTTTTTAGGGAGAATATTTTGTTTCAAAATAATTAGTGAGAGAAACAAAAATACACAAAGGAAAAAGGTGAAATAGTTTACTTATTGTAAATATAATATATAGACTTCTATATAGATTAGATTTTGTTTTTTTAACTTTTTCAATGTCAATGACAACCTTAACAGTGAAAGTATCATTCTAGAGTCTTAAATTCATTAGTTTTAAAAAATTTAGAGTAATATGACTGATGAGTGAATGTATTACTATCATCATTGAAATTTGGATTTAGAACTAGAAAGAGAGTGACTGAAAATATTTTTATAGAATCAGAATTATAACATGAGGTCACATTAATTTCTCAACAAAATTAGATGTGACTTGGAAACTATAAAAGATAAATACTTAGGGATCCATCTATTATGATAATGATATAAGCCCATTTATATGGGACTGAAATGTGTAATTGGGATCCCATGGTGAATCTCTGAGATATTAAGCACTAGTTCCATGTGCAAGTAACATTTTTAAATATCCAATATATTTATTTTAATAGTGGTTCACACAGATTAGAATGGTAAAAATTAATAAAAAATGATGTGGTTCCAAATCATCAAAAATGAATTCATTCTTGTGATATAATATTGAACCCATATAAAGAAGGGGTAGTTACTATTTGAAAAAACAATATTTGAGTTGTATCAGTGAACTATAAAAACAAACACTAGTTCATGAAACTTATGAAAGACAGATAAGTGTATTTGAATATTGTCAAAACATTAATTCCAATTATATCTAATTCAATCCAATTCCAAACATGGAAATCTTAATTTAATTAAAATGAGGAAGTGACTTTATTCACATTAGAAGAATGGTAATTTTTTCCAATGGATTACTCATTGTTTAAATATTATTATACATGTTTATTATATCTAAGAAGGATGAATCCGGTTTTTTTATTTAGTAAATAAAATTCAATGATAAACTTGATCATTTATGAAATAGTTTTTAATATCTCCATGTTTAATTGACCACCGAGAGTGGAGGATGAATCAATGTTTTTCATAAAAATTATAATTATTTTAAATTAAACCTATAAAACATAGTGTGGCTCTCAAAACACTCAATATTATCGCTCAATATTACTGCTTATGTAGTCATAATAATAGAGATAGGTAAACACATAGTATTTATAAGTTTCATAAAAATATTATTCCTTGATATAACTAGTTATTCCCCCCCAACTATATATTATTCACTTTTAAACAAGTGATTACACTAGTCACATCAACAACTAAGAGATTTATCTTGCTTCCATGTCCATCAGAAAGACTCCTTATCTAGCTAAAATTGAATGCCTACATTTTTTTCCAGCTCTAAACGAAATAATTATTCCTCTAAATCCACCTGAGTGACATTTTCTACTACTAGATCCAACTCAAATACTTCATCTTCTCCTATATCCTACTAAAAGTATTCAATTTTTCTAGGATAGATACAATATAGGATTCTCTCTTGATATTCTCCCACAAGAATGAAATGTCTTACTTTCTCATCTTCACTTCATGAACCTTCAAAAACCTCTGATCATGTCTGCATGTCTTTCTTAAATATTTGATCACATTTAACTAATTAGTTGTCTCAGTGAAGCTCTACTAATGTAGTTCTTCCTTATGTTAAAGATGAGCTAACCTTACTAAAGGTGCACAAGAGATGCACACAAATTCTTTACTATAATTTTATAAAGGATATGAATTGAAAAAACATAATGAAACGTTCTTCCTTAATTCTCAATTAAAACTAATAAATTACACTACATGAAAGGATGTGTAATGTATGGTGTGTGTAATTAGAAACCATATAACATTTATTTACATTTAGTATTATTTCATTTTATAGTATAAAATTTGTTTTGGGGAAACTCCAATTCTTCTCTTATGAATTCATGTATTTTATTCATGGGTATGTACTATAAACTATTCACTTATACCTTCCTTGTGTATAAGATTGTGAGACATATAGTTCAGGTATCATGTTGTTCTCATGTTCCTTTATGAAAGCCTGATTGGGTTATACCAAGATTCTTATTCCTTGTACACAATAGTGGATATCAATATTCTTCTTCTTTATTTAAGATATATAGTTTAATTATACACTCTCTTGCGGCATGTCATGGGGTTTTCACAAACCACAAGGATAAAATAAAGGGTATCATACATTATAATGGATTCATAGAACACGGTTCTCCACAACGAACATTGAGTGTGATTCAGAGAAGTCATCATTCCATGAAAACCTCTCCCCCATTGTATAAATATATCACCAGATATATTTTCTCTTTCTAAACCAGATTTTTTATAGTTTCTCTATTTATTTAAAAATGAGATAATATAAAAAAAATTAAAACAAATACTAAAGGACTTGGTTCTTCTACATTTATTAGTGAGTTTCATAGTCTTTGGTTTAGTAAAAATGCCTCTTCAGATATCATTTTTTATGTTCTATTATTTACATTTAATTCACTAAAATATATAGTATGCATAAATAAACATACATAAAAAATAGACAAGTATTTTGTTACACGAGTTCCTCCTCACATGCATATAATCATAATCACATTACTCTACTATTTTTTATGTTCTAACTCATTATGTATGAACAACTTCTTGGTTCATCATATCATGTTCAACAATATCATTTTCATAGAATGATCATATTCATTAAGAACATAGATTGAATAAATGGAAATTCATCTTCCAATACTCAAATTCACGAGCATGAAATAGTCTAGAGCATGGAAAAATCATGAAATATATTACCATTAGTATCTCAGAAAAAACATTCCGATCAATGAGGAGGTTAAAGACGATTCCACTTATCGATTATATTACCAATATTAAAATATTTGACAGTCTCATCTTCTGTCTATATTATTTTTAACATAGGAATAAAAATTTAACATGATGTATATAAAATTTATTTGAAACATGGTAGAGAAGCACAATATTCATAATTTAATGTGTTGTAACTTTAATTCCATTATAGTAGGGGATCAAAACCCACATACACATTTACCACACCCCACATAGTAAATGACTAATCCATGATGTCCAACTAGTGATAGGACCAACATATGCATGCAATATTTATACTATTTATGGCCTCTAAACGTCACATAAACTCTATTACATTATGGATTTCCATTTGAAGATGGTTCCCATGTGGTTAATCCTATATCCCATATGTGGTTGAGCTAGCCTCCAAGTGTTTCTGTGGTTGGCCTAAATTTTTTTTAAAGGCACGACCAATGTCATAAAATTATTTCATGGTCTACTGATCCATGATATTACCAAACCATCATCAAATACTCAATATCCAAATATTCATTTTTATGGACTTATTTTAATTCTTTTTGTAAATTTTTATTAGAAATATCTTCTTCAACATGTGGTAATTTTTTCCTTTGAATAAAAACAAAAATATTCACCACATTTATAAGTATAATTTTCCTAAAATGAAATCCAATTCCATAAAGGGAATACATAAATATTCTCCAAGAATCACCACATATCAATAAACTCATATTGACACATCCTTGAAAATATAATGAAATAATAGGTCCAAGAATCTCCCCTTTTATGTTTTTTCCACATATCTTCACATATGTAAAAGTTAAAATGTGTGATAAAAACATTCCCCCCATTGATAATTAAATGAAATGAAAATGCTCATGGGTTTTACACATGATTATGACTAATCTAAGTGAGGGATTACATCACATGTTTCTCAATGAAATTAATATATATTTTATCAATTGTATGTTTATGTGGGAAATCCCAGCATAAAAAACAAGAGTGATATAACCAATGTATTCAAAGGAGTTTATAAAATAACATTTTTGTGAAATCATGATCATAAATTCTTAAAACCAATTTAATGGGTTTCAAATAATTATATATTTCAATTAAATAGAAAATAATGAACACAAATGAATAAATATATTTAAATTTTTAGGTGAAATGAAACAAATCATATACTTTATCATCTTATCACCAAGAATGAACTCCCATTTAATTAATATTATTAATTAAATATCTATCTCAATGATTTTTATCCTCAAGGGAAGAATTATATTATTCCACTAAATTGAAGTTAGTGGACTCCATGAAGCGTAGTTTCCTCATGTTGAGTAGTAGTGGATATACCAAACATCTCGTTTAATTTACTAAACATTAGATAAATGAACATTAAATAGTAGGGGGCTACGATAGCCCTCCTATTTTTTCATTGGGAACATTCAGATTGAGATATTCGTCTCAATATGGAAAATTCTATTTTTTAAATCCCAAAATGGGATGATTTCATTCGAATCTTATATTTGTTTTTTATTTTCATTGATTGTGCTATATTATTTCTTACCTTCTTATCTATGGTGAATGACAATTTCATATAATGATATTTGGATCCTCATGTTTCATCTAGTGGATAAAATTTCATCACGTTTTACCTAAATTTATGAGACCACTTTTTTTCATTTATGTTTAGCATGTTTCTCGGATAAATCTAATTTTTTATCCATTTTTAACTATTAATTACAAAATACTATAAAATCATTATTGAAATTATAAATCTCCATAGAATTATAAAATGTAATTCCAGTGGTTCTATATTTATTTATCTTCCCTTTCATAACAAAAGAAACATATCCTTATAATCATGTCAATTGTACCTTAGCCTTGTGAAAATCTAAATTGCATCTTCCACATACTTCTTTATTAATATTTTTGTTGTATTTATTGTTGTGGTAAAACTATAGAAATAAGATGTTTTATCTGAGGTTTTTTCCACAAATTATCATTGAATATCCCATTTATAATTACCTCATTCCTAGAAAAGAAACAATACTATAATAAGAACAATATTGTGACCATTATTATAAACACACCAACAACATCCCTAAAAATGTATTCTCTCACATTGGTTCTTATTGAATTGAGATATTTGTTACTATTTTTCTTTAGAAAATCAAGAAACACTTTTCATGGGGTTGTGGGTTTTATTGATTTTTATTCCTATACCTTGATGTGAGTAATTTCCCATCATTCTTATTGGACAAAATATTTTTTGTTTTAGTAATCACATATTCACTATTATATATAACATATCTATAAAAATTATTAGGATTAAATTTACCATACTTATCTCTAGATTCATAAAATTCTTCCATGATCACAATAGATTTATTTAAATATTAATTAGACTAGTTCAAATCATATTGAACTGTGATACATATGGCTTATATCTCAAACAAATTATATTATCTATAAATTAAAATCTCTTCATAATAATGTATCTTAATACCTTGTTCAAAAAAACTAAATCTTAATATCATTAAGTAAACAAACATTACCATAATTTTTTCATTTTCTTCATTAAAAAATATTATTTCCTTCTCGTTTTTTGTTTTTGTTAATTTTTTTATTATCAATATTATTCTTTTACTTATTGTGATATTAATCATTCCGTTGTAGAAATCTAATCTATATTTCTTCTTACACTCATGTTTTTTTCTTTCTTCATCATCATTTACATTACATGATCAATCATTTATTCACCATTCATGATTTATTAAACCATGTACATTATTTGATGAAAATCATGATGATAAATCAGGACTGTTGTTTCTCTTAATATTTTTCCTCTTTCAGATGTAGTGCCTCTTTTTCTTCTTAACCCATTTGTGTATTTGAGAAATATCAACATCTAATTTTGATTTTGATTCGTTAACCTTATTCTTTGGAATATTCAAGGAAAAATGACCAGATCAACCAAAATTACGACATCAAATACATTCTTATTAGTTTCCTTCAACTTTCTCTTTCAGAATCATTTTGATAAAATAAAAATGGTTTGATTAATTTCATCATCATGATCATTATTTTATAAATTACATGATTCAAAAATATATTATTATTTAACTATCCCATTGATTATTTCTTTATATTCCTTTTCAATTGTTTCTTTCATCTTGAAAGATTTAATTTTACTCATCTCATAAGCTATGAAAATGTTTTTTAGTTCATCAAATTAAAATTTATCACTTTTTCTGAGGATGAGATCGTTTAATAAAAGTGATCTGGAAAATTCATCAATAATTTTATTTTATAATGATACACTCATCCAACTTATCCCAAAATACTTGAATATTTGTGAATATCTCATTCAATTTAGTGAAAAAGTGAACAATATTTTATTCATTAAAAATTTTGATTTCCTCAAACCTATTCCTCCAAAACTATAGTTTGAATTCCCTGACTTTGATATTACCTTCATTGTTGATTCCTAGTTTTTTCCAAATCCCCTTAGCAATTTAAAGACCCAGGAACTTTTTGTACTCCTTTCTGATAAAAAAATGAATATTTAATTTTTAGCCTTTCTATATAAGTACATATTTTTCCTTTTCAACTTGTTTTATGATATAATCTCCAAAAATCACTAGAAAACCTAGAGTCCCAACACCACTCACTTCTAGAACGAGTGATAGGAGATTATATTGGACCATATTCCTCCATCTATGATAATTCTTCCCATCCAATATGGGAACACATAAGCTCTTAATGGAATTTTTATTTTCCATAAATCATAATCTTTATCTAATCATTATGGAAAACTAATAGTATAATACCAAATTTAGATCCCCAAGATGGATTAACCAGTAAGAGGGGATGGGTTAATTAGTATTTTATTTTAAAAAAATAATTTTCTTTTCAATTCAACCATTCAATATTTTCATGGTTCTCGATCAACTAAATATTACCTCTCGGTATCACCTCATATACATTGTAATAATGTAAATAGAGATAAACACACAATATATCTACAAGAAAACTAAGCTATAGCCAATGACCTATTCCCATATTTTCCCAAACCTTGGCTATAGTTATTTACACTAATTCTATAGCCATAGATTTGATTAAACCATTACTATATCCTCTAATTATATCCATGATTTTCTTAAAAACTGTCTATATAGTGTTTCTTCAAATGATATATCCCTGGTTATATGAAACAATGGATATAACTTCTACCAATAACCCTGATATTCTTTAACCATGGATATAGGTTTCCCACAAAAGCGTGTGAATGTTTTTCATGTGGGAATGTGGCGAGAAGACTTATAGCCACAATTTCTTTTCCATTAACAATGGTTATAAAAATATATTTAATAATATATATACCAAAATATGTTTGAAACATAATGGTAAGGTGTATACAATTTGATAGAGGAGTTGTGAAGATCAAATCAACCTAGTGGAAATTTATTTTAAATCTATAACAACAGTTTATATGGGATATATCATAGATTACAACCATTGAAATAGAACTTTATCTAAGGTAGAAAACCATGAAATCTATCTCCACGGCTTCCAAAACAATGGCTATAGGTTCTATTTCAATTATGGAAACCATGACAATAGTCTATTAAAACTATGGATATAGATTTTTTTCTATAGCCACACCAATATATGCCACAAAAATCTATAAGAAGGGATATTTATTATGGTCATAGTTTAGACATCTATATAATATGGTTTTCAACGTGGCTATATTAAAAAAATTTAATTGTGTATTTTGAAGGTTCACTAAAATCTTATACAATTTTTTAACTAGTAATTCCCCCAGGGTACAAATTATTCACTATAAAAAAAGTAATTTGACTTCCCCTATAACTAACTAAATAACAATCATACATATTTCTCCAACTAAGTGTCTTTTATTCCATCTCAAACCAAGAAACATCTTTTTCTTCTGAATCCAACTGAAAGACATATTTCTCTATATATAACTGAGAGAAGCGTTCTTCTCCTAGATTTGACAAGAAGAATTCACATTATCTTAGAATAAACCAGAAGGCTTCACCTATGTACATGGATTTTTCTATTGTATTGTGGTCTCTTGAACTTCCTCCATGAGATTTTTGGATGTAACATGATCATGTACACAACAGATACAATCAATAGCCTCTAATAAATCTAATTAGTCTTTCTTAAATATATGATCACATGTAAATGATTAATTAACTCTATAAAACTATACTCAGGTAGCCATTCATTCTATTAAATAAGAACAGACATCAATTAATGTGTGAAAGGGATTCAAAATAATTATTCGATATTTTTTTCTCAAATAATAAACTTTTACAAACACAATGATACTTCTTTATGTATTTATAAAATCAAACTCATCCAGTACAATTCATTAATAGAAGTTTATTCACTTGTTAATGGAAATTTAAACCCTAGATAATTCATTATCTTCTATATTTATTTTATTCATTATTATAAAAACTTTTTTAGGTATATTAGTTACTCCAGCTATGCATGAATATATTTTATATGTGTGCATGCACTCTCAAAAACTCACGTATCTCTACATCATGTTCTACTTTTTCACACAATAGGACCAGGTTTGACACTATTATCAAGTTCCTTAATTCATACCCAAATAGGTGAGAACAATAATATTCTTCCTTTTTTGAAATAGTGTATTCCATTTCTCTTACTATTACCTATTAGAAACTATGTAAGTGTACACTCTCATGCGTTATCCCACAATTTTTAGGGAAACTAGAAGTACAATCATAAGGGTATCATGCTCCCAAATGTATTTTTAGAATAAGGTTATTAAAAAATCATATCATCTTTTATTTTCATAGGTTTATGGAACATGACTTCCTATACTCCTTCACATATTTCTTTGATTGGAGGACTAATATCTTCATAAACTAGATGGTTTTCAATTTCCAAATTTCTTTACAAAATGAAAGATTATTTTAAATACAATATCAAAACCTAAAGGCATATGTACCCCTCCATTTTTAAGCAGGTTTCACCACCATTGATTTAAAAAATGTTCCATTTCTGATCTATTTTTTAAAGTTGTGTCGGTGAAATTTAATTCACCAAAGGATTTTTTTCTCAAATAAAAATACACAAAAAATGGAGGTGTATTTTCATATACTAGTATATATTTCCACCTCTTGTGAATAATATTATAACCATGTTCCTATTATTCAGTATTTATGTTTAAACAAATACAATATAAAATATTACCAATTTCATCAAATCATCTTTAGTAGTATCACTTTTTTTTGAATGATCAAATTCATGAAGGACATATATTTCAGGAATGAAAGCTCATCCTCCTCTTCATGAAATATGAATCATGGAATTATCTAGAGATCATCAATAATATAGAACCCCGTTACATTAGGAACATTGTATAATATCTATATGATCTATCTGGATTTTGAAGAAAATTAAATATATCAATTGGATGGTTGAGATCCAAACAATTGACTGACAGATATTTCATCTATATAATTTTTAATAGAGGAAAACTACATTGTCTCCCTCCAATAGACATCATTCCACAACCTAGTTGAGAGGTGATTTATTAATAATATTTTCTTGTGTCTCTATCATGCCAAGGAATTTGGGGATCATCTCCCTCATACATATTCAATGTATTCTACATCAGAAGCTCTATAAAAAAATTGGCCAAATAGTGGTTGGCCTTACCTAGGTGCACACTTTGTATACTATTATGGTCTAATACATGACCTATAAAATATCTTCCACTATGTATGGTAATTCATGGGCTATATTCCATGTGGTAGAGCATATGGATCATATGTGGATGTGTTGGACTACTTTTTTATGGCCACCAATAAATACATGGAATTTATTATAGGTAAAGTACCCTAAACCAACCCAAAGTCATCATCCAAAAATCCTCATAAAAATATTATTTTTTTGGGAATTATTTTAAATCCTCTTGATAATTCTTAATTTATATGTCTTCTTCATCTTGATGTAATTGTTTTCCTTAATGAAAACCCAAAAAGAGAATCACATTTACTAGGAATATTTTCCATGAATGAAATCTAATTCTATATTGTGAGTCCATAAAAATACTCCTTGCATCACCACTTCTCACTAAACTCATATTGTAAAATCATTAAAAAAAATAAAAGTATGGTATTAACCTATTTATATGTGGGATAGTTATGTGATCCCATAATTTAAAAACACTTTTTCAATTATTAATTTGAAATTAACTCTAAATTAATTCAACTACTAGGTAATAAATTCATTTTTGGTAATCTTCTGAATTTGAAAAATCATTTTAAATTAGAATAGATGATAATTTTTATTATTATATTCATGTTTGGAATTCAATAGGGAATAAAAATTTGATATTGATATTGAACAATGAAAATAATATTTGAATTTTAAATATGTAATTTTAATGATTTAATGTATTTTTTTGATCATTTTATTATTTAATAAATTTAATAGAAGATCAAGGCATTGTTTTTAATTTAAAAATTTATAATTGATCATTTTCATATACTAAAGTATGTTTAATGAGTTTTTAGAATATGTTTATAATGATAAATTTATTTTTAATGAGAATAAAAATGAATTTCAAATATAATTCTTTATTAGCTATGGAATTTGATGGAATTTTACAATAAATATTTTTGTTTTATTATTTCATGAAATTACTTATGAAAATGACAACACTTGAATAATAATTATTTTTTGTAAATTTTTTGAGAACTATGTTTTCAAAGTGGAAATTAGTCAACTGACATGCTTCTTACTTCCAAAAATAGTGTTACCATTAGAAGGTAGAAGCTTGATACCTATATTTTTATAGTTAGCCTACTTCTTTATTATTTTCTCCCATCCACCATAGCACCCTACTTCAAATTTTGGTAAATATTTAACACCATTGGTTTTATACAGCTAGAATAATTCCATATTACTAATAATGCTCCAATACTATCATTTGTGAATGAAAACATTATACTAACAAAACCTGAAATCACCATCTTTCCTCCATCAAACAAAAATATTTTAATATGCAGAAATATCCTTCTTTTTTAATGAAGAAAAATTATGAACCCCTACTAGACTCACCTTCCACTATTTAACCATTCACATACCTTGAAAAGAACATCACCCACTAGAAAACCTCACCTAACTAGTTGAAGAATAAAACTAAGAAAAATTCATCAATGATTGAATTCTACCTCCTTAAAAAACCAAACACATGAATCGCATTTATTGAATAACTGTGGATCCACTTTTGACGAATATCGAGTAGAAGAAGATCTTTTAGAGAATAAATCTGATTACCAATCACTAAATCCGTTTAGAAATTAAGTCAAAAAATGATGAGAATGATAAATATCATTCATCATATTCTAGAATTATCAAAATGGTGATGATGACTAATGATATCAGATCCACATTATGAAGCTCTCTGTTCTAGATGAACTACCAATCCAATGTTTTTTATGGTTAAATCTACCGTTATAATAGCTGAAGAAACCTCATGGAGTTATGACCTCTTAAATTTAATGCTCTATGATAATAATACTGAACCCCCAGTGATGGTAATAAAGAATTTTAGATGACCTAGGATGATTAAAGGAGATCTCATTAGAAAATTCCCAACAAAAGGCGTGATGATTTCTAAACCTCACATATTTATAATGTCATAATAATATCAACCACTAAGATTTGATAATAAACAATACAAAGGAGACATTGTTTTGAGATATATTATCATGTTTCTATGCTTCATTTGATCACCCTAAATATATAGGAATATAGGATGGATATAGTAGTCCCCTAATTCACCAATTTCATCATTAAAGATAGGTAGACATGAAATTCTTGATAAATTTCTTCACTGAGTTAAAATTTCCTACCATATCTCTAGAACTCCCTTCAAAAACAGTATACTTCACCAGTCTCAAATGAACTCAACCATAATGTCCAAGATTCTGTAGCTTTTCACTACACCCAAACTGATTTAGAAATGACTAATGAAGACTTAATAATCTTGGATGAAGTTTTATTGGGGTAGATGGATAAAATTTTTTCTTACATAAAATTACTCACCATGAGTGAATAAAATATTTGACTTTGAATAAATTCAATGGTGTTTATGACCATATGAAAGTTCTATCTCATAAATTCAGGAAAAAACAATACCACCCTTGGATATATCATTCCTTATTTTAAAATATTTTTTGGATCAAGATTTAAGGTAGATAATATTTTACTTTAGAGATTAAACTAAAGACCCTCAATGATGCACATGTGGAAAGCATAAAAGATATTAAGAAGCACTTCTAACCACTAAAATAGATCAGGATAGCTAAACATTTAAGTTATTATATTTCTTCTACTACATAAGAAATAGTTATCATCTTTTTATTTTTCCGGAAATCATCTATAAATTTATTCAACATTGTGAATAATATTATTAATTATTTTTTACATCATTATGAGATTCTTCTCCCTGATTATTCTGTATTATTATCAATATATATTCTGTAATTTAAACATATGTAACTCTATGACTATGGATAATTAACCTGATGGAATTTTCTTTAGATGATATTATAAAATACCTACGAATCCTCAACTCATTAATTTATCATTCTAATCCCTGATAAAGAAAATAGTACATGATAGATAAGTGATATAAATATCCTCTTTATAATGAGCTACCACACCATTGAATTTTTAAAAAAAAATTATATCTCCCTCTGCAGTTACTATAGTATAACATTTGATCTATGTGGACTGAGGGATGAACAATATATAAAAGATATGATTATAGAGATAGTGGATTAATCAATTGGATGTTTTCATTTCATCTTCACTGAGAAGAAGATGGAACTAGATTAACATAGAGATAATTATTTTGGGTGTATTTAGAAGAATAAATTAGATGAATAAGTAAAATAAATGAATGATATTTATTCAATTATATAATGAAAAAATATGGATAATAAAAAACATGAGTGATTAACCTAAGATCTGACCACTTTTAGGCTAATTGTTTATTCAATTTTTTGTTTCAAATTCATAAAATCAAAATAATGAAAATCCATCCTTAAGATACATTAAATATATATATATATAATAATATAAGTTATTGGATACATTAAAATCTCACACCCTACTCATTGAAATAAAATCCCTTAGTTAGCCACTAGGCTGTATAGAGGTTAAAATAAAATTTATCATTGATCTCATCCAATTAAAACAACAATCTCAGGTAACACATGACTGAAGGTGAAAAAAAATTTAGGTTACATGTAAACCACCATGAGTAACAAATTAAAATGATTATGGGTTTTAGAAAGTGTAATAAAAAAATTATTTGATGTTTGAGGTGCATATGTTTTTTAAATTTTCAATTAATCAAATGTTTTGTCTCAATTTCAAGTGTTTAATATTTATGTTTCATGTGAAGTGGTGTCTTCAGTCATAATGTAGAGTCCTTATTTAGTGGATGGATAAAAAATCAATGAACTACCACTTTCCATCTAATGAACTCTACATGCTTTATGATGGGGTAAATGGTAGTCTTTAAGATACAATAGACCCCACATGCCTATTAGAAGTGTTAGACATTCCCATATGGTTCATCAAGGCTCATTGACAGACTTGTGTTTCCAACTGAATTTTTATTATTGAAAGGCTGTGGGTTTTGAATGCCACAAATTTTCACCCAATATATTTACCAATTCAAAACTAGAAGGCCCTATTGGGAATTTTAGATCACTCCCCTTATATCAAGACACATCCATTAATCAAAAATTTCCCCATCAATATTTTACTTATCTAGTGAAGACAAAATGGTGATTGTTTGATAGATACATGATAATTTATTCTTACTTCACGATATATGAACACATATCCATGATATATCTGATTTTTCTATAATGATATAATGAAATTTTCCCCATATATTATTATATCAGTACTAGATCTATATTGTTGATCCCATTCATTGGAAAAATCAATATATAACATAAAATAAAGGAATTACATGTGTATGTGTTTATGGATCATCCTTAAAAACCATTTCATAGTAGAAGATTCATAATAGAAAAATTACATGTTGAAAATTTCACGATATATTAGAGCAGGTATCAATGTGTCAATGAAAACCCCCTTGATTGAAGAAATAATTGCCAGTAATGGTGGAAGTTTTCTGGTCATATAAACTTGTCCTTCTTAAATCCCATATTGAATCAATTTTTCATTAAAATATTGATGATGGAATGATGATCATTTTGTGAACCTAAGAATATATTCTATATATTTCATGTAATTAATAACATTTTATTCTGTCTATAATTGATATTTTTCATTGTCATTCATTCCTTGGACAAACCTCATAATAGGTTCAGTTGAAAAAATCATTAATTTATATAATTCTAGAAAATCATTAATAGCTGGAAATCTATTGAGTTTCCATTTTAAACACCTTTTTTTAATCCAATAATTTGATTTAGGAATCATTAAAATTTTAAAATTCTATCCTTGGTGGTGAGACCTAATTTGGTCATCAATCCGCTAATGGATAGTGGAGTACATCATCAACAAGATTGAGGTGGTGTGTTCTATACAATTTAGATCATCATTATTCTCATTTTTCATTGGTTTAATTGATATATTTCAATGTATTACTTATTTTACTGATGATTATTACTTTTGGGGATGTGTATAGTCATGATACCATATATAATCTTGATTTCATGATTATTGATAGAGTATATTGAAATCCTAATTTATATATGCTTTCTATTATATGCTCGTGATGATGTACTATAATTATCATCTTAATATTTACCTATTAGTGTGATAACATGAAATTTTAGTATTTTTATTGGTATTAAAAAATGATGGACCACATTGGTATGTTTCGCCTTTAGAGGGGGAGAGTTCAAGATGTGTATTGATGATGATGGTGGAACCACTCTTGGGGTAGGAGCATGATAGGCTTATGGTCTGGACAAAACATGATTCCCTAAGGATACTGAGGAATCCATCATATATCGACACATTTTGGATAAATAATATAATTTTTACATGATTCCTTTAGGATTATGTGTGAGGGGATTCCATCCTTGAAGATAATTCTCAATCATTTATAACATCTTGAGGATCCTTCTATCATAGAGATGAAGTATGCATGGTAGGGTCTCATGGTTGGATGGTATATACCCAATATCATGGTATGTGACTGTTATTCATTATTTAACATTTACTATTCTAATGGAATACAACTATTATATATGTGATCATTTTTTGAGGATTCATTGGTGGTTCCCCTATGGGTTTTATTCCACATACACTGTACATAAATCTTGATACATGAAAATATTAAATATATTGGGGTTAAATAAAGGAAAAGGAGTACATGAAATATTTTTTTATCCATGGATCATATAGAAAATTGTGGGGATTTTAATGACTCTAGAGTATTCCAAAATTTCATTTTCTTATCTATTACACTTATACTGTTGTTTGGATTCCATATTTGGGGTCCAATTTATTTATGCATCGTATAAAATGTTATAGATGTAACATTATAATCTTATGCCTCAATTACCCTATATTTTTTGTTCATAATATATTTATTAATGGTTTTATGATATTATATTGAGGTTATTTTCTCTCAACTGATGATATTTAGATCCTCATTTCTATTTTGAAAATTATTGAGTATTTGGATGAATGCATGAGGTCATGTGACAATTTGGATAAAACCAAGTTGTTCTGGTTTCAGAATTAAAATATTGTATTAGTGCATAATTTTCCTCTCTTATTTATCATTATAACCTAGAAAATTTTAGAAAAGAGATAGTTTGTGTGGGACTTGGGTAGGGGAGTAACCATGTTCCTGGACAACACATGTGTAACATTACTCCATGTTACCATATATGGGACTATTATTACTAAATTATGATTATTAAGGTGTGTCAATGCATTATGATTAGGCACATAGGTTCACAATCAACATATATACAATTTCTATATTGAATAATAGTAATTAAATTTAATTATATTATTGTATTATCTATTTGTGAATGAATTTTATTCTCTGACTATGTGACATATTTATTTTACATTATTTTTTTATATGTTTGTTGTATTTAATTAGTTGAACCTGATCATGATCTTATATTATAGTTAAATATATATATATATATGAATATTAATAATGTGTTGGTATGGACACCTTGGTTAGGTCCAGGATGGTTATACCTTAGGTTATGGGTAGACACATTTTAGAAACTTTGTGTCATCCCATAGACTGAATAGATTCTTCCTAAGAATTATTTAGTTTCTATTATTTACTATAATTTTAAAAATATTCCACCCTAGTGTAGAGTAATGTGACCACCTACCAATGTGTCCTTATATTCTTCTTATAGAGAAGATTTCCCTATTCCACCATCTACTGTGCATGAGGGTGCATTATCCGCCTACACCAACTCTAGTAATGAAAATAGAGGGACCACATTAGTATTTAGTCCTTTACCATAGTCTTGTATAGGGTGGAGGGGCACCACGTTCTAGGGTCAAAAATTCCAGGGACTTCCTTCTCCAAAATACACTATCCTTTTAGGTTATTGGGGGACCTCTAGATACTAATGACATGATAAATATCATTGATGGTGTATTTTAACTCATTGATACACACATCGGTAAGAATGTGATGTTTTTAGAGTTCATGCTACAGAGACCCAGTAGAAGTAGGTGTGCATGATGGGACAAGATGGTATATATGAGGGTCTCACCTTGACGACCTTTGAGAAATTTTTTTTGGAATTATATCCTAATATTATGAAATGAACATAGTAGTACAAGGACATTTCATAGTGATCCATGATAGTATCTTTATAATCTACTCATTTCACTGAGTTACAGTTTTTTTCTCAAATCATTTCATAGAATTATGTATAAAAGGATATAATTTTTTAGATAATTATTCATACTACCATCAAAATGTATGTTCTTTACATAGACTTATCAATAAACCATGCTGTTATGTGAAAGGACATGAATATTGATAAGGACCTAATATTTGATGGCTTATTCAACCCATTAGGAGATGTTCCATAATCATTTAACATTGAAAAGATTATACAATATCAATGGTTTGATAAAATACCTCTGAAAAAGTTTCAATATTGTAGAATGATGGGGAATATCAATTATTTTTTCTCTATAGAATCATGGAATATGTTCAATAGCGGTAGAGGAAGTAAATTATATAAGAACTATAGCTATGTCTGGGGACCTTAGTAGTAGAATCAAGTGATAATAACTGATGAGATTCTTGCTTCTATGGGATAGGTAAGAAAATCTCAAACATTCCATGTTTATATAGTGAATCAATCTCAAGAAAATGGTCATGAGGCACACCATAATATTCATGGTATAGTCTAGATAACATATTCATTTTCTAATAATTGTTTATTCTAGTTATTCCTATTCTATTATCTCTATTAAATTTATTCACATACATTACTTTCCAAAAATGTAATATTCTAATATAATTTCCCTCGATACACCATTGGGAATGGATGGGGACTATGTTATGTGATTACCAAAGTACCATATAGTCATTACTGGTTATAGATATGTATGGGACTTCATGATTTTTTATATATTAAGTATCAATGTCATTATTAAATTTTTTTGGCTAACTATCCAAACTTACACTGATTTCCATTAGATGAGGGTTTCATTATCCTCACCTAATTGAGAGTGTTTCATGATGGCCTGTGAATGGGATTTTTTAGTAGGTAGAGTACGCCCACACTTATGTATGAATGGGATGACTATAGTGCATATTTTGGGCCGATCTCTATCAACATGATCATTGGAATCCCCGACATATTTTCCTCTAGTTCTCTATATCTATCTAGATAATATCTAGATGAATTAATAATACATCTCCATGATTGATATGTTGATCTTGTGATACAGCTCATTCCTTATGTCCAAAAAATTTTGATACCCCCTATCATATAGAACTAGCCATGTTGAAGGATCGCAATTTACAACTCAATGAAATTGAGAAGAAGGTATTTATTAATCCAAGTACATCGCTATGTTGTGACCCAGTTTTTTTACCAATAAGGAAGGTTGTAGTCCTAGACAATATATAGATTAATAGAAGCTAAATTTGGTGAAGGTGAAGAACAAATATTCTTTTTCCCTGACTACAGATCTATTATTTCAGTTATTGGGAGATCAATGGTTCCCTTTGTTTGATCTTTGATTGGGATGTAAGTGGTTGTGGTTTATGGTTAATGATAATAAAAAAAAGGTATTTCAGATTATGTTTGGGCTATATGAGTAAATTTTTATTATATTTGACCTCATGAAGGTTCCATAAATCATTATTTCTCCCTTAAAAATATATAACACCAATATCTAGAATTTTTCATCATTGTGAACATTTAAGAAATCCTCATACATTCTCCAACCATATAGTAGAATACCTTACATCTCGAGATAAAATATAATACATTTCGAGCACATCAGCATTAACCCATTCTATCTATGCCTAAATGTTGGGTTTTGGAGGTTAAATTATTAGTGCATGTGGTGTTTAATAAAGGTATATCCATGAACCTATAAAATTTTATGATGTGATATCTAGGTTATGTTCCCAATACATGATCTATATCAGTATATTTCTGGGTTTTCCTAGATAATAATGATGATTTATACATAACTTCTCTCACTTATCAATGATCATGAACACAATAATGAATTAGGGAGTAAAGTTAAAGATAAAATATTAGGCTAAAAGGTGTTTCTTGAGAAAAAGAGTATTTTAACTAAAAATACAATAATTATACTTCCCAATCATTAAACATGATACATAGTTTACTTCGATACATCAGGAGATATGTTTGGAGAATTACTACTACAATGAAAGAGGGCAGTAGAATATGCTTTTGATTAGATAAAACATAGAGAGTGAAACTTCCCTACTAATTATATTATGAAAACATTTGTGGTCTATGATTTTAATTATCAAAGACACAATCTCTTTGGTTGGAGGTATGTTATCTACATAGACCACAATATATTGCTTTAAGACATCATTCATTATAACCAAAATTTGAGATGGATACAAATGACATTGAGATCGATTATAATCCTAGTAAGGATAATTAAATGTTGGATTTTATTATACATAAAACATATGTAGATCAAGAGTTTGTTCAATGTACAGTGGCGGTATAGTGGTTCCTGATGATCTTCACGAGATTGGTGGATGGATGCTTCTAAGGACTAATGATCAATGAAATGTTCACCATTTATGGTACAATATTCAATAACATTCATGGTAAATAATGTACATGAGAATGACCATTTGTGTTCTTTGATAGTAAAATATCTAAAAAGTGATGGCCTGATTCATGAGTGGTAGTTAGAAAACGATAATGTGGTCCATATATATGGAATAGTGGTAGTCCATACTTCTAAAAGGGAATATTTTATGAGAGACTACCATAAATCTATATGGGTGACACATACTGGATTGTAATAGATGGTCATGCATATATGTGGTAGTTCTAGTGGACATGGTTGAGGAAGGAAATTTATATATTTGTTCCTAGTTCCTTACCTACAGGTAGATAGAGGTGAAGCACTTGAATCCTCATGAACTACTTTGCCACTTCATATACCTATTTTTAAGTGAAAATATTTCATGATGGATATTGTGATGGGGTTATGCCTAACCATGGGGAGGAAAAATATTTTCAATATTAGTATTTATTTACTATCAAATTTTTTCACTTCAAACCAATTCTTCAGACTCACTCAGTAGATTAGTTGGGAGGGATATATGTCACTATTATTTTACACCTTCAAGGAGATTACTTTAGCATCTTATCATTCATATATGCATGTTTTATATCACAGTTGTTTCATGTCTTGTAAACGTTATTAGGGAATAACCTGATATTTAGCATGAAAAAATCATCCTCAGATAGACACAAAATTATTGAAGATTATTCACATGTTGGATGATATGATTTGACAGTGAATTACATATTTTTTTGGAAATTGGATAGATTTAACAGCCCTAATAGAGTTCAAATACAACTATATAAACTAGTCTTATATTTTGATGAATATTTTGAGGATATTTATGGTGGGTTATTTCTTTCAGTTCTTTCATTCCATGGGGCCAGTGAGGTAGTATTTTTGGTGCCCAAATTGTTAGGAGAGACCTATGATAGAGTGAATCTAAGTCAAAAGAGGTTGAATATAGCTCAAAATGTAGACAATTATTATACCAGATGTAGTAGGATATATTGGGAGTTTATTTACATGTGACAATGTTTTTTATGTAAGTGATTCCCTAGTTAGTATGCCAACATTTGAGGAATAAGGAATAATTATATACTTTTTATGTTGGACACTTAAAAATCATCAAGTGTGTTGGGATAGTGGTGCACCATCTGTATCATCCTTACCACTGTTTTTGAAAACATGAAATGTTTCATGTGTCTTTTCTCTAGAGGTACATGCCTAATTATATAAATTTCATTTACAATGAGGATATTAAGCTGGGGTCTAACAAATCAAATATAGAGTTCCATGTTTGTACCATAGACCATGGTTAGAATGTCATTAAAATAACATGGCTTGAAAATATATATTTTGTGGATTCATGGATGTTTTGAGGATGAGACAAGGGAGGGATATGCTGATGTTCATGGTAAATTTCCTGATTTGATTATGAAAAACCAATGAAATTTAAAATCAAGTAATATAACTCATTAGAGGTGGGGGTGAATTAAAACAACTACGATTATATTTATTTATTGATATGTTTAACATTATCAATTCTATATTACAATAATGTTTTTTCCTATTTATAGTGTTTAAAAGGTTGGGTTTTATTTAATATGGGTCAATACTCATTATGTGGATACACTATTTAGAGGATAAGACAGATTGTGTTCAAAAACTACCATTTTGTAAGTGGTGTACCCAACTTAATCAATTTTAGAGTTTTTAAATGTATAATGGATTTTTCATATCCCAATATACATCTTGTCATACTAGAAATACATGGATTTTTCTGATAGGAACACTAACATATCAGTGAGGACCATCAGCTTAAAGGTTCACCTCATCTAATATTTCAATAAATTCACCAAATATTTCTTGAATGCCACACATTTTTTATAACATTATTTCCCAATTTTGAACATAATTTACCTTTTTAAAATTTTTTAGTTCTCCCCTTACATTAAGGAACTCCCATTCTTCTCTACATTCCTCAAGCATTAACCAAACCCTTCCTTCCAAAACAGTATATACTTCTTAGATCCAAGCCATTTCTTCATCCTTCTAGATAGATAAACAAGTATCTATCATGGATTACTATTTTCTATCATGATTTTATAATGATTTTTCACTTACCATATAAATTGATGAATTATCTTGTAATTTGGGGGAACCCAATTTTCAAAAAAAGATCTACCATGAAATATTATTGTTCTAGGAGTAATTTTTTATAGATCATACTCCTAAACATATTCTTAATGGTTAATTAATCATATAACCTCAATTAAATGATGAATTTTTTATAATTTTATGGATGTATCAACATTACAATGATTACCCCCTGGAATGGATATAGATTTATTTAATATTATATATTTTTTATGAAATTTTCTCTATAATGATCATTATAAGTCATTCTTATTCTTAAAAATCATCTTCAATCTACTTTCCATTGATCCAATAATGATGGACCCATGATCATTGGATATACCTAAGGCTCTTTTATATAAGTTTTGAAGAATACATGATCCATTCTTGAAAATAAAATGGATCTAGTTAATTGGCATCTCTTTTTATATCATGCCTCATAATTGGTTTCATTGATAGACTCCTTAAGGAATTTAAATATATAATAACATTCATATCTTAGAATCTTTTTAGTATCTATTCTAAATAACTTTCATGAAAAACTAAAACTCTAGTTTGGAATCCCCAACATGTTATAACCTTTTCCATGTGAGTACAATGTGGTTTGGTTTTCAATTATTTGATGATCTATGTATTAACTTATCAACAACATTTCTGTCAAAAGTTCCATATAATTTTGGGATTTTATATAATCATGTTTTTCTAGTATAATTGAGGTGATCAAATGGATTATTATTCTTATTGATGATGATTTATTGTGTGTGTGTAGAGTTGATAACTATATATGATCTCATTACCAAGAATACTTCAAGATAAACATTATATCATGATCAATATTGATCGAATGTTGTTCCATATCCTCTTCTACATGCCCATGATGATGTGTGAGACTTCTTTAATTATTATATAAATATTTTTTTTACATTGATGTTGGATGATTTATTGTGGTATTCATAAATGGTGGAATGTAATGGTATATTTTTACATTTTTTGTGGGAGAACACATGATGTGACGAGATGATGATTGTGGACCCACTCATGGGGTATGGGCTTGATATCCTTCTGTCCTATAGGGAACTCAAATCCTCGAGGATAAATAGGAATGTACAGAAACTTGATACCTTATGTATACCAAGTGGTATATAATTTCAATGCCCTAAGGATTCCATGTTACATGTCTCCATATTTGTTTCTTGTTCTGGATGATTTTTTGCATAGTGATCATCATCCTATCATAGTGTTCAATCATGTACCATTAGGGACTATAATGGATCGATTAAAACATAAGATCTTGATATGTATTTGTTATGCTTTCTTTCATGTATACTATTATCATGGCATGAACCTATTATGCATGTGATCATTTTTTAGGACTGATTGATTGTGTTCAAATAGGATATATTACTCAAACACTATATGGGAATATTGATGTGCATAAAGATTTCATGTATAGGGATTAGACCATGCGGGAGGGACCCGTGGAAGTTGGTAAAATTTTGGAGAATGTGGATAGTGTAAGGACAAAGATATTCTCTATGTGATCTCAAATTTTTATTTACATATATGTCGTACTTTGACTATGGGTTTTAGGGACACATTAAGAGTATATTTATTTATAAATTGTATGAAATGTGTTCCATATGATATTATATTATTATTCCCTGTTTAATTTGTGTTTTTTGCATTATTAATGGTGGTAAGACATGATACTCAGGGTATATTTTCTCCATTGATGACATTCTGACCCACACTTCGGGTTTTCATCCACTAGAAAATTTGAGGGTAGGGGTGAAGATGTGGTAATATGATTATTTTCATCGAACCTAGTGGCTCTTATTTTGGTGTTATTGAAGGATAAAAATTCACATTATGGATTATATTTCTAAAACATTTTTGAATTGAAAATAAGATTGGCTAAAAAACCCTTATGATTTGAGTATCATTAATATATTATCACTTTAAGGAGAAGTAGTTTGAAATTGAAAATAAAATACTATAAATAAATTATAACTCCTAACATAATAAAAAAATAGATCATAAAAATGAAACTAATTCATTAGAAGAATCATGTCCCAATAATTAGATATTGTGACCATGAAACGATTACAAGAAATGAATTTTATATAAGTTTCAGTTGATAATGAGTTTATAAGAAAAAATTGTAAAAACCCTATAAATTAATTAGGAAATAATTAATGAGTTATTAATTTTTTATAATAAATCAATCATATAATAATTTTTTTCAATAAAAACCTTCCAACTCACTAGAAGAAAATTTAGTAAGAAAACCCCGTTATAATTTTTGTATCTATTTAACCAAATCCTGTTTAAATAATGAAAATAGTTCGTCTCTTCAAAATACCATAATTACCTAAATATAGTAATTAAATTATTTAAGAATTAAATAAAAAATATTTATGTTTTCATAGTGAAAAAATAAGAAGAATGTTTCAAGAAAATAAATTTGAGAAAAGAACCCCTTAAAAATATTGTAGTCTCTGAGTCAAAACCCCTATGGGAGAAATAAAATGGAATTAGAAATTAAATATCATTAAATATAAGATAATTAATATAAAAAATATTAATGTGAAATTATCTACAAAATTATTAATAACACATGTTTTATATTAATAATTATGTAGAAAGGTGTGAAAATTGAGAACATAAACTCTTAAATTAATTCTGATTCTTTCTAAAAAAGAGACTATATTATGGAATAATAAAATTTTATAATTAAATAAATTATAAGTAACATTATTATTTTATATTTAATTTATGATTTATCATTTTGTATCACATCCAATTTATTTATTATATAGTTTTTTAACCTGAAACTTTAATCAGTGTCGACTTATTTTTTTAATTTTAGTAAATGAAGATTATTTTTTTATAATAAGTTAAATAATTAATATATACATTCTAGAAACAAAAACATGTACCATTTTATTTACTAACAATTAATAAAATTGTAAATTTAGTTTCCATATTCATCTATGGTAGTTTTCTATATCGTCTATCATATAGGTGGTCAAATTAAACACACTATGTGCATACCATAATAAATGAAATATTATAGTTATGAATGTTTCTATGTTTGAATAATATAATTATTAATGAATAAAAATGGTATTTTTTTAATTTTTTAAATTTTTTTAAAAATATATTTTTTTTAAATGAAGATCAAGATGAAAAACAGAAAATCATTTCCTTATAGAGGAATAGTCTACATGTACCCACATTTGATGCTCTCATTTATTATTTAATGAGGGAGGGTAATGTAAGATAATAAATTTCACTTTTAGTATAAAAATTACATTATATATATCATATTTTTCATCATTCCAATCATTATACCATCCTTGATAGACAATGACGAAAAATATAAGATGTTTATTTGTGGAGGTGGTAGTCTGCACTTATACAAGATCAACATGTTTTTTATTTTTCTTACTGTATTGAAATGTAAAAATAATGTCATGACCCGTACTCGGTCTTGTTTGTCAAGAAGAAAGATGGATCTCTGAGGCTATGCATTGATTATAGGGAAATCAACTCTATTACAATAAAGAATAAGTATCATCCACCATGTATTGTTGATGTATTTGATAAACTTCATGGAGCTCAATACATTTCAAAGATTAACCTTCGATCCGGATATCATAAACTACATGTGAGGAAGGAAAATATTATGAAGATATCATTTTGAACATGGTATGGGCATTAAAAGCTTACAGTTACGCCTTTTCGACTGACAAATGCACCATATGTTTTCATGGATTTAGTTATTAGAGTATTCTAGGAATATCTTCATAAATTTGTTGTGGTATTCATCGATGATATCCTTGTATGCTCAAAAATCTATGAAGACCATGATAATCACTTTCGGATTATTCTGAGACCTCTTAGAAGAAATAAAGTATATGGGAATTTTAGCAAGTGAGATTTCTAGCTTCAATGAGTTTCTTTTCAATGCCATGTTTTCTCTAAGGATGGAATCCTAGTTGATCCTACAATGTCAAAGGAAATCCATGAATGGCCCTTTCCAACAAACATAATTGAGTTACGCAATTTTATTGGCATAGTAGGTTACTATAGGTATTTCATTTAGAATTTTCCCCGACTGGCTAACCCGCTAACCAAGATCACATGTAAAGGGGTTATATGTGTCACATCCGAGTTTATATTTTATTCTTTGGTTCTGGCTCAGTTCGGTGTTTGGGTGAGACCATGTTTAAATTTATATGAGCATTGACTTAAAAATGTATGTGTTGGGGCTTGGAGGCATCAGGCGCGAGCAGAGTTTGGTCTGGAGATAGTGCGGTTATGACAAGACACTCGCATGATCACTATTGGATTGGACAAAACTCACTGCACGGTTCACACACGGCCATGTGAGTCACACACTGACTGTGTGGTTGCCCAACATTCAAATAAATGAATTGAATAAAATAAAAGTGAGATGAGAACAAATAATTTAAAAAACTAAAGTAAAGAAATTGAAGCATCGTAATTTTTAATAGTAATATTATTGTGGTTGCGGGTCTTGTTATCATCATTATTAAAATTTTATTACTATTATAAATGTTACTGTAGATAATATAATTAAAATGAATATTAATTAGTGTATCAAGTAAGAATTATTATTAATATTATTAATTCTATAATTATTTTATTATGTTATTTATGTTGTGGCCACAAAATAGTTAACATCATTAATACTATTATTATTACTATTATTATTTATCAATTAAGTTTATTTATTGTTAGTTTAAGTTTTATTTTATTTCGTTTATTTTTTATTTTCTCTCTTTTTTTCTATCCTTTTCCTCTCCTGCTACCCTATTCCTCTCCTCCTCTCTCTCCCCATCACGACCCCCCCTGTAACCCTATTTTTACCCCCGCCAAATTTCCTCCCTTCTCCCTCCCTCTTGCACCACGAATCTCAACCTCCTCCTCCCATTGCAGCATCCAACAATTATATCTCTTCATGCGCTAAACCACCTTCACAGCGCCCCCCAAGCTGCCGCCTCACTACGGCACTCCTCGCTCGACCCATCCTACCTCCTCCCTCTCACTGGAACGATTCCCTCTCTCAACCGGCCATCAGCAGCAGCCCCATCTCCCCTTCCATCATGCTGGAGCCACCATCTACGCCTCCTACCCACACCCTTAGGTCATCGCGCTGCAACCTTGCACAAGACCCCAACCTCAGTGAACCCCCCCTGCCTGCTTTGGTGCACCATGCTTCGCCAGGCAGACCCACCTACCGGCTCGCACACCTGAACACGCATCGGCTGCCACTGGTTCCCTCATCCCTTCATCGCGCACCCCTACGCACCTTGTCCCTACTTCGTCTAGCCAGTGGTAGTGGACCCCTCTCCCATGTGATCTAGTCCAGGAAAGCCCCTCCCATCATGCTTCCCTCACTCGCCACCGACCTTCATTTCCCCGGCCCTGCATCGCCTCTTTTGGACGGTCACACGACCCCGTTGGTCTAGTGTGTATCTAAGATGAGGTGAGTTTTGCGCTGTTCATTATTCAATGTTAGATAATTATTTTAGTGTGTCTTGTTTTTAATTAAATTGATGTGAACTTAGTTTTTAAAATAATTAGTTTGATTAATTAGTTGGGTGCGAAGTTATTTTTTATGAACTTAGTTTTTGTTTTATATTTTGTAACCACCCAAGTGAATTAGGGCTCATTTTGATGAAAGAACGTTGGGTACAATTTAATAGCTTTTATTAAACTCTATAATTTGTTATTTTTACTGTAAAATTAGTGCGCATTCTGATATTCTGTGTTTCAGGTTCACGTTTAATTATAATAGGGGTCTTGATAAGGTCTTGGGTGTGTAAAGTCGTGGGTCTCTCTTTGGAGTTGTTTAATAAATTTTAATGTGGTTTTTAAAACAGTGTCGATGGTGTGATTTCTGTGTTTTAAACATGTCTAGGTGGTGTTTGCGTTGTTTGTTTATTTTAATTGTGTTAAGTCCGTGCTTTAGTACCTTTGTTGTTGTGCGTTTATTACAGCACGTTGGCAAGTAACCCTGCATTACCGTGATCATTGGTTTACGCGAGCTTGTGCACCTGTGTGAGGCATGTTGTGCCATTGTGTTTGGACTGGGAGCTGAGGTAGGTCCCCCACTACACTCCCCTTTAAATTTAGAATTTATTAATTTCTTGATGTTTTATTAATTTTAATAAATTAGAAATAATATAAGATAATTAAGTTTTAAATGATTATTTTGTGTAAAAAGAGCCGTTTATTTTATACACGACACTTGAAACATTTTGTTGATGAGAGGACACACAGCATTGAATGAATGACCATTTGGCCTTTTAACATAATTCATAGAATTTCAAATGTAGTTCTAGTTTTAAAGATAAATGATTTTTTCTGAACAAGTGTTTTGTGATTTCTCGAGAAATGAGGTTTCTTTTAAATTGGTGAAGGGCCATTTTGCACTTTAATAAAATAAATTATTTTGTAAAACCCACTCAGGGGTGATATTTGGGGTGTGTTGATTGCATGAGTTATATGTGATGTTTTTGCATCTTGACTGATTGATTTACATTGTGGCTGCACCCCTTTTTATTTCTTGTGTTGACATGAGAACCTGGCATAGTGAGTGAATCTTATGAGAATGATTACCGCACTAGTTTATATTATGCACTGGATAGTGGCCCCATAGCTGGGGAATACTAAGTTATTGCTGCCATGGGGATTGGGCCCCTCGTTTAGTCCATGTAGGGTTATACCAAGCGTTAGGGCATTATGACATCATCAAGTTAGAGCACGCTTTCTAGATGAGTAACATGTATGGTATGTTCTGGATTGTTCACGAACTCCTAGGTTTGACCCATGTTTTCATTAGTGTTTGATTGTATGTGGGGGAAGATGGAGAAGTCTAGTTCAGTTTCTAGCCCCGGTGTGCCACCTTCATCATTTCCCTTGGTGTGTGTTGTGTGTTGTGTGTTGTTTTCCTTTTGACTAAATACTAAAATTTGGATTTCAAAATTGTTCGCAAAAATGATTTAAGATGAAATACACCTGTTCCTTTCAAACAGTAAACTTGTTTTTTAACTAAAAAGGGAAATGGACTGTTACTTGTTTTAAAAATGAAATTGTGTGTGGAAACTAATATTTTATATCATTTTGTTCAAACCTAGAATTAATGAATACATTAGTTAATGGTATGTGCATTGGGATTAGAATTAGTCGAGGCTACTTACTAAGTTCTTAATACTAACACCTATAGTGTTTTCCTATTTTTAGTTTTTTTGCAGGTTTGACTTAAGCTTGTTCACTATGGGCGAGATGTGGTTGTGGTTTGGGGAGTGACTCTCGAGGTCACGAGGAGTTTTGGTCATGGTCAGGTTAGTTGGTTGTCATTGGTCGCTCCATCTTTTTTGTGTTTTTTAGATGCTTTCCATTGTTCTATTTTTTCCGCTACATTATTTATTTTATTAGGAGAAATCATTCCCTCTTTATCTCTTTTGATGCCCTGGTGCTTGTCGCCAGCCCGGGAGGATCAGGAAAGCCTCTCGGGCCATGTCGTGGACCAGCTCGGGTGACTGGTTCAGGGTCGACCCATGATGGTTCATGTCAAAATGGTATCATAGGGGGCCCTTGTTATTTGGGGTGTTAGGTATCTTGGTTATTAGGTGTGCCGGGACTCGAGTGGTAGGTGTGGTAAGGACGTCTGAACCCTTGCCCATCCCAAGACTCGGGTTTCCAAGGATAGTGTGGGATTTTAATTTTTATTTTACATAGTCTGTGTCGATAAGAGATGAAAAATGATGTGATCCGGTGTTACACAACAAGCTTGCATGGAGTAGAGACCCATGTATGGCTCGAGTGCACGGTTCAAGATACTTCCTGTGGTGGATGCTCACTCAAAGCATGGTCTGCTAAGAAATGTTACCTGGTTGGCATGGCGACTAGTCTCTTATTTTTTGGAAGTTTTGATGTGAGTGATGTTTGGGATTAGTTTTTACTGACTTTAGTGCATTTCAAAGATGAAAGTGGTTCATAGAAAAATAGGTTTTCAAAAGGGAATGTGGTTTTGAGTAGAGAAAGTGATTTTGAAATGGAAATGTTTTCTTTTAATGTAATGTGAGGTTTCAATGGAAATAAAAAGATGTGTTTTGGGAGTTGTTTTGGGATATCATTAACACTTTTTGGAATCTGAATTGGAAAATGTTTTGGAATTTGGAAATGTATTTCTTTTATGATAGTTGACTTTTTCAACATTGGTTGGGAATTTTTGCTTTATGCTGAATGATCTGTTTTGGAAATTATAAGTGTCTTGAGTTGATCCTTGATATTCCTATGAGGTATCACATATATAGGGGTGTCCATGTGGCACAGGGATGATTGGTGGTATGTGTCGATGGGAGCACGATGTAGCACAATGTTATGTGTATATGCGAGACTTCATGGGATACCAAGGGTGGGTACATAAGTTGTTTTGTTTTCTGGAAAATGGTTTTCAAAAAGATAATTTGAATGGTTTAAAAGGTAAGAAATTATTTACTATTCTCTTTGTGTGTTTGACATTATTTTTTATGGTTTCTTGGTATTGACATATTAAATTGTGTTTGTAATAGTGATTTGTGCTTGAGATTTAGTTTGTGATTGAGGTGGGGAATTTTGATTTATGATGAATTTTGATTCAGATTTGTGCCTCTTGTTTTTGTGTATGCCACCCAGAAAAGTACAAGAGGGTTCTTGTGAGTCACTTCTAATTGTTGGTTCTACCTAGACTCTAAGCAGAGTGGTGGAATTTTATTCTTCCATGTTTTTGTCTGTTTTCTGTAGTGGTCGTGATCTATTAAAGGTAGAAGACTAGCTTAGTGAAATCTTTGGTGTTTTAAGGTTATTGGAAACTCCAGAAGCTAAGAGAATCTGTGATGGTTCAAGTTCATTTGAAAGTTCAACTTTGGATTGATTGAAGAATATGATCCCAACGTCATTGCATGATGGGATGTCTTGGAAGGTGTTTAAGACCACTCTCGTCCGATGGTTTATACCTGAGGAAGTGAAGGTGAGGAAAGTGTCATAGCTCGTGAGTGTCCAGCAAAGCCAACAGACAGTAAAGGCTTGTCGTCAGTGTGGCCGTTTGGGGAAACTTGGAGAGGCTCCGCTAGCGTCAACGTTAGAAAGAGTCTTGACCGAAATATGTTATCTCATGACTACGGGGCAGTAGATGCTTCAAGAAATGAGATCTCTAGCCACAGGTATTGGAGTGAAGCCTTTCACGCAGTCAAGAATCATTGAGTGTGGGACATATTGGTCTAAGTTTTGTCTCCAATGCTGAAATAGGAACGATTTAAATTTCCCGGTTCAAGGTTCCTCATCTTTGAAGGTTCTGTTTTCTTGTAAGAGGCGTAGAGTTCTCTTTTCATGGTTGTGGTCTTTGTTCTATGAATAACCCACCTTGGTTGTAAAAAGGTGTGGTGATCTTGTTTTCTCGTAATTTCAGTAGTCGTGCCTCCTCAAATGGGAGCTTATAAGTTAGTATCTTTATGGCTAGGATTCTCAGGATGATTATCTCTCTTGTGTTGCTTGCTCCATTAGTGACCTGTTCTTGTTTTAGGATGTACTCGTTTTGGAGACACATGCATCATGGGAAATAATGAATAAGGTTTCAGTCCGCTATTCGGTTTGGGGAATTTCATCAATGACCCCATGTGGTGGGGGTCTGATTTATTCCGAGAGATCATGGGTCGGATTGTGATGGGTTTCTCATGTCAGTCCGTGCAAATTGGCTTAAGCTAGTTGGCTCTTAAATGGTGGGTAGACCCACCATGAATCCTGTTGTACCTTCTTCGAGGTTTGTTCTATGTGGCGATTTCCTCTTGGATCAAGTTAGCAGTTCCAGATTTAGCCTATGGTGAGAGTCTCAATGTTGGTTGTTCTAGTAAGGTTCGTGTGGTGGGGAGAACCCTCCTCGTTTCTTGATGGTTCTTATCTATTCAGTTTCCCTTATATTTGGTCGAGTGTGACTGATGGAGTGAAAAGTCACACTGAGTTCATGTTTTTTTTTGGCCTCGTTCAGTTTCGAACTCGAATATGTTTCCACATTTGGCTGGGTGACTTTCTGGGGGAAGAAAGTTATTATAGTGGGGAGAATTGTCACATCCAAGTTTTTATTTTATTCCTTGGTTCCAGCTCGGTTCGAGGTTTGGATGAGACCCTATTTAAATTTCTTTGACTGTTGACTTAAAAATATATGTGTTGGGGATTGGCGACATTAGGTGCGAGAAGAGTATGGTCCGGAGATCGTGCGGTTATGACCAGACACTCGCACGATCACTATTGGGTTGGAAAAAACTCACTACACGGTTCGCACACAGCCACATGAGTCGCATGCAGACAGCGTGGTTGCCCATAATTCAAATAAATGAATTAAATAAAATAAAAGAGAGATGCGAACAAAAAAATTAGAAATTAAAGTAAAGAAACTAAAAAGTCGTAACTTTTAAAAGTAATATTACTATGGTTGTTGGTCTTGTTATCATCATTATTAAATTTTTTACTGTTATAAATGTTACTTTAGATAATATATTTAAAATTAATATTAATTAGTGTAGCACTTAATAATTATTATTGTTATTATTAATTATATTATTATTTTATTATGTTATTAATATTGTGGCCATAGAATTTTTAACATCATTAATACTATTATAGTTTCTATTATTATTTATCATTTATGTTTAATTTTGGATAGTTTCAGTTTTATTTTTTTTCTTTTATTTTTTTATTTCCTCTATTTTTTTCTATCCTTTTTCTCTCTCGCTAACCTATTCCTCTCCTCTTCTCTCTCTGCATCGCGACCCCCCCTGTAACCCTATTTTTCCTCCACCACATTTCCTCCATTCTCCCTCCCTCTTGATCCATGGATCTCACCCTCCTACTCCCATTATAGCATCCAGAAATTATACCTCTCCATGCGCCGCACCGCCTTCATAGCCCCCCCCCCCCCAGCAGCCGCCTCGCTACGTCCCTCCATGATCACCCCAGCCTTCCGCCTACATCTCACTGGCGTGATGCCCTATATCGTTCAGCCATCAGCAGCAGCCCCATGTCCCCTTCTATAATGTCGGATCCACCATCTACGCCTCCTACCCACAACCTCAGGCCTCCACGCAACCGCCTTGCACCAGACCCTGATCTCGGCGAACCCCCTTGCCTGCTTTTTTTCACCACGCTTTGCCTGGAAGACCCTCATGTCAGCTCACACACCCGAACATGCCCCGGTCTCCGCCGGTTCCCTCTTCCCTTCATCTCGCAACCCTACGCACCAGTCCCTATTTCGTCCAGCCAGTGGAAACAAACCCCTCTCTCTTGAGATATGGTCCAGTAAATACCCTCTCAGCCGGCTTCCTTCGCTCTCCACCGACCATCAACACCCCCGCCCCGCATCACCCCTTTTTGACAGTCATGCAACCCCGCTGGTCGAGCGTGTATCCAAGCTGAGGTGAGGTTTGCAGTGTTCTTACTTTAATGTTAGATAATTATTGTAGCATGTATTGTGTTTAATTAAATTTGTGCGAACATAGTTTCTAAAATAATTGAGTTTGTTTAATTAGTTGGGTAAAAATTTGTTTTTTTTATGAACTTAGTTTGTGTTTTATATTTTGTAACTGCCCAGGTTAATTAGGGTGTGTTTTGATGAAAGCATGGTGTGTGTTGTCTAATAGAGTTTATTAAACTCTGCATTTTTTTTTATTTTTACTTGGAATGTAGTGCGCGTTCTGATATTGTGTGTTGCGGATGCACGTTTAATTTTAAAAGGGGTATTGATCAGGTTTTGGGTGTGTAAAGTCGTGGGTCTCTCTTTAGATTTGTTTAATAAATTTTAAAGTTGTTTTTAATATCGTGTTGATGGTGTGATTTGTGTGTTGAAAACACGTCTAGGTGTTGTTTGCGTTTTTTTTTTCATTTGAATTGTGTTATGTCTGTGTTTAAGTACCTTTGTTGTTGTGCATTTATTGTAGCACATTGGCAGGTAACCCTGCGTTACCGCGATCATCGATTTGCACGAGCTTGTGCACCTGTGCGAGGCATGTCTCGCCATTGTGTTTAGACTACAAGCTGAGGTAGGTCCCATACTACCCTCACCTTTAAATTTAGAATTTACTAATTCCTTGCTATTTTATTAATTTTAATAAATGAGAAATAATATAAGATAATTCATTTTCAAATGATTATTTGGTGTAAAAAGAGTCGTTTATTTATACATGACACTTGAAACATTTTCTTGATGAGCGGACACCCAGTATTGAATGAATGCTCATTTGGACTTTAAAACTAATTCATGGAATTTCAAATGTAGTTCTTTTTTTATAGATAAATGATTCCATCTGAACATGTTTTTTTGGGTTTTCTCGAGAAATGAGGTTTTTCTTTAAAACTGGTGAAGGTCCGTTTGGCACGTTAATAAAATAAATTATTTTGGAAAAACCACTCAGGGGTGATCTTTGGTGTGTGTTGATTGCATTTTCTATATGTGATGTTTTTACATCATGACTAGTTGATTTAAATCGTGGACGCGCCCATTTTTATTGCTTGTGTTGACATGGGAACCTGGCAGAGTGAGTGAATCTTCTGAGAACAATTGTCGCACTAGTTTAGATTATGCACTCGCTATTGGCCCCATAGTAGGGGAATACTGAGTTATTGCTGCTATGGGGATTGGGCCCCTAGGTTAGGCCATGTAGGGCTATACCGAGCATTAGGGCATTATGACGTCATTGAGTTATAGCATGCTTTCAGAATGAGTCACTTGTACGGTATGTTCGGTATTGTTCACAATATCCTGGGTTCAACCCATGTTTTCTTTAGTGTTTGTTTGTATATGGTAGATGACTGATAGGTCTAGTTCGGTTGCTGGCCCCTGTGTGCCACTTTCTTCATTGCCCTTAGTGTGTGTTTTGTGTTGTGTGTTATTTTCCTTTTGACTAACAACTAAAATTTGGATTTCTAAATTATTTTCAAAAATGTTTTAAGATGCAATATATGTGTTCCTTTCAAACATTAAACTTGTTTTTTAACTAAAAAGTTTAATGGATTGTTACTTGTTTTAGAAATGAAAGTGTGTGTGGAAACTAATATTTTATATCATTTAGTTCAAACCTGGATTTAATGAATTATTTATTTAATGGTATGTGCATTGGGAATAGAATTAGTCAGGCTTACCTACTGTGTTTTTAATACTCACGCCTATAGTGTATTACTGTTGTTAGTTTTTTTGTAGATTTCACTTGAGCTTGTTCACCGTGGGTGAGACTTGGTTGGGGTTTGGAAAGTAACTCTCTAGGACACGAGGATTTTGGTCGTGGTCATGTTAGTTGGTTGTTATTGATCGCTATTTTTTTATGTTGTTTAGATAATTTGTGTTGTTCTATTTTCATTCCGGTACTTTATTTATTTTATCAGGCGAAATCATTCCCTCTTTCTTTCTTTTGATGCCCTGGTGCTTGTCGCCAGCCCGAGAGGATCAGGAATGCCTCTAGGGCCATGTCACGGACCGGATCGAGTGAACGGTTCAGGGTCGACCAATGTTGGTTTGTGACAAAATGGTATCATAGGGGCCCTTGTTATTTGGGGTTTTAGGTAGCTTAGTGATTCGGTGTGTCAAGAATTGAGAGGTAGGTGTGGGAAGGACGTCATGAACCCTTACCCGTCGCGAGACTCAAGTTTCCAGGGGTAGTCTGGGATTTGAGTTGTTCTTTTTCTTAGTCTTTGTGGATGAGGGATGACAAAGGAAGTGATCTAGTGTTACACGATGATCTTTCATGGAGAAGCGACCCATGTACGTCTCGAGTGAAAAGTTAAAGATACTTCCTGTGGTGGATGCTCGCTCGGAGCATTGTCTGCTAAGCCATGATACCAGGTTGGCATGGCCACTAGTCCTTTATTTTTTGGAAGTTTTGATGTAAGATATGTTTGGGATTCATTTTGACCGACTTGAGTGGATTTCAAAGATGAAAGTGGATCATAGAAAAAAGGGTTTTCAAAAGGGAATGTGGTTTTGAGTGGAAAAAGTGATTCTGAAATGGAAATTTTTTCTTTTAATGGAAAGTGTGGTTTCAATGGGAAAAAATATGTGTATTGGGAGTTGTTTTGGGATCTCATTAACACTTTTTGGAATGTGAATTGGAAAATTTTTTGGAATTTGGAAATGTATTTCTTTGATGATAAGTGACTTTTTCAAAATTGGTTGGGAATTTGTGCTTTATGTTGAATGATCTATTTTGGAAATGAGAAGTGTCTTGAGTTTATCATTGGTATTCCTATGAGGGATCACATATATAGAGGTGTTCATGTGGAACATGGATGATTGGTGGTATGTGTGGATGGGTGCATGAGCAAGAACAATGGTATGTGTATATGTGAGACTTCATGGGATACCAAGGGCGGGTACTTAAGTTGTTTTCTTTTCTGGAAAATGGTTTTAAAAAATTTTATTTGAATGTTTTGAAATATAAGAAATTTATTAGTGGTATCTTTTCATGTTTGAAATAATTTTTCCTGGGTTATTGTTTTTGACATATTGAATTGTCATTGGAATAGTGATTTGAGCCTGAAATTTTGTTTGTGATTGAGGTGGGTAATTTTTATTTATGATGAATTTTGATTCATATTTGTGCCTCTTGTTTTAGAGTATTCCATCGAGAAAAGTCCCAGAGGGTTCTATTGAGTCACTTCTAATTTTTGGTCCTACCCAGACTCTTAGCAGAGTAGTGGAATTGGATTATTTCTGGTTGTTTTCTTTCTTCCATAGTGGTCATGATCTATTGAAGGCAGCATACTAGCTTGGTGAAATCATCAGTGTTTTCAGGTTATTGGAAACTCCCGAAGCTAAGAGAATATGTGATGGTTTAGGTTTGTTTGAAGGTTCAACTTTGTATTGATAGAATAATATGATCCCAATATCGTATCATGATGGGATGTCTTGGAAGGTGTTTAAGACCACTCTCGTCTGATGGTTTATACCTGAGGAAGTGAAGGTGAAGAAAGTGGCATAGATCGTGAGTGTCCAACAAATCCAACAGACAATAAAGTCTTGTCGTTGGTGTGGACGTTCGGGGAAACTTGGAGAGGCTCCGTTAGAGACAACATTAGAAAGAGTCTTGAATGACAGATCTTAGCTTCTGACTACGGGGCAGTAGATGCTTCAAGACATCAGAACTCCAGCCACAGGTCTCGGAGTGAATCCTTTCACACAGTCTGGAATCATTTAGTGTGGGTCACATTGGTCTAACTTTTGTCTCCAGTGCTGAAATAGGCACGGTTTAAATTTTCTCGGTTCAAGCTTCTTCGTCTTTGAAGGTTCTGTTTTACTATAAGAGGCACATAGGTCACTTTTCCTAGTTGTGGTCTTTGTTCTCTGAATACCCCACCTTGGTTGTAAAAATGCATGGTGATCTTGTTTTCTCATAATTTCAGTAGTTGTGCCTCCTCAAATGGGAGCTTCAAAGTTCATCTCTTTAGGGTTGTGAGTCTCAAGATGATTATCTCTCTCATGTGGCTAGCTCCATTAGTGGCCCATTCTTGTTTTAGGATGTGTTTGTTTTGGAGACACATGCATCTTGGGAAATAATGAATAGGGGTTCAGTCCTCTATTCGGTTTGGGGTCTTTCATTGATGACCCCATGTGGTGGGGTTCAAATTTATGCAGAGATCTCATGGGTCGGTTTGTGCTGGGTTTCTTGTGTCGGTCAGTGCAAATTGGAATATTCTGGTCAGTTCTTAATTAGTGGGGAGAACCACCATGAATCTTGTCATACCTTCTTCGACATTTGGTCGATGAGAAGATTCCCTCTTGGATCAAGTTAGCAGTTCCAGATTTAGCCTATGCTAAGAGTCTCAATGTTGGTTGTGCTAGTCTAGTTCTTATGGTGGGGAGAACCCACCTCATTTCCTTATGGATCTTATCTATTCAGTTTCCCTTAGATTTTGTCGGGTGTGACTAATGGAGTGAAAAGTCACACTGAGTTCATGTTTTTTTTTCCTCGTCAAGTTTAGAACTTGAGTTTGTTTCCTCATTTGGCTGGGTGACTTTCTTGGGGCAGAAATATATTTTGATGGGGAGAATTGTCACATCCATGTTTTTATTTTATTCCTTGGTTTCAGATCGGTTCGGGGTTCGGGTGAGACCCTATTTAAATTTAGTTGAGCATTGACTTTAAAATGTATGTGTTGGGGCTTGGCGGCATCAGGCGCAAGTAGAGTATAGTCTGGAGATCGTGCGGTTATGACCAGACACTCGCACGATCACTGTTGGATTGAAAAAAACTCACCGCATTGTTTGCACACGTCCATGTGAGTCGCACGTGGAATGTGTGGTTCCCAACATTCAAATAAATGAATTGAATAAAATAAAATCAAGATTAGAACAATGAATTTTAGAAATTAAAGTAAAGAAACTGAATCGTCATAATTTTTAATCGTAATATTACTATGGTTGCAGGTCTTGTTACCATTATTATTAAAATTTTATTACTATTATAAATATTACTATAGATAATATAATTAAAATGAATATAAATTAGTGTAGCAGTTAAGAATTATTATTATTATTATTAATTATATTATTATTTTATTAAGTTATTTATGTTGTGGCCAAAAAAAATTAACATCATTAATACTATTATTATTTCTATAATTATTTAACATTTAAGTTTATTTTTGGTTAGTTTAAGTTTTATTTTCTTTCTTTTATTTTTTTATTTCCTCTATTTTTTTCTCCCCTTTTTCTCACCCACCACACTGTACCTCTCCTCCTATCTCTCCCCATTGTGAGCCCCCTGTAGCCCTATTTTTTCACCACCACATTTCCTTCCTTCTCCTTCCCTCTTGCGCCACAAATATCACCCTCCTCCTCCCGTTGCAGCATCTAGAAATTCTACCTCCCCATGCGCCGCACCACCTTCACAGCGCCCCCCAACAACCGCCTCGCTATGGCCTTTCTTGCTTGCCCCAGCCTGCCTCCTCCCTCTCGCCGGCGCAACGCCCTATCTCATCCAGCCATCAGCAGCAGCCCCATCTCCCCTTCCATCATGCCGGAGTCACCATCCGCGCCTCCTACCCACACACTCTGGCCACTGCATAGCCGCCTTGCACCAGACCCCAACCTCGGAGAACCCCCCTGCCTACTTTGGTGCACCATTCTTTGCCTGGCAGACCCTCCTGCCGGCTCGCACACCCAAATGCACCCCGACCGCCGCAAATTCCCTCTTCCCTTCGTCGCGAAACCCAGTGCACCCTGTCCCTACTTCGTCTGGCTAGTGACAGTGGACCCCTCTCCCTTGCGATCTGTTCCAGGTAAACCCCTCACAGCAGGCTTCCATCACTTGCCACTGACCTTCAATGCCCATACCCTGTGTCGCCCCTTTTCGACAGTCATGAAACCTCTTTGGTCGAGCATGTATCCGAGCTGACGTGAGGTTTGCGCTGTTCTTTCTTGAATGTTAGATAATTATTGTAGCATTTATTGTGATTAATTAAATTGGTTTGAACATTGTTTTTAAAATAATTTATTTTTTTTAATTATTTGGTTGTGAAGTCATTTTTTTATGATCTTAGTTTTTGTTTTACATTTTGTAACCACCCAGGTGAATTAGGGTCCGTTTTTTCGAAAGAATGTTGCATGTTGTTTAATATCTTTTTTTAAACCCTGCAATTTGTTATTTTTACTGTTCAAGTAGTGCTCATTATGATACGGTGTGTTGTGGGTGAACATTTAATTATAAATGGGGTCTTGATCAGGTCTTCGGTGTGTAAAGTCGTGGGTCTCTATTTGGAGTTGTTTAATAAATTTTAATGTGGTTTTTAAAATAGTGTCAATGGTGTGATTTGTGTGTTGAAAACACATCGTGGTGGTGTTTGTATTGTTTTTTCATTTGAATTGTGTTAATTCTATGTTTAAGTACCTTTATTGTTGTGCGTTTATTGCAGTGCATTAGAGAGTAACCCTGTGTTACCACGATCATCGGTTTGTGTGAGCTTGTGCACCTGTGCGAGGCGTGTCGCGTCATTGAGTTTGGAATGTGAGCTGAGGTAGGTCCCCCACTACACTCACCTTTAAATTTAGAATTTATTAATTTATTGATGTTTTATTAATTTTATTAAATGGGAAATAATATATGATAATTAATTTTTAAATGATTATTTGGTGTAAAAATAGTCATTTATTTTATACACAACACTTGAAACATTTTCTTGACGAGCGGACACCCATTATTGAAAAAATGACCATTTGTCCTTTAAACATAATTCACAGAATTTCAAATGTAGTTCTATTTTTAAAGATAAATGATATCTTCTGAACAATTGTTTTGGGTTTTCTCGAGAAATGAGGTTTTTCTTTAAAATTGGTGAAGGCCCGTTTGGAACTTTAATAAAATAAATTATTTTGGAAAACCCACTCAGGGGTGATCTTTGGTGTACGTTGATTGCATGAGCTGTATGTGATGTTTTTGCATCGTGAAAAATTTATTTACATTATGGACACACCCTTTTTTATTTCTTGGGTTGACATGGGAACCAGGCATATTGAGTGAATCTTATGAGAATGTTTGATGCACTAGTTTAGATTATTCACTGGCTAGTGGCCCCATAGTAGGGTAATACTGAGCTATTACTACTATGGGGATTGGGCCCCTCAGTTAGGCCATTTAGGGCTATACCGCACATTAGGGCTTTATGATATCATCGAGTTACAGCATTCTTTCAGGATGAGTCACATGTATGGTATGTTATGGGTCGTTAATGATCTCCTAGGTTCGACCCATGTTTTCTTTAGTGTTTTTTTGTATGTGGTGGACGATTGAGAGATCCAGTTCGCTTGCTGGCCCCTGTGTTCCACTTTCTCCATTTCCCTTGGTGTGTGTTGTGTGTTGTGTGTTGTTTTAATTTTGACTAATAACTAAAATTTGGATTTCTAAATTGTTCTCAAAAATGTTTTAAGATGTAATGCACATGTTCCTTTCAAACATTAAACTTGTTTTTGAACTAAAAATGTAAATGGACTGTTACTTGTTTTAGAAATTAAATTTTGTGTGGAGAATAATATTTTATATCATTTAATTCATACCTGGAATTAATGAATTCTTTATTTAATGGTATGTGCATTGTGAATATAATTATTCGGGCCTACCTACTGAGTTTTTAATATTCAAACCTATAGTATTTTCATGTTTTTTGTTTTGTTTCAGGTTTGACGTGAACTTGTTCACCATGGGCGAGACTTGGATGGGGTTTGGAGATTGACTCTTGAGGTCATGAGCAGTTTTGGTCGTGGTTTGTTTAGTCGGTTGTTGTTGGCTGCTCTTTATTTTTCATGTTGTTTAGATACTTTGTGTTATTCTATTTTCCTTGTGCTACTTTATTTATTTTATCGGGTGAAATCGTTCCCTCTTGCTCTATTTTGATGCCCTGGTGCTTGTCGCCAGCCCAGGGGGATCGCCAACGCCTCTCGAGACATGTCTCGGACCGGATCTGGTGACTGGTTCAGGGTCCACCCGTGATGGTTCATTACAATGTTTGTGTGGAAAAAAGTGTGTATTGAATGCTTCGAATAATAGAAAATAATATTGGTCAATGCTCTAATTTTGACTCTTCCATCTGGAAGTGATGGATTTTTTATATACAGTGATTCATCAATGAATAGGTTAGGTTGTATCCTTATGAAAAATGATAAGGTTTTTTCTTATGCATCAAGATGGTTGAAGACCAATGGGAAAAATTATCCAACTCATGATCTTGAGTTAGCAACCATAATCATTTCTCTGAAAATACAGAGACATTATCTCAATGGAGAAAGATGTGATATTTATACAGACCATAAGAGTTTGAAATAAATTTTCACACAAAAATAACTCAACATGAGGCAAAGGAGATGGCTCGAGTTACTCAATGATTATGATTTTTCAATACACTACCGCCCATGAAAGTCGAATAAGGTGGCAGATGCATTAAGTAGGAAAGATCATGGACTTCTGACTCAAATGAGTATTGAGAGAGATCCTATATTTCTGGATCTACTAAAGATGGATATGGGAATTGTTAAGGAAGGGGGAAAATCATTTCTCTTTCAAATTATTTCCAAACCATATTTATTAGAGAAGAGAAAACTCTCTCAATATGATGATGAGAATATAAAAAATAAAATTATTACTGTTAAGGATGGGAGATTGGAAAACTTCATGTATGAGGAAGGAGTTCTCAATTTTGGGAAAAGGTAATGCATCCCATCTGTACTTGAGATAAAATGTTAACTATTAGAAAATGCTCATAGCACAAATTTCTCTATACACCTGAGTAGCACCAAGATGTATAGATATATGAAGGAATATTTTTTTGGGATAATACGAAGTGGGAAATTGATGACTACGTGTCAAGGTGTCTAGTCTGTCAACAAGTGAAGACAGATAGACAACATCCCAAAGGAGTGATAAAACATCTACCAATTTTTATGTAGAAGTGGGATAACATTATGATGGATTTTATCACCGGACTACCGAGAATACCTAGAAAGAATGATGCAATATAGGTAATTGCTGATCATCTCACAAAATCATCACATTTCCTTCCAATAAGAGAGGATTTACTACTTTAGTGCCTGGAAAGACTTTATATTAATGTCACTGTAAGACTTCAGGGTGCACCTCTATCAATTGTGTCCGATCGAGATCACTGGTTTACATCAAAATTCTATGAAAGTCTCCAGAAGGCTTTGAATGTAGAGCTTTGTATCAGTACTCCTTATCACCCCCCAAACTGAAAGACAGTTTGAAAGGACTATTCAAACTCTAGAAGAAATTTTGATGTCATGTTCTCTTGACTTCCAAGGTATGTGGCATCAATACATGCCTTTGGTGGAATTTTCATACAACAATAGTTTCCATTCTAGTATTCGAATGGCTCAATATGAAGCATTATATTGAAAGAGATGACGAACTCCAACTTTTTGGGATAAAATTGGTGAGAGGAAAGTTATAGGCCCAGAACATATTGAAGATACCAAGACTATGGTGAAGAAAATCCAAGCCCATATTAAAGCAGCACAATGTAGGTAGAAGAGTTATGATGACAATCGAAGAAAGGATTTGGAATTCTAGTTGGGGGATCAATTCTTTCAGAAGGTGTATCCATGGAAGGGTGTCTTGTGATTCAGTAAGAAAGGGAAACTGAGCCCCAGGTACATCAGACCATTTGAAATTATGGAAATAATCAATGAAGTAGCTTACTATTTAGCAATGCTGCCAAGTCTCTCCAAAGTCTAGGATGTATTCCATGTTTCATTATTGAAGAAATACATTCCAGACCCAATGCATGTACTCACCTATGAAGCAATAGAACTGGAACCTAATTTGTCATACTGTAAAGAGCCTATTGGAATTCTTGACACAAGGGAGCAGGTATTGAGAAATTTAATGACTTTTCTAGTAAAGGTTATTTGGAAAAACTAGAATATGGAGGAATCAACATTGGAACCTGAGGATGTTATCAAAAGGAACCATACAAATCTTTTTACTGGGCTTTATAATTAAAATTTCGAGGATGAAATTTCCAAAAGAGGGAATAATATAACACCCCAAGCATTTTATGGTTAGCACCTCTTAAATACATTCTATTGATTAGATAGCCTATATTGCATGATGCACTATGTCTTTTTTTAATCAAAATGTTATAGGAGAAAGTTTAATTTTATCCATCAAACATAAATATTCACTTCTATGTTTTGAATTTCGAAAAAGAGTCATCTAGAGTTGTGACTGGTAAGTCATTTTGAGTCTGATAGAACCAACTTGATTTTTTGATGAATAGTGACAGACCCTTATGAATAGTAATATGAATAGTAATATGATCCTTAAAAATATTGAATAATGATAATATTTTATTTTATTAAGGTAATTAAATAATGAGATCTTGGTTGATTTTTCAATGAGATATAGAACTAATTGTATCTTTAAAATTGTTATTTTTTGAATTAACATTATTTTATTTGAAAATAAAATTAATAGTACATAGAAAATTATTTTCAAAAAATGGAGTTCATTTTTAAATTCTTCATGTTGAAAAATGGTTAGGGTGAATTTTTGGGTTTTTTTTAAAATATGTGATTTTTTCTTGAATTGTAAAAGTACAGTTTTGTGTTTTCCGTAGTTTAATGAAATCATAATGATGTATTAATTAAATATAAAAGGCCGGTAGACTTGTCTACAAAAACATATGACCTGGGGTGTCCCATGTGGCTAAAACCATGGACAAATACCATGTTCAAGTCCATGGCTTCTCAAAAACAACTAATGATGTGTCCCTTTTAATTAATAAAAAACTCTCTCTTAATTATTATAAATACCCACTCACCCCCACCCATTCGTTTTCATTCATTCTAAATACCTCATCCTTGAATCTCTTGTGGTTTAGCCTCTCTAGGAGTCCTCCAATGGTGTCCTTAATCTTCCATATTCCCATCCTTCAAGATCTATGAGTTACTCTATAATGTAAGTGAATCCTTCATTCTCTTCATTTAGTTGACACTTCTTTTATGTTATCTTTTTGATTTTCCATTATAATATGTTGGGGTTTGATATTAAGTGTTATTCTTACTATCCTTTTTATTTAAATATTATAATATATTATTTTTCTCTCATCATTTCATCTTATGATATTTTAAGCGACGTCGTTAGGCTGTCGAATTTTCATAAGGGATATCTCACCTTTTCTTTTATTTTCAAGTTCATCTCTTTTATTTTTCTCGCCTCATCTCCTCTGTACAAATGACCATGATAAATTCCAGTATCATTTATATACTATAATTATATAATTTTAATGTAATAACCATCATCAATATTCTTACTCCCTCCCGTTTATTTTTATAAACGAAATCTATATCCACAAGGTTACAATTTTTTACCTTTTTGGACGACGGAGTTTTGTTCTTCACTTTCTCCTTAATTACTAGTCATGAAACCATTTTAATGGTTGAAACAGATAATTATATATGTATTTCACCTCATTAAGGTTCTGGAATCTTTACACACTCATAATATGAAATAATAATACAAAACAAGTTCATTATGAACAAAACGGACAAGTTAATCTAAATATTTGTAATAAACATTTAACTAATGAATCACCATCATGGTATGTAACCATAAATAATTATAAGATCATATATAAGTCCTTAATGTAGTTAATAATATATATTAACAATTCTTGATGTTTAACCACATTTCAAATGAACTTACATTCATGAAAATAAGTAAACGAATCATGAAAACCAGTGCAGAAAATGCTTCCAAAACAAGAAAATTGAACCTAAAAAACACATAAAAAGGGACATGAATGAACCTAATATGGTTATAATAAATCAGTTACATGTATATATGGTTTTTTAGTTATTAATTAATGATGATAATATTTATTATTCAGGTCATTAAAACAAATAAAGAACACACTCGAGCAAAAGTTAAGGCGTTTCTCATCTCACTTTCATTTCCTTGAGATTTCTAATGTTTTCCAATTATTTCATGTATTTGGTATATTTGTAATTGAATTTGATATATAATAAAATTATTATATTTATATCTATGGTATCAATTGACTCATTTGAGTTTTATTAAGTTTTGGTCATATGATTCGACCAACTACAGTGTGGTAAGAGACTTGGTCTCAACTGCTATTTTGTTGTGACTAACTTTGTATGGTGCACCTAATAATCCATATGTGATATACCTAATTCCCATTTGTGATCAATATTCATTTTAAATTAAATTTATATTAAATATCCATAATCTCATATCATGGATATTTTTTTTATCTAAACCATATACCATTTTACATACGCTGTTTATTTGGGAAGTTATTTTAATTATGGAAAAATTGATGAATCGGTGTACTCTACTCTATAGAGATATTGAAAAGGAATATTTATCTTGTATTGAATCAATTTATAAATAATTATTTGGACATTAAGTGGTAGTTGGGGCCCGCTGTAGCCCCTCGATGCATTGGTAGGTCTCATGAGACAAATCAGTTTGGCAATAAACCCTTCGAGTTTGTTTCCAAAAAATCAGACAGGTTTCTACCCACAAAACTAAAAAAAATTTACAGTATTATGGTATCATGTTCCAGATACATGAAATCCAATTAATAATCATTATCTTTATTCATTACCATTTATTACTATCCATTAGTTTTTCACTATGACAAAATCTATGGATGCATTTTCATTCTCAGTTTATTAATGCTGTGAGTTTTTCATGTATTCACTATGCCATGTTGATTATGTAAAATTGTTTCCAATTCATTTATTATTGATTTATGCTTCCACCATTTGTAACCCTTACTGTGAATTTGAGCTCACCCCTTTCATTTTCTACCTTCAACAAGTGATGAGAGGAGATCATTTATTGAGTTCATGTGGATGCAGTATTTAGTATTTGTTATGTATTGTATTTTGTAACCTTCTACAATGTAATTTGAGTTAAATTAATATATCTAGTTTCTTTACTACTAATAAAATGATTTTTCCTTCTGGGTTTTCATTCCTTCTAACCATTCCAATATAACAAGTAATGCACCAGCTTCGTTCTAGAGGGGTCGGGGTGTTACAGAACTAGTTGAATTTTTTGTGGGAATTTTAATTTTCCCCATTAATGGATTAGTAATTTGAAATAATTATTTTTGAAAAATGTTCTATTTGATATAAACTTAAATTATGGTGTTCTAGGATTTTTATTCAATTGATATTGAATAATTGAGTGTTTGGAAGAGCACCATAGAAATAACATTAATTTCTGGTGACTGGAAATATCCCCAATTTGGTATTCATATTGTGAATCTCGTTGAATATATGAATAGATTAATGGGTTGTGGCCTTGTGGAATATAATATTTGAAAAGTGGGACTAGAGGCTTACCCTAAAAAGTAATAGTGTGAAAAATTTCTTTACATCCAGAATGTTTTATGATCTTTTTTTATTTTAAAGGTGATTGACTCCTCTTCTTTCATCTTCTAAGAATGGAGCGCACATGATGGGTTCCTTTAGACCTACTATCCCTATCCCTATACCAATTGAGGAATTCATGGGTTTGATTCATTAGTGTTGGTGGTTAATAGAATACTCCATTTTCCATCCATGTCATTTCTCCCTCATTATCACTAAATCTAAAGATGTTTATTTGAATCCAAAATGAATATTTCACTAGGGTATGGTGAAATCAACCATTTCGTTGGGGTCTTTCACTCATCCAATAAATTGATGATCCGTAGATTAATTAAACCTGTTTATACATATTGATCCATTGAGGTATATTTTGGGAAAAATCTATCGAGGCATCATTAAATCATTTTAGAGGTGATTGTGTTTGTTGACAAAGTGGACATCTGTGTTGTGATTGTTGACAAAGAAAACCATGACGTACAAATTTATTGACAAAGGGGATTTCGTGGTGGCATGTAGAGTTCAAGGGATATGGTTAATGATCCATGTTTTATTCAAGAACTTCGACAATGGAATGGATTATCTGCAGGCGGTACAAAAAGAGCAGATACAAGGTGGCGTCATTTTCCAGTGTTTGCCAAATTTTTGGGATTGAAAATCAACAAATGGAGAAAAGTGGTTTTGGAAAAGGGAATTGTGTGTCGTTGTATTGAAGGAGATAAAACATGCATGCCCTATGTTTTTCAATATTAGAACATCAAAATATGGAAACGGGAAAAGGGGTGCCCAAGTTTTAGGGTTGGTCGCGCAAGTGAATTGTGTGGTAGAGACTTGTGCTGAGACATGCGCACTGAGGGGAGACTTGCAGACCGTCGCAAAGGGTTTCCAAATTTCAATAAATAGAGGTCTACCCCTCCTCATTCATATTGAGTTCAACACATAGAGAAAATCATATCTCCCGTCGTGCAGGTGTGGTGGTCATGCAAGTGGTGGTGGGTCGCGCAAGTAGAAGTTGCGCGCCAGTTGTTTGCTGTGCACCAAAGGTAGTTTGGGTGAAAAAGGTTTTGGGTTTTCCCAAGTTTTTAGTTGAAGAAGAAGGTTTTGCGAAAGTGGTTTTGTGACACTTGTGCGCTAGATTTTGAGGAAGCGTGATAGTTGGTGGTTGCACGCCAATATTGGTTTGGGTGTAAAAGGGTGTGAGTTGCGAAAGTTTGGAGTTGCAGATTCTTGTGTCGCGCAAGTGTTTGAGGTGGAATTGTGTGCCATTTGTAACTTTCATGCCGAGACTTGTGCAACGACTTGGAGCAGGGCGCCAGGTATGGTTGAAGTACGGCAGTGAATCAGGGATATGTGAAAGATGGAAGATTTCCCGATATCATCGGTGAAAAGTGAGATTAATCTACAGGTGAAAGTTGGACTTTAACCGAGAATCTACATACAAAAGAGGATATAATCATTAGTGATAATGAAGAGACCTATCGTTCTTTAAACTTTGAGTGGATCCTTTCTGGAGTAGTGAGCAAAGGAAGAGGAAGAAGGTGATCCTCTCTACAGGCAGTGAGCCAGAGAGAGAGAAACAGGGAGTGACCCTTGGGAAAGAAGTGAGCTGACCCTAAACTTTGTAAAGGCAGTGATCCTGAGAATAGAAGTGATATATCCCGAAACTTGTAAACAAAAGTGTTCTTTAGTGGATTTGGTACAGAGGCACACCACCATTGTATGCTCCTTGGATGTAGCCCAATGAGGGTGAACCAAGTAAAAATCTATGTGTATGCCTGCTTACTTACCTACATAGCATTTAAAGCATCATCATCAGATAAAGAAGAAAAGAAGTGGTCATAATAAACACACAAGTGAAAAAAAAGGTGACCCTTATAATAAAGAGGTCAAGATTCAGTGGGGCAGCAAGAATTTTGAAAAATAATATCCATAACCTGATTCACCCCCCCCCCCCCTCATGGTTTATAGGCCCCTATTGGTCCTATCAATTGGTATCAAAGGAAGAATTATTTTATCAGATTTGTTTACTTTAACTTGGTGAAGTCAATTTGTGTGATTAAATCAGTCTACTCTTATCTCGATGTTCCATGGAAAAGGGAAAAACATCAAAGAAGAATCAGAAGTCATGTGATATTCATCAGTGTGGAAGTGTGTATGGAAAAAGTCTGATTCAATTAAAAGAATCAAACACCTTACTAAAAGAAGTCCTAGATGAATGGGATAGGGAATAGATTGATTCACTCAATCATGATGTACAAATGAGTGAAGTACTTGAACTTCCAAGTGATACAGAAACAATTGATGATGAAGAAGTTTCAAGAAGGAGGCCACCAGTAGATGTTATCAACATGACAATGAAATTGGACCAGAAATTGGATGAAGAAGTCATATATAAAGATATCCAGATCCAGGTATTCGAAATTGAGGTCAAAAATCTAAGAGGATTAAATCAAATGCTTATTGATGTAGCCACTGACCTAAGGGAGAAGAATGATTCTCAACGTGATGAAGTACAAAAGATGGCTAGAATGAAGGGAAAACAAAAGGCTGATGATTATGAAGAGAATCAAAATTCAATATAAGTTCAGAATATGAAATCTAGAAATGATGATCTAGGTACAAAGTTGTCTAAAAATGTTTAGAAGAGTCAAAGGCGAAAACAAGAGATTGATCCTTTCTCTGAATCTGTTTCTCAGGATAAATTGAATGTAAAGGATCAAAGTAACATGGTAGAAAATCTCACACGAGAACTGGAAGATGAGATGAGTTGTGGAAAAAATCTCAGAAGAGAACTCAATTCCCAACTTGAATCAATGGATATGATGATTCAAAATTTCGAAGAAGAGATTGAATCAGTGAAGCAGGAAGTAGAGAAATCCAATTCTAGAGGAAAGCATAAAATGAAGGATGTCTTGCACTTAATTTTTTATTATCCTTCATCTAGTGATGATGAAATGACAATAATATTTTCTATTCTAAAAGAGTCGAGAACAAATTATCTCAGCTCAAAGATCAAATAGTTTGGGAAAACTGGTATTGGATTTAATGAATTCCCTCCCGTGGAGGATAGAAAGAGAGCTGTGAATAGTTCCATAGGTTGAGGAAATCCTGTAGGTGCTGGAGACAGACCTAAAATGGCTTTTACAGGATGAAATGATAGCATGTTATATTTTTGTGGGATTTATGGTCATACATTAAGCTTTTGTTCAGAGTCTCAAGAATACATTTCGGGCTGTGAAAATTGAAACATTAATAAATATGAGAATAAAAATAAGTGTAATGAGAAATCAGAAAGAATGGTCTCTCGGAGGAAAGCATTTATTAGATGTTATTACATTGGAAGAATGGGACACACCATGAGTATGTGTCAGGAAGCTCAGGAGCTCAATGTCAGAGGAAAAACTCATGCTGCATCAACATTTCGATAAAGAAATGTGGAAATGAGGTATGCCTTTGATGGAAAATTCATTATATGTTCTAATTATGGGCATTTGGAAATACATTGCAGTAAGAGGAAATCAAGAAAGGAAAAGGAACTAGAGAGGAGATTCATGAATCTAGTGGTGTATAATGAGAAATCCTACATTGGAAGAGAATGTAGTATATTGAAAAACAGGTTTTCTACCTTAGGGGAATCACAAGGATATAAACGAAAGGTGTATCAATCACCTTCAATGTCACACTCACAACAACCCTTAGGGAGAGAATGAGAAGAAACCTGGAAGATTAAGGGGAGATATAATCCAACTATTAGAAAGAATAATGCACGTTTAGGGAAGTATTCACCACCAATGTAAAATAGTGTGGTGACACAGATATCTTATAAAAGAAAGACGAACAAAGAATGCATTGAAAATTCCAGTTGTCTTGTTCCTCCGTGAGAAGTGGAGGAAAGAGAAAGACCTCTACAATGGTGGAATAAGAAAGAGAAGATGACAAGTGGAGAGATTCCTAACCAGAGAAAGAATCAAGGGAAGTAGATTTTTGGTGGGACATCAATAAAAGAAATGTTTAAAAGTGGGTTTAAACCCCAAATGATGAGAAAGGCCAGGCCTGTGGAATCTATATATCATAGAAAGACTCAGCATGTGGGTAATGAATGCTTAGTGATATGGTCAAAGCAGTTAAATTTGGATAGGCAGCTAGAAGAAGCAAGGAAAGAGTATGATGCTCTGTAAGAAAGAATCAAAGGGTTGACCCATCAGGATCAACCACTATCCTCATCTTGAGGATTCCAAAAATTTCCCCTCTCCCTATGTATATAAATGTTGTTAACTGATTATTCATGTGTTTCAGGTTTTAGGGAGATATGATCCAAGGGGAAGTGTCACTTAAAGATGCAAAGTGGAGAAGCGGTCTGCTTCAGAGTATTAATTGACTCCAATCTGGTACCAAAGTTGAAGAAGAAAGGGAGAAACAGAGCACAATAAGAAGTTATTGTGTTATTATCTTTATCTCTGGTTTCCTACACTGAGTTCCTACTCAGTAGGATTAGTGATTCAGATAATTTCTCAATGCCTAGTGGAAGATGAGAATAAATGATACTGGAGAAGAAGAATGTATATGGGTCTAAACAGTAGGCCTAACCCCTATAAGTGTTGCATAACATAGGGGGAGCATTCAATAACAAAATCGGATGCAAGATCCATTAAAGAAATATTTGGATGAATCATATTAGGTGTTTCCTATTGAGGGAAGAAAGAAACACATGGATAAGAAGAAATAATCATGTATCTTAGGCTTATTGTTTTAATAATAACAAGTGGTATTAGCTGACAGTTTTCAGGATACCAAGAATCTATAAGACGGTATCAACCCTGCCCAACAAGAAGATCTGAAAAGTAGATGAAATAAGTGAGGCCACTGAACAAATAAATAGTGAGAAATTTTCCGATGAAAGTGTTGAGGAAGAAAGAAACACAGGGTTAGAAGAAGTGGAATATTCTAACTCAGAAGAAGACACTGATGATGAACAAGAAAGTTTCAAGTCTGTGCTTTCTAGGAAGCCAAATAGTCGAGCATAAATTGAGAGGCAAAATATCATTGGTGATCAGAAAGATCCAGTTTAGACAAGAAGAATGAAGTCACTACAGAAGACATCATTCATATATCAGGTAGAGCCTATATTCATTGCTGATGTAGCTAAAGATGAAAACTGGGTTCAGGCTATGATTGAAGAGATTGATCAGATTGAGAAGAACCAGACATGGGAGATCGTTTTGAGACCAGCAGATAAGAATGTCATCGGGATTAAATGGGTCTTTTGAAAAAAGATGAATGAAAATGGAACAGTTGTTTGAAACAAGGCATTTCTAGTGTTCAAAGGATACTCCCTGATAGGGGAATATATGTTGATGAGACATTTTCACCGGTTGCAAGGCTGGAGACAATCAGATTATTCCTTGCCATTGCAGTGCAACGGAAGTTCAAAGTGTTCCAGATGGATGTAAAATCTGCATTATTGAAATTAGTTCTAGAATAAGAGGTGTATATTGAAAATCTAGAGTTTTTTCTCATTCATGAGGATTAGAACAAGGCTTGTATACTGAAGATGGAATTGTATGGGTTGAAACAAGCACCAAGAGTACGGTACACAATGCTTGATCAATACTTGAAGAAGCTTGGTTTCCATCATAAAGGAGTTGATTGCAATCTCTATTTCAACAATGATAGTAATCAAAGGATGATGGTGTTGGTTTATGTCGATGACATAATATTTGGCTGATTAGATGAAGCTCAGTGCAGACAGTTTTTCGATTTCATGAAAAATGAGTTTGAAATGTCAATGATTGGAGAGTTGACGTTTTTTTCTTGGTCTACAGGTAACACAAGGAAGGAATGGAACATTTTTTTCTCAATAATAATATTCCAGAAATGTTTTTAAAAGATTTTGAATGGAAAACTCTAAGTAAATGAAGACTCCAGTTGCTAACCGGATGAAACTGTCCAAAGATGAGAATGGAAAGGCAGTTAATATCACAGAATACAGGAAAATTATTGGAAGCATTATGTACTTGACTGAAACAAGGCCTAAAATTGTATTCACCACATGTCAAGCAGTAAGATATCAGAGTAATCCCAATTAAAGACACATGCTTGTAGTGAAAATAATACTTTAGTATATCAAGGGCACGGTGGACTTAGACTTGACATATAATGAAAAATCTCAAACAGTGTTATTGGGATATACTGATGTAGACTGGGCCAGTTCAATGGATGATAGGAAATCAACATCAGTTGGTTCTTTCTATCTTGGTGGATTGTGTATTTATTCGCTAAGAAAGAAGAAAGATTGCATTTCATTGAGCACTGCAGAGTCTAAGTATATTACAGCCACTCAAGCACGCACACAATTATTCTGGATGAAGCAGCAACTTGATGATATGGGAGTTGAAGTGAAGTCTCCGATCAGAATCCAGTGTGATAACTCAAGTGCTATCAATATTAGAAAAAATGCAGTTCATCAATCAAGGAAAAAGAACATGGAGATCAAATCTCATTTCATCAAGGAGAAGGTGGATCAAGGGCTTGAGAAGTTGGAGTATGTTCCTACAGAGTTACAGGTTGCAGATATTCTAACAAAGGCTTTACCCAAGGAAGCTTTTAAAGGGAATCGACTAGCTCTGGGAGCTCAGTCGACTCCTCTCACTTAAATGAGTGTGGATGTGAACCACCCTCTCCCCGATGTATGATGTTTTTTTCCCTAAAGTGCTAATATGTGTTCTCTACTCTGTTACAAACTGTAAAGGAGTGACCTTTGGGTTCGTTGACAAAAGGGGAGATAATTGTGATTGTTCAAGGGAGAGATAGTTTGGCTATTTGACTAATCGTGAATGATATGGGGAGAAGCTGACAGGTGGAGCAAAAAGATAGGCGGAGAGCAATGAGATAGGGGGAGCATATAAAATTTGACGATGATAGAAGTGATCGATCAAAAGATAGATATCACGACATCTGAGGATCGTGATAAATTCAGAAGAGTGGTGTTGGAATGTAGTGAGAATATTTCCAAATATTGGTATCAGTTTGGTATCAATAGTGGGTGTCAAAGTTGAAGTGATTCATTGATGAACTTCTCATTTACTCTTGTTTCTCACGCCGAGAATTGCTCACGTGGGCTTAGAGTATGTGTTGATTAAATCCTTGTTCGCTATCATAATCACAATAGTCGAATGGTGGCTGAATAATTGATGATCTATCTTTTTATGGAAGAGTTTTAAACAAACCCAAAGGGGGATATTTTGGGTAAAAAACCCCTCAAGGCATCATTAAATCATTTATGAGGTGATTGTGTTTCTTGACAAAGTGGACATATGTGTTGTGATTGTTGACAAAGAAAACCATGGCGTACAAATTTGTTGACATAAGGGATTTGATGGTTGAATGTCGAGTTCAGGGGATTTTTTTAACAATCCATGTTTGATTCATGAACATCGACAAAGTAATGGATGATCTAAAGGCGGTACTAAAAGAGCAGATACAAGGTGGCACCATTTTCTAGTGTTTGCCAAATTTTTGGGCCTGAAAATCGACAAATGGAGAAAAGTGGTTTTGGAAAAGGGACTTTCATGTCGTTTTATTGAAAGAGAAAAAACTTGTGTGCCCTATGTTTTTCAAGATCAGAAAAATCAAAATCTGGCAAAGGGAAAAGGGAGGCCTAAGTTTTAGCGTTGGTCACGCAAGTAACTTGCGCGGTAGAGACTTGCATGCCAAGACTTGTACGTCGAGGTGAGACTTGTGCGCCATCACACAGGGTGTCCAAATGCCTATAAATAGAGGTCGACCCCTCCTCCTTCAAAGTTAGTTCAAAACTTCGAGAAAATTAGATCTCCTGTCACGCAGGTGCGGTGGTCGCGCTAGTGGTGGTGGGTAGTGCATGTAGAAGTTTTGTGCCAGTTTTTTGTTGCGTGCCCAAGGTAGTGTGGGCGATAAAGGTTGTGAGTCGCCCAATTTTTGAGTTGAAGAAGAAGGTGTCATGCAAGTGGTTTGGTGACACTTGCACGCCATATTTTTGAGGAATCGTGATAGTTGGGGGTTGCGCGCCAATATTGGTTTGGCTGTAAAAGGGTGTGAGTCACGCAAGTTTTGAGTTGCAAAAGCATGTGTCATGCAAGTGGTTGAGGTGGACTTGTGTGCCATTTGTAACTTGCACGCCGAGACTTGTGCACCGGTTTGGAGAAGGGATCCTGGTATGGTTGAAGCATGACAATGATTCAGGGCTGTGTGAAATCTGGAAGATTTCCCGATATCTTCGGTGCAAAGTGGGATTCATCTATGGGTGAAAGTTGGAATTCAACAAAGCATCTAGATACAAAAGAGGATGTATTTATTAGTGATAATGAAGACACCTACAGGTCTATAAACTGTGAGTGGATCCTTTCCGGAGCAGTGAGAAAAGGAAAAGGAAGAGGGTGATCCTCTCCACCGATAGTGAGCCAGAGATAGAGAAATAGGGTGTGACCCTTGGGAAAGCAGTGAGATGACCCTAAACGTTGTAAAGGCAGTGAGCCTGGGAATAGAAGTGATCTATCCTGAACCTTGTAAATAGCAGTGTACTTTAGTGGATTTGGTACAGCAGCACATCGTCGTTGTATGTGTAACATCCAAAGTAATTAATGAATAATAGATATTTTTATCTATGTCTATTAATGAATTAGATAGTTTTTTAGAGGCTTAAAATGAAAATAAATCCAATCTTAAGCATGGAATACACTAATATTTTTAAAAGATTATTTTACTGCCTTTTGATGGAAAACCATTTATAAATATATCTTTTGACAATTTTATAAGCTATTTTTTTCAAAATACACTTATTATTTATGATTGGGACATCAAAATTTACTTTGTGTGAATTTTTGGTATTTTTCCGATAAAGATTATTTTTTAATGAATAATGAAAATGTTGTATTTTAATTCAAAACCTCTATTTAATCTAATTTATTTATAAGATTAGATTATCTTTTGAATTGGTTTTGAAGTGAAATTAGAATATATTTTTACCATTTAATCCAATTTTGGTCATTGGAATCAATTTAACATTGAAATTGGACTTAAACTAGTGTCAATCTTTTGATACTTATTGTTTCATAAAAACACGCTATTTGTCATGACAACAGGAATTAATTATTAAATTAATTAATTTGACTTATATGATTTGAATTTTTTAAAATAGACATCATTTTTGAATTCATAATATCAAATATAGCTTAGGGTAAAGTTTTGGTATTTTTCTGAAAAACTTCAATTTTTAATGAATAGTGAAACCACTAAGTGGTAGTTAAAGAAACTGATTTTTTGTTTAAATGAAAATTTTTCAATTTTGTGATTTGATTTTCAAAAATCTGACATAAATGGTTGTCATTAAGAAGTAAAATTTGGTTCAATGAGATTAAAATAATTTTTTGGTGAATAGTAACTTTTAAGTTCTTAATTGCGATTAGAGAAAATTAGTGTAGTTTAAGGTAAAAATAATGTTATAATAATATGAGATGAGCTTGAAACATGTCCTACCCTTATTGGATATGTCATGGCCTACCAATAAAATCCATGGGTCAACTTGGGGACCCCATGGAGCCACTTTGGTTGGGAAATGACATAAATAACATTTTATATAATGTTAAAGTAAAAATGACACAAACATGAGTTATTTTACTAAAACAATTTTTACATGAGGTTATACAAGTCAGATTTTTTATTATAAATATTCATTAGAAATATAAAAATATTTCCTAAATCATAGTATTTTTTATAATTTTTAGACTTTAAATATATTAAATTATTTATGACATATTGATGATGCAGCGATTACCTCATTAATAAAGGATTTAAATAAAATGTAATGATAATGTAAAATCTATGACCTAAACATGTCCAAAACCTATTTTATGGGTGTATTTCGAACCCCTATCACCTTACCCTAGAATTATATCAATTTGGGACCTTTTTAATACGAAACTCATTTTAAAATAAAGTAACATTTCTTTACTTTCCAAGAGTGCCCCTCTTCTCCTCTTATAAAAGGCCCCCACCTCTACCTCCTTACCCACACTTCCAAAGACTTTGTCTCGGACAACCCCTGACCATTTTGTCTCTCCACATACCTATATTACTCCCTTAAGCCTCACATTTTGAATAAGTCTTCCCAAGTAAGCCTTTGAGATCAAACCAAAGGGAGTTACCCGATTTTAAGGTAATGTCTTCACTTAAGTCCTTTTGTTTTATTTTGCTTCTCCAACCCCCTAAACTCTTTTTATTCATTTATTTTGTAACAAATACAGTATATTAAATATACTAGGATGTTTTTATAAGATTTATTCGAGCTACACTTACACAAACCTACATCTAATGGTTAAAGAACATACTGTTTCCGTGGATGGCGAATTTCTGCCTCCCGAAACAATGATTGTTCAACATTCTTTTAACACCTTCAAAGGTGGCCATTAAGATGACACTATATTTATATATGATATATAATATGTTTATGTTTTCCTTAAGCTTCTTTATTTTTCATTTTAGGCATACCTTTATGGTTTCCATTATGGGTAAACGCGATATCTTCATTTAAGGAAGTGTGGACTACCGCCCCCTCAAAGTGATTTGATTCGTTAATACCATATATGGGATGTATAAAAAATGAAGTTATGATATTATATATGATATTACACTGGAGTTATAATATACCTTTATATAATTATGATTCCATTCTATAAAAATACGAAATAGAAATAAAAGTAGCGTTCATGCGTACGTACGGCTTACCGTCTCCATGAACGGTGCATTTCATTTCTTACCTCTAAATGATTATGTAATATTATAAATGCATGCATGTACTGGATATATATGACATATATTATATCTAAATCATGAATACCATTCTGTATATAATGGATACATGAACAACTTTTAATTATAAAGGGTTTATTTTTTACTCAAGTACCAATGATCGTTAAAACGACCGTTATTAACTTAAATAATTACATAGTGTTCATGACATGCCAATAAGTGATATAAAAGGAATAATGAACTTGAAAAAGGTTCTTAAGAAAATATAAATTAACTCAAGTTTATTATTCAGGACGTTAAAGAATGATCGAGTCATGTCGGACCCGAGGTAAGGGACTTCGTCTCAATCTCCTTTCATTGAGGCATATTTCGTTTTATACACAACTATCTTTTATACGGTGTATAAACCCCTTTGAATTTTACTTTTATACAAAAGGAATCTTTTTCTACGAAGCGTTTTACTAAACGACAAAAAGGAATGTTTCTTTTAACGTACGCGGTGACAACGACCTTTTCCGCTGCCGCGAGTATTATTTGGTCTTTGGCTTCCTCAACAAGCTGTAATGTTTTTAAAATAAAATAAATACCATATACTCTTTTATGTATTTTGGTAGTGAAAATTGTTTTGATAAATTATTCTATTATGTCAATATATTTAAATGATATATTGTGATTGAAATGTGGAAATTTTATCATTCCTTTATATTAGTTTTATGTTTTATGATTTTATATTGGTACTTGGAAATTTGACGAGTGGTTACGTGATAAACCATATGACGGGTGGTTCCGTGAATACCAATACGGGTGTTTACGTTATAACCTCAAATGCATTGGGTATGGAAGTCGTCTGTATGGCTATTCCATTAAGTATGTATGGAATTTTGCCAAATGGCTATTCCATTAAGTGATATGTGTGGAAGTCAACCGTATGGTTATTCCACTTAAGTATGTTTATGTCCCAAGTTACCTTTATATGTTATGTGATCTTTTTTTGGGTTTTATGGTAATATTTTGGTTACAAAAGGGTAAGTAATGATCTTTTATTCAGTGAAGAGTTTTTACTACTTCATAATGGTGAAAAGTATTACTTTGTTAAAGTATACATGGTTTACTTGTTGTTTTGATAAACTAATATTTTTCATTCTTTGTGTATCCCTTACTGAGCTTTTTATACTCACCCCAGTTTTTTTTTGAAATGTTTTTCACAGGACATAATGTGGAATAGGGTCAAGGATGGGATCAAGGGAATGTCATTCTATATAAAACATGGAACTAGACATGTTTCTTTTTAAGAGTTTTTTTATTCTATGGAAACTTAGTAGAAGTATCTACTTTGTTATGTTTTGAGATGTAATAGTTATGTTCTAATTCTATAAAACTCTAAACCTAAAAATATCCTCAATGTGAATTATTCATTTTATTCAATATTAAGAGATGTTTAAGGCTGGGGCCTTATAGTTGGTATCAGAGGTCGGTTTAGACAACTTTAGGAGTTAGAAAATTGTTAAATTATAAGTTAACTTATGGTATGACTGAAATGATATAGCATTTAAAGATTACCATGTTGCTTCACCTAAGATATTTCTGTGTTAAGAATGGTTTTTCATAGAGGAAACAAAACAACTTTTCTAGGAAGGCATACAGTGGAAATGACATATCAAAATAGAATCCTGAGATGGTCAGAATCAGAACTAAACAGTTTGTTGCAGTGTTGGCTCAGTTGACTCAGGTGAAAAATGTTGGTTGTTTTCATTGATGATATTTTTGTGTTTTCTAAAAGTAAAGAGGAGCATTAAAGTCATTTAAGGGTTATCTTGAAAACCTTAAAATAAAAGAAACTATATGAAAAATTCAGCAAGTGTGAGTTTTGGTTACAAAAAATTTCTTTCTTGGGTCACGTTGTTTCAAAAGATGGCATAACTGTTGATCCTGCTAAAACAAAAGTTGTTGAAGAATGGCCAAGACCCACAAATGTAACCGATATTCGTAGTTTTCTTGGTTTGGCAGGTTACTACTGAAAGTTTGTTGAAAAAGTTTCATGGTTATCTAGTCCAATGACTAATCTAACTCAGAAGGGTGTTAAGTTTATCTGGATGAAAGAATGTGATGATTGTTTTTAGGAGTTGAAAAGAAGATTGGTGAATGCTCCAGTTTTGGCACTTCCTTCCAGGAATGGGGAGTTTGTTATATACAGTGATGCTTCATTGAAGGGACTTGGATGTGTCCTTATGCAGAATGATCAGCTAATTTCTTATGCTTCACGTCAGTTGAAAACTCATGAGGTAAATTACCCTACACATGATTTGGAATTAGCTGCTATTGTTTTTTCTTTAAAAATATGGAGGAATCATTTGTATGGAGTAAAGTGTGAAATATATACTGATCACAAATGTTTGAAGTATATATTCACTCAGAAAGAATTGAACATGAGAGAGAGGAGATGGCTGGAATTAATCAAGGATTATGATTGTACAATTCATTACCATCTAGGAAAAGAAAATAAAGTGGTCGATGCTTTTAGTCGAAAAATTAATGCTTCATTAACCATGCTACGTTTCGAACGAGATCCTTTGGTTTTTGATTTGATGAACTTTGGCATAGAAGTTGTTAGTGCAGGAATTTATTCTGTTTTGTTTCAGGTATCAGTGAAATCATCCCTATCAAACAGAATCAAGCAAGCACGGAATCAAGACAGTGAGTTGCAGAAAAGGGTAGAGTTGGTTCAGAAGGGTAAGTTGCCTGAATTGAACATTGATAATGATTGTGTTTTGAGGATTGGGAAGAGATTATGTGTCCCTGTTGATTCACAGTTGAAGAATGAGTTGTTATGTGAGGCTCATAGTTCCCTATTTTCAGTTCATCCTGTCAGTACTAATATGTACAGGGATCTGCGGGATTATTACTGGTGGGATGTAATGAAAAGAGATATTTCTGATTTTACTGTGAAGTGTTTGACTTGTAAGCAGGTTAAAGTAGAGCGGTAGTTACAGAAAGGGATGCTTCAGCCTTTACCAGTGCCAGAGTGGAAATGGGAAAATATATCCATGGATTTTGTCGTGGGATTATCGAAGACATCTAGAGGTAATAATGCAATCTGTGTTATTGTTGATCGCTTGACTAAATCAGCTCATTTCCTTGCTATACGAGATACTTTTTCCCTAGATCAACTTTCTTGTTTGTATCTTAAATAGATAGTCAAGTTACATGGAGTTCCTCTCTCCATTGTCTCTCATCATGATCCCAGTTTTACTTCTAACTTTTGGAAAGGCCTTCAGAAGTCATTGGGTACTGAATTAATTTTTAGTACAGTTTTTCATCCGCAATTATATGGGAAGTCAGAATGAAAAATTCAGACCTTGAAGGATATGCTACGAGCTTGTTCAATGGATTATCAGGAAAGTTGGGACTATCATCTTTCTTTGGTTGAGTTTTCTTATAATAACAGTTTTCATTCCAGTATACAGATGGCACCATTTGAGGCATTACATGGGAAGCGGTGTCGAACTCCAGCATTTTGGGATGAAGTGGGTGAAAGAAAGCTGATGGGACCAGAATTGGTAGAAGAGATGGTAGAAAAAGTTCAGTTGATTCAAAAACAGATGAGAACAGCTCAGAGCAGGAAGAAGAGTTATGCGGACAATAGGAAGAAGGATGTATCTTTTGAGGTAGGTGATCATGTTTTTTCTCAAAGTCTCACCATGGAAAAGTGTGATGCGATTTGGTAAGAAAGGGAAGGTGAGTCCAAGGTTCATTGGACCATATGAAATTCTGGAGAAAGTTGGATCAGTTGCTTACCGAGTGGCTTTACCTCCGAGTTTATCTCAGGTACACAATGTTTTTCATGGTTCGGTGTTGAGAAAGTATATGCCAGATCCATCTCATGTTTTGAGTCAAGAGGTAGTTCAGCTGGAATAAAACCTATCTTATGAGGAACAACCAGTCTAGATTCTTGACCACAGGGATCAATTGTTACGGAATAAGGTGATTAATCAGGTAAAGGTTTTTTGGAAAACCACATGATGGAAGAGGCAACATGGGAATCTGAAAATTCATTGAGGGATAAGTACCCCCATTTATTCGATAAGTAAATAAATTGCGGGGACGCAATTTTCTAAAGGGGGGAAGGATGTAACATCCCAAGTAAGTAATTAATAATAGATATTTTTATCTATGTCTATTAATGAATTAGATAGTGTTTTAGTGGCTTAAAATGAAAATAAATCCAATCTTAAGCATGGAATAAACTAATATTTTTAAAAGATTGTTTTACTTCCTTTTGATGGAAACCCATTTTTAAATATATCTTTTTACAATTTTATAATCTATGTTTGTCAAAATAAACTTATTATTTATGATTGGGACATCAAAATTTACTTTGTCTGAATTTTTTGTATTTTTTCGAAAAAGTTCATTTTTTAATGAATAGTGAAAATGTTGTATTTTAATTCAAAACCTATTTTTAATCTAATTTATTTATGATATTAGATTATCTTCTGAATTGGTTTTGAAGTGAAATTAGAATATATTTTTACCATTTAATCCAATGGTTGTCATTGGAATCAATTTAACTTTGAAATTGGACTTAAACTAGTGTCAATCTTTTGATACTTATTGTTTCATAAAAACACGCTATTTGTCATGACAGCGGGAATTAATTATTAAATTAATTAATGTGACTTATATGGTTTGAATTTTGTAAAATTGAAATAATTTTTTAATTCAGAATATCAAATATAGCTTAGGGTGAAGTTTTGGTATTTTTCTGAAAAACTTCAATTTTTGATAAATAGTTAAACCACTAAGTGGTAGTTAAAGAAACTGATTTTTCGTTTAAATGGAACTTTGACACCTCTGTGATTTGATTTTCAAAAATCTGACCTACATGGTTTTCATTAATAAGTAAAATGTGGTTCAATGAGATTAAAATAATTTTTTGGTGAATAGTAACTTTTATATTCTTAATCGCGATTAGAGGTAATTAGTGTAGTTTAAGGTAAAAATAATGTTATAATAATATGAGATGAGCTTGAAACATGTCCTAACCTTATTGGATGTGTCATGGCCGACCAAGAAAATCCATGGATCAACTTGGGGACCCCATGGAGCCACTTTGTTTGGGAAATGACATAAATAACTTATTATTTAATATTAAAGTAAAAAAGACACAAACATGAGTTATTTTACTAAAACAATTTTTACATGAGGTTATACAAGTCAGATTTTTTATTATAAATAGTAATTGGAAATATAAAAATATTTCCTACATCATAGTATTTTTTTTATAATTTTTAGACTTTAAATAAATTAAATTATTTATGACATCATGATGATACAGCGATTACCTCATTAATAAAGGATTTAAATAAAATGAAATGATAATGTAGAATCTATGACCTACACATGTCCAAAACCTATTGGATGGGTGTATTTCGAACCCGTATCACCTTAACCTCGAATCATATCAATGTGGGTCCTTTTGAATCCGAAACTCATTTTAAAATAAAGTAACATTTCTTTACCTTCCAAGAGTGCCCCTCCTCTCCTTTTATAAAAGGCCCCCACCTCTACCTCCTTACCCACACTTCCAAAACCTTTGGCTCGGCCAACCCCTGCCCATTTTGTCTCTCCATGTCCCTATCTTACCCCTTGAAGCCTCACTTTGGGCATAAGTCTTCCCAAGGAAGCCTTTGAGCTCAAACCAAAGGGAGTTACCTGATTTTAAGGTAATGTCTTCACTTGAGTCCTTTTGTTTTATTTTGCTTCTCTAACCCCCTAAACTCTTTTTATTCATTTATTTTGTAACAACTCCAGTATCTTAAATATACTAGTATGTTGTTATAAGAAGGATTCGAGCTACACTTACACACACCTACATCTAATGGTTAAAGAACATACTTTTTCCGTGGATGGTGAATTCCTGCCTCCCGAAACGAAGATTGTTCAACATTCTTTTAACATCTTCAAAGGTGGCCATTAAGTTGACACTATATTTATATATGATATATACTATTTTTATGTTTTCCTTAAGATTTTGTATTTTTCATTTTTGGCATACGTTTATGGTTTCCATTATGGGTAAACGCGATATCTTCATTTAAGGTAGTGCGGACTACCTCCCGCTCAATGTGATTTGATTCGTTAATACGATATATGAGACGTATAATAGATGAAGTTATGATATTATATATGATATTACACTGGAATTATAATATACCTTTATATCATTATGATTCCATTCTATAAAAATACGAAATAGAAATGAAAGTAGCGTTCATGCGTACGTACGGCTTACCGTCTCCATGAATGGTGCATTTCATTTCTTACCTCTAAATGATTATGTAATATTATAAATGCATGAATGTACTGGATATATATGACATATATTATATCTAAATAATGAATACCATTCTGGATATAATGGATACATGAATAACTATTAATTATAAAGGGTTTATTTTTGACTCAAGTACCAATGATCGTTAAAAAGACCGTTATTAACTTAAATAATTACATAGTGTTCATGACATGGAAATAAGTGATATTAAAGTAATAATGACCTTGGAAATTTTCTTAAGGAAATATAAATTAACTCATGTTTATTATTGAGGACGTTAAAGAATGATCGAGTCAAGTTGGACCCGAGGTAAGGGACTTCGTCTCAATCTCTTTTAATTGAGGCATATTTCGTTTTATACACAACTATATTTTATACACTGTATAAACCTCTTTGACATTTAATTTTATACAAAAGGAATTTTTTTCAATGAATCTTTTTACTAAACGACAAAAAGGAATGTTTCTTTTAACGTACGTGGTGACAACGACCTTTTCCACCACCGCAATTATTATTTGGTCTTTGGCTTCCTCAACAAGTCGTAATGTTTTTAAAATAAAATAAATACCATATACTCTTTTATGTATTTTGGTAGTGAAAATGGTTTTGATAAAGGATTCTATTATGTCAATATATTTAAATGATATATTGTGATTGAAATGTGGAAATTTTATCATTCCATTATATTGGTTTTATGTTTTATGATTTTATATTGGTACTTGGACATTTGACGGGTGGTTGCGTGATAAACCATATGACAGGTGGTGCCGTGAATACCAGGATGTGTGGTTACATTATAACCTCCAATACATTGGGTATGGAATTCGGCCGTATGGCTATTCCATTAAGTATGTATGGAAGTTTGCCAAATGGCTATTCCATTAAGTGATATGTGTGGAAGTCGACCGTATGGTTATTCCACTTAAGTATGTTTATGTCCCAAGTTACCTTTATATGTTATGTGATCTTTTTATGGTTTTTATGGTAATATTGTGGTTACAAAAGGGTAAGTAATGATCGTTTATTCAGTGAAGAGATTTTACTACTTCATAATGGTGAAAAGTATTACTTCGTTAAAGTATACATGGTTTACTTTTTGTTTTGATAAACTAACAGTTTTCATTCTTTGTGTATCCCTAACTGAGCTTTTTATGCTCAACCCAGTTTTTTTTGAAATGTTTTTCACAGGACATAATGTGGAATAGGGTCAAGGATGGGATCAAGGGAAAGTCATTCTATATAAAACATGGAACTAGACATGTTTCTTTTTAAGAGTTTTTTTTTATTCTATGGAAACTTAGTAGAAGTGTATACTTTGTAATCTTTTGATATGTAATAGTTATGTTCTAATTCTCTAAAACTCTAAACCTGAAAAGATCCTCAATGTGAATTATTCATTTAATTCAATATTAAGAGATGTTTAAGGGTGGGGCCTTATAGTATGCTCCTTAGACGTAGCTCAGTGAGGTTGAAACTAGTAAAACTCTATGTGTTTGCCTTCTTACTTCGCTTCATTGCATTTAAATCATCATCATCAGATAAAGAAGAAAAGAAGTTGTCATAATAAACACAGAAGTTCAAAAAAACTGACCCTTGTAATAATGAGGTCAAGATCCAGTGGGGCAAGAAGAATTTAGAAAAAGAATATTCATACCCTTATTCAACCCCCCTCTAAGGGTATATAGGCCCCTATCGGTCCTAATAGTATCACTCTATTTTGAATTTTAAATGTGGTTTTTTCGAATTAATCATATTGAGCCATAGAATCATAATAATTGAAGGGGGTTCTTTGAATCCAAAATTCTGTGATTGGTATAGGTTATAAAACAACATTTTTTCGATGGTTTTGGCATGTTGGAATAGACCATTGAGTTAACTATAAATCTGATGAGGTTGAATATAATTAGTTAATTATTTATATTTTTAATAATTAATTAATTACGATTTTCTGGAATGAGATTGGAACTGAGATCTTTGAGAAAATCCGATTTGAAAAAGAGTGAGGCTGAATGAGTTTGGCAAGCCTTTGCAGATGATATTGGCCCTTAATTTCAATTTGGGAAAATCCTTAGTAAAATGTATGTGGCCTATAACAACACCATTTGGTATATTTTTTTATAGTATATGAAATATGTTAGATAGTACTATAATATCGTGTTCATGACCAAATGAAATTGGAAATCATTTTCTATTAAGGAATCATAAGTTTTGACCTCCCACTGACCCTACTAAGTCCTTTGTGTTGAGACTTGTACATGTGGCCTTCTATTGTGTCAACTCTTGGCACTAGTATTGGTTATGATAAAAATAATATATATCCTTAATCAAATGGATGGTTGTTATGGAAATTTAGATAATTATAACTAGAATAAAAAAACTGGATTAAATGATTTAATTCGTTATATAATTGATAATTTGAATTTAGGATTAACAAAATAATGGATATGATGATATGTGTAATCAAATTTGTGATTAAATGAAATTTTATGTGGTAATATTCATAATTTTTATGAAAATTGAAAACAAGGTGTAACATTATATATTACATTATAATTTATAATTATATATTTTATCTACATTTGATTAAGATGTTGATTATGGTAATCACCTAGAATAGAATAACAAATTCTAAAATCTATTAATTAGCATGAAAATGTTTTTTTGGTAATAATTTCAAATGAATTGAATTATTTGTAATTATTATTGCTATATTTAAAATTCTATTATAGAATTTATCTAGTTAAGATAAATAGTAATTTCATGAATAAAAAATTATGGAATATGAATATGTGTTAGATAGGTTTGGTTCTTTTCAAAGATATTGGTTTGATAAATTTTTTTATTTGAATCTACTATGATTGATGCTTTCAGGAAGGTTGTTAAATATTTTTATTAAATTATTAACTAATAATACATATATTTCTGATGGGTACATGAGTAAACTGTATGTGATGCTTAATGGAGAGGTGTATGGTTATAAACCACATAATATTAAATTTCATATTAAATGGATTCATTAGGGATATATTTTTTTTTTCATAGATAGTTTATGTTGTAATTCATATTGGTATTTTCGAGATTAGGTTCTAATGCTTATAGGTATATGCCTGATTATGTTTTAATTATAGTAGGGATCTTCCTGGTTAAGATGTATTTATTATAATGATTTACATGATTATGATTTAATGCTTATATGGATCTGAGTGGTTATGTGGTAATGTCTATAGGACTCAACCTGGTTATATTTTATTACTCATAGGTATCTTCTATATTATGGTATAATGCTTATAGGGCTCTACTGAGTCCTACTTTGATATTTTCTGGATAAACTATGGGAGTGTTATGGAAAATAATTGACTTGTTTTAGTGACATTCTTATAGATATAGAATATTGTTACGAAGTGGGTTTAGTTGATATTTCATTTCAAAATAAAACATGATGGTCAGTGGGTTTATTTTACATGTAGTATTAATTTTATTAAATTAATACCCCACATTTCACTTATTTCAAGAACTACATACATAGAATGGAATTTTTGGACTCTTTTTTTGGTTTCCTACTATTTTTTAATCACACCATTCGTAGGTATCTATTGAACCTTGGTACATGAAAACCTTTCACAAGCTTATTTTAGGCACATGTCTGGTAAGGGATTAGGACAACATGGTTAAGAATGATAGATCAGTTGGTATTATGGTGCTAGATGAGGTCTGTATCGGTGTATTTTTATACTTATTCAATTTTTTTATATCATCTATTTATGATACCTCCAGTGGGTGGTTGTTTTTATATTCTATCATGGAAGTTCATGTCTTTATTATATTACAGGTATTGTTACTAGATGATATTAATTTATGTGTAATATGATTATTTACTACAATTGATGATCATTCATTATGTTGTTATTATTTTTTCACTCTGATATATAGGTATAGTCTTCCACTATATCATTATACACCCTGACTAAATGTTATCAGCCTCTGATATGCGGTGAGGAAAACCTAATGTCATGTGGAAAACCAGTCTGACTACTGATTTAGATTCTGTCAAGGAGGGTTGTTACTAATTGGAATCAAAACAATAATTTTTATTTTAACTTATGTTTTTTTGGATATAGTGGACTATAGATTTAGGAATGTGTTTTATCCTTTGATGGATGTTGTGATTGTTCATTGAGAACAAATATTTGGGTAGAGAAGTACATGTTTCCAAGGCCTAGGAATGATGTTTAAATTTTCATTTAATTAGTTGTACCTTATTTCCTCTATAGGATATGTATATGTGTATTGGGTATTTTGGTTTATGATGAGTATATATATATTATAAAATTGGAAAAAGTCTAATTATTTTATTTTGAATATTGATTGATAGGGGTTAGAGGGTTTTATTACATCATATCAGGTACGCATGATTCACATGATATATAGGCCTAGTATATTTTTATTTCACTAATGACAAAGGAAATTTTTCATAATTTTTCTAACACTTATCATATGTAATTTCCATGTATCAATTTTTGGTGTAATTATACTCAGCTAAGATGACTTCTATATGGATTCTATAATGGAAGGTCAAGTTATTCAATAATGAGATGTTATTTGGGGATAAATACTCATTAAAATAGAATATGAGGTGTAGTGTCCCTAGTAAGATTGGTTTGGAATGTGGTTTATATTATTTGGACCTCTTGGATTGGTTTTCAGTTGGTTCAAGTTACATGTCCTAGTCCTCTATAGAGTAGTCTGATGTGTTGGTTCATAGAGAGGATGGGTAACCAAGTTGTGGGTGGTTAGATTGGATTTTTATTCCCTTCATTTTTATACCCTAGGGATTGTAGTATTTAAATGTTTATGTCATGTTATATTGGGTTGGGATGGAACTTTAAAACCAATTATTTGTGACCATATAAATGGTTTACATGTGGAATAGGTGGTTAGACCAAATGTATTTCTTGAGACATGACTTGTGGGGCTAGGTGGGAATCCTAGAGGCCAATAACCATTACCTTGACCCAAAAAGGATAATGTTTTTTATGGTGACTCACTAGAAGGGTCAATAAAATGTTATGGATGCTTTTTTTTGTATTTTCAATGAATAAAAAGTTCATAGAGGGTTTTGGGTCTATGAACATTGAATGTTGGTGTTGTAGGAATCACAGTGTAATTGGTAGGATAAGACCATGGTGATGTACACATTGGTGGGATGAAAAAACATGATTAATGATTACATAACAAAATTTGATTCTAACAAATAGAGTGGAGCCAAATTATTTCAATGTATATTGATAATATTGATATGTCATTGACCATGGATGATCACATGTCCTTATAGAATGATTACATGAGGTATTTTGTTGTGTGAGTATCCATGGAATGGTTAATGTTCATGGTTTTGAAGAGGAGTTCTATGAGAGTTTTTGAAATGATTATGGTGATGTTCTAGGAGGATTTTCCAAATAATTTATTAGCATTCATTCCTAGTTTTGGTGTTGAAATAATCCTGGTATTCTCATTCAATCATGGTCAATGGTTACACAAATGTGTATGAACTAGTGGTTATTGATATGAATATGTTTAATGGAACATGTTAGGGATGTACAATTCATTTTGGTATATGTTACTATGTGTATTGGGAGTAAGAAACTATTTTTTATGACCTCTTGTATATGCGTTCCAATTCTAATGGGATGAATGGTTTTGGACTTGTTTAAATAATTGGTTTTTACCTTAAAAATCATTCAAGTCATGGTGGTGGAACCCAAGATATGTGGTGGTGGTAGTGTTTCATGAAAATATCATTCATGTTTACATTGAATAGATTTTTTAATTGTTTTTTAGTTTTGTATAACTATTCCATCTTAAATCACGGTTTCCATATGTTAGTTATATTATTTAGACCAAGGAGGATTGGGACACATGAATGAGTTTGGCATAACCCTATGGTAACAAGTAGAATCATAAATAGATGGGTTGTGATGGTAATACCCAGTGAAATATTATTGTATTAACAGTCTCAGGATGATAATTCCCAATATCTTAACATCATAAAGGGTATGAAAACATGGATTTGAATATTTTTATAGCTACTAAAATACCTGTTTGGTTGGTTAAAGGGACTCCTTGGCATTTCTCCCTCATGGTCGTGTATGGAAATTATATATTAGGGATACCACCACAGTAAATTTGAAGATGATCATTTAGTGAGAAGGATCATTTTCATGGTTTTACCAACTATTAAATGGTATAGGTTTTGTTAGATGTTGGTTCGTTTCAATTATGAAAAAACTATATCCACAGAAATAAGGGATTGAAAAAATAGACAAGGAACTATATGGAGTCATTATATTTCCATCAAGATATGAATGTTATGGTCTAGTATGAATGTGATTCATAGGGTTAACCCATTTATAACATGGTTCATGGGGTGAGACCCTTTTTCATGTCATGTTTTGTGCGGTGTGCATTGATTCACAGTGTGCTTTAAGGTGTGAAACCTTTTTTCAAGACATGTTTCATGGGATGAATAATAAAATTTTTTTTGATGTTTCTATTTTGGGAGAAATTCTTGGAAACCAATTGGATGAAGGTATCATGGTTTAGAACATAATTTTGGGTATCAAGGGAGTATTCTAAGGTTTGGTTGGGACCCTCATTGTAATGGTCTACCTTTTATGAGCCTTATGCGAGGGTCATGAATAATCATTTATTTTTTATTGTAATTTTACGAAGAGATATAGTACCAACTCTGATTGTTGTTCTATTATTGTATGGTCCCAATGATATGGAAAATCATGTCGAACAGGTTGTGGGATAATTATAATCATTTTTTCTAATAAATCTGATGTTGGGGATCATATGGGTCAGAAGCATTCATTATATTATTTGTTCTATAGTGGGAATCACCATGAAACATTAGATAATCTCAATAGTGAAACAATAGTGTTCCTAAAGTAGATGTGTGTTTGAAGGAAAAAAGGGTTTAGTAATTGTTATGATAATTGGATCATGTTTTGATGAATAATGTGTCTCATTTTTTGAGTTGTATTCCAGATTCCCTTTTGGAATTTTAGAGTATATCATACTGAGCGGAGTTTTTTACAAAAATATGGTAGGCCATGTTCATATATTATGTTCTCATCAATGATTCATGAGGGTGAAGAAATATATGGTGTAGATATTATAATATCTCACATCTAAATTGGTTGAAGTTTCAATGAGAATTTTTTTCATTAGTTGATGGGTCATTTTAAAATCCTGATTTCTGAATGAGATTTATAGTGTTTTCACATATAAAAGTATTATTTTAATATGTGTTTAATGTTCTGGTGGAAGTCTCAAGGGTAGGGAAAATCACCATTGAGGAAATATGCATGATAAATTTTTGAAAATAGACCCTGTAGGGAATTAACGTCATGAATCCCATTTATAAATTGAATGGGTTTCATAGGATGCTTCTTGGGTGAATATATGATGTGAAAAAGGGTATAGTGGGGATAAAACCAACATCTTAGGGGAAAAAACCATGTTACACTCCATGAAATATTTCTATTCACATTTCTTATTCTAACTTGTATTTCCCCCATCCTTTATCGGGAAAGTAGGGAGAACAAAAAGGGTTTTTTCTTGATCTGTAGTCCCTTTATAATCCACCTAAAGAGAAATTATTTAGTGCAATTTCACGATGTTAGTTCATAATATCTTCTTCCATCAACCTTCCCTGTTATTTATCACTCATTGTCGCTAAATATAGAGATTTCTATTTTTTGGTCAAAATTACAATTCCACCAGAGGATAGTGAACTATCCCATTTCCTTTTGGGATTTCACTCATCCTTGAAAGTGGGGTTCCCTAGATGAATTTGGCCTATGTTAAGGCTTCAATGCAAAGAGTTATGACTCTATTTTATTTTAAAAAAAAATTCAAAGAATTATTTTTATCAAGACTTTGAACCAAAAGAATAGATTGGGAAATTTGTGCATCCAAAATCTGATGGTACTTCAGGGGAAGAGCGCACCCTGTTGCCAATGGTTTTGACAAGGTGGAACGACCTAGTGAGTTAACTGTAAATATTATGATCTATAATTTATTTAATAATTTAATTATATTATCTATTATTAATTAATTATGAATACTTCGCATGATTTAGGAACATTGAGATTTGATATGATCTTATTTGAACACTATCGAGGATGGATGAGCTTGACGGGCCTTAACATATGCTTCCAACCCTTACTGTCAATGTTGGAAAAGCCTCAACAAAATTTATTGGGTATACAATGAAAACCACTTTTCTATTTTTTATTTTTTATTATATGAAATATGTGTGATCTCACTGAAACACCATTCATATGACCAAATAAAATTGGTGACCACATACTAAATGAGAACTCATATTTTTTTACCTCCTCTAGACCCTGTCAGGTCTATGGAGTTAAGACATGGACTTGAGGCCACACAAGGGGTGTTATAAACCATGACACACCATTGGGATCTGAGTATACCAAATCTAGATCCCATTTATTAAATAGATGGTTAAAAAGTAAATTGTGTTGATTATAATGATAATAAACAACCTAGATTAAAAGTCATAATTCATAATATAATAAAATCAGAATACACGATTAATTAAAAAATAAATATGATGATATGTGAAATTGTTTTTTTTTTGTAATGAAAAATGAAGTGTAAATAATAATAATTATTGTGACAGTTGCTAAACTTGTATAATTATTTACGTTACATGTTAATTAATAACTAATTATATTGATCACTTTATAATTATAGTTATATTAAGGTAATCACTTTGGATAAAATCACATAGACTAACATTACATAAGTATTAAGTCAATGGGTTTTGGAAAAATATTGTAAATTAATAGAATTTGTTCGAATTATTATGATAATTGGGAACCTTACTTTATAAAATATAGCTGGGTATTATAAATAGAAATTTGATGAATCACCAATTATGGGTTATGATGGTATGCTAGATATATTTGGTTCCTTTCTATTAATTTTATTTTCTATATTTCCTTGATTTCAATCAACAATGTTTGTGGCCTAAGTTCTAGTTATTATATGTTTTTTTAGATTGTCAAATGACATGACATACATTTGTAATGGGTTCTTTATTGAAATATATGTGATGCTTGAGGGAATGGTTCATTGAAACATACCACTTGAGGGTACTTTACATCATCTCTAGATTCCTAAGGTAGAGATTTTTATTGGGCTTAAAATGGTTATGTAATCAATCATATAGGTCTTGATACAGTTATGTAGTTACAATTATGGTTATATACCTGATTATACTTTAATTCTTACAGGGATCCTCCAAGTTATGCTATAATACATACAGGGTTTTTCTTAGTTATATTATAAAGAATATAAAGATCTACCAAGTTATGTTGTAATTCTTATAGTTAATAGACCAATAATGTTGTAATGATCATATGGATATGCCTAGTTATGCTGTAATGAATATAATGATCTTCTCTGTCCTAAAATAATGATTTTTCTTCTAAAAACCTAGGAGGGTTATAGAAATATTGACAGTTTTTGTGACATGAATACAGATATACGATGATAAGAAAAAGCAGGTTTAGATGACCTCAGGTATCAACCTAGAACTCATGGATCAACATGTACAATTTATATTCAGTATCAATTTTATTAAATCAATACCCTATATGACATTAATTCCATACACTATATAATGAAACTGGATTTGTTTAGAAATTTTTGGTGGTTGACAGCAATTTTTTTACTCACACCCTACCCGGCCCTCCATTGCACCTAGGTACCTAAGAATCACTCACATATTTATCATAAATATATGTCAGGCAAGAGCCTAGGAGGGAATCCTCAAACAATATATCTTATATTGTATCATGGGATGTGATGATTTTTATATATGTGTTGTAATTTGGCCTTGATATTATTATTATGTATTCTATTATATATCTAGGACCATCCTAATGGGTGGTTTATTTTATATTACTTATTAGTTGTTTAGGATATAATCGCAATCCATGTATTGTTTCTGGATTTTACTCATTTATGTGTACTATGCTTATTCACTACCATGGATGAAGTTTCATTATTTATTTGTTATTAATAAACTCTGATATAGGTTTCAACTCTCACCATTACACCATGTCACACACCAACTTCTAGTCAGTATCTTCTACATTATAGGGAGTCATACATGAGCTTATATGGAAAACCATTCCAGCTACATGATTAAAGTGATTCGTGGTGCGATGTTATATAATTTCTTGTATACTATCTTTTTTTTGGTAAATACCATCAATTGGAATAGTAAAATATATATCCTAATTCAAAATAATTTTTTATGAATAAATAGGGAGAAATAAAACCCACTACCACATGAGAGATTCATGATCTTTCTAAACCTAATATATATAAGTGAGATAGGGAGTATTCAGTGGGCTGTAAATTCCTAATATGATGTTCCAAAAATTGTATAAGGGTTTAAATACTCAAATAATTAAGGATGGATCATTAAAACATGATGGAATGCATTAAAAATAAATATTCTATGGAACTTATCCTTTAAAGAACAATATATGTTATTCCATATCGGGTATTTAGAAAAGGAAATCAAAATTTTATTTTAATTCAGTATTAACTAGGATTATATTAAATTACTATCTAATTAACTGACCATGATTCATCTAAAACTATTAATATAAATTAAATAAAATATATAACCGATATTAGATATACCTAGATTTGAAAATGATTGATTTATGATTTTATTTCCATATTTTTATGTTGAAAATGAATTTTACCTCATTCAAGAATAATCAATGATTTTTTTGACACAAACATATATCGAACCACAAAGAAAACCCACTTATAGTGGAAGTATAGATCGAATGTGATAATTATAAAACCAAATGTGATGATCTACCAAAAAAAGAGACCATATAGATTAACAACATGAAATAGTGAATCAAATACATTAACAATCGAGTAAACTAATAAATGATCTATCGCATGAACAAATAATCAGTCATGTGAATAGATGATCAACAGGTAAAAATGATATTCCAAATGAAAAAAACATTGAACCCATGTAAAAAATAACTACCACTGAAAATAAAGACAATTTATATAATCAATGGTCCCACCAAAAAAATTAAATCAACCACATGAATAAAACGATCAAGAACACAAATAAAAGTTTGAATGTTCAAATAGAAGATCGGACACACGAAAAAATCTCATCCTAGTGAGATATTCATGGTTTTTATGAATCAAAATAGAGGGGCGAGAGGGTTGTGAGGAGGATGTAAATTCATAAAAATATGATCTGAATATTGTTGGAGGGTTTTATGACTCTTTGAGAAAATTTTATTTCAACAAAATTAAATAGATATAATAAAAATGATTATGTAATATAAAATATCATTCAAGGAATTATTGATACTATTATCTCTCATGTATTGTGAAATTTTAGAAAAATATTAATTATAATTAATCTTTACTTTTGTGTTAGATTTAATTAGTACTTAATTCCCACCAGTCGAATCATATAAAAATATAAATATTATTTAGTTGAATATATGACTCAAATTAAACATATCTATCATTAAATATTATAATTTAATATGTTATTTCCACTTTTTGGTAAAAATATTATTTTACAACAGTATAAAGAAATATAGTATTTTTCAGAAAAATAGTTCTTTATGGTGATGATAATCCATGTGGTGAGTCCATATATATAAAGTAGATGAAGCTAAAAATAAACCATTAAGATCAAACATGTGATGTGATTGCATAGATTGAATTCCCAAAGTTGATAAATAAATGTTTAAATAAAAAAGATACCATATGTAGGACTAACCACATAAACAAAGGATTGAAAATAGTCATTGAATATCAAAATCATAGAAACAATATTGAGAACATAGACAAAAGATTAAGCATATACATAAATGATAAACCACATGAAAAAAGATTAATTGAATGAAAAAATTAATGACCACTTATAAAAAGGATTATCCAAATGAAAAAAATATCAACTTATTGGAAAAATGATACACTATATAAATAAAACACAGTCCACATATAAAAAAGACCATTCACAAGAAAAAACATATAATTTAATAACAAAAAATTCACTTGTCACCATCCTGACACTACAATGACTTGGGAAATTAGAATGAAATTGTTTTAAAAATTTGAGACCATATAGTTTTTCTCAAAGTTATTTTATATTTTTGATTATTATTAGTGTAATTTATATTTTCTACTTAGTGTGTGAATATTATTTTTGAGAAACACCATGATTAGAGAGAATTTAAGAGGAAATCATACAATAAATAATTACTAAGAATGTTAGGTAAAAACATTCATTGAACTTTTAAACCTATTTTTATAGATTTTGTTTGATACATTCATGGTTTGATAATTATTTTAAATATCACTATGCAACTAAAATCAAGGTTATAAATATTTAGTATTTTTAAAAATATTATTTTTATAGGATATTGTGTAGATTTACCCCTTTTATCAAATATTTTGATTCATTGGGAAATTTTTTATGAGTTTTTATTGTTTTTATATTCAATATTAGTTGAAATTGTTATGATATTTTATTGGGTGATTCTTAACAAATTGAAATTGTATAAATTTTTTGGATGTTTTTAAAAAGTTTCAGAAATAAATTTGGATATAGTATTATATAAACTTTTTTGGAAACTAAATGGTCTTATAATATTTAACATGGTTTTGTGTTAAATGTGATAGATTTGTTTTTTGATTTTTTATAATTTACCACATTTAGTTTTCTTAAATTGCTTCAAAATGGTAAATATTTCTAAGGACTTTACCATAACATTAAATATTGTATTCTTCATACATGGAAAATAAATTTAATGAATAATTTTATATAACCATAGATTATTTTAAAAAGGTATTTTAGGAAGGATTTTTAATAGCATAATGAAGTATTAAAAAAATTTAATCCTTTCATAAATAAAGAAGAAAATTTTCTCTCTTATAGGCTATGAAATGGGTTTTTGGGTTTTATATTTGATGATAAATCCCTTTAGGTAAAGGGAATTATTTTAAAGAGGAAATTTTTATATGGTGATTTTTATTTTGTTAAAGTATTTTATAATCATGGATTTAAAATTTTTTCAAATTGAATGGTTGGTTTCTTATAGGTGCTATAAATCTATATATGTTTTTTTTAGAATGTTTTCTGTTGTATGTTGGAATTTTTTAAATGATTTGTTCAGTATGGATTTTTGTGTATACATTTTTAAACTTTTTTATTAGATACATAGAAATGTCCTCATGAAAAGATTAAAGTACATTTTCATTGGATGACCTCATGATGTGATCCCTTTTTCTATCTATGTGTACTTATTTTTTTAAGTGGAGATGATAATCTATTTTGGGTATATGTTCTTATAATCCAATATTACATAGATAATTTAAATTGGTTTTTAGGGTAAATTATTTTTAATCTCATGAGGATTATAGCCTATCCTGGATGTTTATTTTTGAGGAGTTGTGAATTTGATATATTGTGCATATTCATGAGTTACTGGTATGGGCTGTATACCTAATTTAGGTCTACATAATATGGTTCCTCGGTTATGTATATGGGTTCACTGTGATTCAGTGTTCAAAGAATGATGCACCAAGATTATTTTTTAACTTCAATATAATCCCAATGTCTCTTGTTCTTGTTTAGACATGTCAAATTTGAGTTATTTCTTAAAATTACATATTTTTTTCCTCCAAATGTATATTTTTTATTCACATTTTGCATTATTTCATTTTTAGCTCATGACTATATTGATAAGTTTACAATTTTATAGAGATTGATTTATGTTGTGTTATTTTATATTTTTCATTGATGAAGCATATAAGACTTTTTTATCAGTGATCCACAACTATCTTGTTTCATGACATTTTTTTTTCATTCAAAAGTAAATATTTTTGGAATTATATTTAATGAACTAGTAAATGTATAATATTGTGGGGAGACTCCCTTAAGTGATTAATTTTATTGGGTGCATGAATTTTTATCATGTGATTAGGTAATTTCATTTGGCTGGGGACCAATTTTTTATTCTCATTATACAAATACCACATTATTATAGACTGTTACTTTTTAATATAACTATTACATATATTTTTATCATTTAAATTACAGATTTCCTTGGTATATGAAATTGTATTTTTTGGAAATGACTCTATTTTCATCTTGTAGGTTCCTTTCATTTGATTTGTGTTTTGATCACTTATTTGTCACCCATTTTTGTTATATATGGTGGGTGAAATTAATTTTATTGGTATATTCCATTTTTATAATGATAATGTAATTTCTTGTATAAAAATTAATTCAATTTTGTCGCTATGTTTCTCTGATTGTGTCTTTATTATAGGAGCTGAGAGAACCCCATACCAAACCAACCTTTTCAAAGTTTTATTTATTGAGTAAAATATTATATTGAAGATAATTATCACAATATATCCCTATTTATTACGAATATTTTATTCTCATTGACCCCCTTCTCTTTAACTATCCTTGAAATACAAATATCCTTGAAATTTAATATTTACGTGCATTTAGGTCATGATACATCACTAACACATAGTTAACATTAACCATGTAATGAACCATAAAATATACATATATCTTTTATAGTTACAAATTTTATAGGGGGTAATGTTAGTGTCATTATGAATCTTTCTCGTGCATTGTGTCAGGGATCCTATAAGGAGGGGCACAATTGGCACTTGGGTTGTACGTCCATGAATCCAACATTTTTTTCTTTCCTAGATCTTTAAAAAGTTGAATTTACTCTTTAACCTCACTATGTTATTAACATACAAATAACTCATCACCTCCCCTACTCAACTACCACTGATTAGGAATGACTTTTTCTTCATTGCTTCCTTATGTATAGTATTTCTCCTTGTATTTCATCATTTTTATGGTTAGATGTTAAGGTAAAAACATGTAGTATCATCCATTTAATCCATTATATATTACTATCCTTCATTTCATGAACAAAAAATGTCATCGAGACCTTGTGATACATGATGAAATGTTATCTCAATGGGGACTTTAGGTTTCTGGTTTCTTCATTATGGTGTCAGGATTTATTATAACATAAATTTATATTGCATTTTACAAACAAAGGATCATTTAAGTATTAGTGTCTTGGAAATAAAGAACATAATACATGAAATAATTCTTCTAATACACATTAAAGGCTTCATCAAAGGTTCATCCTATGGTTAATTACTGTATCTCAGAACTTGGGGACATAAATCAAAGGAAAGGGTGAGCATAAGGTCTTGTAAGGGAAAACAAGGATAATAGTTTACATATGATCATGGGGAATATAAACAAGAACATGTGTAAATATATAAAGGAATGAAAAATATGCATATCATAATAATAATAACATTAATAATAACTTTTAAATGTGTCTAAAATAGTAACTTTTGAAATTCATAAGCGTATCAATAGGGTTTTTCACCGAGGTGTCATAAAAATTACAATGGTTATTCATGATGGTATCATAAAACATGACATATATAGAGATTAAAATCATTACCCAATGAATTTTATTTATATCAGGTCACACCATTTATATTTATTAAAAAAATTTATCCACATATATCATAAGAAAACTTCTCATAAATAACCCATGGACAATAAATGAAATTGGTTTCTTATCGAAATAACGATGTCTTGAAAAGTTCCTAAAACATGGTCATTATGACCTGTATAAGCCCAAAAAATGGAATGATGGTATTATTTATGTCAATTAATAAATAAATCTTACATATTTATAAATAATTATTTATGTTAAATAGTTTTGGTTATTCACATAAGGAAAATAATATAATTCTTTTGAAAAAATACTGAAATTTTTAGAGGAACATTCGACAACATACCTTGTATAAAACATGGTATTATAATACATTAAAAATAGAGGGTATAATGGTCTCCCACTCATAAAATAATTTAAATAAATTAAAGGTATTTAATAAAATTTAAATAATTATATCTTATGAAAATTTGAAATACACACCATATAAAATGATATCTTGAAAGGAAAAGTGAATTTGATATTTCCCTTACCTTGAAGTGTGACTCATAAAACACCAATATGAGGACCTTGTTGTCTTGAGGAAACATTGGGAGTAATGATTAGAGTACTCCTTGAGTCGTATTACTATCAAATATTTATTTATAATGAATTTTTAATGAATTAAAATGATGTAATTGGAGGGTATTTAAAGAATAATTGACGGAGTTATTTTATTAATTTTATTGGACAACTCAGTAGTGGTATTTGAAAAACCATTGGATTTCCCATGGTATTTTCCCATATCATTGGAAAATAAGACACCTATAATCCTATTTTAATAGAAAAGAGTGAATCATAATTTTATATTAATTATTACATCATTATGATGTCATTAAATATATCAAAAAACTCGAATTGTATTTTTACTATTTACAATATAATGTATTTTATAAAATTATCATAAATTCGCAATAAACTAATATCGAAATTATGATATAAAAAATGATATCTATTTTATCATAATAATTATCTAAATTGATAAATTTAACTTTTAACGATGAAAATACTTATTTATTAAAAATATTAGTGAAAATTAAATTCTTAGTAAGATACATTGTAAACTTTTAGACACATGAAAGAAATAGAATTATTTTATCATTTCTAATTAAATAAGACTGTGTTTGTAATAATATTTCATTATAATAAACAATAATAAAAACTTATTTTCATATAATAATTTATGTCTCTGAAATGACAAACTTTTACCAAAAAAATAATTTATCAACTTTCATATCAATTTTTATGAAGAACTATTATTAAAATAGAAGTGATGAAATAACAATTTTAATAAAATAAAGATATTTAATTCTAAGTAACTAGGTTCTTGACACATAAATCCTTTTAACAACCTCACACAACCTAATAGTAGGGTGTGAAATTGTGAAAGACTATTGGGGAGGCTTAGATAACCTTTCTTTTGTGGTAATTTCCACTAACATGAACATCTCCTGTATCTGATTTTATTAAAGCTTAACATGTTGAAGCTTGGTCTGAGATTGATCAAGAGAGAAGCCCAATGATGCTAACTCCTTCCGAGGCTTCGACAAATGGTCTTTTATGACATGACTCTATTGGATGAGGCACTCAATTCTTATTTCTTAATTAATTAACCATTATAAATTCTATTTATAAATAATAATCATAACATTAAGAGTATAGTTTCCAATGGTCATATTGACCAATGGCCATATTGACCAGAGATCATAATTGAATAGCGATCATATAATGGTCAAAACCTGATGACCACATTAAAATATTCATTCTTTATTATTAATGATATATAATTTTTTTGTGTAACATAACATAACATGCATTTTAAGGAAACAATTATCATTCAAAAAGTTTGGGTCTTCACATTCATCCCACCTTAAAAAAAAATTGTCCCCATAATCTATGCACTCATAATAGAAAACATATGGGTTCTTCTTCCTCATTGTTTCTTCTGGTTCCAACACCTCTACTTCATATTTTTAGTTCATCCACAACCAATTACCGAGTTGAGTAGTATTATTATATAGTACCTTGTCTATATGCTCCTTGATTTCCACCGACAGATCCTCATAAGAGAGGTCTTGTTCTAGTGGCACTACCTCTAGATTCAGTACATTTGAAGGGTTAGGTATATACTTCCTTAGTAGATATGTGGAAAAAAACATGAACTTGTGAAATATTTGGTGGAAGTTAAATCCAATAGTCAACCTCACCTATGAAATCAAGGATTTCAAATGGTTCAATATACCTAGGTCTGAGATTGCATTTCATCCGAAATCGCATGACTCTCTTTCAAGATGAAATTTGAAGGATGAATTTGTTGTCAACATCAAACTCCATGTCCCTTCAATGGTTTTCAGCATAGAATTTCTACTAACTATGAGGATCATTTACGAGTTGTTGGATAGAATGAACCTTTTCTGTCATATCTTGAATAGTGTCTAGCATAATAATCTTTCTCACACCAGATTCTTCCCAACAAGTATTAGTTCTACATTGCTTCCCAAATAGATCTTCTTAGGGTGCCATCTAAATACTCGAATGCCAGATGATTTTCTATAAGAACTCACCTAATGGATAATGTTGATCTCACCCACCATTAAATTCCATTTAACATGTTATTATCATGTCCATGAGGTTTTGAATTATCTATTAAGATTGGTCATCAGTTTTGGGATGATTAGCCACACTGAAATTCAATTTGGTACTTAGAGAATGTATAAGGATTCTCCAAATTTTTAAAGTGAACCTTGGATAATAATCAGATATGATAGAAATTGGAACTCCATGTAGCCTTACAACATCCTTTATGTATATCTTGGCTATTTAGTCAAGGGATAAATATTCCCTAATAGAGATAAAATGGGCAGTCTTAGTGAGATTTTCCAATATAACCCATATTGCATTTTTTCCTTTGGAGTTTCTAGGGAGACCAGTGAAAAGGTCCATTGTGATATTGGCCCACTTCCATGTTGGTATGGGTAGTGGTCCTGATAAACCTTTAGGAATTTTTCACTTTACCTTCACTTATTGACACACCATACCCCTTATAGTGTAGTTGGAAATGTCCCTTTTCATGTTATCCAACAAAAAAATGATCACGAAGGTACCTATATATTTTAGTGGTTCCAGGATGTCTAGAGAATATAGTGATATGGGATTTTTCTATAATCTACTTCTTTATTTCCATAATATATAGAACACATAGCCTTTTATGAAATTTTAGTTCACCTTCTTGATCAATACTGATCTTAGGAAACATACCATTATTTAAATCCAATATCTCCATCTATATCAAATGATCCCCCCTTTTGAATTTCTTGATATTCTATAGTAGAGATGGTTGAGAAATCATTTGGGATAGAGTTTATGAACCCCTATACCTTAATATTTCCATTTCCATTTTTACTAGGTATTTCAATAGAGGATCTCTTTGAATCATATTCATTGTAATTAAAATAGGGTATTTTCTAATTAATGAATAAATGATGTTGTTTTCTATTCTGGTATGTTAATGAATTGAATAATCAAATTCTTTAAGATGTTACAACCATCTCTTATGTCTTGTGTTAAATTATTTTTTTGTTAAAATATATTTCAAACATTGATGGACTATGTATATATCACATTATTCCCCATAAATATAATGTCTCCATATCCTAAGAGGAAAAAAACATTAGCAGATCTAGGTTATGTGTAGTATAGTTTTTCACATGAGTCTTAAAATATCGAGATACATAAGCAATCAATTTGTCATTTTACATGAGGATTCACCTAATCCAATTAATAAATGCATTTCTAAAAATAATGGATCCTTCTTCAATAGAGGGTATATTTTACACTAGTGTGTTAACCAATATCTTATTCCTTTCTTAGAAAAATTCTCCACACTCCTTTTTCCAATTAAACTTTCCCCCTTTTCTAGTTAACAAGTTTAGTGGATTAAAAATACTTGAAACATTATTCAAAAACCTCCAATAATATCCATCAAATACAAGGAAACTAAAAATCTCATTAACTATTTTATAATGAGGACACTCATGCATACCTATTTCTTTTATAGTGTCAACTAGCATTATTTCATTGGTTTCAATGTGCACAAATAAAGAATATTTTTGTAACCACAATTCAAATTTGAATATCTATCTAAAAAACCTCTCAATCCTCATTGTTTTCTATATAACCCATGGACAATCCACATGATCCTCATGAATTTTTGAATATATCCTAATATCATCAATAAATACTACCTCAAAGTTATCATGTTAATCCTCGATAACCCTATTAATCATATCCATAAAAATAGTTGGATAATTATTAAATCTGAAGGGTATAAAAAAAACTCATAATTCTCATATCTTGATCAGAATTATTCCTTAGGAATATCTTATTTCTTTAACCTCAATTGATGAAAACTAGATCTAAGATCCTTCTTGGAGATGAATTGAGCCAAAAAAATCAGGTCAACTATATCATCAATTCTTGGAGTAGGGTACTCGAACTTCACTATTATCCCATTATGTTCCAAGTAATAAATTCATAGACTCATTGATCCATCATTATTCAAAATAAGAAGAACATGTTCTCCTCAAGGAGACACAGTTAGTCTGATAAAAACCATTTCCAAAAGATCTTGGAGTTCATTCCTTAATTCCTCTAGCACAATATTTTTCATTCTATATAGGGTCTTTCAAATCATCATAGAACCATGAAAGAGATCAATGGAGAACTCTACCCTTCTTTCTAGGGGAGGTATGTGTAACTCCATATTAAATATGTCTATGTATTCTAGAAATATAGGTACTTTTTGTATTCATATATTTTCATTTCCAACATCATTGTGACTGATAATTTTCATAATGAAGGCTAAAGGTGGTTCTTCTAAACAATTAGCAGTGTATATATCTCTACGTTGAAAATAACTATATGTTTTGCATTCATGACTACTATGATTTTCTTATTATTTAGTTGATCATAGTATTATACTTTTAGAGATAATCCATCCCTAATATAATGTGAAATTATATAATGGGAATTACAACTATATTTTTGAGGATATTATAGTCACCAAAGTAAATACTAGAGTTTCTATACAATGTTGAATCTTGGATAATCCCTCTAGGATTCTTGATATATTACTCAAAATATAGTAGTTGAGATATCGATAAAATATTATTTAAAAAAACTTAGGAAATAAAGGAATGTGTAGAACCAGAATAAAAAAAGTAATTTCTTAGTGAGACATAACAGTAAGAGTAAATTCCACCGCATCATTTAGAGAATCAACTTCATATTTTGTGATAGAAAAAACCCATATTTTCTCCCTCGGCATATGTTGAGTTTGATAGTGAATCACTTCCACTTCACATAGATTTGGACTGTTGTTGGAATATTGTCCAATCTATCCATAATTAAATCATTAGATTATAGGAAAGGAATTCACCATATTCCATTTATATTTTTTGTTGATAATTTGAGGCGTCACTTCACTACGATTGTTCCAAGTGATATGTGCATCTCTTCCACACTTTTAACACATTCCACTAATGAGCAACCAGTTCCCTAAATATTTCTTGCCACGTTTTTTTCATGTAAAAAGTTTCACATTATGTCCTTCTGATCCTTGGTCAAATATCCTCCCCCATGTTTTTCTCCATAAATGAATTATTTTTATTCAATTTGTAAGATTGTTGCTTTTCATCATTGTCTAGTTCAACTTTCATAGCACTCTTTATAGTTTTAATAGAATTAGATGGAAATATTTTTCCTTATATGAGGTCTTATTACATCAATGAATATATCATACTTCCAATTATGATTCCAGAAAAATATATATGTGTAATGGTAAATCCATGTAAATTTTATCTCATAGATTCCCTTAGATTCGTTTTCTTTCTATTTCAACTACAGGAATTCCTTCTCCATTTTCATTTGCATGGAACAGAGGAAAATATTTTCTAAAAATAGTTACCATGAACTAATCACAACATATAGCTTCAATCTCCCCTATTTGATTAGTATTTTTGATCAGTGTCCACAAATAATTATCTTCTCCCTCTAAGAAAAAAACAACCATGGTGACATTCTCTTATTTTGGAAAGTAGAGTAAAAAAGATAATTTCAATAGATCTTATCCAATTTTTAGCAATAAATTTTTCAGTAGATCCTCTAAAAGATGGTTGTCATTGATGCCTAAATGACCCTATTGAAAGTTTTCACCTTCTTGGATAATCCGGTCTCTCATCATGATCCATGTTGTTTCCTATAACTTGTGTAAGTCAATATTTCATTCTCTTAAAGGTTTCCATTCCATCGTCCATCATAATTACATCAATTCATGGTCTATTGAGCTCACCAATTACCTAGATTCCCCTATTTTCCTAAATTTTCAGGATGAAGAAAATGTTAGAGACAAAAGTGTTTTATTTATTAATCTTATAGTTCCAAGGGATATTTTTTTTCATATAACACCATTATTAAACATATTATTCATTAAAAAAGACTATTTTCTTTAAATACATTGTAATGGTTCATAAAAAGCATGTAATTAACCAGAAATAACCCTCAGGAATGTAAAACCAAGAGTGAAGCAATACCCATTATCATGCACTTGTTCCCACTCGAGTCTAGATCAGAGAGGTCTTTTCGGATTTTACCCCTAGATACATTTGTTCCAATGAAACATCCACTTATTCGTATCCATTTAAGGATTTATTATTTCAGAAACCACTTACATAATATTTCACAATAATGTGTGGAATTTTTAATATATTTAAAACTTCCCCTAAGGTTTTTTTAAATGATTTCAAATACTAATATCCACAAATAACTAAACCCTTCTTTGATAACATGTATGGAATCCTGCATTTTTATTAAATATCATTATAGATCATTTTAATAAAATAATGCATTTTTAAGTTTAGTGTCATGGAAATATGGTATATAATTCATTATAAATGAAAATATTATCCTAATAAACTTGAAAGGATTTATCAAATGATCATCCTATGTTCAACAACTACATCTTATAACCAGCGGACATATATTAAATGGAAAGGTCCGTATAAGAACCTATAAGAGAAGAAATGGGAAGAAATTTAATTTTTATCTTGATTAATATAATTAATAATTTGAGTAAACACATAAAGGCCTTAGTAATAGGCATATCATAATAATATTAACATGAATCATAACTTGGAAACCCTTCCCTTTGGGGATGCCAGCACATATGAACATCATCTCCCATCATTATCTTCCTATGTTCCTTCCTTTCTATCTTCCTCTCACATCCTCCAGTATCATAGATTTACATATTCATGCCACTGACTCTCTAAGGAGGTGTGGATTTGGTTTTTTTATAGGTAGGTTGTAGATCCTGAAAGTGGTGGTTCATGCATCTTGTGACTGCTTCATCTCCTCCCTGACCTCATGTTCCATCACTCCTATCTAGTTCGGATTTGGAGTGATGGTTACTCAATGGTATTGGGATCATAGAAATGGTGGTCTAGGGATTTATAGTATCATTTATATCGACATGATATTTTTTTTAATTATGATTTCACTTCAAGTGAGATGTCATCGCTTCGAGACACTGACGGGTTTTATCCTTTCCCTAACCCCACAACACTCTTCTCATATTTATGATGGACCAGGAGCAGTGGTTATTAAATTTTTTGGGGAGGTGGGTTATGGTTGTAGTTTATACTTCTTGTGTGACATGATGATCTTGGTTTGGGTGAATATTTGTGTGTTCCATCAATGGAAGTATACTTTAATGATATTTGTCTGGTGATGTTTTCAACATCATTATCTAGTATGTTTCTATTTTGGCATAGTAATATCGTGACAATGGTGTGGTTTATTTTGGAGTACAAACATGGTTGTGTTAATCTATCCATTTATTCTATCGTTCCTTATGATTCTGATGTATGGTGTCGGGAATCAGCTAAATTAGTGGATGATGTTGTGATGTTTTATGATTTGTGTATGGATGAGTCGATGATGCTTCTATAGATTGCAATGGTAGTTATTAGTGGATCTTTCCAGTGATATGGATTGATGTAGACATTGTAGCTTCAACATCAAGTGTGTGACTTGAGGTAGGGTTCAATACTTGAGGATGACAATAGGGTTTTCTTTCAGTGGATTTTGAATTTTGAATTTTTCATGTTGTATGCTGATCATCTAATGGGGTATCTATGGTTTGTGTGATATGTGGTAATTTTTTATGGTTTCTAATTTAAAAAATTATGGCTTTTTAAGAAAACAGAATAAATGGATTTTTGTGATCATCAAGATATCAAAAAAAATTCACCAAGTTGTCATAGAAATTAGCAAGGTGATTCACCAAGGTATCGTAAAACATGTCATTTTTAAATATTAAATTATTTACCCAACATATTATAGGGTTATCAGGGATCACCATTAATATGTATTAATTAATGGGGGCCAAAAATATCACAATAACATATCTCATAAATAACCCATGGATAACAAAATAAATTCGTTTTATATCAAAATAATGGTGCTTAAAAAAGTTGTTTAAAACATGGTAGTATGTCATTTATAACCCATGAAAAATAAAAAAAGGTTTTCATGATTGAAAATTATATAAAAAATATATTTTTTACTTATTTTTATGTAACCATCGAAAATAAATAGGTTTTGGTATTCACATAAATAAAATAAATAATATTTTTGAAAATTAGACAAATTTTTTAGAAGAAAATTCAAGAGCAGAACAAGTGTGAAACCTTGTTTTTAAAAACATTAAAAACAGTGGAAAAAAGGGTAAAACATTAATAAATGACTCTAAATACAGTTAACACATATAATTAAATGAAAATAATAACATAGTGTATAAATATTAGAGACATGCCACATAAAAAGAGAACTATAAAAAAAGACAAGTTGATATTTTCTTTCCCTTAAAGAGTGACATCTAAAACTTGGATATCGAGACCTTGGAGGCTTGAGGACACCTTGGGAGGACTCATTGGGAGGTAATTACATTCTATATTCATTTATAATAAATTTTAGAAGAAATGAAGTTATAAAATGGTATATTATTTATATAAAAAGTGAAAGATTGTTTTTATTAATTTTGATAGACACCTTAGTAGTGGTATTTGAAAAACCATGGGCACACAGATTGTATTTTCCCATAGTATTCGCCACATGGGGCACCTATTATCATATTTTAATCCACAAGATTCAACCAGAATTTTATTTCAATTATTACATCATTATGATTTAATTAAACATAATGAAACTCTCAAAAGGTTTTACTATTTATGAAAAACTAATGTATTTTATAAAATTTCCAAAAATTCACGGTAACCAAATATAAATGCTCTGATTTAAAAAATGACATTTATTTCATCATAATAATTCTATATATTTTAATAATTTGTCATTTAACAATGAAAATACACATTTATTAAAAATAATAGTTGTTAGAAAATGCATAGTAAAATGCATATTAAAATTTTCAACACTCGAAAAAAATAAAATTAGTTTATCATTTGTAATTAAATATGAGTGTTTTAATAATATAATTTCATTATAATAAATATTAATAGAACCATAGTTTAATATAATATTTTATATCTATTTTAAAGGTAGAATTGTTTCTGCAAAAATCAATTTATTAAATTTCATCTCAATATTTAAGCAGAACTAATTTTAGAACCAAAATAAGGAAATATAAATTTTATTTAAAAAAATGAATTAAATTTTATTTAACTATGGCATCAACACATAACACCTTATAACACCTTTGTATGACCATAGGGTATGGTGTGAAATGGTAATAGATTCTTAGGGAGTCTCGAATAACATTGTTCGAGTGCTAATTTCCACAAACATGAAATCATCCCATTTGAAATTTCATTTAACCTTAACGTGCTAAATCTTGGATTGGGATTGGTCAAGAGTGTATCCCAATGATGGTAACTCATTCCCATGCTTTAAAAATTGGGCTTCATATGGCATGACTATACTAGATGAGTCCATTAAATCTTCTTTCTACAATAATTAACCAATATCATTTCTATTTATAAACAATAATCATAACGGTACAAGTATAGTGTTTTATGGTCATGTTTACCAATGGTCATATTGTCCAATGATCATAATTTATCAATGGTCATATAACGGTCGAAACTTGATGGTCAAATTATAATATACATACTTAATTATTAATGAGATATTATTTTGTGATATAATACAACACATATTTCTAGGAAACATTTATCATTTAAAAAGTTCTTGTTGTTACATTTATGGGTGTCTAATGGTATTTTAATCTGTTTGAGTTAAAAATTAACTACCATTTTTTATAGGAATTATTTTAAAGGCCATATGTCCCTTAAATATTTATTTAAATTAAAAATTATTTTTTCTTATTGTTTTCAATTCATGAATTATGGGTTTTATAAAAATTATCCCATCTTTAACATGAAGATTTTAGATAATGGGGGTTGTTTATTTTTTAATTTCAACTAATGTAAAGATAATTTCACTTTTTATTTATGTATAAAATCTATTTTATAAATATATACACACAAATATTCTGTATAAATTTCCCTTTAGATCTTTGAAAATGATAATAGTATTATAATGTATTTTCTTCGAAACATAAATAAAAGATGTTATATCAAAAAATATGGGTGTGCTTGGTCCATTAATGAGAATTTATGTCACATCAATGATTACTGATTTGATGACACTAAAAAAATTTATTTTTGAAACATGATTTCTTACAATATCATTTTGAGTTCCAATTATAACTATGAAATGGATTTTAAATATTATAATCCATTGAAATATTCACCTTGTATTATTAAAAAAATATGAATATTTATTGATATCATACCAATATATGGGTCAAAGTGTGGTTTTTTTCATGTATACTTATTCATGAGTGAATTTATGATATTCAGTGAGAGGGAGTTTATGGTGAGGGTTTAATTGTAATTATTTGTAATGTATATTATTATGTGACTATGTCTTACTCTAATCTCTATTTTTTAGTCATGGGATGCTAAGTGTTGTTAAGTTGGAATTATAGAGCCACATGATATATTTGTTTAAGATCATGTTGTTGATAGTGTAGATGAGATTGGATTTTAACTAATCATTGGATTGGGCCCCTCTGTTACACTAATAAGGGTAATAACATTTGTTGGGGAATTATATTTGGTATCTTATGCAGATTTAAAATGATATTAGCTATGTATGTTTTATCCTAGACTATACCTTCAAAATTTATGTACCCATCATGAATTTTGTAGGATATTTTATATTTTTCATTGCCTTTTAAAACTTCTTTTCTATAGTACATGAGTGGTATTTTTCCTCTCCTTAAAATAGTTTTCATTATAAGACTAGAATATTTTATTTTAAAATGATTCATAAATTTTTTTCCTTGAAGGGTTTTAATTTTAGGAACTAGTAGAAAATGATTTTTTAATGATATTGGAATATTAATTATTTTAGAATAAAATGAAAATGATAATTTTTATTGCTGTTTTAAAACTATTATGGAATATTATTACCAATAAAGGTTATTAATATATTGGTTAGTGGTAACCATCTAAGATGTATAAATCAAATCAATCATATTTACATGATTTTTCGGTTCTCTGGGATTGTTTTGGATGACCTAAAGGTTCTATTTTCATTTTTGGCGGTGTTTTGGGATGTTGTTTTGCTGGAAAATATTAAATAGTAATTGATTGATTATTCCCATAATTTATTTCATTATCACTAATGTATATAAATTTTTCTATTCTTTATTTGATCTCTATATCTTTTACTTATTATTTTAACATATTAAATTTTTTTATTATATTGGGTAAGGGAATATTTGTTCCATGTGATGTTTATCATTCTTTTTCCTGATTTGGTTTCTATTTTATTTTGAAACTATTTATTAATTTCTAGTGACTCTGATGTACTATGAGTTCGAGATGGATTACTTGGTAAACATACCCTCTTAATTGTTTCATCAGGTGAATTTTTTATAAATGTGATTGATTTGACTCCCTTGAAACTATTATGAAATGTGGGGAGACTAAGATAATTACATGGGTATGTCATGGGGAAAACATGGGTTCCCAAATAATGGTTATCAAGAAGTTGGTTCATAAAAATGAATGGGGAAGAATAATTGGGTTTTTATCCAAACATGTTAAGTTACAAATTAGTTTTTATTTATGATTTCATTTGGATATATTATTACTATGTATGGCCCGATATACCATGAAATTGAAAATTTACTAGAATCTGGGAACAAAATTGATCAACATGGAAATTATGAATAGTTAAGGAAACCATTCACTAAAACTATGAATATTTTCAATTTTAACAATAGATTATAAATCAAACTCTATATTGAATAATAAATGAAGAAATCGAAAATAAAATGTAACATTCAAAATACTGATATTTTGAGATACATAATTACAAAAAGCATAAAAAAATATACTACTATAATGTCAATAAATAAATTGTTGATATAAAACATTGTGAGCCCATATCTCTATAATTTATGGATCCCATGCCAAAGAATCCTGAAATTCTATATATAACCACACTTATCCATCCCATGAGAATAATATTTATAAAAAATACAAAATTACATACAATCCCCATACTTTTATGGTTTAGTGGTTTATAATGTTAGGTAATTATATTTATAAAAAACCATAATGAATTAATATATTAATATTTTCTTCCACTATACAAAAATCTTTAAATGATACATTTTTCTATGTAGGGATAATATCTCATATTAATGTCTATATTTAAAAATCATTTCTACTCGTTGTTATGCCAACTGAAAAATGATATGAAAATTTGGAAGAGAAAAAAATATGTACGAGTTATAGAAGAAATACAAAAAAAATAGTCCACAAAAATACATGAAATAACATGAACGGATCTTCCTTTAAATAATGAGTTTTTTTACTATAAAAGAGAAAAAATATACATTAATAATTGAATCAAGTTCACTTCATAAAATATTCAATAATAATTCTTTTTGGATTACATAAAAAATAACAAGGTTAATTAGATTATCATTTTCATATATCCATTCAATGTAATAACTTAATAAGATAATTTCAACTACATTCATAATAAAATTACATAACTAATTAATTAAAATATCCCATAAAAACCTAAGTATTTAATTAAAAGATCTAATTTATATATAAACTATTTACTATATCACTGGTGAAATATCCAACACATTAATCGTCATATAAAATTTCTAAGAACTCTATCAAAAATAAAATCTATAAGACTTTTAATTTCATATTAAAACTTATAAAAATTTAATTTTAAACCAATAAAAAAATTATGATATATAATAAAAATTATATGATTTAAAAAAGATTGACTAATTAATTATTAGAATGAAAATGAATACAAAATCTAGAATATTATAAGCGTAATATATAATTTCATTGTAATATAATATGAAATATCTTTTTATATTGATATCCATAAGAATTAAAATATAAAAAACTAATAGATATTGAAATTACTTATGAAAACAGTGAATACATGATAATAAATATTTCATAACTATTTTTTTTCAATGTCGAAATATAAATTCATGTGAAAAAACAAAAAAATGAGATTATTTTATCACTTCTTAAAAGAAATAAAAAATAACCTATGTAGAAAATGAAATCACCATTCCATCAAACTATTTTTAATGAAATTAATAGAGAGTGGAAAATGAGATTAATAATTATTGATATATAGAAGAACATTATTTTAAAAAATAGTGGAAAATGTGTAGAGATAATTCCATAAAAATATTTAAGGTAATTTTGTAAAGAAAACCCCTTACCATGAGTCCCTACAAGTCCCACTAATTGTATAACCTCCTAAATATTAAAAATATATTATTTATATTTCTTATTATGAAATTATTTCATTATCAATTAATTTTCATCATTCTTTTTTAATCACTTATTATCATTATTTATTCCATAGTTTTTTATTTTTTATGTCGGACATTTTGAGGTCACTCGATTGATAACCTCCATAATTGAATAAATATATTTAAAACATTACAAGTTCTATGTGAAATTTTTTTATGAGCTCTATAGGTGTCTAATAAAATTATAAATATAATTATATATCCAAATGAGTTGAATAGAATATAAAATTTTTATATTTCAGAGAATATTTTTTTCATATGATTTTGTTGGTTAAAAATAGACGTGATTGTTTACATTTAAATCGATATCTTTTTTGATATTTTAGAATTATAGAATAAAGAAAGTAATGTTTCCTGGATTTTAATGTTGTATTAAATTATAAAATAAATATTTAATAATTTATATAAATTAGTTAGTTTATGAAAACATTATTATTCACATAGGATTCATAAATACACTATTGTAGGGGATGAATTCCAAAATAGTTTTAAAAATAGAAAACAAAATTAATTCTTAGAGACAAATAAAAATACTATATTATAAATATGATAATATTAAGATCTCACTTTTAATTATTACATATTGTACTAAAAATAGTAATATAAGAGTGGAGACAAAAAAAATTAAACCAGTATTTTGACATAATAACAGCATGTGAAAAGAGTATGATGAGTGGTAATAAATCTTCATTAAGAATTTATGGATACAAAATATACCACTAACATGGGAATATAATCATGGAGTAAAATTTATATTTTTTATACATCAATTTTTAAAAAAAATTAAAAATATAAAATGAGAAAAGGACCAAAACTCATACCCTTTTCTTTGAATTTCCTCATTCAAATTGATTATAAATCTTCTGAGAAATGTGTTTTTTATAAAAACACTAATGAATTTTTAACGTTATGTTTGTAAATAAAATTTATTAAAATATGAGGACAATTGAACTTAATATTAATTTTGAAATGGTTTGAAAACATCCCCTTTTATATAAATATTCAATTGTTCATTCACACATAATATGTTTTTTATAATAATAAATGGGATTTAATGATGGAATAAGATTCAATAATAAATAATTCACAACATGTAACCTTAAAAATGGACAATGTATAATATCTATAACATTTGTTAGTTATTTTTAAATCATTATCAATATAAAATTTTATTTAATGTATTTTTCAATGTTATTTTCATAATTTAACATAGACACAATATTTTTATAACATGGGATTTGAAAAATGTATATTTATGGAATTCATTGACATTCATAGTAATATATAATTTGTTTTTGTGTAGCAGAACTATCTAAAATTTCTCCCAATGATTATTTTTATAAAACATTAGATTTTTATTCTTATGCATACACAAGAATTCCACCAATGTTGTATATGAATTTTAAATAATTATCTTATTTTAGTAATTAAAAAATATATTAATAACAGATATATAATACATTTTCCATTATTATTTTTATAATAGATAAATTATTTTTTATATTTACTATTTTCATTATCAAGATAAACTTTTTAAGATATTACCTAGACTTTTTATACCATGAATATGTGATTTTATTTCATGTGGATGTTTATGTTTTTAAAAGTGTAATATTTATAATTATAATGAAAAACTATTTATAATTTGTCATATTTATCTCTCAAGTAGATAATAGAATTATTCTTTTCTAAAAATTATCTTACGGGAAAACCTTTTTGATTTTTCTAATGTTTTGGAGGAACTATATTAGTAATAATAAATGTTTTTTTATTATTATTGATAAATAATATAAATTTCTTTGCATTGAGGATATATTTAGTATACAGTGATAATATTTATCTCTAAATTTCGGGAAAATTTATCAAACCCTTTGATTCATGTTTATAGAATAATGATGTCATAAAAGTTATAGTATTTATAGAAATTTTATCTTTAATATTCCACTAAAAATTATGCATACACGGATAAATTAGAATAAATTAGCCAAATTTAATTTTTACCTCATTACATGAAATATTAATATAATTTTATCAAAATATATTTCTACAATTTATTATTTTTCAAAAGAGAATTCTCCTTAATAATACAATATATTACATAGGTGAATAAGTTTTTTATAATAAAAAATATACATTTTTAAAATGATAAAAATCATTATGGAAAAATTCCTCGATAGAAGTATAGATAACTTTATAAAAAATAATTTATATATTTTTTTATATAAAAACAATGAAATAAAATTATTTCATATTTATAAAATATTAAAAAAATTTAAATGTATCATAATAAGAAATAATTATATGAAAATATATTTAACCATTAAATAAATCACTTTGTCAAACATAAATTAATCAAAATAAATATTAATGTTTAATTGGTATATTATTTTCTATATATAACATTTGAGTATTGAAATAAACTTATATACATGTCTAAAGACAAGATAAGAATATATAATCATGAATACTAATAAACCATAATTGTGATATATTATCAAAATCAATTTTGTTGTCACATTATCACCCATAAATTACATTATGTACTCAAAATTTTATATCATGTTTGACGAGGTATGTTTTATGAAGTATCCACATAGATTAATTAATTTTCTAAATTAATTGAAATGCGTGATATAAGAATTTAAAAACATAATATTAAAAAGGAACCTATATATGATATTATTGATATATAAAATGAGGTGTGGAAGATACAAAAATCAATAGTAGAAATAGTAAATACCTTTTATGATTTTGAATGGGATTTATTAAAATATTTATAGAATAATAATTAAAATAGTACCATCTGAATTGTGATATTTTTAATTGTGAATTATTCATAAGAAATAAAAATTTCATTAATATATTAAAATATGTTCTCTATTTTAATAAATAAAATGGACATATTATATAATATAAGTCAGCATAAAGGAGGTGAATTATTCATAACAACATCCTAAAAACTTGTTGATGTCGAATACTTTTTTATGATAATAAGAAGTATATAGAGATAAATAAATAATATAATTCATGAATGGTAATGGAAGAATATATTAGTGATAAATGAAAATGGTAGATAGGGAAGGTTAATTAAAAATATTTGTCAATAAAACCCCTAAAATTACTTATAAATAAGTTCAAAATGATATTTTTTATTGAGATGAAAATACACAAATACATAAGTTGAATTATAATAAAATAAAAATTTATAATACACATTCCATATAAGAATTATGTTCATAAAGAATTATAAAAATGCAGATAAATGACATTTACTATTATAACCCCTATAAGACCAATGGGTTGTGTGAACTATAAGTTTTATTAGTGGAAAAAAGATGAAAATTTCATTAAAAATAAATAAAAAATATTCAATTATTCATTTCAATATCTTTAATAGGATATCATAGAATAGAAGAATATTTACTGAATACAATTTAGATCTATAAAACTGATCCAAAATATTAGTAACAATAAATTTTAGGTCAATTATAGGAAATTTATAATTAATATTTTATATTATTTTTTAATAAACCATGTTTTTATTTTTTTAAGATTCATTTCTATTAATGTATTTTTATGGTATACCTTGATATTAAGGTAATTTTTTCTACATAAATCTTGAATGATATATCTTCCATTTTACTTACATTCATAAATTCTCTAACAACTAAGATAATGTTAATGAAAAAAATACATACATGGTTTCATTCCAATCAATAAGTTCAATTTCATTCATTGGTAGTGGCTTTTAGTTATTCCCTACTATATTTCATCTATAATTAAATAATATTATATTTTAGAATAATTTACCATGATTTATGCATGTAAATTTACTAATAATGGATCTTAAGATACACTAAATGATTATATAAAAAAATATATAAGTATGATTTTATAAATATTTATTCCCAATGTTTCTAAAAAACATTAGTAGATGGTTTCTAGCATGAAAGACATAAATACACATGAAAACATCAAAAACAAGCTGGATCTCATGATGAAGATGGGTAAGTACACATTTTGGTACAAAACTATTCTACGTTCTCTCCAAATCCACAAATGAAAACTTATTACCATTTATAAAAATTTTGTTCCCTTGAGGAAATTAGAGATCGAGTATTATGTGATGCTTTAAAAAGAGCATGTTCACCACTATAATAAAAATAATGTTGATTTGGGAACTGCATGTGTGTTGTACTTTTGAGTTTTCGGCCTCAGCATCATTGATCCTGGTGATTTTGATATCATCAAAACTCTCACAAGAGAGTCTTGAGCACACTTTTTATTAGATGTGTGTGTTCTGGCATACGCAGCTTTGTTGAAGTAGTAATTATTTTAATATATATTTTGGATTTATTATTTAATTTTATATGGTGGTTTCATTAAAGATTAATTTTTTTGTGTATTTGATGTTTTTTTTGAAACTTGAGTTGAGGATTCCCAGAATGGGTCTATCATGACTCCTTTGGAAATCAATGATATATGTATCTGTATAACACTGAATGATATTTGAAGAAGAAATCGTTTATATATGTAAAATTTTCATCTAAAAAACCTCACTATAATCAATTAAATCCCATGTATAACATAAATTATAAGACAAAAAACTATATAATATTACTCTTAGACACATACATGAGAAAATATAAACCCAGAAATCAGAAAACATGAACACATATTCATCCTAAATAAGAATTAATTTTATAACCATATATAAAATTTCACCCATATGTTAACATAAGAAAATTATTTCTATAATCTTGTATTCTAAAAAAATATTGAAATATTTTTCCAAAATCAACTAAATCACCAATACATAAAACCCTGATAAATATAGATATGATAAATAAAAGTAACATAATCATTATCCCTAAAATAATATTAATAACATTGAAATTATATCGTATATTTGAAAAAAACCACAATCATTTATATTTATAAAAATTGATGAAATCTATTTAAAAATATAATATTAGAAATGCTTTCAACCAATCACTTTTCAAAATAATTGGGTTTCACTACCTCCCAAAACCAAATAACCAATTTTCTAAATTATGTTTAAATACCTAAACAACAAATAATATATTATCCCTAAAGCTAATCATTACCATTCAAAATATGTCCCCATAAATATAACAAAATATTTCCTAAATAATTGTCACACAAAATCAAATAGTAATCCTAATAGTTATATATACATAACTAATGGATTGTTATTAAATAGAATAATTTTATCCATAAATATCACTAATAAATCAAAATTTCAACCACATGAAAACATCAAAATAATTTCTAAACATTTGAATTAAGATTATTGATAATGTTTTCAACACATATTTCAGGAAACAATTCTTAAAATATCATCATTCTATAATATCATAACAATTAATATTATCAAATAAATGATCTGTTGACAATAATAATGAATCATACTTATATATGTCATGAGTAAAATATTTATAGATAATAATATAAAATATAAATTCCCATAAACTTTATTGTAATGAGTTTTATGAAATTATAGAATATATTATATAACACCACCAATAATATTCATATATATTTACATTTTTTCACTAAAAACACTTTATATGATACACTTCCTCTACTAGAAAAATACCATATACCAATAGTTTGAAACCGTTGGTATAGGCCTCCAAACCGTTGGTATAACCTATACTAATGATTTGGATAACCATTGGCTAGTAATCCGTGGGGGTAGTTCTATACAAACAGTTTTGGAAAAAACATTTTTATAGACCTATACAAACGGTTTTCAAAACCGTTGGTATATGTAATATGAAAACTCTATACGAAAGGTTCCATAAAACCATTGGTATATTTATTTCAAAAATGAAGCATTATGTTGGTTTTGATCCCAGTACCTCCGGTTTATGATTGAACAACCAAACCACTAACCTAACTTGGATTTTTTGAACATAATTTCATATATATATATATATATATGTATTATCATAAATATTTTAAATTTTATTTATTTAATGTTCTATATAAGAAGATTCCATAAAAAATAAATGTAACAGTACAAATGTTTCTTAAAACTGTTGGTATAGGGGGGACCTATACCAAATTTTTTGGGGAAACCATTGGAATAGGGTCTCTATTATGGACCTATACCAACGGTTTGGCCAAAACTGTTGGCATAGGTCCATATAAGTGACTTATACCAACGGTTGTTTCCTAAACTGTTGGTATAGGTCCCCCCTATACCAACGGCTTGTCCAAAAACATTGGTATATGTCCAAATTACTGACCTATCCCAACGGTTTTGGCCAAACCGTTGGTATAGGTCCATATAGGTGAACTATACCAACAGTTTTCCCAAAACCATTGGTATAGATCTTATTTACATTAGAGTTCCTTCGTTCAAGATCAACATCTCGTATACATATATATACATGATTATCATTATTAATCGTCATTAACCCCTATGAAAAAATTTCAGAATAATATATAATAAAATAACATATTAAGGGGAATTAACTATATATAGAACGCATTATGCCATCAATATACATGAAAAATACATTAAAATTGAATTTTGAGCATGTAAAATAAAATTCATACACTAAACCCATAAACTAGGTTTATTGGATAAAACATTAAATAAAGTAACCTAATAATAATGAAAAAAATATAATAATAAATAATTTAAATTATAACAACAAACTCATATCGACCATTCAATGGAATAATTTAACTAGTTAATTAAAACATTATTCATAGTAAAAAACTTTTTGTGTTAGTTGTAGATAAAAAAAAATTATTGAAATTTCATAACTAGTTAATTCCAACATAATATCTTAAAATGGTCATCCATTAATTAATGTATAATAGGACTATATTAAATATATTATTAATAATTTATAATTTCAAAAAAAATATAATATATATAAAACCAATATAAGCTTTAATTTCTCCACAAAAAACAGAAAACATACTTTTCATCCTATAAACGAAAAAAGTTAAGTGAAAATGTAAAGATATAATGATTTCCCAAAATTGTTAATCAAATTTTGTATTCAGGTTAAAAAAATTAAACCTAAGAACTCATTTAAGAAATTTATTTGTAGCACAAGAACCAATAACCTATTTTCTAATAACATTAAAAATGATAATACTAAAAATAATTAAATGGAATATTTAACATTAGTACTATAAATATATATATATATATATAATTTATTGGAAAATAGTTTTAAATTATAGAAAATAAATTCTATCCCGAAAACATTATAAAATTATATTCCTTCCACACTTTTGAATAAAAACTAAAAATTGACCGGTATGTAAAATAGTAAAAAGATTAATTCAAATAAATTTAATAAATGTAAATGATTTTGTAAAATTAATATAATTAAACATTTAATTATAGTAAATTTAATTCTTGAAATATCATGGAAGAAAATGTGTTGAGATAATGCTATCAAAACAATTATGGTAAATTTTTAAACAAAACCCCTTACTATTACTCATGACTCACCTCATTCATCTTCTATACTTTTAAATATTGTAATTATAATAATTTTTCAAATAAGATAGAATAATTTTAATATTAAATTATTTTTTTCATTTCATGTAAATAATTTATTATAGTTCATTATTTCGTAAATAATTTTTTATTGTTTACGTCTGTCATTTTGAGGTCCCTCAGTTCATAATATCCAAATTATCTTAAAAAACGTTGTAATGAAATATAGTAGTTGAATAATTTATCCATAAAATCAAAAAGTGTCATTGTATTTTTTTTATTATTCCATAGTCAAAGGAGTATAATTTTTCATTAAATAGATTTTCAATTAATTCTTCATTGGTAAACAATTTTGAAATTTTAAGAGAAAAATTATTTTTTACTTTTAATTCCATTATTTTGATATATATTTTATTATTGGATGAATCATAAAATTAATATAACCCTAATATTAATTTTATATTAAATTGTAAAATAATTTTTAAACAATAATAATAATTTTAAAAATATTATGGAAACATTATTCTTTACTTATGTAACATAAAACCACCATAAGGAGTTATATTTTTCAATAATAGTTTAAATGATAAAATATATATATATATATATATAAATATATAAAAACTATGTTTTATAAAAAAATTACCTCATTAATATGATAAAATTTTAGGGTTATATAAAAATATTTCTCAATATATTTAATTGATTAAGAGAATATTTGACATGAATTGTCACAATTTTAAAAAAAATCACTATTTTGACGCATTAATGAATTATGAAAAATGATTGGTGAGAGGTATTGAATTATCATCCATATTTAACGGATAAAAAATTAACAATAATAATATAGTAGAGTCATTTAAATTAAATAATAGATTTTTATAATGAGTAATAAGATAAATAATCATAAATAAGAAATGATAAAGCAGCTCAAAAACAATAACCTTTCTCATCGATTTGATTCATATAGATTAAGTCAAAATAGTTTTACGAATGGACATTTAAAATATAAATTTTATTATGAATGTGTTAAGGGATATTTGTAGAGATATTTGGGATGGATATGCATTTAAAATTGACAATGATACATGTTTTTAAAAGCATAGAATTTTTCCGTTTATATAGGAATGATTGAATGGAATTTACAAAAATATTAACACATTAAGGATTAATAATTTAATTTCGAAATATAAAATTCATTTCAAATGGAAAACTAATAAAATCTATAAAACAATGTTACTTCAGTATTAACACTTAAATAATTCTATACACTTTATATGAATCCTTAAAAATCATAGAGGGTCTAAAAATAATATAATATTTTTTGAATTCATATTTTTAATACAATTACTATAACTTTTAAGTTGCTTGAATAATATTTAAATCAACATTGTGTATGCTATTTGGATATTAATAATATTATATAAAACTAAAATTTAATATATATTTATATATTATTATTCATCATTTTTTATAATTGTTCAGAATCTATATTTACTTTATTCATTATCATGAGATACTTCTTAGAATATTATGTTGCGTTTTTTACTTTATAAAATAATTGGGTAATAATTTTGATAAATACGTTTTAATATAACTCTAATATTCCAAACCATTTATCAAAATAATTTATTATTCATCATATATATCATTCAATAAAATCCTAGATTATCCCCCATCTAAATATTATCTTAATGACACTCATCTTTTACTTTTCCAATAGCCTTGATACATTGATATTGAATATGTATTTATTGTTTAAAATAATAAATTTAAACATGATAAGGATTCATTAAAACATTAGAATAAAATTTCCTACTAATTATATTTATTCACATCAATATGCATGCCAATAAATAAGATCACTCAATTAAATTCATCAATAACATATTCCAATTTATTTCACTAAAATATCATATAAAAAATTATAGAAACAATATCCACTTTCCATGTGTACAGTTTTTCATGAAATTAAAATATTACAAAAAATTCTCCAAAATACTCTCTAAAATTTTTAAATCTATTTTAAACAATATCCATATCAGACATTTATGGATGGTATATTCTAGAAACATGAAACTAAAAAATATATTTGAAGAATATTTTAAGGCATGGATTCTAGTAACTAATATTAAATCATTCGTTGAAGATTTTATTTTATCTTGTTGAAGATAAACATTTCCAATTTTTATCCATTGAAAATATTGATTGATCATGTATCTAGAAACCATAAAATAAAAATTAAAATAAACCACATGGATTTACCTAGTCTCAATCCTAACCAGGCCTTGATAGGAAATCAATTTTGTTTTAAATTAAACATTTATACAAATCAATTAGTAAAAGAATCTAGCATCACTCCATTGAAATTCAATGTAATTAAAGGATATATATACATGGATAAATCTTTTACAATCTAATGGTGACATCCATGTAAAAAATAAAATCTATATATCTCTGTAAAAAAATTTTGGGACCTCTCTACGAAATAATTTCATTCACTATAATATGGTTAACTAAAATTACCTAATTATAAAACATGTTCAACCAAAACATCACTTCACGGATATACATTTGAAACTCATATAAAAATTTATATAGGGATTGGTCCTGATGAAATCCCATGAGAAATATTTAAGTGATGTTAATTCCCCTAAAAGGATCTGAAATGCAAAACAAATTCATCCATAGAAACAATAAAAATGATACAGTCGTCAAATTGGAAATATTGTTCATAATATCCCTTAAACTAAAAAGACATTTTTTAAATCATAATATCATTAAATGTTATCAAAATGACCATATCTATATTTTCAGATAGTATTGGGTTTATCAAAATCATTTTTCATGAGTTGGTGATTCTACAACCTGATATTAATCTCAGAGAACATATTTTTCACGTTTAAATTAACTTTTACTGATTGTAAATAAGGTTAAAGGATAACTATTTTCACGGAATCTAAATTACTAATTATTTTATCAATAAAAATATATATGATTTCACTGCCCTACAATGTAAAATATTATTAGGGATTCTAAAAATGATAATTTTTTGAGAATAACCCATTATTATCCAGATCATTATGATGATTCTCTATCCCATTAACAAATTTAGTGCCATTTGATACAAGATAAATTATATCATTTTCATCCTAGGGATAATATAAATATAAAATTATTCCAATCAAACCATAGGTAATCCAAAACATTCACTAGGGAATAAATTATCAAAATTCAATACCATTTTATTATGTATATTCCCAAAAATTCCTATAAATTCATCTATTAAAATAAAGTAGATGTGTTATCCTAAATTTCAATATCAAGAAAATTAGTTATATATTCAATGAATTGAGGGTCCCAGAAACGTTTTAATTAAAGATATCTCCCACTTGTGGGAATAAAGGCAACTCATTAGTGAAAAAAATTGATTAGTCCTTCTACTATAATCCTGAACTAAATTGAGGTATGATGAAAAAATATTCATTAAAAATATAAAAAAAATATTTTCAATCCACATTAGATATAAGGATAACACATGATCAACTATAATATAATTAATATTTTTTTTTTATAAGACTAATTGATCATTTCAATGTATATATAATTATAGAAGAATGAATACACATTTAATCATTAAATTTAATTTAAATGAATGATTTTTAATCATTTATACCAAATAAATAATCATCCATAGATGATTATATATGAACAATACATCCCACCACTATATTTTCAACACTATATTTGACAGGATATTTCATAGAATAACTTAATTTTCTTGATTCAATTATTCATAAGTCATTAGTCTATATTTCTGTCCACTTCCCAATCAATTTCGACATCTAAATATGTCTTCTATACAACAACCCTCTCAAGTACAATACACCACTTCCACAACGGTTTCACATTATACATGGATTCCATTTAGAGATGTTAAAACTATAACACAACTTATAAGAGTTTTTCTCCAATTAAATATTTATTGAATAATCATTCGACCTCAAGTTGGAAAATCCCATGGATATTTATGTAATGAAGGAATTGTATATCAATACATCCCTCATAAGAACCAAAAATGGTGACTAATATCTACTGGTGTTTATGAGGATGATTGAGAATGATTCGTTGCAAAAATAAAAATTTTCATTTGAATTTATTTTTCAACCTTTTCTTCTCTAAAAATATATATTTACTCTTAATTGGAATATTTGAAGTGGGTTAACCCATACTAGACAACCCAATATCACCATCATAAATAAGTATTAATTTTTAAAATACTTCGTTAAATTTTAGTAGTTTAAAAACACATTTCATATAATTTTATTGTAGATATCCATGTAAAATGTTTAATCATTTTGGGTATATTTGTAGAATTTTTTTAGTTAAAAACATTTAGGGTCAATGAATCAATTCACATATATCGTAACTATTTTATCCCTTTATAGAGATATATAAATAGCTCCTTTTTCACTAATTCCATTATATCAAGATAAAACTAATGAGAAACCATGATCAAGAAATCCTTATATGAAATTTTTTGTAATAGTTTCTCCTAAAAAATAGATGATGGCCACTTCTGTGTAGGCCCATTAAGAATCAATGATCAAATTATCCCCATAGAAAAATCATGAGTCCCAATAAATTGAAAATTACAATAAATATTCTATTAAAAAGCCTTATCTTCATTTGTATTATTAGTTTCAAAAAACTTTTGTATATTAATATTAACTAATTATAGATAATAGACTTCGATTTTGGATATACCAAGGTGTGTCCTCTACTCATGGATCATATAGTATATAATATTAACTAAATAATATTCAAATTTATTGTATTTTATATAGAAAACTATATTCTACTCCACCGGGGGGATTCACTGTGAATTTTCAAAGAAACAACATGTTATATATAATTCAACACCGTTGTGAAATTTCATTTAATTAATTAAAATAATTAATAAAATAACATTACATAATTTTGAAGTCCAAAAATATATTAAATAATTATAATGGAAAATTAAATCAATTATGGTTGAAAAAGTAAAAAATGTATATTAGTGACACACGATATGGTATTTTCACCTTAAATATTGAGTGTTTAAAAATAAAAAATTTAATCAAACCATAACTTGATCACTTGGTTTTTATACACAATATACAACCAATGAATCCTAACCAATAATCCTAGTGTTTCCCTTCCATTATAATTTTAGGGTTGTGAATTCTCAAATATAATGTTATAAAAAATTAAAAAATAATAAATATACAATCCTTGTATTCCATTTAATTTCATCTCATGCTTCAATAATTGTTGTGTATATACCTATTTAGGAAAAACCATATATCATATAATGGAATTATATTATATCTAGTTTGAGGTATAAAACATAATAAAAATAAAAAACTCTATGATAATATTTCTTAAGAATAGTTCGTGTTTCCCTTTCATGAATGTTTATCGTGTTTTTTACAAAGTCCAAAGCATGTCTTCGATCACCATGGTTAATAAACAACTCTTGATGCATCTAAAATTATTAATAAGGTTTTATTTTTTAAATTAAATATTTAACCATTTAATTGGGTTTCATTAGGAACTTATCATTACGTTCACATTATTTAATCATCCATAAATATCATGAACTTATTTTGAAAAAATATATCAAATGAAGGTATATGTAATTTTTTGGGTCAGATAACCCATCGAACAAAGTTCTGAATTAGATCAAGATAATATTTGAAGACCATTCTCGATCCCCATGGGTTGGAGACAATCACTATGACATCCATCAATTACAAAATGGATAGTTTTCACAACTAGAAATAAGATATATGGAATAAGGAAATGAAGTGAAAAAGGAAATATTATGTTGTTAAAAACTAAAACAAATCTTTTGATATAACCATGGTAGAAGTCAAAACCAAGGTACATTTACAAAAAAAAGGAAACATAAAATATATATAATAACACTATAGGATAAGAATAAAAAATCCCACCATCTCAACACCAAATACCCATGCCTAGATAACACAAATCTCTCTTACTAACAATAACAACATTAACTTTTGTGAATTAGAAAAAATATAGTCTAAAACCCCATTAGAGAGTGAGAAGGGTGTGGATGAAATTTCTTATGTATGATTCCACCCATGATTTCTTTAAAAATTATATCCAAAATAATACAAATATTCTGAACATATTAAATACATGGAATGATAAATTCATTTTACACTTATATCGAAATATTGGTAAAATAGTTTTCCTTTTCTTTATTCTAAAAAAAATTCAATACAACAATATTCAAAGAATATTTTAGACAACCCAATTAAGATTTATAAATTCATTCATCATATATCATATCAATTTAAAAAAAATATTCCAAAACACAATAGATAACTACCGTAGGTTAATATCTATCCTGGAAATAAAGGTCACTCATACCATACTAAAATATTAATACTAGTTAACATATCAAGTCCCTAGTGTCGAAAAGTATATGATCTGTGGATTTAGGAACACCCAAGAAAGTGACTCCTCTTATTATGTTAATATCATGTTTTGATAGACAATGAATTTAATATCTAAGAACGGATGGATTTTACACAATTTGAACCCCCTTATTGAAATAAGGAAAAATCCATACACTATACCCCCATCTTGGAATCCAAGACTCCCTTGTGCTATATATGTAAAATTATTTCAAAATGTATTACAACATTATACATTAAATTTCCAAACAACCCTTTTTCATTCAAGAATCATGCCTTGAAAACCAATTTCATGAACCATATCATAATTATTTTAAAACATATGTTTTCAAAAATACAAAAAAACATACATTTTATAAAAAATAAAGTTATTCAATAATATAAAACTAATCGATTTTCAGGAAAACTGTCCATTTTTAAAATAAGATGAGACCTTGTCCAGAAAAGTAAGGCTCCTTTATTGTGAAACAAATGGGTCTTACATGAGTCTAAAAATGGGAGATTTATCATGATACCTCTTAATAATGGGAAGAAGACCATTGGGTACTTGATCATACCAAAAAAATTCAACACCAGTAATGAATTTATTTTCAAGACCATCCACAACCAAATTTCCCTCCCTATAAACATGGTTGATAATATGATTCAATGAGAAGAGAGATTCCAATCATTGGATCCATTGGATAGTGAGATTCCAAGATAAAGGATACAATCCCATTCTGATGGAAGAAAAAATAATTTTAGAATCAATCTCAAGACAAATATTATTCCATTCATGTCTCGTAGTATGATCCACCACAACTATAATACCAAGCATCTATGACTCATGTGAAGAGGAAAACCCACATGAATTGTGAAATAAGCCAAGGATATCACCTTGATTCTCCCTAAAAACACCACCATAGCTAGAGATCCCTTGATTTCCACTATAATATCCATTAGAAATAACTTTAATCCAAGAAAAAAAATTTCCTCCATATGACTTCAAAATTACCACGCAAAAGTTAGAAATTACTTTGACACCAATATGGACAAGAACAAACAAGTCATGAACCGAATTAAATCAGAAGTAATTATTTGATGTGTAAGATTCATAGACAATAGTGATAAGAGAAGATAAGTGCACAAAAACCATGAATTAGTAGCTTTCAATAATAATTTTATTCTAAACATTCCAATAAAAATGTAATATTTCAGATGCTGCAACCTAAAAAAGAATAACAATTGAAGAGATAGCGCAACTATTTTCCAACCTTGTAAGAAGTCTTTAATAGAATCTACCTGAGGTAGAGAGACTTCAAATATGTTAAATACTACCTCCCACTTTGATGAACCAGTAAAAAACTTATAAACAAGGGATCAACATCCTCCCTATGATGATAGAAAAGAACACATGGAAAAAATGGAAAATTCCACAGGACTAAATGTAAATATCAATTGGAATCTTTTGGTAAGCCATTATCAAGACCAGAATTTAAAAAATATAGCCTAATGATATTACTTTGTATCATCCCCATCCACTTAGAATCCATATATCATGTATGTAGTGCTTATAAAATAATTTTTATGTGATAATTCCTTTACTAGTAGGTTCCCAAACCATAAAATCTCTCCTGTTAGAGAAACAATATTTGTTCACAATACTAAAAATAAGGTTTGGATAATCCTATATATTAATAAGTTGATATTTAATATTTACATCCAAGTCCATATTAATTTCTGCATCAACTATAGAATTTACATGGTGTAAAATAGTCTAATTTCCCTTTCATAATGGAAGGCATGAATCCTTTGAAACTAACCATCTGGAGTGAGAATCAATAGAAGTTTAAATTGATTTGAAAACAATTAACCCATAGGAATTAAGATGATTAAAAACAATATTCTTGAATCTATTCATGAATTTTATCTAAATGAAATCAAGGTCCTTATAATTGTTATTGATAAGTTTCCACATAAATGAAGCATGTTAATAAACATTGAAGTTCCCATGGTTCTCAATACCTACCCCCCCCCCCCCCCCCCGCATCATATGGTTTACAATAATTTATCCATGAAACTGTATCCATTTTACCCTCAATAATGTTTCCACTACATATTAAATTCCTAATAGAATCATTAATGATATTGATGAGTGAGGTTATACATTTATACACCATATAGTAATAAATAATATTTAAAACAATGGCTACCTTGACCAAGAAAACACAACCATCCATAGAGATAGTTTTACCCTTCCAAGTAGCATGTTTCCTTTTAAACTTAAAAATAATATATGTACAATATTAGGCTTTTGGTCTCCCACAAAACATAGTAACACCTAGATAAGTGAAGGGAAGAGTTCCCCTATAAATATTCAAATCACTAAAAATTTCAATCTTCATGGGAGTGGATATATTCTTACCCAAATAGACAAAATATTTTCACCAACAGATCTTCAGGCCAAAAACTTTTTCAAAGTGAAAAAGGGACCTTTTTATTTTCTTGCTGTTTCTCATATCCCCCTGAGTAAAGAGAATGATATCATTGGAATACAAAAAATGAGTTTGGGAAAACATTTCTCTATTGGAACTAAAAGAATTATATTTCCCATTGCAATCTTTAATATAAATAAATAATGTATGATAATCCACTGTAATAGAAAAAGTGATCATAAAAAGGGATCACCTTTCCTAAAACTTTGAGAAAAACAAAAATAGCCTTCAGGGGACCCATTAAATAGGACATATATATGAGAATAGTTGATAATTTTTTTAAAACATGCAATAAAAACACAGTCAAAACCAAACATGTAAAGAAAATTTTAAATGAATCTCTAATCCATTGTATCAATTTTTTTGACCTAAATATTAAGAGAAATATTAACACCCCTAGTGGATTTATTAAAATGTGTAATACTTTATGAGGAAATGATGAAACAATCCTGAACAGATGTTCCCTTTTTTAAAACAAATCTTATTGGGAGAAACAATCTAACTTGAAATTTATTCCAACTTCATAACCAAGATTTTGAAAATGATTTTATAAATTATGTTAACTAGAGCAACTGTTCTAAAGAGGTGAATATCATTGGCATTCTCCCACTTTTGAATAAGAGCAAAAAATTGAGCATTCATACCTTGAGGAAGTGAATATCCATTTAAAAAGTGAGTGACTAACCTAAAAACATCAAATTGAATAATATCCCAAAAGGTTTGGAAGAAAAAGTTTCTATAACCATTCAGGAAAGGTGAACATTTAGATTTAAGGTAGTATAATACATCCTTAATTTGAAAGACCATGGGAATATAAGTATGTTTGGTGTTATACAATTAATTCAAAAGTCTGAGAATAATATTCTACATAGGACAATTAAGGATATATGGGCCATTGAAGAGTCATTTAAAATAATAAATCACATGCATTGATAGATCCTTCATGTTATCACCAATTGGATTCATATTTCTGTTCAAGGAAAAAGGTCTAGAATCCTTTTTTATCTTCTAAAAAATTTAATATAATTAGAATATTGGTCACCGTATCCCAAACAAGTTTCCTTAAAATCATCTATTTTCAAAGAACCAATGATATTAAATAGATTATTAAACTTGGATACAATCTCTACTTCCCCCAGAACACCATCAAAAAATTAATTTAGAGACTTTTTCTCTTTCATGCACTGAAGAGAATCCTCAAGGGAGGAGATTTCAGAATCAATAGAATGGAAACAAACATCTCTACATATTTTCAATGCTATATTGAGATGTTTGAAATTTATGGAACAATAAAAATCATCATTCCTATAATCTAATGAGTTCCAAGTTTGCTCAACAACCGACCTACACTCATGAGGATTTATCCAAGCCTTGTTGAACGTAAAAGGTAATGGAGTCTTGGGATCCTTGATCACAAGGTCAAAAAACAATGAATGATGATTATAATTGAATCTAGATAGGGTCGTACATGATATGGATCCCCAATATTTGAGATTGGATTCATTGAAAATGCTTTTTTGATTCTTCTTGTAACAAAGATATTCAAAAAATTTATGTACCATGTTTATTTTTTCCAACCAAGTTAACATCAAACAACCCATTATGATCAATATATGCTTCCAAATCTCTGGAAGTGATAGATTTGTATACAGTAACCATCTTCTAATTTGGATTCATTATTGAATTAAAGTCCCCAAGAAATATCTATTGTCCATAAATAATAGAATGAAGAGACCCAATGTACACCGATAAGCTCCCATAGTCCTGATAATAGTTGGGGTCATAAAAAAGGTGAAAAAATGTTGAGATCAAAGGTAATTGATGGAACAAATGACATGTTGTTCACTATTATAAACCATATAAATATCAGATAAGGAGAAATGTTCCAAAATCCGTTGGTTTTTACCTCAGAAAAGCATATATTATATTCAATAAAATGAAAAACCAAAATATCCAAGTTAGAAACACTAGGAGAAAATATTATTTTAGGATTATATAGTCCTACATGAAGAGGCATGGGATACTGAATGAAGATCCTAAGGGACCTCATGGTGTAATGATTAGAAAATAACTAGAAATTCTAAAAAATAATATACATTTAAACTTGAGAACAGGGTTGAATCCCCCCTTTTGACACCTACTAATTTCTGCTTCCCTAATTTATGAGGTCTTCTAAAATTTCATTTAGGATGAGATACTCCTTGTAGAAGACCATTAATATTAGAGGTTTTGGTAGTTAAAATTCTTTGTTTGACATTAATGTCACGACCAACAGGACATGGTAGTGATGTTGGATTAAGATCAACGATGCCAATAATATTTTTTTTAAATATTATCATTTGTCTGAGAAATCACCGGAAGGGACCAAAGAAGAAGTATCATGTTCTATTTCACAGGAAGTCTCCAAAGTATCCTCTGATGGTTGATTATTAGTAGTGATAAACCCAGTATCTTGATGATCATTTGGGCTGGCAGACTTCTTGGGAGACTCGGTTACAGAAGTAGTAATTAGAACTTCATGTGAAGAATTTCCTATAGCTATAATAGAAGTATTGGGGTCAAAATTTAATTCTGGGATAGCTTGAGCCAAAGATTCCAAAGGTACAAAATTATTAGAGCGTTCAAGGTTTAAACCAAATAGGGCTCCTCTGCTTCATATAATGAAAGAAGAAGCTCACTTATATTTTGTTCCAATTTCTGCATCAAACATATAGCATCCAATTCCTTTTTTATATGGAAATCTAAATTCTAAATCTCATTTTAGAAAAATAAACTCAAATTATGCTCCTCCAGGTGATCAGATTCCTCTGTGTTACACTACTCATAAACCAAAATAGTAGTAGGACTAGGTAAATCAAGGATCTTTCCTTTATCTCCTTCTTTAGCAATATAAGCCGAGGACTTTTTTAGAGGGGCCATAATAATAGTGGTTCTAGGTTGAGCCATTAGTGCCCCATTTTTCTCAATAAAAATATTCTTGTTCTTTTTATTCTATTAACTTATTTCAAATATATAACTTTGGGTACCTCATTCTCATTATTTGGGAGCATTATACAATTTACAACAGAATGATCATCAATTTTTCAGACATCATAAAAATGAGGAACACATTCATATTCATATTTTACATAATTTTTAGTTCCATTAGCAAGATATGTGATACTAGTTGGTCACAAAATTTTCAAATTAACATAAACCATAATTATAGAAAAATAAAAATGATCCCCTTCTAGGGTTTTTGGATCTATTTTAATAGGAGTACCAGTTCTAGAAACAAGATAAATAAAACTTTGGGGGTGCCATTACATCCAATTAAAACCATGGAGTCTGGCCCAGATTTGAGCATTGGTTTCCCTAAGATTAAATGGATTGAATTTAACATCCCATTATAAAAGTCTCAATGTTTCAGGACTAAGGTGCAGATTTCCATGATCAGAGGATCTATTAAATGCATACCTAGATTACATTACTATGTGAAAGAATCCTATCTTGGTAAAAATGATCTTCCACTTACAAAAACCCCATTAATGAGAAATCCTTTTCATAAGATCAATGTTAGAACAAGATTTTCCTCCCTTAGTGTAAATGAAATGACCCAAGATTGAAAATTTAAAAATATCAATTCTTGATTGTAAAGCCTATAGATCTGCCACAAATGAAAAACATCCATTTTCAAGTCTGTTGATTTTGGAGGATTTGGGAGTAGCCTTGTTGTTTCAATATGATGATCCGGAAAAAGATTCCACAAAATAAATTCCCTTTTCCCTCAAAGAAATAATTCAGCGGACTCTGAGAGAAGTCCATGACCCTATGACAAGGGTTGATCATCCTTGAAATAAAATTCTAAAACACAATTAAACGATTCCATGAGTAAGATCAAATAAGAAACCAAGATCAAACAAGATCTCCATAGCCATGTTCAAATATAAGGGTTTACACTCTCTCCATCTGGGTTATCAAGTATCTAATTATACATTTGAAAATCATTTATAAAACTAGAAGTATTCCTTATTTATTGAAAAAAAATGAAAGCCATGGATCCACCTTACACATACATAGGTTTAACACTATTCAAAAAGTATCCAAGAACTAAATGTAATATGAGATCAATAAAAATTTATTAGAGAAACTAAAAATTGACTATCAAATTTTGGAATTTATTTTCCATAGACATATGGCTGGTGGAGAAGAAAAATTAATATATACCTCAAAGGAAACACATTCCACACCACATTTAACAAGGGATCCAACCTATGGGAGAAAAATTAATGGAAAATATATAAGAGATTGAAATGGATTATGAAATTATCTATATATTATAAAAATTATTAAAAATAATTCAAATTCCACTATTAATTGAGAAAATAAAAGGGATTCGGTCAAAAGTACAAAAGGAGGAACAAATTATTGATTAAAGATCAATTCTCAAGGAAAAGTAAATGGATAGAGTAAAAGACTACCTTAAAGAGCCCTTGGATTATACAAGAATAATTAGGGATGAAAGATAGTGATTAGAGGAGATAAATAAATTTTTTAAATGAATAACATTCTAATCTTACCTTTATTAATTATTCCAAGACCAGAGCCATAGTCTAAAATGTTGTCGCTAGAAGTGATATTTCATTTATTGAAGTCCCACCAAGTAGCTGGGGGATTTCATCTAGATCTCCAATATTCAAGGATGCCACCATCCTACCAGGGGATCCCATAGGTCAGAGGGGGGTGTTTTTTAGCCACTTATTCGACCACATTCCATTACCTTATTCTAAACACCCAAAAATATATTCTCAAACCTCTAAACGAGATAAAAACACTTGTAAATTGGAAAACTATGTTTCAAATTGAAAATAAATTTGGTAAATAAGGGATGTTTAAATTATTCAAACCATATGAATTTATGTCCCATGAATTTCATATAAGATAAGTATGATCTATACAATAGTGAGGCAACTTCTCCGTCAATAACGATTCATACTCCCCACTCACTTGATAATTTGAACTATAATTCCTTAACATTTTTACCAAAAAACCCTTCCATAAGGAACATTCATCTAAGTTATAATTATCTTTATTAATTTCTACACATAATAAACATCAAGATCCAACTCAACTTCCTCTTAATATAGAACAATCAAAGGATCTAGATAATACCTTTTGATTTGAGATGTGTGGAAATAATCTTTACTAATTATCAACCGATCTATTAATTCCAACTAATAAGAAACATGTCCCACTCGTTCATGTATCCCAAATAGTCAAAAATGTCTTAGAGAAAACATACCCTATTTCAAAAGATGATAGTGATCTAATCAAGTAAACCCCATTAATAAAACCTAGTCACTAATAAAAATTTATAAATATCGTATCAATGATCCATATAATATTTCATCTTATTCTAATTGGATAAAAACTTCAATGTACATTTTTAATCAGTATCAATGTATTTTAAAAAAAACATAGTCCCAAAAGAGTGGTCTTATATAAATTTGACACAAAAATAGTGGACCTACACTTGAGACCATATAAAGGCATGATGGGATCTATTTTGATCAATGGATACTAACTATTATTATAAGGAAACATACACAGTCCTATATGGATATCCCATGATCCACAAAAATCCAAGACACAATATAAATGAATATCCATTATAATTTTATTAAAAACTCTATTTTTCCATTATTATGTGGATGATATGATGAACTCAATATAACTTCAATCCCTATAACCACATGGAGTCTTCTCTAAATTTTTTTGGTAAACATAGAATCCATGTCATTAAAAATGGAATAAAGGACCCCATGAAACATAATAATTTTTTCACATACACTTGTTCTATAACATCAACGAAGGTGGTGTCTTTAATTTGAATAAAATAAGCTATATTTTCAACAGATCAATCACCACCCGAATATAATTCATTACTCAAGTAATCCATGGTAATCCAATAAGGACTACCATGTACACCCCAACCCATTTTCATGCTAGCACTAGATGAGCATAAAGAATAATGGAAGGATTTAGGTGAATCATATTAATCTACTAAATGGTGTAATATTGAAACACATAATCAACTATGATTGAATTCATACTCAACCACCAAAAATGTTGTCCCATGTTCTAATATTTCATCATACTACAATGATAGATGTCTGAAAAACCACTGTGACAATCATGAATCAAATAATTCTATATAGATGATGGTAAAACAAAATAACTCCTAAAGAGAATAATTCCATTAGAGGGGGTAGATCAATAATAAATTGTCTCCCTATCAAATAAAGATTCTCTAGTTACATAGAACTCTTAATAATGCTATGGGACCCATTAAATAGACTCAATGGGAGATGATTACTGCTAAAATCTAATCAAAATAATAACTGAATAACCCACTTATCCTGATACAAAAAATTATAAACCCTCATATGGAATCATTAAACATTATATTCCAAGGATAATCATACAAGAATTTTTAATTTAAATGATCAATGATGTCATTACCCTTCCAATGGGTGTTGGTTATTTCGATGTCAGAAATCATGAGGAATTCTACTCATCACCTCTATGAAAGATTCACTCACTGATGATAATATATATCAGTCAAGGTCCTTTGATCAAAAAATAATAGGAATATATCCTAAAAAATATATAGTATACAACACTAAAGAACATGCATAATAATAGGGACCTTAAAGTCATGAGTAGGATAATTTTTATCATGTGTCCAAAGATGTTATGAATCATAGGCTAATACATACTCATAAAGAATAAGAATACATCCAATATAAGAAACTAAAGCATAATAATACACATTTTATACCTAACTGGGTTTTGGTAATATCAATATATGATTTGATGTAATATTTCTTTTCAACTAATTAAAAGTGTTCTAAAAGTTATCATTAAATTATAATTTCATAGCATCCATGGTTATATAAGTCAACGTTGATACAAAATTCATGAAATATATCATTAAGTAACAATAATAAATTGAGATGTATATGATTATCTTAATCTGGAAGGAATTACAATGTTATATCCATGAGAAGATAAAATTCACAATTTTAGTATCAACATAGATAATATTTTATGAAATCAGGTTCTCTAATAATAATACTCCACATATCAAAAAATTTCATTTTGATAGCTTCACATAAAGGAAGTGAATCAGTAATAATCTGAAAAATTCAAACGTTGATCATGGTGATGCCAAGATTACTAATAGACATGGATATTAACAAAAAATACAATATCAATGGTATTGAGACAATGGTGAAATATCTAGATCATATATACCATAAACACTATATGTGAATTTGTTATTCCAAATGGAATTAGAATATATTCATAGTGTCCATAAATTATTCATAAATTGATCTTTGAAATATATGATTCATTAACTCTAAGATGATGAAATCCTAACATGATATTGGTTTTCAAAAACAAAATCCCTCATTTTACTAAAAAAACAAACCATCAATATAAGGAAGATAATAATTATTCTTAACTATTTAATAGTTTAGCTTCCGGTATTCTATGAAGAGTTGAATAGGAATATCAACCATGTTAGAAAAGACCACATGGTCCACCCATGGAGTAACAATAGGAAAATAAATCTATTCTCTAAAATATTATCCAACTATATATTGATCTCTTTCATCATAGTAGGATTCAAATGATTAGAAGGTATAGAAATCATTTATCTACCAAGAAATAAATTAATGGAAAAATATAGCTTCTATTATCAAGGAAGAATAAAAAATAAATCTATAAAAACATTAGAAAACTCCAAAAAAATGGTATGATCAATATGAGATGATACAACATTCAGCTTCATTGCAATAGAATAAAAAAGGCTCCTAGTATTTGGGTGAGAAGGTCCATCATGACTGACACTCAGATCACACTCTCCCCCCAAACACCAAATATCTAATATCAATATTAAATAATTAAAGGAACTAATGAAAAAAAATATAATCCCATATTTATTATATATCATCCAATAAATCCAAATTGTGATGTAGAAAATATGCATATCAAGAACCATAATGTCCCACACTAACACTGCATTGTTTATAAAATGATAACACAAATTAAAATGAAACACCTTCTCATTAATTTTTTTAAGAGGAATATTTAGCTCCATAAAGAATAAAATAAGATCTATTTGATGATTCTACACATCCAAAAAATCTGTAGTTAGAAAATAATGTCAGGCACAAGTATCAAAAAAAGATATTGTAATATAAGATTCAAAATATTTACCTCTCACAATATATGAATCTATATTAACATCCACCTAAAACTCTACCACTATGTGAAATTTATTCACTATAAAGGCCTATTTATGAAGCCTTATTGAAATGGATTATTCTACCTACACTATTTATACCATTACAACTAATGATCCATGACTATAATAAGACATGGATAGAGACTTGATATATATATATATATATCCTATGAAATAACATGAACATGAGTTATTCCAAGGAAAGGGGAATGATATTTATGTGTTCCCTTCTAAGAAATGCTTGTACTATGTCAAGTATACACTTCTTTTTTTTCTATGGGACAAAAAAAATTATATAAATAAACAACATCCAGTAAAACTATGAATATGATTACACAACCTCTTCTTCTTATGTTCACAAATATATATAACCTTATGAGGAATGTAAGACAAAAAAACAATTCTTTATTTATATATTAATCTCTACCATCATATCCCTATCGGCCATCACAATAGAAGTGATGAGACTCAACATATATCCCTATGATCAGATTTTTGTTTGTAATCCTTATATGTATTTCTGAGTTTTCATCTTATCATTAATCACTATCTTTGGATCAAAATGAAAAAACCAAGTTAAACGGCTAGTTTCCTCCATCAAATATTAATCATGCACGAAAAAGAGACGAACCATATAGAAATTTCCATAAATAATGAATCCAGAAAGAAAAAATGAATGAAAGTGGTCTAGATATAGTTTCAATCCAAGATCACATACTAGTTTTCCTGAACTATAGAGTCCCATCAACTATTTCTAGGATTCTAGAGATTAAAAGGTATACACTTCAACTTAACTGATTTAGGTGTCTCTAGTAAATAATAAACTAATCAATATTTTCCAACCAGTGCTTTGCCTCCAAAAGGGTCATCAGAACCCTTAAAATATGGGGGATTCAGGGTCAAGAACTCACATACCCAATCCATATATCCTCCACCTTCTATTTTTCCTCAATATGTTGGTTCGGAATTGACTATAAATTATTTCTCATGAAAATAACTTCCTAGTGGATATATTCTAGTGGATTGTGATATATAAGTGAATTCCCCTATGATATCTCCCAACTACTCCCCTAGAATATCTCTTGATGGATGATTCTGTATAAAAAAATAGAATAAAATGGTCATACAATGGAACTATCTCATTTTAACTTTAAAAAACCTATGTTAGTAATGATACCTAGATAGAAACCCATCGAATAAAAATTATACACAAACATCCAAATGTAAATTAAGGATATTTACAATGAGATATGATGATGAAAACACTTTTAATATATTCCTTAAGTACTTATAATCCTATCTCCTATCTATAATCTTTTTATGAAAGTGAAAAACCAACATCTAATATCAAATTTTCATGACTGAATTCAGTTGACCAATAAAACTAGGCTCCAAACTAGATAGATACAACACCTGAAGGGTGTTCTTGATCCCCCCTAGGCAATTAAGAAGCACCCGATCATCTTACAATGAAGATAGGTAATTATTTTACCATCTTGAAACAAGATACATGGAAAACATATAGATAATGATAACCATATATGAAATATCATATAGAAAAAATCTTAATAATGGTAGTGATACATCGATGGTATCAAGTCAAAACCAAGGTATACATACAAAAAAACTAAAAGGAAAACCCAACATATCAACAAATACATTATGTGATATGTGACAAACATCCCATAGTCTCACCACTATCTACCCATGATTTTCTGAAATAATCCTTTCTACTAATTATAATGCATTTCCCTTTCCTACATCCATAAAAAACCAGGAGGGAATTTGTAGTTGTTCTATAAAAACTATCAACAAATAATCCAAATATTATCAATATATAAAAAACATTTCATTATAAAATTGTTTTCATTTTTCAAAAAAATCATGGTAAATCATTTTTTATTTTCTCAATTCGAAAATATATTCCATATATACTAGTTTAAACCACATTTTAAATAATCCTTTTAAATTTATTAAACTATTCATTATATATCATATCAAATCCAAAAACAATGAATATAAAAAAATGGAGAACACCCATAGGATAACAATGGTATGGTCTAGATATGTCTTTAATACCTTGATAATAAACCAAGACTATTGTGCACATCATGTTCCTAGAGAAAATAAATATTGTATCTTGGGATAGAGGAACGCCCTAGGAAGTGAAACCCATTACAATGTTAAGATCACATTCCTATACCAAATGAATCTCTTATCATTGTATGGAAGAAAACCTTGGAATGTGACCACCTTAAATGAAACAAGGAAAAAGACTAAAAAGGTAACCCCACATAGTTATCCAAGGATCCCATTTGACTCATATTTATAACCACTCTAAAAGGTTTTAACATATTTCAAAATACAATTTCCAAACAACCATGTTATTTTCCAAAATCATGATTTTAAAATAAATTGACAAAGTAATTCATAATGAATTTAAAAAAACATATTTTACCAAGATAACTAAAAAACCATATTTTCTCAAAAAATATTTTTTTACAAATAAAAAATAAATCAACGGTCATGAAAATTATAATTTAAAAAACTCTTTAGAAAAACAAGACCAATAATTATTTATGAAATATATTCATGAGTTGAAATCCCCACCTTAATCACAGGTTGAACACTACCCAAAATATTATTTCCACACCAAATGTAACTGTAAAACTATAGAAATTGGGAAAAGTATTTAAAAAATTATTCTCAAATCATATATTTAATTTTCCATTATTATATGATCATTAATGTAGATAAATCAACACTTATATCAAAAGAAACATGTTCTATACCAAAATAAACAAGTGATATTTTCTCCAAGAGAAAAAAACACAACACATATGTATATGGTTTTGAGAGACCATAGCATGATCAATAGATTCTAAAAAAGAATCTAAACAACTAATAATAACTAGAGAAATATAGGATATAAGAGGTATTTAATCTAACATTCCAAAGGAGGAACAACTGGTCAACTGGAGATAAGTTCATAAAAATTATGATGGATAGATACCAATACTACACAAGAAATCCCTTATATTTCTACATGGATAATTTTATTTAAAGTTAAAAATTAAAGGTGTTAAAAAGGGGTTTACAGACTCAAAATTCTAACTCTCCCATGATTAGTTTGGCCCTGCCTAAGATCACTGGGTACCCAAGGACTACCACATACTAACTAGTGGATACCTTTATCTAGATAACGGTTCTAGGTAATGAAGTTACACCTCTATAAGTACCATTGTCTAGATAATTGGGTAATTATAGGATATCTAATTATCTATAATTCCACCAGCAGGTAGGTGGATCCCACAATCGAGCTGGTGGAGTTTTCATAGGAAATCAAATCTTACATGATTCCACTGAACACCGAATTATAAAACCTCCATAAATGATCCTAAAGACCAAGAATGTGGAAAATAAATTATTTCAATGGGATCGTACATGAGGTTATGTTGGAATTTTATTTTAATACATTAAATAGAAAATATTATTTAGTAAAATTAATAATTTTAAAATGAACATAAAAAATATAAAATAAATTTTAAAACATTAATACATTTCATGTATGAAACTATTACTTACCCAAAAATATAGTGAAAATTTAATTCACTTCGATATGGAATAAGGCATTTTAATCACATATATATATATATATATAAGTATATAAAAAATGAAAACTATAGTTATTCAGTAAAAAATGTTAAGTGATCTCCTCACCATTCACCATCATGAAACTCAATCAAAATATATCTTGAATCTTATATACAATGGTGGGGAATTATATTTACTTATATTTTATAGTGACATGTCTATATTCACATCAATTTGTTTTTGGGTGTTAGTTGATAAACCTTATAGGATTCCATAACCGGACATTAAAATACTTATTTTTAAATAAAACATTTCATATTAGTTCAAATGGTAACTATAATTATATAATTTTTATATTTTATAAAAATATTCATCATAAATTAATTTTTATCAATATTTGATTAGTGTTTTGATAGGTAATATATTAATTGAAAATTATGCATGTGAATGAAAATAAATATTTATATAATTTAAATAAGATATATAAACCATTTTATTTAATATCTATATCACTACCTCATGTAAGAGTAACTATATGTATAAATATGTTTTTCTTAGGATACTCATACATGTTTAATCCATAAGAATAATTGATTATAGGACTCTAGTAATAATATAATCCTAAAATAATATTTAAATCCATTAAAAAAATTTAAACTACTTGTGAACATATATAGGGACATGATAGAGTGTATTAATCAGTATTCCACCATAAATATAATATAATATCAACTATGAGGGTGTAAAAAAGTAAATACCATATTAGAAAAATGATTTTTTCTTTTTCTAGAAACCCTCCTTAGTACCGAATAAACCCCCTTAATGTTTTTCTATAATTACCATGTTGTCAAAAAATTTAAATATGTTACATGAATTATTCCATTTTAAAAATATAATAACCATCTGTGACATAAGATAATTATATATTAACATATGAAAATAGTCAAACTAGTCATATCACATTACTTGAAATTTGTATAGGTTAAACTAATAAAGATATTTTCAAACACGATATTATTTTAAATAAAATCATTAAACCATATTTAAAATTTATTTTAATTCAAATCAAATAATTTTAAATAATGAAAATTATTTATTTCATTACAAAGATACTCTTTTATCATGTACAAATAAATTCTGTTTGACTTCTATATATGAAAATTTTGAGGCAATCCATTTATGAGGTCATTATGAAAATAAGAATAAAAACTATAATATTAACACAATTAAATTAAACTAGACATTTTAAATTTTATATCAATAGAAACATAAATACAAATAATCATGATCATATGGATCATGAAATAATTATTATTAAATTGATAAACCTATCTGTAGTTAATGAGTTGCTTGAAAGCAATTTTTTCCCACATAAAATGTAAATGGGACACTATAAGATTGTGATGAAAACATATAACATTGGATTAACCACAATTAATCTTTTACCTAATCGAAATATATTCCAGGAAAGATTTTAAAATATTTGAAAATTGAAGTGTATAAAAGAAAATGTTAAAGTAATATGAGATAAACATGACCAGACAAATTTTACAACAACATTCATAGGGAAAATCCTATGGTGAATCAAAAAAAAAATAAATGGATCCAACATGACTATAAGAAAATGTTTTCAGTATGATTGGGGAATAAAAAAATTAGATTCCCTATAAGTTTTAATTATAAATAATTTATTATTTTTTTTATGTTGTATCGTGATTAGTATAGGATGGTAGACAAACCGTGCATCTAAAAGTCAATAATAATATATTAGAAAAATCATCCCACATGGTCATAATTTATCGTTTGGTTTACCATTCACCTTTCCCATAAACTATTGTAAATTTCCCTAAAAGAGGTTTCCTATTTATACTACAAAATTTATTTCAAAAATATAAATATAAAAACACATATCTTTATGTTGCAATATGGGTGTGACATGGTTTCAACCCGTGATACTAAAATTTTTACATAGACCATGTTTCATTTATTATATTTATTAAAAAAATATGTATTAATTGTGGATAGTATAAAATTTATATATTTATATTTTATATTTTATGGTGGGATGTTTATTTTTTTGATTAAAATTTATTATAAATAATGAACATGCTCAAAGGGGTATATTTATTCTACGTATTGTATTTAAATTTTTCTTGTATATTAATACATATATTATAAAGGATATGTTATATTTTATATGATTCCAATGAATTAGTTTACATATTCACCTTTAGAGACAACATATGCTTAACATGCATATATTTTAAATAAATTATATATGTTAAATCATTGAATCCATCAAATAAACTACCATTCCTAGAAAACAAAAATTTAGTGTCTTTGGTTATTAGCAATGTAAATATATTGTTACACATTATATATTTAGTAACATACTTAGAAGTAAACACAAAACACTTCCATATTAATATAAATTGTTATATATTTTTATATGGAAGTTAAAAATAAAGAAAGAATGAATACTAAAAACAAAGTGAGGGAAAATGTATCAATGAGTCAAAGATTTGATATAACATATTCTATTATTAAAAAATTACCAGGGGAGAAATAAATAATTAAACTAAACATAAAATCATAATATTTTTCTATATATCATGATATAATGTCTTATAACATTAAAAACTCATATACATTCCATGTCATAAATGTAAAAAATATATAATGACCACAATCTATAAAACATAACATATATTTGATGTGTGGAGAAAAAACAATTATATAAAATAATACATGTTGGATTATAAAACACAGCAACTCATCCCATGAGATAGTCATTCATGAAACACATTATGATGTCCAGAAACATATAAGATTACATAAGACTATCATGTATTCCATAAAATAGTGGGCCAAACATATTAATCCTAAATCAAATTGAATATTTAGTATCAAAACATTCATCCCATAGTGGATCAAGTATGAAAATAAGAATCTTATAGTGGATCAAGTATGATATGCACATCATATAGGTGTCTCAAGAGATGCAGATCATTAAAAAAGAATTGTAGGGATATATATGACCCCGACCATTCACACAATGATTAAACATATTTATTTTATACATGAATTCAATCACAATTCATATCACAAAAAATAACTAATAAAGAAAATTACACTCATAACCTTTTATTATGGTATCACATAAGACGTCATTAAGAGTTAGATTGATTAAAACCAAAAAATAATAAATCTTCCATTGGAATTATATCATAAAATAGCATGTACTAAGATAATGTACACTAATCCATAACAAATTTAATATTTTTATATAGAGAATTAAATGAATATGAAATCATTAAAAGAGATTTCATAATACATTTCTAACATTATCATAAAAAGATAACATTACAAGTAACTTTAATAAATTATGTTTTTAAGGTGAGAAAAAGTAATTCTAAAAAATATATTTTTAATGTCTCAAAAATAATATAACATAAAAATAAAATATTTTATTTTTTTTCAAATTTTTAGTGTAAGATAAAAAAAATTATACAAATTAAAATTAGAAACAGTTTATATTTTTCATGTATTTTTATTGAAAACAACAAATCAATAAAATGATATTAAAATTTATTTTGAATAAAATAAAGAGAAATATTAAGAGTATAAAAGATAATATAACATTTTATATATATTATAAAAAAACATTTGTTCAATTAATGAGTAGAGACTTCAAAGAAAATGACCCATTAGAGAATATGTGAATTAATCTTTACAATGTCAAATTTTTATCATGATTAAAATCTTTCATGGAATATGATTTGAATTAAATATATAATTTCCCAATATATAAAAAGAGAATTATATATGAATTAATGAAATAGTTGGAGTATAATAAAATAATAAGGATATATTAATTGTAGAAGGATTTTGGATTAATGAAATGGAATAAGAGTAAAAAACATATTATTAACATTTCATCTTGTTTAAATGTGCATTATCCTCCAGTATAATAATGATATATTAATTAACCTTCTATTTAAAAAGATTCTTGATACTAATTAACTTATATATAAATATTAATTATTCTAATTATTAATTTCTTATTTCTTATTTTTAACATGAATGGCCCGAATGCCTTATTTTTTATTTTATTATGGATAATACCCCTTTTAAGGGTTCAAGGGGAACCCGTACATGACCCGTAGGCCCAAGGTACAAGGCCCAACTAACCCGCAATACATGACCTGAAGGACCAGAGGCTTACCATGCTCAACACATGACTCTTAGGCCCAGACCACTTGAACTAACCCTCCCCATATTCTACATTATTGATCCCCTAGCTCCCCACCTTGCATTTCTGATTGGATAGAATTTCCCTCTACAAAGCTGCACGATTCCTGGTCCGGATGGCGGCTGTCATACACTCTCATTCTTCCAATCTGGTCAGCTCTGCATCTGGTAGCTTCTGCTCTTGTTGCTCTAATCCTCTTCTAGGGCCTGTTCTGTTTGAACAGGGATACTCCATTTTTTACATGGCCCGAAGGACCTATGGCCTGAAGGTCTTTGATGACTCTAAGGCCCTTAAGACCCGTAGGCCCAAACCTGTAGCCCAAAGACTCAAATCTGGAGAATAGTTCTTGTTGCTATAGTACCGAACAATAACTGCTACAGTGCTGCTATAGTAAAATGGAAATTCTCCTCCACCAAATTTTGAACCTGGGTCTCTTGGATGCTAACAAGGATCCCTTACCAATTGGGTACGGGATTTTTGGCATTATTTTTTAGTTTTAGTTAATATTTATCATCCTTTGTTTACTGATTGAACAATTTATCTCCCTTTTTGGTAAATTATTTTTTGCTCTAGTTTCTTGTTTAAAAAATTATCATCTTTTTATTATTCATGTTATTAGAATATAATATCTTCCATGAGTTATGAATTTCTAGAATCATTCCATTGAATTTTTTAGTAAGACTATTAAATAATACATCTACGGGGAATTATTTTTGGTAAATTTTAATGACTAATAATTGATATATTAATAATTAGTAAAGAAATATATTAACATTAAAAATAGAAATATGTATCCTTTTAGTCATTTATTACATATCATACTTGTAATTACCTTTCCATTTTTGTTAATTGTAATTTTTTTGTTAGGTCACCCCTAATAAGAATAGACAATAATTTAATAGTGATTAGGGTTTTGAAGAGGTTTTTTATTTTAGTATCACTACAACAAATCTATATTGATATTATTTAGATATTATCAAGTACATTTATTGGCATGTAAAAGTGGTTGATGAAAAATAGTAGAAAATAATTGATTATAGAAAAGATAATATACCTATAGAGAATAAAAATAATTTTTGGCGTGACATTTCAAAATCATGTCTTTGGATATCCCTTTAGTAACTAGATATATAAAAAAATAGATTACTACTTTTGAAGAGAAAAAATATTTTCATATTGAAGAGTAATCCAATGGAGAATAGTTGTATGTATGGGGGAGTGGAGTGATCAAATATTAATATTAAATGAGAGATAGTAAGTTATAAACTTCGGTTATTTATGGGATTATTGATTGACCCACATGGGTATTATGTGAGATTTCTTATGAAATATCAGTGATACATGTATTATCAATATCCACACACATAAAAGGACATATAGAATGTGTTTTTACAATTTTCATTCCGAAAAATAAAAATGACGTTAATTTACCTCCTTTTATATAGTTTTAATATTTACCCTAGTAATTATATCTTAAACAAAAAATAAATTTCACACAATGCCAAAATTTTACAATATTAATATATAATTTATTATTATTTAATAAAATTTTTTAAAATATGATTTATTTAACTTTTAATATATATACAAAAATATTTTCTATAGAAAAAATTCTTTTTATGAATTTATAATTCATAATAATTTATCCTATATACTTTAGAATAAATTTATTTAATATATATTTTTATATAAATTAACATCAAATTCAGTAAAAATTAAATATAAATAAATTTATTTAATTTAAATAAAAAACACACTTGACATTTAAAAAAAATTTAAAAAAATAATTATTGTTGTTTCCATGGAAACAAGATCTAACTATGATAAATTATTTTTTATTCAAATTAAATTCTTAATATTTTTTTTACATTTTCTGACAAAAAATATTAAATTAATTTAATGAGATTCAATTACTAGATGTGATAAAAATCTGTTCACAAAATATATAAAACAAATTTGCAAAAAATCTTTGTAATCGGAAAGAGAATTTATACATATTATTTTATTTGTAATAGCCATTATATAAATCATTATTTATCTATTTATATATATTATCAATATATTTTACTCATATCAGTATTAACTTGTGATGAGTTTAATTTATTATGAAAAAATTATACAATACATAAAAAACCATTCTTCAAAAAAATCCTTTCATTAACAAAATTTTCCAATATTATATTAAAATTATTAATTTTTCTGAAGCCAATAAATTTTTCAAGTACATTGGTATTAATATATTTATTATTATTTAATTAATATTATCATTTCTTCAATAAAAGTAGATCAAATAATTTGTGACACACGCGCACACATATATATTTATGTTTTTTAATAAAATATATTCATTAAATATTATCTTTTTGCATCATTATTTTTTATATTATTATTTTCAATTGGTTATATATCTAAAGTATACTTATGTTATAATTATACATTTAATGTCCATATTTTCAATTTTTTTTGAATTATCATTTTTCCAATGATCAGATAAATAATAGCCATTTTTTCCCATATACATTACATCCCTTTCATTACCAAAACATTTAATCCTATTCACTAAATTATCTCTCAACAAGTCTATAATATTTACAATTCTCTATGTTGTTTCAGTGGTTTTAATCAAGTTAATGATATTCATGTAAAAAGTAGATTATTTATTTTTGGATAATGAAATATTTTTTATTTTTGTAATTATTCGTTCTGTATTTTTCTTATTTATATTTTAAGTTTCATTCTAATATATTATAAATTTTTATCATATACATTTACACTTTATCTCAATAAGATATATCACTATTGTTTTTATATCAGTATTTCTTATGAAACATTATATTAAACACATAATTTATTTTAATGGAAATTAATAATAAAATATTAGTGTTAACTTTCAACCCGTTATAATATAATTTATCCATCAATGTTCTGCTATTAGGATGAAAAAATTAAGGGTTTATTAGAATCATTACATTTTTATGTTCCCATATAGATTACCAAAACATATGATTTAACCAGATGACATTGACTAGGTGGGTTTTATTCATTCAAATTACAATACCATTTACATGAAAGATCTTTATTAGTTGTTCCTCATATGAGAGATCATGTACCAATTTGAAAACATTTGAGTTTTTTATACATTATTGATCAGGTATATACATATCCATAATAATATCATGAAACACATCATATACTAGAGAGATAATTATTAGGAGTTTTAAAATATAATCCCCAATCATTACACGATCTAGAATTTCAAAAAGGATTAATGTATATTGAGATCTCTTTTCCCATCATCTCAAAATTCATTATCCAATTCCAAAGATATGTTAAGGATTATATTTTCCCAAACCTCAATATTTTTATCATGTAGAAAATTATCTATATAGGTATTATTTTTTACATGGTAATACTAATTTAATATATAATTTATTGATTTGAACATATTTTTTTATCATTTATAGATCTTGATCAGTTCATAATAACTTTCTCTATCAAACATCAACCCATCATTTTTTATTTATAAATCTATTCAGAAACAAATATATATATATATATATATATACATTCATATGAATGAATTTGGATTAAATATTTAATACAATAATTATATAAGAAAATATCTAAATGAATATATTAATTCTATAATACTTTGATATTCATTGAGCATGATCCCAATATATCTACAGTAGTTTTAATTGTCTTTTAATGTAGTCCCTTAGTTTGAGGATGATATATCATTCATGAATTCAATTATTTATCAAATTACAATTGAATACTAACCATGAATATTGATTTGAACTTGTATCTCAATAATATAAAATTTAACATGGTAGTCAATTTAGCCTTACCACAATCATGAAGTATATCTTTACAAGAGTATTGAGTGAAAAATCCTCTTTAATACTAATAATTTATATATGAATTTTATGTCTATGAACCACTAAAAAATTGAAATATAACATATATGAGTTGTACAAAACCCGAAGATGTAATAAATAGTCATGTTATCCCATTTACATAATTGTATGGATAATTATTGAATCATCAACACATATTGAAACATTTTGTATTCTTTTTCTAGAATACCACACATAGAGATAAATACTGCACAATATCTCTCATCATATTTCCTCATAAGAAGTGATATTTAAGATCTATAAAAATAATTCTGATTACTAGGTTAATATAGAGGGATGTGTTATATTCATAATTAAAATTTTCCTTTTTCAATTTTGTCTTTGATGGGAAACATATTTATTTACTGGATAATATCACTACATTATTTAAAAATTTAGTCTTGGGAATACTTTATACCTTTATCTCATGCCACACATCATTTCGTCTTGAAAACATTGTCTTTTTTAATAGATATAGATGAGTAATATAACATTAAGGATGGGTTATTCACTATTCCTTAATGATTACAATATAAATTAATTTAAAATTCATAAAAATTGTGTCCCATTTAAAAATTATCAAGGTTTGGGAAGGATGATCTATTCTAAACGAAGCATCAATGACCATGTTTTCATGACCCATCTTCACTGGGATAAGGGAATGGATAGAAAATTTTCACACAAGTCCTTCCTCATGTTGAAGGAGAGATAATGACCCCTAATTCAGGCCTTAAATGGTCCCCATAGTGGGGACTAGAACAAAGGGTATAGAATCAAACATAATGTGGAAGTAGTTACCCTTTTTATTTAGTAGGATTGGAAGATACGATGGTAAAAACCCAAAAAACTACAAAATGGAAGGTAAACATAAATCCAAAACCGATTCTAATATGTATGTTAAAAGACAAACACATACAAGTTCAATAAAAATTCCAATGGGAAAATTTCAAAAGAAAAAAATAGCAACAAAAATTGTCTCCATGTCTGAGCTAATACAGTCACGCACGGTCCCTAAAATCTTCCTGGAAACCTGAAATTAGTTTTATATACATATAGTGAGTATATAGGTATACTCAGTAGGGAAAACCAAAATCTCTCATTCACAGGTGGGGGATAATATAATGCCTCATGAGATAATAGAGATAACTGAAACACCTAGAAAGGAAAACCTTCCACCCAACCTCACCAAGGCACGCTCCCCAAATAACTCATTCCAGGTAAAGTAATAGTAATAGAACATCAACATTTGGGTACCTTTCTCCACTTTCCCAATGGTTATTTAAGACATCCAACGCATCAGACCTCCCCCACCATTTTCACTACAGTCTAACTACCGCCCCAACAACAACCTTATGGGCCACCTCAACCACATATCATGCCCACAAACACCTAGGCCACAATAACCACACACATACCTACCCACAGATACCTGGTCCACAACAACAACCATAATTCCCGAAGACACCTGGGCCACATCTTGAAGACACTTAGGAAAAAAAAATTGCTCACACACACCTGGGCCAACCACCACAACTACCCTGCCCAAAGAATCTTGGACTATAATGGACCTAAGGCCATCAAAACCATCCTAAAGTGTCTTGGGCTACTCAGTAAAGGGAAAAAACGGGAAAATAACCATCCCCTCATTGGAGTGTTGGGAAAAAAATCCTCCACCATGAAATGGGGGGTGTTCTGCATAAAGTGCTCACCTTGGGTGGGGCACAAACAAGAAACATTAGAAAAAAATCATACATATAGGTAAACAAGCACTCATTCCATCCTAAGTGTTCCAAAACCATCCCATACAAAAAACCCTCCTTACTATTCATTCATAAAAAGCACAATAGACACAACCAAGTAACAACTCATTCTCGAAAAAAATTACCATTTAACCCATTCTTGTTATCACTTTCAAGTGGTTCCATTTAAATAATTCTTAACTTCTAGAAAACTTATAGGCATATCCATAATCCAAGCAAGTAAAAATAGACAAGCAGCGAATTAAGCATTCACACCCAGTTCTCTTGTAAAGTCACAACAACAAAATGGATTTGTGAGATCCCTTGAAGTATGAAAACCAAACCAAGACCCAATATATGGCCCCACACAGCCCCAAATCAACAAAAATCAACTTCATAATAGGGGATCACATACCTACCATGTCACCTCACTATCATCAATCAAAACAACCATACACATCACCAGAACAGAGCAAGGGAGTTTTCAAATTTAAACACACCATTCCTTTAGTTCCTTCTTCCTGTTTGGTTAACCAGGGTTACCATACAAGGATTCTTATTCAAAGGGAATCCATTTAACCACTTTAGTATACATGATTAACTAGATTCCATGTTACATCCATTCAATCACTGAATTATCTAGAAAATAGAGGTTCCTTACTGCATAAGAAAGGACCACTGATGACCACGATTTTCAATGGACATAATCCAATACAATTCACAACATATAAGAAATGTTAGAAGAGTAAAATAGAATCATCCAACACACCCCTTCATCATTTAAAAAAAACATTCATTATCTTTTTAAGGATGGGTTTGATCCATCCCCATAAGAACATTATCATACCAACCCTGCATCATACACAGTAAAGAGAGATGAAGGAAAAAAAGACTACTTGTATGATCAATGATCAAAAAATTTCTCCATGCGCCACGAACTAGGGATGCACGACTTGCATAGAAGGAACTATGAGGACTCCAAGAGTGAGATAGAAAGGATCTAGCACAAGCACACCACTAGCCTCGCGAAGGGGGACTCAAAACCCACCCCAGAAAGGAAAGAGACCTGACAAGAAGAAGAAAGAATCCTCGTGTGATAAAATGTGAGATCCTGGAGTTACAAGATATGAAACCTTGAACGACTTTAAAGGTGGATTGTGGTTTCTCCACATAGTTGCGTGGTTACACATTATGGAATTAATTGTTACTTAATAATCCTCCTCAGAGTGGTGGAAATAACAATTGTGAGTTAAATGGTTTCCTGAAAATGCATAACAGGGGGTGAAACTATAAATGCCTAAAATAGTTTGACATCGAGGAAAGTGGACATATGTTTGGGTATCCCCAAGGGTCACCCAAAAAAAGTGGGTTTAAAACATCTTTTATTTTCTTCAAAATGGTCTTAAACCTCTTTAAAGAAGTATTAAAACTTAAATCAGTCATTACCAATAAAACTGGGGAAAGAAACCCCAACACCCCCCCCCCCCACCCTTGTGGCACAGAGTGGGTGAACCACCTATTAGTGGGACTGATCAATGACAAATTGATCAAGATGTTCCGATCAGGACACACTGATCATGACCCACCGATCGGGGTAGACCGATTGGGATTCACCAATCGGTGTCACCAACAGGTGACACCATGGTGACGCCCTTTCACCGACACTAGCGCTATCCTCACTCACCCATGGTGTGTAATCCACCCCAAGCACCAGATTTTGACAAATTAATGGACCAGAAGTGTCTGGGACATTCCATCATATACTTTTAAAACTATTCTTGTCCTCAAGAATTAAAACCAAACCCTAAGAAAATAGAGTGGTCTGAACAACCACCTCACAGGATACCTCTCATGAGTAAATCACTTTAATGAATCTTGATTAGGGATTAGGTCCTCATCTCCCCATAGTTAGGACAATTCAGACACATTACAAAAAAAGTGAAAAATCCCATCTCGTAGTTAACAAGGTCAAAATTACATCACATCTGGTAACAAAAATTGGAACATCAAGGAACGCTAAGAACAACAACTCAAAACAGCTCTGGGTACTTGGCGCACAATTGAACTTCTCACTCCCAATACTCTCCTCGAGGCCACCATTCATCCACAACACATGAACTAAATAGATGTTTCATCCACAAAGCACATTCTCCTTTTGATCCTCAATCCTCACTGCTCGCTCCATGAATGTAGCTTCGTCCCCTATATCAAAATCTCCCTAATCAATGACATGGGAATTATCATGTAGATATCAATGAAGCTAGGAGACGTGGAAAATGTTGTGTATCCTTTCCAACTATGGTGGAAATGCCAGCTGATATGCCACCTCACCATCTCAACCCAATAATTCGAAATGCCCGACGATCCTAGGAGGGAGCTTTCTCCCCTTTTCGAACCTTCACTGCAAACGTTTAGGGGAAACCTTCAATAACACATGGTATCCAATCACAAAATCCAAGGGCATCCTCATACAATAAACATATGACTTCTTCTGGTATTGGGTTGCCTTCATTCTCTCATGCACAAGCCGAACCTTCTCCAGGGGCTCTTCACTACCTCTGGTTCAAGAACACTTGCCTCCCCAACATCGGCATAGGACACTAGCGAATGAAACGACCTCCCGTATAAGGCTTAAAATGGTTCCACACCAATATTAGAGTGATAGATAATATTTTAGGAAAACAATACTAAGGGAAACTATTGTTCCCATGATCCCTCAAAGTCCAAAAGACTTTCTCATAGCATATATTTCAATGTCTAGATGGTTTGCTCTCTCTGCCCACTTGTTTGGGGGTGTAAAGTAATGCTAAGGCATAGCTGGGTTCTAAAAGCATGCTTCAATCCCCTCAAGAATCATGAGGTAAACCTTGCATCCCTATCCAAGACTATGGACCTCATAACTCCATGAAACTGCTTCACCTCATCCACATATCTCTGTGATAAGTTATCCACCGCACTCGACTACTTGATTGGAAAGAATTGATCTAATTTCGTCATCCTATCTACCACTACCTATATAGCATCACATCCTCCTTGCACATTAGGTAGTTCTATGAAGAAATCCATAAATATTCCATCACACTTCCACTTGGGGACATCTAATGGCTATAACAAACCTCTCGGGACACGATGTTTAGCCTTCACCTACTGACACCCCTGGAACCATTCCACAAACTCTTCCACTTCCTGTTTCACCCCAGGCCACCAAAACTATTCCATCATGCCTCGGTACATCTTGGAAACTCCTTGGTATATCGTTAAAAATGAGTTATGGAGCTCATGGAGAAATCCCTTGTGCATCATCTCTGGGAAAAACAACTTCCCTCGAAAAACCATCTGACTTTGACTACCCTCCAACCACCCTTCCAGAGCATTTCATTTGTCAACATGATCACACATAACTTCACTCTATAAGTATCCCTACTGATACTCCTCCAGCTACCACAATAGATTGGACTGTACAGTCATTTAAAACATACAACCTCTACCACCATCCACCCTCACATCCAGGTGTAAGGCAACCAACTCCTCCATTTCCTTCCAAGAATCCACTGATTGCTGAACAGCTTCCCTCTATGACTTCTAACTCAAGGAATCATCTACAACATTACCCTTACCTTTAGTGTAAGAGATCCCAATGTTTTAGTCCAAACGATACTCCACCCACCTTCGTTGCCACATGGTCAGGTCCTAGTGGGTAAAGATATGCCTCAAACTCATGTGATATGTGGAGACCACAAGGTTCCCCCCGATGAGGTAATGCTTCCCCAAAATCAACCCAAACACTACTACTATGAGATATATGTCATGGGTGGCATAGTTAAGCTAATGGATATGTTACTACCTATACCCATAAAATATCACTCCCTTTGTTGCATCAGTACACACCCCCAGACTAGTTCAGAAGCATCACAAAACACCTCAAACAACACCCCTTCCCCTAGCTACCATAGAATTGGGTCACTAACCAACATTTCCTTTAGATAGATAAAAGCTTATTGGCACTGCTCACTCCACTCGTACGCCTAGTCCTTTCTGGTCAAAGCTGTCAAAGGAGCTGCAAATTGAGAGAATTCGAGTATGAACATCTAAAAATTTCCTTCCAGACCCAGGAAACTACAAACCTCCATCACATTCCTGTGTGCTTCCCAAGAAACAACTACTTAATCCTTTTACATATCAACTTCAACCCCTTGATGAGATACCACAAGTCCAAGAAAATTCACTTCTCGTGTCATGAACATACACTTGGAAAAATTCCCATAGAGCTGGTGATGTCGAAGGATCACAAAGACCATCCTAAGGTGTTAGAATGTTCTTCCTCTAATCTTAATTATATCAATATGCAATTGATGAACAAAATAATGAACCTATCCAAAAACCCATGTAAAATAGATTTCATGAGACCCATGGACACAACACGTGCATTCGTAGCACCGAACTTCATGACTACAAACTCAATGTGCCCATACCTACACCTGAAATCACTATTTGGGATATCATTGTCTTTCACCCTTAAATAGTGATACCCATAATACAATTCTATATTAGAGAACCAACATGGTCCCCTCAGCTGGTCAAAGGGATCATCTATCACCAGGAGAGGGTAACGATTCTTGATTGTTTTCTAATTATTCCTTCAGCTGTCTATGCACAATCTGGGACCACCATCTTCCTTCATTGCGAAAATGAATAGATCACCCCATGGAAACACACTGGGTCAAACAAAATCCTTCTCCATCAGATATTCAATATGAATCTGCAACTCCTGTAACCCGTAAGGTTCCATCAGATAGAGAGCTATCTAAATCAGACTGGAACTGTTTTGTAAGTCTATCCCAAAATCAACATCAGTTAGAGGGGGTAGAATCACAACCTCTTTGAGAGAAACGTCCAGGAACTCTCTAAAAACTCCCATAACATCCATCATATTAGCATCCACTGATTCTACTGAAATCTCAGACAACATAGAAATAAGAGGCTCCACACGCTATATCCCCACCTAACAACTCCATTTTCCAACAAAAGCCACAAGTTGGCCATCCTCATCAGAGAACATGACTCTTCTTCGGAAGCAGTTGATAATAGCGTGCACAGAAAATAGCCAGTCGTTGCCTAAGATGACATCATAAAGATTTATTTGATGTATAAGGATATCCCCACTAGGCTTATGTGTCCCAACATCATTTTTCATTTTCATCCAACATGAAATAGTCTGGTATGACCCCCAACTAGTGTACTCGGCACCAGGGGAATGTATATTATCTCTAAGTCTAGGCCCAAGGAATGGGCTAGACCGTGTGTAACGAAAGAGTGTGAAGCTCCTGAATCGAACAAGGCACAGGAAAGAGTGTTAAACAAGTTGATCGTACATTGAACAACATTCGGGCCCTGCTAGAACTATTGCCTCTGTGGTGTGCAACTACCCACACCCAACTCCTCTTCCCCTCGGATGTCAGCCACCTCCCTGACCAAGACCAGGTCGAGGTCCCTAAGGAACACCCTCAGGTCGGCTTCCTCCTAAAACGTCTACTCTCAAAAGAGTGGGAGCTCGTTGTCCTTCCTACAACTGCTGAAATTGACTGGCTAGAAACTAATGCTACTAAGGTGGGATCTCAACCTATCCACCCCCATTTTACTACACTCATTCCAGGAACTGATTCCTAAGGTTCCCACAGCTTCCACAGACAAAGAACCTCAGTCCAGGTCCCATAAGGAAAGGGTGATGACTGAGAGATCGAAACTGTAACTGTTGGGGCAAGCTCCCCACTAGTCATAACCTAGAAGACCTTGATGTTGGAGTCCTTCTACTGATAGACATCCCCTTTGACAAGCCCAACTGGCTTCCCTCTCTCAGAACACCTCCTAGAGTGTGCACCCTCTTCACCACTTCAGCCTTCTTCTAGAGTTCCAAGTACGTCGGTAGGGTGAAGTTAGTAACATCATACTAAAGAGAAGGTCGAAGTGCATTTTATAAATGTCTCCCCAGAGACTCTTCATCCGTAAAAGGATCCTGGGAAAAACAAATAAGATCCTTGAAGTTGATCCCCAACTCCCTCACTAACATACTCCCCTAATGAAGGGAGAGTAACTCTTTCCTCTTCGCAGACTTCATCGTAGAAGAAAGGAATTCCCCCAAGAACTCCTTCTCGAAGTTAGTATACAAAATCTCACTCTCCATCCTCTCTCTAAGGTAGATCGTCCACCACTGATGTGTTTCTCCTCTCATCTGACTGACTTCCAATAGAACATAGTTCTTAGCCGGGGCCTGGATCCAGATGAAAGCTATCACAAACTCCTTGAGCCGGCTTTTGGTCTCTAAGTCTAAAATGCTACCCTCTTACATCCCAAGAGTCTTCCACTGAAAGGAATGAATCGACTTCTACTACGAGTCTTCCTCCTTTTCTCGATCATCCCTCAGCTGATAATCCAGATCATCCTCTTGGGCCTCGATCGCCCGCACTATACGTGGTCATCATCTGGGTTCCATAGCTATGAGGTAAATAATTAATCCCTAAGACCGAGTAGTGTAGAAGATTTCTTTCAAAATTTTCATAGAATTTATATTTATATTAAATCCCCAAAATACCCAATACACACAGGAACAGAAGTCATTTTGATTCATGTACATTTCCTAGGGTCTCAACCCTGCAATTAGTGTAGCCTAACATGGTCATTAGGTTGGTCTAGAGTCCTTGCATCTGATCAAAAGGGTCCATAAAATCTGAGGTCCTAGCAAGTTTTCCCTGGACTATTTCACGCACTAAGATTTCCTAACACTATTACCCTACCATGCCATGAAATGCTCACTCTTCCTAACCACAAGATCCATCCAAACTCTTAACCATCAGCCTTTGATAAAAAAAATTCATGACCTGCCTTCACTGAGATGAGGGAAGGGATAGCAAATTTCCAGACCCTTCCTTCCTCATGTTGAAGAAGAGATAATGAACCCCTGTTTCCTACCTTTAATAGGCCCCCAGAGTGTCGACTAGCACCAAGGGTATAGAGTAACACGTAATGTGGAAAGAATTACTATATTAATATAGAAGGATCAGGAGATACAATGGTAAAAACCCAAATAACTCCAAAAATTAAGGTAAAAGTAAAACCAAAACACATTCCCATATACATGTTCCTAGATAAACCCATATATGTACAAGAAAAACTCCAAAGGGAATACACAAAAATAATGAAAACATCAATGATGACTGTCCCAATATCTGAGCTAGTATAGTCCCACATGGTCCCTGAAATCCTCATAGGTACCTGAAAAAAGTTTTATATATACAGGGTTAGTATACATGTATACTTAGTAGGGAAAACTAAAGGATCTCGTGCACAAGTGGGAGGACAATCTAATGCCTCGTGAGAAAATAGAGATAACGAAAACACCCAGTAAGGTAAAATATCCACCCAGCCTCACCAAGGTACACTCCCCCTATAATACTAGTCTGGTAAAGTAATAGTAATAGCACATCAATATTTAGGTACCCCACACTGCTTTCCCACTGATTATTTAAGACATCCTACGCATTAGACCCCCCCACCACTATTTTCACTACAGTCCCACTACCTCCCCAAAAACAACTTTATAGGACACCACAACCACGTATCCCACCCATAGACACTTGATCCACAACAACCACACACATCCCCACCCTGAGACACCTAGGCCACAACAACTACTAACACGCCCATAGACACTTGGGCCTCATTCTGAAGACACTTGGGAAACAAACTGCTCGTACACACCATGGAAAACCACCACAACCACCCTTCCCAAATAATATTGGGCTATAATGAGACTTAGGCTATCACATCCTACCCAAAGAGTATTGGGATACTCAAAAAAGGGAGAAGAAAAAGTGCTAATAAACATCTACTCATAGGAGTGTTGGGAAACCCCCCCCCCCATGAAATGGGGGAGTTTGGAACGAAGTGTTCAACTTGGGTGGGGCGCGAATATGAAACATAAGAACTAAATAACACATATAGGTAATCAATAACTCATCCAAACCTAAGGGTTCCAAAACAATCCCATACATAAACACCCTTGTTACTATTCAATCTTAAAAAACACAACAACCACAACCAAGTCACAACTCATTCCCAGAAAACAATTTCACATTAAACTCATTATTATTATCACATTCAAGTGGTTCCATTTAAATAACTACTCACTACCTAGAAACTAATAGGCATAGCCACATGCCACAAAAGGAAAAATAGCCAAGCAGAAAAATTAGCATTCACACCAAGTTCTCTTGTAAAGTCACAACAACCAAAGAGATTCATGAGATCCCTCAATGTATTGGAACCAAACCAATCCCCATTATATGTCCCCACATAGCCCAAATCCATAAAAAACATCACAATAGGGGATCCCATCCACATCCATGTCACCTCACCAGCATCAAGCAGAACAACCATACACATCCCCAGAATAGAGAAAATGAGTTTTTAGATTTAAACACACCAATAATTTAGTTTCTTATTTCATTTTGGTTAACCGGGGTCACCACATAAGGATTCTTATTCATTTGGAATCCAATTAATCAATTGAATTTATCTAATTAATGAGTTTACATGTTACATCCATTCAATCATAGAATTATACAGAAAACAATAGTACATTAGTGCGCAAGAAAGGACCACCAACAGCCACAATTTTCAGTGGACATAAGCCCAAACAATTCACAACATATAAGAAACGATAAAAGAGTACAACATCATCATCAAACAGATCCCTTCATTATTTAAAAAACCATTTATTATCTTCATTAAGAGTTGGTTTTATTTATACTCATAGGAAAATTATCATACCGACCTCGCATGATATATAGTAAAGAGATATGAAGGAAAAAACAATACTAGGATGTTTAATAATAAAGGTTTCTCTCCATGCACCATGAATTGGGGATGCACGACATACAAGGGAGGAACTCCGTGGAATCCAAGAGTGAGCAAGAAAGGCTCCAGTATAGGCTCACCAGTATCCTTGGGAAGGGTGACTCCAAACACACCAAGGAAATGAGAGAGACCATACATGAGAAATAAAGAATCCTTGTACGATAAAAGGTGTGATCCTGGAGTTATGAGATATCAAACCTTGAACAGCTTTAAAGGCAGATCATGGTTTCTCCACACGGTTGGGTGGTTACAACTGATGGAATTAATTTTTATTTAATAAATCTCCTTGGAGAGGTGGTGATAATGAAAGTGAGTTAAAGGGTTTCCCGAAAATGCAAAAATGGGGGTGAAACTGTTAATCCACAACACAGTGTGACATAGAAGAAAGAGGCAACATGTTTTGGTAACCCCAAGGGTTTCCAAAAAAATGGGTGTTTAAAACATATTTTATTGGCTCTAAAATGGTCTTAAACCACTTTAAAGATGCATTACAACATAAAGGTGTCGGTATTGGAAAATCTGGGGAAAGAAGCTGCAACAACCCCCCCCCCCCCCTTGTGGCACCGATCGGGTGAGCCACTGGTTGGTGAGACCGATCGGTGACATAGTGATCAGAACACATTGATCTCATACCCACTGATCGGTGACACACCGATCGGGGTTCACCGATCTGTGTCACTGATAGGTGAAGCCATGGTGATTCCCTTCCACCAACATTGACGCCATTCTCACTCACCCATGGCATGTAGGCCACCCCAAGGACATGATTTTGACAATGTAATGGACCACAAGGGTATGAGCAATTACACTTAGTTTCCTTTAAAAATTTATAATGAATTTAGAAAGTAAAATATCTTTTTAATTAAAACCATATCCACATCCCCATGTTAAAACCATTAAGTGTTAAAAAAATTAATATCTAGTGATAATTATATATATCACACATTTCAATATAGATATAATCATTCCAAATAATTTATCTAAATACTACTGCCACCAGATCCAAGGAATGTGTTGGGTATTTGTTATCCCTGGTTACAATTTAACCCAAAGAATAATATATTTCTATATCATTTGTTTAATAATAGATACAAATCCATTCATTGAAGTAACCATATATGTAAAAAACAATTATCCACTACTAGGTTGTGTGAGAGTATTTTTAGTTAAAACCCTCTTATTATTATACTTTAATCTATATTCACATTATTCAATCCATAGAAATGTCACCCTTTTGGGTTAAAATGGATTAAGGGTTTAATAATCATGATAAATTTCTTACATGATATTTATAGAATCCTTTAAATCCGAGGAAACAAAGGATCTATGTCATAATGGTTTGTATGGGATATTCTTCAATATCTTAATTCATTAATGGATCCACTAATTTCTCTTCAATTATTATTACAAAACCCATGAAGGATGAATTTTATTGTTGAAACTCACAATTTATAGAATTTTTATACTATTTCTCCTTCTCTAAGATCATTTTGGAAACCCAAAACAATTATTAATGTTCTTTATTTACAAAAAATGTATACAGATATCATCAATAAAGACTAAAACATATTTTTCTAGAGAGTCTCTTATGACTTTATTTATCAAATCCAGGGAGATTATAGAATAATTAGTAAATCTAAATGGAATCCTTGTGAATACATTGTGTGGATATCTCATATATATTTCTATGTTTTTCATACCATATCTATTTATTGATTGTATCAAGATCAATAATCCAACACCATAATGTATTGGTCCTATTTAATTTAATTGAATAAAGCATTAATAAAAATTAATTGATATAATTTCTTTATCATGTTATTTTGTTTAATATAATTATCAAAAAGGTGTATTACTCTAGACTTCTTATAAAAATGACGACAAGTGCACCCAATACTAAAAAACATGGTAATATGAAACCCCTATCAATAATATATTGACATTTATTCTTCACATTTTCTAATTCAACAGATTAAATTCTATAAATAATGTTTAATATAGGAATAAAAACATGTATAAATATGATTAAAAATGAATCCTCATTTTATGGGATATTATATGTTATATTATTATTAAATGAATCTATATAATAATATTTTATTATAAATTCTTCAATGTTGAGTTCTTATTTGGACACAACTATAAAAAATCTATAAATTTTATCTTTATAATGAAAATCACTATGTTTCATTCCTATAATATATTTAGTCTAATGTTTTATATAGTTAGGTCTTGAATATTACATAACTAACCCATGTACTATAATGTGGAAACTACCACTTACTATCCATTTCTTCCACAATATAATTTTTTTTAATGAAACACATTTTCTTCTAATGAAAAATGATCAATAATTTCAACATAAAATCATATTTATTTATATCCATCCATAAAAACTATGAAAATATTTTAATATAATAGAATGAGTAAAGAAACATCATAATTATATATATTAAAAGAAACAAGAAACTCGTTAGTCTATGAAATCACTAAGAATTTCCCTTCTCAAAATAAACATTGACTTTAAAAAAACATTTCTACCTAAAAAATTAATAAGAAAATAATTCATAAAGAATATCATAAGAAATATTAATGGAAAAAATAAAACTCTTAAATTATTCTTTATAATAATGAAAAACTCATGAAAAATTTGCACAAAGTTATACATTCGAATCTTTAAAAGTAGAAGAATATTATATTTTATGATTATTCTCATTATTTTACATTTAAAATCAAAATATTTATATGAAATATTATAGAAAAAATAGATAAATAATGTAGCTTACATGAAAATAGTTTTCATGTCACTCTTACAAATATAATAATCAAGATTTATATTCTAATAATATATTAGGATGAATTTATATCCTGTTAACTATGTCCCTATAACCAATACATTGGAGAAATATATTGGGATCCCCATAATCATGATCTTTATAGATATCACCCTTTATCATAAAAAATTCAAAATAAAAAAAACCTAATAATAATACATGAATTATTTCAATTACATTATCATACATATAAAAATATAATTTTCACCCATGATAAAATAGTTCTGGATATTGAAATATCTATTCTATTTGAAAAACTTTTTAAAATACATGGGAAAAAGGAAAGAGATGTTTTTGTTTAAATAAAATATGTAATAATATAATGGAACCATATCATAAAATAATGGTTTTGTGGAAAAAATCAATCTACATCACATACATTTAAATAAAAAAGTCATTTTACCATATTTTCGTAATGTTCTTTATAAAAAACCTAGAAACATTCATTTTAAAAATATTATAACGAAATAAAAAAGTGACATAAAAGTTACTTTAAAATTCACTTATTTTCATGAAACTGAATCATTCAAAAAATTTATTAATTATGGAATGGAAAGATTTTATTTAAAAAATAAATCTCTAAAACTTTTAATATGGGGTTTTATATTAATGTTTCCATAACCTGGATTCAATCTCATCACATTTGTTCATTATACTCCTAAAGGAATAAAAATGACAATTATTTAGTTTTTTATAGAATTTTATAATTTTTATTATTTATTTTATTTTATTTCTTTCATGATTAATACAATTACATAATTAATGAATTTCACATTGGATGTTTTGACGAAAATCAATTTCTTTGTCAAAAATGTCATCAGTAGTTTTAATATGGTAAAATAGTCATTATTCTATAATCTCCAAAGTAGTAATAATTACATGATTTTAATTTCTAAACCTAAACTATACATTTAAAACTATTAATGAAATATAGTTAGGGAAAATAAACTATGTTACAATCATGAAGATGATTGACCATATAATAAAATGAGTAATGTTTCCATTTTAAAAAAATTATGGAAATAAGGTAAATTTTACATTACCATTACATAATGAAAAATGTTTCATTAATATAATATAAATAAATTAAATCCATAATTTTAACCAACCATGAATGGCTATGATGGAAAACAAATTACACATGTTCGCGATGCAACATTTCACTATATACACGAGTGATTTTTTCAATTAAAATTTTATATAATAAAGAGATATATATAGGATATTACATTAATAGAAAAATATATCAATATATTAAATATACTGGTTTCTTTATTTCATATTTTTTGAAGATTATTTTATGGTGGTAGAAGAAAATAATATAATGAAAACCATTTATTAAGAACTACACCTCTATTTCGGACAAACCTTTTACGTTTATTTTTAAATCCTTACTAAAATGATTTTATGATAAAAAAGGAACTCTAGAATGTGGGTGTAGATTTTAGGTAGGTATTTGGGAAGGTATTTGATGAAAGTTTGTTCTCAGAATATGTGAGGACAAGAGGAGAGGTGGTTCTTTATTATAAGTGGGGGGAGGGGAAATCCTCAAATTACTGAAATTATTAAATTAATATAAATTAATTTTGATTAAAATGGCACAAAAAATTATATATTTTAAATTTAGATTCAGTATAAAATGTTATCATATATTAGAGTAAATTTTTAACATGTTTTGGTTATGTTTCAAACCCTAAATCATTAGTTTTAACCTCCCATAAAACTTTTTGACTATTATCACTATATAAATGTTTTTCAGTAATTTGGTTTCAAGAATGTTAATATAAAAAAAGTGACCAATAAATAGAAAATGAATCATATTTTAATCCATATACCATTCAATCTTCTAAATTTTTTTATTTTGAAGAATTATAAATCATTTAATAAAAATATTTTCATTAGAAAATATCATTAATATTATTTTTTGATCTATTCTTTTAACTTCACATTAAATTTGTAAATATAACAATTTAATTCGTATATAAACATTTAAAACATAAATATTATGCAATATTTATTTTTAAACTTCTTGCGACACTTTAATTCACCCCAAAAAATTACTTTTATAGTTTTTAAAATTCAATTATTTAATCTTTCTTCTTCTTACAGAAAATAATTGTGTCAGTTTTGCATAAGCATTTAAGGTAATAATTTCATCAATAAAAATTCACATTAAAAATATTACATAAAAATAATTTAATTTATTTCAAAATAAACTTTAATATGCATTTAATATATATATTTACTCACATCTATATCTCAAAAACATAGTGAAATTTTTTTTGACATTTCATATCCTCTCCAAGCATTGCACAAGAATTTGAATATTTCAAATTTTATATAACAACAAAATTTGTATCTATTTATAAAAATAATAAATAATAGTTCATATTTTTTAGAATACTAATGAAATTTATTCTTACATCTCAAATATTATTTTTATGATTCCAAATTTTTACTTTTCCAGTGTTATGCAAGAATTGATTTGACACTAAAAATTATTTTCATGTTTATCATGAAATAAATTATAATATATATGTTTTGAATTATTTTTTTTATATTTGCGTCAAATTATAAAAATTGATACATTACATATGTTTTTAAAAATTATATAATTTTTATTTCATTTGAATATCATAAATAATATTGTATTTCATAAAAATTTTATTTTTTAGTATTTAATAAAAAATTAAATTCTTCAAAAAAAAGTCAACAATTCATCCTTGGATAAATTTTATACTATTAATAAATGGTTTAAAAAAATTTATTTAAATTAAATTTCTATCTTTTATAGATATTATATTTAATATAAATTTAAAAAAAGTAATTAACAATTATTTGTTATATGAAAATTAATTTTACCACTTAAAATTAACTTACACCATTATTAAATATAAATTTTATTCATATTTAATTGATTATATTTTTTACAACTAAAATATAATTATTTTAATTTATGATCTAATTCAGTAATTAATGAGACTTTTCAATGAATGGAAATGAATGTTTTAAAAAAATTTATCATTTCACAATTCAATAAATAGTCAATTCTTTCATAAAAATACCAATATTACATCCTAATATTATATTGATATGATGATTTAGAAAATAAAATTATTTTTATCAAAAAAAATCTCTAAAATTTATACAAATTATTTATAATATTCTCTCATAACATTCTATAAAACCCATTTTGTATGAAAATTAAAATTTTAAGAACAATATTACAATCCAAAAATCAGAATGCTTAACATATATGAATTTATCAATAAATTATTTCTTATTGGGACATTAATATTTATATCATCATTCAATTACTTCTATGTATACTCACAAACTCAATGGCTATGTTATAATGGTCATATGAAAATAATAATATTATGTGGTTCATTTATGCTCGAGTATTCTGGTTAAATGCACTATTGAACGGAGTTTTATTTAAAAATTTCAGGGAGTTACATTCTTTCCCCTTTAATGAATTATGTCCTTTATATCTGATCTTCATATCCGCAATATTGTTTTATGAATTTTAAAATAAATATGTCGAAAATGCACATCTTAATAAGGGTTTATTAAAAAAAATTAACATTAAAGAGGTAGAGGTAAATAAGATGGTAATTTGGTTACCGCTTACCCATAAAGCGGGTATTTAGAAAATCAAAAAGAGAGAATTTTCAGTTTAATTTAATAAGAAAGAAATTATTTTCTGATATTTTTCTGATATTTCAGGATTTATTTTACTAAGAAGACATTAGATAATATACTTACATAATTTCTTCTATTTCATGATAACTCTTTCATTCCTTGGTTATACTTTTATCAATTCATTATTTGATCTTATACCTTTCTCCATGTAATAAATATTCAATAAGAATCATTTTTTATGTCTAAGTAACTAATAGAAATTTCTAAAAAATCATAGGATCAATAGATGGATAACATTTATCACACTTGTCTTTATAAATTGTCCAAACTGAAATGGTTATCATAAGTTATGATAATATCCAAAATAAAAAAATTATACATTAATAATAAAATAATCAATAATAACACCCAAAGAAGAAATTTAAAAATTAAATATATAACTATTTAAAATATTCCATGTTCAAAATGAAAAAATTAGAGGGAGTTCATCACATATTATTTTGATACCTATTTCACATTTATCAAAAAATAAACATTATTCACTCAAATGTTCATATCCATAATAATATATATACCCTAATCATGTAATGTCCAAAATATGATAATAATTTCCACAAATTAACTCAATCACAACAAGTCACATTAGAATAAAATATGATTCAACAAAGATAATCCAACACATTTTCTTCAAATAAAATCCAATCATATAAAATAATATTCTCTTTTCTTTAATGGTATATTTATTCCTAAAAATATAGGGATATTTTATCGAAAAAACATTAATTACATAATCACAAAATCATTTTTAAATCAAATTAATAACTAAATTATAGAAGATATATTGTCAAATTGTAATGACTTATAATTACCTCAACAACAAATAAAATATAAATCCTTGTGCTTATAAATACCATTAATCTTTTTTTCACAAAATATAAAGTAATTATTCAAAAAATATCCTTTTCAGATGTTAATATTATAGGTTACATATTCCTCAAAAATCATCCAAAACCAAATAAATGTATTCCAAAGTATTTCAATCACATAAAACCTTAAATTGAGTGTGTATTATATTAACCATATGACCAAAATTAATGTTATAAATCCATGATAGAATCTATTTATCTTAATTTAACTATATATGAAAACTTTCTAATATATATTGATTTCTAAAACTTGTCAAATATATATAAATTAAGGACCAAAAATTAATCAATCAATAAATTAATTAATTATAAAATAATTGAATTTATTTATTTTATAGGATATTTTTTGTTGATATTTTAAGATAATTAGGTCCTAACTCTTACATTAGAGACCCAAATATTAAATTATGTAACTTTCACTCAAAATATGTTTTTCAACATTATTAATATTTTATAGTGTAACATGCTTTCATTCAAAGAAAAATATTTTTTCCTTTAAACATTACTAATTCATTTTTCTTAATCTCCCTTAAAACATATGTATAACTTTTAAAATGTTGTATTATCACATAAATCATAACAATTGAAATATAAATATAATGAGAGAAACCAATTAGTCCTTGAACACTATTAAAATTTATAATTTTAACATATAAAATTTTAGCTCAAAATAAAAATTTTCATATCCATCAAATCAACTTTAATTATCATATTTATTTTATAAATTTTCAAAAGAAAACATATTATTAAAATAAAACTCATACTTTTTTCATTGAAATAATTAAAAGGTGGTAATTTTTAAAAAAAAATATACAATCCACAAATTAGATTTAGTGTAATAATACATTTTAAGATAATGATCATTATCTATCCTTGGGAAAATACAATATTTTAATGAAAACCCATTGGAGGAGTATATAAGTCATGTAGGTAAATTGGGGAAACAAATTCATATCAGTATTACAATGGCTCTTAAAAATAAAAAATCATACCTAGTAAAATTCAATGACTACTTTGGATTAACCAATAACTAGCTAACTCTAGGATTTTACCCAATGCATTGGAGTTATATATCAGGCTCACCCATCATCATGATCAATATCAAGATAAACCATCAATATACATAGTTTTGGAGTACCAAAAGAATGGAATATATAAACTATTTCATACTCATTATAATAGTATTATAAATATTATTTACACTAATAGGAAAAAAATACTAAATACTAAAATTACTATTCAATTTAAAAAAATTGAAGATAACTTGAAGAATAATAAAGATGTTTTTCTGAATAAATCATAACTTTTTAAGGGAATCCTAGTTTAATATAATGGCTAAATAAATGGTAAAAATCATTGACCTCATTTTTTTAATGTTGAAGCTTCTATTTTCCTTTTTTCAAAAAAATTCAGTATAACATTTATAAAAAAATTCATTTAGAAAACCATTTAATGATGTAAAAATTGAAATAAAATGTTCTATTGAATTCATTTTTTGTCCAAATTTTCATAAACCGACCATAACTAGCGATCAAGACACAACTATCCCATGTTCGCATCTATAGTATAGGGGGTGGGGATAATATTTGAAAGAAATTACTTAAATGAGAGGACTTTTCCTAAACTACATGTACGCACACAATTGAAAATCTCAATGAATAAGTGAAAATGATTAATAATAAAAAAATAGCTATAAATTAATCTAACCATGAAAATCCTGTAGGGTGTAAAAGAGTACAAAAATCTAAACTAAAAATTAAATGGTTAAAAATACACCCATAGCAATAAAGATGTCCCAAACTAAAAAAACTTCTATGAAAAAAATACTGAAGGATACTAGATGTTGATCCCCATGTTGTGAAAACCATTTGTGGTCCAAATCACCAACTCTCCCTAATCTTCTATAAAATCACCTTTGACCAACACATCGTATTCATAAAATGTGATACATATGTACAAGTTCCAAGTATGTGTGAGTATATATATACCCATTATGATACCCTAAAGGTTGAATGATGGGGTAGTAAGAGACATAATAGGAATGGAATGATAATAGATATTAAATAGTGAAAAACTCAATCCAAACCAAGTGAGTAATCTCAAAAAAACACAAAGGACACGACATGGTGTGTAGGTGGACTACACATCAAGTAATTTCCGTCCATATTAAGAGAAAATCCAAATCCAAAAAAATCATACACATTTTTGTGTCTGTGTTTGTTTTGGTATATGATTAGTAAAAAGAATCCCTAATGAGATTGAATGTGGGTTTCCCTCTCACATCCCAGCCTAAGATAAGAGTCTCCATCAGTACCATAAGTCCCTCAATGATGCCTAGTATCTCACGCATCTACCTAGATGTAGTTGTGTGTGAGTCCACACCTCACCATTATGCCACATAGTATAGGGGTATCATCTCCATGGATTGAAATCTCTACCTAGAATGCTTTGTAGTTTCCACTCGATATGTATCTGTAGAGGACCCATACCCTGGTGTGTTAGGGTAGTTCCACTCTATTGGTCGAGGAACCATTCCCCAATGTGACAGGATGTTCCAAACTTATTTCATGAGGGCATTCACCTGATTTGATAGAGTTTTACACAAAATTAGTAGAGTACCCAAAACCAAGTTGATGGTGGGATCCACTATAGTGGTTGGGGACTAGTGCCTGGTTCGTTATGGTGTTCCACATAGGTTTTAAATTGAACAATTCATTATCTGATATGGGTGTTCCAATCAGTGGGTAGAGGATCCACACCCAAGCTTATGGGAGGTTTGAAACAATATGTCTTGGACCAACACTCTAGTGTGACATGGGGTTCCAATAAAATGATCCTCTTCCAGATCACTGCAATCTTCAAGCACCTCCTATATAAGGATCCGTACATGAACATATCGTATCATATCCAAACATCCACAAAGTAGGGCACAATCAAATTCTACATGGAAACAAACTTAGGCAGTCACTCACATTCCAAAATAGAAGTGAAAATGAAGGATATATTATATGTTGAAGTTTTCTCAAAAGGAACCAAGGGGTAAATGACATGTGAGGGACCCATATGGCAGTATGGACACACTCCATCACCTAACCATATCCATGGAGGTACACAGATCACCAACCCATGTGGAACTACACAATGTGTAGGGATACAACATGACATGTCCAAGACACTCGAGGTCCCTCACATGAACCATGGTGATGTCTACGTACTTCGGTACACAACCATGTGCATGTCCATGCCCGCATACTTATGTAAATGACATGTTCATAGTCGTTTCCTTCAGCACAAGTTCTTTCCCATGTGTTCCAACACATTGGTCATCCACCTTGGGAAGATATACATAGTGAAAAGGAGGTCTATATTCTATTCCATCATTGTAATATTCTATAACCCTAGACTCCACAATAAAGGGGTTTCACGTTGTGTATTTATTGTGATACAAGACATGTGGTCTTTATTTAATATAACATATGAAATGAAATCCATGCTCCATATCTGGACACTACACTATATATATCACCTCCACACCACAAGAAATTTGTAGATGTAGTCATGCTTCATCGTTTTTGGGCATTTGATGGATGGAATACCAATTCTGTTGAGTCTCTCAAAGGCATCACCAATCGCACTCTCCTTGAATGCCTCTAATTCATACTATTGATATTGGATATCAAATCCATGAAAATAAACACCAATTCTATAAAAATATTCCTTAAATAAATCCCTAATTTCTAATCCCATTATATCTCATGAAACCTTTGTGAATATAGGGGTCCAGTCAGGCTCTGTTTTTCCTAGAAAATGTAAATCACAACCCTATGTTCCAATGATAACAAAAAAAATGAAATTGGGGGAGGGGATGAAAAAAAATTATCAATCATTTCTAATAATTATTGGACAATGATCATTAATGAGATATCCAATGTTAGAAAATAAATAATAATCACATTCAATCAATTAAAGGAAGAAAATTATCTCTAATGATTGAAGAAATGTTTTTCTTTCTCTGTATCCTGATATCCCCTGATCCAGATTCCTTTCATCATCTGATGTGATTTGACAACAGAAGGAGGAAAAAATATATCGAATCCACCTAGAGTTTACATAGCTAACCCAGGAGGATTCACTATATAAGTAGATTTATTGAAAACACAATTAGTTTAATTTAATTAAAATTAATAAATTTAATTATTTATTTTAACTAAATGCACCTTCCAACTATGGATATTTCAATACTCAACATGATGAAATCCTTTAGGTCATGTATAGGGTAAAAATCATGTTCCAGACTCAACCATAGTCTAGGATTTATGATATGAGATTCTTTTTATTTATAATCCTATTTTATTTAATAAACTTGATGTGTAAAAAATACATTTAATATTATTGTAAAAATATTTAAAATAAGGTCGGTAATAATAATTTCGTTTTTTTGTTAGAGGTTGGCTCAGATAATATATGTATGTATATATATATATGTGTGTAAATATTTACATCTATTATAAATAAATAACTAGGTCTCTATATCATTCCATACTCCAAAATTTTCATCCTAAAATAGAATATTTAGATGAAAAAAACTCAAGATACTAGTCCCCCATCTATATCTTCATCCCTATAGTGATATCCTACACATTCCCATACTGCCAAAAGCTTGGGTTCATACACAAATCTCCATAGTTGTGACACATGGAAGATAATGTGCACTCAATCAAACCTTGGAGGTAGGACATGGAAGCATGTGACCCCTCCAACCTTCTTTAAGATCTCAAACGTCATTATGAACCTTGGGATATCATGACTCGCCAAACAAACCTCTGAAATCCTTGTCCTTTGGAGACTCTTAGGTTAAACTGGTCTCCTTACTCTAACTCCACGGTACTGTGATAGTGATCTGGGTAATATTTATTCATACTCTAGTCCATCCTCATCCACTCACTGATGACTTGGACCCTCTCCATCATCACCTGCACCATCTCTAAACCCAAAAGGTATGACTTTCCAACCTATATATTTCACATGGGTTACCAATATGGTCTACCATATAGGCCCTCAAATGGTTTATTGAGTATAGTACAACATTAGTTGTTTTTTGTTAATAGTACTAAGGGAAAGTGAACATCCCAGATTCATCTACAGTATAACACCCATGCCCAAATCATATACTCCAACATCTAGATAGTGCACTAAGTCTTCCCATACATATGGGGTTGAAATTATGTACTCATCATTCTCTATTTCTTGAATTTAACTTGTATTTCTATCCAAAACCATTATTTAAACCACACATCATTATTAGAGACTATAGTCTAGGGAACCCAATGAAGGAGAATAAAATCACAGATGAACTTCAGAATCGAACTCCTTATGGAACTCTGCTCTCTGATAGAAAGGAAGTGCACTGAATTTGTGAGTCGTTCAACTATCACCTTGATGGTGTCATGGAACTTTGAAGTATATAGATTCCATGTCACAAATCCCATGGATATTCTATCCCACATCCACTCATACAAATCAAGGGGATCCAAACAACCTATCGGAACACGGTTCCCATCCATCACCTATAAATAATTGAGGCATTGTGAGATGAAATAAACCATGATCCATCTCATCCCAGGCCACCGAAAACTACCAATTAATGTCTTTATCAAAAATATATGCACCAGGATGTAATACTAAAGGATATGTTTGGAACTCTTGTATCACCTCCAACCGCATCATAACAAGGAACACCGTTCATCCGTGAAAAAAAAATCATTCCCTTGTTCAGAATATCCATATTTTAAAACCCCCATGGATATCTAGTCACAGAAGAGATCACAGTTAATGTCCCCCAACTGGGACTCCCTCACATGATTGAGAAGTGGAAGAGTCAACACCATAAACTGGAAAAAAAAGATGCACCTACATGCCCTACTTGGGTCAGCATAATTAATCCATCTACTCTTAATCCTCTTACACCAAGATAAAATGTGACTTCCTACTAAGGGAATCTACTACCATGATTATTTTTCTTGGAGTATATACAATACCTAAGACACATTCCAATAGGAACTCCAACAATTTTTGTTGTCTTAGTTTCATGTCACACTATGTGAATACGTACTTGAGACTCTATTGGTCTATGTAAAACCTAAATCACTCTTCTAGAAAGTAGTTCCTTTACATCCATAGGGAGATGAAAAATACTTTGATCTCTTTGTTGTGAGTCACATAGTTCTTCTTATGGTGTCTTAACTACATCGACCCATATGCAATAATTTCTTTTTGGGGAATCAACAAGAAACCATGTCTATCCCCTAACACATTGCAATACACAATATAATCTACTCCCTCCTTTAGTAGGATCAACACTGAAGCAATTTATAGATTCATCCTCAGCTTCTCTAAGGATCTATGAAACTAATATCTCTAGGTAAAATGCTACCCATTATGCACTATGGCATTCAAAGGGTATGAAATCCTTTATAAGTATTCCAAAAACCTCTGGTAGTTCCCAAATAGACTAATAAAACTTTGCACATCTAACACACTCCTTAGTTGATTCAGTGTGTTCGCTGCATCTATCTTTTCTAAGTCAATAGCTAAACAAATTTAAGAAATGGAATTCCCAAGAAAATGAATCTCATTAATACAGAACTAGAATAGTGATATTTTTCCATAAATATGGTGTTATAATAACAAATATAGAACTATACTCAAGTGATCTACATGAGCCATCTCTAAATTAGAGTCTATGAGTATGTAGTTGATGAATAAAACCAAAATATGGTTCAAGTACAGCTGGAAGATCAAGTTTATGAAATCCATAAATACTACGTGGGAATTCACCACAACTAAGGACATCAATAGGAACTCATAGTTTTCATAGAGATATTTAAATTTTAACATTGAAATATCAGTCTCGTGAACTCTAAATTGGTGGTCACTAGACCTGAGATTGATCTTAGAGAACCATATAAGGCCTCAGAACTATCCAAATGGGGCATCAATCCAAAAAAGGGGAACTTTTTCTCTATCGTGGTCTAGTTCACATGATGATAATCCCTGAAAATAAGAAATCTCCCATCATCCATTTTCTAGAAAAACACCAGAGATTCCAAGGGGGAACACTAGGTTTGATAAAGTCCTTATCTCAAAGGTACTCCAAATGAAAATGAATCGCTTTGAGCATAGTAAGGGACATTACATATGAAATAGAAGATATAAGAGTGGTAATGGTATTCATGTTGATACAAAAATTCATCTCCTGCTTTGTATCTATCCTTTGAACGTTTTTAGGGAGGACATCCATGAAATCATCCAAAACTATAAAAATGAAGAATCCGGATTAGACGGATGCACCAAGGGATATACTCACCAACTATTGGGTTATGGGATATAGTCTTCTTCTCTTAAAACCCACATATATTTCCATGTGATCTCTCTCACTGATAAAGGTTAACCTCACCCCAACAATGATAAGGCACCAAACTCGTCTACGATGATAGTAAATCTAGTCTCAAGCAATGGAAATATTTTCCATTTGAATGATGATGTGCTAGGTGTAAACTATGATGAAAAAAAGGTCCCACATGAAACCATATTCTATATTTAATAGTTCACACATCAAGGATATAAACTATATAGAAGAAGCATTCCATATATGAACTTCATGATGAATATTCAGGGATAGCACCTCCAATGGGAGATCTAGTCTCACATCGAGAGTATAGATATAAAGGAGTGAATCAAACATGTGTATACTAATAATAAGGAAAGAGTATAAAATACATAGATCATACCTATGACCATATTGTGTGTTGTGGTATCATAAACCTCTATAGCCTATAGCTATCCATGATCCAAACTGATAGGTCATTAAGCTATATGTGGGTAGCCTGGTGGTGGTGGTGGAAATATCTCATATTTTCATCCGCCAACCATAACTCCTCCTACTCATATAATAGCTTCGCCTCCCCCGGGATCACCCTGGCCTCTCTTGGGAGATCCCTGATGACACCATTGTCCCTTCTAGTGTGTTACATCAGCAATATACCTATGCACCTCAACACTTCTGGTCAGGCAGTCACACATTATATAACCACTCCAGTTCCAAAAATATCACCACCACTCTATGGTAATCATTATTCTTCTTTCCTACCCCTCAACATATGACTATGCCGGATCATGAAGAGGAATACACCATTGAGATACTCTCAAATTGTATCTTCTCATTACTACAGTAAACTAATCCCTATAACATCCAGTTAAAACTCTTGCTTCCTAGAATCCCTCTAACAAAAAACACTCTATCACAAGTTCCTACTCCAACACCCTAGAATAGGTGGGAGTTCCCATGATAACAACACTATAAAAAATATCACTATATATTTTCTCATTAGTTATTCATGATTAAAAGTAGCAATCCAGAAATCATGTTGATAGAGTACTGTGTATGGTATGTGAACCTCTATGTGTACTCATCCACTATCATTACCCCTCCTTATGCATGTCCCTAAGAATTTGAATACAAAATTAGTGCAATAAGGATGGGTATTAATCATCAAAAAAATTGCTACTATAATTTGGGACAGAAGAGTATTGACTCTTCATACATATTTGTAATAAGAATCCTCTGGAATCTAGATACTAAATTGAAAATGATAGATTTGAGTATAACAATATAATATGTTGGTGTCCAAATAATTCTCATGGAACAAACCAATTTCTCTTGGAAATCCTATTTTTTGGGGATCTGGCTCCTAGTGGAACCTCAATGGCCACTATAATAGTAACACATGGAGTGCGCTATGCCTATTCACATGATCATCTAACTCAGCTGGAATGATCTTCTATATAATAGGTGTTGTTGCTAATACATATCCACAAGGATGAAGGATCTCCCATAATGGAAGCTATAATAAGGCCTCATCATTCATCGAATCGTCTTCATGATCCAAATCCAGTATTCTGGATGGAAATTGTTGCAGAGGAATCCTAAAATTTAAATTTAGATGTACATTGGTCAGATGAGAATATAAATATATATATTTATAATGGGGATCTTACTCAGTAACGATTGCTAATGAATCAGACCTATATGATGCATGTACTCTTTATTCGTACAAAAAATATCTCAGTATGCTGATTCGACTAGTAGGATGTCACGTTCCTTGTGAATGGATACATCATCCACTTGTACCATCACTATATTCCATGGCCCAAGACCCACACATGAGACACTTTGAAAGTGTTTACCTAAGTCCCAAAAAAATCCTCATATGGGGACTACACCGTAAACTGTCCAATGGAATGGGCTACTCTGATACCCATTTTTCTTGACCAGACACTAAGAGGTGCTTGATCCGCAACACCCCCAAGACCGCCTCCATATGATAGGGGGTAGAGATAAGTACTGAAAGTCATAACCTATATTGGTGGAAATTTCCTACTGTACCTATATGCACACACCTAACCATCTTAATGAATATGTGAATAGGAAGAATAATAAAACTATAAAATAGTTTGAAAGTAAACTATGAATAAAAAACCTCTACGTTATACAAGATTAATATGGTGAAAGAATAAAACTAAAGTGGGAAAATACATTCTGAACCATAGAGAAATACCAACCTGAAGAAACTGAAAAAAAAATGATGATAGATCCTAGCTCTATATCTCCAAGCTATGACCACCATACATTGTCCAAACCACCCAGTATCCCTAAATTTTTCAGAATTCACATCAACCTATCTATCATGTACATAAGATACGAATCATGCAGTAAAAACCCATGTATGGGTGAGTATATTCATACACAATTGGATTCCCCAAAAGCTGAAAGGCGGAGCAGTAAGTGACATAGTTGGAATGAAATGATTGTAAATAGTATAAAGTAAATAGATCAACCAAAATAGATAGAGTAAGATCATCTAAACACGCAATGGGATTGACATTTTGTGTAAGTGGACTACACATCGAGCAGTTTCCACCCAAATCATGAGAGTAACTAAATACAAATATATAGATATATATATATATATATATTATTAGTAAATATAATACAGAATGAGAGATAAGTGGTTCTTCAACTCACATCCCACCGTAGGAAAATATTCTCCATCTGTTTTAGAAGTCCATTGATGATGCCTATAATATCATACATCTATCCTAAAGTAACTATGTAGAGGTACACAACTCACCATTAAGCCAAACAACCTAGGGGGAATGATCTCCCTTTTGAGGACTCGAAACCTAGTACATCGTTGGGTTCCACTCAATAGGTATCAATAGAGGACCCACATCATAATTAATCAAGGGGTTTTTCTCTAGTGTCAAGATTATCCTCTCCTTATCGGATAGGGGATTCAATTAGTACGTAGATGACCCACTCCCATGATAATTTTGGGTTCCACTCTATTGGTGTAGGACCAACTCCCTAGTGTGATATGGGGTTCCACTACGGTGTCACGAGGACCGACACCCTATCAAATATGGGGTTTCCACTCAGTATATAGAGGAATCACAACCAAGATAATGGGGGTTCCACTCTATAGGTTGAGTAACCATTCTCTAGTGCAATATGGGGATTCACCCTATTGACCCTCTTCCTAATCACTACCGTCAGAGAGTGAAACCAAAATAATAATCATGCTCAGAAAATTGTAAATAGTTTCCCAAAATTTGAAATGGAGGGAAAATTGTTATCAACATGGAAAATACTCAATATATGCTACTTTTGGGACAAAATACTATTCCAAAAAAAAGATATAAGATTGTATGAAGTCTCCTCAAAAGGAAAAAATGGGTACATGGAGTGTGAGGAGACCCACATGGTGTTTAGTACTGCTCCATCACATGGTGATGTCCCTGGAGGTACACACCTCCCCAACCCTTGTGGCACTACATGACATGATGTTAGACTACATGGAATGTTCATTCCACTAAGAGGCCCTTTCATAATCCTTTTCTATGGTCGTATACTTTGGTACAAGACCATGTAAATGTTTTTTCCCATGTACATAAGTATAATGAGTGCACCTAGTAATTTCCTCTTGCAAGGCAGATTTCCCATGACTTCCAACACATGACTCGTCCACTCTAGGAAGGGATAGTTGGAAGGTAGATGTTATAGATACCTCTCAGTCTTTGTAGTTTTCAAAACCCCATGTAACCATAACATATGGGCTAAACACTATGTGTTTATTATGATACAATTTTTGTTATTGCGTTTTTTCATAAATCATTATATCTGAACTCTATTCTCTAAATAAAATCAATAATTAGTAGATATAACCTACACACTTCTAGAAATCAATGAATTTTATCCCTTATCATCATTTTATGCCATATAGTGACAGAAAAACCAATTCTGTTGAATCTATTGAAGGCCACTAAAAATGTCATAATCCCACCCACCTTTAATCACCAATATTGATATTGGATATCAAATACACAAAATACATCAAACATTATAAAATGATTCATCCTCAAATCCATCCCTAATTTTCAATCCCATCATCACTCACAAAACTGGGGAAAATAGAGGGTGTCTGATTGGGATTGGTCCCACCCAACAATGTTGAATCACGACCCTGTGGTCCAATATTGGAAACTATGATGAAATCCTAGGGATAATAAATAAAAATTTTATTGATATTTTCCATGTTTTCTTGTTCAATTATCATGAATTTGGATATCTTGTGTTATAGATGAAAGAATAATTTGATTAATTTAATCCATGGGCTCATACAATGTTCAACAATTGGTGAAGATCATAAACGTGATGATATCTCTTAATAAATTTAATCCAGAAGGTATAAAACCATGAATTGATGAGTCATACATGGATATTGGATAGTTTTACATCAAATAATTTTTACACCTATAATTATATAATGTTGTTTCATTCGTTGGGACCCAATATTCAGAAAGCAAGAGTCTTGTCACTGTATGATGTGATTTTCCAATGGAATAAGGATGAATGATCTAAAATAATCCAAAGTTTGATTTGTATAACCCTAGAGGATTATATATAATTGTGGGTTTATATATAATTAGAACTTTTTATTTTATTTAAAATAAATAAATTTAATAATTTATTTTGACTAAACACGTCGGTCGGTGATCGATATTTATGAACTCCAACCGAAGATCTATTTTAGGTCAAACCAAGGATAAAAATCACATTTCAGACTCAAACATGGTATCAAATTTTTGAACTGGGATTTAATTTAAGAGTTATCACTTTTTTATAAAACTACATGTGAATAACATATAATACAATTACTATTATTATAAAATTAATTCTCGGTAAAATGGGCCTTGGAATTGAATGTCATCCTAGCACCTGGCTCCAAAAATATATGTATAAGTATTTCAAAGATTTACAAGGAAAAACTGGCTATCTAAAAAATAAATATATCCATAATATAATATGAAGAATATGAAAATCGAATAAATAGATTTAGAAAATAAGTAATTAAATCATTTAAAACATGGGTTGAAAAATAATTTCTACCTCATATTGGGTATAAATAACCAAATACATTCATTTTATACAAGAAAAATTATAATATTATAATTATTTACATTATTATTATACAGTTTTGTTTATTTATTACAATATTATACATAAATACATAATCAGTTAAGTTCATTTTAGACATTTTCATGACATTTGACTCTTATATCCACAATGAATTTTGTAGTTTGATTAATGTCAAAGAGATCATTATTCAATCATACAAAAAATAATAATATTGAAATAATTAAATTTTTTATACATTATCTATAATTTTTAAACCAAAAATCAAATATGTTAGTGGAGAATAACTATGTTATAATAATGGAGAGAGTTTGATATACATACACATTTGTAACATTTCCATTTTTTCAATGAACATGATTGAAAAAGGGTAACTAAAACTTTGTCTTTATGGAATGATAACTATTTTATTAATATCGCATTTATAAATTTAATGCACTATTATGACCAACTATGGATGATAGTGATGGAGAAGAATTACGTTGGTCCAAAAGGCGGTAGTTCATCATACACACAAACAATTTTTTCATTTCACATTTGATGGATAATAAAGATGTATATAGGATATTACATTTACAAAACAACATATAAATATATGGAATATACTGGTGTAAATATTTCATCCTGTTTTGAGAATAATTTGAGCAGGCATATTAAGAAATAAAATAAAAACACCTGGTTATGGAAAACAACTATTCATCGGAAAACCCCTCTATATTTATACCAAAATCATTCATTGGCCAGTTTTATGAAAAAATAAGGTCTAATTAAACATGAGGGTGAATGAAGGAATGTTATTTGGGTATGTATTTTCTAAAATATAGTTCTCAAAATGGGTGAGAAAATGTGGATAGGGGGGATGCCTTTTATAGGTGAGGGGAGGGGAACTATTGGAATTACATAATGTATATAATTAATATAAATTAATTCTCATATAAAAATGTAACCCCAATTAATTATTAATTATTTGTAATTATTTTTTAAAAATAATCTCATAACATAATATTTTTACCTGTTTAAGTGAATTTTTAACATTTATTTATTTGTTTTCACCCCGCGTGAATCCTTTTGACGATTAAAGTGACATGAATTTTTTTTACACATTAGTGGTCAGAAAAGATACTATAAAAGGATAATGGCCCCAAAAATTGAACCAATTATAATTTTTCAATCATATCCCATTACATTTGATGATGATATGGTTTTTATTAATTTTAAATGATTGAATAAGCTATTTTTTGTTATAAAAAACATTAATTTCATTTTGGGCACTATTAATTTAATTTGAATTTAATGACAAAAATATAACTATGTAATTAACATATAAACATTAAAAACATCAATAATATTTAAAATGTACCTATAATATTATTGTAAACTATATCTCAATAAATTTATTGATCTTTTTGTAATCACTTACTTTAATTTTCAACTACTAGCATAAGCACTATGTCAGAGTTGAAAAAGAATTTATGTTATGTATATGAACATTAAAAATTAAGAATAAATAACAATAATAAAATTAATTTAACTAATTTAAATATTAAAATTTATATTTTTTTAAAAATTTATATTTACTCATGTCAATATCATTCCATATTATTTAATATTTCATTTTGACAATTATTTCCTTAAATAATCATTTAAAATAAATTTGAATAAGTCACTTGTTATATAACTCCATATTTATTCTATATTAATAAAAATAATAAATAATAGTTTATATTTGTTATCCATGTCTATAAAAGACTTATTCATTATAAAATATTGTCTTATAGACACAAAATTTTACTTTCTCAATGTGACAAAAACACTGTGTCGACACTGAAATTGATTTTCATAGTTATCGGGTAATAAATTCTTATTTATATGTTTTGAATTATTTTTATATGTTGTTTTTATTATATTATAATAAATTAGTTATTACACAATTTTATTATTTTTTATATTATATTAAAGTCTTAATGATATTATAAATTATACTATATTTCATAAAAACTGTATTTCACTACTATTCACCAAAAATATTTCTTCTCTTGAAAAATATCAAAAATTCAGACTATGATAAATTAAAAATGATGAATCTATCAATTAATTCCATTTAATAAATTAAAATTCCTATTAGTGATATAAATAAATCTAAATATAAATTCATAAAATAAGAAAAACATATTTTAGAAGAATCCATTTTTATTCCCAAAATTGATCTTATACCAAAATAAATTATTTCTATAATTCCAATTTAATTATTTATATTTTTTAAAATAAAATAAAATATTTTTTATTTTAATATCATATTCATGTCATAATGGTTCTTTCCACAAACAAAATGATATTTTTAAAGATTTTTTTTTTACTATTGATTGAAAAATAAATCTTTTTAGAAAAACCATTAAATTACTCCAAAATATAATATTAATATACTAATTTAAAAAATTAAATTAGATTTATCAAATAAAATTTCTGAAACTTCTAAAATATAATAATTATATTATCTCATAAAAATATCTAAAAACCATTTCTAAAGATAAAATATTTTTTATAATAAAACGAAATTAATCATAAATGATTTCATTATTTATAAGAATTTTTCAATAAATTAATTATTATGACCTTATATATGTTTCAAAATCTGGTTACTTCTATTCATACCAACCAATTTAATAGATAGGTTATAATGGTCATATTTGAATAATAATATTTTTTTCTTTCATTTAAGATCGTTATTTCATCTCATATACACTCATAAACACAGTGTAATTTTAAAATCTCAATCTGTTATAGTTCCACCCATCCGTTTTATCCTTATATCCCCCATTATTAGTTATAAAGACACATATTAATGGGTTTTCTTCCATTAAAATTTCCTAATAATCCATTCATCAAAATTTGATAGTGGTATGACTTGATAATTGAAATGAGAATTCAATATACCAAAATTGTTGTGAGCACTATTTAGGAAGATTTAATTCATATCCAAAATCACAGCAAATGCCACAATGAAATGATGCACATAATTTTTAGGAATTATCTTCCCACAAACCATAAATAAATGATATATTTATACCTTATACACAATCATTACACCACTAGATGTTTTGAATAATAGTTCAATGTTCATATTTTTATTATATGATTCAATATTATTTTTTAATATTAAAATATGAAATAATATTTAGAAATGGAATAAAAAGTAATTTTTCAATAATGAGTGTACCATTCCTCACACCTATTTCATGATTTGGTCTCATATTATCCACAAAAACCAAATTGGTTATCATTAGTAATAATAATATCTTATTAAATTTGAGTAAATAATCATATCTATATGAAAACCACCAATATGATTTATTACATTATGAAACATTTTTTATCATATGATACATTTGGTTCAACCTAGGTTGTGTTATGTTGAGTTCCCTAATAATGGAAGATCTAGACCACAAAAAAATTAATCCCTACTCTGATAAAAAATGAGACAACATGATCTGAACATGCATTTATTTTACATCATTTCTATAATATCAAATATTATGTCATGAACCAATCTAGGATTTTATTCAACTCGAAACATGAATCGTCTCATGGAATGGCCCGAATGGCCTTCCAAATACCCACAAATTAGAAACTAGTTCTTAAAATCAAACAATACCTATGGGACAAATTTTCCCAATGAGAATAAACTACAAACAACCTAAATAAATTATACCTCACATCATAACCAAAACCATTACTCAATAGATTAATGGATAATGAATTTACATGAGTTAAACATTTAATATTTACAACCAAACACAAAATAACCAAAAAAAGTAAGTGGAACGAATAGTAAAATAATCCTATAATAAAACATGTGGGAAAACTCCATCATTATGACTCCACAAAAATATGTCTAAGGAGAATCCTCTGGCATATATAATGACCATAACCACCACAGGTAGCCTTAACTTTACATGGGTCATACATAACAACGTATATATTCCCTTGATGGAGTATGTAGGATGTGATCAATAATTATGATTAGGTTACCACCAAAATATATTTCATTAAATGAAATTAAGATTAGATATAAAATGGTTGTTTTGAAGAAAAACAAAAGTATTATTTAAAAAAACATTCTTTGAAACAAGAGGAAATAAAATGAAAAACAAGATGATATGATTATAATAACATCCAAACCCTATGAAATCACTAATATGTTAGGGTTAGTGGGGTCCTATAATTCTATTAATCTTAGTGATCACAGCCTATAAACATTAGTCTATCTTCTTCTAGAGCCTAGAAAGCCCCGTAAATATTTTTTAATAAGTGTTGTTACATAATTATACATGGGATATTAAGCCTCAACCCAGCTGACTGACCTTATATACTAGACCTAGTATCCTCATATAGATAACTAGGATTTCCTTGTTATATATTCAATCTATACATTAAAATAAATACTTCACATACAATTTAAATCTTAAAAACACAAAATAACAATTGAAAAACAATCATTTACAATGGTAAAATCAGTAGCACACATTTTAATCATGATAAAAATAATAGATAAAAAAACATTTTTCACATCCCAAATAATTCAAAAAATCCATTTATAAAAAAAATAAAGTATTCTAAAATCATTAAATATTGTCAGTGTATGGAACCATTGATCTCTTTCTCAAAAAATTCACAAATACAGGTGGAAACCACAAACAACCCTGTAGGGAGACCCTAAGGATTCTAGATAACTTCAAAACCAGAAATATTTAACAAAAAATTGTATTGTTTTGAACTGAACCTTGATCATAACCCTTTGCATATAAATCAAACGCAAAAAACATAAGAGAATAGTCTAAGAATAAAAAAGTAAAGAGGAAGGGATTTTACTTATAGTTTCTTAAAGACTCCAACCTAAATACACACATGATTGGAAGCCCAAGGGAGTGGAAATAGAGAGGTGGTGTTACTAAGTATAGGGAGATTGAATATGATGTGAAATGGTAGATTTGGTATTAAAATCAAGTAGGGGTAGTTTAATAATTTCATCATATTTAATGATATGGAATACCACAATGTTTGGTCACATTGTCTTTCATAACATGCGTTAATCGTATGACACCTCTCTCCAAGAGGAATGTTGACCACATTGTTTCCTAAGATGAAGATAAAACTTGTGATCCTAGTTTTGTTTCTTATAGAGTTCCACTAACATGTGTTTATGATTTCTCTAGGTGGACTGCATGCCCAAGCACTAGGTTGTGTGGCTAGGAAAGTCCCATTGTCTAGGGAGAACAATCTACACTATGATAGAACATAGTTTCTACTAATTGTCTTCCAACTCTGTGAAACCCATTCACCTATTTCTTCGGAGCCTAAAACTCACCATTTTTTCTCAAAACCCCATGATAAATAAATGTAATCAATGTAATTCTTAAATAAGAAAAATACCACAAAATAACACTATAGATGTGATAATTCTCCCCAAAATGAAAACTTTCCAACCTCATAAAAGAAAAAATATTGTCTAATCATAGAAAAAATGTGGATAATACTCCTCCACTGATGATTCTCTATTGCATGTCTCATGGTAATCATTGTCATGTGTCAACTGTATCTTAACCATTGGTATGGATTTTCCCCAAATCACATTCACTAGGTAATCCAAAATTTACACAAGTCTGTCAAACACAAACAAGTCATATTATGACTCCATCTATTACCAATTTAGTACATGAGATGGGTATAGATTATACATCATTAATTTTGATACATGTAACCCATCATGGATCAACATCAACTGGATCGACAAAGAAAACTAGTTTTGCAACGTACAAATTAATTCATTATTCTCTAAATGTCTAAAATACCTCAGTATATTCTTACCCTGATTAGAAAGATAATGGTTACCCAATTTGGATTTCACCATTTCAAACACATAGTCACCCACTAGGAATTCAATGGATTGGTTTCACTGATCAGCATAATATGTTAAGAGACTAAATTCTGTGAACAACCACTTCTTGATGACTTGAATATTCTCAAACATCTCTTTTATAAGTCTCGGTCCGAATAAATAAATCTCACCCACTTCCATATAGTATAGAGGTGACAGAAATGATTATCCATAAATAACTTCAATGGGATACAGTTTGATCAAGTATTGGTGATAATTATTATATACAATTATACCAATCCCAAATGGTTATTGCATAGGACATGGAAATCCAACACACATGCATAGAAAAGTCTTCCTAAATTTGGTATTCACTCTTCATATAACCATCTGTTTGAGGATGGTATTCCCTATTGAGTTTGAACTATGACCTTATTTATTATGTAAAGCCTTCTAGGAACCAAGAGGTAATGAAATGGACCAATTATAAAATGATAGAATACAGAACACCATGAAGCCTTGAAATCTATTGAATGTACAACTATACCATCTCATCCAATATGGTCAAATTCTTTATCAAAATAAAATGGGATGATTTTGTTAGATGGTAAATGACCGCTAAAATGTAATTCCCCTACTACGGTGTATGATTAAACCCAATGATAAAGTCTATGGAGACCTTATTCTACTACTAGGTTAGAATTAGGATTGGCTAAATAAAATAGGTTGGTCTTTGGTCCTCATTTTTATATTTTTTTCAAGTATATCATTAGTATTTAGAGTTAGCTATATCATGCCTCATACCCAGCCAAAAAAACTGGTGTATCGCATCATAAAACATATTGGTGGACCTAGGATGAATAAAACATTTTTAATGGTGGTTATCCTCATAACCAACTTCTAAAATGATAATGACACCATGAAATACCCATGAAACAAATTATTACCTCAAAAGATAGAGACCACTCACTATAAACCTCCCCACCATTTAGAAGCTTCATAGATTACTGACATAGCTCGTTATTAGGCATTTACTCCCATATTAGGTCCATAATATATTGTTTCATCTAAATATTTACCAAGAAAAAACCACAATTATGCTCATTGGATTCTAAGAGCATAGTGGAAAAAAGATCCATCAATGTACACTCATCACCGGACTCGTTAATTGCTTGTACAAGTATATGTATGCTTAGGGAATCCACCACAACATTAACATTTCTTAGGGTGTAGATAATATCAAGTTAAAACCCATGAATATTATCAACCCATCAAAACATCCTCAGATTTATATTTTTTAGGGAGTACATGTAGGTTAATCTCTTATGTTCTAATTAAAAAAAATCTCCCTAAAGAGATAGTGATTCCACAACTTCAAGGAAAGAATCACCACTTCTAATTCCAGAGTGTAGGTAGGATAATTCAATTCATGTGGTTAGAGTTGTTGATATCCATATTCCACTACATAGTCCTCCTACATCAACACACAACTAAGACCCTTACATGATGTATCAAAATATCCCACACATCCATTATCAGATTCTGGTAAGATCAAAATAGGGGTTGTGTTAAAACTACACTTGAGTTACTCTAAATATACCTAAAATTCTTTGATTCACTCCCTCCATACCCTTTCTATGTATGTATGGTCATTGGTGAAGAAATATGAGAGAAATCCTTGAAATTTTTCATTTAGTATTGAATACCATCCTCAATTTCTCCCATCAAGTCACCACATTGTTTTTCTTATGGCCCACAAAAACCCCACATTTAGAGATCACTTGTACTAAAAACATGACTTACCATATCCAAAAGGTGTACTTTGATTTCATATAATAAATACGGTGACCCTGAAGAGTGTCTAGAACAATCATCAAGTGTTACCCACGCTTTACATATTTCCCTATGTAAACAAGGATATATTCCCAGAACACTATGAAAAAGGATTAAAGGTACTTACAGAACACCTATTTTATAACCTACATGAAAACTGCTAGATAATTGGTCAACTCTAAATGAATAACCAAATACTCAAAGAGTTCATACATGATTTAGATGTTTATCTTGTGTATGTATTCATATCTAACCCTTACCTAACGGTACGTATATTATAGGTCAATCTTGGAATACAAACATGAGCCATTAATCTAATCCAAGAGGTCAAAATAGTGGGAAAGAGATATTTATTATTTCTTGTGACCTTATTAATTTTTCGGTAATCAATACAAAACTAATGAGTTACGTCATCCTTTTTAAATAGTTTCACTAGGGAGGCCCACGAGGAGGCTCTCTAGAAAATTAATCCTTTGGATTCTGATTTGTATATCTCTACCATTAATTCCCTCTACTCGATGGGGGCTCTACGATATGATGGAATAAATATCAGCTTTATTGTCATTGGAAAATGGATGGGGAAATCCACATCCCATTATTAATTTAAATATAATAATTCATATGGAAACACCTCTAAAAAATTATACTATTAGAGAAAACCCATCCTTAGAGCCTATATCATCATCTTCCAGTACAAGATAACAAACCTGGAAGGAATGATTTCCTAGATCCTGAAGTAGAGTTTTAGATTTCCATAAATTGGGATCCCAATCACCATAAAAATGATTAGTACCATTGGGTTCTACAAAAATTAACAAAAAATGATAATAATTAATGTTCCCCTTAAAATGAACCATTCAGTCTATTAAAAAAATCAGATCAAAGGATTCTTTTCCATTACCAAGAATCCCACTCCAAGTCGACTCTTGGCAGAGTGAGACTAAAATAATAACATCTAAAAAACTATTATTTCTTATATCCATGTTTAATAATCATATCAATTTAATATTTCAATAGATTAGTTGGTAATTTCAATAGATCTTCAATACGGGAATAAATTAAAGTGTTAAAATCACCTGTGTCAAAAAATGAGATGACTATGGATGATTCAATAAAAGTAGTTCCTTAATCTGTTGTAGGACCTACATCTGATTCAAATAATTCTTGATCAATTGCATTTAGGTTCTTTTTTTCTTCAAATTCCTAATATCTATTACTTAATTTTGTCTATGCCTTGAGTTGGATCTACACATATGATGATCCATCCTTTCCACCACACCTAGTAGAACAAGAACCTGTATCCCATGTGGTGCCAAACTGGGCTAGTAATGCCCTGTGATATGAAGAAAAATAACTTCTATGATTTGGTGTAACACTCCTATGTAACCCTTATAAGTGACCCATGTGCCCAAGATAATGCGAGGGTCTAGGTTAAAGTAGAAATGATGACCATATTTTCTGAGAACTTCTGCTTTGGTAGCACACAACTGACCCTCCACCAGTGGCGGTAGATGATAGTGTACAAGATAGATAGCTTAGCCTTCTAGATCCCTTATTCTCTTACACTTAATGATTCCTTTTCATTTAATATGGGACACTACTACCATGTCCAATAGGTAAAGTCATCCCAAGGAAACCAATCTTTCATGCCTGGTCAATTTCAACCATCAGAGCTCAACCCACCACCATATCATGCATAATTATTTTACATGAGAAGACCTAGGACTTAATATCTATTAACAACCCCATTCAAAAATTATGATCCTTTAACTACTCATTATAAACTAATTCAACTAAAAAATGAAAAATTTCTACAAAATAATTGTTATATTCCCACGTGGTCGGATCCCTATGATGGAGATCTAGAAACTCTGAGGTTTTGATAAGGGACAAGGTCTTAGGGAAATACTACTAGTTGAATATGACCATTAAATATTTCTAACCCATATTATCAGTTTACCAATCCTAAACCAGAGTCCCAACACATAATATTGGGGCCTTCTGACTTGAAAAAATCACATTTCACTTTGACCGCATTAGGAGTATCAAGAAACCTGAAAATCCTACAGATATTTTCAATAAAACCCTCTTCCACTTGGGGGTATGTGCTACCCAAAAAATAAATAAGGTTTATTCTTGAGAAACTCCTATGCTTTTTCCTTCTCTAGACCCATTCCATAATACATAGCATGAGCATGACCATACCATGCTCCCTTATCTATTCCATGGATATCCCAAACCCCAACATCCACTAATCTTTGATCAACTACTGATGGAAATTCTCTCCAGAATCATCCCATGGTTTCACATGTATTCTTTATGGATTAAGTATTCTATATAAATTAACAAGTCCCAAGAAACCATTAATAAATCACCTTATGAAACTTTATATGACGAAAACATAAAAACTTTTTGCATGTCCAAATGCTACCATAATAAAGACTATATCAACACAAACCACTCCACCCCAGCTCTGTGTCGATGAACATTCTTTTGCCTTCACATTACACCTATAGGAGAATTCAAACCACATATTGTACATACCATAGTGAGCCATGATTTTTCACGAGGTGTGTTGGATAGAGAACGCACTAATTACCAAATCCCGAATCCCTAACAATCCTAACATTGGTTTATCCATATGTTCCAAAATAATATCCCCCAGGGAAAGGAACCCCCCCCCCCTTAATACAATTTTCACCTAGATGAAGCCAGGATTCCCTTCAACCCGGCACCTGATCGACCCATTGTAATAACACAAAGGGTTTTATTGATCCCCAGATCTATATACTAGTGTCTAGTAAACAAAAAACACATGTGGGTATGATTTCTCAAAAGAGGATCAATTATAAACAACCCACAAACACAATAACTCACATCATAACCAAAACCATAACAAAAAAATTTCAATAGATAACCCAAATACATGAGTTAAACATTTAATATTTTCAATGAAAAAAACATAAATAGTAATGACATCGACTAGGAATACAAGACTCCAATGCAACATGTGGGATGTCACCCTAATGCTTCTGCCACTAACACTAGTCCAAAGAAAACCCTATAGAACCTGGAACCACCATCTGCTACATGGGTGACCTTGGCATTATATGAGTCATACATAAATATTTTGACATAAATATGAGTCCGTATATAGGATGTGATCCACAATTACTCAATGGATACCACCAAAATATATTTTATCAAATGACATTAAGAGACTAATTAACGTGATAGTTTTTATAAAAAAGATAAAATTAATAAAAACAATTTTTGAAAAAAATAAAATAAAAGAGACAAAAGGTTGAGGTGATTAGAATAATATGAAAACCCTGGGAAATCCCAAAGTAACTAGGGTTAGTAGGGTATAAGGATCCTTGTACTCTTAGTGATCACAAAATAGACACATTTTTTTGTCTCATACTCGATCCAACCAATCTTGATCAAGTATGTTTCGTTATTATTGTAATGTAATATTTCTTTGAAGATTGGACCTTGTCCCTACTAGCTCACCTAGCATACTAGTCCTAGTTTTCCCACCTAGGTACCTAGGATTACCTTGTTATCTATTAAAATCCCAAAATCATTGTAATTACTTCTCAAATAACTGTAATCTAAGTAATTCAAAATCAAACATGATAAATAACTATTTAAAAAGGGAAAATCATTATCAAAAATTTTACCCATGCCAAAAAATCTATGGAAAACACATTTCTTGTCACCCAAACAATTTTTAAAACCCATTTAGAAATTAAATCATGCATAATAAATTCATCAAATAATGTCATATTATGGATCCACCTAAATCTTTCTTGAACACAACACAAATATGGGTGGAAACCAAAAACTAAACTAAGAAGAGACTATAAGGTGGAAAGAGAACATTATAAACATCATGATTTATTGTAAATAAAGGATATTTGAGCCTAAACTAGGTAAACACCAATGCTAGAGAAATATTCCATAATAAATAAGAGATAAGATACTACGAAGAAGGAATAAAAGAGTAATAAAAGATATTACATGATGTTTCCTTGATAATCATACCTTTATCCAACCAATATTTGGAGACTAAGGGAGTGGAAGAATATTGGGGTGCACTTAAGGATAGGGAGTTCAAATGGGGAGATAAATGGATGATTTTGGTATAAAATCATGGAGGTGTGGTTTAAAAATTTCAAAATATTTAAAGAACTTGACACGGTACAGTTTGGCCACATGGCCTTCTATACATTGTGCCAACCCAATTCCACATTTTTTTCAAGAGGATAGGTGGATTATTGGTTTTCATAGAGGGGTTCATTCCCTTGAACCTATCTATGCAGCCATGACAGTTTTAATTTTCTGGGAACATGTTTCGTCTGAAAGGAAACCACACCTGTCTGCAAGGATATATGAAATGGATAATTCCACTATCCAAGGATCACCATCTACTCTGGGATAGTTAATGGTTTCTACTATTCTTGTTTCAACCATGATCCTCATTTTTTCCTCCCCAAAACCAACCATTGTTCTCAAAAACACTCTAGAAGTCCTTGTAATCGTAGAAATACCAAGAAAAAATAAAATACCTCAAAATAACCCCACATGTGTGACACAATAAATCTCAAATATATGTTCCTAATCCTAGATCCAAATGGTTTACTATCAATAGAGATTTGATAAATTAATATATTACTACACATTATTTATTTAAAATCTCCAAACAATATACACAAAAGAAATCGATATAAATGTAATCCATTATCTAACTTCCTAGGGGGTGGAAAGAATAATGTATCATTGGAAATTATATGTAAAGGAAAAATGATCAATGGGTCATAAAAAGGATATATCATGAGAATATGTGAATAAATGGGGAGTGTAGAAAAAAATGATAAAATAGAACATGGTATCATATGATTTTCCTCTGAATCATGATAGAAGTAAATATAACCCATAAGACTGAAATATGTAATATGGAATAAGAATATGAAAAAACAAGACTATAATAATGATCCATATAACATAATAAATAAATGAGGTATTAAATATAAATATGACATAATAAAAATAATAGGAAATCATCAGACAGTAAACCAAACAATAGAATCTAATTTTCCCTAACATAATAATCAAGAAACATAATCCTCCATCCATTACCATTGTGGACCATGAAACAAAATCATGCATCTAATAACATAGTGGATCAGGGATCCTAATCCTACATTCAATAGTGTATTGATTATCAAAACACACATACCATGGTTTATTGAGTATTATAATTCACATCCCATAATTAATTGAGTTTCATACTATAATACCATTATAATATCATGAGATATATATATTCAATAAATTTATTGTAATAAAATATGTGACCCCACTTATCAATTAATGATTAACATATGTATGATCCACATTCAATCAATCATATATCTTACTATATAAAACCCGTGAAAATGAAATGAATTTCATTAAATTTTCAAATGGTATCTCATAATATTACATCATGAGTGAAATTGGATTGAAACCAAAAAATAAATATCTCAAAGGATGTATATTATAAAATATAATAGTGAAGAACAAAAAACATGACTCTATAGAAATAATATCATCTAGATATAGATATGAAAATGAAAACAAAATCACACAAAGATATTTAATAAAAAAATTCAACTTTATCATAAAAATTAAAATTTATGAGTAACATTGAAAAAACATATTCAAGAACTTTAAAATAATTATTTTTAAAAACATTAATTAAATTAGTCATAATTAATTTACCCTTAAAAAACTAATGGTCAAATTTTTAATTATGAAGTGGATGTTTAGAAATTTATAAAAGTAAAATGAAATTCCTATTTATTTTTAAATAATCATAGAGAAAATCCCAAATTGTTAAAAACAATTATAAAAATAATTTTAATAATTGATAATGTAAAATATAAAGAGTATATAATATAATAAACTTATATTAATTAGAATAAAATAAGAAAATATTTTTTGGAATTAATTGATAAAAACATAGAATAAATATATCCATTACAAATGATGTGAATTATTATTCACATCATCTTATTTTCATGAATAAGTAAATACATAAAGGAATATAATTTGAAAAATATTATGATTTAACCATAGATAAATATCCAAATAATAAAAATAATTTTTTAAATATAATAATATTTTATTAAAAATTTCGAGTGATAAGGATTTTTAATCGATTAAATGAATTTTATGTCAAAAAATATTTACCTTTGATTATTTGTTGGTCTAATTCAAAAAATCATCTTATATAATAATAATATATTCATTAACCATATATTTCTTAGGAACATTCAAATTTATTACCATTTATGTTAATTATTATATTCATTTATTAAATAGTTATTACCAATTTTTAGTTAATATTGAGCATCAATTGTAACTAGTTTGAACTATTACTTCCATTTTTTAATATAAAAATTCTAGTAACCATTTATGTTTAAAATTTTACCATCTCTTGAATAGTCACAACATAAAAATTGAAGATCATTTATGAGTTAAGATGTTCTAGGTTTTTATCAGTGTTTTTTATATATGATTTAAAAATATACCATCCACGATAAGTTTGTTTTTGTAATTTTCGTGAAAAAATATAGTACGGTAATAATGATTTAAATATTAATATTACCATTATTGAACAAAAAATTCATTATTTACTAATTAATTTCACATATTACCATTAATTATGTTTCCATGTTCAAAAATCATAGAATTATATAGATTTATTTATGTAGGTGGATAAACCATCCTAGCCAGCAATACATTTTTATTTATGGGTGAGTATGGTGATGAAATATAATTTTTCATTATAATATCATCATAATAGAAGTAAAGTGACAATATTTATACTTTATTATAGTAATTAATCATATTAGAGAAGAATTGGATTGAGAAATATTGAGAATAATTTATTTGGGAGTTAATAATACTCACAATGAGAACATGAATTTTCTCTCGAGGAACCTTTTAGAAATGAAGGGTTTCAGATAATTTCTAGAGGAAACATGATATTACCCAGAATATAACTGGATTAACTAGTGATAAAAATATTACTTATAATAATATTATTCGATAACAAAAAAATATACAAAACTTAGCTGTCAATAATTTCAATTTCTATATAAAATATTAAGTCGCCTATTAATAAAAAACATTATTTTTTTCAGTTTTAGGGATTTATCAAAAAATAAACTAAAAATCCTATTTTTAACATAGTAAATGTAAATTTTTCTCCCTAAACCTAAGATTCCATATTTTATAGTATTTTTTCAACATCTCCAACAAATATTCTCCACACATTATACAAAGGTTGAAATTTTATATGTAATAATATAACTTATAACATTGGGAAATGGAATCAGAATAACTATATACTCAAATCCTCACAAAGGATAAAAATAAAAAATAGTTGTTGATGAGTATATGTGACTATAAGATAAACTTGTGTGTATGAGAACATAATCAAGATATATAATCATACAATATGGAAATCGTATCTAATAAAACATGAATCATAAGTAAGTACTCATAATATAAGGATTCTGTATAAGTAATATAACATCATTGGTCCAGGGAAACATAATTTTATCAAACAAATATAAAACATGAAATCATAAAAATAAGTGATGGATCACTTCAATGAAAAAATAACATAGTAAAAAGGTCTGATAGTGGATTGGGTTTACTACACAGTCCTATATAATCAATTGAGATATTAAACAATTACCAATTATTTAGAGGGATATATAATTTTAGATCCCCCCATAACCTAATAACATGTAAATTTATATGTCCTCTATTTAATAAAAAATAAAATTTTCATCATAGAAATGGTAACCCATGATAAATAAATATATTCCATAAAGATATCCACATAAAATAAAAAATTCATTCATGAGAATGAAAAAGGATTGTATTCTTAGAGAAAATCCTCAGGTATAGATAATAACACTTAATGGATGTTGACATACATGAAAAAAACATTAATACGAATATGGCATAAAAAACAATTTTAGATGACATCACATAATAAGAGATCTATAATTTTATCATTTTAAAATTAAGTTTCACTCACTATAATTAAAAACATCATAAGATTATTTAGATGTTAAAACATGAATCATAACCCCAATGAGGAAAAATAATTTATAATTTGAAATGATAATTGAAAACAATATAGAAATAATTATCAAAATCCTTTTATAAAATTTTTTAAAAAGGAAATATATAAGTGAAATAAAATCAAGTTTTCAAGTTTTTGAGAAGAATACCTTAAGAACATTAATTTTTATATAATTCTGAATATTAAATCAGTTAAAATAATTGAATTTAATGATATTATAGTTGTACTTTAATATAAAAATATACATTAGTGGAATAAAATCCAATTATTTATTCATGTGAAAAACTAATGTTAAATTTTAAAATGTAAAATTTACAAAAATATGGGAGTAAAAATTATTTTTAAAAACTATATGAACTTTAAGAGAAATTCATATTATGTGGAAAAAATATAAAATAAAGAAAAGTTGTTTATGTTGTAAATATTAAAAACTAAATTTATTTTCATATATTTGTATAGAAATTAAAAAATTAATCCTGAAGAAAATGTAAAAAATATTCCTTTTAATATTTTTTTAAAATAAAAAGAAACTGAAAAAGGAAAAATAAAAAATCAATTAATTGAAAATAAGAATATTCATCAAGAAATATGATGAACATTTAGATTTATTTTAATGATTCCTTACCATAAATAAAAGAAAAGTTTGGTTTCAGTTACGAGTAAAATTTTTGTTGAATTTTGAACCATAGGAAAATGTAATGATAAAATGGAATTTAAAGCCCAAAAAAATAGAGAGAATGAAAAAATTGATTTTTTTAAATATAAAACAATCCCCTTTAATAATCTTTGGTGTAGATAATATCAAAGGAAATTTGGGATTTGAAAAGAGGACATTTTTATATTTTTAATATTTTGATCAAACTCCCACGAAATAGATAAGATAAAATGTAAATTTAAATAAAAATAACGAATGGATAATCTTGGAAAAATATGATAATTGTTCTATATATACACCATATGATGATAATAGGATAATATTAAAAAACATGTCAAATAGAAAGAAATTTGAGATGAGAAACCACTTAAAAATATCATAAACTATGATATATGAATTTTTTTGAAAGGTATTCAGGAGTGAATACATAGATAATAGTGATGGAATATAATAAAATAACATAACAGGGTTGAATAAACAAATATAAAAAAATTGATGTTCAAGAATATAATTTGTATCTAAAAGATAGTAAGTTAAGTTAACATAAACCCTTGGGAATTATTCAATGTATGAATAAAATTATGAGGAGAAGTGATAGCATAATTTAAAGGGAAAAACTAATAAATAACAAATGATTTAATATATAATAATTCATTAGTTTAATATTTACACTATACAAATATAAATTAGTGTATAATAACAAACATGTCCTAAGGAATTGAAATTGAGAAAAGAATACATTCCTTAGGTTTCATTTTATTAATTATCATTTTCAACTCTAGTATAAAAATGCATTTACTAAACATTAACCCATAATAGAATTATATTCTATTTTTAAAATAATTTTTAGTTATATTTAGATGAATGTAGTTTCTTATATTTCATTTAATTTGTGAATATTATGAAGATATGTTTTTGAATTTATTTATATTATTTTTCTTAGATATCATGATATTGAATATTTATAGTATATATTTTTTTAAAATTATCTACATAATAATAAAATAAATTTAAATTATATAATATATACTAACCATCCTAATAGTAAGTTATATGTAATCCATGACATTTTTCGCTTATGCCAACTAATCTAGGAATTATCATAACATGTCAAAATAAAGGCATAGAGACTCTATACAAAAAATAGATTTAAAAATATATATATATAAACGTCATAATAATATTTATATATTATAGGATTATAAAGAAAATATTTTTAAATGAGGCACAACTAAAATTTATTTGTATGGTATAAGAAAAAAAAGGGAAAAATAAAATAAAATAAAATTAATGTTACCACTTCATTAAATATTTAATCCTTTGAAAAACACTTACAGGATTTGTGTTGTTTTACTCAAGAACATCCTTTATGGTATTTTTCTAAATAATATAAAGAAAATGAGAATACCATAGGGTTTGGGAAGTGAATGGGACATTATTTGTTTAAAATAATGATTGGGGATATTTAGACTTTTGGAGAGGTATATTTTTCTATTGAAATATTGATTATTTTATCATTTCATACAAAAACATTTTAATAGTGAATATTCGAACCAATTTGATTATTTAGTATCAAAAAAATAAATGTATAATTTACAATTCCATCAATAATAAACGATAAAGGAACCATTGAACCACTCAGTTAAATGTAATGAACAAAAAATATTTATTAGGATAAAATGAAATTTAGTTTCTAAATTATCAAATTTATGTTTATAAACTGATGATTATATTTTTAAATTCATAATTTTACTCCATAATTATATATAAATTATAGAAATATTTTTTTAAAATATCAATGTCATGATTAAATCATGATCGTTTGATAAATGTTATGGTATTTGTAGAAAATTTATTTTTACTATTCACTAAAATATTAACTTACTTATTAAAATACCAAAAACATTCCCTTAGATAATTTTTATGTTTAAGATAAACAAAATTATTTTTATTTTGAAAAATTAAATATCTAAACTTTATAAAATTGTGTTTTATGAAAGTATATAATATAAAATGAAAACGTATTTAATTGAAAATTACATTTTAAATATTACGTATTATTAATAATATTTTATCTAAAGTGGAAATTAAATTATTTTTATTCTATTTGTTTTTAAATTCAATCGTTTTATTTATAATATCATTTAAATGTGTTCAATTTATTTTTTTAAGATATATACTTTTTTTCGAAAAATTTACCTTTTCAACACTAAATGATTTTAATCACCTATCATTAATGATATATATTATAACCATTAAATTTTTTCATATCATTGGTAAAAGGATACATTAAATTATTCATTAAAAAATAATGAAAATAACATGAAAAATATATTTCAATAGTCTTCTTATTTACATGATATTTTAATCCACTTGTAATTTTCATAATAATATATCGCATTATATTCTCATGATATGTTAATGTTTTTCATATATTGTAAGATGTTTCATATATTATTTTAAATTTTGTGTTTCATATGATATAATCTATTAAACATAGTATTTCTTAAATGGTCAACAAATATATATAAAAATCTTAAGGTGTTACATTCTACCACCCTTAAATAAATGGGTCCTTATAATTTTAATATATATTTTAAATGAAAATAATGCAGGTATTTTGTAATATATTCATTACACAATATATAAATATAAATTAAAATCATTTATATTGGTTCATAAGGGTCATATTAAACATCCAAATCACTTCAATTAGGTGTTTTAAACCAGTTATGTAGTTAGACCCTCTTATTGTGCACTGGGTAGAGATTGAATTATTACTCAAATGATATTTATTAGTGTTATAAACACTCTGTGAATTAAATATATAGATTATAACATCTTTTATTATCTATATAAGTATTTGATTTAGAGGAAACCACACACACTTTACTACACCAAAAATTAGTTTTTTTCTTATATTTTGTTTTTCCTCAAAGGTTATCACTATATATTAATGTCCAAAAAGAAATAATAATTAATCAAAAAATAATCAAGATCATTCATAATAACATTCAAAAAATACATAAAATATAATGCTCAAAGAGGTTACTCATAACCATTTTCACCAAAAAAAAATTCTAAAATAAGCAATATATATTTTATTCATATATACACCTAAACCGATATTAATATTTTTACCAAATAATTTAAATATCATTGAAGAAAAATTATGTTTAAATTACATCATTTATTCTATATTATATTCCCAATATCGATTAAAAAATTTCACAAATATTAATAATTAATTTGAAATCAAATCAGATTCCAAATCTATGGACTATGTATACCATAATAATGAATTCATCATAAGAACCTAATAAAAAACATTATAATATCATAAATTGTCAAAAAATACAAAAACATAAAACATAAATAGGGTTATATATTCAATTAATCATATTATTAAACATTTACTTTTTAAAACATTTTGTAAGGCCTCAAATACCAAATTCAATTACTTTTCATTTTCATAGGGCTTGAAGGTATTGTGAGGGTGCTTATGGGAGTTTTGGAGGGTAAAATATATATTTGGAATTTTGAGGGTATCCATGACATAGTGGTGGGTGTGGCGATGGACATGTTGATGCTGACTTAGAGGCTTCAACATTAAGCATTCCATTTTTTCCTTAGCAGTTTTTATTATGGTCGTGGTGGTGAGTGGTTCGTGTTTTAGTACACTAATGGTTGTTAAATAGCTTCTTTAACAATAGTAAATGGCATTTTACTTGATGTTACCCCTACGAGACATGGTTTCATAACCCCCTCCACAAAAAATGTACCCTAATAAGAAAAAAAATGATATATGGTATATAGTTACTACACAATGCCTGTATCTAATTAGCCCTTGGTTGGTGGATATAATCCAAAGTATAATGAAGATACAAGTAAGAGGAATTAACCTATTATATAACATGTTGAAAAGAGTGATATGATAGAACACTGAAAAATTCGTGATCAAAAAAATAATCCTAAGTACATACATATACTGACAAAAAAAACTAATGAAACTAAAAAAGAACTACAAGTACTAAAGGATAAACTTTATAGAGATCCAAAATCCAAAACAGTACCTACAAAACTATGAGCTAGTAATATCTAGAATAATCTCTATCCAACTCCCACTAACCAAAAAATAGATTATATATACACAAGTTTATCATAATAGGTATATTCATTAAGATCCACTTGAGAGAATACTATAAAAAAGGTAACTAAATCATACTAAATCATAGTAAAAAAAAGTGATACTACCTCATCACCTAAACTGGTATAATTTGTTTCCATCCTCAGAATGACCAACTATCGCCATGTATCACAAACAAGGAATCATATATTATAGCACTAAAACTATAAGGGTACCCAAATACTACATCCCCACTGGGTATCCACTCTTCCCTGATGTTGTACGTCTTAATCCATCTCTCTACAAAAGAATCTAGGTAGAAGAATCCATGGATAACTGTCACAACATTTATCTTATGTATCACATCATCTCATCATCCCATCCACATATCCATATAGTAACAAAACCATTTCACGGATTCACCACAACAACTATTGAATATATTATATATCTAGTAATATATCTCAAGCCATCACAACCCAAAAAATATGTAATGTACCTTGATCCATCATAATAAATACATGCCAAAACTATAATAATTATTAGTATATTTAATATTAAGATACATCTATTTGAAAAAATCACAAACCATTATATCCCACTACACACATATGTGGGAATGATGACCATCATGCATACTAGCATAAAATACAACTAGGAGAAAAGAGAAGGGCCAGAGGGGGTAGTCATTCATTCATCACTTGCCAACATAAATTATAGGGAAAACACCCCCTAAAGTCATATTGGTGCCATTCACCCAAACCAACTTGGGTGGTGTTGTGTATGAACTCAAGAAATTTACAATATATAATATACATGTCAACCACACTATGAAAATAAACTAGTCCTAGGATTAACTACAGTTATTGTCTATTAGACACTCAAATTCTACATCTATGGGATAGATATCCTATAAGCACATGACAATTTATAAGATCTATATTAAATTATTTTTTCGTTTTTACAGTTATCCTTTCATAAATTAATTCATTTTACATTAATTAACACTTTTATTATCTACATTTCCTTATATATCTATTAAATTTAATTAAACCAAACATTATTTTACCCTAGAGAAGTCCATTTTCTTGAGGAAAAATCCGAATGAGTTCTTGGTTTCCCATGATTAACAATATCATTTTCATTACTTCAAGAACCAACCTCATGGGTTTAAAAATTTATTTATAATTATTACCTATATATTATTTCATCATCATCAAAATTTTCATTTTTATTCAATAGAATGCACAAAGTAAAAAAACAAGATACAAAGTACAAAGTACAAAGTACCAAGTGCAAAGCCAGCAGGATAGGGGGCCTGAATTAATGTAGTCCAAGGCCGTCCCCTCGAATCAAGTTCACCCCCTCAGGCTTCAAGAAAGAAATATTGGATAAACATGCTATGTTGGAGCCTTTGACAACTAAAGATGCAAGATAATCCACTACTTTGTTCCCCTCACACCAGGTGTGAGTTACCAATTCATCATTATTGAGGAGGCCCTTTCAACTCCTGATGATATGTGAGATAGACCATAGAATAGAACCTATACCGTGTATGGAGTCATGAATGATCATTGAGTCTATTTCCACATGAGAGAGGGGAATGTTTTTCTGAGCACAGAGGTTGATCCATGTGAGAACAGCTTTTGCCTCTTCCAGAATAGATGTGCCGCTGCCATAGTGAGCCGTGAAGGCTAGCCAAACGCTTCCCATTTGATCTCGTACAACTCCTCCGCCTCTCATATCCCCTGAGATGCATGAACTGTCAGTGTTGAGCTTGAGGCCGATTCATGGGGGTGACCATCTCACCCAATGTCCCCAAGTTGGAGTGTTGGATGGTGGGGGGCCCTGTAGCATGCCGAGAGAAAGTGCCTCCTTCCAGTTGTTGATCAGCAACACCATGTCAACCAGAAGGCTCTTTGTCCGCGCAATAATGGCCTACCCTATTGAAGTACTCCCCTCATATCTTGCCCTATTTCTGGCCTGCCATAGACACTAGCACCTAGCGCTGAGAATCACGGTTCGTGCTGTTCTTTCCAGTCATTTGTCATATGCTCCCCTAAACCATCGGTCCCTGAAAGCGGTATCATTCAGCTCCCGAGAAGAATAAGCAGTGATCCCGCCAAAAGCACTCCACACCTCATGAGCCCACTCCCCTTCAAAAAAAATGTGAGTCGTATTTTCCTCCTTTCTCGCCTTACAATATTGGCATTTAGAAGGCAGGCTGATGCCCATCCTTTTGACTTTTTCATCCAAAGGAATCACCTTATTCCTGATCCTCCTCAATAGAAAATTGTATTTCATGGGAATCTTGGTACACCAAACTGTTTCATTTCATCCGTCTTGCTGATCCGGTGTGCTGGACATCCTGCGGTAGTCATTGGAGTTGATTTTCCCCGTTTTGGAGGGTGTGAAAACACACCTATCATGTTCAGAATTAATGATGATCGAAGAAAATGTCTCTTGTCGGTTACTGTCCAAAACTGCCTTGATGAATGCCAGGTGGAGACTCGCCTCCTTAAAAGAGATGTTAGGCGCAGGGCACCCTGGATAGCAGATCTCTTCTCATGCCCAATTGTTGTACCAGAATGATATGTTCCCCTCCCCTACAATCCATTGCGAGTTCCGGAGGAGAGTTGGTATGATGTTGTTAATCTTATACCAGAGGGGGAGGCGTGTACAGGGGCAGTGACCACATTTGCACCCCTATTTCTGGACATCAACTTTCCATACAGGGTTCGTGCTTCCACAGATTCTCATGCAAGTTGTGCATGTATGAATTCGATCATGATGTCTAAACTCTGAACGTTAATCCCCCCATCCAGGATCGGTTTTCCATGTTTCCCCATGAAACCCATCATCTTTTGCATGCCGCAAAAGCATCCCAAATAAAACCTAGAAGAATTTTATCAATAGACATGATTACACCCTTCGGCACATTCGTGGAGGCCAGAGCATGGATCGGCATGGCTGAGAGGACGATGTTAACTAAGTCTATCCCGCCCCCAAAGGATAGGAAGTGATTCTTCCAGTTTAGAATTCTGATCGTGATCCTGCCCACCACATGGTCGAAGTCTCGTATGCGCATTATGCCTGGGGAGATGGGTGTGCCAAGATACTCCATTGGGAATGTTCCCCGCTGCATGCCCAGTCTCTGACACAGATCCTCAGACCTGGTGGCAGTACACTTATTCGATATATAGAAGCTGCTTTTCTCCTTGTTAACAACATGTCCACTCCAATGGCAGTACTCTTTCAATACCCTTGTGATGCCCTGTGTTGATCTCTTGCTCGCATTTGTGAAAATAAGGGTGTCGTTAGCAAACATTATATGGGAAATGGATGTGAGGTTCACGCTCCTTTGGTTGGGAAGAAGATCACCATTGGATATTCTAGTGTTGATCATCCGGCTTAGTGTGTCCTATATAATAATGAAGATGCGCGGTGAGATGGGATCCCCTTGCCGCAACCCTCTAGTTGCCTTGAAGAAGCCCTGGGTTTTCCCCATGAAGGACACCGCCATCCAGGGGGAGTTGTAGCATCTGAAGAGGATATCACAGACCCAGGAGGAGAAGCTCGTTCTTACTAGAACCCTGTTAATAAACCCCCATTCATCTCTGTTGTATGCCTTGTTCATATCCAGTTTTATTGCTATATTGGAACCACGAACCTTGGCTTTGAGATATCTCATCATTTCCATCGACAACACTATTTCCCCTTGAATGGACCGGACTTTAATGAAGTTGTGTTTCTCGGAGGATATCCACCGAGGTAGGAGCGAAGACAGCCTTGCATTAATGGTACTGGATAGTATCTTATAAGGAAATTTGCACATGCTTATGGTTCTGTAGTGAGTGAGGGATGAGGGGTCATTGTTTTTCAGAATAAGGACTAGAGTCATCGCGCAGGCGGCCCACGGTAAGCTTCCTCCTCTAAAGAAGTCCTGCACTGCTGCGACAATATCCTGCTTGACCACCTCCCAAGAGCTCCTGTAGAACTAGCCGGGGAAGCTGTCTGGTCCTGGCGCACTCTCGGGGTTCAAGTTCATCATGGCTGCATGGATCTCCTCCTCCTCTGGGACTCCTTCCATTAGTGAATCGTCCTGGGACGAAACGAAACTGGGAATCCATCCCCAAAACTCTTCTCCCCCTTGCGGATATCCATTTATCATGTTCTGGTTCGGATCAGCAAGAAGGTTTTTACAGAAAGAAAGTTCCAACCCCCCGACTATCTCTCTATCATCTGTAAATGATCCATCCTCCATAGAAAAGTTTGGTTTGATTGGACGATGCTTCTCCTTTATGAATGCATGGAAATACTATGTGTTTTTGTCACCCTCTTTTAGCCATTTAATCCTTGAGCTCCCCCTCGCCTTGCGTTCCTGGGAGAGTACTAGTTCCGCCAGTCTTTTTTTATTTTCCGAGAGGACTCTGAATACTTACTCATCCCACGTCACCTCCAGGATGGATTCCATCTGCTCAATGTCTTAGTTGAGCGCATCCATATCCTGATGATCCGGGGGAGGGCCTTGGACAATTCATGAAGACATTTCTTGAGCCACCTTAGTTTCCTGTGAAGAGCCGTACATGTATGGCCTTGCACCAGTTCTCCCCATGTATCCCTAACCTGCTGTTGGTATCCCGGCTCCATGATCCATTAGCTGTCGAACTTGAAAGAAACAGGGGTGGCCTGTGAAAGAGACATGGAAAGTAGCAATGGGGAGTGGTCTGAAATACGTCGAACTAGGTGGGTGACCTAGGCATTTGGAAACAGAGTGAGGACATGAATATTAGCCAGGCATCGGTCGATTCTTCTCTAGCATTTTCGGCTCCCTTGTTGTTTGTCGCACCAGGTAAAGCGATCACCTGTGTAACCCATGACTAGATGGCCTTTTCCAGCCATGAATTGGGTGAATTCCATGCTGGCCTTTTGGGGAAATTCCCCTCTCCCTTTCCTCTCCATCGGCTCTGTGATGAAATTGAAGTCCCCACCTATAACTCACAGCATATCCCCTAGATCGAACCCACTGAGATCTATCCAAAGCTACTCTCTTATGTGACCATCACAGCTACCATACACAAAGGTTAACAGGATAGAACTGGTTTCGTTGGAGGCTTTTGACATGATGAACTGATCACCCGCCTGTATCAGGTCGACTGAGACCTCTCTGGTCCAGAAGATCCATATGTGGGTATTGGTTGGATTCGCTTGCATGGAAGCATGCATTTTGAGTTTCCGAGTGAACTCGTTAATTTTAGTGGGATTCTGCTTGTGTTCTAGGACGACAGCCATTTGGGCCTTATTCCTCTTGGATTCCAGGGCCAGGTAGTCTGATTTCACCCACGCCCCTATGCCGCGGGCGTTTCATATAATCAGAGGTATCATTACTGAGAAGAAGAAGGCCCGGCTTGAGCCTCTTGAACCATGACCACCGGAGAAAGGGGATAGGGGCATTCCTTGAGCTGCATTTGCTTTAGGCGGAGACGGGTGCACTTGCCCGGACTCATCCCAGAGGTCTCAGGAGACGGGGGATGGAACCGGGAGAGGATCTTGGACTTCCCTCTCAACACGCTGGATGGGGAGGGGGTCCTTGGGCCCCTCTTTCCTGAGTTCTCTGGTTCTAGGAAGCCAGAGCCATCCTTTTGCACGCCGTTGTAGTTCCAGGAATCCTCGCCCGAGACTGCAAAGCTGGCTTCCTGGGTGGAATCCTGATGAGAATGCTCATCCTCACAGGACCCAGTATGTGCCTCCAGCCTGGGAGGATGGTAGTAGGAAAAGCCCAGGGGCCTTATCGGTATCTTTAGGAAGCGATCCAACGTGGGCCCTGAGAGGAGCATTGAGGAGGGAGTGAAGAGATGAGCTACACAATCAGCTAACACCGCTTGGGGGACGCTTGTTTGCTGAGGCACCATCGCCAGTCTGCTGCCCTCATTCGCAGGGGATGAGGAGGGGACGGGAGACACTTGAAGAGGAGGGGGCCTCAACGCTGATGCAGCAGAAGAGGTGAAAACTCGAGCCACCGCATGAAACTGAGCCGGCCTCGAATCATCCAAAGGAGTAAGGGGATTCCTGTTCCTTGGGACATTTCTGTGGCCCTACCCCTCCAGGCGTTGCTTCCTGCAGACCTGCTGGGAATGACCCTGAAGAAGGCAGGTAGAGCAGTACCTGGGGAACATGGGATAAAATATGTCTTGGTACCATTAAAACGAGTCCTGCACCCTATGGGATAGCACCTCTAGGACAGGCAGTGATAAATCCAACTCCACACATTTCCAGGCCACCAGAGCATCCTCCCCATTGCTCGTGCAGGCCGCGATGCAGAGGAATCCCCCGAGAGAGTCGCTGATGGCCTTGAGGAATGTACCATTATGAAAGGGAAGCGGAAGACTAGGTAGGCTTACCCATACAGCAGCGCGAGGGCTCTCCTTTCCCTGGTGAACTTCGAGGGACCAGCGGACAAGATTGAACCTCCATCGGCCCCAGCTGCGAGGGCCAAAGCACCAAGCCTTGACGAAATCCGCTTCCGAGGCCAGGACCAGGTAGAACGAGTTCCAGTAGATGGGGGAAATGCGCGCTGGCTCCTTCAGGCCCTAGGAATCCACATGCCGCTTGAAAACCTGCAGGGACGGCATCGCCGATCCGAAACGCGCCACAAGAGTCCATTGGAGGCAAGCAAAAGCCACCCCAGGGACCTCCAACGACAGGCACGCACCATCCCGGGAAGCCGAGGAGGAGAACGGCCTGATGACCGGGAAGTAGGCCTTCTGGGAGTGGCCTCCAAGTGCATCCTTGAAGGACAAATCCAGACACCTGGACTTAGAGCTTGGGCTCGAAGGCGTCCGCTGGAGAAGAAGACCTTCGGAACGGGAGGAGAATCCAGGAACGGAGGTGGCCGGGGCCGGAACCATCGACGGAGGCCGGGCCGCCTAGGAACCAATGGTCGGATCGATTTGAAAAGACGCTGGCGCGTGAGGCGCGTTCTCTTGAGCAGCAGGATCCATTATTCATGTACTACCATAAAACACTCTCATCTACCATCATGATATATGACCTAGTACTTCTAGCTACCTCATCTGGTCAGGAAAGGAATGTAGAAAAAAACCCCTACCATATAGTTTTTAAAAAGATTTATTCGTAAGTATGAATAAAAATATTAATTATAAAAATTCTCTTTTAGTGCATTCCATCATTATTGGTTGCATCTATTTCACCCTCATGCATATCACCATGCATTTACCCTCACAAGAATTAACTATTACAGCAACCTCTATCATCCCCTACCATATAACAAGATCCATCCATGGCTCACATTACATGACATATAAAGGCTCATATATTGGTAATGGATAATGGGACTAAACTACCATTAAGTTAATAAGGAAACATGTCCATTAAAGAAGTCATTAATCCTTCACATACAAATAGTCTCACTCGACCCAACTACATGGAATTCAACCTTCATAATAAAAATAGGACTCTCAACACCAAAAAACAAACATTATCAAAAATATATTTTATACCACATTTAATTGACCAATTCAAATATTATATGTTACTACTATGGGTATCCTTAGGATTCATATATTAAAATCTATCATTTATTTAAACATGCTCAGAAGAATAATTTTCAATTTTAGAAAACTGAGAGAAGAAACATTCTCATTTAACATTCAATTATTTATTATTCTCATCAACTTGAAATTATACCTTCATTTTATTTATCCAATATCATTAATATAAGTGAGAATATATTTATATAACAATTCATTAAGCATAAATTTGATTTACATCAAATTACAAGAACAATGGTTTCATTCTACATTTCTCTTTAATTATTTATTCGAACAACCAATTACCAACATTATGCTCTTTACCAATTTTTTCAATAGCAACATGATAATAAAAGAATAAAAAACATTCTAAACAACATTACATATATTAAACACTATCATTTAAAACATTAAGAAAAAAATATCTCATTATAACATGCATGTGACCACTAACCATAATCAAAGTGTTAATTAATCTAGTATATCCATTATTAGGTTAATTCCTCTTCCACCCCTAGATTCTAATGTATGACCAATTAATGAATTCGTGTAAATAAAATGAGATCCAATGAATCCACATATAAACATTATAATATATTAAAATTGAAATAGAACTCCAACACAGATCACTGATCACCTCCTCTATGAGGAAACTACTATCTCTGAAGGATTTCATGACACAAGATAACTAGAAAACAAAAAAGAAAATTCCATTTAAAATATTGAGATAAAACTTCATAAAATGAAAATAAAAACAATTGGAAAATGAGATCGAATGGTGGATAATCTTCAAGAAAAGAGGAAGAAGATACCTCAAATTTTCACTAATTGAACTCGAGCTTCTAAGGAATAATCAGAATTGAAAGGGGATTTAAATGAATCCTAAAGTAATATTGAGGAACCTACAGATTTATAGGTTGGAGTGGTAGAAAAGTGTGGTCAAGGGATTTTGAAGTAATTTTATGGGAAATAATTTTTATAATACCACAATTTAACCCCTAATATTATGTCATAGAACTACCTAACATAAGGTATACTATCGAACAACCAGTGGGACTATGTTGTGACCCCCATAGATAATGATCTTGACTATGGAATATAGTGATGACCCAAATAGATCCAATTATATGTGGATAGGGACTACAATGTAGCCTACATCCCATGGCGAATAAACCATTGATTTAGTAGAAATTCCTGAAACCCCTACTCTTGGTACCATATGAAAAATCCTAGAGACCATGACACAACCATATAAATTTGGAAGTGTCTCTTTAATGAAATGTTTTGTATCAATCATCTCTATGCCGAAACCACCTACCAAATGACACAACATAGGGATCCATGAAAATTATTTTCAAAAACAAATGTAGTGGAACCCCTATCTTTCCCATTTAACCACCACATGCTCTCCAAACACCACGAAACATTATCTTGGTGGAACAAATAACCAAACCCAATAAAAGGGAAGGTATATATGGATATGGTCCCTTTCATCATATAACTCTCAAACCCTTCTCTTCTATTAGAATATAAAAAAAATCCTAGAGAGGAAAATCAAATGGGTTTTTTTTGAAGAGCTACCCTGGGAGATACCTCTCAATCATCTCTCTATCACTGGGGCTCAACCACCTCACTTTGAAGAAGAAATTGAAATACCATTCAACAAAGGAAATGAGATCTAAAACAATATCCTAGGTGTATACCTTATAAACGATAGCAATTACACAGTAATACAACAGTGAATACCATCAAATAACCTAGATAAGGTCAACACCTGCAACAAGAAATTATATAAATGGGTAAACAATAAAGATATTTGGGTAAAGAGTATGCATCTGTGACTCAAATTTTTAGGTACTCTCCTTGACACCACTGTTCCACCATAGGAAACATACCAAATGAATAAAAAGCCTGTAAAACACCTTCTCTTGGTGGTCTTGGATCTCTGCATGCTTCTACTCAAATGTCGCATCATCGTTTATATCAACCACTCCATACTCAATGATGACTAAATATTCATAAGGATAATGATGAATCTAAAACACAAGGAAGACATAATGTATTTAACTCATATACCGGGAATGTTCTATCGAATATTACCTGAATATATTGTGACACAACTCCTTGAAATGACTAGTAAATTGTGAAAAATATTTACTCCCTTAACCAAACATTTTATTCCCATGATAAGGATTCTCCATTAGGAACACATGATCTATACATTAAAACTCTATATGTCTCCTCCTATGATCGACATATGATTTATGGCTATCCTTCAAAACCTTCATTCTATCACTAATTACATGAAATATCTATGTTATATTTTCTACTATTTCTGGAACAATAATTACTGACACTCTGAACCTAGTCTAACACAATGGGGAACCAAATTGTTAATTGTAAACAGATTCAAATTTTCCCATATCAAAGGTGGAGTGAAAAATATTGTCTGAAAACCTAACCAAAGGAAACTTCCGCATCCAAAAACCTCCAAAATCTATGACACAATAGTGAAACATTACTTTAAGGATATGGATAATACCTTCTTTTATAATTTTATCTATGGATGAAATAAACTATTAATTCATAAATGATATCAAAAAAATTTTCAGAGAACTCTCCCCATCCTAGTGGGGAAACAAAAATCATAGATATAATTTTTTCAAACACAGGTCTCTGTGGATTCTCAATACCCCATTTAGATACTTCCCTAACAAAACATCCACTAAAATGGACTCCTTTATTATTAAAAATTCTAATCATTTCAACAAAATATCAACTATCACGTATATAGAATCAAATTCACCCTAAGATCATGATAAAAGATTAATAATTTCTATTAATATTTCCACCACCTCTTTATAGTAACATCCAATGGCAGGAGAATACCACAAGATACATTGTGTTCTCCCTACACCTTCTAGAAGACCAAACATTGAGACATAAACTCTACCACTACACTCTTTAACCCAAGACCCCATAACTGACCTATCATATCTCGGTCCATAATTCTCATGGTATGATATATTTCCATAGGAGAGATATGGTACTCTTAGAGAACCATATCACACAATAAAAATAGGATGAAAAACCTCCCCTAGAATAACACATGGCATTTCCAACATCAGAACAACCATCAAGAGCATCACCAATGATATGTCAGTCTCTCCAAAAGACCACCTCATAATCCCATAGTTGGGACTCATCCACCTGTAGAACCAAAATCAACTTCACTATCATATGGAAAATGAAACATCTTCCTCTAAACACTCCCATAAAAAATACATCACTCATATCCATTCCATCACACTATAAGAATATCCAAATTCACACATGATATCATTATCTAACTTTCTATTGAGTGGATAAACCAAAAAATTCATTTTCCAGGTAAAAAAAATCTAGGAGTCATAATCATAGAATAATCCCATCCATAATTTTTGTTTTCATTTCATGTCATGCAAGGAGGATATATACATCAGACAATTATGATCACTAATAACTACAAAATGCTTACTCATGAAGTAATTTCTATATAACATCAATGAAAATAAAACTATATCTTACTCGAGATCACAAGTGGAATATTTATTATCATTGTGACGTGACATATAAGACCCATAAGAAAAAAAATAATTTCCTTTTCATCAGAAAAAAACCCAATCCCTAACATGAAGCATAATTAAAACTCAAAATAAACTCCCCTTAATGAAATACAAAGATTGGAACACTGACCAACATCTTCATAAAGTACTAGAATGATTCCTAAAAATGATTAATCTATAATAATACATGATTTTTTCTAGTGAATATTGTTAGAGGTATTGAAACATGAGATAAATCATCTATGGTCCTCCTTTAACATCTTTCAATAACCTGGAAACCCTACAAATCTTCAAGAATATTTGGGCCTACCTTTGAAATGACTACCTCTATCATTGAAGGATCCCAAAGAACTAATCATTGGGATATGAAATTCACTAATAAAAACATCTCAATAATAAAACATACACTTATATAGCTTACTAAACAACTATTAATGGCAAAAAATCCCAAAATAGTTTGATGATGATCTGAAGGATCCACTTTAGGTGGGGAGTACAAAAGGATTTTGTGTTTGAATACCACAATGAACTGATCTTGAACTCTCTTAATAATACACTCATCATACCCATGAACATGTTAGGAGAATTGTTCATACCAAAAAACATTACAATGAAATAATAATTACTATAATGAAACTTGAATGAATTCATCCGAATATCGTTATTAGTCACTTTAATCGGATGATTAACAAATCATCAATTTTATGAATAGGATAACAAATCCTCACTATAACATATTTTAATAAATCATAGTTGATACAAAGATGGAAAATACCATATACAACCTTCACGAACAAAATTGGAGCACCCAATGGTGACACACTCATCAAAGAACAATTTACTACAAGATATCATCAATATATACTTGAATCTCTAGTAACTTAGAAGGTTCCATCCAATATGGACCCATCAAGATAATGTATGTTCATTATTATAGCCAAATACTAAACTCGGTCACTCATATAGGGAGTAACGACTCCCTCTACTTAAGAATAATATCAGGGTAATCTTCCATAGGCCAAGGAAACATCATCTACCAAACCACCATAAAACACATAATCATCTCATCCATAAATGGATACTATTATGGAATAATAATCATACCCATATATGTGTCCCACTCAGTACTGACCACTTATGGATCTCAATCAGAATCATAAAACACATCCTTACTCCTAAAAACCCCTGAGAGCATATAATGAATAAAATCAGTTCATATTAAGGATGATGCAATATGGATTTATCTATATACCAAGGAAGTAACCTAAAGAGTAGTGTTTCTCAATCAATTGGTCATAGTCTCTACATAATGGAAACATGAATGATCATCCTATAACAAGAGTAGTCAATAACAATGAAACAAGATGTATCTCTACCTCAATATATGATTAATGTATGGGGGAGGTGATATGAAGGAACACGTAGCTCTTGAATCAATCATGTAATTCACCCAATTATAAAAAAAATTAAATCATACCTAAAATGTTCTCTATCATTCTCGAGGATGGTAATTCTAGAGAATGAAGTTGAAAAGGCCAATTATATGACCACTCTGATGCAGATTAAGTCCAACTCCACGACCATTCCCTACTCTCTAAAGATAAGGAATATCTCAAGGATTTCATCCGCTTTCCCCATATCCTCTCTACTGATCTCAAAAAGTTTCATCCTACCGATGCCTTAGAAGAAACTACCTGAATATGGGAATATGAAGTGAAAAACCTTCTTCATTATACCTTTTTCAAAATTTGGGGCTCTCTCATCACTAATGGTATTATCTTTATAAGAGAAACATGTTTATAATACATTGTAAATGATTTGATTGATTTAATACCTAGAGAAATGTGATGTTGAGGGATGAGAACTACTCATAGTTGTTTGTAATCTCTTCTATCTAGGAAACTGGGAACCCAAGACCACAACTCTACTTCATGAGTAATCTTGATAAATCCCCTAATGTGATTATATAATTATGTCCAATTTCCTATTACAAAACTCTGGTCCTTCCAACACCATGAGATACAACAACATCACAAATTGTTGGAAATAGAACTGGATATCTATTCTTAAATTTTCCTTGAAATTCCTCACCCAAGAATCCTCATGTGAAAATAAATATGAGGTATAGTGAAGAAGGGTCCTAAAATGGATATCAAATTTTCTCACACTGGAACTCCCCTATAAAATGTTATATAGCTCTTGGTTACTTCCCATAATACTAAAAAATAGTCCTTTAATGGTGATATAATAGGCCTTTATTAGTGCTAAAAATGTCTGATAATCGAAGCACAGTTAAAAGCCTGAAACTTTTATTAGCGATAAAAAAAGATTTTTTAAACACCACCTTTAATAGCACTAAAAAATCACTATTAAAGGGTTCCATTAATATCTATTTTTAGAAAATATAAATAATTCGATGTTAAAGGGGGAATTTATATTATTTTGGAAACCTATGTGCATAAACTCTTTATCAGTTCTTTCACAACCCCTTTAACAATGCTCCACCCCCCATTTATCAGTTTTCTTCACCCAACCACCCCTTTTATAGACACTATACAAATTTCAATCCTCATGTTCTCCCACTTGGATTTGAACACTAAATCAATCCTTTTAATATGTAACACATTTAACACTACAACATATTGTGTTTTGTCTGTTTAATGATATTTCTATTTATTTATATATATATATATATTGATTTATATATATTTACATATATTTATATAATTTTTTTATATACATTTATACAAAATATTTTTTGATGATATATATATATATACTTTTATTTATTTAATATATTATATATTTTAACCAATTACATTCACTAGAATGTAATATAAATATATATCAATTTCTTAATACACACGTATATGTATATATAAATATTATAAATGTATATTTTTTAATATAAAAACGGTTAAATATTTCTTTAAAAACATTTCTATGACATATATTTATTTATATATGTTAGAATATATATTTTAATGTAAATATGTGGATATATGTATTTATATGAGGGATTTATTGTAAGTAAATATAAGAAAACATGAATATATATAATTATAAATAATGTTATGATGTGAAAAAAGATAAATTTTAAAAATAATAATAACGATATTAATATAATCTCTTAGAATAAATTTAGTCCCCACTAAAAAAATGGAAAAATTACCGCCTTAAATGAGGCTAGAAATCCATTTAATGTTAAAAAATTGGGGTACCCAGACCAAAAACTCAGTTTTAGAGGACTTTTGTGCCTTTTTGGACTTGTAAATTGTGACAGAGGTTTACCTAACTCAATAAGGGCGTAGATCTCACGGAATGGTTATATTGGATATATGTTATAGAGAAAATGGACCCATGAATCAAAAGTTATGGTCATTTAATGTTTGAGTTCTATTTTCGGCATATTTTAGAGCTTTTATTACTTTTTTTTCGTCGAATTGATATTAAATGGCTATTAATCAGTAATAATAATCAAATTTTTAATTATAAATATTTTTAAAAAAAATTTATGATCATTTTTCTTAAATATCTTATATATTATGTTTTAATACCAATTTTCCAAATCTAAAAAACATTTTAAAAATATATATTATGTTTATATCAATATATATATATTTAAATATTATTAAAATATTGTAATTGAATGTTTTTTTAAAGTATACCATTATTAGTGCTACTAAAAAAGTGATGAAAAGGGGGTTTTTATCAGTGCTTCAAAAAAGGCTGATAACCCCCCCCCTATGTGCACTTTTTTACAAGCATTGATAAAAGACCAAATTTATCTATACTTTCTTAAAGGGGTTGGTAAAGGGTATTCCTTCATTAGCCCTTGTAAAAATTCACTAATAGATTCCCCCTTTTAAAATAACACTTTTATAACTGTTAAAAACCCACCATTAACATCGTTTTTTAGCGTTGACAAAGGTGGCCTTTTACATCGCATTTAGTAAGTGCTTTTAAACCACCATCGCTCGGTGAACCCTATTTTGTTGAAGTTCCACCATCATAGTCTAAGAAAGAAACTATTCTCAAAACAGGTCCATGAACTTCTACCAAAAGACAATTAACTCTTAATAATCCCTGAAGAACAATATCCTCCACTACCTCATAACTCTATATAGCATCGTCACATCTAAAAAACATAATGATCCTTCTGAGAATGGATATAATTGAATTAATTATATACACCCCCAAGAAGTTTTTTATCACTAAGTCTAAAATAAAAAAAATCTTACATATGTAGAATCTAGCACAAATCCCACTAATTTATTCCTCTAATTTATGATGTCATCGACCTCTACTCTGGGGTGGTCTATTGGCACATCCTGCTAAACATCTTCAGTGAGAACATGAAAATGATATCATCCTAGATCCAGACATGAAAAATAGTAAACAATTAGTGACTCAAAAACCATTAATATATAATGATTATCATTAATTAATTAATTCATTCATTCATTCATTTAAGGGTTAACACAATTCCATGATCTACCCATTTTGAAGAAAGATACAAATAATAATGATGCATGATCATTTCCCATGTATCTACACTATAATTAATATCTATTATATTATTAGGATTAGTGCACATGATGTTTTTTGAATCAAATCATTGGGGATCCAATATACATATTTCTTACCCTGTATCTCCTGTCTACATAACTAACTAGTCATAACTGAAAATATTTCCCTATAAACTGATGTTATCCTCATATGTGCCTATCTAAAAAATCCATCATATCCCTTAAACTAAACCTATAATACCACTATGTCATGAACCCCTCCACCAAATGGTACCCCTTCCATGCTGACATTTATAGAAATGATATGTTGACTACCCAAATCCCACCTCTATTAGGCCCCCCATTGGAGATTAACACTGAGGGTATGATGAACATATTAAAGAGGTGAATTACCTTCTTAGAGAACATGTGGAAGTGATATATATGTCAAGACACCAAAAAACTTTGGTTCATAAATATAAATGAAACCATGAGTAAAAAAATGTAATAAAATAAAATTAAAATATAACTGAAAATGAACTACATTTACTAACAGATAAACTCAGTAGAAACCATGAAGCCTAAATAGCTCCTATAAAAACACATTCTATAAATATCAATCCCCATATCCAACCTACTACATTTTACATTATGAATAGTTTGTATATGTATATATAGGTGGGGAATAATAGTTATACTTAGTAGGACCCTCCCTACAGCCTCTCGTACAAAAGATAAAAAAATAACAATAAATTATAGTAAACGAAAAGATAAACTAACACATCACCTAAAAAAATATATTATGATACCATAATAACATTGGATAAAAATCAACAAGTATCACATATAATAGATTATATATTATAGTAATGAAACAAAATGGGTACCTCACTATCACTTCCCCTTTGGTCTTTCACACTTTGCCAATATATTATGTTTTAAGCAATCTCCCTCTAAAATAATCCTTCCTTAAGTCTCCTGGGCTATGTATCAAATCATGCACTGCATGTATTAAAACATCTCATCATCAAACCCAAAACACTATATAGAAATCTATTAGTTTTTTGGATCCACCACAACCTGTATGACATGTATTATATAAATGGATTTATACATCAATACATAATAGCCCATACATCATGTAATGTACATGGTTTTATCACGACTCAGACACTTCAAACATATAATAATCCTTATGATACTTTATCCTGAAATACATATGTGATAAATAACCACAAGCCATTGTATCACCGTATAGAGATATATGGAAAAACTAACCACCATTCATACCATTACATAATACTACTAGGATAAGAGAGTGGTTCTAGAGGGGTTAGTCAACCATATGTCCCTCACAAACCTAGATATTGATGAATACACCCTCCAAAATTATTTTATGTATAAGTCACAATAACAGACATGGGTTGGGAATCCTATTAAACCAAAAAACATGAATGATATAAAACAACTCTCAATCACACTATGTGAATAACCGTGTCTTAGGATTTACAACAACTATCATCTCTTGGATAGCCAACTTCCACTACTAAGGACTAAATATCATATAAGAACACAAGCATTTAATGAGATACATTATTTTACATAATTTCTTTTTAAAATTATGATTTTGATAATTAATTCATTATATGTTAAATTACATTATTCCAAACATTATTTAATTAATGATCAATTAAAATTTATAAAGAAAAAAACATTATTTTAATTGAGTATTGTACACCCCCTCATAGAATAATCTAATCTAGTACACAATTTTTGATTATTAACATTAACTTCTAACATTCATAAATAACCAATAATAGTGGTTAAATTTTTTTTATCATTATTACGATTCTATAATTCCAAGTACTCTTGGAATACATCCAAAGCTTCAATTAAGAGATGGAACCAAGTGCCTCAAATTTCCTCATGCAATGGAAAGACGATTATAATTAAACAAGAAACTCATGCATATAGCCTTTAATAATATATATTACCAATAAATCATATCAACATTATTACCAAAAACGGATAATCTCAACATTAGTCCATTCAATGATCTCAGGTCCCATCCCAAACACCCATATGCAAATCACCATCTATCTCTCTATCATATGATTCAACTATAGCCACAACCATGGGCCTACCCACAAATATATCATCATCCATACCATGATAAAATAAAATTTCCTAGAAAGGATCACATCTAGATCAACACCAAAGGTAGAAAATGATCTTCATGTCAACAAGGGAACTTATCTCTAAAAACAAGGAATTAAGTCATAATACAAAAATTACCTCACTCCGGTATAAATATAAGGAACTAATCCTTCACAAGAAAACATGAAATATCATCAAAAAATAATTATATTTATCAAACAAATAATTTTATTCCATATTTAATTAACTGTTAAAATTATTACAGGTTTTGAGTACAGGTAACCAAAGGCATCAACTACTACAAGCTATCATTTATTTAATTATGATATCTAGTAAATATATAAATGTCATGAAACATAGAGAAGAACCATTATAATTTACCATGACTGCTATTATTATTCTATTCAACAATAAATTCTAGATTCGTGCTCTTTATCTTCTTCCATTAACACATATAAGAACAAATTTATTTAAACATGCATAAAGCATCAATTTGACGTGCAGAAAACTACAAGAACCACTATTAAATTAAAATACATTAGTAAATCTTTATCCAATCAAAAAAATTAATTGAATTAATTTTTTACCAATTTCATCAAGAATAAAACACATATTTAAGTGTATAAATCATTCCAAATATTATAACATAGACATCACACTATCTATAAAAATGAGGAAAACTATTGTCATAGTCGAAAACACATGTGACTACTAACCAACAATCAAGTCCTATTTATTGTTTTTATCCATTATTAGGTTATTTACTACACCAGCCAATGGAATTTAAGCTTGATTAATTTAATATTGTACATAAAAAAAGGTATCAACAATTATTCCCCTACCCCATCTTCGGTCATTATTGAAATGGAAACAGAACTCAAACGAGGATCTCCAATCACCTCTCCCACAAGGAAACAATGAAATCCAAAGGATTTCATTAAAAATTAATAAAAAATGAAATATAATGTTCTATTAGATTTATGGATACTAATTTTCATATCATGAAAAGATGAACATGAGGATAACATGAATGAATAGTGAACAACCAGTAAGAAAATGGGACGAAACTACCTCAAATCAATATATATTGATCTTTAGAAGATAAGTAGTAATCCTGATTAATAGGGTATTGGAGAGGAATTAAAAAATAATTTTTACGTTCCTAGGGATCAAAAATAATGAGTGTGGGAAATAATTTCTTGATGTACTTTGTGGTATTTATAGGAAGACTGATTTTTATAAGATAATAACACAACTCAAAGGACTGCAATGAAGAACAACCTAACATGGAGGGACTATAGTGATACCTATGGAAAAACTCCAAAACCCCATTGGAAAAATATTGTTTCTATGGAACAAGATGCTGATTTAGTTGGATCCTATTTACCTTGTGAGAGGGACTATGATGAAGCCAACAGAACATGACACATCCACCGTGATTTGGTAGACCTTCCCAAAACACGTCATCTTGTGAACATATGTCAGTTCCTTGAAACTATTATACGACCATTCTATATTTGGAAGTGTCTCCTAAATGTTCTATAATGTATCCATCATCTCAAAATTATATCCACCCACCCTAAAACATATCCTTGGGATCTATAGCGCAACCATTCCATAAATTTCAGTGGGACCCCTTTTCCTCATTTACCAATCAATTTCTCTTCAACATCCTTGGAACATCCCCTAGGTTCATCCAATAATGAAAACCACACAATGTGAAGGATACTTGGATCCCAAATATTATACACTAGGATATGGAAAATGGAATGGGAGGATGTTTTTTGAAGGAGGTTTGGTCTGGTATACAATGAGTTCTGTTGTCGGAAACCGTTAGGGTGAGGTATTCCACACCATGGTGATGGGTGTTCAAAGGGTAACATATGTTTTGTTTTGTAAGAACACATTGGTGAATGATATTGTGGAATTCATAATTTTTAAATGAAATTATAAATGGTGTCATATCAGTGTGGCTAAAATGGATTGACAAATATATCTCTCCATAAATAAGAGAACCGTAGTTATTGTGGTGGTTCTCCATGCCAAAATGAATTATTATGGGCTTATATAAAAAAAAAGGACAAAAAAGCCTTGGTTAAAATTTTAGATCAGTCCCTTAAACCCTATATAACCCCCTAAAAACTTCACATACCTATGAACACATCTCCTTTAGAGTATTACAACAATGTTTTTTGGGAACAACCTTTCAATGATCATGATTCTCTATTTCTCATCTCCTATTTTTCCCCAATATTCTAATTTTTATAATCCAATTTATGGTGGGGGTTTCCTTCTATTTTGTTAATTATATGTTGTTAGTCTTAATAGTTGATCTCAATGTTAATATTTTTGTTGTTTCATTAATATGTAGTTGCATTACCTATGGATGTTTTATCCATTATTTATTCTTTCTTGTAGAATATAAATATTCTAGTTATGGATGAATATTTATTACCATTATCTAAATTAAAAGTAAAAATTTCGAATTATAATAATTTATTTCATTGGTTGAGAGTGTAATCGATCTAGTAAATATATATATGTGGAATTTGAATAAATAATTATTTTATTTCATGGGTTTTTATTTTTTTTATCCAATCGACGTCTCATGTTTTTTTATGTTTATTAGTGTTGCATTTTGGATGGTTTTTTGGATAGCATGGTTGATTTTACAAAAAAAATAATAGAAAAATTAAATTGGGAATAATTTCAATTATGTGGTTAAAAAATGGGGAATGTTAATTTTATATATATTCTTTCTTATATTGTAGGTAAAAGTATGAAATTATAAACATATGATTAAGATATTTTAACATATGACAATGTGATATGATTATTGATCTAAAAAACATATTCCTAATGAACATGTTAATTAATTATGGGTAAAAATGGTTTTTTGATGATAATAAATGATTTGGGTCTATAAAATACCATTTAGGTTGTGGAATGATCATATGCCTTCGATTTATGGCCTTTATTCCTTTACCAATATATAGAAAATTATTTTTTAAAAGTGATTGATGTTTAGAATCTTTTAGATCCTTGTTTTATTTTTTACCAACATGTGTGGTTAGTTTCCCATAATGATGAATGGGATGGGAGCATGGGGATTTTTAATTATAGTTGTTTTGATATGGTTGGGAACCTTGTATGATCAATGGGATTGGAGGCTAGGATATGGAAATGGTTGATTCTTATGATGGATGGATAATTGATGTTGTTTGAAATGGTGTGGGACACTAGGGAGGTCAAGATGAGTTTAGTGGGGGGCTTTCAATGTAATTTTTGATTTTCTACATGGTATGTGTGTTTTAGATGTGGTGGCTATGGAAAAGTCCAATGATATATATAACAACATTTTTCACGTATAAATAAATTTATAATAATCCCATGCAATGGTGTGTTGTTAAATAAAATAATGTTAAATGAATAATTTTATGTTAATAACTATTCCATACATGAATATCAGTAAATAATTCGTAGTAGAATAGATTCATGGATAAATAGGATAAATAGATAGTCCTTGAAATGAAGGTTGTAGTTATAACATAAGGGTTATTAATTAATTCATTTGATGTTTGAGGATTTTAGACACGTTTGTATCCACAAAATTAATAATGGATGTTGATGGTTCAAAGTGATGATAGTGGATGATGATTTTAATAAGTCTAATAATTTTATTTTAATGTGGTTTATGTGAGATAAAGTGTATATTTACTAATTTGACATTATTTCCACTAGATTATGTAGTCTAACCAACCCCCAACTTATTTGGGGATATTTTATCCACCATACTAGATGATGAGGTAAGGAATCAATTACATCTCCCTCTACACTACTCTCTCTATCATGATATTGATGTGTATACATATCTCAGTATATAAAGGATTATGGAATAATGATTTTCCCAACTAGTGTAGTGATTTATCATGTTTCTAATATACATTTATATTTAGGTTTTAATGGATGGTGCAGGTATAGAACATACATTTAAATGGGAGTGGTTGAATTCATTTTTCGTGGGTTTATGTGCATGGGATGTGATTTGTTGAGGTATTACATATCTATACATTATCTAATGGATTCCATGCATACTGATGATTATAATCTAGGGAGATAAATATGATGATGAGATGGATATGTGTACTCATCCAAACATAATATTTCGATTTGTTTGTAGGAATGGGGTAGGTAGTGCTCTTGCTCAACTCAAATTTGGGATGACTTATAGGAGGGGTGATCATATGATGTATCCATTGCAACATTCATGTGAAAAACTAGTAGTGATGTTGAAGAGGGGTACCATTATATATATATGGTTTTTTATATAGATATGTATATTTATATGAATTTTTTGTTGATTAAGCCATATTGATGAAAGAAAACATATATTGAATATTTAGTTGATGAGTTGTCTTAATTTTCTATTCACTGGGATTTAGTATTCCTATTTTACATTTTTTCATGAGAGGTTTCTCTGATAATCCTACTTTTTATACATATTATTCTCACCTGATATATATAGACATAAAATTTCAGGTTGGTAGGAAACAAGGTGGTGATCTGGTAGATGATATCAATTTAGAGGAGTTGTTGAGTAGTAATCAATGTTTTTGTAGCCTATAATTTCTTCCTTTCCATTACTTTAAAACTTTTAGTTTTCCTTTCAGTTTATGTATGAAAATTAATTTATGATAATTTTCCTTTGTTTTTATATGGGGTTTGTCAGGGGTACTTATTATCTTATCTCTTATTCTATGAAATTATTATATGGAAAATTATTAAATGGGTGTGATAGATATAACATTGGTTCTATTCAGAGTCTTTTGACCTATTGAAGGTAGACATATTACTTAATTTTCCCTCTCCTCCAATAACTAGCCTATGTGGGTTATCATTGGAGGTAGGGGTCAAGAAAGAGTTTTATTAAACGTTTTGGTTGAGTGATATGATGAATTTTTTATTTAGGAATTGTTTATAGTCAAGGTTTGGAAGGGAAGAATAATTCAGATTTTTTACATGTTATAAACCATATAGACTATCTAGGACATAATATTTTATAGCCTCTTAAGATCTGCCATAGGGAACATTAAGTATACTGAGAATTCTATGTTAAGTGATTCTTCTTATAGGTTAGATTCCTGTGTAAGTATCATGAATCATTTTGATATACATATGTATTTGAACTTCGATAGATAGTGAGAAATATATTAAAATGAAATAACTTAGTTAATAAACCATTACATGTTATTTTTATAAAATATAGGATTATGTATATTTTTTATTTTTATACATGGAACAATGTCACTATCCCCATGATGTTTGAAAACATAAATCCAGAAAGATGTTTCAGTGGATCAATGTAGTGTAGATATCGATGATGATGACACTTAGAGGAGGACAATACAACTGTTCCATCACTATGGTCTATATAGGTATAATGTATCTAATTCAGATCAAGATAAATATATTGACTAGAGGAGGTATAGATAGCCTTCATCTTGATCTGTTCTTAGAATGAGCATATGGTTCCATTAAATATGACAATGTAGCATGGGTGATCATTATATTGGTGGATTTTCCATTAGCTATGAAAATACTTCATGGGTCATCATGTTATTGGTTGATATCATTCTATATGGATCACATGAAGTCAACTATTTCATAGGGCATGTTTAGGTATAAGTTTTCAGCCTAGTTTTTGGTCTTCAGCCAAAATGGAAGCTTGTTGATAGATGATATTTACCACTAGATATGGGTGTTACATTATTTTTGAGTTCAATATCCAATATAAGAATCTTTAATGATATAATTTATACTATTTTTCTAGATTTTTAATTTTGGGATATAAAATTATATGAGTCTTTTCATGCAGAGATCCATCACCAAGTAACTTGTTTTATTTTAATGACATATAATTATGTAATGGTGTGATAATAGTTCAAAGAGATAGTGTAATCTAGGATTGGGTTTTTAGGATATGGAATTTTCTATGACCTATCACAGTGTAGTATTGTGATAGACATTTCTCAGTTATCTAGAAAAAAAAGATTCATTAAAAAATTAAATCATTCATCATTCTCCAACTCATTTATCTATATTTAGTGGTTTTATGAGTCCCGCCATTAGATTGGTAATGCTATTCTTTTTAATCAAAGGTCACAGACAACATATGTCTGAGTTTTTCACCCTCCTCAGTGGTTAAAATTTTACTAGTGGCATGTTTCAGGAACATCATTTATAGTATTTATAGCTAAGGAACATCATTTATAATAATTATTGATAAGTAAAAAAACACAGAATGGTTTTCCAAATTTTGTAATGTAGAGAGGTGATGAGTTATTTAGAGGGAAAAACTATGTTATTAATTTTATTTAGGGGTATTGGGAAGTGAAAACCCATGGAGGTTGTCCCTATTGAGATCAGAGAGGCTGGGTAGATGGTCATGCTCAAATACTTGTTATTGAGTATCCAAAAATAGAAATGCCTATAATTTTGTGAGGTATTAATTAAGTATTTTCAACAATGGAGTATTTTTTTGGATTTTATAAATTAAGAATACTTCATTTATAATGATCAGTTATATGAAATAGGACATGGGTTGGAGAGGTTTTGAGTTCCACTGGAGGTGTCTACACTAGTTGGTGGCCGATCTAGCTTATTTGATGTCTGAATAAAATGTGGTTTGTTTTGAGGAATTACATATCATGTGGAGTTTTCTATGTTTATTCATAAAAATTCAATATCATCCATGATATGGATTGGATATATTTGTTGTTGGATATCATGGATTATTTCAGTAGCCATATCATATTCTATGATGCTAATGGAGACACGATGGTGTTGGATGGTGAGAGATACCCTGATATGTGTTGAAGGGATCTTGAGTCTCTATATTCTTTTTTGGATGAGTTATTGTTTATTCTTGTGGAGGTTCAACTGGTGGAATTTCCTAGTGTTGTTGAATACTACACTGGTTTCTTTAATGAATATGTTTTAGAATTACCCCCTTGATGGGAGATTATGTTTGGGATAGATTTATACCAAAAAGTATCATTGATATCAATGACTTCTCATCAGATGGACCCTTATGAGAAATGAGTGTTGTAGATACAGGTTAATAATCTAGTGTAGATGGGGTTCATTCAACCTAATGTGTCTCGTTGTGGGAGATCATGTCTAGTTTTTGAATAAGGTAGATGAAAAATTTCTATTATTTGTTGATTACTATCATTTGAAAAAATATACGACGAAAAATCTCTACCACCCTCATAATGTTGATTTATTTAATAAGTTCATGGGGTAATTTTATTAATCAAAGACTATCATTTTATAATTGAATCATCAAATTTTACTACAAGATGGGGATATCCTAAAGAATATTTTCACATATCATTATATGCATTATCTTTTCTTTTTCCTAACATCACGTGTGACAAACACTCTTGATATGTGCATTGGGTTGATGGAATTAGTGTTCTCTTTGCTTGGAGATCAGTTCATGGTGGTCTTTATCAATGACATCCTGATTTCATAGCATCTTAGAAGGATAAAATATATCACCTACGGGATTTTTTCAGAGTTATTTGGTTTTAATAATTATTTAAAAAACGTTTTAAGTGTGTGTTTTGAGCTCATGATGACCATTTATTAGGGAATTTTTTATCTTAGTTTGGAGTGGTATTAAATCCACTTAAGGTAGAGGTGGTGGTTTATTTGGTTTCAACAAGAATGTTTCAGAAGTTTATAGTTTCCAAGTCCATTCACGATATTACAGAAGGTTGATACATAACATCTATGAAATTGTAACTCCTATGAAATTATTGTAAAATTGATCTGCCAGTCACATGGACTTACTTTTTCCCTACTTATTGTTAGTTTCTAAAGAAAATTTTGGTCAATGATTGGTTTCTTCTTCAACTAAAGTATGGTGTCTCATTTTATTTTTATAATGAAGATTCATGTCAATATTTGGGTTTTGAATTTATGTTGTAGTTTGAAGTAATATATTATAGTTTTTGGAGGTTACAACAATGTGAATGTAACAAAGAAACCCTTGATATTGAGCTTTATATGGATATATTTTATCTAATATTGTAGATACACTACCTTATCGTTTATTTTTTTACCTTAATGGATCAAAATAACCTGAAGTATTTCTTCTCCCAATGTGACATAAATATGTGGAAATGATGGTGTATTGAGTTCATTCCCGACAAACACATTTAGAATTAGTTTTCACTATATAAAGAGAGTTTTGTGGTGGATAACTTGAGAACAAGGTCTTGTGGTGATATTTTTCATGTTCTTGGAGTCTAATAGAGAAATATTTAAGAGTTTTCAGTGTTGAAAATTAATATGTTAGTAGTTTATAGATGAGGTTATCATTAACATTTGATAGTGTATTTATTATTAATATAGCATGTGGAGGTGTCCCGAGTGGGGAGTTCTATGGTATATGTTTTGCATTATGGGATTTTTGTAGTGATTTCCCTGGAGGATAGTATGAGGATAAAAAACATGGGGAATTGTTCTATGGGAATATTTTTATTCTTTCAGTAATGTTTGAATTGGTTATAAATGAATTACACAACTTTACTTTAGTAGTACATCTTGATGTGATAAACAAATATCATTCTATTATAGATAAATTTTTTTGGGATGGTATGAAGTGATCACTTGCAATTTTATTATCTTGATGTTTGAACTAATAGAAAGTGACTTATGTGAACAATGTTCTTGGTGGTTATCATCATCTACTTGAAAATAATATTTTTAACAAAGAAGAATTTTTCAGGGAATTTTTATTCTATTTACCTAGTGATTAGGGAGGATATAACACGATATCATTGAACTTAAACCATCTTATGAAGAGAAATCCCTTAGAAGTGATTAAGGAGTTGAATTTTTTGGATGTGTTACTCAGTTAGTACCATGAGATTGTAGTAAGGTTCATGGGGTTCTAATGATGTTCATATCATATTTTGATCCCCATTTTACATTTATTGTGTGGAGAGTTCTCCTTCATGATTTTGGCACATATTTATAAATGAGAACATATTTTTATTCAAAAATGACTATAAATACTTAATATATTAGAATATTTTTCTCTTTATATAATTCTATATTGTTGATTTCATATTTTACACACAACACCGTGTTTAAATTTACCACGCCATATAATTAATATATTATTCATGGAAGTGAAAATTATCTCTTAGCTATTAGATTTGCATGAATGAATAGAAATAACTAAATTATGAAATATTAATATTATGATTCTAATTAGAACAAATATATTTATTTTTGATTCATAAAAAACACTCAATTTTTAGAAAGGTCATTTTATGCTCTAGAAATACATGTTCATAAAAAAAGTATTTTTATTTATTTTTATGAGAATATATTATATTTAATTTTTTGAACTATTATAAAATATATTAGATAAAATTAAATTTTATAAATCTTCACATTAAAATTATCTTCAGTTGTACTTGGGAGAATTTTCTTAGAAGTATGATTTTTCTCTAAATATTTAAAAATATTCATATTTTTAAAATTTGTATTTTCTATTAATGTATTTATGGATTCATGTTCTGGTTTTTGAAATGAATTTTATACTCAAATATAGGGTAAAATTAACTTATAAGTGCAGTCATAAGAAAAACCTTCTAACTATTTTTTAAAAATAATGGAAAAGTAAACAAGATTAGGGGATGGGTGTGATAGCTTACCCATGTCCAACATAAGAAAGATTAAAAATCATAACATGATAATTTATTCCCATAATCATAATCATCATTAATTTCCCATTTATATATAGGTTTACATTGATTGATGATCTTAAAAATCTCACCATCAATCCTTCTTAACAACTTAGATGAGGACCTAGTAGAGATGGTCCTTAGAAAATTATAGTATTCCTTCCTTGTCCTTCCCTTTGGTGGAGTAGATATGAATCCCTCATTGTAAATCATCATTTTCTCCCCATGTGTGATGATGTCTTTAAATGTAGCTTTTCTACATATTAGGGCTTTATGAGAGTTTCTATTAGTCACATTTTCATCATCAGTAACATTCCCCCACATATCAATTTTTTTTGATTAACTATGGAGTTTCTGAATCTCCACATGGGAATTAATTTTTTGTATTTAATTTCCATGATCCCCGTATATTGGTTCATGAGTTGGAATATCTAAGTCTTTTGGATACACAAATCTATTCCCCATAAATTGGGGATGTATATTATTGTCTTCCAAGATGAAACATTGAGGATCCTCACCAATGGATTGATCACCATAGACTTCCTTTTTCATCATATCTTGATTGATTCAATCTAATTGGGAATCCATCTACTCATGCCTGACATCATCAATCAAAACTAGACAGACATCTTCCCAAACACCAACACTCTCTGTCTGCACATTGCAGCATGAAGTACCATCATTTAAATGTGTGTTAAAAATATTACACAATATTTCAGTGTCTCACAGTTGAATAAACATTTTCCCTAAAGATTCATCACAAATAGGTTAACAAGAAAAGTCTTTGTTATTCTCATCACCAACATCGGGATGATTAAAATAACTATGTTTCATACCCAAATTAGATTCCAAAATTGCACTAGTATATGAATTCCCGAGTACTTCATTGTCACCAAGAGGACTTGAATTTTTGTAGGGATTAGATACTCCTTCAAAAAAAAAATTTAATGGCACAATATTGACCTAACTCACAATTATTCCTGGAGAATTTACCTCATTAAAAACCCACTTCAACTTGTCAAAAATTAAAGTTTTCTTCGGATCATGAGGTAACACATGTTCTTGTTTCTGTAGAAATACTTTAACCAAACTTATAAGACCAGTATCCTTTCTAGAAAAACAAATATAACCCTCGTGACTCTCACTTTACTTGTTACAGTACACCATTGAGAGATTTCCACACAAAATAGAAATACCACCTAGGGCCTCGTTTTCCTAAGCACCCAATCCAGATTGTTGTTGTATCAACCTCATATGCCATAAAACCTCAATGTTATGTCCTAGTTCCTTTCATAGTAACCTAATGTAACACCATGATTCAAAAACTACCAAATTTTTATATTAGGACTCTTCACCCACAGTTATCCATAATGACTCAAGAGGCACCTTAGATAGATGAACTTCAACATATACCCATCGTGAAATCAGGTGACACACCGACCGAGTCTAACTATCTAAATAAAGGAAATTCCTTACTTTGTTTCCTATAATAGGAAGGATCTAAGGGTTTTTAATGGGGATTTGGAGTATAGTAAATCTTACCCAATTAACTGATGCTGGTGAATATCACTTCATATAGAAATCGTACGTCCATTTGAAGAGAATAAAATGGGATCCATCACACATACGGGGTGCTCTCGACTAGGTAAGGATCATATCATATTCTGATGTAAAATGAATCATTATTTTTATGACTTCATGTATCCTACAATTGCATTCTTATGTAGACCCCATGATACAAAAATCAGGCAATAATATGAGTCTTCATATGGCTAGAGACATTTGAATATCATAATTCAGGGTAGATGCAGCAGAGAGGAAGCTTTAGTGAATTCATATGTTGAGAGTTGTAATTTTGGGGATCCATTGAAAATTTTTGGGAGCTCTAGGCTAAGGGATATATGATGGAATGAGGGGAGTAAATCAGGATTCATGAATGAGGGAATGGTAGTGATCAATCTCTAGTAATAGACGACAGAGAACCCTCCCCTATTGAGATGGGAGGGTCTAGTACAGTAACCATCATCATCTAGGTCATGGTAACAAGAGGAGTTCAAAAAATAACATCGCTCCAGCTATCCAAAATTTATCTAGTATTATTTTTAGTGTAAAATTATTTAATACTTAGAATATTAATTTTTCTAAAAAATTGGTTTTCATCATGTTTTTCACACTTATCTTAAATTTAATTTGTTCTACTTATAGGTTTTCAATTAGATAAAATTGATTTTATATTTACAAAAATAATATTTATAGTTGGTAAATATGGACCTTTTATTTTTTCTAAATATCAATAGTAATCATGGATAAATTTTTCACCTCTATAATGGGTAAACCATGTTAATATAGTTTTAAAATAATTTATAAGGCTATAATTTTTCATTATAATTATTTTTGGATAAATTTAATTATATCCTTACTCCATTAGTATTTAATTTTGTTTATTAATGGAAACATGTCCATGAAAATTCATATTCATTAAATTAAATAATTTTACCAAATTCCAGTCTCTAAGTATTAAATACATTTTATGTGTCCACATATGGAAACAAGATGTTATGAATGACGAAAAATTTCCATTTTAAGTATAATAAAGAGTTTTTATTATGGAAATTTATTTTTATATTTAAGGTATTATATTTACCTTAAATTCTTACACAACACAACAAAAATCTTTATTCAATTATTGAAAAAATAAAATGAATGGTATAAAAATATTTAAAGTTAGGTAATTTGAATAACTTAATGTGTACCCGAAATTTTATAGATTAATATGAGATATTAGTGTAGTTATTATGGATTATTTTGGAATTTCAATATTATATTTATTACTTTTACGTAAAATTAAATGAATATTGTTAGAATTGACATTAATAATATTTTTTTTCAAAATAATATTTCATTAAAGTATTTAAAAATTATTAATAAATTTATTAAGGGAATGTATAATAATATATTAACAAAATTTCATCTATTTCTCATTTGTGATCTAATTTTCACCTTATGATTAAAATTATAACACTTTACATGTGAAAAAGATGTGACCATGGTAAACAATAAAATTAGTTTACCAAGTGATTAAAAAAATAAGGTCTAACATTACACTAAAACCTATCAAATTTTTATTATATTATAAACTTAATTCCCTTTAATATCTTCTATTAGAATATCTATCTATTTTGAGGAATTTGGGATATAGAATGACATTATGATAGTTTAATACTTTATGAAATTTCAAAAGTGACCCTCAATTCAATTAAAAAGGGAACATCCTCCACATTTTTTAAACAACATTGATACTTTTTCCACCTCCACCCACTAAAAATACCATATAAACATCCTTGTAAAAATTATTTATGTTTTTAATGAACAAAATACAAACCCAAGTATCATTAAGAGGAGATATAATGGAGTTATTTAAAAGAAGAGGTGATCTCCTTATCGATCACTTTTTTTTAATTATAATTTCAACTCATTTAAATATGTTAAATTATTGATTAAATAATTACATAAGAATAATTAATATTATTAAATTTTATTATAATTATGAATCATCCATTATTAACCATCTTTTCCATCAATTGCATAGTGGAAGTATTACTCATGCATATATCCTGTTTACTATCTCCATGTAACGATACAATACATTTTTCATTACCATCGTTCCAGGATGATTATTATGATGGTTTTAATGTTGATATATTATATTTTAAAAATATATTTTTACTAATGATAATGTCACATATACTTTCTTTCCATCCTAACCACAGGAAAACAATAATATCGATTATGTGTTAGTGTGAACTACCACCTCCATGAAAAAAATGTGATTCATTTTTTATTTTGGTTTCACATGGATGGTAATAATGACGGATTTAATGAATATATATATATATAATATTTTTTATATAGAATATTTACTGTAAAAGTAATATATTCATTACATATTATTTTTTACATCATTTGATTAAATAAAAAATACATCCATCCGTACGTATGACTTTCTATCTCCACAGATGATGTAATTCATTTACCAATCTATATATTATATAGGTGACTATGAAACTATATATAATTAAAATATATGATATTTATATCATGATTAAAATTCTGTATTTTAAGGAACCATGTTCAAAATACGTGGAACAGAACTACCAAATAAGAATACACATGAAAAATAAAGCATATATTACCCGAAATAATGATTTAAATAAAGAAGTTTTAACAAATGGGTGATAAAAAGTTATAAGTAAAAAATATATGGTATGATATATATGAGTATGGATATGTAAATAATTTATAGTAATTAAATATTTATTATACAGAAGTTACCAAAATGTATAATGGAGGACTGCCATATGGTAAGGGGATTTCATATCACCTTTTTCCTTATTAGACACATTCCATATTAACAACTTGTTTATTTAATTTGTAGTGTATACTAACCATTAATTAATTATATGATACTGATTATGAATTTTATAAGGATTTATATATCCAGATAATATTTTTTAATGCGGATTATAATTCAAATGTTACCAAAGTGTTAAGGGTTTTATTTTACAATATAATTATTTATCAACATTATTTATTATTTTGATTCAACTTATGTTTATTGTGATCAATATATACATAAAATAATGAAATTTATTCTCCTGAATTTATTTATTGAGAAAGCATAATTTTCATCAACTTCATCACTCTAGGAAAAGAATATATGAAAATATTTTTTTGGTGAAAATTCACATCATTTCTCAATTTAGAAGAAAATTGTCTTATATAGGTATATTTTCTAAAAATTATTCAAAAAATGTTATTACAATTTTCCAATGATAATTTTACAAGTTAGTTGAAAAGAAATATTATTTCCATTTCCAAATGATGTACTTTTTTACATTTCTACAAAAGTGTGAATGGAAGTTTCTAATGTAACATATATAACTTTAGAATAATTTCCTATCTTCATGACTAATAAATTATTTGAAGAATAATAAAAATGTTTCCAATTTTCTTTGAAAATAAAATGTTTTCTTAATATTTTTGAAAAAAATTATTTTAAAAGTGATTTTCAAAATGGAAATTTTATTTTCCTCAATAAATATTTTTGTGATCTTTGAATGGAATTTTCATCATTGATAACATCATGTTATGTTAATCATTTAATATATGGTATATTACCCATTGTTACCATTTTTAATCTATCATTGGATGGTCAATGTTTATGTTGATGTTATGTTAGTGAAACCAATTTTTTCCATTGTCTATGATATAATGAATGGAAAAAAATTTTATGCATCCCGTTCTCTTTTCTTGGGTTATAATGTAATGATATGAGTGATTTTTTTAGATCTTATAGAACACATATTTATGGTTATAATCATTTTATAGTGGTTATTTTTTACTCATGGATGGATGTTACATTATAACCAAGGATTTTTAGGACCCATGTATCCCTCTAATACATTGGGAAAATATATATATATCATGAGATAACTATGAGAAACAAATCAATGTGATTGATCCATAAAAGGAAATAAGAAAATTTGATTGATCAATTATGTGAAACATGTCAATATGATTTTTCCATTTTGGGAAACAAGTTTTGAGTCTTGATCTATTATGGTTTTGTGTGTTTGGTTGTCAATCATGACATACAAAATGGATTCTATAATTATGATGGTTCCACACTTCTATGACATGAACTTATGTTTCATGAATGATTTATAATAATTTTTCACAGTAATTAATCGTGTATTTTGAAAGCATATATATTTATTCTATTACTCATATTTATTATTTTTTTGACAAAATGTGTATGAACATTTACTTTACGGGTTTGCAATCATAAAATTATTCATATATTATTATTTCATAGGATCATTAATTTATATCTCCCATGTTTACTATTTTTGTGAATCTACAATCATGCTTTCTTATGTTTTAATTACCCAAGATATTAAAAATGATTTTATGTTTGAGTTTTCTTTGAATAGTGCAAAATGGTATGTTTTTTGTAGGATGTTTGGATGATCTTTCCTGAGAAAATAACATTGTGTATCTAGTTTAAAAATTAAATTGACCTACATTCTTCACTAGTGTGTGTTTGTGAAATGTATTTAATATTAATTTAAAAATATTTATATGTATGTATGAGAATCATGGTACTTTACCATTGGTAATAAATTAAGGATTATTAATTATTGAGAAATTAGGATAAAATAAAATGAATGAGAACCCTATGGATAAGTCTATGTTTAAGTTAATTCCTAATGTATTGGAAACGATCAAGAATGACATAGATATATCTTAATGTTTCATTAATGTTTGTGTCCTGATATAGAAATGTTGTAATTTATTTTTAATGATTATGTGGTTTCCCATAATGATAATTTTTATTGACACTATTATTTTTGGTTTTATTCAATGGATTGAATAATAAAGAACCGTGTTAATGTTTAATGCATTGAACAATTCCATGACTATCCTCCTAAGAAAAAAATGTTATGGGAGCTTAGATTAAAAATGACACTATTATTATCACACAACCTTCTCAATATATGAATTATATAGAACATTATAATGAGAAAAAAAAAGATTATCAATTTTTGAGTCCTTCTTGAGGTAATGTCCACCTTATTTTAGTGGTTTCACTAATTCATTAATCATTGAATGATGGACCAATAAAACAAAAAATATATTTTTCATTATCTAGTGTATGGATAATAAAAAAGTAATTTTAGTTTTATTTCATATGTAAGGAGAAGCAGTTAAATAGTGGTCTCTAATTAAGAATATGAGGAAATTTGAAGAAATTGACTCTGCAGAGTGGGAGGACACTAAGATCTTATATATCAATTAGTAATTTACTCATATTATTTGTATAAAAATAGAGAAATAATTCCTTGAGAGAAACTAGAAATATAATGAATATATTTTTCCCTATAAATAAATTTTACACCACATGCAATGTATGCTTCTAATATTTTCATCCATCCTAGAAGAAAGGTTGATCGATTCTTGAACATTTTAAAACCAAGTCACTGAAAGGCATTATTCAATAGAGAATTAATTTTATTTGAAGAAATATTTCATTATGTTGTCATGGTGGAAATGGAAATAAAATATAAACATCATTTCCATTCTTTTGATAATATAACTAATAAAGAGTCTCATGAAAAATCAAATAAATCATAAAATGAAATAAATTTTATCTATTTACAAGCCCTAAATGATTGAAGAAACATCAATGGAATTTCTCGAATGGAATCGAGAGGTAGATTAAATTTGGAAAGGAATTTCATAAATCCCATGAATGTCTAAATGGGATGAATAGTTTAGATACGTTAGTGTATGAAAATAAGATCTCAACTAATGAACCACATACACTCATATTAATGAATGAATGTAATATGGGAAATATTCTTACCAGTGTATGAAATTAATTGTTTTTTATGATCATCATCAACAATCACTTAATCCATAGGACATAATGAATTTTTATGTGACCACAATAGCTGATGTGAATCATGATAATTATGGAACACTAACACTCTAGTGTATTATTCGGGATTTCAAGTTTATGTTCCTGTTATTATAAAATTTGAAAAAAAAATATTCACCATTTAGTGAAATTTGATGTGATTATTAGAATTTATTTACTCTCTTGACTTAGATTATAGAATAATAAAATCATATTTGATATTTTGAATTAACATATGGTTATCTATTTGTAAAATGATAAACTAGTACTTACAATGGATTATTTGGGTTATGATAGGATATTAATTTTGTAATTAAAGATGAATTAACTTTTGATGGATTATATGATTTTATAATGACTTAATTTTGGGAAATGATTATTATATATACATTTTATAATGATACATTAAGAGTGATTAATATTATTTCAATATAAATTTTATTTTTTATCAGGGATGGATATGTGGTATAATTTTTCCATTCCTTGGGAATCAATTTTGGTGAGACATGTTTTGGAATTATTTTAAGGTTATCTTATTACTGAATGTTTTTTTGAACATTGGAAGAGTTTTTAAATATTAATTCAAGATTTTATTTTTATATTGGATAAATGGGATAACCATTTTAGTTTTGTTAAATAATTTGAGGCTGATTTAATAACGTATAGTTCATATGAAATATTTAAAAAAAATCGAATTATAAACTCCTATTAGATATCTATTTCTTTGTATAATAGATTATTAAGTGGGAATGTAATGAAATAAATTATGAATATTTTATCATGTTCTTTATCTAGGTGGTAAAATAATACCCTGAATTTTAGAAAAGGACCGCGAAATAAAAACATTATCTATTTAATTTCATTTCAAAATAATCAAAAGTCCATTAACTCATCATAGATTTGTGGTTTTGTAGTGGTTAAATTTATCATGTCAATGTTCTATATCACACTCTATTAGTCCGTGGGAGTTAGTTTTATCTTCTATGTCCATATTTTAACATCCCACCTATGTTACCATTATATGGGAACCATTTTTTATGTTATTTATCGTATCCATTATGTTTTCCACTTTCCCTTTTTAAGGATTTTTTTACTCTTTTTTATGATGTCGGTTTTGAAAATGGTATTTTCAAATATAAATCAATTGATGAATGAGAAAAATTATGAGGGAAAAATTTTATATAATATGGAGGGATTTTAACTCAGTGATATTTATTTAACATATTTCTCTTCAAAGAATTTAATTTCTTCGATGTAACGTGGTATCAGTATAGGGGATTTTACCAAAGCTAGTGTCATTATGTGGTTTACTGTCTATACCACCACCCATTAAGAAAAATCTATCACTGCCATTTCAATTAGAGGATAAAAAGACATTTAGTAGATTTTAATTTTTACCAAGGTTGTAATCTAATAGGTTTTAGTGTCATCTAGACCCCTAGGTGGATGAGGACTAGTTAGAGGTAGTAATACATATTTTCGCCTTGTTAGGACACCAGCGGATTAGATAGAAGCCCTCATGGAGAGTCATATTCCAGGATCTTATGGGAAACAGTGGAAATTTGTGACTCATCCATGAGATGAGACATAAAAGTCCTGTATAGACTTTGAATGTCTCTACAAAGAGGAGTTCTATCTAGGAACATTTTGATTGGTATACGTAAGATTTTAAATCTACAACATGGTTGTATGACTGTTGTTGAGTACTCACCGAGATTTAAATATTTATCATGTTACTCCATATAAATGGGACAATATCAGTTATTTAGTACTCATATTCTAAAATCGGTACTCCGTTGGAAAATCAGGGTATCATTGGCATATCTTTTCATTTCCACCTATATTGGAGTTATTATGTGAGACCTATTGGTGGAGATATTTCATATAGAGTAGACACAAATAGTGATATCTGGCATTTGAATACTAGTATATAGAATATTGGTATTAGGAAGACAACTACATTCATAAGGATATAATCCAATAAGACACATCAAGGGGAGATCCTATGACTCAATTCCAATGGTGTAGGGATCTCTATGTGGCTAGAGTCGGGTGAAGAAAAGGTGTTGTTTCTCCTGATATGTTTGGGGACATTGGACTTGAGATTCCCCTACAACTAATTTCGATATGGTTTAGGGACCTCCAAGGAAGATATAGAGGCTATATCACAGTGGTATGTAGAGAAAAAACATTTAATAGGATTCAAAAGTGCATCAAGAGGTGGTTGGAGGTTCGACCATTTACCACCACAACCCACTGGCAGTCCATGCTACGCTTGGGGAGGTGGTGGAAAGGGAAAAGGATACATACAAGCTATGAATTCCTAAGACACCGAGGCTCTATTGATGATACAAGTTATGATTTGTGTTCTTTCTACTTTATCTACTATATTGATTGAAATCTGTTCTACTCATTCCTTCTTTTACACTTCTCTAGTTAGAGACATATAAATTCTAGTTGGCCCATTAACTTCACCATTGCATATGGAATCTCCAAGAGGTGGTGACACAATGATTTAACACTTTTGACGATAATGATATTTGATGATTTGATGTGAGAGTTTTTTTTGGGATCTATTTTCTCTAAAATTATCCCTTATACTATCATATTAGGATTGTAATAGCTATTTATAGTTCATGACCAGATTTATTTTTTAGATGGAGGATGTGGTTTGTCTATAGTTATAGAACAAGGCTTTTATCTATGGGAAAAAAGAGGAATTTGGTAGTGCAAGACAATCTCAGTCATTCGATAATGCATCCATTTACTCACCAGTAGGCTAGAATGAATCTTGGAGTAGTGAATACTTTGGGCATCAGTTTCTTGTAGTGTTGTAAGAGTATGAGGATGTATTTACTAAGGAAACTATAGGTTTACCTCCCAAACAAATGGAAGACCACTACATCGACTTTCATCCTATGATGAAACTAATATCTTCAATAGAATATTCGATGGTTCCCATAGTGATTTGAGGACTATGGGTGTAGTTTGAGGACATGCAAGAGATGGGATTTGTGAGACCCAAAATTTCCCCCTCAGTATCCCTAGTGTTTCTTTCTATATATAGGAAAAGAGTATGAGTCTATGTGTGGATAAATTATGTTTTAATCAGCTGACCATAAAATATTATTACCTAATTCTTAGGATCAGTGACCTCCTTGATCATTATAGAGGGGGTGATGGTTCCCAAAGGATTATCTTAGTTAAGGCTATCACCAGCTGCATATAAAAGATGAGGATAAACTAAATATGGAATTAGGAAGTATCTACATACACTATGGGTACTTAAAAATGATTTTATACATAAAGAAATCCCTAGATATGTTCATGGGACTCATGAACTGGATCTTCAATCCCTTCTTATACATGTCAATGGTAGTCTTCATTGATGAAATACATGTGTGCTTTGTGTTTGAGGAGGAGAACACAAAACACTAGAGGATTTTCTTGGATATAATCTCATAGCACCATCTTTATGAGTTGCTCTCAAAGTGTCATTTTTGGATTCTAGAGGTCCACTTTATGGGAAATGTCATCTCGGAGTCAAGAGTAGTTATAAATCCAACCAAGGTTGAGGTAGTGTTGTCTTGGGAGACACAACAGACTATTACCAAGGTGTGGAGCATCCTTGGGTCGGTGGGTTACTATCAAAGGTTTTTATAGAAATACACCAGAGTTGAATCCCCCTTGATAGCCTTGAATCAGAAGGGGAACTATTCATGTGAAAGGAAAGGTGAAAACAATTCTTTAAAAAGAGATTATAGATTATTATGAGTTCTCCCATATTGATATTTCTATAAGAGGGTGTCGAGTATGTAGTTTTATGTGATGTATCTGATAGCTGACTTTGTTTTCTATTGATGAATAAGCTAGAAGTTGTTTAATATGGTTTATTATAGTCGATACCACAAGTGAATAACTATGCGACTCAGTATCTTGAGTTAACATCAGTAGTCTTCACCTTGAATATGTGGGTACCCTACCTAATGGGAGAGAAGTTTATTGTTTACTCTGACCAAAAGAGTATCACGTATATCTTCTCATGTAATGATATTAACATGAGATAGAGATTATGGATAGAGTTACTCCAAGAATAAAAATTCAATATTAATTACACTCCTTAGATGGGGAACGTGGTGGACATCACTAATAATTAAAGATTTGTTTCTCGCTTTTATCTAGTGGAGTCTGAGCAGTTAGCCTCATTGCAGTTGTCCTTTGTGGAAAAGGATAGTGCTTCATATCATATGTTTATGGTTGTTACCCCACAACTTTTATATCATGTTAGGGATTCTCAACATGTAGATACTCACATTGAGACCTTACATACAAAGATATCAACTTTACATTCTCTTCATGGTTATTCTAAAGGTGGGTAGCACATTAACATTTATAGTGGAGGGACGATGGAACCTATAATGTTTAAGAATGAGGTATTGTGTAAGTAGATCACATCACTTTTGGTTGTATATCTAAGTGTCAAAATGATTTTATAGGACCTATGATGTCATTTTTGGTGGTTGTGTATGAAGGATGGAGTTTTAAAGTTTGTCACTTGATGTCTAACTTGTTATCAAGTGAAGAGTGAGCACCATGTTCCAGCGGGATTAGCTCAACCCCTTGAGGTGCTAGATTGGAATTGGGATAGTATTTCCACTGAATTAAATATGGTATTATTATTTATATCCATGGGGAATGATGCCATATTGGTGATCATAGGCTGAATCACCATGTCAGACCACTTCCTAGCTATCCAAGAGTGGGGTTCAGTTTGGAGATTTTGAAAACTCAATGTGAAGAAGATTGTTCAACTCCATGGAGTTCCCATGATTATAATCTTCAACTGTGATGATTTCATCACATCCCCGTTATAGAGAGGATTAGAGGAATCTTTTGGGAATTAGTTTTTCATGATCATAGAGTTTCAACCCCAAACTAATGACCAAATATAGAGGACCATCCATGTCTTGGAGGACATAATGTATGCTTTCATGATGGACTTGGTTCATAGTGGGGAGGATCACCTACCCTTGATAGTTTTTGTATATAATAACATCTAACAATCCACCAAATTTATGATATCGTTTGAGTCTTTTTATAGTCAATCTAATAGGTTACCACCTTGTTGGACAAATCTAGGTGTGTCAGCACTCATCGTCCTGGATTTGGTTTGAGATATTATAATGAAGATGACGACCATGTTGGAGTGGAATAATACTACCTAGACCCATCATAATTCTTTTGTAGTCTTATGATGGGGGAATCTATTGTTCAATTAATGTGGACTTGTGTTCCTGAGAGTCTCACATCAATTTTGATTATAGTGATTTGGATGCAGCATCAAGTTAACTCCAATATTCATTGGCCCCTCCTGTGTATTGTGTAGAGTTGGTGAGGTGGTGTGGCAATTAGATATATCATCATAGTTTGACCAAGTACATGACGTATTCCATTTTTCACAATAGAAGAGGTATAGACATAACCTGTCACACATTATCGATTGTGGACAGATGGACATAAAGGATGGAACTAGCTTTTCAGATTACCCAATAGAGATTAAGGACTGGAAGGAGAGGATCATTCAAGGGAGACTAATTACCCTTATGTTTTTCTAGTGGTAGTAAGTTAATCTTTAGGAGAGAACATGGGAGCATGAGGCTCAGATTTTTTCTTTGTAATCACATCTCTTTGGGTAGCCCCTATTTTGGATTTTTTGGGTGTAAATCCCTAAGATGTGGATAATGAATCATCTCATATTTTTAGTGTATTAATTTTGTATATTATATGGATTATGTTTTAGACAAGGTGATGAGACAGTGTGCGATTTCAAGGCCTGGTGTTCCAGAAATAAATGTATGAAATATATTAAATATATTAAATATAAAGGGAACATATTTTTTTTTAAAAAAGTTTAATTACTCTTCAATAGATGTTGAGATTAGAAATATTAGGGTAACATTGAGTTTAGAATGTGGGTTTTACCCAAGACCTAAAGAAATATTTATTTGCGAGGGACATGTGTGAAATTTTTGTTCCAGATGTGTAGTTAATAAAATAAATTAACTAAATATTTTATTTTATTTTATTCAATGCATTGAAATTATTTCACATTAAATATACATCTATAAAATTTGTCTTAGGTTTGGACACTAAATCCTGGAGACATAGGATCCATTGGAGTATAATGTTCTAAGTGACGGATGAAGGATCTGGATCAGATCATGGATCATCACACCAAAAGTGACTATTGATCTCTTAAACTATGGAAACACAACCATTATTCATCAATGATAAATCCAAACTCCATGTATGATTTTTTTATTTCTATTTCTTATCACATTTCTTACTCTAGGAATAAAGTGGGATAATTACACAAATATAATTGACACATGTATTATCATTAGATTTAATTTAATAGAATCATTTATTTGTTCATTGATTTATACCTCTTTATTTATCCTTTTATATAATAATTAATTGAGTCCAAATTAATAATGGCCAAGGTTTTTTCCTCAATTTTATGGTTCTTTAATTTCTTATTCCATTCTTCGTATGTTCATCATAGGTGTTTTCTTTTTCTTCATGGTTGGACAAATACAATTTATTTGATCATTGGTCAACAATTTTTTTGTTCAATAGATCAATATTGTGGGTTCCATTCCTGATCGATGGTGTGATCAAGATGAGAAGATGGAGGGGGATAACCAAATGGAGATTAGAAGAGATTTATGGTATCCATTTGACCTGGTTTTGACATGTAGTAATAGATGGATCAATTGTAAAGATTTATGAGGGGATTTAAAACAGGATCAAGGAAATAGTGGAAGGAAAGTATTGTCCAACCCTATATTTTTAGTTTCTGATGAGATCATAGTTTTCAGAAATTCATAAATCAGTGTAGAAGAGAACCTGGGGGTTCTAGAAATTCTTAAGCAATACGGTGTGTAATATGGAGTTACATGCTGTGAGGGACCTTTGATGCAACACTAACATTTTGTCAAAAAATAAGGATCATGCATCATGTTACCCCGATCACACATGATATGTCCCTCCTCGGTTGACATGGTGTGCAAATCGGTTGGTACACAAACACAAATTGGATTACACAACCATATATATTGTTGTGTGCTCTGATAAGGACACGACCTAGCCGGGTGTAAATAAGATTACATATGATATGGTATATGGACATCTTCTCATAGAGTACTGTTACACAGACATAGACATCGGGACAATGAAATGACCACGAACCAAGGGAAGGGTCTGTGTTTTACTATAAATTGTTTACTCCTTCTAATGACTATGAATTTTCATGATACATTCCATGTAAGGATGGTTCACATGGGGAGGAAACGGGATAACAGGACAGACCATACACCCCTAGTACATGTTGTGTACCCCATTAAAGAGTGCTTATTTTTCTCTTGTTTCTTATTTTGGACCAATATAGGGTTTTTACCTTCCCTTTGTCCTTTTACTCAAGGATACATTGTTTCATTACATCCATATCACTATATTTTTATCCCCTCTAGAGGCTGAGTCTCAAATAGACTTCTTGGTGTCCCTCCGTGAGACTGAAGCGTGATCCTCTATCAAAAATTTCTACCTAATTATATTTTCTTGAATCTGTGTGAAATCCCTGAGATGTCTATTTATCATCCATCTAGAAGGCCTTATTGGTAGGTTTTGTGGAATCATTGGCATATGATCTTATATGTAGTGGGTTGAACCATATTAGGTTCATGGTGTACCCCATTGGTTTTGGGTGGTACCCTCTATTCATATATCATGGTTTTATTATACCATTGAAATTTCATGGGTGGGTGAAATGATCTATACCTATTTGTTGAGTGTCTAAGATGATAGTATGGATCATAGATCAGATTCTCCTAGAACGTTATTTTCTTCGAGTAGAATAGTGTGACTACTAGTTTGCTATAACTGCCTAATGATGTAGGGTCTTTCCTAAGTATATATGGGTGTTTCAGTTATACATTAATTTTTATATTTTTTATTTAAAAGTCTATACATGGTTCTTTGGGTTATGTTTTTTGGGGTATTATACTAATTATTGTAATATACTAACACCTGCATGGGATTTTCCCATACATTTTGTGTATTATGATGATGAAAATCCTTTTGATGGTGTCCTGGTAGGGCATAGATCAGGTGGAGTGTATCTAGATCTCTTCAAACTGGGGTGGTTTACATAGAACTTTCATTTAAGTTTAGTCCTCTGCCGGGAGAAGATCAGACTCTTTATAGTTTTTGTTTGGGCTTCTATTTGGAAACTTTTCTAATTTCACTACTTTTACTATCATACTATTTTGTGGAAACTTAGATGTATACAAGTATTTTTTCATTTGTTTTACAATTCATAATTTTTTAGGATTGTAGATTTCTATATGTGTACATGTATATTAGTTAATAACTCCCATTTGTGGGATATTTCTACTTGATTATGGTCACCAAACACCGAGCTATTAAATGTGGGCTTGGGGTAGTCACGAGTTGGATCTCGGGGTTCGGGTTGTGATAGTAGACTATCCATTGGTATCTTAAGTCTACCTTAAATTTTATGGATGACATTACATGTATTTTTATTTTCTTCTATCTTATGTATTGTTTTAGTTTGTGGTTCTTCTCATATTATATCTAATTGCATAAACAGTTTTTTGGTTAATTCCTACCATGTGTGTGAATTATATATTCTCAACCTAGAAACCAACCCTTTTGATATTATAGGTGGGCTTCAAGCATCATTATCTATCTCCTTCAACTATTATACCAAGTGGGTTACCCTTATAGGTAGGGTATCAAAACACATAATGGCATCAATAACTCTTAAAATATCCTTATATTGTAGCATTCAATCCTATAATGTTATTTATCCCGTTGTTTGATAACAATTGTGATACCTTAGACCACCACACTTATATTTCATTCAAGAAACATATTCTCTAAAAATTGGTTTTGATTCCAACTTATGAAACCCAATATAACAATACATAATTACAATATCAATAATAAATATTTACTCACATCTATACCTATGAACATGTTGGATAAAGTTTTCGAAGAGTTATTAAAACACGTTTTCAAAAAAACCAATGTCATTCCCATAAAAGGATCATTTTTATCACTATATATTTGTGTATAAGATCATAATCTATGTAAAAACACATCTAAATGAAAACACACTAAAAAAACAATGATCATAAGTCATGAATCATGTCATAGTAATTTATTAATAAATAAGAAGATATCATTGGCTCATTTCATCATTAGAATCTTATAACCACATACAACATGAAATCAAAAATATATGTTATGTATCACTATGAAGAAAACATATCATTGTTATCAAATTCCCATGTTGGATTTTCTTTACTCTCCAATCCCACGCTTGACATCTCATAATAAATAAAACATTAAATAATTTATTTAGGGTTATTGAATTATCAAACCTTCTATAACATCATGATATGTAAATTTCTTGTGTTCCATATAAGAAAACCATCGTAATATCATCATATCATAATTAAACCATAAAAAAAATTATGATTCATAATGGTTTTAATAAAATTTTCGTAAGTCATCCAGAGAAATAATATTGATGGAATAACAAAAAATATCCCCATTTAAGAATAATAATTATTGGATGATACTAATATAGATGAAAAGGTGTTTATTTAAGAAAATGGGTTACCTTACACATTTAGATGGTATCCCACAATAAGATATTAGAAATTGGAACATTTCATACTGTGATTTCAGTCACCCATAAATGAATCATCAAAACAGCCGCCTAGAGGGTTTTATATGATGTATAACTCCAAAAAATACAGTTATTAAAAAAATTAAATGAAAATAAAACTCAAATTTTAGAAATAATTTTCACAAATGATTTTAAACATTTTTTTAAAAAAGCACATAATTCCCTTAAAAAATATTTTCATGAGGATGAAAATATGACATTGAAAAAAAATTGAATTAATGAAAAATAATTATACTTTGAAAATAAATGAATTTAATTATAATATATTTCGAGTGGAGGATAAAAATATATAGATTATAATATCAATCCCTTTATTTGTTATTCATAAAAAACACCTTATTTTTAAATCTGTAATTAAAAATTAAATTGGAAAAGATATTACTATGGAAAACAATGGAATAATTTAGAGTATGAATCAATTGAATAAATAGTTATAACATTACAAAAAAACCTTCATGTGGTACATGATAAAAAAAGATATTCTTTACACACTTCTTAAAACAATGTAAATAATTACCCATTATGAAAATGTAAGAAAATATTCCTATTATAGAATTATCAAGAATGAAGCTGAGATTTAAAAATATGCATTAAAATTAATAAAATCATGTTATGAACATTCCATAAACAATATACAAAAAAATGAATATAGAATAGAATGAGTCTTGACCCTATAGAACATTTAATAATGATAGAAATTCAAATAAAATGAATAAGTTGTTAAATAGAAATTCAAATAAAATGAATAAGTTGTTAATATTGATATGATATGGTAATGATAATATGTATAAAATATTTTAATAATTTATGTCCATATCACTAAACATTTCTCACTAAAATAAATTTTAGATGGGAAACATGTTATAGACATTGTAATTATTTTTGGTAATAATCCATTGTAAATGTTTTTATGATAATAAAACATAAATCCCCATAAAAAATATGGTATATAATGTAATATAATAGTTGGATATATGAAACTAACAATATAAGAATTATTTCCATGATTAAATGTTATATCTCAAATTAATGTAAACTAGTAGTAGTAGTTTATTTTTTATTCAAGGAGAAATAATGAAAGGAAACAAGACCCCTCAAGGGGGACAGAAATGGTGTAGACCGAGCGCATCCCCCAACACAAAGGAGGCGCATTCTGAAGGGAGAGAGAGGGGAGAGTTATAGAGAATGAGAGGGTCGTCTTGTCTACCCAAGCGTCCAAGGGAATCCGCTGTGAAATTAGCCTCCCTCCAACGGTGAGACAAACGATCCCCAAGTGAGGTTTCCATTCTGCACTTTCTGATAATGTACGTGCGTTCCCACGAAACCCCACACCGCCCTTTCGTTATCTTCACGAGTATATCCGAGTCTGTTTCTATTTCGGACACGACCAGCTGCTGTCTTCTGCACACCAATAGGACCGAAACGAAAGCCTAAACTTCCGTACACAAGGAATTTCCAGGCCCATAAAATGCACTGAAGGCGATGAGAACCGATCCAAAGGAATCCCGTAGGACGCCTCTCCCCCTAATTATCCCTCCCATGCATGAACCATCAACATTAAGCTTGAGTCCCTCAACCGGTGGATGCCATTTTACCCACTAACCATCCCCCTTTTTCTGAAAACAGGGGTGATTAAGGAGGTTGTTAATCGCAGCAGATGTCACTCCACCTTTTATCTGAGAAGAAATCTCAAAGATGAGGGACTTGAGGCTAACATGGAGGAACAGTAGCATGCAACTCTCACCTCTCCGAACCTGATTGAGTGCCTCCCAAATCACCCAACACAGAGCCACAAGGATGATCGTTCTAACCAATCGCTCTTGTTCAGAAGACCCCGCACCAGAAAACCAGCACTCCACATAACCCTGTAACGAGTACTCTCCAATGCCTCTGCATGGATTATATGTGAACAGGGACCAAAGATGAAGTGCCCATTTTCTTTGAAAAAATAGATGTTTCGCCGTTTCACACGTGTGATTGGTGCAACAGAAGCACCTCGAGGCCAAAGCAACACCCCGGAGTTGAATACTGTCCTCCGTAGGTAACGCTCTATTTCTGATCCTCCAGAGTAAGAAATTCATTCTGATGAGAATATCTTTGCACCAGAGCGCTGGAGCCCAAGAATTGCTGATCCTCCCTGCCTGTACGATACTTATGAAACCTTGTGCGGAAAACCTCCCTGAGCTAGAGGCCGAGAAGCAGCATTTTTCGGGTTCATCACTCATAACAATATTCTCGAACACAGACATCTGATTATCATTCAAAGAGGTACTTATCAAGTCGAAATCTTCGCATGAATTACTGAAGGTAATATCCGGAGAAGGACAACCTGGGTAATGCAAGGGCTCCCCCGACCAGTTAGTATCCCAAAAGTTGATATTTCCAACGCCGATGATCCACCTCGCATGACCTGATAAAGTGTCAATGAGGGAAAACATACATCTAGCCAGCCTCGTGGAACTGTATATACCCCTTGATTCAAGCCTCAGATAACTTTCTTTGAAGAATTTCTCCCACAACGAATCCCCGACGATAATGTCCCAAGCGAGGTGTGCCTGTAGACTTTGGAGTGTACCCTGTATATCACATAATCCAACACCTCGTGCCTCCACTGATTTGGATAGACGCCTCCAAGAGGCCCATTGAAACCTTCCCTCCTCCTTGGCGTCCCACAGGAAGGAGTTGAGGATGATTTCCATCCTCTCCACCATACCCTTAGGTGGGTGGATCACTGAAAACACGTGCATGGGAATGGACGTGAGCACACTGTTAATCAGTGTAATCCGTCCGCCAAAGGAGAGAAGCTTATTTTTTCAATTGTAGATTCTACCCGTTATACGATCAAGGATCGTAGAGAAATGCATCTTCTTAACGTGGCCATAGGAGATCGGAACCCCAAGATAGAAGATGGGGAATGGCCATCTGCAGCAACCCAGAGTTTTCTGGAACGCCTTTAATCTTGAAGCTGGGCATTTATCAGAGGTGAAGAAATGACTTTTAGCAGTATTGACGCAATGCCCACTCCATCTTTCGTATGAATATAAGGAGTCCATGAGAAACTTCAACAATCTCTTCCTGTCATTGATAAAAACCATAATATCATCCGCAAACATAAGATGAGAAATGACAGCACTGTTCCTCCCCCGGAAGGGAATCATGAGACCTATGTCTATCCCATGCTTCAATTTTCTTGAGAGTGCATCCTGGGCGATAAAAAAAAGAAGCAGGGACAAGGGATCCCCTCGAAGAACACCACGTACCATCTTGAAGAATCCAAAGGTCTTGCCCATCAAAGCAATGGAAAGACACGGGGAAGAGTAACATCTAAAGCAAATATCACAAAAAACCTCACTGAACCCAAACTTCCGCATGACCCGTATGATGAAGCTCCACTCTATTGTGTCATACGCCTTGTTCATATCAACTTGGAAGATGACATTATGACCAACCAATTTCTTGTTGATGTCCTGAAACAATTCATTAGCAATGCCCACCACACCCTGAATGTTCCTGCCCTTGATGAAGCCATGCTGCTTCATTGAGACTAGACGCGGGAGAATCTTATCCAGCCTATAACAATAACACAGACAAGAATTTTATAAGAAATGTTGCAAAGAAAAATAGGCCTGTATTGGATAACGAGAGTAGGGTCCCTGATTTTTGGAATAGGAACCAGTCTGGATGCAGATATGCCCCTAATGAGCTGACCACCCTTGAAAAAGTCCTGGATCGACTCCACAACAAGCTTGCCAACATTCTCCCAGGCGAAGCTGAAGAAACTAGCTGGGAAACCATCAGGACCCGGTGCGCTGTCCTGGGGCATTTTTCTGACAGCCATCCGGATCTCCTCAGCCGAAGGAATGGAGGATAGAGTATAATTTTCCTCCTATGTAACCGTTGGGGGAATAAGGCTGAAAAAGTCCTCCGAAGCATGAAACCCCCTCACAAAGGAAGAAGAAGTCTCCCTTGCCAAGATATTCTCAAAGTAATCCAGAGCAATCATCCCCGCAGTGTTCACATCTAAAGTGTAGTCCCCATTTTCCATTCTCAGGTTAATCATTGAACTTCTCATTTATTTAATGCAAGCATGGAAGAAATCACTGTTTCGATCCCCTTCCTTAATCCATCGGATTTGAGACCTTTGTTTGAAGTCCCTCTCCAAAGAAATAAGCCTCTCACCCAAGAGATTCTTTTTATCACACAGAACAATGAACACATTCCCATCCCAACCGTTTTAAAGAGAATCTTCCAATCTGTCGAATTCAATCCTGAGATTATCAATACCTTGTGCAACATTAGGTCTCGACCTCAACCACATTTGCAAGTCCAATATAAGACATCTGAGGCGGTTCACCAGGCCACCCCACAATCTGGTATCATCACCTTTAGCCCAAGACGCCCAGATAATATCTAAAAAAGCATCGTCCCCATGCCATGCAGACGAGTAGGCGAAGAAAGCCCTCACAGCCTCCTCCCTCTTTATGTTGATTAAAATTGGACTATGATCAGAGAGCACCCATTGAAGATGAGAAACTGACATCTTTGGAAATAAGTCCAACCCATGATGGTTGGATAAAAAAAGGTCCAGCCGACACCAAATGCGCTCTGCTCCCTTACGGTGATTGCACCAGGTGAACTTATGTCCAGAGAAACCCAATTCCAAGAGCCCTGCGCTCCTCATGAAGTCATTGAATTCCATAATGCCACTAAAGTTAAAACCAACGCCCCCCTTTTTCTCAGATATGTCCACAATGACATTGAAGTCACCGCCAACGAACCAGGGGAGAGAGCCCGTCTGTAGGTTTCCCAGGAGATTCCAAAGTTCCCTCCTCTGGGAAACCTCACTGGCCGCATAGACAAAGGAAAACATCAAAACATGATTTGAAGTGGTGATCTTGGTGTTGATGCATTGAGACGAGAAACTCAAGATGTCAACAAAAACATGACTTTTCCAGCCAATCCAAATATGTGGGTTCTCAGCACCGCCTTGGAAGAAGTTGGTGAAGCCTATTTTCCTGAAAAGAGAAAGGACTTTACTGGAAACCTGCTTGGGTTCCAAAATAGCAACAACTTGAACAAGATAAGAACTCACCTCAGAAGCTAGCAAGGCACGCTTTGCTGGAGCCCCCAAGCCCCGAGCATTCCAGATAAGAACAGGGATCATCACGACAGGCCCTTCCGGGCACAAGCAGGTGAGGACAAGGAGAAGGGGGCCGGCTCAAAGCGCCCATAGACTTTGGATCTGGAACGGGTGACAGGGCCAGAAACAACTGCTCCGAGGGACACCGGTTTGGGAGTAAGGACTACCTTCTTGAAAGAGAAGACCTCCTCGTCCCCCAGGGCTTTCCCTTTAACATTAGAATCACCAATAGAGAACAAGCCCGCCTCCCTCTTAATAGAGGGGGAGAGAAGACGACGTTGAGGAGAGAGCCGCGGGAGCACCATCTCTTTATACAACCTAGGAGGGGGGCGATCCTTCATGGACAACCCCTCTACATCCAGAATGAGACTACTCGTAAGAGTCTTCCCGATGATCTCAGGAGAAAGAAGGGAGGATACCAGGAAAGACGAGGGCGGAGAAGCGAGAAGCCGGGGCGGGCTCCCCAGAAGATCCAGAACAAAGCCACGCTCAAACCCTGCCCATCGATCCTGTCAGGGAGGGCTCTCGGCCCCATGACACGGTGACCAGGCGATCAGATCAAGAGGCTCCGAGTGATCCGACAACCGGTCTGACACCAGAGACCGCACCCCCATGCAAACCTCTTCTGGCGCACCGTCACACAAGGGAGAATTCAAATTTGAAAAAGAAGCGGGCCGAACCGGGGACCCCTCGGGTCTACAGACGGGTGAACCCTGACCTGGTCCCGTCGGAGGCGCTTGCCGAGACGAGCTCGCACCACCCTTCAACCTCCTACAATCCGCAACCCAGTTCCCATGCAGTCCGCAATGCGCACAGAACTTCAAAGATTGATGAAACCTAACCCTTTGTCTCTAAGAGAAACCGTCGCTGGCCTGCAAGATAACCGAGGAGGGCGGGCACTTAGCTAGGTCGAGTTCCACACAGATGCGGGGGGAACCCATGGACAGGAGGGACATAGTTGATACGTCCATGCAGAGAAAGGATCCCAAAGAGTTTCCCAGAGACTGAAGAATGGAAAGATTCTGGAAAGGCAGCGGGAGGCCTGGGAAGGAAATCCAAACCGCATCTGAAGAGGACTCTCGGCCAAAATGACAATCCCAGGACCAACGAGAAAGGGAGAAACACCAGGTGCCACACTTTCTACTAGCACTAGACCAAGCCCTCACAAAGTCAGGTCTGGAACCAAAGTGCATGCTGAAGGCTGATCTGGAAATCTCGGAGACCGCCAGAGGGCACGAGAGACCCCAAGAGCCCACCACACCCCGAAAAAACTTCATAGAGGGTTTGTTGCGACCGAAGCGAGCCACTAAAGAGAGATCAAGGAGGGAGGCCACTTATAATGGGTGAAATGAGAAATTATTGAAGCATTCCAAAATTGAGGGGGGAGTATAGAGTGTAAATATTTTAAATCGTTTATACATTTATCATAATAATAATAATGTGTTGTATAATTAGATGCGAAATTTTTACAAAGGTAGAAAATATAAATTTATTGGGAAGTATAAATAAGGAAAAAATAATGAAAGATAATTGGGGTTCTCTCTTTATTGAAGATTTAACCCTTTACTAAAGTCAAAAATGAGTGGGGTTGTGTTACTCAAAAACATCCCTAAAGGTACTAATAGAGTTTGTATAGTATTAAATGGTTGATAATGGGATTTAAGATGTGAATGGTAAGTGATTTGGTAAGGAAAATGAGGGGGGTTACAATTTACTATAGGGGTAATATTGGGTTGAAATACAAATTACTTATCATTTTGGAAAACGATCCCTGAATAGAAATTACTTTCACTATTTTTTTATTTATTACTAATAAAATTAATTGTACCTTAAATTTATATCAATCTGAATCCTAATTTCACCTTTGAACCAATATATTAAAATGAAAAAAAATAATTTTTAAGGATGACATATAATTTTCATCCCAAAATGTAAAATAAAAGTTAATGAATTGATAATAATATTTTTAAATTAAATATTTACATCTAAAAATCTATATTTTAGGAATAAACAAGTATCATTGATTTGTATATTTCCATTGTATTATAAAAAAGATATAAATTTTTTTGCATTTATAAAAATAATATTATTCACTATTCACTAAAAGATAAACTTCCATAGAAAAATTAATCATAATACAAACTCACATGATTTTTACTTGCTGAATGAAAAATTATTATCATTTTGCCAAATTAAAACTCAAAAAATTTGCATTTGTTTAAAAAAATATATAAAATATTACAAAAAAATATTTTTATTTGAAAGATAAATCTTAAATATGACGTGATATTAATCATATTTCATATCAATTAACATTTAAATGAGTCTTAATTAATTTGGTTGTACTTTGAATAAAATTATTAAAATTATCATGTAAATTAACTAATTTATTTTATAATAAAATATATAATATATAAGAAAATGTGTTCCTATGAAAAAATATTCATTTTAACCCAATGAGATTTTAATCATGTACAATAAATTATTTACCTTTTAAATATTACATTCTATTATTTCTTTAGAATTATAAGAAACTGAATTGTTCTTTCAAATAATAATAATAATATAAAGAAGAGAAGAGTTTTTATATATTTTTTACATGATAATTCAATATTTTTTTAATTTTTTTAATGATATTTCACATTTTTATTTAATAATGTATTGGTTTTCATCATTCTTCAGAAACAATTTATGATTAATATTTGTTTTTGGTTACAAAATAAACCATATATTCTATATTGTGTTAATTTAATGTGAAAAATATGTAGTAAAATATCATGTTGTTAGAGTAAGTCTTGAAATACATGGAATTTTAAATTAGTAGCGGGAAAATGTGAATGCATTCATTTGTAATTTAAATAAGATGAGTTGTTTTACAGGGGTAATGGAGTGTTCAAATTATATTTAAAAATGAATGAAAATTTTATAGAAATATAAATTTGGTGAGTGGTATAGATGGAATCACAAGGGAGTTAGGTGAGTTTGGATAACAAATTTTAGTTAATGGTGGTGTATTGATCTCCAAAATAACTCATCACTACTTAAATGTGTGTATATATATATATATAACTTAAAAAATTAAACCCATATAAAATTTATCATTTTTACTTTATTGGAAAAATTACCATGGTAATTATTGTTTAAAAAAATAAATGATGACATATATTAAACAATTTTTACATTATAATTATTATACATTTCCCCATTTAATAAAATTTAGGTTCAATAAATATGATATTTACCATTTAAATATTAATATATAATATTTTAAAAATATATTTATAATGCAAAAATATCTTATAAAACGTAATTGTTCTTAATCGTATTTTCGAAGAATTTATTATTAAATCTGTCTAAATATAACTATACATATATATAATAATAATAAAGTCATAATTTAAGAGATAAAAATTAATTTAATTTATATAACAATTACATGGAACTTATATAAAGATTTTTGTAATATAACCATTTTATATTAATAAATATAAATAATTTTTATCGTGGTTACTAATTAATGTGTCTAAATATATAATTGAACATATTACAAAATTAGATTATAGTAATTACCAATTTTAATTCAATTTTATCAATTCAATTTTCAAATATGATAAAATTATTGCATAACATAGAAAATCACTTTTTAGAAAAATTCATTTTTATATAGAAAAAGAAAATATTCCCATTCATTTCCATGTTAAAAAATATATTCATATATATATAACTGTATAGTCATATTCTAACCCATTATTTTTATTAATAATTTATTATCAAATTATATCTTTTAATTTTATAAATAATTTTTTTATTATTAAAAAATAATAATAATACTTAAAACATGAATATATATGTTTATTTTTAAAATAAAATATTATAAATAAATATTATATTTATATTAAATTACTTTTATTTACAAATTATAATAATTTCATTTCATGATATATCTATAATCTATTTAATAGAAACATTTATATCTAATGACCGTATATATAATCAATATTTTTTCAAGAACCTTACTCATAACTACAATATAACTATGGGTCACAATTTATTCCTATATATAAATCCATACATTCAATACTAAAACAATTCCTCGTATAAATTTACTTCTACCAAACATATCTAGAATATTTATATTTTCTAAATTATCACCATAATTGTAATTGAGATGATGATTTATTTGAGAAACCCCAAGGATAATGATTTTATGTTTGCGGTGTTTTTGTTTACATTTTGATTTATTCATCCTATATTTTTCACAATAAAGATTCCTAGATCATTATGATAATTTATTAATTAATATCTTAAATTAAAATATTTAATATAAATAAAATTTACCTAATTTTTTGGTTTTGGGTTTTTTTAAACAATATATTCAATAACAAATTCATTTAATATAAAATTATTACTAAATTCATGGTGTGTTAGATTCTAAAAACAATTTAACTCTATTTTTTTAATATGGTGCTAAAAAATGATTTCCAATTTTTCTGTATATATCTATAGGTTACCATATCACTAACTAAAACATAATATTCTACAGTATAAATTTTTTAAATTCGATTTCTAATTATGATATAATTTATCACCTCATTCAGAGATCAATACTTGGTGTTCCTCTTATGAGTGATCTTAGTTGAATTTCATAATATCTATATTTAGTGCACATGAATCATTTGGTATGTGTCTTTTCAAAATAGATATAGAGATATATATTACATAATATATGTTAGATTAATTGGGTGTTGTGTGCTTAGAGATAAGATAAAATTCTTAAAATATTAATAATCTCAAAGTAATTTATGTTAGTATCGACTAAAATTCCTATATTACCAAATATCATCATCATCTTATAAGGATATATGAACAAAAACACCTTGATAAAAACATAAAACTCTTGATATTATTGAGGATTATCCACATATCCCCTCTATCAAATTTATGGTACATTTATATATTGTTTAATACTTTGAAAATTTTCTATAATTTCATTAAAAAATAATTGTTCTTTACAACTTCCTCTCTTAAACATAATTCTAGAATCTCATTGTTTTCATTTTTTCCTATATAATTATTTATATGGTTCCATTTTTTTTATTTTATTGAATTTATTATTATGTGATATCTAAACCAGAAAAATATGTTTATTTCAAAATTATTAGAAATCCATTGATCATGATCTCAATATATTTTAGAGAGTTTGAACAATCCTTTCATATTGGCTGTCAGTTTAAGGATGATATTTTTTGTTAATGTTTAGTAATGTTTTAAATTATTACTGAATAAACCTCCATAATTTGGATTTGAAACACAGTTATTGATTATATAATATAAAATGGTTACTTCATACAGCCTAACCACTTCTTTTATATATAACACAGAGTGTTCATCAAGTTAGAAATTCATTAAAATAACAATTATGTTTGTTTACATTGTTCATATATGCATAACTTCCAAGATGGAACTATAACCTTTTTAGGTCATTGAAATAACAATTACAATATTTATTTTTATGTTATCATATTCTAGTACTTTTGTTGGTAATCATTGGATAATTTGTATATTTTTCTAAAATTTCACCCTTAATATCAAAAGAGGATTTAAGATATATAATCCACAATATTTGTCTTAATATTTTCCAACAAAAATAATTTATGAAGACATTTTTACATCATTTTTATTATTATAGTAATAGAGGAGGATGATATATGGGAATAATTTGAAATATCCTTCTTCAATTCGGTTTTTCTTGTGATAAATATTCATTTCTAACATCATATAAGTCCATCAATTCAAAATTTAAACTCTATAATAATTCTTACCTACATATGTACCTCCACAAAAAAATTTTGGGCCTTATTGATCATCATAACAAAAGATGGTTGACACATATTTTTAGAATGATTTAATTTAATCCCTTCAGTTATGCTTCACAAATTAAGCCATAGAATATCTGTAATGATTATATCATTTTAAATCATCATCCATGATAGAGTTTCAAGGTATTTTATTCATAGATCACATGACACCATATTTTTTTTATTAGTATACTAATGTATTTAGTATTTTTATTAATTGATTTATTCTGAACATCTCTTTGTTAAATGTCTTACTACTACAATGTAATTATATAAATTAATCTGTTTTTATTACTATATATATCAAAATTTTCACCATTGAGATAATGTGATGAAATAATTATTTAAAATACTAATACCAAAAGTTCTAGGTAATGTTTTAGGTAATATTTCTCATGGGATTTCAATTATATTGCGACATAATATATTAACTTGTATGTTTTAATAATGATTCATCTTACAATATTCAATGATTGATCATGATACAATAAAAATCCATATCCACTTTTGGGTTTTGTATGAACAGGAATAGTTACCTACCAATTTTCATGATCCTTAAAAATATCTTAATAAATATTCATCAAGAGAAGCATCACACTTAATTGTATTTAAATGGACATAGGTCATGAAAATCACATAAAATTTTCACAAAATGTCAACATTATCTTGCTACTTCAAAAAATATGAATCAATTTCATAGTGGTTTTTCTAGGTCACTCATCAAAAAATGATTCTATGAAACTTCTAATATTCATTCTCTTAAGATTAAATAATTGAAAATTTTAATTTTTTTAGAAAAAATTAAAACTTTTGGTCAAGGCATTCAATTTATCCTATAAAAAGATCTTTACCATTATCCTATGATTCTTGTTAAATTCCCCATAACACATATAATGTATGAAAATTTTATCAATAAATACTTCAAATAAGTTTTTCTTGGTTTTTACTAAGGAAGATATTCATCAAATCCATAAAGATTTTATGTTCATTTGTATGTATAAATTGATTCACTATGAATTCATTGTGTCCATATAATGTGTGGAATGATATCTTAGGTACGATTTCACTCTTTAAAAATATTTTTAAAATCCATATCAATATCCCTCTATTGATAAATATTTTTTCCCCAATTTTGACCATACATATGACAAATATGTAGTAGAAAAATATTTGTTCTTTGTCATGATTTTGATAAGATCTAGAGAAAAATTAAACATTACTTAATCCATACTCTTCATGAAAAAAGTATTGGTGCACCCCTAGTGGTGCACATGGGAATATAAATCCATTTACCATATTAACATGAACATACTTCAAAAAATTATCTAATTCAATTCATGATATTATATAAGGACTCATAAATATTGGCTTAGACTCAAGTAAGACTATGATATAAAAATCAACATCACATTCTTGGAGAATACTATATAGGTATTCAAAAAATATTTCAATATAAACCTATAGAGTAGAAATGTTTTATAAATTAAGTTCCTCTCAAACCTTTTCATCAATGAATCCATTAGTGTAGGGTCGCATGGTACATATAAACTGGGTTTTTACCAATTTGAAATCATAATAATTATTGCATTGATATTTGGTAATGATAAGGTTTGGAATATTAAATAAGATATTTCATCTCAATGATTGAGATAATCTCCAGGAAGGGAGATTCAATACATTCTCAATGTCACTTTAAAATCCACTAATGGTCGAATAACCAAATCTTCATGATGAATCTTCTAAAAAACCTAAATCGGAGATGAGTCGTTTTCTGCTGATGAAATCATCACACAAAAAGTTTTTTTAACTAATAATTCAATACCCATCAATTGACGATGTGAATTAATACTCTTATCATATATTCCGATAAGAAGGAATATATTTAATAAGAATAAAACTATTTTCACGATATTGAGGGTACTTGTAACTTCATTAATTTCCTGATTCTATGTAACATTATTATCTAAAATAAAAATTTTAAGACAAATAATAATGTATTTCATTAATTTTAGTAAATAAGTAAATTAATATTAAATATTGATCCTAATATGTCTTTCCCTATAAAACCATTATTTTATACTATGATATTATCAGTTAAACATAGGTTTCAAAAAAATGGGTTCACTTATTGAGCTTAATCTAGTCCCCAAAAATAACTGAACATGAATCTGATTCCCATATATACAATATGCGGCTAAAATGAATATATTTTACATAATTACCATAATTATGATGATTACATCACTCAAATAATATTAAAGTAACAAAAACATATGATTTAATATCTTTGTTTATTAGCTATATTTATATAAAATTACGCATAATCTCATTATTATTTCCTATGGATTTGTTTATACATGAATTTTTTGAAAATAAAATATGGATTATAATTTATTATATATGTGAAAAAATGAAGGTGTGAGTTCAAAGTCTTAGTATCTGAAAACATATCATTGATTCACAAATAGGTTAGATTATAATCATATGAGAAAACACGACCATGGGTCAAATGTCTATGTAAAATGAATATGGATTCATAATAGTTCATAATAAATTATTATACACTGAAATAAAAACATAATGGAATAAAATTATATTCTAGGGAATTAAAATGTAGAAATAGAATACAATAATCATGATATTTGAAAGAAAAATAATATAAATTAAATATGGAATATAAATTTATAGTATGAATGTAAATATGAAATAATTACAATGTAGATATAGAATCAAAATCCTACATCATATAACATAGTGATTTAAGAACCCTAATCATTCATTTTACAATAGAGAGGTTTGGGAATTACAAACTTATGTCACGTAGGGGCTTATATATCCAAACTCAAAAATCATTTTGGATTGAGTTTCATAACACACATTCTGTAGTGAATACCGTATCATAATCATGTCCCATAGTTATCTCATTAGATATTTATCAATATCCAATTCATTGAAGGGATCTATAAAACCTTCCAATATTATAATGATAACCCATACTTATAATCCCAAAAAAATTAATCATACATCATATCATATAAAAAATAAAAAAACTCATAAAATTTCAATTGGTATATTATAAGATGATATCATGATCTCAATCAGTATAAACAAAAAAAATAAATTCCCAAATATAATTGAGATCACAACACGACTCTCTGTTACTTTTCCACCATGAAACCACTATTTTTAATTTGTACTAAATTTTGAATTATACTTTTAATAACCAATTTCACTTATAATTTTGAAAATAAGATAAAATTAAATATTTTAAAATCATAAAATTTACTTGTTTTAATATTTTAATTGTATGTGAATGTGATTTAGAGGGTATAATATGAAGAGGGAGAAATTGGAAAAATAGTATGGAATACTAACCATACAATTCCATTGATATTTATATTCTGAATGATCTATCTCAAAAAATGGGATGAATTTTTTTGTTTGGATCCCTAAAAATGTGTGATATAAATTTTAGAAATATATACATAAGTAATATTTTTATCATCTAGATATAATTATGTTCTCTATCAAGAAAACTTTATCTCTATGTATTCAAAATTACTTTTAGGTATATTAAAAGTATTTCCAATACATGAATTCCATTGACAAAAAAAATTATAAGTTGGTATTTAAGAGTCATAAAAAGAATTCATATAATTTATAAAATTAATGATATGTTCATTAAACTATTAAATTTTGAGTGACATATGGTATTATGAATTTTGTGTGGAAAACCAAAAACTTATCATTTCCATTAAAATGAAACGAAGGGATTTTGATTTTTAATATCAACTATGGGGGTAATGTGATAAAATTTAATTGATTTAAATAGTGGAAATCATTATCCTAGACATTCTAGATATCTCTATCCTCATAGATAGATATGGAGTAATAATGAATTCAATAAAATCTTCTCACATCTATCGATGGTGAGTAATATATATGGAGATCCTTGTGAGGGATATAAAAAAATGTTAAGGTAGTTGTGACATATAAAACCTATACTAGTTTTATATAGTTTTTAGTGGTAATAATTTTATTTTTTATTCAATTGTACAATTTATATTCATACATTATATCATGGTTCTTTCACAAAACACATGTTTTCTCTTAAATGATCTACACTGAGATTTCTCATGGAGAATATATGTTTTTTTGACTAAAAAATAAATAAATCCTTATATATGTAATAGAAAAATTAAATTGTGATATTCTGTAGAATTTAAATAAAAATTAATATGATGGGGATCATGGATTGATTATGTTTAAAATAATTCCATTTATAAGGGTCTCAATTTTATGTGATAATGGGTAATCGGGATATTGATTAACATCAAAATATAGTTACTTTAAATGTAATTGAACTGATTTGCAATATTAATGTGTAATGGTCTGAATTAAACATAATATCTAAAATTTATTCTAAATATATTTTAACCCAAATTTTTTTGAGTTATAAATCTTTTCAAATTATGTCATTTTATTTTGGAACATCCTTAAAAATTCACCTCATATTTATATTTTATTATTCAAAAATTACTAAAAATAAACACTTAGAAACATACAATAATCCATGAGATATGGTGATGGGTATTTTTTAGTATAATTAAATTCAAAATCCTAGCTAATTTTTCTTTTAATTATAACACATGAAAATTTAGATTTCATTTCCTGGGAGAACTTCTCTTTTTTATTTTTGTTTTTTATAAAATCATTGTGTATTTGTAAAATTTATGTATATTATATATATGGGTAATAATTTTTTCTTTTAGTTTTTGATCGTAGTGAAGTATGATTTAGGAGAAATATATTATTTCGATCCTCAACCAAATAAAATCTAACATTATTTAGAATGACACAAATAAAATGACACATTCATGGGGGACACACAAACCTTCAATATCAACTATATAAAGCCTTTTTTCTGGATCTAAAGATTAAAATGGAACAAATATTTAAAAACTAATATTTAAAACAAATAAATTTGTTTTAATATGATAGTTATATATATAAATATATATTCAGATACATTGTGGATCATCTAAAATCAAGCTAAAATATGGTTTAATTAATTTATTGATGAAATTACCTGGATTATATAAAGAATACCACCATAAAATTTTAAGTGAATTTAATATTGTATTCTCAACATTAAATATTGAAAATATGGATAAAGAACTAATAAAACATGGGGAATTTCCATTTTCATTAGAAGACACAATGAAAGGATGGTTGTACAATCATAACTACCTAATTAGAGGTTAGGAAGATAAGAAATTCATTTTCTATACTAATTAGTTCCCATCCATCAAAATGGAAACAATAATAAAATATATTTTATTAATAATTCAATTATAAGGTGATACAATACATGAATATTCAAAACACTTCAAAATGAAATTCGAAACATTACCTCATTTTGGAATAAGTGATCAATTGAGAATTCAATATTTTAATGAATGTCCAATTACTATTGATCATTTTATGATTGATTTCATTCTTGGAGGTACTCTAATGGTAATAAATATGGTTGTACAATTGAAACTCATTAAAATCATGTCCCAAAAGCTCAATATATTTATTAAAGGTCTAGTGTAACCATGATATATTTCCATGAGATTCAATGATTCAACTTTATGAATAATGTTGAAACAAAATATAAATATGTATCTACACTACTCAGATAACATTTTCATTCCCAAAGGATATCCCAAAAAACAAATCCTATTCATTGATGAATCCATGTTGCTAAATGAAACTATTATGAATAATTCCCCTATTTTAGAGAACCATCATAGAGTTGAGAGGAAATCATCTTAGGTCATCTATGTGACCATCAAATTATGAAAAAATTATATTATCCACACAACTCATGATTTTTTTATAACTAAAACTAATGGTAATAAAATATCCCAACTATCCACATTAATCATGGAACCTCAATGTTTTGGGTAGTCATCCTCCATAACCACCCAAAAACCCTAAACCAACGCTAAATACTTTTTGAAAACCTCCTCAATAAAATGTGCCTATCCAAGAATTATCATTGAGATAAATGGCCACCAAAATTCTCTAATTGGAACATATAACTTATGTTTATATATAATACCTAAAAACTCAATTAAGCTAAATCACCAACTTGATGGTATAAATTTAAATTATAAGGTTCATTAATTTACTAACTCAATCAATATTCCATAAGAGGTAAAAGAAAAATATCAATTTAATCATCCTTCATAATATTAATTAACAAAAAAGATAAATTATCATCCCATACGATGCATCCTTTCTTGAGGAATAGACCATTAGAATCATTCCTATGGATTTAAAGGTGGAAAATATTTTTCCTAAGGGAAATCACACTAAAGGAAATATAGTGTAAATAAAAGAACCCCAAACCTTATAAAATCCCCTTATTTTTTCAAATGTTCCACCCAAGCACAAAAACCAAAATTAAATGATGATTATTGGAAAATATTAAAAACTTTAAAAACATACTTTTTTAGCATTCCATTGGTCGAATATAAAAATAAAATTCCATAATACACCATTTTCTTGAATGATATGTGTATAAAATAAATTAAACCATGATGTGATAGAAATGAGAGAATAGGGAGGAATGAAATTACATTCATATAGCCCTCACATTCCACTAATTAAGTTATCCTATAACATTATCAATTTCATATACTATAGGGGAGTATTTACTTTCAGATTAAATTATTTTTTCATAGATAATAATTTTATGTAATAGTTATTTCATCCATTTAGGTTTGGGAGTTAAATACTATAAGATTATTTGTTGAATTGGAAAACCAAAATACCGAACACTCTATTGGTGTTCTATTTTATGTTCATGTGTAGGTTTAAAATATAGTTTTCCCTACTAATTTTTATGTGCCTAAAAATAAATAAGGTAAGATGAATATGAATTGAATTTTTTTATTAAGAATTAATTTTCTAACAACATAAAATAATAATAATTAATATAAACATAAATTCATTATATATGGTATATGGTGGTGAAAAAATCTACATCAACATCCTTGATTACATGAAGAGGACTTCAAAAGTGAATTCCTCTTTTTAGTGGATTTCTTAATTCTACTCTCATTCCAAAAAATTAATATTCATTTAACTAATCCAAAATCTGCATTTTCATCATTCATATGCATGATAGGTAACCATTCAAGTATTTATTATTTTAAATTTCATGAATAATTACATTCATTTAATTATATCAATTATTTTATAATCATGGGTGTTTTAAACCATCATTGATTCTATTATAAAAAGAGAGAAACAATGAGATGGTATATTATATAAATGATATTCCTATAATAAAGTAATTTCCTTCTATTATCAATTATCCTTAACCTAAATTCAATGAAATTTTAAATAACTTTACAAATTCATTCCATATGGGTGTTATCTAATTATTTTCCATTGATACTCATAACCTTTCTCCAGAGAATGAAATACAATTTTTTTGAAATCCAAGAGAATATAAAAATTAAATTGTTAGGACATTGGAAGATATATGTGGAATTATCCCATATATATGTATTGATATAATTCTCTATGAGTATGAGGATAAACCATTATGATAACTAAGAAATAAATTAAATCCCATGCTCTGTGACATTTCCAAAACATATTTAAGAAAATATTCACAAAATGGATCATATATTTATCGTTTAATTGTAAATGGGTTATTCCAAATTAATTTTTCCCTAAAATTATTATACTTATTATTATTAACAATCAGAAAAATTAATTGTTACTAATTATCCTCCAAAATAGTTAGTTCTTCTTCCTGGACTATATAATTAATAAAAATTTCATAGTAAATTATTATTTTTAATTACCATTTATTGAATAAATATATAAAATATTGGTGGGTATGTATCATTATAATTTATTTTATGGACCCTAGATACCTTCAAATGCATTTAGTCGATAAATACCCTGAAAAGAAAATAATTTGGTTTCCATTTGGTATATTTTCATAGAGATTGATATAATTTTATCCATGTAAGTCTCCAATAGCTTTTTATATTTTCATTCTTAGTAATTTATTTGATTAAAAATATAATTAATTCAAGGACATTATAGATTATTTAAAAATATATTGATCCCCCAATTATGAGTGTTTCTAAATCACGATTTCTTATTTATTTTTATATTGGAATGAACCCAATTCTAAATTAGGATACATATTATTTTATAGAAAATTAAGGAATTTTATATTCATGTTGTTTATAAGGAGTTGTCCAGTTTTATATGTCTAAAATTGATGATATTTAATCATCACGCTCATAACTTTTTTTCAAGATGTGGGTTTATTTTTGATACATACTAGTTTTTAATGTTTATTTATTAATTATTTTTGTAATACAACACTCACATTTTAATGAAAATTTCATAAAAATGAGAACATGGTTTTTGATGAAAATTTTAAAAAAGGATTTTATGGATTGAAATGGTGTGCCACATAACTTCCAATAATCCAACTACTATGTTGTGACATAACCTTTTTAATCATGTGTGATTCTTCAACCAATATGGTTTTTTATATTCATTCACCACGGGAAGATAACTTATCTCATGAAATTTTATATACATCTCAATATCTTGATAAATTAGATGAAAACTACACAAAAACTAAAAAGGATTTTATTTTATTTATTTTTCATTTGATAAATTCCACTCAGATATTATTGGGTATAGGCTACAAGTTTTCTACCATTTACCAAATAATTTTTTTTGATGAAGCTCAATGATAATCCAAATCTTATTCAATGTAAGTTGTAATTTTATATGTGTGATATTGAAATTTTTGATAAATGTTAAGGGGTAGATATTTTATATTCAAAACATATTTATCACATTCCCATTGCCTTCAACATCTACTCATCTATTAAATCACCATGTCTGGAATCCTTTCCTGATAATAACTTTCACATTTTATATGATAATATCACAAGTTTTTTATATCTTTTAATCTTTATTATTTATTTACTTGAAGATATTAAATGTAATAAACACCAACATGATAAACCTTGGAGTTAGTAGATGTATTAAATTTGGGATAACACTTATTTTTAAAAAATTCTTAATGAATATGTCATAACATGATGTGTACTAGACAATAAGTTCACATCTATCATAGAATTTTTTTTCATACTAATGATCACAGGGTAACATTGTTTGTGAATGAATTGTGTTGAATGTCTTTGATTACAAGATATTTGGGATAAAAATATTTTATCATGTAACTAACTCTGTATAGTTATTTCACATTTTCAAAGGAAATGAAATGTATACAAAATATTTGAAATGTAAAAAAGAAAATTAATTTTCAATTTGAAATAATATTAATGTTCAATTAAAATTATGAGGAAATACCCAAATTCATTTTCAAATTTGTATATTCTTCTAAAAGTGGATTATTTTACTAAATATTTATAATCATTATAATGACCCATAATTTACATACAATGCTATTAATTGAAAATTAAAGCACACTTATTACAACATATAACAAAACCATGAAAGGACAGTATAGCTATAGTGTCTTTGAAAACTGGGAAACATAAACAACTGGTTCATAAATCATCTACACTGTCTCAGTTTTATTTTACCATATCTAGAGTCCCTTTTGGAATATCTTACTTAATATCCTTCTTTCTGACCTGGGGAAAAGAAAACATACAAAAGGGTGAGCTCAAATTCTTATTAAGGAAAAAAAGAAATATCATTCATATCATATTCATAAGAACATAACATTTTGAAAATATTAACCTGTAAAAGAGATCATATTATCATAACACAGGATAAATCATAAGAGTGAAATGTAATCTCAATAATCATAACTTAAAACATGAATCTTTTTTTCTTACACACATAATCATAGAGAATCATTTCTTAGTAGTCAAGACTCATTGCCAAGACTATCTTAGCGGACAAATTCCATTTATGAACCGAGTTTACTCCTCATTTCAGTCTTGTTTCACTGAACCAGATTAACCTTCCATTCCATCCATGTCTATCTCATGAGATATAAATAATTACCCAATGAATTTGAGAGAGATATAGGTCCCACTCATCTCATAATGAAACCATTATTATGTGTGCCACAAAATCATAAATCATACATCATATCATAACCCATGTAATAAAAATGGGAATCTTAAACATCATGCCATGATAACATAATAAATATAAGATAAAAGGACATAATAAAAATTATTCCATCATAACATAATCAAATCAATGTATAAATAGGGATAGAAACATAACCCTATATTATCTTATATGGAAAATAATTTTGATAAAACACTTGAACTCCATTCTTGAGGAAAATAACCTTTCTACTTCAAAAACATTTTCCTTTATTAAAATGTAATATAATTATAAAATAAAATAAGTTGATTAAAAATAAACTTGAAAACTTGTAAAGTAATATTCATGGAAATAATGTTTTAAAAATCCATTCATTCCGTATAAGTTAAAAAAAGACATTCTTCGTGTACTTTGGCCGTAAAAGTCAAAAAATACCTCGTACGAAAAACGACAAAAGATTCCTTTCATATATTTTTCTAAAAACTCACCGAAGGGTAAAATTGGATTTAAAAAATTTTAGGTGGATGGAAATAATATTACATATTGAGGAAACATGGATGTGGATGATAAATTTTCCCCAGTAAATTCTGAAGTATAAATAATCTCGGATAAAAATGAGATTGTGAGATTTTCCCTTACCTTAGATCCGATTTGCTTCGTACGTGTCCGAACCTCCTGTATAATGATTTAGATAATGTTATTGACTTATTCAAAAATCTTACTCATTGTTATGATATCATATATGGTCATATTCTTTGTTTCTTATTAGTAATATTTCATTGTTACTTGTTATTCGGGTGTTTATTGCTTTTTGTTTTTATGTGTGTTTTGGAGAATAAATTCTTATTCTTCATTTAGGTTATAGATACCACATTTATATAATGGTATTAGTGTAATATATATCATATTTATTCATTAAATTCATTTATATAATCATTATGTAATGATGATCATGTAGAACGAGTCACATCACATCGTGGAGACGGTAGGTCGTATGTACGCACGAGCGATGATATCATTCACATGATCGTGGAAGTTTATTTAAGTGTATGTATACTATTTCAGAATCAATATCACTTTAAAATAATCATATATAGTTATTCTTTACACCATTATACCCATCCAAGTATGGTGGTGGTGTAAAATAGATTACACCACGGCGTGGAGACAATATTCCTTACGTACGCACGTGCGGTGATTTTGTTTTCCGTAGGATGGATTGAAGGTGAAATAAGGTTATTTAATATTTATAATAACATATCAGTATATTAGTGATACTTATGTTATTACTTCATAATGAAACAACTAAATAAGAATAAGTAGAAGAAGAAATAAAGTTTAAAGAATCGGTAACAGATATTACCTCTTCTTCGATATGCCTCTTTGAAACCTCCTCTTAGGGCACTAAAATTGGTCTTTGAAGAACACCAAGACCTCTAAAATGTTTCTAGGGAAGTGGATAATATAAATTGGCAGGGTTTTTCCGAGCATGAAGGCACAAAGTGGTTTGAGGAGGAGAGGGAGGAGGTTCCCTTTTATAAGGGAGGAGAGGGGCACCTTAGGAAAAACTTAAACTATTATTTTATTATAAAGTCATATTCTATTTTTAATAGCTAAAAATTGATTTATTTCAAAGATAGGGTGGGTATGGGTCTAAATACTCTCATCCAATAGATTTTAGACAAGTTTAGGTTACTATTTTAATATTATCATTTAGATTTAACTCTAAGTTAAATAATTTAACTTTTACTATGTCTTCTTGTTTTCTTACACTATAAGGTTAATAAACTTACTATAATAGGCCAAAAGAACACCAAGTTGTTAATTATTAATATATATATCTTTATATAAGTCATTTTTCCGAGCCTTTGATTTTTATGAATAAAATAACAATTAATAATATAATATTTGTTTTAACAACTATTTTATGTCAACTTTGACACTATTTGGTAATTTATTTTTTTGAAAATAATAATAGAATGATTAGTTCGAAAAAAGTTAATTAAATCAATAATAACATGTCATATTAACCTAGAAAATTATTTTAATTCATAAAAAGTCTCAAATTACATTTAATTGGGTATTTATAACATCAATTAGGTTAATATTTCATTAATAAGATAATTACTGCATCATCATTGTGTTAGAAATAAATTTAATTATTTAATGTCTAAAAATTATAAATAAATTACCATTATGTAGGAAATATTTTTATCTTTCTAATGAATATTTATAGTAGATTTTATCTTATGTATAACCCTATAGTAAAAATGATTTAGTTATTAAATTTTGATTTTAACTATTTTAACCTTTCTTTAAATATATTAATATTAAATGTCCTAATCTAATCCAAGTGGACCTAAATGGTCTTATTTTATTCCTAAGATTGTATTTGGTCGAATTTAACTTATCCAATAGAATTATTACATGTGTTAGGGTAATAATAATATCATTTTTACCCTTAATTACCCTATTTACTTTTAACCGTGGTAAATAAAAGTAAAAAGTTACTATTCACCAAAAATTATTTTCATCTCATTGAACCAAATTTTAGTCCTTCATATTAACCACGTCTCTCAGATTTTTTAAATTCTACTCACAGAAGCGTTAAAATTATGTTTTATATAAATTTTCAAACTCTCCTAGGAGGTGGGTAAAAGACGGTGAAAAGTTCAATAAAATTTTTATATATCGAAAATTATTATAAAATGATTCCAATGAATTACATTGAACATATATAGTTATTATGTATCAATTTTTACTTAAAATAAATTTAAATAAAATAAATAATTATTTAAATAAAAAGTCGGCTTTTAAATAGTAACCTAGCGTTTTTACTATTCATCAAAAATTGAATGTTTTCAGAAAAATACCAAAATTTCACCCTAGGATAATTTTGATATTATGAATCCAAAAATGAAGTCCATTTTGAAAAATAAAATTTTAAAAAGTGGGTATTACTATTCATAATGGCTAGTTTTAATAATATTTTAATAGCATATCATTGTTTAGTGAAACTTGGTATTGCGTACAACGCAAGCTATCGAGGGAGGTCGTGATTGCGTGTAAAGCAAGACAAGCTAGTGTTGTGTGTAGTGAAAGATTCCTTTGATGATTTATATAATATAAAAACAAAATATTTCACATAAAATCTTGGGTGTTACATTTTACACCCCTTAAAATTAATTTCGCCCTCGAAATTCATCACTTTATAACAAACAGATGAGGATACCTCTCCCTCATCATATCCTCAAGCTCCCATCTAGATTCTTCTAATTGGTGGTTCCTCCATTTAACTTTTACCAAGCGAGTGGTCTTGTTTTGTAGGTCTTTTTTGCTACGATCCAGAATCTCTATCGGTTGTTCTTCATAAGAAAGATCTTTCTCCAGCGGTACAACTTATGAGCTGAGTACATGTGAAGGATCGGGTATGTACTTTCTCAGGAGAGATACATGGAACACATCGTGAACTTGAGAGAGATTCGGTGGAAGCGCCAATTGGTAAGCTAACTTCCCAACACGATCCAGTATTTCGAAAGGACCGATATACCTAGGGCTCAACTTTCCCTTCTTTCCAAATATCATTACTTTCTTCCAAGGAGATATTCGTAAGAACACTTTATCAGCCACTTAAAACTCTAGATCTTTTCTTCAGTTGTCGACGTAACTTTTTTGTTGACTTTGAGCTGTTCTTATGTGTTGTTGAATAGATCTGAGCTTTTCTTCCATCTCATCAACAAGATCAGGTCCTAATAGCTTTCTTTCCCCAACTTCATCCCTGAAAGTTGGAGTTCTGCATTTCTTTCCATAGAGAGCTTCATAAGGAGCCATCTAAATACTGGAGTGAAATCTATTATTATAAAAAAAATCCACCAAAGGTAAGTGTTGATCCCAACCACATTTGAAATCCATAGAGCAAGCTCTTAACATATCTTCTAGAGTTTGAATCGTTCTCTCAGACTGATCGTCTATCTGAGGAAGATAAGAAGTTCTAAAACTCAACTCTGTATCCAGAGCATGCTGAAGACTTCTCCAAAACTTTGAGGTAAACCTTGGATCCTGATCAAATATAATGGAAAGTGGTACTCCATGCAATCTTACCACTTCCATTACATATATCCTGGTAAGCTGATCCAGAGAGAAATCCTCTGTAACAGTAATGAAGTGTGACAACGTTGTAGGATGATCAACTATGACCCAGATAGCATTATTACCTTTGGATGTTTTAGGAAGTCCGGTGAAAAATTCCATTGTGATGTTTTTCCCATTTCCATTCGGGTATGGGTAATGGTTGTAACATCCCCTTAGACTTCTATCTCTCAGCTTTAACTTGCTGACAAACCAAGCATTGAGAGACATATTCAGCAACATCTCTTTTCATTCCATCCCACCAGAAGTACTCTTTCAGTTCCTTATACATCTTCATGCTTCCAGGATGAATAGAGAATGAAGAACTATGAGCCTCATTCAGCAGCTCCTTCTTTAATTCGGGGATGGGAGGAACACAAACCTGATTCCTGAACTTTATTATCCCTTCATAATCAAGGTTGAATTCAGGAACATTTCTCACCTTCTTTTGTAACTCTACATATTCTTTCTGTGCCTATTTAATATTCTCATGTATATATGGTTGAACATTAATTTGATAAAGATAAGATCTTTCCCCTTCCATTATAATTCCAAGATCCATCCTTTGTAAATCCATAAATATTAGATCTTTTGTGATCCTCATCATGGATAAGCTAGCATGGTCTTGTTAACTTAATGCATCTGCAACCTTGTTTTCTTTCCCAGGGTGACACTGAATTGAGCATTCGTAATCCTTAATCAGCTCCAACCATCTTCTTTGGCACATATTCATCTCTTTTTGTGTGAAAATATACTTTTAACTTTTATTATCAGTATAAATATCACACCTTTCGCCATAAAGATAATTCCTCCAAATCTTTAATGCAAAGATTACGACAGCTAACTCCAAATCATGAGTTGGGTAATTTTTCTCATGGATTTTCAAATGTCGTGAGGCATAAGCTATCACCATATCATTTTGCATGAGAACACACCCCAGCCCCTTCTTAGATGCATCAATGTAGATCACAAACCTTTCTCCACTACAAGGCAGTGTGAGCATAGGTGCACTGGATAACCTTCTTTTCAACTCATTGAAATTCTATTCACACTCCTCCGTCCAAACAAACTTAACTCCTTTTCGAGTCAACATGGTGAGTGGATTAGATAATCGTGAAAAATCTTTCACAAAACGTCAATAATATCCAGCCAAACCAAGAAGACTTCGGATCCTAGTTACTATTGTTGGTCTCGACCATCTTTCGATAACCTCTGTTTTTTTATCCATATATATCCCCTCTTTTGAGATTTTGTGACCCAAAAATGCAACTTTTTAAGCCAAAATTCACACATGGTAAATTTCACCTAAAGCTTCTTCTTTCTCAGGGTCTTCAATATAATTCTCAAGTGATCTTCATGTTCTTCATTTCTCTTGGAATATACAAGAATATCGTCTATAAATACTACCACAAACTGATCGAGATAGTCTCTAAAGGCCCTATTCATCAGATCCATGAAGATAACAAGGGCATTAGTAAGACCAAATGGCATCACTATAAATTCATAGTGTCCATACCTTGTACGGAAATCCGTCTTTGGTATATTCTCCCTTTTGACCCTCAATTGATGATACCTTGAATGAAGTTCAATCTTAGAAAATTATTGAGCTCTGTATAGTTGGTAAAATAATTCATCAATGCACGGGAGAGGATATTTATTCTTGATAGTGATCTTGTTATGTTCTCGATAATCAATGTAGAGTCTCATTGATCCATCTTTCTTCTTAACAAACAGAATAGGTGCTCCCCAAGGTGATCCACTAGGGCATATGAATCCATTATCAAGATTCTATTGGAGTTGCTTCTTCAATTCCTGCAACTCAATTGGGTCTATTCTATAAGGTGTCTTGGAAATAGTCAAAGCACCCGGTACGAGTTCTATTGAAAACTCAACTTCACGATTTGGTGGAAGACCCGGAAATTCCTCCGGAAAGACATCATCAAACTCCTGTAAAATGGGAATATTCTTAATCATGAGTTTCTCACCAACAATTTGAGATAAATAACCTTCATTTAGTGGAATCCATACCCATAAGATGGAAAAAATTTCCACTAGAAGGTTATGTTCATCCTTGCATCGATAGACGATCATAGATTAATCTGGAATATGAAACGTGACTTCCCTTCTTTGGCAATTGATATGATCTCCATATAAAGAAATCCAATCCATGCTAAGAATCACATCAAATTCCACTATAGGAAGGATCAAAAGATTTGCAAGAATCACTTTCCCACAAACTTCAATCGGAGATGAATTGTAAAATTTTGATGCGACTGTTGTGCCATTAGGGGTTGTCGCAGCTAACTCAACATCTAATTGTTGAGGTAATAAGGTGATACCCTTAGAAAATTCTTCAGAAATAAAAGAGTGGGTGGATCTAAAATCAAATAAAACATTTTCTACTTTAGAGTGGATGGTAAGTGTACCTTTCACCACTTCATTATCGTACTCCAAATCGCTGATAGAAATTTCATGTGACTTTCCTTTGTCTTTAGCCTTACGAGTTTGTTGACGTCGATCATCATCAACAACCCTTGTATTAGGGCATTGATTAGCATAATGCCCCATTTTTTTCACTTTAAACATTGAAGTGTAGGAGGTGCACTCTATGTAGCCTTTTCTTTGGTCGCATAACTAGACATATTATTCCCATCATTGCGGAATTAAAATGCCCGATGACCATCCTTTCCACATTTCAAACATTTACTTGTCCATTTAAGACAACTCCCTCCATGTTTCTTTCCACACTTTGAGCATAAGGGAAAACTCATCTTCTTTTCAGTGTGCTCTTTAGATTTTCCTTTGAATTCCATTTTCCTCTTCTTATCAAATGCATATGACTGATGGGTTACTCCAATATCCATCTCAACTTTGATAGCACATTGAATGATTTCCTCATAGCTATTGAAGTCCCTTATGGCTAATGCCCTTCGAAGACTTGGTTTTAAGCCACTAAAGAATCGATCGATCTTACTCTGAGGTTGGATAATAATCCCAAAAGTGTACCTTGAAAGTCTTGTAAAATTTACTTCGTAGGTACCAACAGATTCCTCATCCTTTTGCTTTAGTTCAAGAAACTTCTTCTCCATCTTTGTTGGAATAATACGAGGGATGTACTTATTGAAAAATAAGTTCTTGAACTCGTCCCATTCTATGGACTCAATTTCATCTCTTGGCCTCGTATTCTTGATAATATTCCACCATTGATCCGCTTCACCTTCCAAATTATATACTAAAAAGATGAATTTATCATGTTCAAAACATTGACGAACTGAAAATATCTTTCTAGTGGTACTGATCCATTGTTCAGCCACTAATGGATCAATAGACCCGCTGAATGAGGGTGGGCGATGCCTCGTGGAGGATTCAACAGAATGTTGCTCCTTCCTTTGCTCGTTTGGATGTCCTGCATGATTCATAGCTTGAGAAATTTGTGTGATCATGGCTACAAGATTTCACATTCCAGCTCCCATAACGTTTGGTTGCTCAGGGGGAAAATCATTACATTTCCCGTCGCATTCCGCATTAACACGGTTTCTTCAGGTTCCAGCCATTGACTAAAACCAAGAAGAATAGTGTGAGAAACACTAATTATAATAGGAAAACCACATAATCAAGAATATAATCTCACACTTAAGGTCTTATCATAGGTTGTTCATAGCCATTTCTAAAACACTAATATTGTGTTCTATGCCTAGATATATCCTTAGGGTTCTTACTAAGGCTTTCACATCCTAGTTTCCAAAGGTTGGATATACCTTTCCTATGATACCAACTATAACGACCCATAATTTACATACATTGATATTACATCAAAATTAAAGAACACTTATTACAACATATAACAAAACCATGAAAGGACCGTATAGGTATAGTGTCTTTGGAAAAAGGGAAACATAAACAACTGGTTCATAAATCATCTACATTGTCTCCCTTTTATTTTATCATATCTAGAGTTTCTTTTGGAATAACTTACTTAATATCCTTCTTCCTGACCTGTGGAAAATAAAACATACAAATGGGTGAGCTCAAATGCTCAGTAATGGTAAACAAAATAAATACCATTCATATCATATTCATAAGAACATAACATTTTGAAAATCTTAACCTGCAAAAGAGATCATATTATCACAACACGGGATAAATCGTAATAGTGAAATATAATCCCAATAATCATAAAATAAAACATGAAACTTTGTGGAATATACACATAATCATAGAGAATCATTTCTTATTAGTCAAGACTCATTTCCAAGATTATCTTAGCGGAAATAGTCCATTTCTGAACCAAGTTCAGTTTTCGTTTCAGTTCTGTTTCACTGAACCGGATTAAACTGCCGTTCCAGCCATGTTTATCTCATGATATATAAATCATTACCCAATGCATTGGAGGGAGATATAGGTCCCACCCATCTCATAATGAAACCATTCTTATGTGTGCTACAAAATCATAAATCATACATCATAGCATAACCCATGTAATAAAAATGGGAATCTTAAACATCATGCCATTAAAACATAATCCATATAAGATAAAAGGATATCATAAAAATAATACCATAATAACATAATCAAATAAATGTAAAATTAGGGATAGAAACATAACCCTATATTATATTAGATTAAAAATAATTTTGATAAAACACTTGAACTCCATTCTTGAGGAAAATATCCTTTCTACTTCAAAAAAATTTTCCTTTCTTAAAATGTCATATAATTCTAAAATAAAAGAAGATGATTAAAAATAAACTTGAAAACTTTTAAAGTAAGATTCATGGAAATAATTTTCTAAAAATCCATTCATACCGTATAAGTTAAAAAAAGACATTCTTCTCATACTTTGGTCGGAAAAGTCAAAAAGTACCTCGTACAAAAAACGACAAAATATTCCTTTCATATCTTTTACTAAAAACTAACCGAAGTGTAAAATTGGATTTAAACAATTGTAGGTGGATGGAAATAATATTACATATTGAGGAAACATGTATTTGGATGATAAATATTCCCCAGTAAATTCTGAAGTATAAACAATCTCGGATAAAAATTAGATTGTGAGATTTTCCCTTACCTTAGTTACGATTTTCTTCGTACGTGTCCGAACCTCCTGTATAATTATTTAAATTATGTTATTGACTAATTCCAGAATCGTAATCATTGTTATGATATTATATATGGTCATATTCTTAGCTTCTTATTAGTAATATTTCATTGTTACTTGTTATTCGGGTGTTTATTGCTTTTTGTTCTTATGCGTGTTTTGGAAAATAAATTCTTATTCTTCTTTTAGGTTATAGATAACTCATTTCCAGAATGGTATTAGTGTAATATATATCATATTTATTCAGTAAATTCATTTATATAATCATTATGTAATGAAGATCATGTAGAAGGAGTCGCATCACATCATGGAGACGGTAGGCCATACGTACGCAGGAGCGATGATATCGTTCCCATGATCATGGAATTTTATTTAAGTCTATCTATACTATTTAATAATAAATATCACATTAAAATAATCATATATAGTTATTCTTGACACCATTAAAACCATCCAAGTATGGTGGTGGTGGAAAACAGATTACATAAAGGCGTGGAGACAGTATTCCGTACGTACGCACGCGCGGTGATTTTGTTTTCCGTAGGATGGATAGAAGGTGAAATAGGGTTATTTAATATTTATAATAACATATCAGTATATGATTGATTCTGATGTTATTACTTCATAATTAAAAAACTAAATAAGAAGAAGTAGAAGAAGAAATAAAGTTGAAAGAATCGGTAACAGATATTACCTCTTCTTCGATACGCATCTTTGAAACCTCATCTTAGGGAACTAAAATTGGTCTTTGAAGAAGAAAAATACCTATAGGATGTTTCTAGGGAAGTGTAAAAGAGAAATTGGTAGGGGTTGGCCGAGATTAAAGGCTCAAAGTGGTGTGAGGAGTAGAGGGAGGAGGTGCCCTTTTATAAGGGAGGAGAGGGGCACCTTAGGAAAAACATAAAATATTATTTTATTATAAAGTCATATTCGGTTTTTAATAGCTCCAAATTGATTTATTTCTAAGATAAGGTGGGGATGGGTCTAAATCCTCTCATCCAATAGATTTTAGACAAGTTTAGGTTACTATTTTAATCTTATCATTTAGATTTAACTCTAAGTTAAATAATTTAACTTTTACCGTGTCTTCTTGTTTTCTTACAGTATAAGGTTAATAAACTTACTATAACAAGACAAACGAACCCCAAGTTGTTAATTATTAATATATATAACCTTATATAAGTTATTTTTCCGAACCTTAGATTTTTAGGAATAAAATAACAATTAATAATATAATATGTTTTTAAAAAACTATTTTATGTCAATCTTGCCACTATTTGGTAATTGATTTTTGTAAAAATTATAAAAGCATGATTAGTTCGAAAAAAGTTAATTTAATCAATACTAACATGTCATGTTAACCTATAAAATTATTGTAATTCATTAAAAGTCTCAATTTTTTTTTATTTGTGTATTAATAACATCAATTATGTTAATATTTCATTAATAAGATAATTACTGCCTCATCATTGTGTCACAAATAAATTAAATTATTTAATCTCTAAAAATTATAAATAAAATACCACTATGTAGGAAATATTTGTATATTTCTAATGAATATTTATAGTCGAATTTATCTTATGTATAACCCTATATTAAAAATGATTTAGTTATTAAACATTGATTTTATCTATTTTAACCCTTCTTTAAATAAATTAATATTAAATATCCTAATCTAATCCAAGTGGACCTAAATGGTCATATTTTATTCCTAAGGTTTATTTTTGGTCGAATTAAACTTATAAAATAGAATTAGTACATGTGTTAGGGTAACAATAATATCATTTTTACCCTTAATTACCCTATTTACTTTTAACCGTTGTAAATAAAAGTAAAAAAGTTACTATTCACCAAAAATTATTTTCATCTCATTGAACCACATTTTAGTCCTTGATATTAACCGTGTCTCTCGGATTTTCGAAATTATACTCACAGAAGTGGTAAAAATAAATTTTATATAAATTTTCAAACTCTCCTAGGAGGTGGGTAAAAGACGGTGAAAAGCTCAACACAATTTTTATAAATCGAAAATTATTATAAAATGACTCCAATGAATTACATTGAACTTATATAGGTATTATGTATCAATTTTGACCTAAAATAAATTGAAATAAAAAAAATAATTATTTAAATAAAAAGTCAGTTTTTAAATAGTAACCTAGTGTTTTCACTATTCATCAAAAATTGAAAGTTTTCAGAAAAATACCAAAATTTCACCCTAGGATAATTTCGATATTTTGAATCCAAAAATGAAGTCCATTTTGAAAAATAAAATTTCAAAAATTGAGTATTACTATTCACAATGGCTAGTTTTAATAATATTTTAATAGCTTATCATTGTTTTGTGAAACTCGGTATTGCGTACAACGTAAGCAATCGAGGAAGGTCGCAATTGCGTGTATAATAAGCCAAGCTAGTGTTGTGTGTAGTGACAGATTCATTTAATGATGTATATAAAATAAAGACAAAATATTTCTCATAAAAATCTAGGGTGTTACAATCATGTCCAACATGGACATATGAATCTATAGTAGTTATGATATTTTTTAGAAACAAAATAATTTATATGATTGGATTTCCTAGATTTTCAATTATTTATGAGGGTTCTAATTTAAATAACTATAAAATTCAAGTATTAGTGTGTCATTATGGGGTCATGAAATAATTTTCTATGCATTATATCCCTAAAACCAATGGGAAAACTAAGGATCCTAATATATAAGAGTTAATAATTCTTAGAAGAGTGATCGAACCCAACAAAAATTATTAGAATCTGAGAATTACTAATTCTATATGGGATTACTACCATAATTTCAAAGCACCCATCAACATGTCACCTTATCACCTTAGGTTTGTAAAAAGATGTCACCTCCCTATTGAGATAGAGCACCAAAACGATTGAACCATTAAATAATGAAATTATAATTCTTTTGATGTGGGTTCCCATGAAAAATTACTGAATCAGATGTTTGAAGAAATATAAATAAACTCTTATGATAGACTTTTACATCCATATGGAATGAACCATGAAATAAAATGAACACATAATCTTTCATTTCTAAGTCAATGTTGTACCAATGGTCCTACATTACAATCATGTATGATAATTCACTAAGATAAGAATCTTTGTCACTATTTTATCCAACATTCCATTACTAATGCCTATCCTTTTGGGGTTGTTAGGGTAAAAACTGAATAGAGTCCACCAATCATCACATCTCATTAGAATTAGATACAGATCTTCTATGAAATATTTTTGGAATCTATATCGAGGAACTACACCATATTGAACCATCTCTGAGTGACACCCACCATGTTATATAATTTTTTCCCACTAATAATTTAATAATAGTGAGGAAACATCACACTATAGGTGAAATAATGCGTATACTTTTCTATGGTAGTTAGAAATTTTTTCATCTTTATTATTTTTTATCTCTATTTTTTATCATTATATCGTATTTTAATAAATTTTTCCTGCTTCTTATTTCATTTTATTTATTTCAAATTACTAATTTTAAATTCCCATTTAAATATGGAATATATGGATATTTTATGTTGAATTTATTTGTTTTATTTTATTTTAACATTTATATAATATTTATATCACTATGGCATGTGATTTTAAGCATATAATTATCCTTGAGGTTTGATTTTAAGTAAAAGTGGAAATTTTTCAATAAAATTATTTATTTTAACCTTATAGATAATTTTTTCTATTGATAATTTTTTTTTACTTTTTTGTGTCAAAATCATTTAATTTAATATAACCACTCATCATCACACATAACCAAAAATCTATACATTTTTTATTAATTAAAGCTATATATAATTAATCGTTAAAGATAAAAAAAATTATATGATTTTTTATAGGTTTCCTCATTATTAAATTAGTTTTATTAGAATGTCATATAGACCTAGGGATGATTCTTAATGTTTTTTGAGAGAAAATAAGAAAAAATACATAAAATGTAATATAAAATATAAAAATAATATAGAACAACCAATAAGTCTAAACTAAAATAATTTAAATCATAAATGTTAAAGTAAATGGATTTTAAAATTTTGATTTCATAGGGTGTAGGAAAGGTTCAGCAGTATGAATCATATAATCCAAAAAAACATATTATGGCATATATTTACTAAATAAAAAATTGATATATATTAAGGGAATATTTTTTAGAGAAATATTTTTTGCTTTAGATGAATTCTAAACTCATTATTTCAGTCTACAAATAATTACATGAATCGCCATGCATTTTATTTCGATATAATATACAAGACACTCATTTACATGATAACTAAAATTAGTTCATTGGCGTGGTTCTTCTATTATTCATAGTAGAATCATGAAAATAATTTAATTATAATGTAAATCTTTATTATCTAAGAAATATCATCATGCATTATTTTATAAAATGTGACTTTTCATAAGAATTCAATTTTGTCATTGTGAGGGTGTGATCATATTGCGATTCAATACCATTTTTTCACCCACATAAAACTATTTTAAAATAATGTTACATTATAAATACAAAATATAATATTATGTTATACTTATAAGTTTATTCAATTAGTAAATGTTAAATATATTTAATAAGATAAATTTCAATTGTTTGTATATTTTCATTATATGTGTTAGAGATTTGGCTGGGGCATGATGAAGTGAGATAAAATTATACAAACTATATGAAAGAAAAATAACACATGATCAAAAAATTTTGTAAGAAACAATTTATTTCAGTCCTAATAATATGAATTTTTTTGGTTTATCTCATACACTATGTGCCCCAACTCTTGAAAATAAACTAAGATAGAAATCATTCATCTTCTAAAAAGAATTACATAATCTACCAAGAAATAATAATATGATCAATTTCACAAATAAAACCTAGTATATTTGTAGTTCCTCTTATTATAGAATAAAATTCATTAAATTTGCTGAATGATAGATCATATTTTTTGTTAGTTTTATGGTAAGGAAAGTAATATATTATAATCTGACCAAAAATTGGTATACCGATATCTATGTGTAATATCCACTAACAGCCATTTCATATAAAACACAACATGTCATACTTATTTTTATCATTAAAATAGGGTGACGTGTTCCATTTTATATAGATATAGGGATTCTACGACACCCAAATATTTTATAAAATACTTTTTAAAATATATTTAATTTGATCAATTTCTTGCATCACATGGAATACATAGTTTAAATTAATAGAAATATACTATTAAAAATATAATTATTTAAACATGAACATTATAACTAAGACATTAAATATTTTAGTATTAATAAGAATAATTTGTTTTAAAAATATTAGTTAATTTTTTTTTATATGAATAAAAAATATTTATAAAATAACATAAACTATTGTAATATTTCTATATGGTTTAAAATTTATTTTTTCTAAAAAATGTTTTTCTTATTTTTTGTGAACATTTTTTACACTTTGAAAAAAATATTTGAAAAAAGTAACAGGATTTATGAAATATATATTTCTAAATTATATTAGATTATTTTTTTATAATTTTATTAAAAGATTAATTTTCTCATGAATAATGAAAAATACAAATTTTTATTGAAAACTATCAATATATTTAAAGAATTTACAAATTCTATTTTAAAAAAAAAATTAATAGTAATAGTTGTTAAATTATACTATGATTAATCCAATTTTTATTTTTAATCTAAATCAAGTTGACTTTATAGAGAAAAATATTTTATAAACTTATGAACATTTTCATTTGTACCCCATTTTTTCATAACCTTGTTCAATGTTAAATTAAATTCTTATACTTATGTGAATTTATTTTTTTAAATTTGATTCATATTTTTCATTAACATATCTAATTACATATTGTAAGGATGAATTAATTTTTGACAAAATGAAAAAGTGTATATAATAAATATCAATTATTGTAGTTAAGGTTAAAATGATTTTATCGAGGGTGAAACAAAAAGGATAAAGGTTAAAATCTCATGAAAAATATTCCACCTCAAATAATATGGAAAAATACTAATCATATATCATCTAATTTTTTATAACGATCCAATTTTTACACTTTTCATTTCTAAAATCATGGGTATAACATTTTATTTTAAAAAAATTCTATATGTTTCCTCTCCCCAACTTATAAACCCCTATACTCTTCCTTTCACACTATCAAATCCTTTTGGTTGAATCTATACCTTAATAAATATATTTCTTAATTCCATGAACACATCATAGAGGCATTTTTTATTATTGAACCCTCATAAGGTGTATTCTGGAGAAAAAATAAGTTGGTTTTCTAAAGAAGATGTATTGTTCTTAACCGAACCTTTTAGTTTTATTTCTTCATCCACCACCTTCAAAACATCTTAAAATATTTTGATATAATAAATTAATTATCTTAAATAACTAATATTTTATTACCTTAATTTAATAACCTATATCCATATCCTCCCTTATAAAATCATGAAATAAAACTTTCAATCCTTTTTAGAGTGGGTTACCACCTCAAAAACTGATGTAATTTTTTTCTATCACTGACTTTCATTGATTTTGATAATGATGGATTTAATTTTTATATATTAAATTTATGAAATATGTAGAGACATAATTTTTCCTTGTAAGACTTTGAAATATTTATAAATATTTTTTCAGATCCAAGCACTGAGATGACATGCACATTCAAGGCCTGGTGTACCAGGAATTAAATTTATAAAAATATTAAATATATTTTATATTTTGAATGCGTGGATAATTAAAGAAACTATGATAACTCTTAAATGGGTGATCAAATCAGAAATATGAGACCGTGGTTGGATCTGGAACATGGTTTTCTTCTATTCATGACATAAAATATGTCGGCGTGAGACATCTCGACCCCTCATTCCTTGACGGTGCATTTAAGTTATTTAATTAAATAATTAATTTAATTTATTAAAACCCCTTTTGTCCTAATAAATTATTATAAATATATGGTTAAGGGTATTTTTCCAGGGTTTGCCTCACAATTTTTGCAATCCTCTGGTGATATCTCTCTTCCCCCTTTGAATAATCCCTTCAAAGAATGACAAAACCTAGGATATTGGCGGATCGAAGCACAGTGAACGCAGCAGAAGCTCCCAAACCCAATGGCAAGTGCATTCTTCACCAATGATAAATCTAAATAGAGTTATAACTACTATTTAGAATTTTCACACCTTGTATTAAGTGTTTGTGCATGTTGAAACATGATTATTTAATCTTCACCCCCTTTGCATGATCCAAATCGGTAGGAATATGTTTTTTTTATTAATTCTTTATCTAATTGGGATTTATGTTTTTTCACTATTTCTCCAATAATTCTTGGAAAAATAATCCAAACCATTGTTTATGGTGTCATTACCCCTTGTTTAGTCATGTTTCTGAATGTGGAATCCTTGTGGATCCTAGCACTACAATTGTTGGCCGACATGAGCTTGATCTGGTTCCCAGATTCAGGAAGGATTTTCCAAATGGAAATGGAATTGTGAGCAAGGAATAAATCCAGAAATAGAGTGATTCAAGGATGGGAATCCATGGTTTTATGAAAATCCAATGAGGACCAAATCTATAGAGGCATGCAGAAGATCTGAAAAAAACCCTCATTTCTGAACAAGTCCGATTCGCAACGAATGATGACAAGTTTACTAATTCTTCAGTCGGATTCTGTGATTTTAGATGGAAATACAATGACCTCGGTCATAGTTGGTGTAGATTTGGATGTGTCAGATAGAATCGAAGAAATTCTCAGGTGTTTGGAAAATTCCGACTATATTCCATGTAGTATTAAGAACACATGGAATGTAGCCTCCCTTAGTGGCAATGATACGGTTTTAAGGAAGATAGGGATATCACAATGTGTGGTCCCCTTAACATGCCAAGTATTACCCTTTACACGTGAAAAACCTGTGTGAAGGAACACATGGCTTGAAACATTCCATTTGATGACTACAAGGGTTGGACACATAGACAGTATCTCGTATGGACCAACACACCATGTGCCAGAGTACATAGACACAGGGTCTGAGTACACAGACACAGCCAGCAGACACAACCCATTCTCTAGATCGGTAGGACACATAGTGTAGTCCACCTACATGGCGTGTAAACCTACATGGTTGTGACCTGTGTATATACCAAAAGACACATCCATGTAGTGGATTACCACATGCCATGTGGTCTGCTTACACGTCAGGTTATTCTTGTGCCCTTTTGAGAGATCTTTAAACCTATGTGCCTCCTTCGTTTGGACTTAGATTTTGTCTTGTGAGATGCCTATCCAGATTTTTTTTCTTTGTAGAATGAAATGGAGCCCTGAGAATCAGATTTTGAAGTACGATTACAATTTTATAGTTTATAATGTAGAAAGATGACACCTGATGATAATATCAATTAGGCTATTTTACCAAATCAGTTCTCGGCTAACCCTCTAGCAGGTCTGGGTAGTGAAGTCCCGGATGATTCTAAGATGACCCTTGATTGTGACATGGAAATTTAGTCCCCAATGATTCCATGTTAGCCTCTAGTGGTATCTGGGCATTGGTGTTCCCTGGTGATTGTCCCGATTGGTACCCTCTTGTATGACTGGGTAGTGGAATTCCTCAGTGACAATTAGAGAATATCATTGATTGAGGAACATTGGTGACGCATGGTATGACTTACCATTGGACTCATGTAGAAGATGGGTGTTTTGGCCACCAATAATCATTATTGTGACATGACCTAAAACCGTGTGGGTGAGTCAGTGCCACCCAAAATTATATACAATCGAGTTTCAGTGATTTGATTCACTTTGACTTGTTCCTCCTAGGAAGACACAAGAGATGATAATCATCACAGATGACATTACCTTATAACTATCATCTAATCAATTTCTTAGGTTATGATATAAGGTGTATATACCCTTACCCTCTTTTTCAATCTAATTTGACTTGGAATATATATATCACTTGTTATAGTACCCACAACTAGGTTCTTGGTTACTCTCCTTCTAGGAGAGGAAAATATGGGTAGGGTATGCCACATGCTTTCCATATCAATCTTATAATGGTTTTATGAGTCAAAAATCTAGCTATAGGTAGTAAAAACACGATGAGGAGTTCATCTCCCCTCTATTTCAAGCTTCTGGTTATTGGATGAGTCAACATTCACTCTGTTTTTGGGTTTAGTTGTAGTCTTTCCATTGAATTTTATTATTCCTTGTTCTCTATACTACTTTCTTTTCAAGTGTATCTCTTACTACTTCCCCTTCACCTTTTAATGGAGTCCTACTAGGTATAAGTATACTCACTCCTACATAGGCTTTTCCCAACATGTGTTGTTTCTTTTTCATATGGCGGATAGGTCGATCGTGATCTTAGAGGAGCATAGGGATATGGGCTCTATGGACTATGTATGGAGGTTGGATTTATGATTCTAGAGAGAGGGATCTCTCGGATGATATTGTTTTTTAGTTTCCTTTAAGTCAGGATAGGTTTCTGGTTTGGGTGTGTGTGTTTTTCCCTTTACATTTAAGATGACACTACCATAATCTGGTACCATCTAGTGGTTCATGTATGCTCATTTTATTGATAGAAATATTAAATGTTTCTAATTTTCCTCTTCTATTTTGCATTGAGGGGTTTTTTTTAGCATGTACAGGTTACAGTAAAAGGACTCCCCAAGTTGGTTGTGCCTTCGGCACTTATTGCCAACCCCTGGCCTATGGAGGTAGGCATGCGGTAGATGTGAATCAAGCCTTGGCTAGAGGTCGGGTTGTGATAGAGAGGTATGGGAGGTGGTTCGACCATTGGGATATTGTTAAGACTTTTTTCTAAAAATGTCATGGTTAGTTTTATGAAAATAATATCAATTTGTCTTGACACTAACTATCGGGCCTAGGAGTCTAGTGATGGCCCAGAAGGCTGACATATCCATTCAACAAGACCCAAATTACCCACTAGTTGACTCGACAACAGGAGACATTTGTTTTAGGGAGAATAGTACTTGAATCATATATGATTGACTCTTTTCCTATCCTTCTTAATTCATCTCCCTACCATCTTTACAGACAAACACACACAGACACACTCACACATATATGTTTATATATGCTCATCTTACTACGTTACTCCTTGATAATTATTTGGATACCTCCATTATGATAGAATGAAAGGCTACCAAATCTGGTTCTTAATGAAGACCCCATGAGTGACAATGCCTCGACTCAGGGTCCACCTTGTGATCCCCTCTCTTCTAGTGAAATGTTAGTGGCACCCACACTCGTTGAGAAGCACATAGTTCGAGCAGATTATACTAAGGTTGGGTTCACATTGAGCTCCCTTCAGGATTTCCATTGTCATAGATCACTGAGTTTCTATAGTGATCAAGAGCCTCAAGTATCATAATATTGGTTGGAGTCAGTGTTTCATGTTTTTAGTACTTCTCAGACACTAGAATATCATATAGTGTCTTTGGAATCCAGTATTTCCCATGGAGTATATGGGTGCTTGTGGAGTTTAGTTTCCCATATTCACAATGAGTTGACACTCTCATGGGTCGACTTCCAACCACTATTTCATGAGGTGTACTACTCCTCCTGCATATAGTCCATTAATATTCAAGAGATTATGTCTTTTCATTAAGGAGGGATGATTGTGATAGATTTCTAATAGAGGTTCACATAACTTATGCACTACTCCCTTGACATGATTTGAGATGGTTACGTCCAATCATGAAAGTTTGACCAGGGACTCCACAGAGTGTTCTGGTCCAACATGGTTACCTTGTGTATCCCTACATATTCTTGGGTGATGAAGCTATAACTTGTTATGGAGAAAATTCTATGGGAGGTACATTAAAGATATGGATATGGTGGTAGTTGCGATAGAGATGATTCATCTGCAACAGTAGGCAAATGCCAGAGAGCTCCGAACATGAGGCCCTTTCTTGAGCTGACCTTGGTATATGGTTGCATTGTACATAGGAATTATAGATCACTACACATCCTAGATATGGTCAATGATATGGTTGTGAAAGTTGAGGTCACATGAAACGGGACTACAAGACCATGTGAGATTAGCAACCCAGGCAGGTAGTGGACGGACCGCCACGGCAGTGACGGCGTCGTGATCAGGGATCTCCCAAGTGGGGACAAGTTTTTTCCCAGGGAGTCAAAGCTATTATAGGATTAGGAGGAGATTTAGGTGGTGGAATATTGTATGAGGTCCCCCCCACCCCCACAACCACCATGCATCCCACATCAGGCTTAGGGAACTGGAAGTTAGGGCCACAGATAGTTTAAGGCATTGGATGTCTACGGTCCTACGACACACGAGATGATATGAGGTACCATATGTGTTTACTCTACTCTTTCATCATTATTTGTAAACACATGTTATATACATTATTTTATCTATCGATTATTTTGGTGGTAGCTGGATCTCTCCATGGAGATACTAGCACCACCGTTATGCCTTGAGGCTCCTCTAGGGAACACTTCCTCTATATCTTTGATCTGTCGATAGTGTGAGCTATCTCTTGGAGGAGAGAGGTTCACATGGGACCTACTTGTCTTCATGATGTAACTCAATTAAATTATCTTAGGCATGTATTGGATTTACATGTACCAATCCTAGATTGATTGTCATCGTAGATGAGTTATATTCCCACGCACTGATGGGATGCGGTTCAACTTTTTTGGTGAGAGAAACATCGTAGCGGGACGAATAGGTTCTATGAGCAAGAGGATACAAACTATTATCCCTATGCTAGCGAGTATGACTCTTGGTATAGTAGACTCATAAAGAATCTAAATTATTTTTTTTATGGAGGATTATATGGACATCTTTCAGGAAGATGTTTTGGGCCCTCCTCCAAGGCAAGAGTTAGAGTTTTTCATTAACTTATAACTAGAGACATCCATGATATCTTATGTGGAATCTAGGATGGAACCCACTAAGATCATAGAGTTGAGGTTGTAGTTAGAATACCTTTTAAAGAAATTTTTCATTAGAACCAATGTATCCCCCTAGGTAGCCCCAGTTTTGTTCATAAAGAAGGTGGATGGTAGCTTATGGATTTGAGTGGATTATAATCTCATGTGCCCAGCCACGATAAAGAAAAAGTACCCTTTTCCAAGGATTAAAGACCTATTTATTAGTTGTTGGATGAGATGTGGTTCTATAAGATCGATCTCAGATTTGTCTATCACAATTTTTGTGTTTGTGAGGTTCATATTCTCAAGTTTTTATTTTGATATTGTTATGGTCACTACGAGTTCCTAGTGATGACTTTTTGTGTGAAAAATTCCCCAAACTTTTTCATAGAATTAATGAGCTAGTTCCCCTAGACTTAAATGGACTAGTTTGTATTTTTCTTCTTTGATAACATACTTTTCTACTCTATTACAGAGGGGAAGCATGCATATAACATGATGTGGGTCCTTTCTTTACTTTGAGAGAACCATCATTATGGAAAGGTCTCGAAATTCCAGTTCCAGATGCTAGATTTTCACTTTCATGAAAATTTAATTTATGAATGAGGTTTATTCAAGGATCCAGGGATGATAAAAGTGGTTCATTCATGGGATCCACACATTAATGTGTCAGAGGTTTTAAGATTTCATTGCTTGGAAGGGTACTACAAGAGATATTTTGTGTACTTATCTAGGATTACATCCCCTTGGACCACTATAACACATAAGGGAAAAAAATTTACATCTTTTGAGTAGTACTAGAAGGCCTTTGAGGTTATAATTTTGAGGATGATGTGCACTTTAATTTTGAGTCTACTAGAGTAAGGATTTGAGTTTAGGGTGTATTGAGATTCCTCGGTGGATGGGCTTTGTTCCATGTAGATGTAATGATATGTGGTCATCACATATGGGTTGAGGAAGTGGAGACCCAATGAGAAAAATTACATGAATCATGATCTTGAAATTGTAGTAGTATTCTTTTCCTTGATGATTTTGGGGAACTACCTTCTGGGATAGAACTTTGTGGTTTACTCAGACCACCATATTTTTAGGTACATCTTCACTTAGAGAGGCCTTAACCTGAGGCAGTGATTCTGGTTGGAGTTCCTACACCACAAAAAATTTGAGATAGTATATTATCCAGGGAATGGAAACATCATTGAAGTTTCCCTTAGGATGAAGTCCCAAGATTTCTTAGTGTAGGAAGCATCTGAGCAGTTGGTTTCCCTGCATCTTACCCTAGTGGAGAATGAGGGTGTAGTTTTATTACAGTCGATGGTGTTGACTCCAAACCTTCTTGAGTGTGTGAAAGAGTCCCAACTGGGGTACATTGACTACAGATTTCTATGTGATCAAATATCCATAAATGATTCATTAGATGGATATTCTAAATGAGGAAATTATAAGATCTTGTTCATTGGGTGAACATGTTTCCAATTGATTTCTAGTAAGTGGTGATGTAGGAGTTACACACTTCTCCCTTAACTGTACATCCTGAAATGAGGATGATGTACAAGGAAATTCATTAGTAGGTTTGGTGTTCTGACATGAGACAAAGTTCAACTAAGTTCATCTCACGATGCCTTACATATCAATAGGTGAAGGCTAATCATTATGTTTTGATGGGATTGTTGCAGCCTCTGGATATTATAGAGTGGATATGGTATGGGATATCCCTCGACTTTATAATGGGACTTCCATGCACTATAAAATGTCATGGAACCATCTCAGTTATAATAGACTGACATGTGAAGTTATCACACTTCTTTTCCATCAGGTATCAGATTTTGGTGGAGAGTTTGGGAAAGCTATATGAATTTGATATCATCTACCTTCATGGTGTACCCTTAAGGATTTTCTTCGATCGTGATGTGTGGTTTATATCAAAATTGTGGAGAGGATTTTAGAAGGAATTAAAGACCCAATTGAGGATGAGTAAAACCTTCCACCCCTAAACCGATGTGAAGACCATGTCCACTATTCAGGTGTTAGAGGATATACTAAGAGACATTGTGTTGGATTTTAGTCAGATCTGAGAGGATCACCTACACTTTCTGAGTCTGTGTATAACATCATCTACCACTCCAACAATGACATGGAACTATTTGAGGCCTTTTATGGGAGACCTTGAAGGTCACCTTTATGCTGGATGGAGATTGGGAATGCTATATTATAGTCCTAGAGTTGGTGCAGGCAACCATTGTGAAATTATAGGTCATCTCGGAATGGATAAAGATGACTCATAGTAGAAATAATTCCAATACAAATCACTATCATAGTCACTTAGAGTTCAAGCAGGGAGACCATGTCTTCTGGATATTCCCCCCATGATGTGTAATGTGGATTTTTGTCCAGGGAGGTAATCTATCCCCGAGATTCATTAGGTTATTCAAGATCATGTACAGAGTCTCCATGGTTGCCTATTTCCTCTCCATTACCCCATAGCTAGAGAGAGTGAATGATGTTTTCCATGTTTCATATATGATGAGATATGTGCATGATCCCACTCATGTTATTGACTATGGAAATATGGACATAGAGGATAGAGGCACATTTGCGGAGCACCTGGTGGTGATCGTGGACCAAAAGAAGCGGACCTTGAATGTATGAGCCATCCATTTAGTATGAGTTCCATGGTAGTATTGAAATGTGTAGGACAGTACCTAAGAGAAGGAGAGTGAGATGCAGGCTTAGTATCCCAAGTTGTTTTCTTGGTTTTTCTTTTCGATGATGAAAATATTGAAGGATTAAATGAGGTAGATACCTAGATTTGTTTCCCTTTTATGAAATTTAAATATTTCTAAATATTTTTTTAGAGCTAGGCGTTGAAACATCAAGAAATTCCAAGGCCTGTTGTGACTAAAATTTATTTTATAATGATATTAAATATATTTTATATTGGACATGCATAATTAATTAAAGAAACCATGATAAAACTTAAACGGTGATCAGATCATAAATCTAAGACTGTGTTTGGGTCCAGAACATGGTTTTTCCTTATGTGTAACATAAAATAGGTTGTCATGGGATTTCCAAACCCCTCTCTCATTGGAAATGCATTTAAGAGATATAATTAATTAATTCATTAAATCAATTAAATCCCTTTTTGACCTAATAAATGATTATAAATATGTGGTTAAGGGGATTTTTCTAGGGTTCACATCATAATTTCTACAATGCGCTGGTGATATCTCTCTCCCCCTTTGGAAAATCTCTTTTAAGGATGATGAAATGTTGGATCTATGCGGATTGAAGCATAGTGAATGTGGTATCTCCTCCTGAACTAGTTGGTGTGCATGATCTTCAGCAATGATAGATCCATATATAAGTAGGACCCGTCTTTGGGGTTTTCATTCATGGAATTAAACATTTGAGCATGTTGGGAATTGATTATTGAATATGTTCCCCCTTTTGAAGATCCTAATCACTATGAATGTGATATTTATTAATTGGTCATCTAATCTAGATGACCATTATTAATGGTTGACCAAGAACACTTGGAAAATGATCAAAAAAATATTTATAGTTCCATTCCCCTTCATTGCTTCACGTTCCTCACTATCAAATCCCAATGGATCCTGGTTTGACAATTGACGGGTTACCCAAGATCGATCAGGCTCCCAGATTCGGGATAGATTATCCAAAAGAAAACAAAATCATGAGCAATGAATAGTTACAGAAACAACACAATGAAAGGATGTAGAATATATATCTTTCACAAAAATAATACCCGGATCGAAGCTAGAGAGGCATACGAAAGATCCATTAAAAAACCTTCATTTCTAAAAGAGGCTGATTCGCGATGAAAAATGATGAGATTCCACAGCCTTTAGTCAAATCTAGGGATTTAGGAGTCAAATATGGTCACCACAGTCATAGTTGGTGTAGATTTGGATGTAGTGGATTGAATGGAAGAATCCCAAGGGTTTCTGGAAAATCATGACTACACACCATGTAGTATTAAGATCACACATCAGGTAGCCTCCCTCAGTGGTGGATATAGGGTTTCAGGGAAGATAGGTATGGCATGACATGTACTCCCCTTGACAAACTATGTATTACCCTTTTCGTATGAACAAGCTATATTAAAGAACACACAGCCATGAACACACCATGTGACGACTAAACGGGTTGGCAACACATATAGTATCCCATGTGGACCAACATTCTGTGTACCAGAGTTTACAGACATGGGTTTCGAGTACACGAACACAAGGTTTGAGAACCTAGACACGGCCAGCAGACACAGCCCGGTCCCCAGATAGGTGGGACATGACATGTTGTCCAACTACATATAATATAACCCTATATTAATGGGACCCATGTACCATCCAGAAGGCATAGCCAAGAAGTGGAGGAGGACCACATGTTGTGTGGGCCCCTTACACGATGTGTTCTTTTTGGGATCTTCAATGCTCTCTTTAAACCTCGTATCTCCTTCGTTTGGACTCAGATTTTAGACCGTAAGATTCTTATCCTTAGTGTTTTAATGCGTAGGACATGATGGTTCCCTCAAAATAATATTTAGATGTAAGACATGAATATTCTAGGTTGGAAGACACAAATATTAAACTTTATGATGATAAAAATTAGGCTGGCTTACCAGATAAGTTTTCGGTTGACCCTCTAGCTAGGATCAGTGGTGTAGTCCCTAATGATTCTGAGATGACCCTCCAGTGCGATTGGGCAGGGTAGTCCCTGATGATTATGAGTTACCCCGTAGTGGGATATGGGAAGTGGAGTTCCTTGAAAATCTAATATGACCCTCTAGCTGGGATAGATAGTGTAGTCCCCAACGATCATTCAGGAAAGACCCTCCAACTAGTCTGGGCAGTGGCATCCCCCTGACAACTCACCAGGATTACCCTCTAGCAGTGTCTTGGTAGTGGAATTCCCTAGTGACAATCCTAATTGGTACCCTCCAATAGGAATGGGAAGTGGGATTCCTCTGTAACTAAAATAGGAGACCCTCGAATATGTACCACAGTGTCAAGGAATGGTTTGACTTACCTTTGGACTCATGAGGAAGAGGGTAGCTTTCCCTAATGATGGATATTCTTGTGATGCAACCTAATACTATACGGGTGAGTTAGTCTCCCCAAAATTGGATAGTATCAAGGTGCAATTATTTGAGACACTTCAACTTGTCCCTCCTGGACAGAAATACGGGATATTGGGAATCGAAGATCACATAACCATGTAACTATAAGATACTCACTTTTTTAGGCTGATATGTGATATAGAGATCCCCTTACCTTCTCGTTTGGGAATCTCTGACTGTGCATATATATATATATATATATCTTTCTTATTACATTTCCCACTCCTTGGGTCTTGGTTACTATCCTTCTAGGAGAGGAAAAGAAGCATGGGGTATCTCATGTTCTTTCTGTGTCTATCTTCTCATGGTTGGATGAGTCTACTCTCTGGATTTAGGTAGCGAAGATTCTATGATGAGTTCATATCCTCACTGTTTTGAGCTCCTTGTGTTTGGATGAGTCTAATTTCACTCTCTTGTTGGGTTGAGATGTACTATTTACAATGAATTTCATCATTCCATGTTCTCTCTATTGATTTCCTTTCTAGTGAATCTATTATTTCTCTCCATTCACCTTTTCGAGGCATCCTACTAGGTATGTATATACACAATCCTGCATGGGTTATGCCCAACACGTGTCATGTATTTTAAAGATGTTTGACAGGTAGATCATGATCTCAGGGGAGAAAATGGATCTAGGATGTGTGGACTGTGTATGTCGGTAGGAGTAGGGATTCAAGAGCGGGGAATCTATTGTCTAATAACCTTTTTTAGTTTCCTTCGGGTTGGGACAGGTTTCTGGTTTGGGCATGTGTTTTTTTCCATTACTATTTGGTTCAAACTATCATACTCTTGTACCATATAGTGGTTCATGCATGTTCATTATATTTATTTCAGTTTTCACCTTTTCTACCTTTCCTCTACAATTTTCATTCAGTGGGATGTGTGCACATGTACTGGTTTTAGGCAAAGGCCTCCCTGAATTTTTTGTTCCTTCGACGCTTCCTGCCAACCCATGGCATATGGAGGCAGGGTTGGGGTAGCTTCATCTCATGTATCAGCATGGGTTTGGGTATTGAAAACATATTTATACTTATAGAATTATAATTTTATATATAAAATCTTACCTACCAATATTTTGGAAAATAATAATGTCACTTGTGAGTATGTGTGGTCTTACACCTCCAAAAAGTGATGTGATTAATTTTTCATTTTATTTTTAATTTAAAGGTAATAAGGATAAATATAAGGAATTTATATGATATATATGACATAAAAATGTTGTTTTATTTTAATTCATTTTATCCTTCGTTGTTTCCATCATTAGAAAAAATGGACACCAAATTCCCATATATTTATAACCTACTGTCTCCCTTAAAGGGTAATTCATTTTTCAATCTCTAAAATTTATGAATAACTCTAAATATGTATATAATGAATATATATGATATTATATAAAAATAATATTCTTCAAATAATAAAACCATAATCAAATTACATGGACCAAAACCACTGAACCGAAACATACATGAAAAACAAATCAGAGATCACCATGAATGGTGATTTCAATAATGAGTTATTAATGAATGTGTAGTAAAAATTTACGTGTAAATAATTTATTGTATGATATATATTATCATTATTATTATGTGATATATTTATAATAAACCTGTATTTTTTATACATGATTTTCTACTGTGTATGAAAAATTTCGATACATGAGGTAAAGTATTTTCATCTCACTTTTACTTCTACAGGACATATGATATATTCACCACATGTGTATTTTTTGTGGTGTATATACACCCCCTTTTATTTTTTATATTATGAATTTATTTATTTTAATTTTCTTAATAGGTTTATTGGATGTTATTATTTCATGGATCTTATGATTAAAAGGTTTCTAATGTGTAAATTGATTCTCCTCTCACATTTACTTTTGTGGGATATATGCCATATTCCTCACTTTTTTTGGGGGGTGGTGTATATTTTTTCCCATTTACATGTTATATCCTGAATTTATATATATTCATTAAATTTAATATTTAATTTAATGATACTCTTTCAAAAGGATTATGATTCCTAATTTACCAATGTGTTAATGGATTCACATATCACATATACCTATATGTGACATATTCCATATTTACCACTTTTTTATTTTCTATGGTGTATATACAACCCCATTGAAATTTTAAATCATTATATTTTTGTTTCTAGTGATTTTTAAAATTTTATTTAAATTTATTATTTCATGGGGCTTATAATTCCAAATTTATTAAAGTGTTATGGGATTTCAAGTATCCTTTTTAATTATGGGAGACACATTCTATGTTCAATAATAGTTTCTTTGGTGTTCTGTATATAATTTCCCTTTGGAATTTTATATCATGATCATAATATATTAATGATAATTAAATGTTTAATTGATTCTATTCACTTTTTGGTCTTATGATTTAGATGATACAAATGTGTTATGGTTTTTACATTTTAACCTAATTGTTTATCGAGGTTGTTTATGATTAATCTAAAGTCATGGAATCTTATGATTTATCACTCATGAATCAATGAATTGTATTATTCTACAGTTATTTCTAAAAATTTTATTTTTTTACTATCATTTTTTCTCATTAAATACTTGAGAGAAAATAATAATATATTTAATTATAATCTTCATTATTTATCTCTTATATCAAAAAACATTTTTCATTCATGCACATATTTTATAAAAAATTATGGAATGTTTTTAAGATTAAATATTTTTTTAAATGTCATTTTAACCAATGTCACTGCAATAAATTCACTGAATAGCTGTGGTTTTTTTTGTTATGGAAGCAGTTCAAACTGCCACCTTATGCTTCTGTAGCGGTTTCAAAAAACCGCCTCTAAATTTGGTGTCGGTGTTCAATATGAACATTTTTCTTCAAATTAGTGGTGGTTTCTAGAAACCGTCCTAGTGAACACATTTAGTGGTAGTTAGTGTTGTTTTCACATAAGTTTGGTTCAGAAAAAAATGAATGCTTTTTTAATGGCGGTTAAAACCACCGCTAAAAAAGATTCTTTTTTCCTGGGGAAACTCTGTGAAAACCACACCAACTACCAATAAATGATAACAGAAAATGATTATACTTTAGTGGAAGTTTTAACCAATGATAAAAAATATCCATTTTTGCATGAAAACAGCCTATAAAGCACAAAAAAATGCTGCTAAAGTGTACTGTGTATATATTTAGGGTTTTTTTAAACCACTGATAAAGGAAGATTTGCAATTAAAAAAACTGCTAATTCTGTCGCCCTAGTACTAATACCCCTGAAAAAAAACATGTGAAAAATTCATATAACACCTAGTATAATGGGGTAATATAGAAATAAAAATACAAATACAATGCACACATACATATATATATACACATACATTCTCGTCTTATGAGTTCATAACAGGAATGCCAATTTACATCCACCATTTTTACAACCACTACAAAATTCATAACACCATAAAATAAATACAAGATCCACAATTTACATCCACCTTACTTTTCAAGTTGACATCACTGCACAATCTCCAAACATCATATTTAATTAGATGGGAACCGAAATCTATGGCCAGTTGGCCTAGAATTTGTCCAAGTAATCATGCAGTGTCATCCATAGGGACCCCATATGAATCAAATGGGTCAACTATCTTCTCTCCAGTCAGATTCCATACATCTGAACATGTCATATTTTTCTCCATACTTTCATTGTATCTATATTTTATTAACAAACATTTAGTATATAAAAAAATTTCAATAATGTTATTCATATTAAAAATTTTACCTATAACAGTCACCCTCCAGAATCCCCGCGAAGAACTAGAAGTGGAACCCTACTTCCTTCTGTGCAGGTGTGTTTATTTTCTTCTTCTTCATGGTAGTATGTTGATTCAGACTACCAACATCACCCATTGACTGCCATCTATAGAAATAACATTTTTAATCCTCTCTACTTGAATCCTCTCACCAATAAAGCATATAATCATTGGGACATGCATGTATTTTTGTATAATTCAGACCAAGACTATTAAAAAACATATGATTAAAAGACTTGGGGGTGTTTTCTTTAGGAAATTCATCACACAAAAATTAAAATATCTTGGACAATGCATTATTTTTAATTCCACATTGGAATTTAATATGGTACAAATTTAGATGAAAAGAATGTTTTGAATATTTAAAACATCAACTATACAACTCTTGATTTCCATTGTCAGCTAACCCATGAAACATATTTTTCTCAGTGAAGTTTTCCCTTACATTGGTCTCCATAGAATCAAGAGGATGATCCAATTATATGTTACAATCTTGTTCTGGTTGTCCTACAGTCTCAAACACATCATGTGTCACATTGTTATTTGTATCACCCTTAACTAGTTGTTCTGATATGTTTTGATGTTGATGTTTGTTTCTTGCAATGTCGAATGCATAATTTATAATTTTTTTCATTTAATTTTCCATTTTCGATGAAGTTGGGTGCTTATTCTATGGATTGACATCCGTGATCAACCATTTTGTAATTTTCAATTATCTGTGCCAAATCCAACACAAATATTGAGTAGCGAATTTCATCAATATCAAGTGTTCAAAAACATCATATCTCATAAACCATTTTCTTAATTTATATTTAGGACGTGTAGATCTTATTCTCCCTTAAACGGATTGATTTGAAATTGAAAATTCTAAAAACTCCTCCAAACCCTTAGCATACTGAAGTGTGTTCCTCGTAATGTGATCCGACTTTTATCCATTTATATCACATTGTGCCTACACAATAATAAAAAACATCAAAACACATAACTATTAATAAATAGGGAATGAGATTCATATATACAAGAGGAAAAAATAATATGTTAAATAAAGTTTTCCTATATAAATACATATGGTAAATAATTAATCATTTTAAATATGGTTTTCTATTGTCTTCTTACTAAAACCATTTTTATAGACATCTCTTGAGGATTCCATTCAAATATTTTTTGAATTTATAAAATATCCACACACAAAATAAATTTATTTCTAGGCATAAAATGAAGCATCAAAGAAGGTTGTATTCAACATATTTATATATAGTTGAAAAGGAATAAAAAAATACATGGAAACCATTGTAAATGATGGAATGGTGATAGGTGGAGTATCGGATACAAATGGTCAAATCCAAAAGGGCTATTCCCATGGTGTGAGTAACTTTGATGTCCTAACAATCAGTTATTCAACAACATGTAATGGTTAAATCCATGTCAATGACGTTGATTCATTTAGGATCATTTTTCTAATGTTTTATCTTTGATGACTAAAGGGATATTTATATCATACTAAAATAATTTTCATTATGGCATGGTGTGTATGTTTCATAAGATTAAATTTTGGGGTTTGAGGAAATCACACCACAACCTTGGTATTTTTTTATAAATGATACTTGCAGAGAATGTGTCACATTAAAACCAAATGGTTTCATCATAAAGGGTTATTTGGTGTAGTTTTATCAAGTTTCTCTTCAGTGGTTAGTTGTGCCTTGATTCCATGGTCATGCAGCAATGTGTGGTTAGGATATTATGGGTGTTTTTTAGGGTTGATTTTTATACCATGGTTTATTAGTTCGTTCTACAACAAAACCATATAAGTGGGGAATTAATCCATTCCCCCATGGGATATATTGAAATGTTCATTCATTCCTATTTTTTGGAAGTTTCAGACCTGTTACTGGAGGAATGGTTATTCCTTCTCCAGTTAGGTAGGTTCTTTAAAGTGGTAATTTTTTTATCCCACTCTCCCATTGTTCCCCTATTTTGATCCCCCCTTCCCCTTTATTGGAGGTAGACTAGAATTTTTTTCTCCATACTAAATCTATGTAATCTTCTCCACCCATATTCTCTATTTCTCTTTGCGGGTTTTCCTCAAATTTTGGATGGTTTAATCTATGGATTTAATCAAAATTCTACCAAATCATGGTGATTTTATCATTGATTCATGGGGATTTATGGAATTGTTGCTATAGTATTACTAAGGGGGATAAATAATTATTTTTTATTTTCATTTTTAGAGTGTCTTACTGAAGTATTTTTATTGGGAATTCAACCATATTAGACTAGAATTGATGGTTAATTCGTGGGGATTTTGGTTAAAGGAGTTCGAGAGGAATGATATTATCCATTCACACATCATTGGTAGATATTTATTTGTCGTGATGATTCTTGTTGATTTATCCAATGTTATTATTTATTGGATTAAGTTGGATAATTATTTATAAATTTTTATAATTAATTATTGGAGCCTTGAGGTATGAGAAAGGGGCTCAAGAGCATAGTTATTCTTACTCTAATCTTGGATAGAGATAGTAAACGGGCTATGGAATGAGGTAAATATTACATCGTTTTAGGTATCCCCTTTAATACATTGATATATTCATGCCTGAATGTGCATGTGTGTGAATGATAGGGGATAGGTTCAGGAATGTGGGTAGGGATTAGTTGGGCTCAAAGTGCCTCAAGTGACCTGGGGTGATCCATATAAAATAAATTTGGGTATTTCATACTTGGTCTATGAATTTTAAAAATTCTCAATGGCTATACTAGTAGGGATAATGGAGTCATAATCAAATTGATGTGCCTCTGTGTTTTCTTTATTGGTTTGATGAGTTGTGTTCGGCATGGGGAGAGCCTCAGTGACCTAGTTTAGGGGCATCCAAGTGGTTAACCCTTTAGGAATGGAAAAGTTAGCATTGGATATTGGGATTTGTCTAGGAAGATATATATTAAATGACCTTGAACATAGAAAAACATTAATTAAGATGGGTAGTATGTTGTTAAAGTTTCTAGTAGCTTGTGATAAGAAGTTGGTCTTGGGACGATCATGTTATTAGATGGTATATGTGATTAACCACTCACTAGAATGTTTCTAGAGTAAATTGGTGATAATTAAGTTAATGATTATGATTCCTTATACTCATGGTTCCTGAGGGAATTAGATGGAATCTATGTTACTAGTTAGACACCATAGTTTATGGTGGGATCCAAGTGTTATTCTATTGATGGGAGTTGGTTATGGAATATACTCCATGATTACCATTTAGGGGGTGTATGGACTCCAAGTGGCTTAATGTTTAGTTTGGATATATATGACCTATTATTCATGATTTTACGTTGGGTAACCACTAAATTTTTGGAATATTATTGAGATCTTGTGTACCTATATTTTATGATCATGATGGTTGTGTGGTTGAGATTGGTAATGGTTTAGATTGGTCAAGGTCGAAGAAAAAAATACACATATAGAATATATGCCCACATTCACATATGGATATGAACACATCTAATGGAACGCTCATAAGGTATCTCAAAAACATAAAAGACTCCAATTTAGATATCATAAAGAACATTGTAACCATTTATATTAATTTAAAAATAGTCCTCAAATGAAAAAAATGAAACCAAATTACATACCTAACTCAATTTCACATGCTAACCAACTACCAAAATCCTACCAAGGATAGAATAATCTAAAAAACACTCAATTTTACTATAGAAGCTAAATTGACTTTTTATGAAACTATTTAGATACATGCATATATAGTCTTACTAAATGAAATCCTTTACATCCCCTTTTTCATCAAAAATATAACATGAAATCACCACAATAATCTATAAAAACAACAAATAATCATGAGAAACTCGTTTAAAATTTAATTAGGAATAATCAAGAATTGAAATATTATTCCAGAAAGGTATTGGATAAAGACACCTACCTAAACAGTGTGATAATACAATAAAACTCTCATAGAAGGAAGAATAAGACATGAGGAACTATATGCACACTAAATAATCTATTAAAATTAAACCAAACATCAAACATATCCCCCCCCAAGAGAGATCCAAGATAAAAAATAAGAAGTAAACAAGGGAGGGAAAAGTGGGGAAGATGAAAAAAGCCTTAAAACCAAGATGAAAATTCCTAATAATCTTGAGGAGGCTTCAATAGAGGACTGATAGTAAGGGAACCACGGAGAAATGGTGAGTCGTAGGGAAATGGTGAGGTGTGACAAGGGCGTCGAGGTGTGGCAAGGGAAGCGAGGCGTGGTGAGGGGGGTGAGGTTCGTCGAGGGCAGTGAGGCATAGTGAGGGGTGGTGACAAGGTGTAGGGAGTAGTAAAGGAGAATGTATGGATTCTCTGAGTTGGGGGGTTTGGGGTGTTGAGGTAGGGGGAGAGTGAAGTCTATTAAAAAAAATTAATGGTTTAGCGGTGTTTTTTTAAAAACTGTCACTAAACTGTTTAAAAAAAATTAATGACAGCTTAATAAACCACCGCAAAAAACCCAACACTAAACCATCAATTTGGTGTAGTGTATTTTATTTTTCAAATTTTTTTAAGAGTATTCTTCTTGTAATTTTTCAAATAAGGTGTATATTACTTTTTTCATGAAAATGTGAAAGGAATCTTGTTTTTAACGTACATGTAATGTAAAAATATTTTTCTATCATATCCACTCAATTATTTTAAGCATCCCTTACAAATATTAAAGGTTATATTATAAAGAATGTTTTTTATTTATTATTTGGTAAACATTTATATTTAAATAATTTATTTAAAAGATAAAAGTTTATTTTTTTCATGAAGTGTTCTAAGTTGTCCTTTTAAATTATTTTCTTTCAAAGACGTCATCTTTTGATGTTACCTAAGATTTTTTGGGGATATGATCAAATTATACCATTTGTATCCTTTTTATGGATGGTCTATGATATAGATCAATTGATGTTTATGAAACCAATTTCTTTTAAATGGGTTATTCTATGTTGAAATAATGATTTTTAAACAATTTATTTTTCATGAGATATATTATTAGGAATTTTAAATGAAACCCATTTAATTTATATGGGTTATGTAATGATGAATTTTTTATGAACTAGTTGAATGTATTTTAACCATATTCATTTTTTTATGATTGGGACTTATATCTCTGTGTAATTCGTTTGGTAAATTTTGATATCTCATGAGACAAAAAGTACTAGAATGGGGAGTAAACATAGTTTAGTAAATTAATTCTCCACTATGATAGTATATGGTATGGAATCCCCCCTTTTTATTACTTAACTTCACATAGCATTTTACAAATAGAGGATCTTTTATTATTTAGTGTATTGGAAAAAAGGTACATAATACATGAAAACATAAAATATTCTTTTATTAAACATAAAATTTTACCTCAATGTTCATCCTAATTATAGTTATTTCCTCTCATATCAAGCGGACATATATCATGGGAAAGGGTGAGAAGAAGTCCCAATAAGGGAAAACAAGTAAAACTGTTTACATGTGATCTTGAAAAATATTGATAAGAACATGAAGAATATAAATATGGAATATAAAAGAGAAAATGTGGAATATTATAAATAAAAATAATAAGAATCATAACGTGGAAATTTTTCAACAATATTTAATTTAATCATTCATAATAATTTCACAAAGGTTTGTCATTGAGGTGTTATAAAAATTACAAACATTATTCTCCAAGGTATCATAAAACTTGTCATCTATAAGGATTAAATTCCTTACCCAAATCATCAGAAAACTATAAGTGCACAACATTCATATTTCTTAATTAAATTGATACACATATATTATAATAAAACATCTCATAAATAACACATGGAGAATAAAAGAGATGGATTTCATATCAAAATCATGGTGTTTTAAAAAGTGCTTAAAAACATGATGTGTTTTTCATTTTAAACCCATGGAAAAAGAAAACATGTTTTATGTATGTTAAAACCAGAAATAAAATAGATCCTTTTTAAATATATGTGAATAAAACTATGGAATATAGAGGATTTTCTATTCGTAATGTATATAAGATAATTTCTTGATAAAAAGAGAGAATCTTTGAGACGAAAATCTAGCCCCATAACTGGTATGAATCATGGTTTTAGAAAATGTTAAAAGGAGATGGGATAAGGTTATAAAATTTATAATTGAAACATAATACAGTAAATGTAGAGAATAAAATTCATAGAAGAACATGTTATGATAATATTAAAGACATATCATGTAAAAAAGAGAACTTGAGAGGAAAAGCAAAGTTGATATTTCCCTTACTATGAAGAGTGACTCCTAAAACTCAAAGATCTAGAACTTGGGGGCTTGAGTACACATTTGTATGATTTATTTGGATCTAATAATATTATATCTTTGAGTATATTTCATTTGTAATTAAATATAATGATGAAATGTGTGGTAATTTATAGCAAAAGTGAGGGAGTTTTTTTTTAATTTATGAGGGAAACCCAGTAGTGGTATTTTAAAAACGTGGGATCTCCAATGGTATTTTCCCATGGTATTGGCCAAATAGGACACCTATTGTCATATTTCAGTCCAAATGGGTTGACCAGAATTATTACATCTTCATTACATTCTTAATGATTCCATTAAACACACTAAAAACTAAAAACTGTATTTACACTATTCATCAAAAAATCTTTTAAAAAACTATCATAAATACAATGTAACCTAATATCTACATTAGGAAATAAAAAATGAACTTCATTTTATGTAAATGATTTTATAAATAAGAGAAATATAATTTTTTATGTATAATCATTATTTATTCAAAAAATACTAATTTATAACTAATAATTTCTAAAACATTTATTTACTTATTATATGATATAATTTTATCTCATTACCATTTAAGATGCCTAAATTATATCTATTATTAGGTAGGTATGGTTACTATTTGATTGGTCATAGTACTATTTATAAGGGTAATATTTCAATTCCAAAGGGTCAAGTTAATATTCACTAAAAAAATTATGTTGGTAATATCAGACACTAAATATCTTACTGATTAAAAAAATGAATGTGTGTTTTTTAAAAGTCATTTCAAATAATAAATTATTTAATAATTATTTAAACTAATAATGAAATATTTTTTTTATTCAAAAAAATTATGAAACTTCATTGAAAAATACTAAAAATTTTCCTTGGATTAATTATGATATTTCAAATTCAATAATTATGTCAATTTTTACAAAATAATTCTATATGAATGAGAAATCTCTAAAAAGTAATGTTTTTACATACAAAATCAATTTATCAAAATTTTCTCAAATAAAAATATTTTTTATAAAACAAAACTACTCATAAAATGGAAATGATGAAATAAAAATTTTATTAAAACAAGTGCATTACAATTTAATTTAATAAGGTCTTGACACATAACCCCTTATGACACCTACATACAACCTATGGATAAGGTGTACGATTGTGATAGACTCTTGGGTGGCTTGGATAACATCGTCAAAGTTTTAATCTCTATTAATATTAATATATCCCATATGTTATTTTGTTCAATCTTAACATGTTGATGCTCAACTTGTGCTTGGTCAAGATTGAAGCCTATAGACGGTACCTCCTTACCAAGCTTCTAAAAATGGGATTTGTACAACCCAATCCTACTAGTTAAGTCCATTGACTCCTCTTTCTTCATTAATTAACAGTTATCATATTGAAAAATGATCAAAATTGGACATAGAACATATAATGGTTAAACATCAATGGTCGCAATAAAATATACTTACTTCATTATTAAAGAGAGATAGTTTTTCTGTAATATAATATATTAAAAAAAATTTGAAAACAATTATCATTAAAAAAAACTATGTTGTTACATTATTCACCCCTTAAAAAATTTCATCCCCAAAATTTCAACTCATTATCTCAGTTATGAAATGGTGAGGGTATGTATACCTTATTGTTTTCTCTAGTTCCCACGTCACTTCTTCACATTTGTGGTTCCTCGACAATACTATAATTAAGTGGGTAGTCATTTTGTGTAGAACCTTATCTTTATGGTTCAATAACTCCACTGGAAACTACCCATAATATAGGTCATGATTCAGATGTACTAACTCTAGATTCAATACATGTGAAGGGTCATTTATGTACTTACTAAAAAGAGATATGTAGATGACATTATCAATTTGTTCTAGATTTGTATAATGTTCAAGATGGTAGTCCGCTTCTCCTATGTGATCAAAGAATTCATATGATCCAATATACATTGGTATGAGAATACATTTCTTCCCAAAACTCATGACTCTCTTCCAATGGGAAATTCAGAGGAAGGATTTTCTTCCAACATCAAACTCCAAATCAATTTGATGGTTGTCAGCGTAACTCTTCTACCAAATATGACTAGGAATTATGAGTTTTTGGATGGAATTAACCTTTTCTATAATATATAGCACCAGATCAGGTCCATGAAGCAATCTCTCACTAGCTACATCCCAAAAAGTAGTAGTTCTACATTGTCTACCATATATAGATTCATATGGTGCAATTTGAATTCTCAAATAGAAGTTATTATTGTATAATAACTGACCTAATGGGAGATATTGATCACATACATATTCAAATTACATTTATCATGTAATTAAAATGTCCTTGAGTTTTTTAAAAGTCCTTTCAGATTGGCCATCAGTTTGGCGATTGTCAGTAATACTGAAATTCAATTTGGTACACAGAGCATTTTGAAGACATCACCAAAATATTGATGTGAACCTTGGATCATGATCAGATATTATAGAAAGTGTAACTCTATGTTGACTTACCACTTCCTTCACATATATCATGGTGAGTTGTTCAAGAGATAAATCTTCCTGAATAGAGATAAAATGGGAAGTCTTGGTGAGGTGGTCCACTATAACCCGTACAGCTTTTTTCCATTTGTAAGTTCTCAAGATACTAGTGAAAAAGACCATAGTGATATTTTACCACTTCTATGCTGGTATAGGGAGTGTTTTTAATACTTCTTGTAGATTTTTTTCATTACCTTCACTTTTTGACACACTAATCACCTTGTAGTGTAGTCAGCAATATCCCTTTTCATGTTATCCAACTAATAATTCTCAAAATGTTCCCTATACATTTTTTAAGCATCAAAGATGTATAGAGAAAGTGGATATATGAGATTCATCCACTATATCCATCTTTATTTCATGGAATATATAAACACATGTTCTTGTATGAAATTTCAGTACACCTTCTTAATCAATATTGAACTCAAGAAACATCCCATTCATCATATCCTCTAACTTCATATACAAAAAAAGATCTTCTATTTGATTTTTCATGGTCTTCTCTAGTAATAACGTTTTAGATATCATCTGGGATAAGGGTCATAATGTAATCTCCCTTGAAATTCACATGTATAGTTTTACTTTGAATTTGATCAATGTATATCTTTGAATCCACATCATTTCTAGAACAATAGGGTCTTCCCTAGTTAATGAATCAAAGACTTTTTTATCTTCTAGGATGATAATGAATTGAACAATCATAGTCTTTAAGAATTTCCAACCACCTACTCTATCTCATGTTCAATTCATTTAGAGTGAAAATATACTTCAAACATTGATGGGATATGTATATATAACATATATCCATATAAAGATAGTGACTTTATATCATCATAGAGAAAATAAGCATATCCAGTTCAAGATCATCTGTGGGATAGTTCTCATGATGCTTTAAGTTTCAAGATGCATAAGAAATCACCATATCATTTTTCAAGAGGATGAACCAAACTATTTTCGAGATGCATCTCTAAAAATAACAATTCCTTCTCTGATAGAGGGTAGAGTTAACATGGGTGTAGTAGCCAATCTCTTTTTCAGCTCTTGGATTCTTTCTTCAGACTCCTTTTTCTAGATGAACTTGACACTTTTTCAAGTTAACTTGGTTAATTGATCAAAAATTTGGGAATAGTTTTCCCAAAACCTCTTATAAATCCTGGTGAAAAAATGAAACTATGAATATCAGTTATTATTTTAGGTTGAGGCTACTCCTACAAAACCATTTCCATGGAAGGGTCACCTGAGATTCCTTTACTGTATAGATTTTTCCTTAAAAAAGAAACTTATTGTAAAACAAATTCATATTTTATAAACATTCCAAATAACCTCTCCTTCCTTAAACTATTCAATATAACCCTTAGATGATCTTCATGATCCTCACAACATTTGCGATATATCAAAATATCATCAATAAAAACTACCATAATGTTATTAAGGTAGTCCTTAAAGACTCTTTTCATCAAATACATAAATATACTAGGTGTATTAGTCAAGCCGAAGGGAATGACAAAAAACTCATAATTCTCATTACTTGATTGGAATCAGGTATTTGGAATATGTTTTTTATTCACCCTCAATTAATGATAACCAGTTCGAAGATCAATTTTAGATATGAATTGAGCCCCATGAATCTAGTCAAAAGAATCATCAATTCTTGGTAGTGGGTACTTGTTATTCACTATTATCTTTTTTAAGTTCTCTATAATCAATTAATAATTGAACTGTATTTCCTTCTTCTTCAAAAATATAATAGTTTCTTAACCAGGAGACACAATTTTCTGGATAAACCCCTTCTCCAAAAAATCTTACATTTTCTCCTTTAATTCCTCCTACATCACATTTCCATTCAATAAGGCGTATTTGAAATCAGCCTGGATTTAGGAATAAGTTCAATGAATAACTCTACCTATAATTCTAGGGGAGGACTTGGTAACTCTTAAATAAATACATCATTGTATTCCTGAATGATTTGGACATTATTTATTTGAATACTTTCATTTTCTTCTCCATATTCACTTATAATTTTTATAAATAAGGAAACGGGTGGTGCTTCTTGACAAAGAAAAGGTTTTGATATCTCTCCATTGAAAACAACTATAGTTTTTCAATTCAAGACTACATATATTTCCTTGAATTTGTATTTTATCGTAGTATTATACTTTGAGAGCTAGTCTATCCCTGGTTTAATTTCAAATTCCAACATGTGCATGACTAATATATTTTTTATGAGATTATTATTACCAAAGTAAATGCTAGTGTTTCTATAAATTATTGATTCTTGGATAATCCCTCCAATATTCTTGATTGATAGTTCTACTTATAGTAGTTTATGAACTGATTCTATATTATTTTAAAACCTAGTGGAAATAAAAGGAATGTGTAGACCCAAAATCAAACCAAGTAATTCATATATTTTAAAGGACTCCTATAGTGCATTCCACCCCATAATTTAGATATTAAACATCAATTATCGTGATATAAAATGAAAACCCTTTCTCCCTTATCATATGTTAAATCTGATGGTGATTCCACTCCACTAACCTTAGATTTGGACAGTGATTGGAAAAGTGCCCAAGTTTTCCACACATGAAGAACTATACTTTAGGTAGGGCCTACACAATATTCCCCATGTAATAAGTGTTTGGATGTTGAGTCTTTACAAAACTATGAATGTTTCTAGAAATAAGGTCATCTCTTCAACACTTGTAACACCTCCCACTCCTGAGTAGCCAGTTCCCCAAATGCTTCTTCCCACCTTTATTACATATGGAATGTTTAATTTACTTTCCTTTTCTTCCTTGGTCTAATATCCTCCACAATATTGGTTATAACAATCTTTTATTTTCATTCTACTTGTGAGACCACTGTGTCTCACTGAACTCCAGTCCAACTTTTATAACACTCCTTATGATCTCCTCATAGATTTCATACTCTCAGTCAGAAAGATTCTTTGGTAGATAAGGTATTAGTCCACCAAATAATCTATCAACCTTACCATTAGGATACAAAAAAAAGCTAATGGTGTTTGAATTTTTTTTTTGATATTTATCTCCTAGCATCCAACATATTTATTCTACTTATATTTCAGTTCTAGGAATTGCATCTCTAGTCTCATTCACATTGAACAAGGGAAATATATTTTTGAAAATGTTTCCCCTAAACTTGTCCCACTCCATTACTTCAATATCCCCTCTTGGATTCATATTTTTAACTAGTTTCCACCACTAATCATCTTATCCCTTTACATAGTACATAGAAAGGGTGACTATCTCATTCTAAACATCATATTATAAAAAAGATCTTTTCTATGGAGATTATCCACTATTTAATAAATAATGGTTCAGTAGATGCCCTGAATGATGGTGGTTTTGGACAATAAAGGACTGAACATAATGTTTTTCTCTTAACAGTGAATCTAGTCTCTCATATTGATTAAAGTTATTACCCATAACTCTAGTTAGTTTATCCATCATTCTCATGAAGGTTTCTATTCTAGCTTCCATCAAAAGTTCATCAGTTCCTGGTCTGTTGTGCTCACCATTTACACTATTCCTCCGATTTCTGGCCATTTTATAAAAGAAGAAAACCATAGTGAGAATCATGTTTCATTTTATAGAATTATATTTACCAGGGAACATCTATTACATATAACATCATTCTTAAACACATTACTCATTAAGAACAATTAAATTTTCTATAAAGCCTTCATAATGATTCATAAAAAGACTGTGATTAACCAAACATATCGCCCATGAGTGTCAAACTAAGAGTTTAGAAAGGCCAGTTGTGGTGCCCATATTCCCATTTGATTCTAGTTCAATGTGGTGTTTTTGGGTTTTACCCCAAGATACATCTATACCAGATCCACATCTACTTTATTGTATCTTGGAATTGATTTCTTTTTTTGAAAACCACTTACAAAATATTTCCAAAAAATATCAGTAATATTTCCTATATTTAAACTTTTCTCTATAGTTCTACCTAAAGTTTCCAAATCCTAATTTACCCAAATAATTAAATTATCCTTTGATAAAAACTATGTAATACAACCTTTTTATTAAAAAACATTACATAGCATTTTACAAACATGGGATCTTTTAATGTTTATTATCTTGGAAAAAAGGTACATAATACATGACGACATAAAATATTATTTTATTCAACATGAAAGTATTCCTCACGGTTCATACTAAGTACATTTATTTCATCTCATAACCTAGGGAAATACATCAAAGTAAAGGATGAGTAGAAGGAAAAGTAAGTGATGACAAGTGAAATAATTTACATACGATCTTGATAAATTTAGATAAGAACACGAAGATTATTAACATGGCAAGAAAAAGAGAACATAAGGAATTTATTTTTATATAGATGAAATCTATCCTCATATTTAATAATCATAGACTCATTTAGAATATAATTTAAATATTATTCTTGATTATTTCATTTAAAATAGACATTAATAATCATTTATTACATTTTAATTTCTTATTTTAGTTATATCAATCATTAGTTGCCAACAACATTAACTATTCCATACATTGTTTTGTATACTTGTTTCAATTATCCTTTAATTATTTATTTATACTCTCAAAAATAGTAATTATGATAGAATATAAGATTAACAATGAGTTATGAAGAACCACAAAATTCTTTGGGATTTTTTAATATGATTCGCTAATGAAACTTCTATAATGTGATTCAGTTTCTAAATAAAAATGTATAATAAGTAATATAATAATAATGAGAAAAATAATAATATTACCATTATAAAACAAAAATAAATTAATATCATATAATACTAGTAATTAAGTTTACATGGAAATCTAGGATGGAAATCTATGACATCATTCATGTATGTTATTAAACAAGACAAAATTGGAAAATATTATATTTTTTGGTATAATTTTAAAGTGATTTGTCTATTATAATGTAGTGACTCGGGTTTTTGGCCCTGTCAGACTTTGGAATAATTCTATGAATAATTCCAAGGCTAGGCGCGAAGACGGCGTGCGATTCCGAGGCCCGGTGTGACCGGAATTAATTTTATAAAAATATTAAGTATTTCTATACTTTGCACGAGGCGGTGGTGTGATATCTACTAAACGGTAGCTCAGATCGAGAATCCGAGGGCACGGTTGCGTCCGAAACGTGTCGTTTACCCTAGGCGAGGTGTAAACTTTGTGGACGCGGGCCTGCGGTGAGAAACGCCACAAGGGGCGTTTTTGTAAATAAGTGGAAAAGTTGGTTTATGTGGTTCGGCTCAAATAACTTCTGAACGGAGTCTCGGATCTCAAACCCGAGTTCGCCGTTACGTTCGGAATGGTGCATTTACCCTAGGGGTGACCTTAACTTTGTCCACGTCGGGCGCGAAGTCGCAGGCGTGGCGTTAACTGGGGGTTTTTAAATTAAAAAAAACCTATCTCATTCTCTCCTCCCTCTCCCACCCACGCGCAGCAGATGGACACCCTCCTCCCGACCTCTGTTCTTCGCCGATTTGAGCTCCGAGCGTCCTTTTTCAGTGTCGATCATCAGCAGATCGAGCTCCAGCGCGTCGCAGGCGTCGTTCTGCACCCGAAGCTTTGGTGATCCGCCAACAGGTAGGCGGTTTGAGTTTTAAAATTCCAGACCCCGTTAATGCTTCGTTTTTTTTCAAATCATCATAAGGGTTGTGTTGTTCGGGTCCCGAGCTTTCCGAAACTTTTTTCGGATCTGAATTTGGAGCACCGGGGTGCTCTCGGTGGCTCCCGGAAGATTTCCGGCGAAAACCCAGTTTTCCGGCGAGACCTGCCACGGCCATGGCGGAATCCGGCGAGTTCCGCGGCGGCACGGCGGCGGCGTCATGGTTTTCGGATCTGGCAGGGCGGAGTCCGGCGGCGGCACGGTGGTTTCCGGCGACCTTGCGGTGGTCCGGCCAGATTGTTCCGGGGGTTCTTTAAACCCCCGTAACTCGCAAACCGTAACTCCGATTTGCGAGCCGTTTGCGGCGACGTGTTCCTTGAATCAATACGGACCTTTTGAACTCACTTTGAGAATTTTTCTGAGTCGGGAATTGTGCCCGGGGGCTTGAAATGTTGAGTAAAATAATAATATTTTCTTATTTTACGACTTCAGGCCATTGTAACTTCTACCCGGAGCGTCCGATTGACGTGTCGTCAGTGGAGTTGAGACCCTGATAGTATAATAGACTTTTTGAGATGGTTTCCGGGTGTTGGGACTGATAACGGGATGCAGGCCCCATGAGGCCGGGTTTTGACGTTTGCGGAGAAAGACAACTTTCGCACCTGGAGTCTGATTTTGACGGATGAATAGTCGATCCTATGTGTTTTTCTGAGAGGATCGCAATGGTGCAATCTGTTCGATGATTTTTGGGATCGAGGCGTGGGCCCTGCCGGAGCTGGCTTCGGTGAATAGTACCTTTTTCACCGGGTGTCCATTTCGGACGAGCGAGTAGTCGATTATTCTTGTTTTTCCAAGGGGATCGTCTTGGTATGGTCCGCTCGATGGGTGTCGGGATCGTTGTGTGGGACCCGCCCGAGCTAGCTATGGTGAATAGTGCCTCTTTCACCGGTGCTCCGTTTCGGGCGAGTAAACAGCTTATCCTGTGTGTTTTTCCACGTAGATCGCGATGGTGGCCTCGGTATTGGCCTTGGATGTGCACAGTGTGGCGTTGTTGCGAGTCACTCGGGTTAGCGATGTTTTGGACCAGCAGTGGTTGAGGGTACACCCTTGGTTCGTTTCCACGAGGGTTTGTGTGGCATCACAACCTTCGTATATATTTTTGATACTCTCGATGGGATGTTTAAACTGTTAGAGTTGTGGCATCCCTCCGGTGGGCCCGGAGCGGGATCCTCTAGCATCTTTTCCCTAGATCAGTTTCTTGGTATCGCTATGACCGCTTATTCATGGGCGGTGATCCCCTATCTACCTGGGTAACCCCATAGGGTTTGTGGCATCATCCGGATTAGGATCCCCTACGCGGTGGGCCATGCTTAGTAGGGTTGTGGAATCATCAGGTATACGATCCCCTGCTCAGCATGAGGTGTATATTAGGGTTTCAGTATCGTTGGTTATGCGATCCCCTACTCATCACGTGGTTCCGATAGGGTTGTGGTATTTTTGGTTATACGATCCCCTACTTAGCGCGTGGTTTTGGTAGGGTTGCGGTATCGTTGGTTATATGATATCCTACTTAGTGCGTGGTTTCGGTAGGGTTGCAGCATCGTCAGTTCAATCCCCTACATCATGAGTTATACCAGATAGGGTTCCGGTATCGTCGTGACCACCTTTATATGGGCGACAATCCTCTATCTTAGTGACGTGCTTCTGTCGAGCGCCAGGTCGGGTTGTGGTATCCCCCAGCGGATCCTGGGTGTGATCCCCTATCTATGAGAACTACCTATGCCAGATCGGGTCGTGGTATCCCCCAGCGGACCCTAGGAGTGATCCCCTATCTGAGATCTTCATCTACCGGAGTGGGTTATGGTATCCCCTAGAGGGCCCTAGGAGCGATCCCCTATCCGAGGAGTTTGGTGGTCATGTTGTTTCAGTGAGTTTTCCTCAGTGATGCTATCCGACGAGTGTGATCTCTCAGGTGAGCGTTTGAGAGGTTTGTGTGAAACCCAATGTAGTGTATCTCTCGGATGAGTGTCATTTGGGATGACTGTGATCGTGTGGTATACCCTTCGAGTTGTGGACAGTTGCTGGTGACGAGGTCGGTACCTCTTGTGGCTTTGGGCCGTGAGCTGAGTATATTTGGATTGTTCAAGGTGTATATATGGGCATACACCTGAGCTAAGATGGCTAGTTGTGTTTAGCCAAGGATGGTCACGAGATGGAGTTTCTCTCTCGTCTGGGTTCCCTCTGTCTGGGATGAGAGGACTGTTGCCTTTTAGTTTCTCTCTTTGGTTTTGGGTTTTTGGGGTGCCTACTGAGTATGTTTATACTCACCCCTGCACGGGCTTTGCCCGCACATGTTTGTGTCTTGTGCAGACCACATGACTTTTGACGGAGTCCCAGGAGGACCCGGAGCAGGCAGAGCTTAGTGAGCATGTTTGACCGGGGTGTTTACCGGAGTTGTGCCGAGGAGCTTTCCGGCGGGTGTTTGTGGCAGCGTTCCCCTTCTTTAGAGCTGGTTGGACACACTTGTAGTTTTCTTTTGGTGGGCCTTGTTTTTCCCTTTTGTACTTTTTCTGTTACACTCTAGTTTGGGATAGTTTGTATGCATGCATTTCCTTTTCAGTTTTATATAACTCTGCACTGTTTCATGGAGGTGTTTGTGGGTGCGTGTTTACAGGTACCTTAGGCTAATGCCTCCCTTGTGTGTGATAACCTACTCGGCACTAGTTGCCAACCCCTGGCCTATTGGAGGCGGGCTTGGGGAGTCGCGGCTTGAGCCCCATTGGGTCGGTTCGTGACATATAATATGATTATAAAAAATGTATAATGATATTATTTATATTTTAATAACTTCATGAATCATATTTTTGAAAAGTTTTATGAAAAAATATAGATATGAAATGATTACATAGAGTATAATAATCATGTTTAGAACTCAAATATACTCTGGTAGATCCTTTTGTAATTGAATTATTTGGGACAACATCTTTGGGACTAAAACATGAAAATCATAGAAAATTAATTTTTAGGAGTTATATGGGTATTTATTGAAAATGTAGTGAAATGATTATTTTTGGAAGAGGTATAATTGAGATCATTTTTAGGTGAAATTGATGGATAATTCATTGGAAACATATGCTAAGTGAGGTATAAACATGTAATAACATTGAATTTATAAGTGATATGTGAATAAATAATTGTTATATATGTGGTATTAACTTTTAAGAAAAAATATTAATTATAGAAAAATTCTCTATTATTTCTATTATAAAAAATATTATCCACTTCATATTACCCCAATATACATTATTTAAATATTTACCTTCTTAATTTATTTACTAAAAATATATGGCTTCCATTCATACAAAATAAGGGTGTTGTGATTCAATGAATTTAACACATGTAATAATATATATTTTCTAAGAATATGAAATTAACTTTTAAACAAAATACATGAAATTAATATAAAAAACCCTTTTTCGTGAAAAATGACATCATAAACATTAATTATTGTTAGAATTATTTATTATAAATTAATAATTAAATGAGAATATATATATTATATAAAAGGGTCCTCATTTAAAAGATATCAATTTATTTCATGATATACTAATTAAAAAACACATAAAAATAATCAATTGAAAACAACTGTTTTAAATTTACCGTGGTAACTAAATTTTATGTTGGTAACATATTATTTTTCTAAAAAAATTAAAAATATTATATTATTTGAACACACTTGATATAATTATGAAATATATATTATATTATTTAATTTCTAAATATAATAAAATTAACAAATAACACATGAAATCAATTTTTAGAAAATTTATTCTTATTTATTTCGAACTAAAATTTCAAAAAAAATTACTTATATATGTATATATATAAATCAAAAATATATATCACTAATAACATTATTAAATATTTCCCAATTTATTTTATTAAGATAAAAAATAAAAAATGGATAAAAAATTGTTCATGGAAAAATATCATTTAATAACATAATGTCAACCTCATACTATTAAAATTCTTTATTCATAATCAAACCATTTAATTTTATTAATAAATTTTTAGTAAAATAATTCTATAAAATTAAATAATACATCTATTCAATATTTAATAATAATAATAATAATACATAAATCATAATATATATATTTTTATAATAATTTTTTTAATTATATACTATATTTCTATTTCAATATTTGTTAATTTTGAATTGTAATATTTTTATTTTTTTATGTCTCCTGTATATCAATGATATAGTTATATATCATATTCCCATATTACCAATAACAATATTTCCAATTATTATATAAATAATATTAAAATTTTCTTTATATATATATCCTTATAATAAATATTAGAACTTTTCATCATATTAACTTAATTGTCACATAATATGTATTGATATTGGTTCCCAAATTAACTAATTTCTAATTTTCCAATGTATGAAAGTGTTGAGTTGGAGTTTAGGGATTTTTGTCAATTTATATGTTTGTTCTCACAGTTGAATGATAAATATGAATGATCTATTATTTTTTCCTTATGGTTGATTAGTTTTTTATAATAGGTGATTGGTTCCTTCCTATGATTGATCAATTTTATTATGGTCTATTAGATTATTCTCAAGGTCAAAAAGATCTATCATACAGAGGATATTATTTTGTTAACAGTAGATTTATTTTTTATCATGATTGATAAGTTTTTTCTCATGGTTGATCGGTTTTTTATACTATTTATCAATTTGTGATCCAAACTGATTAATTAATTCATGCTATTGATATGATTGATTTCATGGTCAGTCAACCTATACTCACAGTAAATCTAATCCATCTTATGATTGATCAGGTTGTTCTCAGATTTGACCAATTTATTCTCATAGTCAATCAATTTATTTGAATGGATTATTAGGTTCTTATCACAATAGATTTCTTCTCACAATAAATCCTTATTGATGGTCTATCTCTCTTTATGGTCAAATAGTTCTAATGGTCTTTCCAATAGTTTTCATAAAATCCAATTTTTCAAAATTAATAGATTTTTCTATAATAACAGAAATGTATAATTTAATGTTAAATATTTTATATGAATTTCAATTAAATGATTTTCAAAAAAAATGCATTGATTAGATATAGTATTTTAATTCCTCAAACCTAGTGGATTGAATGGGTCCTTTGTGTTTTAAATGAAACTAATGTTATGATAAAAAAACATGTAATATGGTATTCCTTAACTTATGGAGGATCATCGATAAATATTATATATCATATTAAAAATATTGGATGTCCTCTATTATATTCATTGCGTGTTTCATTCTACCATGAATAAACTATAACCTTATTCATAATCTAGGGATTCATTTACCAATAATTTGATTACATCATTATTTTGTTTCCAAGTATGTGTTATAACTCACTCACTTAGTTATTTCCCATAGTAGTGTGTCATATTTTGAATGAGGACGTCATCTTATTTTTAACTTTTTTTGAATACCATGTATTGGATAATCTTTATGAGGTAGGAAATTATTATTCTATTTTATTTAAATTATACATCCAATTAAAATAATTTTTATTTCTATTTTTTGTGTATCACTGATTTGATAATGATGTTAATTAAACACATTAATTTTAGTTAAATGGTATGGGGTGTTTTCACATATTCTAAAAATATTATTATTATCTATAAATGATGATTGTTATGTATATTTTTTTGATATAGTTAAGTGCATGTTGGTACTATTGTGATTTTATTATCTCTAAGAGTGGAATTTTAACCCTTGTATTGATTTTTTTTAAACCCACCACTCATAAAATGAATAATATGTATATTCAGAAAAAAATTTGTTTCCCTTGAAAATATGGAAATGTATAAATATTAAATTTACATCAAAATTATTTCTATAAAACCCCTTATAAATGAATTGTGGTAATATATGTAGTTTTAATATACTCTTTAATTCAACCAATGTGATTTTTTATACTTTTGGTGGTGTGAAATCTTGGGGTTGGTACATTGATGGTGGTGACTAGTTCATATATGAGATGTGTTTGTATACTAGAAGTGTCAGGGTAGATATTTTTTATTATTGTAATATGATGGGGTAATGTGAGATGCCTTTTTATAGTATCCTATTAATAATGGATTAAGGAATTGGTAATAATAAAAGGTTAATAGTGTTAAAAAGAATTTATATTTTAGTATCATAATTAATGAAGAAAATGTCAATAAAAGAGAGGTGATCATAGATGTAAATAAAATTTACTTGTATATTTAGTGATTTTCTTAAAATATGATGTTAAATTGTTGTTTATGTTACAATCTAAAAGTTTCGATGAATCTATAATTAAAATATATGAAAATATGGGCTATGTATGGTCATTATATGGGATGGGTTGCATCTAGTTGGTGGTTTCCAATGGTAACATTAGTATGTTGTTGACGATAAGGAGAATGTTATTAAATATTGAAGTGAAAGATTTAGGCCAGCGTTGTGTTCTATCTATAATAATATATATAAACATTCATCTGTTTTCATGTAACATTCATACACAACCCACCTATATTGAGCATCGTGTACAGCCACATATATATTCTGTGAGTAATGTTCCCTAGCATTTATATAGTTATGACGTGATGGATTATTACCATATATTCCTCACTCTTAATTTAGAATTATATTTTTGAAATGTCACAGTTGGTGGTGGAGCATATGCCATGATGATGACATAGTTGGTGGAGATCCCATATGACTGAAGAATATTATATATAGTAGAGACCATTCATTTTTCAAGGTGAACACAATGTTGATGTTATTCACATTCAAGATACCCTACTTCCTCGGTTATAATGTTGTGGCTAGATTTGTAATGATGTGGTAGTGTCATGAGAGATGAGAATTATGAAATTGTTGACATCATGAGATATTGGGACATGCTGGTGGATTTGGTATGTTAGTTTGAAACCATACCAACATAACATATAGTTGGATACAAGGTAATAAGATAAAATGGAAGGGATGAGAGAATAATACATTTGACATTGGGGTGTGAGAGTATAAAATCAGCTTAGAAGTGGATGTGAGTGCTTCAATAAATGTTTTCATGATGTTATCTTACTAGTTTTTTTATCCTTTGGGTAATCTATTGTGAGTTTGGGTTGGATAAATGACCTCTTTATGTACTTGTGGGTACTATTATTTGTTCATTAGTGGTTTATTGTTCTGATTTTAGATTTTCACTAGATACCTTTTGTAAGATCCAAAAGAGTAAATGTTTTAGGCTCACCCAACATACACAAACTGATTGATAGGTTTCTAATAGGGTTATGGGGGCCATTTTTGGAACTACTATCATGGATATTGAATCCTTTTTTTGAATTCTTTGTCTTAGTTTTCATTTTGGTATTTACATAGGAGAATTTGTTTGCTGTTTTAAATACACATAGTGGATGGTTATATTTGTTTTATCTTATGTGATGTTTTTTTTGTGTTTATTCATATTTACTCATGATTTATTTTATAAAATATGGAAATGCATCCCATTTGACCATTTGAAACCCTCAGGGATAGTCTTAAACCTAAGGCCTACTAGTGGTTGGACTCGAGTGTCATAACATACTTTCACTACCATACAAGAAGGTAATAGGTGGGGTGGGGGTTGTGATAGATTAATTTCAATGTTTTTATATGAGAGATAATATGGATTTTATATTTAGGTATAAGTGATTCTTTCATGGGAATGGTAGAGTAACAAAATTAATCTAAAAAAAGTTTGTGATATAGGAAATGGGTTATTCCAGGACACATGCGTTTAGGTCCCCTTGTGATCTAATTTAATGAACCTAAGCTTAATAAACATCATATTTGAGATAATGATAACGGCAGGGTGGATACATATGGGAGGTATATTCAACATGTTTGTTCATGTTTTTGATTTAACAAGGTGTTTTTTTGGAATTAAAAATTAATTAATAAATAAATTATAATAAATTCTATGATTCCAGGATAGGCATCCATCACATGTGTTTTTAAAGAGATACCTCATGGTATATAAATATTTTTGATTTGTATTAGATATTCCGTAGTCTCGTCTAGTCGATTGTCAAAGGATCGATCCAATAGTGAATGACAAGATATTGAAGAGGGTGTTGTATGATTTCTAATGTCATAGTCATTAAAATTAAGAGAAGATTTTTTTTGATCTAGAGATATAGAATTGGCTAGAGGATCGAAAGATTTACAATATATTAATTTAGGGACGAGATGATTACATGGTTACATTGGTAGTCAAAAAGAAAAAGAGAACGGTTCACTAGTGGTGGATGTTTTACTTTGTATAGTGTAAGGAGTAAGATGTTTCATGGGACGAAATTTATATAGAGTTTTATATGGAATTATGATTATTAACGATAAAGGAATCAACCATGTAGGATCATATTTCCCTTCATTATGGAGTCTTATCATGAAATATAACAGGATTAGTCTTAAGGGCCTCCTACAAATTAGTCTTGATCTATTTATAGATGAGGACTCTTGATAATTGTGTCTGTAAGAGGTTCTGTGTCTAATGATCAAATATTCTTTCACCTCATATTTTGTTCTTACATATTTTCAATTTCATAAGAAGTGGGATGTGATTTAGAGGATTCACTCATATTTATGTTTTCATTGAGATGGAGTATAAAAGAGAATCTCAAGGAGAAGTGTTCTAGATAATGGATTACAGATGTTAGGGATATTAAGGTTCTGATTAATAGAGAGTCAATAAAAACTATATTCTTTGAACCTTTCTCAGATTAGTATTTATAAAACATCTACCAAGAGTTTACCATTCAATTTATATGATGTTGGATGTTATGGTAACCATTATAAATAATGTTCCAATTGTCAGTGAGGTTGGTACGTTTTGGGTGGTCATGCCCCTCTCCATCCACAACTAGAGTAGAGGCAAGAATTATTTTTTTAACAATAAATTTGTGGTGGAGCTCGTATAGGTCAGAAACATGATTAAAGTCATCCACAGGGATCCATAATAGAGCATGGCCAAAAAGGACATCAGAAACATGTAAAATGAGTTTGACATTGGAAGGTGCATCATATGGACATCCCAATACATGAGGTACTATAAGTCATTTGAGGTATGATCCGCTAAACAACTAAAATGGTTTTCACATTGTCTGATTCTAGATATTGTTTCCCTTTTATTTCACCCTCCATTGTCAACACATTAAGACTTTATCTAGAGATTACTCCAGTTTTCCTTTCCATATCTACACATGTTTTAGGCTGGGCTTGTTTTTTTATATATGTTCGGTATGTAGACTAATGATGGTGTATCATCAGTTTTTGGGGAGACTAGTTTTTTCCCTGATGAAACCATATGATTTCATCCTTATTATGAATTTGTTATACTCCATGAATATATTTCCGGACAATTGTTTTAGGAGACTATTGTTTTCCATTGTGGAGGTCCATAGAGTGGTGATCATTGGTGAGTATATTTATCACATGGAAAACAATATGGTAAATACTATTCTATCATGGTTAGTAGATTTTTTAGGGGTGAACATGTTGGTGGATATCCCAAGAGTTGTTGAGGAGTTTCTATATGTATTTCACGATTATTTTGTAACATTACAACATTGATAAGATATTGAGTTTTAGATCATGCCCTAACATTATGCCTCTATGATTTCATTGAATCCTTATCACATAACACCAAAGTATTGGTGTTAGTTAAAACAACATATTAGTGATTTTATACATATGTTCATTATTCTACCAATTGTTTCCCCTTGAGGAGATCCAATATTAACTATAAGAATTTGAATAGTTTTTTGATGATGTGAGTTGATTATCAGAAGTTTATTCATGTGAGGATGATGGGATATTTCAATATTCAGTGGATAGATGATCATTGTGAACAACCGAAGTGGTCTAGTTGGTTCTAGAAGAACTATATTTAGTCTAGATATCACCAAATAAGGGTGGTTGAGGAGTATATACCAAGTACTTATTTCCAATGTATATATAGAAAATTATATTTTGAGTTCATTTTATTAGGTGTGAAAAATTAACTATCTATGTTTATAGGTCTCAGGACCTTTATATTTTATGATTTCTGACATCATGCCCCCAAACACACACTTTTGGATTTAGTGACCTCAAAAAACACATTACATACTTTCTATAATACTAACAATATATTTTTGGACATAACTATACCATAATTACATGATATATAGAAAATATCATGTTTCATATATTCTAAAGACCTTTTAAGTTTATATGTTTAGTGAATTAGTAGAAAAAATAAACATTAAAATACCATATCTTTCTCTAAATATTGATATTTTTCACTATATAAGAAAATATTTAATCCCTAAATATTCTTTAATATATCCAAAAATTAATCCCATATGTTCTATCGATCTAAAAAAACCACCTAAACTATTTTTCATCATAACCCAGAGAAATAGAAACATAAGAATAATTGATCTCAAAAACTTAGAAAAGGAAACATATATCTTAGGTAATTATGGTATAAAAAAGGAATAAATACTATATAAATAAAAAATAAACAAGGTGAATTCATTATAAACATAAATTGAAATCATTCAATATCTATTATGATAAATAAAATCATGGATATGAATAATACTAATTTCATATTAATGGAATAAAAACTATCACACATTAAAAACTTATTGTCAAGGCCTTGTTTCATGACACCATCTAGTTCTAGGAAGAGGAATACACAATAAACCATCATTTTTCCTCATGATACCTATCAATGCATCGAGGGGATATGTAAATCTATGCCCCACCCATCACCAGATTAAGTCTAATGAATTAAATATAATCTTAAACAATATATTACATATTTTTCACTATGTAACCTCTTACTAAATAAAAATATTTCTATCCATATAATTAAATATATAGAATGTAAAAAAATAATCATCCAATATTAGAAATTTATTATATTAAATGATATGTATACTTTTCCACATATCAATAAAATGAATAACTTAATCATAATGAATCCAGAAAATATAGATGGATGTTCTGACAATACATAGTCATCTTTGTCAATAATCATCTATATTGGAATAAAAACTTAAAATAAAAAATAATTTTTCCCATTATAATAAGTAAATATTATTGTGAGGTGAACATCTTCAAATATTAATTTGTAACATTATATTTTCACTTCGTATAGTTTATTAGTGAAATATTTAAGTAAATTACTAGATAAATTGATCATAAGGAATATAGGGAATGAATGTGGATGGCTATAAAAGAACATTACTTTATTAAAGTAAAGGAAACATATTTGGATGTCTACATATATGAAATACACCCTTGAAAAAATATCATTTAAGATGATAACACAAAAAGGGGATAAGAAACAAAATTGTGTGGAATCACGAGTTGAAACCCCAATATGATAATATATATATATGTATATATATATATATATATGAATATTAATTATGAATTGTAAATCCCATCATATAAATCCTTTTGAAAATGATAAGGAAAACTGAACTTTGATAGGTCATAAGTTTTATGTTTGATAAATATAGATATTCTGATAATTCATGTGAAAGTTAATGGAAAACCCCTTTTTATTATTTTCTAATTACCATTGTTTAAAACTCATATAATAATTAGACTAATAAAAATTAATTTTTATGAATTTTTTTTTCTAAAATTGGATTATAACATACCATATAATATAAAGTTACAGTGGGCTAATAGATGCATAGAAAATAAAAGATCATGTTGAAACATTATAACATAAAGAAATGATATTTGAGTTATCAATATCCATTATGGTAAATATACTTTATGAAAAGAAAAACATTTCAAAAGTTGTTTATGTTGTAAAAATTTTTAAATAAGAGAATAAAACCAAATAAAATTAAAAGGATGAATGTACCCAACTTGTATAAAATATGTTCATGAATCAAATTCTATCTAAATGAACAAACATTAAATTACGAAATACTCTTATTGTTTTGGTAACACTTGAATTAAAATAAATTTAAAGAAAATAACATTATTTTCCATATTTTATCCCATTATTTATAAGAATATAATTTTTAGAAAATTTATGGGATGATAAATCAATAAAATATCGTACAATGGAAACATGGATCATAATGTGTAATATGTCCCAAATAATTTTAATTAAGACTGTGATAAACTCTATAAATTGAAAAAAAAATTAATCCAAATACCTTGAAAAATATATTATAATTGAAAATAAAATACCATCATTAAAATATTATTCCAGATATGATATCTCAAATAGTATTTTTATACACTAAATTAATGAATTTCGTTACAAAATATAAAATATACAATAAAGAGAGTAATTTTAGATGAAAGCCCTTCCCTCCATGCTAATTCATTCTAAAGATGACCCAAATGTCCTAAAAAATTAATTAATTTCATTAAATACATACCCGTAAACATTATTCATAATAAAAACCAGTTATACTTCTCAATTGTTCAATTCAATACATATATATATTAGTTAGTTTTTAACTATTTTTATCACCGATTATATGTCATGTTTATCACTTTGAAGTAGTTTTATAAAATTGGTGTTGGTATATGATATTTTCCAAAAATCTAGTATTATTAGAAAATATAATATACTATAATAGATTTTCTATTTTAGTTTTCTATGATATATCGTTTTATGTTAGTCTTGGTTATGATCCATAAGGATAGAATTGGTGAAGGGAATGTCTTAGTTATTTATAGAAAATAAAAGGTGATTTCGCAATTAATGAGTTAAATGTGGGTATAACATTACCAGAACCAAAAATTAATTTTTTTTTACAAATTTATGTCAAATTATACCATTATTTATGTTCTAATATTCACACAAGATATAAAGACATATTATTTTTTAAGTAGGAAGTTAAATCGAACCAAGATTGAACCAACCATGATTTATGGATTATTATATGGTGGATTATTATAAAATAATTACACCAAATGAATAATTATCTTATCTAGTGTTTATTAGTGTAAATATTATAATTGAAATGTAATATAAATAAAATGAAATTTATATGAACCCATTAAATATAATGAAGAGTTAATTTTTATCTATGTATGATAATTTTAAATGATTGAATTAATGATAATAATTTATTGACCATATGACTAATAATCTATCTTTTTTTATACCATATCATATATTTATATTTTCAAAATATATACAATGTTCGATAGCATACAAGTTATGACACAATAATTTTAAATGAACAATAAATTATTATTATTTAAATTTGATTGTTATAACCAAGCTATAAAATTAAAGGGAATGAATACTATTAATGATATTATGAAATTTATAATAGTACAACCTATTTCTAATGTACTAAATTATTTATTTTTAAACAATCACACAATTTTTAGTTAATTCATTTTACTCTTCAAAAATATGTTTTCATCAAAAAATAGTTTTTCTTTGATTTTAGGAGTAAATGTTATAATTAAATGTGGAAATTTTAGAAAACTTATTTGATAAAATTAATTTAGATTTAAAATTTAAAATTTAAATTGTATAAGGGAATTAATTTTTTTACTTTTTTTAAAATATTGATCTTCAAGTGAGTAGTGTAAAATTTTATTTTTTTATTAAAATTTTTATTTCCATTTTATCCATTTATGAAATAAAATTGTGTTTATTTACAATTATTCATGTTTAATTTTTTATTTTAATTTGAAATAATACAAATATGATTTTTGAAATTGAAATTATACTTGAAATAAATATTGAATATTTTATATTTTAAAATATTTCTTTTTTCAAAAACAAATATGTTCATAACGTCTACCTATTTAATTTTTAATTAAATTTTTAAGCTTATATGTTTTTAATTTTTAAACTTTAATTCAATTTTTTTAATTATGGGTTCCATATTTGTTAAAAAAAGAAGTTTTTACTTTGATTCAAAATGTATTTTATATTTTTTAATTTTTATGACATCAGTTTAGGGTAAATCTTGTAATTAAGGGTTAAAAATTAAATTCAAAAGAATATAAAATGTCCCTAACACATGCCTAATTTTTTTATGATTCTATTTGATCTATATTTTACCATGATTCAATTATATGTTCTTTTTGTTTTGTTTTTATGTGAATATGATCATTATAATAGTTTATTTTATGAAAAGTCGAAAATATCACACTCTTGATTTAAATACTATATCTTTATTAATATTGGGATAAATAAATGATATTTTCAGTTATAATTATAAATTATAAATATAAATAAATTATCTTCATAATGGTATTTCTTTAATATTATATTGAAGAAATTATTTTCTTAAATTCGTACACAATACTGATATAGTAAATATTAAATTAATGGAAAAATAAAATAAATGAAATTAAAGATATTAAAAGTAATATAATTTTAATGAATTTATTTTATAAAATATTTTTTTTATGAAAATATAATATCTTAGGGATATTTAAATTTATTATATTTTAATTCCTCGGTTGTCTTGATGTTATAAAATATCATTGTAGATAAAGAGATCTAAAATTTACATTATTGATATTTTCTTAAATGATAAAAAATTATAAAAATATTAGAATCATCCAAATGAAATTTGTATTCTTAATTACATCAACCATGATATATTTATGGGTCTTTTTTCATTAAATAGTATCATTATCAACCCTTAAATGGTAGAAAATAATTAACATTACAGTAATTGTCAAAAAAGATAAGATAGTGTTAAAACAAAATGATAAGGGTAAAATTATGATACAAACTTGTAAAAAAATTATTATATTAGAGAAATTAGAAAAATCCATATCCTATTTTATTAATAAGTTAGTTTTGATCCTTTCTTAATTAAAAATTTCTTTATATTAAAATAATATATTAAAATTTTTTAAGTGATCCTCTTGTCATATCTTATAAAATGAAATCACTCCTATTTAAATCACACTTCAGGAAAAAAAAATTTATTCCTACCATGTTCACTCACTGGAATCCATAACCGTATTCTAGAAATATTTTTTAGGTGCAATACCAACCCTATAGGTCTTAATGTTTAAATAAACATAGAATTTCCAAAGTAGATGTATAGTTTTAACTGAATGTCCTTGTTTTGTTTATTCCTCTACAACCCTCAAATATTATTCTATAATGATAAAATAATAACACCAATATCCTCAATATAATTAGTTTTTTTCTATTAATTTAATAACCTATTTCTAAATATAAATACCTTTTAATAGAAGAGTAATTCATCAATCTTGTGTATGCCAGACTACCCCTATGCAAACTGATGTAATTTTCATTCAATCACACACTTTCATGACTAATTATGATTATATAATTAATATATATATATGATATTAATGATATATTGATCAATCTTCAAATATAATATATCATTTACTTTTTTAATATTTTATTCACTAGAAATGATATCATCGCCCATCCATACATGTGGACTACCTCTTCCACAAAGTGATGTGATTTTTTCATTACCACATCTGATGGAAAATATATATATGTATAATTAACAAAATAATACTATATTTATTATCATTATATAAATATAGAGTCATATGTACCTTATTTTGATAATTATCATTGAAAAATGTTAACGTTACTCAATTTCATGCACGACCTACTATCTCCATGATTGTTATAAAGTTCATTTTTTAACCATATTGTGTAGATGGATTTTAAATTATAATTTTTTCATAAAATTAATAATTATTTAATGGTTATTATTATTTATATGGTTGATTAATGACCACTTTTACCATATAAAGAATATATAATTCATTTTAGATGTATGAACCAAATATCGTTAAAATTTTCGACATGAATTTAATTGATTATGTAAATAGACATAATAGGGTAAGAGATAAAATAAAAGGAATCATAAGCAATGAAAATGGTTTGTATGAAATTAAAAAATTATCTTATGTTTATTATTCAATATTATAAATAACGTAAATGATGATTTAGACTCTTGGTATTAGACTTTATTTTAAAAATCATCTTAATGTTTCCCATAAAAATATTTTTTTATTCCATAACCATATTTTTAATGTTATTGATGATTTCATATGAACATAAAATATTTATAATGGAAATTTTAGTTCTATTTATACTTTCATTCAATGGGTTTTTAAAAAATATTTTCTTTGATTTTTTTAACATTATTTACAAAATATATTTAAGGAATGATTTATTTTTAAATATCATGTAATAACAACCATTACCACATCCATAATAATTTTTTGGATTTTTTGATATTGTTATAATATTTGATAATTTATTTAATTAAAACACCCCTTCCAATTTTATGGTTATTTTAAAAAAGGCCTTTAAATTTGAATGGACTCATCAATATCGAAAATTCATTCCTTAAGGGTGGAGAGAACATTTTTATGATGCATGATATTTATATTCTCTTATGGTTCTTTGAAATTAGTTATAATGATGGTTGGTTCCATTATAAGGAAGGTTGGGTGATCCCATTATAGATTTATAATGCATTTGGTAAAGTAGTGTAGTTAACATATCAGTTTTGTTTGAAGATATTATAGGAATATATTACAAAAGTTATTACAAGTAATACCTTGATGGGAATTTCAAGTGTGATTGTGATGATTAAAGTAATAATGATATGAAAATGATTCCTCATATTAGCTACATGATTTATATATGATTTTTATGAATTTTAATGTAAATATAATTATTTCATTAGGTAATGTAATTTATGTTAATATTTATAAGGTAAAAAGGTTAATTTTAAAATAAATTATAATGAGTTATTCAGGATTCCAAAGAAAACTTATGATATTTATTTTTCCATTAGGATTGCTTCTGAAATGTTTTAAGAAAATATTTTTTAGGTGAAGTATATTTATTTGGTAATGAAAATATTTATTTATATATATATATTTATTTTGACAAAAAAGTTAATTTTTTATATGTATTCATGGAATAATGGTTCCTTTCATTATTTTTGTGTTCCTTACTGAGATTTTTATGATCAGACCATGTTTTAAAATATTTCACAGGTCTTAAGGATGGTTAAGGGAAAATATGCATTGAAGATGAATGACTTGATGATTTTTTAGGAAAAAAATCATGTTTTAAATTAAACATTTAATATTATTAAAGAAAGTATACTGAGTAAAAGTTTCTCATTTTTAATATATGGGGTTGTTATGTAGGATTTATGACCTAATACTCTAGAAATATAAACCTAAAATAACTTTGGTAATGAAATAAGATGAATATTAATCTATAGAAACTAGATTAATTATTGTTTAATTCTTGGTCCTTATATTTGGTATTAGAGTTTCTATTATATAACTTTAGAAAATAAGATGTTATTGGAAAAAGTTAACATTCCACTATAACCATAAGGATTGGTAGGTTAGGTTGAATCGTAGTTGTTATTGATAAATCAAAATAGATTTATATAACATTATTTATAATATTTTAGTGGGTATAAACCATATAAGATGATTTATTATGATTTGGTTAATATTCCCAAACTAACCTTTTTGGGTTTAAAAGATGGTTTGTTCTAGTGAGAAAAAATGTATCAATGGATATGACAGAAAATGTGCTGGTTGTTTAAATGTGAAACCGATAAAAAGGAGCGATAGTGTTAACTATTATATTTATTCTTAACTAGATATTTGAAGTATTGTTTAACAACATAAACCATGGAGAGTTTTATATAGAATCAAATATGAGATAAATGAATCCTTGTGGAAGTTTATGTGACAATTATCTTAATGTAAATTATATTAAGTGACATATGTGTTGTGAATGTTGAAAGAAGAACCCACAAAAATTACATAAAAACATAAATATGTTTTATATTTTATAAATTTTTCCATAATTATCTAATGTACTTTGGAAAAAGGAAGCATTCCATTAAATCTGTGAAGGGGAAAAGAGTTCTTTATAAGGTATTAGTTTAATTTTTAACATGTTAGGAGAATGGTTAAAATGAAAATTGATTTCCCAGTGTGAAGGCTCATGAATGGGATCAGTAATACCTTATGTTGTAGTAATACCTAATGAAATTAAAATTGAAAACAATGAAAATTTAAAGTATATATGAAATTTATGTTGACTTTCATGGAATATGTTTTGACCTTGTAAAATAATAGCAATTGATTTATATTTTTTTCATGAATAAATTATTTAAGAATAATATTTAAAATAATGCTCAATGGATTATGAATAACTCTGAATGATTAATATTTCTAAATATAAGAGAGTCATGTGTAATGTTAGATTTAAGGATTATCATATTTTTAAAATAATTAATTCAGTTCTATGATGTGAGAAATTTGTGTGACATTTATTGAGTTTTGATATATGTTTGAGGTAAATAAAGCCCTTAAATTTATCATGCGAAAAATAATTATATGCTGAAGAATGATATTGTCAATTTTTTGACTTAAGTTAAATGGTATTAAAAAATATTAGGGTGTATGTGATCCTTAATTTTGAGGTAATTATGGTTTATTAATTTTTGGTCGATACAAAATGAATGGTATGAGATAACCTATGAGGTTATAAAAATTCATTAATGATTAATATATTATTGTTATTTTTTAGGATGTTTATCTCATTTTTGAGAATGTTATAAGGAATATATTAATATAATTTTATAAAAATTGAAACCAAAGTTTCGACAAAAAATATTTGCATATGGTAAGGCCATGAGTATTGAACCCACAACCAAAGGGAGATAAGGGTGCATCACCTACCACTAGTCTAAGTTATGCCCCGGTTAGTAAAACATTGTTATTCATTATTTATATTATCTAACAGATAAAATTTATGTCCATTTTGTAAATAAATTTTTTATTATATAGATTAACCTGATATTTATATTGATTTTGGGATTATTTGATTAATGTTATTTGGATAATAGATCACTATTTATAGAACCATATATTATTATTCTAAACAGAATATTATAGGATTTTATTTGAGGAAAAAATATTGAATTACATTTTTTAAGAATATATGATTTTAATGTGGATTTATGGAGCTTCTGGTTATTTAGGGGAATGGTTAACAAATCATGGATATTACATTATTTGGTAATATAATTTTTGAAATGATACATTAAGAGTTATTTATGTTAGTTAGATATAAATTATAAATTAATCTTGTAAGACTATGTGTTAAATTAATATTTTAAGGCTACCTGATCAAATACTTATAATTTTTTTGATTGAATATTAGTCTAGAAAATTTTTATGAATTTTAGGTATAGATAGTTATTAACTGATCTTAGTTTATTTTTTCAATTATTGTTAAAAATTTTAAAATATAGTTGTGTTTTATTATATGAAGGTTTATTTATTTTGGGGATTATATTTTATTTTCCTAACCCTTTGGTTTTGGTTAATGTTAAAATGAAAGAGTAATAGATTATTATCCATTACTTGAATATGTGATAAATAATATTTTTATTCTAGTGATTTTGGTATGAAATATTCATCTTATATACTAATTATTTATAGAAAAATGATGATTTTTAGGATGAAATTCACTAAAAGAAGAAACTATTCATAAAAAATATATATATTTCATTATGTTATTAGTATATGAAGAAAAAATATTCCTAAACATGAGGAAATGATTTTTGAAACAAAAATATTTTCCTTTTACTTTTCATAAGGAGAAATTAGATATCTTTTAACCCATCACAGATTTATAGTTTTTTGATTGTCAACTTTCTCCATGACTTGTTCACTATAAATCACTAGAAATCCATAGTATTTAGGTTTTTCTTCTATATCCAGGATTTCACATACCACTAATATTAATCTATTTGGAAACATATTATCTATTATTTTATATTACGTAATTACATCCCTTTCTATCTTCCCAAGAGGAAGCTTCATTTTCCCTTTTAATGATGTGGGTTTTCAACAAAGGTATTTTTAAAATTGAGGAATTGGTTACGAATGAATAAAAATTTTAAGGATGAAATTTCTAAGGGGGGTTAATGTAATATCCCATGAATATAAAAATAAATACTCAGTTTGATAGATTTCATGATAAAAAACACTAAGATTAAATGAATAATGAATTATTTTAATTTAAATGATATCATTCTAACATAGCCTTTAAATTATAAGAAATTTATAGTATTAACTACCTTAAAAATATATATGATTTTCCTACTCATTGTTAATGTATTAATTATTTTTTTTAGTAAACACTCATTTTTTATTGAAGTCATTTTATTCTTCCAAAAATTTTTTTCTCCATAAAGGTGTTTTATTTCTTTTCAGGTGTGACATTATATAAATTTTTTTAAAATTTTATGAAATGTATTTTAAAAAGTTAATTTCATTCTTGAATTCATAATGTGAAAATTATCATAGGATGAGTGTTTTTATAATTTTTTGAAAAGATTTATTTTTTAATGAATACTAAATAATACTTTCTAAAAGCTCAAAGGACTTAGATTTTTATTAATTTTTTGATAATACCCCTTTTAAGGGTTGAGGGGGAACCCTTACATGAACTGTAGGACCAATACCTATGGCCCATATATAACCAAATGGTCCTAAAGCATAAGGCCCAATTCATGACCTTAAAGACCCAAGATCTGACAAACATGAAACATCCCCACCCCAGCATCTACATCTTGTCGATCCAAGTCATGTGTGGTATGGTAGAGTTTATTCATAGTCACTGTGGAGCAAACTACTTTTGCCCGAAAGGTCATTGGTGGCCCAAAAACCTTTTGGCTTGAATTCCCTAGATGGGTCGAAGGCCCTTGGTTGCCCGAAGGCCCTATGGCTCAAAGGCCTTTGGTGGCCCGATGTCCCTAAGACCCGTGGGAACAAACTAGTTTTCTAATGGTCCAAATAAGATGAATAATTATGGATAATACATCACTACACAGTAACTTCTATTTTACTTCTATAGTATGAAAATATTATATATTTTAAAAGGTTGTTTTTTTGAAAAATTGTTTTCCAACTCTTTATGATGATTTGATTTTAAATTAATTTTGTATAATTTGGGTTTTAAATTTTTTAAAATGAATTAAATATTTTGAATCATAAGTCCTATATTTTTTATATAGCTTAATTATATTTTTAGTGAAAATGAATAGTAATATTAGTAAATTTTGTTTCCACAGTTAAGGATAAATCAAAAAAATTAAGGGTCAAAAATAAAATGATAAATAATATTAAATGAACCAAAAACATGCCTAAATCTTATTTATTAGGTACTATTAGTCTATATTATTCCATAGTTCATATATATGGCCTTATTAAATTTATATGGGATTATAACATTTATAATATTTATTTTGAAGAAAATTCAAAAATTCAACACTATTGTATTTAATAATAATATTATTATTAACATAGCGACAAACATGAGATATGTTTGGAAATACATATTAATTTTAAATAGAAATAACATATTTTCATCATGGTAATTTATTTTTAATTTTTATGTAATAAATATTTATCATAAATTCTTACACAACGATGATGCATTAATTATTCAATTAGTGGGAAAATAAAATAAATTTTATTAGAAATATTAAAAGTAATATAATTTGAATGAATTATTCTAATAAATGAATTGTATATAGTACTATAATTCTAATATTTATGATAATTGATTATAATATAATTCATGGGCTGTATAGATTTTATAAAAAATCAATGTAATTGCATAGCTCTAAAATTAACATTATTGATATTTTATGAAAATAATATATTATTAATTGATATAAAATTTCAAAAAATGAAATATTTTATCAAATAAATATATTATATTTAATTAATCATTAATTATCAATTTATTGGTCTTTATTAATTTTATTGTAAAATTATAAACCCTTATAAGGTGTAAAACTTTAATATTATAGTCACAGTCAAACAAATTAATAAAGACTTCATATAAATGGATAAGGGTATATAGGTGATCAAAAATTCTAAAAAATTTATTTTATGAGATTATTAAAACCCATACTCTTCCATAATTTTAAATAAACATGTTTGGAGAAATTTTATAATTTAAAATTAATATATGTTAATTTAAATTTTTAAGAATTTCCAAAAATGTACCTCTCTTCTCATATAAAAGGACTTCATTCTTTTTCATTACAAAATAGTCAATGATCCATTTTGTTTTTCAAATACCTTACTAAATCTATTATAAGATTTCATACCCTAATAATAGTGGTGTTTATAGGTATAATTCCAACAATAGATGGAATATTGTGTTAATCAATAGAGTTTTCTCAAAGAAGAGTTATAGTTCATGCCACATGTCTTAGTTTTATTTCTTCTTTCATCTCTATAAAATTTATTAAAACAATAAAAAAAATCACTGAAATATTTTCAATATATTGATATGTTATTATGTTGATACAAATAATGATAACTACCTCCATCCTCCATCAATTGGGATTGTAATTCATCGCTCATGTGTAAGGCAGACTACCGCCCCACGAACCAATTTATTTTGTTTTCCATCAACATCTCTCATGAATGGTTATAATGTTTTCATTAATTTTTAAATATTATATAAATTAGATATTAATAATTATTATTATATAATATATCATTTACTTTTTTAACATTCAATTCATTATAAATTGGATAACATCGTTCATTTGTTTGCATGGACTACCATCTATGTGAAGCGATGTGATTCATTTTTCATCAACACATCACATAGATAATATATGTAAGTATAATTAAAGAAATAATATTATATTTATGATATTTTTATCAGTATTTAAGGAAAACATTATTATTACCTTTCATCCATAAAAATCATTGAAAAATGGTAACGTTACTCATGCCTACGTATGGCCTACCTTCTCCATGATTGTAACATAGTTCATTTTTATAAACATTTTTAATTAATTTATTTAAATGTATAAATGATATTTAAAATAAATAATTATTTTATTATTATTATTTTTCTGATGGTGGGGTAATAAACACTTAGACCATATTCTATATACCTATTTCATTGGAGACATATGAATCGAATATCATCAAAACATCCAATGTTAATTTAACTAATTAAGTAAAAAATTCAGAAAGGTAAGAGATAATATTAATAGAATAATAAATGAAATAAAAAGTTCTGAATCAAGTAAATAATTATCCTACGTTTATTATTCAGTAAGATAATAAATATATGTGATGAGTTGGACTCAAGGTAAATGACTTTCTTTTAAAACTACACTTTTAATGATTCCCCTAAAACACTATTTTTCTTCAAAATCCATATTTTAAAATTTATGGATGTTTTTATACTTAAATAAAATAAATATAAAGTAAATTTTATATCTCTTTTGTAATTTTGTTAAAAATTATTGAAAATTAATATTTGTATTTAATATATTGTGTTTTTAAAAAAAATACCAAAATAATATTTTATTTTAACATATATGACGACAAAGAACATTCACTCTTACATGAACATTATATTATTTTTGGATTCCATTATAGGATTTCATTTTTTTCATTAAATAATTAACCTTCCTCCCTATGTAATGTTTAATTTAAATTTTGGTATTAAAATGAATTGTATATATCAACATCTGAAAAAAAAATTTAATGGGTGAAAAAACATTTTTATGATACATGATTTTATCTGTTGTTTTATTTTTATCGAGAATTAATTATGATGACAATTGGGTTTGTTATAAAATAAGGATGAGGATAATTTTATTTATCTCCAAAACATTGTGTAATGGGACTTACATAACTAATAAAGTTTCTCCTATGAGATTATTTATATATACTACGATTATAACTACAAGTATAACCATGATGGTAATTTAAAGTATAACTGTGATGGTAACTCTTGCTATTATTGTGATGGTCCTTCCTTTTGTATGTAATAATGATATAAAAGTTAAGCATCGAGTTTCCTAAATGATTTATCTATGATTTCTACGGTTTTTATGGAAATATTATTATTTGAAAATATAAATGAATGTATATTCTACATCATAAGGTTAAAAGTTTTAACATTTTTTTAAAAATAAATTATGTTTTCTCATGATTTCAAAGAAATTTTATGTGTTTTATTTTTCCATTAAGTTATATTAATATTTTTTACGAAAATATTTTGGCAAAGAAAGTGATTTTTTGGTGAAAAAAATGTTTATCTAGAGATAAAAGTATATTTATAAAAGAAATAATATTTATAATTATTCATTGAGTAACTTATTATTTATTTCATTTTATGTTCATTATTGTTATTTTTTTCTCATACCAAATTTTAAAAGGGTATTCAAAGGGATTAAAGATGGGTAAGGGGAAATAATACGGAAAGTTAAATGTCATGAAAAATTTTTAGGAAAAAATTTATGTTTTAAATTAAAAGTATTATATTGTGAAAAAAAATTTATTGAGATGATGTTTCATATTTATAATATATTTAATTATTATTTAATCATTATGAACTAACTCTCTAAATCTGTGAACCTAAAGGATCATAAAAAATGAATGAAATTGAACTCTAATCAAAATATAGTTGAATAATTAATGTTTAAGATCGATTTCTTACATATCAGGACATTGGTGAAACTAAATACATAATATTAGTCCATGAAATCCATTATTAGGTCCAACCATAAATGTTTTTAATGAAAATAAAAATGGAAATTTGTTCCATGGAGGTAGTATTCCATACCTATTCTTGAATGATAATTTAATTTTCCATAGAATGAGAGAAAATTATAATATGTTTCAACTTTTTAGAATATAAAATATGTTATAAATAAAAAAGTTATATATTAAATTCCTTACATGAAACATCCTTGTATTTTGATAAAGGAAAATGAATCAAATTTCATTATAGATGTGGTAGTTTTTACAACACATGACTGTTTTATTTTTTTTACATAATATAAAATGGGAAGGTATTTAATGAGTGTCCCATAAATTTAATAATTATAAAAGAATAGTAATGAAAATGGTTTTAATATTGTTAGATGGAAAATTTTTTTGAAAAATCAAATCATATAATTATATAGAGAAGATAAGAAGATTTAAATAACATATACCTCACTTCTGGGATTATATCTGTTGAAAAGGTGGTTAAACCCTTGATTGATGTTCTTTTGAAAATAAAATAACTCCCTTGTGGTGTATAATATTGCTTGTGAGTGGTGTGGTTAGAGTTTTTTCTATAATTAGTGGGTTTTGGCAAGGGAGTATGTTAGGATAACATTGTCTCCATTATAAGTGAAAAAAGGATGAAATTTATGTAAATACATAAAACATTTTCAATAATGTCATGTCACAATTATTGAAGGTGACTCAAAAATTTATAATTAATGGATGGGTAAGTGATAAGGTTGATAAAGGCCTCAAAAACTCATTCCAAGACACATTGTAAACCAGAATGTTCTCTTTTATTCTTGAATTCTTTACTTTTAGCATTTTAGCTTACACCGTGATACCTAGTTTTAACATAAGGTAATTTGATCATTATAGAAAAAAAATAATTTGGTCTATATTATATAATTGGAAACAATTATATTAAATTTTTAATAAATTCAAATTTATTTAATTTATTAAGGTTAAAAAATTTATTGTACAAAAATAATAAATTATATATTAAAAACCATTATTTAAAACATATTAATCATGTTCAAAAATATAAAATATGGGTTTGTAAATTTAAAAAAAATGTTTAAAATAATAATTTAAAATATGAATAAAAAACATGGTATTATAAAAAGGCTATTATAAACATGCTCACCTGCTAAGGGTTCTTGCAGAACCTCTGAACTTGTCCCAATCTTCTGCAACCAGTACTCAATTGGAGGTCGAGAACACTAGCCAAGCATGTTCCCCGACCTCCAAAATTGATAGAAGAACACCTAATCACCACCATGAGAGGTTGACCCTCTCTTTTGACCACCTTGCACACTTCCAACCTGCTGAATGCTTCCAAAACAACACTTCCATCCCTCGAAAGATGCACCACTTGTCCGCCCAGCTGACATGATAATTCCACTGCCTGAAGCTCTATTTCATTTCACTTATGATATCAGTGCTTGGTCCACTACCTCTTTAAACTTATTCAATTGAAATATATTCACTTGATACCTGATATCGTGTCTCATCCCATCCTAGAAATTCCTTGTAACTATTTCCTCATCCCCCTACAACACTCGAACAATGATTTGTAGGTCAATGAAGTAGCCAGCATACTCCATCACTGACATTGATCCCTGATTTAGGCTCATAAACTCTGTAGTCCACTCTTTCCTCAAAGCCTCTGGGTAAAAATGCTCCATAAACTTTTTCTGGAAATCGTTCCACAACATCCTCTCAGCATGCTCTGTCTGAGCCAGGATGTCCCACCAACGCTTTTCCTAGACCCACAATATATAAGCTGCCAACTTGGCCCGCTTCCCATCAGAAGTCCCTAGATGATCAATTATTGTCTATAAAAACTCAATCTAGAACTCTGCAACCTCTGGTCGACCCTCTCCGATAAAGGGTGGATGGTGTTGTAGATAAAACTCTCTGGTCATCTCAATAATACTCGGTGCAACCTGCCATATCTCTCGATCCATCATCTGCAAAAAACCATCTTAGTTCTCTTAGAACTGGTATTCTATAATTTCTCGTATCACCACCTTCTCATGATCCTCTACTGAATGAGTGTTCTCAGAAACATCCTCGTGTCGCCCAATTGGTGCTCAAAGTCATGGGGGTATTTTTCTACATTTTCAAACACGAGGTTTAGAACACACACCGTAAAACTTTCACAACCCTATAACAAGAAGGATATTCACTATCCACAATAACCCTTAACATTCTGAAAACCTCACCCCAACTATCCCTATCGCTGGACATGGTTTATAAGGGTTAAACAACTATACACCACCACAAGGTTCACACAAAATGTTAGAAAAAAACATTTTCAAATCATTGCAAACCATTAATTACACATATTTCATTAATTATCAATTTCCATTATATTATCTTCACCCACTAGCATTGTTTCATTTATAGCATTTTCCATTTTCAATTATTAAAATGCAAGGTGAATTTTATCTTTCCTACCTCACACAACTTGTGTGTGCTTATCATGATGCATGCCACCTATCTCTCTAGGTGACTACAATGATGCATGAATGAACAACCTCATGCCTTTGAGGCCATGAGCCAAATATTATAAACCATCACACCACACAACATGAGCATCGCCTGATTATGAAATATCATCAACTATAACATCACACAATCAATAACAACAATTCCCTCCCAGGGTGACTTGGGTTTTCCCTCATACATGGTTTAGATACTCCCAAGCATGATCTCATTACCAAGTCCCAACACATCCTAACTCCCATCTACCATCCCAAATAATAATATTATAGAGAAGGAGAAGAAAGAACTCATCTAATACCACATTGTAACGTCCCCAACCTAGAATCCACTAAATCGGTTCTTCAAGACGGGTATTTTGTAGAGAACCAAAGCTTGACATACATGGACATTACATTACTTTTGCGGAATACTTAATATATAACAAAAACTGACACACAAGGACCATAATAGTTTAGTGTCTTTGGAAACTCAAAACGTAATCTTCTAATCATGGTTAAAGATCTTCAACATCTCCCATAAAGATCTTCCCCTTTTGTTTTCTTACCTAAAACCTTTCTTTATATCCTGGGGAAAAGAAAACATATAAAGGGTGAGCTCAAATTCTCAGTAAGGGTAAGCATGGATAAAATAAAATAAATCATATACATTTGAACTTAAAAACATGAACATAATGTTTAAATAACAAAATCTTGAGAAATGACATAAAACATGGAAGAACATAAGGCATAGATCATAAAGAAACATTAATCATGATTAAATAGCATGGGAATAAAACATGTAATTGTGGAAACCATTCATCACTTGTTATGATTTCCATAGTAGCTAAGGCATTGCTGCCAAGACCATCTTAGTGGACAAAGTCCCTTTCTGAATCGAGTTCACTCCTCATTTCAGTCCTGTAACACTGAACCAGATTATCTTACCATTCCAGACATGTCTATCTCATGAGATATAAATATTTAACCAATGTATTGGAGGGAGATATACTTCCCACCCATCTCATAATTAAATCATTCTTACTTGTTCCACAAAATAAACATACATTATTCATAATAACCCAACGAATAAAATGGGTTTCATAAACATCATCCCATCATCACATAATCCATATAAAATAAATGGATATCATTTCATAATAAGAAAAGTAAAACCATGTAAACCATAGAGACATGATACTTGAAACATACACATATGAAATAATGTCATCTTAGATGAAAAATGGTTTTGATAAAACACTTGAAATGAATTATTGAGGAAAATATCCTTTCTTCTTCAAAATCATTTTCTTTTCGCAAAATGTCATCCAATTTTAAATGAAAAGGATTTTATTGAAAATAGTCATGAAATATTTTGGATTATGATTAATGAAAATAAGGCTTTATAAAATCGTAAAAATCCGTTCGTGCCATATAAGTTAAAAAAACATTCTTCTCGTACTTTTTCCAGAAAAGTCAAAAAAGTTCCTCGTAACGTAAATAAAGAAAGATTCTCTACATACCATGTAGTAAAAGTCAAAAATGGGTAAAAAGGACTTTAAACATACATGAAACCATTATTAGAAATCAGGGACATTGATGATAAATATAACCCCAGTAAATACTTACGAATAAACAATCTAGGATAAGAATGATATTGGAATAATTATCCCTTACCTTAGGTATGATATGCTTCGTACGTATCTGAACCTCCTGTATAATGATTTAAATAATGTCATTGACTTATTACAGAATCATATTAATTGTTATGATATAATAAATGTTTCACTTATGACTTTATATTACCCGTTCTTTTGTAAATCCCATGTTAAAGCAACATTTTGGGTAAAATCATTTCATTTATCGTATGTGTTTTGACTTGAAGTTCTTGATATTATTATTTATATCCTGATTTACATAATTCCAGAATGTAAAACATGATTTATATATAATATATATTCATAATATACATATTTATATTATAGATCGATAAAAAGAATAAAATACACCATTCATGGAGACGGTAGGCCGTACGTACGCATGAACGCAGTTTTCGTTTCCTTATTGAATTGAATGAAACTAAATAGATGACATACATATATATATACATAAATCCTGTAGAATTATTATCTCATATATTTCATTATTATTCATTATATAAATTATATGATCATTCATGTATGGTTAACATGGAGAATGAATCTCATCGCGTCGTGGAGACGGTAGTCCGTACGTACGCACGAGCGATGATATCGTTCCCATAATTATTGAATAAAATTGGAGTGGATGGTATAATATATCAAAATTAGTATGATGTTATAATAACCATATATATTTATTCTTTACACCATTATACCCATCCATGTAAGGTGTTGGTGGAAAACAGATTTCACCACGGTGTGGAGACGGTATTCCGTACGTACGCACGCGTGGTGATTTCATTTTCTGTAGGATGGATAGATGGTGAAATAGGGTTGTTTCATACTTATAATAATATATCAGTATTTTATTTATACTGATGTTATTACTTCATAATGAAACAACTAAATAAGAATAAGTGGAAGAAGAAATAAAGTTGAAAGAATTGGTAACAGACATTACCTCTTCTTTGAAGCGCCTCTTTGAGAACTCATCTTAGGGCACTAAAATTGGTCTTTGTAGAAGACCAAGACCTATAGGATGTTTATGGGAAAGTTTAGAAGATAATTTGGCAGCGTTTGGCTGAGTTTGAAGGCTCAAAGTTGTGTGAGGAAGAGAGGGAGGAGGTGCCCTTTTATAAGGGAGGAGAGGGGCACCTTTGGAAAAACTAAAATTTTTATTTTATTATAAAGTCATATTCGGTTTTTCATATCTCCAAATTGATTTATTTCTAAGTTAAGGTGGGTGTGGGTCTAAATACACTCATCCAATAGAATTTAGACAAGTTTAGGTTTCTATTTTAACCTTATCATTTAGATTTAACCCTAAGTTAAATAATTTTACTTTTACTGTGTCTTCTTGTTTTCTTACACTATAAGGTTAATAAACGTACTATAACAAGCCAAACGAACCCCAAGTTGTTTATTATTAATATATATAACCTTATCTAAGTCATTTTGCCAAACCTCAGATTTTTAGGAATAAAATAACAATTAATAATATAATATTTGTTTTAAAACATATTTTATGTCAATTTTGACACTATTTGGTAATCGATTTTTTTGAAAATCATAATAGAATTATTAGTTCGAATAAAGTTAATTAAATCAATAATAACATGTCATATTAACCTAAAAATTAGTGGAATTCATAAAAAGTCTCAAATTACCTTTATTTGGGTATTTATAACATCAATTATGTCAATATTTCATTAATAAGATAATTAATACATCATCATTGTGTCAAAAATAAATTAAATTATTTAATGTCTAAAAATTATAAATAAACTACCATTATGTAGGAAATCTTTTTATCTTTCTAATTAATTTTTATAGTCGAATTTATCTTATGTATAACCCTATATTAAATATGATTTACTTATTAAACTTTGATTTTAACTATTTTAACCCTTCTTTAAATAAATTAATATTAAATGTCCTAATCTAATCCAAGTGGGCCTAAATGGTTATATTTTATTCCTAAGGTTGTTTTTGGTCGAATTACACTTATCCAATAGAATTATGACATGTGTTAGGGTAATAATAATATCATTTTTACCCTTAATTACCCTATTTACTTTTAACTGTGGTAAATAAAAGTAAAAAAGTTATTATTCACCAAAAAATATTTTCATCTCATTGAACCACATTTTACTTACTGACATCAACCGTGTCTCTCGGATTTTAGAAATACCATTCACAAAAGTGGTAAAATTATGTTTTATGTAAATTTGCAAATTCTCCTTGGAGGTGGGTAAAAGACGGTCAAAAGTTCAATAAAAAATTTTTATATATCTAAAATTATTATAAAATGACTCCAATGAATTACATTGAACTTATATAGGTATTATGAGTCAATTTTGACCTAAAATAAATTTAAATAAAATAAATAATTATTTAAATAAAAAGTCGGGTTTTAAATAGTAACCCAGTGTTTTCAATATTCATCAAAAAGTGAAAGTTTTTAGAAAAATACCAAAATTTCACCTTAGGATAATTTCGATATTCCGAATCCAAAAAATGAAGTCCATTTTGAAATATGGAATTTAAAAAATTTCAAAAAGTGGTTATTACTATTCCCAACGGCTAGTTTTAATAATATTTTAATAGCATATCGTTGTTTAGTGAAACTCGGTATTGCGGACAACACACGCTATCGAGGAAGGTCGCGATTGCGTGTAATGCAGACAAGTTAGGGTTGCGTGTTGTGCAAGACTTCTTTGTTGTAACGTACAACACAAGACATCAATAAAATTAAAAAGAACATTTTTCATAAAATCTCAGGGTGTTACATATTTATATTGTCACGAACCGAATCTGGTCACCGCCAAAACCGGCACCAAACCCAGCCCGTGACATGACCCGAAGGGCGTTCCCTATCCCCACGGGCTGGCACAAGTGCCCGGGTATCATTAATATAGTTTTGGGAACGATTTACCCGAGTATGAAAGCATAAAACATTAAAAACAATCAAAAATATAAATCTGAAATTTTTGAGCCAAAAAAGACTTAAGTGAAAACCAAAACTGAGTACATTGGTTTAAAGATTATACAAGTGGTCCAAATAAAAATAATTATAGCATTAAGACATCCCCAAGGACTCCACACGACTAGGGTTCATCGCCCCCAAGCTATCTCCACAACTCCGAACCAAGAATGGGAACTAACACCATGAACCGCCATCACCCTTAGCCATTCCTTTACCTGAATCAAACATAACAAATTCTACTTACACCCAAGGGGTGTAAGTAGGGTGTGAGACTAAGTCCATTATGATACCACCCAATGATTCCAAAGAGTAATAAATACAATGTGAAAAAGCAAGCAGTTTTCAAACGCAAGGAAAAGTAGTGTTCAAATTTCAAGAAATGAAACCTCTAATTGAAAATAGTTTTCAATCCAAAATTTTTAGAATACTAACACATTAAAATAGAAATGTTATATACTGTAATTTACTTCCAAACACACCCTAAGACATGGGTAGATACTACAAATTCAATGAGCAACAACATTGGGAACACCCCTAGGCACTAGGTTGTCTTGGGCCCTATGTACCTCGTACCTCGGTGTAAAGTAACCATAGAAAGATCATTTCTCGTGCACGAGCCACTATTAGGGAACACACCCATAACCTAGTGGTCCCCAATAATCATCCACATAGTTTAGTTAGAGTTGTCGTTATCCAAATGCTAAGTGAAACAGGGACAAAACCCATCCGGTCCACTAGCCGTACTAGTACAAATCCGCCCCACCTAGGTACCCGGGCTTCCCCTTTTGTGCTCAATCAATTTCATCATGAAACATAAATAAATTTTCATATAAAACACCATTACTGGTAAATCACAACCAATACAGTAGCTATCACATTTTATACCACTTAAAACATGCAACAAAACACTTAGATTTTTCATAAAACAATTCCTCAAAATCTCGTAGTGTTTCAGACACAAAACACCTTATAAACCTCACTTGCATACTATGTGCACATATTTAAGTTTCCAAAACATAAAGGAGATCCCACTACATTTCAGTGAAAACACAAAATCATTTTTAGGGCAACCCTATATGGTTCAAGAAACGACATCATTGAAAAGTCTCCATTTTTACACAACACAACTCTTAGAATTTCATGTGGTTCACAAACACCATTAAAAACAGATTTTTCAGCAACAAACACACTGGAAAATCATTAAAAACAGTATTTTTATCCCTATTATACTTCAATAAAATCAACTATTTACTTATAGGGTAGCCCCAATTAAACTAATAATACATTTCTATGAAAAACCCCCAATTTCACATGAAATTGGCCTTTAGGATTCATATTAAATACAAACACCACTAAAACTATATTTTTCAGAAATAATAAAATTTAATAAGAATGAAAATACCATAAAAACAGTAGCCAATTCAAAAATATTTCATACACAATGGAATCACCTACCAAAACCAAGGAAACCCTTGAATCCTTTGTGCGAAAACTCAAACGCACCACCGCCGCACCTCAAGAAAGCTAAACCAGACCTAAAACCAGAATTTCAGACCATAAAACACAATATAAAACCTTAAATTTTAAACCCTACTTCCTGGACATTAGGAACCGCAATTATAATGGAAGAAACCTAACTAAATTGGATGTAACCCTAAACAATTTGAAAGAAGAAAGGAGGAGAAAAACTTACTTAAAATATCTTGTAGAAATCGCCCCCCAAAATACCAGTAGCTGATTTCACAAATACTCAAACCTTCAAGGTCGGTTCGAACAAGAATAGGTAGATCATTTAGAAATTTTAATGGGGGGAAAAAGAGTAAGAATTGAAGGAGTTATAAAGGAAACAAATTACCTTCATAAATCTGCACTAAATTTGAGTTCTTAAGGACTTTCGACCTAAACCGCGATTAAAATGAGCTGAAACGAGTATGGGAGGATATTGGACGCGCGACTGGGTTCAAGCGGCGTGTTTGGGGCTTGGAATCACCGAAAAAACCCTTAAAAATGAATAAGTTATTAACTAATCAAATTTTATTTTTAAAACTGGAATTGGGCTTTCGGGAAGGCCCAATCCCTTAAATAAAAACCCATATACACCTTGGTTATGGATTTCCAAAGGCTCCTAATTTTAATTGTGGTGTTAATATATTAAGGGAGGACATTTAGGAGTTGGAATGAGTGAAAAATATTAAAAAATGAATAAGTTATAAAAGAAACAAAATTTATTTTTAAATCTGGAATTGGGCTCACGGTTTGGCCCAATTCATGAAAACTCACCTATTCTCCATAAAAACTTTGGAAACACCCCAAAACAAAGCATTAATGGAAAGTAAAATAAAAATACATTTAAAATAAGCTATGTATGTGACATATATGACCTTAATCACACCTCCTTGTATGCCAAAGGTTGCTGACTAACAGCGGGGGTCTGAATATTCAATTGGGCAGACTATACCCCCGTTTTTATCAAAGTAATACACAAGAGAAGATAAACACAATATCAGAATAATAATCAATAAAACCAGAGCATTTATAAAGAACAATTCCCCAAAACGGGGTACAACCATGTCCAACAATTAGTAATCCATGCCATGATACAAGTGAAAATTAAAAAAAGCCCCAAAATGAATACAAACTGCAAAATTTCCAAAATCATCCCGACACCAAGTTCGGGTCCTCCTCCACGCACACTCATGACAACCCAACTGCCTAGAAAAGTCCTTTTCTCTTCTCTTAACCTCCAAACATAAAGTCTACTCAGGTTCCCAGCGATGGCCCGAGCAGGGTGTGAGTACAACTCTGTAGGCCAGCACCAATGGTGTCTACAAAATTTCTGGTATCAGAAATTGTTCATGCAAGATGGGAATGAATAATAAATGATAAGGAAAACAATAAGTTCCCTTAGCCAGTTTCAATCCATTACCAACATTTATTACCATTTCCACACCTTACCATTTCATCCCATTTTCCATTACTTACCATTTCCAACACATTTATTATGGGTTCATCAAGCACAACAAGTTACATGGCTCAAAGTACACAATCAAATGCATGAGGAAAAACACATGGTTATCCTATCTCACTAAGACTAACTTCCTCAAGTCAGCAATATCATCACCTCAAAGCCTCAGTCTGGGTGGATGCAACCATTAGGGGAATAGAGCCTACATCCCCTTCCCTAACCCGTGCTTCAAGGGTGGAGTTTAGAGCCTCAGTCCAACTCGGCCCGTGGGAGTATAACCTTAGTTCAATACCCCACTCTACCAAGCCATGTGCACATACTATTCATATATGTATCCATTAACCATTCACACAACATCACAACCATTTCCCAATGAAAACATAAATTATAACCATAACATAAGATTTAATACCATACCTTAACTCATTAACACATTTACCACATTTCACATCATTTAGCCACTTATCATGATTCCCATTTTGTTATGCTTATCTCACTAAGAATTCATTCATTGTGTCCATATCACTAAGCTCTATTCATTGTGCCTAACTCACTATGCTTCATTACAACACTCATAATTAATCCCATTATGGTTTTTAATAATTTCCACATATTAACCCATTTAGTCGTTCATAAATATCACGTGTCAACCAATATGAACCACTTCCAGGTTAACCCAATATCCCTTAGGTTATTATTATTAAGACTAGGTACATTACCAAGGCCCAACACAATCCATCACATCAACATGTTACCAAGGGGTATACATAAATACACAACAATCTCACTTGTTCTTCATAAAAACCCTAAATCTGGGAAAGTCAGTACACCCCATGGGTGGCCCTATATTAGTCTCATCTACATCGATGCATCATGTAGCGATCATGAGCATTTCCATTTACCTTATTAATAACCATTTTACCCTAACAAGCCAAGGCTGATCAAAACATACCAAGAGACACCTAAGAACAAAACCGCACATGCATAAATTCACAAATAAACCATGGGATATAACTTTTAGACCACCTACCTTGATTATGAAGGGGAATGCACTCTTAATCGATCCCTTAGATTCCACTTCAACCAACCCTTGAAGCTTCAACATAGATATCACCCAAAGAGTTGGGTTTTAGTGATTCGGAAGGAGAGGAGAAGAATATACAAACCCTAAACTCAAAAGAGAAGAAAAGATGGGCTTATCCTTACCCATATCTTCAATCTGCAACCAAAGTCACCAAAGAAACCTTATAAATAGGGGAGATATATCTATTGGAGATTTGTGGATATTTGGTTCGTTATTAGGGTAAAGAGGGAAGAAATTAGAGGAAATCCCAAGTTGGGTATTTAAATCCTGGAGTGGAAAAATTGTATTTTTTAATGTTTCTGGGTCGCATGGTTTACCCACACTATTTTCCAAAACGTGCACAAACCGCACGGAGGCCACTGTCCAAAATCCCACCTCTTGTATAGTTTCCTAGGTTGTCTACATGATTAGCATTAAATATGTGCAGACCATGCAGCCAACACAGAAAAACCCTTTTTCTCTTTTTTTCATGTCTCAAACCCTTATAACACACATTAATACTCCTTAAGGACATGTTTAATCACTTAATCAACCAAAACAATGGATTCAATCCAAAACATAAACGAAAACATACCTTTCCAAGATCCAGGATCATACATGTAGGGTCTGAGAATGAGTTGTTGTAGGCCAACACCCCGGTGTATGTACCTTACATTTTTTATTGAGAAGGTGTATAATAAAAATAAATAATGATGGAAGTGAATTTATATAAATAAAACACAAGCTTCCATGGTGATCAATATCTACTAGGAATCTATTACCTTCTTCAGTCATCACAAGAATTACAAAGGAGGATATGATCTTTAGCTCAGAGATCAAGTAATTATTTGATGTCAATAGTACAGGGTGAACCCTTAGGTTCCACCTCAAAATGTCACATGGAACCTCATTCCATCAACCAAGTATCTAAACTCCCGAAGGCATACTGAAATAGATAGAAACCTGGTAGCTCAGACACCTTCTCGAAAGCACCTACCAGCTCGATGTTTGATACAAATAGGTACATTGATATCTTTCCTCAAAGAATACCATTATTAGATAAATAGTCGATGTCCCAAGGAATAGAGACAGTAATCCTCTATAATGATCTTGTCCCAATGGTCTCAAATATAGAGAGTCTCATCCCCCAATATAAATCCTCAACGCTATTAGTTGATGGATCATCACCATCCTCATAGCTTTATATAGAATGAACCACCAACCTTTTACCTAAGACACACTACTTGGGGACTCTACCCACATGGGTGTTCATGAACACCACATCAATGATTCAACCTATGTATACATGAATCCAAATGGAACTATGGAAAACACGGATGAGTGGAAATCACCAAATAGAAACTATGAAACATCAAATCCCATCACCAGTTTCCATGTGACATTGTTTCCCAAATAATATGGCCACTCCTTCTATCATTACATAATCCATACCTATACCAATTGAAATTTTCCCCTAAAATGAATAACTAAGTCATATAATAAGTGATAAAAATCTCTCAAAAATATTATATAACAGGCCATGCCAAGCACCGCTATCATATCACTTAAAAATAGATAGCCATCAATTTTTCAGTCCTTAGGCCTAGATCATGACATTCCTTTGTAACTAATAAGTACATCACAATTATTACAACATTATTTAAATCAATTCAAATTAACTAAAAAATAAATGTAATTGAATTGAACTTCTCAAATTACCTAAAAATTCAATTTAATATGAAGAAACTAACCACGACCTAACTGCCCATGGTCTCAAGCCTCTCTCAAGGATAAAAACATTTGTAGACTTAATATATCATGACCATGGTAATTACATAAGGGTCTACTTAATTAATTAAAGGAACCCAAATGAATTTGGGGTCTCACATAGTCAACACAACAACGTGCTAAAATTTACTCCCCAAAACACTCACGAGATCACAAAGAATAGTATGTACCACCAACTATGGATTTGTATATGTAGGCACATGTGATATTAACCTATAACTTGAATTTATTTGGGGGGTAATCAATGTTTCCAATGAATTCCATAAAAATTGGTCAAAATGAACCAAACAGATGTAGTGGTCTATGAGGAGACGGAAAGGAAAAATATATAATATAGAGGATAGAAAGCCAATATAGATCCAATGCTACAAATGGATTTAAGAATTGATGTGGGATGAAAGAGATGGATCAAAAACCATAAGAGGAAGGGATTATCTCTCATTGTTTTGAATAAGCATAAGAGAAGAGATAAAATATGAAATAAGAAATAAGGGGACATGGGTAAACAATAAATTTACACATTTATTGGGCTGCATGGTTATCCCACATAGTTTTATAGATTATGTGGAAACAATGTGGTTCCTTATACTAAGGAACCAATCCCCACATGGTTATCATGCATATTTTTCCATAAAAATGTGCAAAATGTGTGTGCTAAAGTGTGTGGGTACTTCCCAAATGTCACTACCTATGAAGATTGCACATGGGTTACAAACCCATGTTAAATTCCTGTGAATCCCCTCTTAAAAAACTATAGATGATCACAATTGGTCAGGTTCCCCCTCATTAATAGTTTCCCAAAACAAAGTTTAGTGAAAAAATGGGATACATGGTTTTCACTAAAAAGACAAGGAATTTTACCCACTCCAAATACCTGGGACATTACATTTAAAATTCATAACAATTTGAAATCCAAATGTTTAATTATCTGAAATAATATTTTGTCATTAGTTCATTTCTAAATCATAATAATTAATTATATGAACCATTCTTGATATTTACTATAAATACGGTTGTGAATTCTTGAAGGATCAAGCCTCATAGATAATGCAACATTCTAAATTTACATAAAATAGTATACTAATTTACCTAATCATAAAATTATTTCTTTTTTGGGTTAAAAAACTAATAAATATAAAAAATTTACTCTATTTCCCTCATGAATATATACTTATATACTCTCCCAAAAACTCCTCTCTCATTTACTATATTTTTGTCACAAGGACTCTCCAATAAATTAATTATAAAATGTTCTGTAAGAGAATATTTGAGTCATTAGTGTAGGTATTATCCGATATTTAATTAATAATTCCATATTTCTTTCACCCACCAATTTTCAATTCTAAAATAACATGTTAATATCCTGTTTTTTAATATATATATTTTTAATGGTGATAATAAAACTATTAAAAACGTTCTGATACATTCGTTTTTTAACAAATTATTTTTTTGATCTATTCTGAAACCAATATGATAGATATTAAAATGTTTATATATTGAATAAATAATTAATAATAAAAAAATGGTACTACAATATAATAGTTCATGATTTAATATGTTTTAATAATTTTATAATGGTTATATATCATGGTGAATTCATTATCAAATCTAATTATTCTTTATTTAATGAAAATTATTTAAAATTGAATTTTAGATGTTGTCGATGAAAATTCACTATAAAAAACCTAAAATAAACATTATAAATTATATGTATAAAAAATATCCCTTTTGAACGAAATTTCAATTCTAGAGGTCTTGAAAACATAATCAACGGTCAAAAACTGAACATCCATACAAATTCTAGCATAAATCAGTAATGAAAATTATATTGTTAATAATAATTTTAACAAAAAATGTCTAAAATTTTGATAATAAGAAATTAGGAATGAATCTTATCAAAATAAAATAAAAATAATGATGGTTACAATATATATAAAAGATAATCCAAATTTTTTTGCACAGAATAGTTTTACACATATAACCAAGTTGGATTCTATGATAAAGGTTTTTGTCAAACTGATATTATTCTATAGTGTCGTAATAATTATTCATAAACATTAATCACATATGTTTGGTACATTCTAATAAATTATCTTATCCTATAATGCTCCCACTTTTTTTGAGAATTCCATATTCCTTTTTTTGATTGATTATTACACCATAAAATATGACATTATAATGTTTTTCATCTCAATTTACCTTTATTAATACATATTTTGTATTATTAACATATTTTAAAGTATATGATGTGTATACTTCTTCTGTAAATTATTTTATAAAAATTAATTATTTATTAAAATAATTTAATTCGCTATTTATAGTTCACTCATTCATAAAAAAATCCCTTTTCACCATAAAATCTAAAAGGTATTTTACTAACTGAATTTGATTTCATTGAGTAATAATAATTTTTAGTTCTTTCTGAGTGATGTCATTTTCCCACAATCCAAAATAGTTTTATATATTAATCATTTATTCCATGTATTCATAGTTTTTAAATGTAACTTCTATTTGTAGTGATTTATAAAAAATTATCTATTTAAAATAAATTCCATTTAAAATTAAAATATTTTATTGACTCAATCCATTTTCATTATGTCATGAAAATTCATTATGGAATATGTTTTAATATTTATATTATATTATTCAATTTCTATATTTTATATGTCATTTTTATCTTTCCCTTATGTATAATTTCATTTTCAGGTCATAATATTTTTCCAAAATTTATTTTTGTCACAATAAAATTTTGTTAATGTTAATCATTGTTTATATAATATCTATTATAAATTTTTCATCCATGTCCACATAAAACCACAAAAATAATGACTTATTTTTTTGTTGTGAAATCAAATTATTTTTTATCTATTATAATTTTCTAGTTTCATTTTTTCACTTTTGAAAATGCTTTTTTTAACTCTTTCACTTCAGTGGTTTTAATATAAATTTTATTCAAAAAAATAAAGTTGAATTTAATATCATCTCCATATATTTTTTGTTATTAACTCCACATTTCATTAAATTTCCATCATTTAAGTTTAGTATTCTACTATAAAGGAATTATTTAATATTATATTTCAAAAAATCATTTTGTTAGCTTCTCAAAAATTACATATGATAGATTTTTATAACATCATCATTTATTACAGTATTAAAAATGTTATATGAATCTCTTTTATGTGAAAGAGACTCAACCTGATTAGTGAGGGATTAGAATATGCATCCAAGAGACCCGAGATCAAATATGGGTGGAGAAATATTTACTAGTTTCTGTAGAAGTATTATAGCCAATACTGTTGCAGGTATTTTTCAGTATTGTAGTTGCTGGAACTATTCAACTGTTTAGGCTTTTGGGACACCGTCTTGGTCCATGGGTCCTCCAAGGCCATTAGACCACCCAAGCCCTAAATTATAGTAAGGCTTTCATGACACCTCAAGGAATTTATGCTACCTTATGGAGGTCAAGCCACATGTATTTGTGCTCAATAAACCAGAAAGACTCTACAAGGAGCTGACTCTAAATGAGGATACAGGGTAGGAAAATTCACCAAAGAAGAAGCTACTAGATTTGGATGAATGAGAGGGTACTGAACATTCCATCGGGACTAGTCTTTGATTTCACGAGAAGCCTAGCTGAAGTGTCATGTGAAGGTACAGAGCTGACATCATGATGAAGACTCTGGGGATACGTAGTTCCAAGTATTTATAATCTGGATGAATTCCTCTAAGATATTTGAGTAATGTAATGTCACAAAGCCTATTGTCCAATTAAGGGTTACCCTTTAACCCTTAAAATGGTTATTATCAAAAATTAATAAAAATAAGGCCTTCAATCCATTTAAGAATCTCTTTTATGATTTTAATTATTAATGGTATATAACCTTTAATCACATTGCATTGTGTCTTCAGGTTTTTTGATACAATTATAGGGAGAAAAAATTTCAGATGGACTGTGCTTCATCGTGGGAAGAGTTCGTGGTTTTAGGTGATAGAGTAGTCTGTCATAGTGAGGATCTAGTGAGTAAAGAGTGACTAATTAGTCTATACACCATGTTATTTATCCTAAAAAGTTTAATTGGATAGGTTCCATACACTACACTATACATCTATGTTGTAGTTCTTGTTGGTCATTTTAAACTCAATGCACCACATTGTAGTTTATTATGTGTTTTAAATAGAGTTACATGATGGTATTTGTATATAAGTTATTCATATCCATTATAAAGGTAAGGTAGTCGCTAAAGAATTTGGTTCATCTTAGTCAAACATCCTGATGTATGTAAAACTCCATTTCATGCATTAAATAATAGAGACATCATTTTGATTTTCATATGGGTAATTTTCCATCTATATAATGGTCATTTAATACTTATTATTAGTGTTGAGGAATATTTCTTCATGGAAATTCATGTATTTATAAGGCTATATAAAGGAAACCTCTTAGATAATGTTAAAAAGAGACTAATTATTACAGGATTGTAATTGGATAAATAAGGTTAAACCATATTACAATCACACAATGATCATATTCCATTTGTAAGTCATGAAAACATTATTGAAAATCAATAATCACTCATATTTCAATCTAAAACCTTTTTCGAAAAAATATAAGTGAATAGAAATTAAAAAATATATATTTAATGTAAATTATTAAAGAGATGAATACATCATTGAATTTCCTAAAATTTAGGAGATATTATATATATTTTGAGATGAGGGGTTATATCAACCTGTGATTTTAATAATAAAAATCAAAAACTTTTTAAATGAATATTAAATACATTTCATAAACACATGGATCAATATCATAATAGGTTTGTTTACTTGGATAATAGAAACATGATATATATATTCTCTAAATGATAATCAAAATCCCTAATAATGGCCTTCTTATTTATATTCTTCTTAGGAATACCATTCAAAAACCATTATTCATAACCAAGGAAAAGAAGCATTAGAAATGGTGAGGTTAGATTATTTGTAATGGTTAATATAAGATATATCAATCTATGATAGTATTAAATAAATATATATGAATAAGGGTATATGATCAGGAACATAATTTAAAAGTTTCATTTAAAATTTTATATAGATCATAAACATGAGTCATGTCATAAAACATTATCATTTTAGAAAACATGGTCCATAAGAGTGGTAAATTATCATAAATCAATCATGAACCATATGATCATGTCATAAAAGTGTTTAACCATCATAAATATAGAAAAATAATCAAATTTCAAGGTTATGTATCAATACCATCATCATAGTGTATTAGGACTCATCACATGCTTCCCATTATACATTATGACACACCTATTGCCCATAATGGATAAGGACTCACATGTTTCCCATAGTAGATCAAGCCCTTCAAATTGTTTCCCATTGTTATCAAATGATATATAAATCTTTACCCAACACATTGAAGGTATGTATAGGCCCATATGTATTGTAATGAAAACCACATTTATGTTTTCAATTATTTCACAAAACATTCATTATATCATAGCATCACATCCCATGTAAAGAAAACGAGTTTCATAAACATTTCATCAATTTACTATTTAATAAACCAATAAGAATAAATAGATTTCATAATCATTTTATCAATCTAGAAAATAACCATATAGGGAAAAAATAAGGATGGTATCCATCAATATTATCCCTAGTAAATCATAAGTAACACCAAAGGATGTCATCATAGATGAAAAATGATTTGGAAAGATCACATGGAAAATTTCATGAGGAAAATATATTTCTAAATTTTAAAAAACTTTTCCAAACATAAAACATTATAAAAACACTTTTTTTAATATCCTCTCAATCACAAAATTTATGAAATAAAACAATGAGTGGTCATGGCAGTGCGAAATTTCATACATGTTAAAATAAAGATTCATTTCACATTATCGATAAAAACCAAACAAGTCTTGATTTGAAAATATAAAGATTCTATTAAATTTTCTTTAAATTTTAAACAGGTGTGAAAATTAAATTAGAAAATACCAGTTTAATATGAAAACATTTTTGAAACATTTTTAGAAGATATTGATATGAAATAAAATAGGTTTTGATAGAGGAGAGAAATAATTTCCACTATCTTTAAAGACATTATTTTGGAATAATTAGTACATAAAGAGAGAAAACTTATGGGAAAACTTCTATTCTCGTAAAATAACCTGATTAGAAGAAAATTAATGATTTTATTGATTTATGGATCATAAAATTTCATCATTTAAAACATTACCATAAACTATCCCAATAATAATTGAGATTGTAAAATCAAGTCTTTACTATATTGGTGTCTTTGGAATCATATTCCTTGTTAAAGAATAAAATATATTGAAAAATTTAATGTCCTGAAAATTTGGATATTAATTATAAAACATGCCAAAGGGTATTAATATACACCTCATAGAATAAAATAGGTGGATAACATTACTTATAACCCAACAAAAAGGAAATTTTAGACAATGATCTCTTACCGTTTTGGTAACTTTTGAACTGAAAACCTCATGTAAGTGATATCATCAAATAGATATGTAAACACCAGTAGTTTTCATGATAATAATCATAAAATACATTAATGTAATGTGTATACTATGACACCCCAGGTAAATGAATAGTATGACATTTTCACATTTATCCATATTTGTGAATAAAATATTAATATGACTTTAAAGGGGACGCTATGCTCGATGGCATACCCAACACGCAACAATGAGTTTCTTGGGAATCTTACGTTGCACTAAAATAATATTATTTTAAATAGTAGTTAACGCATAGTCGTTGTAATGGAGGGAATGAACAGAACTAACTACAAAATGATTATATATGTTTGTCAAATATTTTTACTTTTTACAATAAATGTTAGAGGATTAAAAATGCGAATGAATCCAATTTTAGGCATAAACATTCTATTATTCTTTAAAAGGTCGATTAATCTCCTTTTGATGGAGAACATCTTTTAAAACCAGTTTTTGACAATTTTATGTGCTATATTTGAAAAAATTAAAATCTTCTTTATAATCGGGACATCAAAATTTACTTTGTGTAAATTTTTGGTATTTTCCGAAAAAGTTCAATTTTTAATGAATAGTGAAAAATGTTGTATTTTAATTCAAAACCTCTTTTTAATCTAATTTATTTATATGATTAGATTATCTTTTGAATTGGTTTTAAAGTGAAATTAGAATATATTTTTACAATTTAATCCAATATTTGTTTTTGGAATTAATTTTACTTTGAAATCAGACTTAAACTAGTGTCAATCTTATGATACATTTTGTTTCATAAAAACACGCTATTTGTTTTGATAGTGGGAATTAATTATTAAATTAATTAATGAAAATTATATGTTTTGAATTTTGTAAAATATAAATAATTTTTGAATTCGGAATATCAAATATAGCTTAGGGTGAATTTTTGGTAATTTTCTGAAAAACATCAATTTTTGATGAATAGTGAAACCACTAAGTGGTACTTATAAAAACTGATTTTCTGTTTAAATGAAATTTTTCCATCTTTGTGTTTTGAATTTCAAAAATCTGACATACATGGTTTTCATTAAGAAGTAAAATGTGGTTCAATGGGATTAAAATAATTTTTTGGTGAATAGTAACTTATTAAGTTTTTAATCGCGATTAGAGGTAATTATTGTAGTTTAAGGTAAGAATGATGTTTTAATAAAATGAAATCACCAAGACACATGTCCTACCCTCATTGTATGAGTCATGGACGACCATGACAATCCATGCGTCAACTTGGGGACCCCATGGAGGCACTTTGGTTGGAAAATGACATAAATACCTTTTTATTTAATGTTAAAGTAAAAATGACACAAACATGAAATGTTTTACTAAACCAATTTTTACATGGGGTTATAAAATTCCTATTTTTGACTATAAATAGTAATTGGAAAGGTAAAAAGAGTTACTACATAATAGTATTTTTTTATAATTTTTAGACATTAAATAAATTAAATTATTTATGACATCATGATGATGCAGTGATGACCTCATTATTTAACGATTTAAATAAAATGGAAATATAATGAAAAATATAAGACCTAAAAATGTAAAAAACCTATTTTATGGGTGTATTTAGAACCATTATCACCTTATCCCCGAAACACATCAATGTGGGACCATTAAAATCCGAAACGCATTCTAAAATAAAGTAACATTTCATTACTTTCCAAGAGTGCCCCTCCTCTCCTCTTATAAAAGGCCGCCACCTCTACCTCCTTACCCACATTTCCAAAGCCTTTGGCTCAGCCAAACCCTTCCCATTTTGTCTCTCCTCATCCCTCTATAACTCCTTTAAGCCTCACTTTTTGCATAAGTCTTCCCAAGGAAGCCTTTGAGATCAAACCAAAGGGAGTTACCCGATTTTAAGGTAATGTCTTCACTTGAGTCCTTTTGCTTTATTTTTCTTCTCCAACCCCCTAAACTCTTTTCATTCATTTATTTTGTAACAACTCCAGTATCTTCAATATGCTAGGATTTTTTTATAAGATTTATTCGAGCTACACTTACACACACCTTCGTCTAATGGTTAAACAACATACTATTTCTGTGGTTGGCGATTTTCTGCCTCACGAAATGATGATTGTTCAATATTATTTTAACACCTTTAAAGGTGGCCATTATGATGTAACTGTATTTTATATATGATATATATGGTATTTATGTTTACTATATGCTTCTGTATTTTATATTTAAAACATACCATTATTCTTTTCATGTTGTGTAAATGCGATAATTTCATATGAGGAAGTGTGGAGTACCACCCCCTCAAGTGATGTGACTCGTACATGCAATACATGGAATGTATAAATAATGAAATTAATGAACATATGTGACCTATATAAGATATATATTATACTGGAATTATAATATATATATATATCATTTATTTTTAATTCCATTAATATGACAAAGAAAAAATGAAAGTAGCGTTCATGCGTACGTACGGCCTACCGTCTCCATGAACGGTGCTTTTAGTTTTTTATCTCTAAATGATATGGAATAGTATAAAATGAATATGTACTGGATATATATGATATTTTAATCATTAATACTATTCTGGAAAATATTTACTTATAACTACATGGACAATCATTTTTCAAACAAGTTCATTTTTGACTCATGTACCAAACATCGACAAAAACGTCTTATATGAACTCATATTATTAACCAATTATTAAAACATTAAAATATGTGATATTAACTGAATAATAATATTTAAATGAGTTACTTAGGAAATTATAAATTGACTAATGTTTATTATTCAGGAATATAAAGAAACGAACAAGACAAGTCGGACTTGAGGTAAGGGATCCTACTCCTCTCTTTCTTTTTAAGTACGCTCTTTTATGACATTCCTTTTAAAGCTCATATTTCTTGTTATGGGGATGTTATTTTATATTAATCTTACTGTAATTTTTATGTTCATATGATGAGAGACCCTATTCTCTCTCATCAATCCATTTTGGAAGTTTTAAGTGGTGACGTTAGGCTGCCGAATTTTTGTAAGAGATCTAACCTCTCTCTTTCTTTTTAAGTACTCTCCTTTATGTCACTTCTTTTAAGCTCCTTTTTGTTATGTTGGGGGTGTTATTTTATATTCATCTTTCTGTAAACTTTATGTTAATATGATGAGAGACCCTATTTGATCTCATCAATCCATTTTTGTATGTTTTGAGTGGTGCTGTTAGGCTGCCGAGTTTTCATAAGGGATTTTTCATCTCACTTTTATTCCCGTGAGATTTATGCTACATTTGCCACAATTTCCTTTAAATTGTGTATGTACTGACCATTATTTTACTGATTGAGTAATATAATTTCATTTATGAGTATTTACATCAATGTTCTATTGTCCTTTTTTCACGGGGTGTATGTTTCGAAAGATACCCATGTCGGTAAGGGAACCTTTCACCCTCCTCTTTTTAAAAGACTTATTTTGTTATGTCTTTTAATTAACATACTATTATGTTGGTATATGTTCTTATCTATCCTTATTGATTTAAATTTTATGTCCATGTGATGAGATACCCTTTTTATCTCTCATCAACTCATTTTCTGAATTTTGTAGTGACGCCGTTAGTCTGTCAAATTTTTGCAAGGGAACTTCTTAACCCAAATTTGATTCTTTGGGATAAACTTGTACTCGTTGAATATGTTGTTCTATAAATATGTGTGAATAACCTCTGATTTTTTACACTTAATATCAACTTATATTTGTTGTATTCGTTTTTCACGCATAATTATGTAATTGATTTATCCTTAAACCAAGGATACCGTCTTTGTATGGGAATCCGTCTCAATCTCCTTTCATTGAGGTATATTTTGTTTTATACACAACTTTCTTTTATATGGTGTATAAACCCCTTTAACTTTTATGCTTATTCCAAAGGAATCTTTTTTATACGAAGAGTTTTACTAAATGACAAAAGGAATGTTTTTTTTGTCATACGTATGCAGCGATAATGACTTCTCCGCCGTCGTGACCATTATTTGAGTTTCGGCTTCCTTTACAAGCCATACCTTCTTTTTAAAAGAAAAATAAATACCATGTTTTACTTTTCTATTATTTTTGTATTGAAAATGGTTTTCATAGTGTTTTTATATCAATTTGTTGTATTGATATCTTGTTATTGAAAGGTGTAAATTTTATGTTTCCTTTATGCATGTTTTATGTGATAAGATTATGTTATGTTTCTTGGGAATTGTTAGGATGATGGGTGGTTCCGTGATAAATTAAGGGCGGGTGAGCCCGATATAGCTCTCCAATGCATTGGGTAATGCGAAGGAGTGAAACGTTAAGGTTTCTCCGAAGAGATTTAGGGAATATACTTTGGTGGGTATTCCAAACGTAACCAAGAGGGTTACTCCCTACGTAAGAATGTTATGAATGCCTCAGGTTACCTTTATGTCTTATGATTTCTATGATTTATTCATGATTTGATGAGTTATGTTAATGTGCTTATGTTTTATGAGTAAAGTATGATTTCATTGATTCTTATGTGTACAAGTACTCATGTTTCCTTTCCATATATTTTTATATCCCTTACTAAGCTTTTTATGCTCATCCCAAGTTTTTGAAATGTTTTTCACAGGTTAATGGAAAGGTACATGATATGATGATAGTGTCAAGGAAGTGTCAAGAAATAATCCATGTTTTATTTAAAATATGTTTCCGTTGATGGGAAAAAAATGAATACTATCTTTTATGTAACCACTTTGTTTAAATGTGGAATGTAATGCAAGTTTATGATCTAATTCTCTAAAACTCTAAACCTGAAAAGATCCTCAATGTGTAATCTTGTATTAACTAAAGATTAAGTAAGGTTTTAAGGCTGAGGCCTTATAGTTGGTATCAGAGGTCGGTTTAGATAACATTAGAGGTTAGGGTATTCTCTAAGCATAAGTGATAGTACCATAATGGATAGGATTTCAGAAAGAGTCCTAGTTTTAGATAAATTGAATGAGTAAGTATATCTTAGTGTTTACCTTCCTCATTAGTACATGATGGTTTTTTTTATATACTCACACTGACATTTCTATTTTTAGTGAATGGATGGATCTAGCAGGCACCAAAGAGACAACAGGTTTGAAGGAAACTGTGGTGGTTCTCTGATTAGGATACTAGATAAAATGGGGGATTCAATGAGGAAACTCGTGGTTGTTCTAAACCAACTATCAAGGAGTCATGATCAACCACTTGAACCTTGGTATGTTCTGTAATGAATCATGTACGAGATGGCCAATCGATGTGGAATTTCAGGTAATAATTATAAAGCTAACCATTAGAGTTTATATGATCCTTACTTTTGAGGTAATTATGGGTTATTATATTTTATGATGGAAAATGAAAGGCATGATCTAAACGTGAGTTTAAAATATGTTATGATTATTTTTGATGATTTTATCTCGTTTTGGGGAATGTTTTAAGAATTATATAGTTTTGGAAAAAGGACAACACGCAGACCATGTGACAACCCGTCGCGTTGGACAAAGCTACGGGAATCGAACCCACAACCAATGTGTGACTGGTATTTATCGCCTACCACTGGACTACGTGAATTCCCTGGTTAGTTTGACTGATTCTTTTTAGTTAGATGATTTTATGAATTAAGAGTAAGTTGATTTTGGGTTATCTATGGAAATTTATTAACCTATCATGGAGGATATGTGATTAGGTTAATTACATTTCAACACGAGACATTAAGAGAAACTGATGTTGTTTGGAGATAAATGTTACGATTTATCTTGGAAGACTATGTGAATAAATCCTTCAAATATTTGGGTTTCAATCTTAGTTTGGTTTACTTTGAATAATTTTATGGACAAATTGTTTATCGAATGGTCCTCGTTGAACTTCTGGGTTTGTTGGATAGATTTTGGAGATTTAGAATATATTTTCTTTTTATAAAAGGTTATCCTTTTCTGGATTATCTGATCTTTTACTAACCTTTTTGGTTTTGGTTTTGGTTAAAGTCTAATGACATGGGAAGTATATAGTTCTCTTTTGTGAATTAGATGATTCTCTAGAAGTTGATTATAGTACTCTTAATGTGAACAAGTCTTCCTAAATACTCGTCTTTTGGAGAAAATATGAGTTTGTGTAAGGAATCTAATAAAAGTTGAAAGTCAACATGATAAGTGATTATGTTTCCTTATGAATAAATTCCTCAATAAGAAGTAACTTAAAAAAAATTTCTATTAACTTTTCCTACTGGGGAATCGAATACCGTTTAACCCATCACAAGTTTGTGATTTTCTTGTGGTTAACTTTCTCCTAAACATGTTTTCTATCACTCCCCATCAGAACATGACCCTATGTTTTCTCCTCCATGTCCATGTTTTCCTACATGGAATCCTAGTATGGGATAACTCGGGTGACCTCTGTACTTATCTTCCATTGTTTTAAAGTGATTGTTTTATCGACTCTTGTTCTGATGTGGGACTTTCAAGGCTGTTTCGAAGCTCAATTTTAAAATTGCGAGGATGAAATTCCCAAAAGGGGGGAAGGATGTAACACCCCAGGTAAATAAAGAGTATGACATTTTCACATTTATCCATATTTTTGAATAAAACATTAATATGACTTTAAAGGGGGCGTTATGCTCGATGGCGTACCCAACACCCAACAACGAGTTTCTTGGGAATCTTATGTTGCACTAAAATTATATTATTTTAAATAGTAGTTAACACCTAGCCGTTGTAATGGCGGGAATGAACAAAACTAACTACAAAATGATTATATATGTTTTTCAAATATTTTTACTTTTTACAATAAATGTTAGAGGATTAAAAATGCAAATGAATCCAATTTTAGGCGTAAACATTCTAATATTCTTTAAAAGGTCGATTAACCGCCTTTTGATGGCGAACCTCTTTAAAATCCACTTTTTGAAAATTTTATGTGTTATATTTGAAAAAATAAAATTCTTCTTTAGAATCGGGACATCAAATTTTACTTTGTGTAAATTTTTGGTATTTTTCCGAAAAAGTTCAATTTTTAATTAATAGTGAAAAATGTTGTATTTTAATTCAAAACCTCTTTTTAATCTAATTTATTTATATGATTAGATTATATTTTTAATTGTTTTTAAAGTGAAATTAAAATATATTTTTACCATTTAATCCAATAGTGGTCATTGGAATTAATTTCACTTTGAAATCACACTTAAACTAGTGTCAATCTTATGATACATTTTGTTTCATAAAAACACGCTATTTGTTTTGACAGTGGGAATTAATTATTAAATTAATTAATGCAACTTATATGTTCTGAATTTATTAAAAAAGACATTTTTTTTGAATTCGGAATATCAAATATAGCTTAGGGTGAATTTTTGGTAATTTTCTGAAAAACTTCAATTTTTGATGAATAGTGAAACCACTAAGTGGTACTTATAAAAACTGATTTTCCGTTTAAATGAAATTTTTTCATATTTGTGTTTTGAATTTCAAAAATCCTACATACATGGTTGTCATTAATAATTAAAATGTGGTTCAATGGGATTAAAATAATTTTTTGGTGAATAGTAACTTATTCAGTTTTTAATCGCGATTAGAGGTCATTAGTGTAGTTTAAGGTAAGAATAATTTTTTAATAAAATTAAATCACCTAGAAACATGTCCTAACCTCATTGTATGAGTCATATCCGACCAATAAAATCCATGGGTCAACTTGGGGACCCCATGAAGCCACTTTGGTTGGAAAATGACATAAATACCTTTTTATTTAATGTTAAAGTAAAAATGACACAAACATGAGATGTTTTACTAAAAAACAATTTACATGGGGTTATAAAAGTCATATTTTTTACTATAAATAGTCTTTGGAAATCTAAAACGATTTAGTACATCATAGTATTTTTTTTATAATTTTTAGACATTAAATAAATTAAATTATTTATGACATCATGATGATGCAGCGATGACCTCATTATTTAACAATTTAAATAAAATGGAAAGATAATGTATAATCTAAGACCTAAACATGTCCAAAATCTATTGGATGGGTGGATTTAGAACTCTTATCACCTTATACTCGAAATACATCAATTTGGGACCATTAAAATCCGAAACTCATTCTAAAATAAAGTAACAGTTCTTTACTATCCAAGAGTGCCCCTCCTCTCCTCTTATAAATGGCCCCCACCTCTACCTCCTTACACACTATTCCAAAGCCTTTGGATCGGCCAACCCCTGCCCATTTTGTCTCTAAAAATCCCTCTATAACTCCTTGAAGCCTCAATTTTGGCATCATTCTTCCCAAGGAAGCCTTTGAGATCAAACCAAAGGGAGTTACCCGATTTTAAGGTAATGTCTTCACTTGAGTCCTTTTGTTTTATTTTGCTTCTCCAACCCCCTAAACTATTTTTATTAATTTCTTTTGTAAAAAATCCAGTATCTTAAATATACTAGGATGTTGTTATAAGAATTATTCGAGCTACACTTACACACACCTTCATCTAATGGTTAAAGAACATATTGTTTCTGTGGTTGGCGATGTTCTGCCTCACGAAACGATGATTGTTCAATATTCTTTTAACACCTTTAAAGGTGGCCATTATGATGTCACTGTATTTTATATATGATATATATGTTATTTATGTTTACTATATGCATCTGTATTTTATATTTAAAACATACCTTTATTCTTTTCATGTTGTGTAAATTCGATAATTTCATATGAGGAAGTGCGGACTACCGCGCCCTCAAGTGATGTGACTCGTACATGCAATACATGGAATGTATAAAGAATGAAATTAATGAACATATGTGACCTATATAACATATATATTATACTGGAATTATAATATATATATATATATCATTTATTTTTAATTCCATTAATATGACAAATAAAAAATGAAAGTAGCGTTCATGTGTACGTACGACCTACCATCTCCATGAACGGTGCTTTTTGTTTTTTATCTCCAAATGATATGGAATAGTATAAAATTAATATCTAATGGAAATATATTATATTTTAATCATTAATACTATTCTTGAAATTATTTACTTATAACTACATGGACAATCATTTTTCAAACAAGTTCATTTTTGACTCATGTACCAAACATCGACAAAGACGTCTGATATGAACTCATATTATTAACAAATTATTATAACATTAAAATATGTGATATGAAATGAATAATAATATCTAAAGGAGGTCCTTAGGCAATTTTAAATTGACCAAAGTTTATTATTCATGAATATAAATAAATGAACAAGACAAGTTGGACTTGAGGTAAGGGATCCTACTCCTCTCTTTCTTTTTAAGTACGCTCTTTTATGTCATTCCATTTAAAGATCATCTTTCTTGTTATGGGGATGTTATTATATATTACTCTTACTGTAATTTTTATGTTAATATGATTAGAGACCCTATTCTCTCTCATCAATCCATTTTGGAAGTTTTAAGTGGCGCCGTTAGGCTGCCGAATTTTCGTAAGAGATCTAACCTCTCTCTTTCTTTTTAAGTACTCTCCTTTATGTCACTTCTTTTAAGCTCCTCTTTGTTATGTTGGGGGATGTTATTTTATAATCATCTTTCTGTAAACTTTATGTTAATATTATGAGAGACCCTATTTGATCTCATCAATCCATTTTTGTAAGTTTTAAGTGGCGCCGTTAGGCTGCCGAGTTTTCGTAAGGGATTTTTCATCTCACTTTTATTCCCGTGAGATTTATGATACATTTTCCACAATTTCCTTTGAGTGGTATACGTACTTCCCATTATTTTACTCATTGAGTAATATAATTTCATTTATGAGTATTTACATCAATTTTGTATTGTCCTTCTTTCACGGGGTGTATGTTTCGAAAGATACCCATGTCGTTAAGGGAACCTTTCACCCTCCTCTTTTTAAAAGACTTCTTTTGTTATGTCTTTTAATTCAGATACTATTATGTTGGGATATGTTCTTCTATATCCTTATTGATTTAAATTTTATATCCATGTGATGAGATACCCTTTTTATCTCTCATCAACTCATTTTCTGAATTTTGTAGTGACGCAGTTAGGCTGTCAAAATTTTACAAGGGAACTTCTTAACCCAAATTTGATTCTTTGGGATAAACTTGTACTCCTTGAATATGTCATTCTATGAATATGTTTGAATAACCTCTGATTTTTTTACACTTAATATCCACTTATATTTGGTGTATTCTTTTATCACACATAATTATGTAATTGATTTATCCTTAAACCAAGGATACCGTCTTTGTATGGGAATCCGTCTCAATCTCCTTTAATTGAGGAATATTTTGTTTTATACACAACTTTCTTTTATACGGTGTATAAAACCCTTTGAATTTTATGATTATTCAAAAGGAATCTTTTTTATATGAATCGTTTTACTAAACAAAAAAAGTAATGTTTTTTTGGTCGTACGTATGCGGCGACAACGACTTCTCCGCCGCCGTGACCATTATTTGAGTTTCAAGTTCCTTTACAAGCCATACCTTCTTTTTAAAAGAAAAATAAATAACATGTTTTACTTTTATTTTATTTTGGTATTGAAAATGGTTTTAATAGTGTTTTTATATAAATGTGTTGTATTGATATCTTGTTAATGAAAGGTGGAAATGTTATGTTTCCTTTATGAATTTTTTATGTGATAAGATTATGTTATGGTTCTTGGGAATTGTTTTGAAGACGGGTGGTTCCATGATAAACTAAGGGCGGGTGAGCCCGACATAGCTCTCCAATGCATTGGGTAATGCGAAGGAGTGAAACTTTAAGGTTTCTCTGAAGAGATTTAGGGAATATATTGTGGTGGGTATTCCAAACGTAACCAAGAGGGTTACTCCCTACGTAAGAATGTTTTGAATGCCTCAAGTTACCTTTATGTCTTATGATTTCTATGATTTATTCATGATTTGATGAGGTATGTTAATGTTATTATGTTTTATGAGTAAAGTATGATTTCATTGATTCTTATGTGTACATGTACTCATGTTTCCTTTCCATATATTTTTATATCCCTTACTGGGCTTTTTATGCTCATCACAAGTTTTTGAAATGTTTTTCACAGGTCAAGGGAGAGGTACATGATATGATGATAGTGTTAAGGAAGTGTCAAGAAAAAATCCATTTTTTATTTTAAATATGTTTCTGTTGATGGGAAAAAATGAACACTATCTTTTATGTAACCACTTTGGTTAAATGTGGAATGTAATGCAAGTTTATGATCTAATTCTCTAAAACTCTAAACCTGAAAAGATCCTCAATGTGTAATCTTGTATTAACTCAAGATTAATTAAGGTTTTAAGTCTGGGGCCTTATATATACACCCCATAAAGGAAACATGTGGTGAATATTCCATGTGTCTCATAGAAAATAAATGCACAACAGAAATTGTATAGCTTAAGTATAGGCATCAGTTTTAAACATTAAATACTTTTTTTTAATAAATATAGGTTTATTATAAATATATAAGAAACCCATACTCATAAATCATATCATATATTATTTAATTATGACCTTTTGTTAGATGTTTATTAATAATTCATTTTAGATTCACATTTTGAGTAAAAACATTGTTCTCCAGGTATAAATTTACTTTTTATTTTTAGGAATATTACTTTAATCATGGTTATGTAATCTAAATAATTTTGAGAATTATATAATTTTCATATATATTTCTTATATAAGTATTTATATTAATCCATAAATGTGGAAGATAAAAACTGAAATACATCGTTCATGGAGACAATATGTCATACCTATGTGTGAACTCGATTTCCATTTTTAGATGGATGAAAATAAAGAAAAGAAAACAATATATTAAAATTATAAAATAATTTTTATTCCATATATATAATATATATTCCTTATATTTACCCTCATTACCATCTATGCTAAGTGTTAGTGAAAAACGAATCACTTAGTTTTGTGAGGTGGTAGTCTGTCGTTCACATGAATGACATTATCACATCCCCCAATAAATTGAATGTAAGAAGGTACATGTAATATATTTATTCCATAGGTATAATTATGTTGAAAATTTAATATATATTCATTTAATATGTCCTTATTTCTATCCATGTTAAATGGATAATGAAAACCACATCATATCGGTTCGGGAGGTAGTACTTCATCATAGACATGGGCGACATTATTATTTTTCAACAAGTTTTAAGTTAATAAGGTAGATGTGGTATTATAATTTAATATGTATATTAATATCAAAAATATCATATATAAAAATTAAATACATCATTATATCCAATTTTGAAAGGAAGTTTTGGAAAAATAATTACATTGTCTTGTGAGGGGGTACTCCGCCATACACATGAATAATGATTTCATATCACATTTGATAGAATATGGAACTTATATAGGTTATTCCATTATAAAATAACATCTAATTATATGGTATATATCAGTGTTATTATATTATGAAATTTTAATATTATTTCAACTAGTTAAATGAAGAAGTTAAACAAAAAAACATAGTTTAAAACATTACCTCTTCTCAGGAAAACTACTTTACATTTATCCTAAAGAATTACTAGATTATATTTATGCTATCACCATGAAAATTTAGATATAGGGAGAGAAGTAGTTAGTCAATTTTTTTAGTTATTGGATGATCCAATTGGTTTTTTATTTTTGAATCTGAGAGGAGAGTGGGTGGCCACTTATAAGTGATGTGAGAGCCACACATGTAATATTTGAAAAGAAAAAGTGTACCAACGTTTTTGACATGACACATGAATCTATAATGGATCATTATAGTAGCTAAGATGATATAAGGTATAAATATGGATATCCAATGGGTTTTGGACAATTATATAGTCATTTTAAATGATTATTTTTTAGTTAAACCCCCAATAAAACCATTTATACCTTAACCACGATAATTAATTTTTACTACTTTTACTACTCATAATAGTAAAAAATAATCTCATCATATTAGAAAATATAAATTAGATAATTCAGAAGTTCTTAATTTCAAACCATTTCTTAAATTTTTCCAAATTGAATTCACTAAATTGGAATAATATTTTTCAAAATTAAACCCGAAGACACAATGAGAAAGTGTTTTTCCAAAGAGAAAATTATCATAGGTATCGAAATATTTAATATCTGAATTCAAAATTGAGTTTATTATAATGACCTAAATTGTATTAATAAATATATAATTTTACTAATGTTACTTTTCAAGCCATATTAATTATTATATATTTTTAAAATCTACAAACAAAAAGGAAATACTTAATAAAAACCTTATTTTTCAACATTATATAAAAATTTAAATTTTTAGAAAATTATAAAAAAATTCATACCTAGATAATTTTTACATTATAATTTAAATAATTTAGTTAATTTTCCCAAATATTCTTACAAAAATTTTCATAAATTTATTATAAAATAAGTGTAAAAAATGTGACAAAACTATTGTTTAGAAAAATAATGTTTTAATAGTAAAATTTGATTTATTCTTGTAAAATTTGATGAAACCATAAAATTTGAATGTTAAATATTAAATAATATATAAATTAAATTTATATCATTAAACCAATGTTATTTTTTTAATTATTTCTTTAAAACGTTATTGTGAAAAGAGAAACAGTTTTTTAGAAATAGGTTTTCTCTCTTTTCTAAAAGTTTTTATTTTATTCTATAATTTATTTGTCACCAAATATTCATTTTATATACATGTTTAAACCATATATTTTCATAATTTATTTAATCCTATTCATAAATTCCATTCCATTGTATAGATGATAACTATCATATTAAATAATAATATTGTATTAGTATCCAGTGTTTCAATAATACTCTATGCTTCATGTAGCACAAGTTATCAAAGAAATTAAAAGAAATTGAAAAAATATTCCATAAAATCTCATAATGTCACATTATAACCCAATTAAATGAATTATTTCCAATAAATTTCAACTTTTTATTAGTAATCAAGGGTTCAACATTTTAAAATCCCTTTATGGGAAACCCACTTCTTAAAAAAAGTTAATAAAACATCCTCTTGGAACGAGAGATAGGGATATTAGAAGGTCATCTGTAATAACATATAATACATTTTAAAATAAGATAAAATAGTTTGTAAGTGAATATTTAGACATGTAATAAAAGATTAATGTCAAAATAATGATAGTGAGAGAGAGTTATCATTACTCAAAATAATGTGAATAATACTGGGAAAATCAAAAATCATAAAACCATAAAAAATGTTGTGTGAAAAGTTCATTTATATCATAAGAGATGATGGTAATATAACAAAATGAAATTTAAAGATCATTATTATAATGTTGGTTAATTTAAAAAAAAGATAAAATTAGTTGATTTAATTCTATTCCATAATGATAATATCACCCTCTGGTTGTACCTTGATCAATTTCTAATTCATATCTTACGTTTAGAGGAAAAAAATTTATTTATGAAGAAGTAGTGGATAATACGATCTATAAAAGAATGATCATTCATTCATTCGTTCTATATTTATTATCAAAAACAAATATTGTTAACAAATATTTTTCATAAAACTTCACATGGTCAAACAATAAATTAATGTCTAAAAAGACATCAAAAGTTCAACATCAACCATTCCATAAATTATTGATCTCATTAACCTTAATAAATAAAATATTTACAAATAAGGTAACAATATTTACCAAAAAACAAATTAACATTAATACCAAAAATAAAAATTAGTATCCCAAAATAGTCACATAAAAAATATGTAAAGACCCTGTTTATATATAATCTTGAATCATGGTAATTACATGAATTACTATAAAACTTCAATGAAAACATACATGCTTACATATTCTTTAAATCAAACCATAGACTATTAAATATATTACATAAATATAAAAAATATCACAAATCCATCAATGATAACGTATAAAACATTTTCATCATATCAAAAATGAGTTATGGGGTCATCAATACTATCTATATTACTTTATCAATATAAATCATTTCTTTATCTAAATTAAAAACCATTTTCTCAACATCAGGAACTTATTACAAGTATATTCTCTTGATGATGTATTTCCATAGAATATCATCATTCAATTAAACTACATTTCTAGGTCATATTTATCATTCAAAATATTCTATTAAATCCATAATGAAAATAATTATAAGAAAATACTAATATATCTCAGGATTCATATAATATAAATCTTGAATTCCAATAAAAACCCATAGATCATTAAACATTGTTATTAAACTACTAACTTGGATTCAACATCTAATTCATTAATACATCTTTCCTATAATAGGATATATTAACCATCCCCAATTTAATCATTCTTCTTAATTCTAACATGAACAATACTTTTAAAATAAAAAATTACATTTCATATATCATTCATTGTTTCTTCATCATCATTAGTATAACCATTACTCGTACTAACTTTATGATTATCTTATCATTATGTCCCCTTAGTAAATATATTTTTTAAATTACCATAAATTAACCATTTAAAACATTCATCTATGTATAATAATTTTAAGGGACCAATATTCACATCAATTATGGTAGAATAACTTTTCATTTTCCCTTAGAAACATCTTACTATATACACTTCATCTATAAAAATAAAAAATATTATTATTCCTACGAGAGATTCCCTTTTCTAATTATTCCAACTTTCTCAACATATAGAAAACTGAATCTTCATTCCAATATGGTCTCCACCACCCAAAACCTCAATGAACTTCATCCTTATCTTCTATCATAAGTATGAGAGTTAGTTAAGGTGCATGTTGTTAATCATATATTATGTTAAATGATTAAGAATCATCATGATATCCTTAACTCCATTCACCATCTCAGTTAGTTTCTTATCAACGAGTTTTCTATCATAATAAAAGTTAACCTAGTTCTTTCTGGTTCTCTTCAATTACTAAAACCCCCAAGAATAGTGAGAAAAAAATATTCATATAAAAAAACTACATAAACATAAAAAATCATTTATAGGATGTATAAATCATGAAACCATTTTTTTAATCTATGACACATTTATTATATACTTGGTTATTCATAGTCATTGTAACTCCCAAGATCCAGATTCCACCCAGCTAGTGCCTCATACCCATTTGGCCACATGTCCTCAAGCACATCTCCTCAAAGATAAGAGGATTCCAAATAGTAGTGAAGTCCTAGGGTGTGATAGTAGGGAATTATTCCTTCATTGGTAGAGTTTAACACAGTGGATTAAATAATCATAATACAATAGAGGATGCATTGAACAACATAAAACTAAGGTAAAGAGTGGAAGTCTGATATTATAAGTAACCAAACATCATTCCATACAAAAGGTAATGGAGCATGTCACAAGATCTAAGAAAATAGCCCAACCAAGTACACTATATTAATGCACAATATATGTTCCAAAATCATAAAATAAACAAAAGAAACTCATAAGAATAGAAAGCATTGACTTGGTCTCATGCTCTCCTTCTCCTAAGAGGAAAATCAAGTATATGTAGAAGGGATCATTCCCTTATTGACACTTGAAATCAGATAATTTGTTTGGGATAAAAAACATGACTCAAATAGGATGTCAAAACTAAATCCCAGTAGGCAACCACCCAAGTTCTATGTTGATCAGTCAATGAATATATTCAATAGGTAGTGTACAAAAGTGAAAAAAGTAAACTAGGAAGAACTCAAAAGTAAAAAATCATACAATTACTGGTTTTAATTTATTCATTTCATGTTCATTAGACAATTCAATTTTATTGAATTATAAATATCTTGAGATCTAGCCTCAGCCCATCAATACCCCATATAAAGTTAGCACAACTGATGTATAAAAATACCATCTAAACAGATATAAGAGAAGATCGAAACCAATCTTGTGATTTGTCTTGTAAGATGTATCAAAAGTCATTCATTTCAATATTCAGTTCATAACCCCTCCCTCAGGCATAATAAGACCACGCCTGCAGGGATAGAAAAACCTCCCCCGCATTAATAGTAAAACCTCGCCCGCAGGCATAGAAAAACCTCACGTGTAATAATATGAAAACCTAACCACAGTACTAGAAAAAACCTCTCCTACAAGAAAATAATCAATCAACTAGGGAAAAGCCTAGTATGTAATCATTTCAACATAAAAACAACACGTGTAACTTACACTCTTACATGGTTAACAAAATAAAAACTCACATGGGCATCAAACATGTCACAAGACTTTCAAGTAATATAACCATTACTATGATTAAAAATTATAAAATCACATGGGAAATTCACATCACAAGTATAACATGTAGTTTAACCATTACCGGGATTAAAAATTATAGACTCACAAAAGGAAATTCCCATCACAAGCCTAACAAGTATTCTTACCATTACTAGGTTTAATAGTTATAAACTCACATGGGAAATTCACATCACAATCCTAACAAGTATTATAGCCATTACCAAGATTAAAAATAATTTATCTCATGTGGGAAAAATTCAATTAACCAATTTCATTTTTAACAACCCTATAAAGGGAAAAAAAGGCATTCCAATAGGCATCTTAGGCCAAAAGTCTAAACATTGGTTATTTGAGGGAGACACATGAATGGATGGCCCTGAATCACATCATGAAACCTAAAAACTTATTTAATTAACATAATCAATTACCTAATATTCATTAGGAAATAATATGGGTCAATTTTGTTCAAGGAGGAACCCTAAACATGGGTGCACGGTTCTATGGAACATATAAACAACAAGACAATTCATGAAAGTCTCAAGACCACCTACCTAGTCCTCGTGTGTCTCTCTTCTTCTAGCATCAACCACTAATTAAATCAATAATGAAGTATATCTAAAAAATTAGGTAAAACTCTCAAGGTTTGATAACTTCATTGAGAGAATAAAAAACAAGAATAAGTGATCAAGACTAATCGAGAGCTTATTGATTGGGTTCAAATGCATTCAAAGACGATCGATTCAGAGTTTAAATGATGATTTAGGAGACAAATCCCTTCTATCACTGATGTCTCGCAAACCTAGTATATCCTCTGTCCAGAATGATAAAAAACAAGGATTCTATAAATTTCAGTAAAAATTAGAAAATGCATGATGTCTAAGAGGAACTACACAGAGTGTAGGTTCTTTTACAATTCATTATGCAGCCGACTTCCCTTAAACATCCTGCACTAACTTATAGACATGTTTACATGGAATGTACTTGAGAATACATGGTGTGTAACCACCTAGTCTAGACATGTAATTTGGAGAGCTAGTATTTAACCACTTTTATTTTTTTTCCTTAAGTATAAACCAAAAATGAATGGTTCGTACCTAAAAAAGAAGAACTGGGTTCTTACAAACATCGCCCATTAAATAAATTCATCCCTGAATTTCCCTTTTAAGTGTGGTGAAGAAAAATCTATGAACAAATATATCCACTACAATTATACATCTCCCTACCTCTCCCATGTCTCATCATGCACTTAGTTGTTCTTCCATAGCACCATTACTAAATCAAATGACCGACCATAGATAACATTCATGCCACGATCCACAATTTTTTTTAGGATTCTCCTAATAGGGATCATCTACCTGTAACTAAACCTCTTCAGCCAGAAAATACTAGCATGGTTCTTAAAATTAACATCACAACTGAGAAACATTGAAGATGACATGTATAGCTCGGTAACTCTGTGGTAACTACAACAGATAGACAACCAACCCGACTCTCTCCAAAATATGGAATGGCTCGACATATCATGGTGAAAGGTTAACCTATATCATGTTCCTCAAGTGTCCAAACCTTGGGGAAACATGTATAAAAACATGATCTCCTACCTTGAACTCCAGAAGACATCTGTATTGATTGAAAATTATTTCTAACAAAGCTGCGTAGTAGACATCTGCTTCTAAATCAACTGACCTGATCAGTGGTCTCCTAGACAAGACGAGGTCCTTGCATAGCTGCCTCTCACAAGGTCATATACCCTCACCAGCCTTGGTGTGAAAACACCCAAAGTACACTACGTAAAAGTATTTTACATGGTGTGCACACAATTCTTCCCTCCTAGACATGAACTTTTACATGTCCAGATCCACATAGGGTATTGCTATGTTGAACTACATGGGGTGTACATAAGGCACACAGTGTGTTTTGATTAAAACTAAACAACCTATATTTTCTCTCACACAGCCGATTACATGGTCACCTACCACTCATCATGTACATATGGTACACAGTGTGTAAATGAAAAAATTTCTTTCTTCCCAAAGGGAAGAAATAATGGTGTGTGTTCATAGGACCACGTGTCATGTTGTCCGAGTTTCCAAACAGTAAGCCTCAAAAACTTCCCCAAAAACTATGTTTTTGAAAAATAAAGCAATGGTGTGCCTAATTCTGATTCATGGGGGGCCATACTCCGCCCAAATAAAATCTTGGAAGCCATATATATCACATAACAACAAAATATATATCCTATGGACAAAACATGATCCACCAAATTCTGAACCAAGAGGTCCCACACACCTCAGGGATCAAAGTTTAGTATTCATCCAGTTCAAACCATAACACATACCAATACACCTATCACAAAAAGAAGAATATTTATGATTATATATATCACAACATCATGCATATCTAGCATGGAACCTATCACAACATCACACAATCAGTAATGCTCTCTAAATGGCATGGCAAGAATGCATAGCTTGTGATTTATAACTAGTGCATATATGATGCATGAGATGGAATACCCTCATCTCATCATGTTACAAAAAATAGATCCATAATGATATCAATAACAACAACACAAAACAAGTGTGTCACCCAATGGTGAAATCAAATCAACTGTAACAATAAAAAATCCAAAAATCACTAGTCAATTCAAGGCAATTTGGATTTTCTTTTTACATGGGGTAGCTACTCCATATCACAGTTTATTACTAACCTCTATTTCCATATTATCCCTATATAATTTCTCCAAAGTGTTAGGAAAATCAGAAAATAATATCCTCCAATTCCACTTTGTAATGTCCCGGATTCGGATGCTACTCAACCAGTTCCCCGTACCCGGTTGGCCACATGTCCACAAGTGCATCTCCCCAAATTCCAGAGGCTACCAACTAGCAGTGAGGGCCTATGGTGTGATAGTTGTGACAATATGACCTCATTTTTATAGTTTAACAAATCATATTAAATAATAATACAATAGAAGAATCATTAAATAGCATAAAACTAATGTGAATTGTGGAAGATAGATATTAGAAGTAACCAAACATCACTCCATACAAAAGGTGATACAGCATGTCACATGTTCTAATAACCCATACCAAACAAGTAAACTGTAGTAATACATAATATATGTCCAAAATCACAAAAGAAACTCAGAATCATTACAAGCCACAGCTTGGTCCCCAGCTCTCCTGCCCCTAAGCAACAAATCAAGTACCTGTAGAAGGACACTTTCCCTTATTGACACCTCAAATAGTGTAATATATTTAGGCCCATAAACATGAACTAAATAGGGTGTGAGAATTAAATACAAGTAGGTAACCACCCAAGATTTGTGCTGACCATTCAGTGAATATATGCAATAGGTAGTGTACAAAAGTGAAAGCAGTAAAATAGGAAGTACTCAAAAAACTAAAAATCCTACAATTACTAGTTTCCATTTATTTATTTCATGTTCATTAGAAAACTTAGTTGTATTGAATTATAAATATCTCTTAATTCATCCTCATCCGATCAATCCCCCGTATAATGTAAGCACAATAGATGTCTCAAAATACCATCTAAATAGATATAAGAGAAGAGTGAATCCAAGCTTGTGCTTTGGCTTGGAAGACATGTCAAAAGTAATCCATTTCAATATTATGTTCAGAACCTCATCCTCATGCATAGTAATACCTCTCCCACAGGCATAGAAAAACCTCCCCCACATGCAAATTATAGCCTCACTCGCAGGCATATAAAAACCTCGCTCGTAGGCATAGAAAAACCTCACCCACAAGAATAGAAAAAACCTCGCCCGTAGTCACTTCATCAATCAACCAGGGCCAAGCCTGGTATATAATACATTCATCATAAACAAAACACATGAAATTTACACTATTACATAGTAAATAAAATAAAAACTCACATCAGAATCAAACATGTCACAAGTCTTTCATGTATTCTAACCATTACCATGCTTAACAAATATAAAATCACATGGTCAATTCACATCATAATCCTGACAAGTAACCTATGCATTACCAGGATTAACAATTATAAACTCACATGGTCAATTCACATCATAAGCCTAAAAATTAATCTAACCATTACCATGCATACAAATTATTAACTCACATGGTCAATTCACATCCCAATCCTAACAAGTAATCTAACCATTACCAGGCTTAACAATTATTTATGTCATGTAGGAAAACATTCAATTAACCAATTTCATTTTTAACAACCCTAAAAAGGAAAAAATGTCGTACCTATAGGCATCCTAGTCCCAATGGGTTAACATTGTTTATCTGATGGAAACACACTAATGGGTGGCCCTCAATCACATCAAGAAACCTCAATAATGCTTTAATTCACTTAATAAATTACCTAATAAACATTAGGCAAAAACATGGGTCAATTACATTACCGAAAACACCCTAATCTTGGGTGTGTGGCACTCTGTCACATATAAAAAATAATATAATTCACGAAAGACACAATACCACCTTCCTTGTCCTCATGTGACTCTCCCCATCCAACTTCAACCTCTAGTTCAAGCTATAACAAGGTAGATATAAAATATAAGGTAAAACACTCAAGGTATGACAAATTTGTTTAGAGAAAAATTACAAATAATGGATCAAGAGGTATTGAGAGCTTAATGATTGGGTTCAAACACATCTGGCAGTGACCAAATCAGAGTTTGGATGAAGATTTGGGAGCTAAAACCCCTTCTGGCTCTACTATCTCATGAACTCGGTGCCTCCTCTATCAAAGATGACATGAAACAAGGCTAAGAAAATAAGAAAATACACAGAGTGTTATAGGAACAACATGTCGTGAAGGTTATTTTACAATTCATTTCACAACCAATTTCCCTTACACGTCATACACCGACATTCTAACTTAATTACACAGTTTGTAGCTGAAAATACTCAGCATGTAAACACCAGGTAAATCAATGTAAGTTCTAGAGCCTGTATTTTACCTCTTTTATTCCTCTACCTTAAGTATAAACCCAAAAGGAAAGGTCTGTACCTAAACAAAAAGAATCAGGTTCTTACTATCATCATCTATTTAAATCCATTGTAATGTTTCGTAATGAAAATTTGGATTAAAAAAATAATATACCTCTAGAGTGTCAAAATAGGGGTCTAGCAAGGAATGTTATCATTAACTAGGTGATGATAAATTCCAAATCAATGTTACCTTTTTATAATTATATCAACAAGATTCCAATGTTTCAAAGCCACATCCACTTGTAGTATCGAGATAGAGATGTATTGCTAGGAAAACCATATAATATATTTTTTTTATCAAAACAATAGGATGTCATCCTATACTTATACTTCTCCCCAGGGTTTTAACTAATGGTTTTATAATCCTAATATCCAAATATTAACAAAACCTTTCCTCTGATTCCAAATATAATGATATATCCTTAACATAAATAATTATCACAACTTTTTTAGATGAATATTCAATACATATCATAAACACTAACCCAAGGACTATAATAGTTCATTGCATTTGGAGAATACAAAAAAAAATCTTCATATTTCATGATATATCTTCAACAGCTCAAAAAAATACCATATCTCATAGTACTCATCTTAGTCACACCCTTCAAAAACCTTTCTTCATAACCTATTTAAGGAAACAAAAAAAAGAATGAGCACAAATACTCAGTAATGGTAAAAATAAGATATATCAATATATTATCATATTAAATCCATAGATAAGAGTAAGGGTATGTGATCAAGAATATAACTTACAAGGTTTATACACAAAATATCATACATCTTAACCATTATTCATGGAATAAACCGCTTTTATTTTGGAAAACATGGGCTATAAGCTTGAGAAATCATCATAAATATATCTTAAACCATAATCTCATGTCATAAAAGTGTTTCACCATCATATATATTGAAAATTATTTTATATTTCAAGGATAAATAAAAATACCATCAACATAGTGGATAATGGCCCATCAAATGTTTCCCATTGTGGATCAGGTTGTACCTATATCCCATTATAGATCAAGACTCACCTATTTCCCATAGTGAATCAATCCTTTGATTGTTTTCCCATTACTATCTCATGAGATATAAATAATTACCCAATAAATTGTAGAGAGATATAGTTCTGAACCATCTCATAATTAAATCGATACAAATGTGTACAACAATATCATAAGACATTCATCATATCTTCATATCATAACCCATGTAAAGAAAACCGATTTTAAAAACATCTCATCAAGTCATCATAGAACAACCCATAAAAAAAATAAATGGGTGACAAAAATACTTCATCAACATAAATATTAAACTGAAATAAAAATAATAAGGATGGTGTCCTTAGAAATTATGTTCAATGAATCATATATGATATCAAATGTTGTCATCTTATATGAAAATTGATATTCAAAGCTCACGCGAATCATTTCTTAAGAAAAATAGACATTACACTTTGAAAAAAACATTTTAAACATAAATAATATTTAAAATACTATTTATTGAAATTATCTATTGATACATATAAAGGGAGTGCTAAAATATTAACTGTTTATGGTGGAAGAAATTATTGTACATGTTAAAACAAATATTCCATTAATATTTTAGATAAAATCCAAGCAGACATTGTTTTGAAAATGACATGATGATTCATTGTAAAACATTTTGTGTAAAAATTAAACCATCAATAAAAATGACTCTAACCTACCCCATGGAAATATTAAAACATTTTTGAAAAAATTATAATAGAATGAAATGGATTGAAAGGGGGTTTTTAAAGAAGACAAAAATAAATTTGATTTTCTTTAAAAAATTACTTTGGAATCATGAAAACATAATGAGAGGAAAATGAAGGGAAAATAATATTATTAGAAAATAAAAAGTAGTATAATAAAATTAATTAGTGTATTGAGATATGTATAATAAATTTTCATTATCTAATGGATAATAATAAACAATCTTGATACACAATGTGATTATATCATCCAACCTTTACCACAATGTTATATTTTAAATTTTAGGTCCTATAAAAGAATAACGTATAACAAATATTTGATTCTGATTAAAAGATAGAGATTTTTTATACAAAATTAAAAAAAATTATATACATCTCATGGAATAATATAGGTGTATAATATTACTTATGACCCAAATAAGGCAATTTGAGAGAAAAATACCTTATTGATTTGGTAAATTTTAAACCATAAACCCCCTTAAAGAGATATCCTTAAATGGATATGTAAATAAAACTAATTTTCATGGGAAATAGATTAGAAGAAATTTTTGTTCAGTATATACACAACATTAAATAAACACATGGTGAATATTGAATGTGTCTTATAGAAATTAAAAGTGAGATGAAAATCCCTCACCAAAAGTATCGAATTCCTTCATAAATTTTGGAACAACCTATTTAACAGATATATGTTTATTATACTTATATTAAAAAATCATGTAAATATATATTATATTATATTATTTACATATGACCTTTTATAATCTGTTTATTAACAATTTATTGTTCAAATCGCTTTTTCGGTAATAACTACTTTGTTTTTCTTATAGTTTTGATTTTTTTTGTTCTATTAAGTTGATCAGGGTTAAATAATCTAATTTTTTTATCCAAGATATAAATATAATATATATTCATAGTATATTTATTTATATTAATCTATAAAATATAGTGACAAAAAATGAAATGCATTGTTCATGGAGCCATAAGGTTGTATATACGCATGAACACGGTTTCCATTTTGTCAGAAGATGAAATGAAAGTACATTATATAATATATTTCTATTAAATAATTGTTTATGTGTCATATATATCACATATATAAATTAAAGTTTCTCTTATTATCTTACATTCAATGTGTTAGTGATAAACGTATCACATCACTTCGGAAGGTGGTAGTACGTTTTACACACGAACAACATTATTATATCACCCACAAAAAGTAATGTAAGAAGGTATAAATGATATATATAATCCATATTTATAATTATTTTATAAATATTATATTTAGTAATCTAATATATCCTTATTATCATCCATGTAAAATGAAAATTGAAAAAACACATCACATCGGTTTGTGAGACGGTAGTCCACCGTACACACGAGCGACACTGTTGTTTTATAATGGGTTTGGTAGTAAGATATTATATATGGTGTTATAATTACATAGTTATAATAATATCACAAATATCATATATTTAAATTAAACACATATTTATATCCCACCATGAGATGTGGTGATGGAAAATGAATAATATAAGTTCGTGAGGAGGTCATCTTCCAAACAGACAAATGATGAATTTATATCCCATTTGATGGAAGTCAATATGAAAATTGGTTATTATACTAACATAATAAAATATAAATATATAAGAAAGATTTTGTTTTTATATTATCATAGTTGAAAATTATTTATACGTGTTAGATGAAGAAATAATATAAAAAATGCATAGTTAAAAACATTACCTCTTCTTTGGGAATCCTATTTATGATTAACCTAAAGCATTCATTGATTGGATTTATGATATAAAAAATGAATACTTTATATGGGTATAGAATTTATAAGTACATTTTGATAGTTATTTTACAAACCAAAGGGATTTGGAAGTGTGATTAGGAGAGGAGGTGGGTGGCATTTTATACGTGAGGTGAGTGGCACATTTGTAATTCTTTAAAATAAAAAGGTGTAAATGTGTTTTTCACATGAAACAGGGATCCAAAATGGGTCATTATCGAATTTTATAAGTGATAATACTGAAATATTCTCTGAGAATGTGTTTCAGACATGGTCTATGACATTTCTAAGCTATATATTTTTAATTTAACCCTTTCAAAAAAAATTTACCTTTATCATAGTATTTAATTTTCAATGTTACTACTATTCATAATGGTAAAATAATATGATGAAATTATTATAAAATATAAATTATTCTAATTTAAAATATAAAATCCATTATTAAAAAATTAATTCAAATAATTTTAAGAATTTAATGTAAAATTAAACCCACAAATGTGATGAGAAAGCAGTTTTCCAAAGAGAGAATTATTATATGTATAGAATGTTTTAATATATAAATTCAAAATATAATTTATTACAAAAATAGTTGAATAATAAGTAAAATAATGAACAAAGTTTACTTTAATAACCCTTTTAAAAACATTTATAGTTTTTTAAAAGTTGTAAACAAAATGATAATTCTTAATAAAACCATATATTTTGATCTATTCACAAATAAAATTATCTTTTCAGAAAATTGTCAAAAAAACACTCTAAGATAATTTTGACATTATTACTTGAAAATTATATTTATTTTTTGAAATTAATTTTCTAAAATTGAAAAAAATAATTTTAAAATAATTGTGTATTGTGTGACCAAACTACTTTTTAGAAAAACATACGTCTCTACAAAAAATATGATTTATTCATACCACATGACTAAAAAAATAAGATGAATGTTAAATATTATATAATATATAAATTTCAATAATATCATTTGATAAAAAATATTTTTTCAAATTTATTTAGGTAAAACACATTTTTGCTAACCAAAATACTTTTTTAGAAAAAAATATATATTTTTAAATTGTTCTTATTTTAATTTCAAATTAATTAGCCACTAAAGAATTCATTTTATAAATATGTGAAAACCGTATTTTTTATAATTTAGTTAATATTATTCATACCCTCCATCCCAATATCTATGTGATTATTATCAAATTAAATAATTATATTTTAATTGAATGTCATGTTTCATTAAAACAATTTGTTGCAAGTAGCCCAAGATATCAAAGATATTATATTTTTTTGAAAAATTATTTTATAAAATATCAGATTGTTAAAGGGGATATATCAAAATTTATTATAAGTATAATTAAACAAATAAAATTTTAATGATGTTTTATTATATATGTAAAATTTAATTGATATATTCTAGTATAAGAAAACACTAGAGTACTTTCCAATAATTCTAACTTAGAGATTTATATCAATCCTAAATGTTCAAGGTCTTGTAATTTGATTCACATGAGTCATATTTCATCATCTAAAACAAGATCATTGGTTTATTGTTCTCAATTAACCTTTTAACATTATTCTTTTCTAGGTTTAGTGTGTGTGACACGTCCTTCCATGTAGGTATTTCTAGATTATCTCACTTTTTATTTGGGAAAACTATGAGTTTACAAATCATTTTCATCCATTTAAAATTGGAATGAATTAACATAAAAAATATAATAATAAGAAATATTGGAATTAAAAAGATTACGAGTTTTTTATGAATTAATGTACTCATGGATATTTATATATATATTTTTACTTTTTTTTGTATTGGTAACAAATTAGTATGAATAAAAAAAAGATAAACATTAAAAAAATTATAAAAAAATTATGTTCATAGAGTGAAAAAAATTTCTTGATATATCAATTATATGTAAGCCTTCTCGATTCAATGATTATTTTGTGTTAATTTTATTCAATGTCAGAAAACCATTGAATGTGGTGGATTTCTTTCACTGATAAATCAATTATTGATGTGTTGTGTTATAGAATCAATTTTCATAATTAATTAATTTTTGTGTTTTTTATTTTAATGTGTTGTTTGAATTATCAGGATGTTAATGATATTTGATGTTGGTCCCTTATATTTGATCACTTATAATGTGATAAATTGATGATATATTTTTTTTGGATATGAAAAATAAAGTGATAATTATTTTATTTTTTGGTGATTGTGATGTGGATAGTTTGTGGAGGAACAGATGGTTGTGGTGTTGTGATTGACGTGATGTGTCAGTTGTAGAATGTTAGATGATTGGTAGATAATATGTCTTTATTTGGAGGTGACAAATATGGTGTGTATTTTATTAGTGATACTCAGTGGTATGGGATGCAGTGGAATTAATAAATGATAAAATTTAATATTTCTAGAATAATGGAACGACGTACTATTAATTTAATATTTTAAAGTTTTATGGATAGAAATAAATACACACAGAATGTAATTGAATTAAAAAAACATGTAATGAATTGGTAGTGTATGAGAATAAACATGAGTGATGATTTATAATGTTTTATCATTAAACATGAATAATAAATTTAATAATTAACCTGATAATTTTTTAGTAAATTGTAAATCAATTTTTATAAAATAATGAATAAAATAGGAACTATGGTTGTTTTTTATTTCCTATATTTTTTTGTGGTGGTGGTATAATTTTTGTTGAGAGGGAGAGATAGTTGTGGATGGGTAGTGATGAATTTTTTTTAGATTATTTATTTTAATGAATTTTTCACCCTATGATGGGATATCTATGTGAATATTTATTAATTTATTTTATTATTATTTCTATATGAACCCCACTTGATTCAGGTATCTCATACATATGCCAAATATTTTGGTTATATGTTTTCTATAATATTCATGTAGGTTAGGATGGATGGATGGCTGTCACATCTCCCAGACTCTTCCTTTGAGTTATATCATACAATGTGTGGGTGTGGATGTTGTATTCATGATGATGGAGTAGTTCATGGTGATTCATATTGATGGTATAACCATTGGCGATGTTTACCAGTGCTGATCTTATACATAGGGTATCATGTATGTATTAGGATGTAATGTGGTTTATGTCCTTCATGCTCTTGATATCTTATAATTATGGTTTGATTTATGTTAATATTCAATGACACCTACAAAATACATTTGACCTCATGGTAGAGTTGGATTATATAGGGCTATATTCCGACCCACATCTGAAATAAACTGGATGGATGAAAATTATGTTCGACATTGGTATATGGGTTTGAAAATTCCATCAAGAAGTTTTTTTTGGGTTCCTATGAGTATATTTATTCTAATATAATATTGTTATAGTATATGTGATACATGGATAGAGACCATTGATGAGGATTATTATAGGATATTAACAATTTAGACACTTATTGTTTACCACTTTAGACATGAGAGAAATAGTGTTTTCTTTAATCTTATTTTCATGTGAATTACATAGGAGTATCATCATAAGTATATTTTATATACACACCACAATATGTATTTTAGGTGATCCACTTTAATAATGTTTGAAAATATGAATAAATTTTTATTAATGTTTTGATATAGTAATAATTTGATAGTTGGTACCCCACTTTCCATGTTAATTTTAGATGCTTTAAATGTTAAAAATTATTTCTTGACTTTCATTAAACTATTATATGATTTATTTATCAATATGAGACTATTTTTTCATACAATACTATTTATAATGAGTTTCCCAGTGATCTATAAATATTATTTTGATTGTTTTTTGAAATGATTACTCATCCTTATGATTTAATGAAAGGTTTATAAATTTTATTTATAGTATTATTGAATAATTATTTAAAATATCCCCATGTAAATTATTTTTATTCATGGGTCTCAAAATATTTTTTTAATATTTCAAAGTCGATTTTTCGTTTAAATATCCCATTGATCATGAATTAGGTTATTAAAATTATGTAAAGAGCATTGATTGTTTCCATTAAATAATTTATGATTTAATTTGTGATCATATTTTGTGAGTTTATTTATGAAAAAATGTATTAATATGGTGGATTCTCTAAAATAATGACACATTCATTTTAGATAGATTCATATTAGTGAAAATCCACACTATTATAATTCATGTAATGGTGAGGTATATATTTTTCATCCATATTATCCCATTTTATTTATAAAATATGAAAATTAAAAAATGTTAATTAAAAAACACATAATAGCATGATATGATTTTTGAATTATTATAGATTAGAATTCACAACACAATTAAGGTTTATAATGAATACCAAAAAAATATTTTATTTAAAAATAGATTATGGAAAAAAATTTTAAATCGATAATTTGAGTATTAAGACTTATTAATGAATATTATAAACCAACCCATTTTTTCAACCTTCTAGATTAAGAGACATACTTTATATTACATGTTATTCCTGATAAAACCCAAATGTTGTGAGATATATTTGTTCTGTTATTTTTTATGGTAGGATTGAATTTTTTATATAGAATTGAAGATTATAATGTGGAATTTATGTTATCAAATTGAATCACTATAAATCATTAATAAATAGAGTTACAAGTTGAAAATATTATAATTTGAGAATCATAAACAAGAAATAATTATAAATTAAATTAACATGTAACAAACTAGGAGTAACTCCAATGTTATTTTTCTATATTATTTTGTATATGTTTTTTAGAAAATTACTCCCATAACATGTTTCCTCCTAAATTAAACTTCATTATTATTTTTCATATTGGTAACATGTTACAAAACTATCAGATAATAATGTATAATTAATGACTGTGTTTAATAATTTTTTAATCCTTTTAAAAAAAATTAATATAATATATTCCATGTTATTAGACTAAAATTTATTGTTTTTATCCATTATTAGATTATTTTTTATTATATTACAAATTATCCTTACTTGTGTTACCCTTTAGTCAATATGTATTATATTATTTCATCATATATTAATTATAAGGGTGTATATTTTTTTAATTCATTAATTATTTCAATAATGATTAGTGTTATCCCATCAAATATTTTAATACTTCAAAATAAATGAATTACATTTATCATTACATGCATGGACAATGGTTGAAAAACAAAAATATTCCAATGTTTTATGTTTGATCATATATAAATTCCCTTTTGTATTTAAAAACTAATATACATTCTTATAAAATTACTTTTATATTTTAAAATAATAATCTTACATAAAATAAAGTAAAATTTAATTTTCATTCTAGGTAAATTTTTTCAACGAAAATAAATCTAGAGTGATTTTTTTCTAACATGAAAAAATGAATGTAACATTTTAACTTAGTGTTATTTTAATATAAGTAATTTTATACATAATTCTTAAAGAATATTGTGTGCCAATCCTATCATACCTAAATGCATAAGAAAAATAATGACACCAAAAATGTTATATAGAAGTATGGTTCAATGGTAGTAATATGATTCATGTAATTTTTTAATTATGCATGGATATCAATGCATATAATATTAAATTATGTATAAATTTTCATTTCAACTTTACATCATGTATAATTATTATGATTAAAATGAAAGGTAAGATAATTTTATAAATTATGAATTGATACAGTTTTGTTTTCTATAAGATGTGTTTCTTGAAGATTTATTCCCTATAAATAATGATATGTACTTTCTTATAAAACATTTTCCTATTCTATAAAATTTTATTCCAAGGGAAGGATAAAGTTAAATTTTTCCTCAATATTTCATAATCATAGAAATTATATGATATTATTTTAATAAATACTAAGTGATAATGTGTCCCTATATTAATTTATTTAATTATTTTGATTAGATTAATGTAATCATCTTCTATAATGGAAAATGGTATTTATTATTTCTAATTAGTATATTTTTTCAAATTCAAAACTATTAGATTATTTTTTATTGTAAAATATCAATTCATGTAAAATAGATGTTAAAGTTTTTATTGATTAATATTCATTATTAAATTGGTTTTTTATTTGGGTCACTATGCCCATTATTGGGATTTCAAATAATTAAATTAGGAATTTTTTATGATTATTTGGGCACTAAGATACCTTGTTCTATGATCCTATAGTTTATTTTTTAGTTTATTATGATACATTAAAAATATTATAATTTTATTAGCAATATATTTGAATCTATATGAATTATTTGATTAGATGATCCTCTATTATGCCATTCTTGTATCACTATTCTTATTTGAAATATATATTTCATATTAATTAAATTTTTTTGTTGTTTTTGTATTATTTTACCATTATTTTCTTCTTAGGAGGTGGTCATGTTTTTTTTATAATCATATTCCATAGAGATGTCTCACCAGGTGGTTGTCTAGACCTTTTCATTGATCTTTCTTAACTATGTTTTTTATTATCCTCTATGATAAAAATGAATTCAGAGGTATATGATATGTCATATTGGACCCTCCTATCCATTTTTTATATTGGATTGTATGCAGTCTTTTTGAGGATATGAAATGTGTATAGGGTTTGCACTACATTGTGGGATGAGGATACAGTGAATGGTCATGGCATGGTTGATTAGAGTGAGGGGATAGGGATAAGTGTTGAGATTATGGTCTCTACAATGTGTTATTCATCATGGTTAGTCGAAATAATTAATTTAAAAATACTATTTTTTAGATACCTTCTATTGTGTATATTAGTACATTCAAAATGCCTTGTACCATGTCATAGTGCATGGAATAATGGTGTAAGAGTAGTGTGGCGATTTTCACATATTGGTAATTTCTTACTTACATCAAGGCAAGGTTGTATTAAGAGTGTTAGGGTCATTGAATCTTATTTTTGGGTGGATGAAAAATTCCATATCTTCCATTATGGTATCTTGAATTTAGTATAATTTACATTAGGTTAATCTACTGTATTCATAGTGTTTACTTCATTCTATATGTAAGAATATATTGAGAATATATCAGGATAATCCTTATATTTATATGGATATGTAATAGTTCCCTTTAATATCACATCATGGTTGGTCTAGTATTCACATTAGGGTAATTGTAAATGTACATGTAAACCTTATTACCCTTATACAAAGCTAATCTATCACATATAGGTAATGAAATTTCTATATAATGTCAAATATTCCCCCAAATTTGAACCTACAATGCATTATAATTTTAATATATCAAAATATCAATTTAAATGGATATATGTAAAATATTCTATGAATATGAAGAATATATGTTCTAATTGAATGTATTTTAGGATATCTTAAATGTATTGAACAATGGGTGAGGTATTATATCAAATATATATTAAAAATAATTAAAATATGAATGTTTTATGTACTTTTTCCAAATATATCTAGTATAATGGAAATATATTTTTATGAAAATAGATATCTCACTCCCGTGACTCAATATTGTTTTTCTCACTTTCAATATTGAAAAATTAAGTTCCATCCATTTGAGACTTATGAGTCTTTCGTGATCATTCCAAAACTCTAATATGATTTCCATACCTCAATTATCTATTTCTTACACCACTATTATTGGTATCACACAAGTGAGTAATCCTTTAATGTAGGTGATTCAAGAATCAAAACTTTTTTAGTTTTCACAATTTTTTGTTTGTCATGATTTTTCTTCAATTAGATATTGGTACTTGGTAACTCATGAAATATAATAACTAGAATGATGGGGATTAAAAATATGATTATTCATGCATGTATTAGTGTACACATTTATATTTTTTTTAATTCATCGATATGTAATAAAATTTTATAAATTAAAAAAATAGATATATGTTACAAAAAGTGAACAAATTATAATGAAAATAATGTGGCATCTGAATCTTGATATTTCATTGATATATAAACCTTATCTATTTAATCAAAAATTAATGAATTTTTTGTTCGTTGGAATGAACCCCTTAAATGTTGTGAAATTTATGCCTGGAAAGCATCAATTATTGATGTGTTATTTGATTGAATCACTTAAAAAAATTAATACATTATTTATTTATTAAATGTGATCTTGGAATATTTGGTCTTGAAATATGTTTGATGTTGGTCCCTATTTTTTATCTCTTATGTGAGAGTTGATTCTTGTTTCAATATGGTTAATATTATGATGAATGGTATAGTATTGGTTGTATAATATTGTGATATGAATTATTTTAGTTCTTCAAGGAAGGTCTAGCAGTTGTTCAATGGTTATAATGATGTGTGGTTTGTGGAATATGATATTATTGTTATATGTTTTGGGAAATTTATTAGGTGATTATTATGATGTGGATTGTGTTTGTGATGATTTTTTTAGGATGGAATACTATTAATAGATGAAAAAATTATAATGTGGGTGTAATAAACTAATTGATCAGCGAAAATCTAACTTGGTATATCGGTATTTCTATAAATAAATATATATAAGTTGTAATTGAAATTACAATTCTTTTCATGAATTATTAAAAAAATGGAATCATTTTGGTTGATGGATGAGAATGGATTATAATTAAATATAAAAATTATTTGGCACAATTAACCTAATATCAGATAGTGAATAGTAAATATGAAATTTTTTGAATGAGCGAATTGAAGTAGTAATGTGGTTTGATATTATGGAAGTTATTTTTTATTTTTTATTGAATGATTATACTATATAAGTAGAAATGGTTCATCATTTCTAGTGATGATTAAATGGTGGAGAAGATGAGTTATTTTAATGTTTATTATTTTCACTCTAGTATATGATCTATGTGTGATGATAATTTCATTTATTTTATTATAATTTATAAACACACCCACCCAAGTAAGGTTCTTTATACATGTAATAAAAAAATTAGTTCTTCATGTTTTACATAACATCTAGGTTTGAAATAGTGGATGGATAACTCCCCCACTCTAAACTATTCTACCTTTGGGGATAATTCATTAAATATGTGGGATTTTAATATTCTATATATGATGATAGAATAGTTGGTGGATATTCCAAATGATGATGGAACCATTAGGTGTGATGCTTGGTGGTGATGTTATATAGTGTGGGTCTTGTGTGAATATAGGAATGCATGAGGTTGGTTTCCTTCATGTTCACTATACCTTATTATTATGAAAATATGTAAACATTAATAGATTCTTACATAATAAATTGGACCTCATAGCAGAGTTATTATAGGTATGGATTTATTTAAACCCCAGTCAGATATTTATTTTATGATAATAAAGGAAATATGATATTATGGAGTGAGGGAGGTTTTCCATTATAGTAGGTAGGGGTTCAAACAGTACCACATCAATTAGTTTTAAGTAACCAATGATTATTTTTCAACTGATATTATATTATTAAATTGTATATTATACTCAATGGGAAATAATTGATGAGTTTTTATATGTATAGTTGACCTTTTAGATTTATGTTGGTTAAACTATTCACTCACTATAATACTAATATGATTTTTTACAATTTTATTTAGTTTTCCCAGAGCACCTACAAATTAGAATATATGTAATTATAACTCTTATATATATATATATATATATATATTGTGATCAGGTCGGTTATGGGTATGGATAAGGACCACCATATCTTAGATATTTTGTTTCCATTAGAGCTCATGAATACAATTTTATTGTGATTTTTATTATTTTCAATATTATGAATTTTTGTATTTAATTGTATGGGTACATGTTTTATTTGTCTGATGTGGTATTGATTGGTGGTTTCTATCTTGTCTCTATTCCTCAAAGTCACATAATGACTGAAATTCCTCAAATTTTGTACTTTATACAATCAGTTCTAGTTTCCATCATAGGGCTTATTGGAAGTGATATTTTGGGGACAATGATTCTCTTCATTACTAGCTCAGGAGGTATACCACTTTTGGGTGGAGGGCTATCAATACAATATATAATATATTCTATATCATAATGTATTTATCACATATAGGGAATGTTTATTATCACCATAAAAAATATATTATTATTTAATTTTTTATGGTAATTTATTATTTGGTATCATCGAATCGAATTACTAATGTAATTTTATTTGATTCCATTTAAATATGTTACATAAACAATTTTATTTCCATGTAAATTCATGATAAGATAAATAATTAATATTATTTGGAATATATATGTTTGGTTTATCATTATTTGAAGTGTGGGTCCTATATATCCCTCTAATAAATTTGGTTAATGATTTATATCTCATGATATAATAATGTTATGTGTGTACATCATTGTGATTTTATCATAATTTGATAAGTGTGTGCGACTTTGGTTTTCTCATAATATTCGATGTGGGTATGATTTTTGTTATTCCTCAAAATTATGCATGGTAATTATTTTAGTTATATCTCAATGATATGGTTTCTTATTATTAAATTTTTCTATATTTCTTTGATATGTCACATGCTTATGATATACACCATAGATCAGGAATATTGTCTCAGGTCCCTAAATTTGTAAAACATCGTTTTTATAGGATCCATTGAGTTTATATATAATTAGATAATATTTTATAGATAACCCTTATGATCCCATGTTCATTTTAATCATATATTTCTATCATTTTCATGTTTTCTCAAACACATATGAAATAAAAATTCAAGACACACTGATAAGTGTAACCCTTATTGGTCATTTTAGATCACACCTTCATATGTTTTCACATTTACCTAGGGAATTATATCTAGTATTATGATTCAAAGGAAGTCATGTTTAGATACATGTTTGGGATCAGTTATATAAATAATTTTTTATAATAATTATATGTATCTATTCCTTGGGGACATTTGATCATTGTTTTCTTATATTTAAAATTTATATTTGAGTTATACTATATTAAATATAAAATTTTTGTGAAATACATGTATGTTTTTTATGAGTTTTTTAGACTGTATCAATGGACTATTTAGTTAATTTGGGTTATTAGGTTATCATGTAAGAGAGAAATAAACTTTATGAATTAATTTTTGAACTATAATAATCATAGGTTAAAATGAAGGTTTTATAGAGTAAGAAATATTGAGGATGACTTTTCATATTTTTATTTAAAAAGATATTCCTATTATATATAATTAAATCACTAAAATTAACCCTTCTATTTTTAGTAATGTTTGAAAGTAGTAGTAAACAATTTACCAATTAATGCAATGGACAATGCAGTGATTTACCAACAATCAACTCAGATGTTTTAAGGATGTTTTACAATTTTTCATGGAAATTATTACACAATTATCTAATTATATGGATAATAATGTGAAGCATGTTTAACTAAAAAACATAATATAGAAGAAAAAATAGATTTTGGGTTCTATATTCACCAATAACCTCCCTCCTACAATGGGTTCTCTGATCCACTAGCTTTTAAGCATTGGATCAATATACAATGAAAGATATTACCTATTATCTTTCACATAGAATTTGAAAGGCTATTTGTGACATTTATTTTTTAGATTGTGAAGATGACCATAGGTTGAATATTATTATGAATATGATGGAAAAGGATAATTTTGACTACATATAATGTGGGGATTGAATGAATGTAATATTTACAATATAGTTTCCAAAATCTCATTATAATAAAATTTAGATATAATTTAATAAGTTTAAATAAAATCTGGATGTATAAATCAGTACTTATAATGAAAACATCCTAATACTCTCATGGTACCCCTCTAGTTTTATTATTGACTCCAACAAAAGGATCTATTTTTTCCTTAGTTCAAAAAAAACTTATCATTGAAATTACATAGTTATAAGAGACTTTATTAGCTATCAATGAATTATACTATGTAAAATCATGTTGTAAATGGAAATAATATACTCAAATTATTCTCATGGATGTGGTGGAAATAATTGGAAAATTTTTTTTTATAGAAACATGAATGATATATCAAAGGGATGAATGGATATTCAACAACTTACATCCCATATATATTTTTAAAAGATAACATGGAGTATCCATAATTGTTCCAGGAAATATTTTACTTCTATTAAGACTCCTCACCAAACAAAAACAGTTTTAATGAAATAAAAAGTAGCTAATTAGTACAATATAAAAGAATAAGGTCTCATCTAATCCATCACCCACACTTAAATTATGAAAATAAAAGAAGATTAAGATTATGAAATATAATTTTTCATTTTGATATATAATTTTGAAAATATATACCAAAATCTAATAAGATAAATTAAATAAGGAAGAACCTATAAATTTAGAAATCTTAAATTTGAACATGATAATGAAGTGTTTTAGGATAAACTTATTATTTACTCAAGAACTATAAATATCTTATTTTATATTATTTATTCTGAATGTTTATTATCAAAAAAATTTATTACGAATATTGAATCACCACCTAAAAAATATGATATAGATTTTTTACATAAAATTATTATTCATGTGGGGATTTTATCTATGTTATATAACACTTTTTTGAAAATAATTTGTGCGAAAATACATCCTTAAAATATAGTTTATTTTCGTTTTATTGAATTCAACATTATATAAGGCATGAAATTTCTCTCCCAATATAGTTCTAATATCAATATCTATTATAGGGAAATCATATTACATATCCCAAAATAATCTATGATAAAATATTGATACAGGTATGATGGAGGACTCCCTTTCAAAAAAATCATTAATATGGGTGTTGAAAATCAATAATTTGGGTTATAATGACAACCCACATTTTAATACACATTAATTCATGATATATTACATAAAGTTATACATAATATAGTCCTATAAGATCATGTGTCCTAGTTTATTTGTGAAATTAGTTACATATACTAATATCTTTATTTGGAATAATATATAATTATTTAAAACTCCTTTGAGATTTTCTTAAAAATCATTTTCTCTTTTAAAACAATATTAGATATACTGGGGGCGTACATAATAAAAGTGTGAGATATAAATAATAGTAATGGAATAAAAAAAGAATAAAAAATGGTATAGTTATAAATGTGATATAATAAGAATATAAAGGTAACCCAAGTGGTGTTGGAATCACAATCATTAATATTGAGTCATGGTATAACATTATTACCTAAAGAAAACACGTGAATGTGGAAAAAACATATAATATGGAATCATAAACATGGGTCAAGGATAAAAATTTATAAATCATAACATATTGTTCTTAGCATAACCTCTCATAAACCATACAAGGTATCTCATGAGATAAAATCATTTCCCAATTCAATGGAGGGTTATATAATTCTGGTCCCACCTATCACATTCATATCATGTACATGCATAAGTTTTCCACATAGATCAAACAACATAAAGACTCCATTCAATAATTTTTCCCCATGATTAAGTAATGTGGGTGTTAAATATTTGGATGTCTAAAATAAATGGAGTATAGGTATAACTAGGTGAATAAACATGAGTATAAATAAAGAAGGGTATTCCCTACACAAATGACTGGCATGAAAAAACATAGGATAATTTAAGCCACATAACAGGGGTATATAAATATTATCATAAGAATTAAATGAGATTTTAATTTGTATATAATAATTGGGAAATCGTAATGAGATTCAGGTATATGTGTAAAAAAATTTACTAACTTGATCATTTGGATAAAAGGTAGAATATAATGAAGTTTCTTGAATAAATATGAGAAGAGTATGATCTCTTACCTTAGGATAGAATTTATAAAACCATGTAAGTATATTCATAAGAGTTTGTGGCAACCTTGGGAGAGATATATAGAGGTAAAAGAAGATTAAATTGGTTATACATGGGTTTTTAGTGATGATTAATGAGATGTTGGGAGGCTTATTATAGAAAAAGATAGGGGAATTCATTATAAATTTCAAAACATAGGTTTTGGACTCTATATGATATTGTAATCAAAATCACAATTCTTCCGTTTGTTTTTACCTTTGTTTTTCTAATGGATTCTACCAAATAAGAGTGGTATTAAATATTTTATAACTGTAATAACCAAAATCATTAATATAATAAAAAAAATTATGTTCAAGTTAGTCATTTTCCTAAATAATTTATTTAAATATCATAAAATATAATATTAATTTTGGATGATTCGTTACGGTTTTATAAAATTATTAAAATAACATCCTAAACACATTTTTAATGGAGAAAAGTAATCTTGGTTGTGAATACATATTAAAATATTTATTATATCACTAATGGTTGTTTATGATGTAATAATACAAGCCATATATTTAAAGTTTATTTTATTTTTTCCCAAAACATTGACTATGTGCAATAATTTTAAAAATATATCATTTTTAAATTTTGAAGTTTTAAATTAAAAATAATATTTATTTTTATAAAATAATTCTATAAATATGAAAATTTTAACATTAAAATCAAATTTCCCCATTTATTAGAAAAAACACATTTTTGTGATGATAACAATTTCCCAACCCTTACAAAAAATATATTCAACTTCATTCAATTATATTATCATTCATATTTAATTAAAAATAATTTGATAATACTATTTTATTAAAATAACATGTATTTAAAAAATTATTGAATTCTTAAAAAAAAATCCATTATTGAATCTAAATTTTTTTCAAGAAATACAATTCAATTTTCATCGTATCAGAATATAACAATTAAAAAATTCCTTAGTTAATCATTTATAATGTAATAATAAAAAAGGGATAAATATTATCATTATTTTTTTTAGAAAATTAAAACATATAAACAATGATATTGTTAGGTTCTATATACATAAATATATATTACAACAGCATGTTCCCTTTTGGTATGTTTTGTGATTGTGAAACTTTCCTAGGGGGATTTGATGATCATGGTTTGGGATGTAATAAGGAAAAGATTTAACTTCTCCCATAAACAGTTTCATCCATGCTTTAGTAGTTCAATATCAGCATCATATTGGTTAGGGGAGAATCCCAATGATTCAATTTTCTTTCAATGTTATGATAAATGGGCTTCGAAAGATAAGATCATACCCGTCAAGTCTATCTCCTCTTCCATATGTGTCAATTGGAATTTATCATAACCTTTAATATATATTAGTCATAATAGTCATCATACAACATATATATTATCAATGGTTATGATTCATAATGGTATTTTAAATCTATCATGGTATGACATATAATGATCCAAAACAACCAAAGTATTGAATATATTTTATATAACTACATTACATAACTAATAATTTATTAATTTGAAAATGGAATTTCAATTATAAATTATTTTTGTTACATTCTCTACCCTTCAAAAATTTCACCCTCAAAATTTTCATTTCGTGCACTAAAAAATGAGGGTACATTTGTTTCATTGTGGATTTCAGTTCACATGTTTCATCCTAAAATTCATGGTTCCTTTATACCACTTTAACCAGGTGAGTTTTCTTTCTTCATAAAACTATATATATATATATATATATATATATATATTCTAAAATATTCACCAGTGTCTCGTAGTATCAAATCTCAGTCTATAATAGAAACACATATAGATTCAACACGTATTATGGGTCTGGTATGTACTTCATCATGAGGGATACATGGAACATATAATTTACATGAGATAGGATAGCTGGGAGAGAAAGTTGACATTCCCCCAATATGATGCGATCAAGGATATCGAATGGGCCAATGTTTCTACAACTAATAATTCTCTTTTTTTCCAAACCTTGTGAATTTCATCCATATTGATATATGAAGTAAAACATTATCTCGAACCTCATACTCAAAGACTCATTGATATTTTTATAAATATAATTTCAATAATAGTTTTGTGGAGTTAATATTATTATGAACAATTTGAACCTTCTCTATCATTATATGGATAATATCAGGTCCCATCATATTCCCCTCTATAATTTCATCTTATCATGTTGTATTCCATCACTTATACCAATATAGAGCCTCAAAATGATCTATTTGAATGCTAGAATGTAAAATATTATTATACAATAACCCCACAAGGGGAAGGGGTTGATCCCAACATCTTTCAAAATATATTGTACCTGATCTCATAATATATTATTGATTTCGAATAGTTATTTTGGACTGAATATACATCCAAGGGTGGAAAAAAGTGTTGAAACATAGTTCTATATCCAATACATGTTGATGGATTCTGCAAAATCTCAAGGTAAACGACATATCACAATAAGATACAATTGAGGGTGGAACTCCATAAAGTATTACCACATACCTTGTGAATATATGGGTGATTTGATCATGATATAAATATTCCTTGATTATAATCGAATAAGCTAACATGGTAAATCCAGCGACTACCAACCATGTGGTGTTATTGCCTTTAAGGGTTCTGGGGAGTCCTTTGATTTAATATATAGTTATTTTTTCCATTTACATACTATTATGGGAAATGGATTCATCATACCCTTATTCTTCTGTCATTTATCCTTTATTAGTTGAAATACCAAGAATCATGATAAAAATTTATGATCTCTCACATCTTTTTATTCCACTAGATGGTTGGAATAAAATATTGTTAGATCTTTGTGCTTCGTGGATGAATATATAAGGATTATATATTCAATTCATTGATAATTTACCTCTTTATTTTATGTTTTTATAGGACACGTATATGGGGTTTGGACATTATAACTCCATATTTAGAAAATTTGATCATTATATTATTCATTACCGTCTTCTTTGGAACCACATAATTATTAAGATCCTCTTTAATCCAATCAATAATAGAAGGGTAAAAAGTTATTTGAGTAAGGAAAAATGAAGATCATTTTATTAATCCCATTTATACCCTCTTTATGACCATGAATATTTTATCCATTTCAATTCTCATTATTGATAGTGTTACAAAACCCTTTCTACTCAGATCATATTCCACTTTTTTCAGCATCATATGATTATAATATAATGAACAATCATAATCCTTGAGGGGAATTAACAACATTCACTGTATCATATTGATCTTATTTTGTTTGAATATATACGTAAGGATTTTATAATCTATATATATGTCTTAATTGTAACAGCCCAAGATTTTATAAAAAATATTCTTTTTAATTTTATTAATGTCTTGTGTTGTACGCTACACCAAAAGGAGCTTTCACAACACGCATCCTTGACTTGCCTTGCATTACACGCAATCGCAACCTTCCTCGATAGCGTGTGTAGTACGCAATACTGAGTTTCACGAAACAACGATATGCTATTAAAATATTATTAAAACTAGCCGTTATGAATAGTAATAACCACTTTTTGAAATTTTGTAAATTTTATTTTTCAAAATGGAATTCATTTTTAGATTCGGAGTATCGAATTTAGCCTAAGGTGAAATTCTGGTACTTTTCGGATAACTTTCATATTCTGATGAATAGTGAAAATTACTAAATTATAATTAAAAACAACTTTTTTAATCGAAATAATTAATAGTGATAAATTATTAATTTGAGTGGTTTTAAAGTATATTTAGAATATATTTTTACAATTTAATACAATGTTGGTCATTGGTTGTACTTTCATATTTAAACCAGACAAAAACAAATGTCAATCTTTTGATAGATATTGATTCTTAAAAACACGCTATTTGTTTTAACAGCGGGATTTAATTATAAAATTAATTAATGCAACTTCTATGTTATGAATTTGGTAAAATAGACTTCATTTTTGAATTCGGAATATGAAATATAGCTTAGGATGAAATTTTGGCATTTTTCTGAAAACCTTCAATTTTTGATGAATAGTGAAACTACTAAGTTGTAGTTAAAAGACTGAATTTTTCATAAAACATAATTTTACCGCTTCTGTGAATGGAATTTCAAAAATCCGAGAGACACGGTTGATGTCAGTAAGTAAAATGTGGTTCAATGAGATGAAAATAATTTTTGGTGAATAGTAACTTTTTACTTTTTTTTTACCGCGGTTAATAGTAAATAGGGTAACTAAGGGTAAATATGATATTACTATTACCCTAACACATGTAATAATTCTATTGGACAAGTGTAATTCGACCAAAAACAAGCTTAGGAATAAAATATGACCATTTAGGCCCACTTGGATTAGATTAGGACATTTATTATTATTTAATTCAAAGAAGAGTTAAAAGAGTTAAAATCAAAGTTTATTTACTAAAACATTTTTAATATAGGGTTATACATAAGATAAATTAGATTGTAAATATTCATTAGAAAGCTAAAAAGATTTCCTACATAATGGTATTTTATTTGTAATTTTTATACATAAAATAATTTAATTTATTTATGACACAAAGATGATGCAGTAATTATCTTATTAATGAAATATTGACATAATTGATGTTATAAACACCAAACTGAATGTAATTTGAGACTTTTTATGAATTCCACTATTTTTCTAGGTTACTATGATATATTAATGTTGATTTAATCAACTTGTTTCGAACATATAATTCTGTTATGACTTTCACAAAAATCATATATCAAATAGTGTCAAAATTGACACAAAATAGTTTTTAAATCAAATATTATATTATTAATTGTTATTGTATTTCTAAAAATCTAAGGTTCGGCCAAATGACTTATATAACGATATATATATTAATAATAAACAATTTGGGGTTCGTTTGGCATGTTATAGTAAGTGTATTAACCATATAGTGAAAGAAAACAAAAAGACACGGTAAAAGTTAAATTAATTAACTTAGAGTTAAATCTAATTGATAAGGTTAAAATAAAACCCTAAACTTGTCTAAATCCTATTGGTTGATAGGTTTCGACCCATCCCCACTTTAGCTTCGAAATAAGACCCTTTGGAACCATTATAAACCGATTTTGACTTTAATATAAAATAATATTTTGAGATATTCCTAAGGTGCCCCTCTCCTCCCTTATAAAAGGGCACCTCCACCCCCTCCTCCTCACACAAAATTGAGCACTCAAGCTCGGCCAACCCCTGCCATTTTATCCTCTCCACTTCCCTATAATAATCCTAGAGGTCCTGGTCTTCTCTAAAGACCAATCTTAGTTCCTTAAGTGGAGGATTCAAAGAGGCGTTCCAAAGAAGAGGAGGTTCGGACACATACGAAGCAAATCGGACCTAAGGTAAGGAAAATATCACAATCTCATTTTTATCCGAGATTGTTTATTCGTAAGTATTTACTGGGGTGTATTTTATCATCCACGTCCATGTTTCATCAAAATGTAATATTATTTCCATCCACCTACAATTGTTTAAATCCATTTTTACTCTTCGGTGAGTTTTGAGTAATATGTATGAAAGGAATCTTTTGTCGTACGAGGTACTTTTTGACTCTTCCGACAAAAGTACGAAGAACGTTTTTTTAACTTATATGAATGTATTTTTAAAACATTGTTTCCAAGAAGCTTCCTTTACAAGTTTTCAAGTTTATTTTTAATCAACTTCTTTTATTTTAATGTTGTATGACATGTTATGAAAGGAAAAATGTTTTTGAAGAAGAAAGGATATTTTCCTCAATAATGGAGTTCAAGTGTTTTATCAAAATTATTTTCCATCTAAGATAATAAAGGGTTCTGTTTTTATCCCTATTATTAAATTTATTTGTTCATGTTGTGATGGAATTATGAATTCCTTTACCTTATATGAATTAATTTATGATGTCATGATGTTTCAAGAATCCCATTTTTGTTATATGTGTTATGCGATGATGTATGTTTTATGATTATGCGGAACACATAAGAAAGGATTCATTATAAGATGGGTGGTACCTATATCTCCCTCCAATGCATTGGGTAAAGATTTTATATCTCATGAGATAGACATGGCTGGAATGGTAGGTTATACCGGTTCAGTGAAACAGGACTGAAACGAGGGTTACTCGATTCAGAAAGGGACTTTGTCCACTAAGATAGTCTTGGCAATGAGTCTTGACTAACAAGAAATGATTCTCTATGATTATGTGTGTATGCCACAATGTTTCATGTTTTAAGTTATGCTTATTGGGATTTCATTTCACTACTATGATTTATCCCATGTTATGAAATTATGCTCTCTTTTGCAGGTTAAGATTTCCAAAAGTTATGTTCTTATGAATATGATGTGATTGATTTTCTTTTCTTTACCCTTACTGAGCATTTGAGCTCACCCTTTTATGTTTTCTTTTCCACAGGATATAAAGAATGGTTTTAGGTAAAAAAAAAGGGAAGATCTTTATGGGAGATGTTGAAGATCTTTCACCACGATTAGAAGATTACTATCCGAGTTTCCAAAGACACTAAACTATTACGATCCTTGTGTGTGTGTTTTAGTTATGTTCTAAGTATTCCGCAAAAGTAATGTAATGTCCATGTACGTCAGGCTTCGGGTCTCTACAGTTGGTATCAGAGGAAAGGTTTAGTCAACCTTTGGAAACTAGGATGTGAAAACGTTAGTGAGATCCCTAGAGATATTTCTAAGGTATGTCTAGGGATGTCCCTAAGGTTAAGTATACGTATAGGTTATAGTACTAGAATTACACTAACGATCATAGAAATAAACCTAAGATGTTAGATATCAAGGATACTCCACCTTTATTATGTTGTTTTCCCTAGCATGATTTTTTCCTCTCACACTATTCTTTTTTTTTGGGTTTTAGAAAATGGCTGGAAACAAGATGATTCACGATAATGGAGGATATGATGGACAATGGAATGATATTCTTCATGAGAAACCAAATGAAATTGGATTTGAAAGTCCAAAGATCATTATTATGCCGAATCAGCAATCTCATAATATGATCAATATAGTAAAATTTGGTAAGTTTCCTGACTCGACTAATAAGAGAAAGATGGAGTTCCATGATGATCATAGAGGAAAGAAAGTTCAGTTTCCCCTATGTAAATCATGTGGGAAGAGGCATCAAGGAGAATGTTTCAAGGGAACTGGAAGATGCTTTGGGTGTGGAAAAGAAGGACACAAAGCAAGTAAGTGCAAAGGAAAAGGGTCGGTTAACACCATGGATGAGGATAATGGTATTGCTACGACATCAAAAATGGTTAAGTGTTTTAAATGTGGAATGTATGGGCATTATGCAAACAAATGCCCTAAGGGAAAGACTCATGAAGAGAATCAGTATGGTCATATGGGTAGTATTTATGTGGACGATGATGAAGAGACTACAAATGATATGTGAGATGAAAGAATTTTTGAAGCTCGGTCAATGGTTTAAGAATGTAGTGGAATGATTACATGTTTATCATGTGTAATGTTGTATAAGAAATCTCATGGTACTATGGAATAAAGAGACGTCTAAGGATTGTTACACTGTTGTCTTTCCTTGAGTTATGAAAGTGTATGATTAATGGTACCACTATCCATGAAAGGTTATTCAGATATTTTTAGAATTTAGATGATATGCGCACAATGAAGGAATAATAAGATAATGGGGTGTTTGATTATATTCATGAGCTCATGATTGATATAATGACTAAGTGATATCATGGTTTGAGTATATAGAATTTTGAGGATTTTGGTATGTGGAAAGTGTTAACTTTTAACTGCATTCAAGTTTTCACTAAGGTTCAATGGGTATTAAAGAGAATACATGATTAAGGAATTTGAATGTTTGGAATGTGACCAACAAAACATATCTTATATGGGGTTCAACGATGGTATTAAATCTCTGGTTATCGTTTTCACTATGTTATGAAAGTGGACTGTAGTATTATGGATAAGCCTAAAGACTAGAATGGATTATGTTGGACATAAAATAGTATTGTTTAAGGATAGAAGTTATTTTTTCGATATTATTGATGGGATGTTATAGTAATGTAGTTTTAGAAAAAGGACAACCTGCAGGACGGGCGACAGCCCATCGCTTCGGACAAGGCTGTGGGAATCGAACCCACAACCGAAGTGCGACTGGCCTTTATCGCCTACCACTGGCCTACAGGAAGTCCCTGTTTAGTATGAACTAGTTTTATTATATTAAGCAGTATGATATATGAAGTATAAGTCCATTTTAGGAACTATATATGATTAATCTCACTATAGATCGACTTATGTATATAATTTTTGCTAACCTTTTGTTTGAGACAAATGGAATGACCCGTCATTCTATCACATGATCTGCTAACACTTCACGAATAACAAATTCAACTTCATTTATTTAAGAGATGAAGTGGAAATTTTTCAAGGCATGAACAACAGTGAGATTGTACCAAAATAAAGTAAGTATTTATTCTAATTCAAATTTTCAACTTTAGGGAAATGATCTTGAAAACCAAAAATGTTGTCCTAGTGATCTTATACCTGATGAATCAGATGGTACCTTTTATCATCACAAATCTATGGATTTGAGATTATTGGCTTTTCCATAGCCATGTTCTCTACCACTCTCTATCCGAAAATGATGGTTAGATTTCTCTTCCATATCCATATTTTCACCTATGTGGAAACCCAATGATTAGTTTATTTGGGTAACCGTTACGTTTCAAACTTTTGTTTTTAAAGACTGGTTTTGGTATTCCTTTTTACGATGTGGGTTTCTATTAAAGAAACTTTCGAATAGTAAACCATTTATAACCCCGACGAATTTCGAGGGCGAAATTCATTTTAAGGGGGGTAAAATGTAACAGCCCAAGATTTTATAAAAAATATTCTTTTTAATTTTATTAATGTCTTGTGTTGTACGCTACACCAAAAGGAGCTTTCACAACACGCATCCTTGACTTGCCTTGCATTACACGCAATCGCAACCTTCCTCGATAGCGTGTGTAGTACGCAATACTGAGTTTCACGAAACAACGATATGCTATTAAAATATTATTAAAACTAGCCGTTATGAATAGTAATAACAACTTTTTGAAATTTTGTAAATTTTATTTTTCAAAATGGAATTCATTTTTAGATTCGGAGTATCGAATTTAGCCTAAGGTGAAATTCTGGTACTTTTCGGATAACTTTCATATTCTGATGAATAGTGAAAATTACTAAATTATAATTAAAAACAACTTTTTTAATCGAAATAATTAATAGTGATAAATTTTTAATTTGAGTGGTTTTAAAGTATATTTAGAATATATTTTTACAATTTAATACAATGTTGGTCATTGGTTGTAATTTCATATTTAAACCAGACATAAACAAATGTCAATCTTTTGATAGATATTGATTCTTAAAAACACGCTATTTGTTTTAACAGCGGGATTTAATTATAAAATTAATTAATGCAACTTCTATGTTATGAATTTGGTAAAATAGACTTCATTTTTGAATTCGGAATATGAAATATAGCTTAGGATGAAATTTTGGCATTTTTCTGAAAACCTTCAATTTTTGATGAATAGTGAAACTACTAAGTGGTAGTTAAAAGACTGAATTTTTCATAAAACATAATTTTACCGCTTCTGTGAATGGAATTTCAAAAATCCGAGAGACACGGTTGATGTCAGTAAGTAAAATGTGGTTCAATGAGATGAAAATAATTTTTGGTGAATAGTAACTTTTTACTTTTTTTTACCGCGGTTAATAGTAAATAGGGTAACTAAGGGTAAATATGATATTACTATTACCCTAACACATGTACTAATTCTATTGGACAAGTGTAATTCGACCAAAAACAAGCATAGGAATAAAATATGACCATTTAGGCCCACTAGGATTAGATTAGGACATTTATTATTATTTAATTCAAAGAAGAGTTAAAAGAGTTAAAATCAATGTTTATTTACTAAAACATTTTCAATATAGGGTTATACATAAGATAAATTAGATTGTAAATATTCATTAGAAAGCTAAAAAGATTTCCTACATAATGGTATTTTATTTGTAATTTTTAGACATAAAATAATTTAATTTATTTATGACACAAAGATGATGCAGTAATTATCTTATTAATGAAATATTGACATAATTGATGTTATAAACACCAAACTGAATGTAATTTGAGACTTTTTATGAATTACACTAATTTTATAGGTTACTATGATATATTAATGTTTATTTAATCAACTTGGTTCGAACATATAATTCTGTTATGACTTTCACAAAAATCATATATCAAATAGTGTCAAAATTGACACAAAATAGTTTTTAAATCAAATATTATATTATTAATTGTTATTGTATTCCTAAAAATCTAAGGTTCGGCCAAATGACTTAGATAAGGATATATATATTAATAATAAACAATTTGGGGTTCGTTTGGCATGTTATAGTAAGTTTATTAACCATATAGTGAAAGAAAACAAAAAGACACGGTAAAAGTTAAATTAATTAACTTAGAGTTAAATCTAATTGATAAGGTTAAAATAAAACCCTAAACTTGTATAAATCCTATTGGTTGATAGGTTTCGACCCATCCCCACTTTAGCTTCGAAATAAGACCCTTTGGAACCATTATAAACCGATTTTGACTTTAATATAAAATAATATTTTGAGATATTTCTAAGGTGCCCCTCTCCTCCCTTATAAAAGGGCACCTCCACCCCCTCCTCCTCACACAAAATTGAGCACTCAAGCTCGGCCAACCCCTGCCATTTTCTCCTCTCCACTTCCCTAGAATAATCCTAGAGGTCATGGTCTTCTCCAAAGACCAATTTTAGTTCCTTAAGTGGAGGATTCAACGAGGCGTTCCAAAGAAGAGGAGGTTCGGACACATACGAAGCAAATCGGACCTAAGGTAAGGGAAATATCACAATCTCATTTTTATCCGAGATTGTTTATTCGTAAGTATTTACTGGGGTGTATTTTATCATCCACGTCCATGTTTCATCAAAATGTAATATTATTTCCATCCACCTACAATTGTTTAAATCCATTTTTACCCTTCGGTGAGTTTTGAGTAATATGTATGAAAGGAATCTTTTGTCGTACGAGGTACTTTTTGACTTTTCCGACAAAAGTACGAAGAACGTTTTTTTAACTTATATGAATGGATTTTTAAAACATTGTTTCCAAGAAGCTTCCTTTACAAGTTATCATGTTTATTTTTAATCAACTTCTTTTATTTTAACGTTGTATGACATGTTATGAAAGGAAAAATGTTTTTGAAGAAGAAAGGATATTTTCCTCAATAATGGAGTTCAAGTGTTTTATCAAAATTATTTTCCATCTAAGATAATAAAGGGTTCTGTTTTTATCCCTATTATTAAATTGATTTGTTCATGTTGTGATGGAATTATGAATTCCTTTACCTTATATGAATTAATTTATGATGTCATGATGTTTCAAGAATCCCATTTTTGTTATATGTGTTATGCGATGATGTATGTTTTATGATTATGTGGCACACATAAGAAAGGATTCATTATAAGATGGGTGGTACCTATATCTCCCTCCAATGCATTGGGTAAAGATTTTATATCTCATGAGATAGACATGGCTGGAATGGTAGGTTATACCGGTTCAGTGAAACCGGACTGAAACGAGGGTTACTCGATTCAGAAAGGGACTTTGTCCACTAAGATAGTCTTGGCAATGAGTCTTGACTAACAAGAAATGATTCTCTATGATTATGTGTGTATGCCACAATGTTTCATGTTTTAAGTTATGCTTATTGGGATTTCATTTCACTACTATGATTTATCCCATGTTATGAAATTATGCTCTCTTTTGCAGGTTAAGATTTCCAAAAGTTATGTTCTTATGAATATGATGTGATTGATTTTCTTTTCTTTACCCTTACTGAGCATTTGAGCTCACCCTTTTATGTTTTCTTTTCCACAGGATATAAAGAATGGTTTTAGGTAAAAAAAAGGGAAGATCTTTATGGGAGATGTTGAAGATCTTTCACCACGATTAGAAGATTACTATCCGAGTTTCCAAAGACACTAAACTATTACGATCCTTGTGTGTGTGTTTTAGTTATGTTCTAAGTATTCCGCAAAAGTAATGTAATGTCCATGTACGTCAGGCTTCGGGTCTCTACATTAATTCTCCCCATATAGATAATGGAACTAAATATTTACTACAAAGATCACTACTGTAAATTCAATATCAAGTGTTGTTTAGTTATACTCATTAAAAATTAATTGGTGGGAGAAATATGCTATAAATTTTTCATCTTGAATCATTAACCAACCTAATATTTTCATGGGTTCATCAATATAGATAAAAAATACATCCCTAATGGTAGTTAATTTGAGTACAAGGTTTTTCATTATCCTATTCTATATATTTTTAAATCTTTCTATGAATTCATCATTCAACCCAAATATCCCCCCTTATGAGTTAACTTTCTTAGTGGGTTTGAAAGTCATAATATGTTTCCCAAAAAATGAATATATTTGAAAGATAATTTGTGTATTCTATGAGTTTCAATAATAGAGGTTGGTTGTGTCCATCCTTTAATTGAATCTATTTTTGATTGATCCACATATATCTCTTTTATTGTGATAACATGCCCCAGGAATATTACTCACTCCATTACAAAATTCCATTTACTATATTATCATTCATATTTTTTTCAACAAGGTCTCTAGTATGGCATCTAAATTGTCCTCATGCACAAAACATCATTTGTAGTGTATATACATATCATATATAAATATTTGCATGAAATTTCAATTTAATTACTAGATATTATAATCATTAATTCTATCTTGATTGTTTTAGAATTAGAGAGTAAAAAATAAATACCTATGAACTCATAGAGCCCATACCTTGTACAAAAATAGCATTTGGGATATCTTCCTTATTCAAATTTACTGGATAATATCTTGACTGAATATACACCTTATATAAGTATTGTGATCCATGTAGAATATTTAACAAGATATAAATCTGTGGAAGATAATATTTTTTTCTATCTAATTAATTCATTTATTTCCTAATAATCAATGTTGGGGAGCATGGATGCATCCTTTTTCTTGAAAAATATGACTCATGAACCCCATGGTGAAACACATGGTACTGTAAAACATTTATCCATATTATCTTGTAGATGTTTCTTTAGATACTCTAGTGAAAAAATTTCTAATATATATATATTCTTGAATATAATAAATCATTAGGTATAAGTTCAATCGATAAATCAACTTCTTGGTAATGAGGAAGACTATAAAATTATTTCGGAAACACATTAGTGAATTCTCTTTAAATTCACATGTAATTAAGGATAATCTTTTATATATCCTCAATAATTTGAGCTAGACACACTTTATCACTTGGATATTATATCAATTCTTTGGATGATGATACTAAAGAAGAATTGTAATGACCCTAACTATTATAAATAAAATTTTACTTTTAGATTTTATTAAATTTCATACTATATAATATGGTTATAGAAAAAAATATAATTATTTTTTAATTTCCAATTGTATTTAATTTCCTATTAAGAATCATTATAGTTGATAATATAATCATTTAATAGTTATTACATGATTAGTATAAATATAATGTTTTAAAAAAATCTAATTGACATTGTTAGAGGAAGTTATAGCCTCAACAAGTTTTATTGTACCATATGAATCAAATCTATCAATGATTTGGATGGAGATAGTATTTCTAGGACTTAAACATGACCAATACCAATATGATATCTAAAAAACATAAGCATGAAGGAAACTATTTATGGGAGAATTTAATGATTATCGAGATCACGGAACAAATCTTGGTTGTTGAACCACTCCATTAAAGTCCCACCATCACACACCTTACTATTAGAGAATTTGAGGGTGTATTAAAGGTATATGTATCAAGACCTAATAAATATGAGTATTAATATTATTTTTTATATAATAATGAATATATTTTCATCCTATAAATGTTTTTTATTATGATAAAATAAAACAAAAAGGGTATTTTTGGTAAATATTAAAATTCAATTAAGGATATTATTTTGATGAATTAATGGAAATTATAAATAAATAAAATATTAATAAAATATTAATATTAAAAAAATTAATAAATTTATATAGTCATATAATGTATATGAAGTCAAAAGTATTTTTTATAAGGGTCGGAAAATAGTTATTGTTAAAAAAACCAAATTTTTCAATAAATCTCAGTTATTCTTTTAAAATTAAAAATTAAAATATTTATAAAATTATTTAGATAAAATTTATATTATTTTTGGAATCAGATAGTCAAAATCATCCAATAGTGAATTTTTCATAATTTTCTAACACTATCAGATTTTCGGGTAAATGTTAAATAACATATAAATATACTTTTTGTATTATGATATCATAATGATGGAAAAAAGATGTAATAAATAATATAAAGTTTATATAAAAACAAAAAAATGATTTACCTTAAAAATAATATGATTTTATGTTAATTTTATAAGTTTTATAAAACCATTGTGAATTTTCCAAATCCATTAATATTTTTTAAGGTTTTAAAATCAATTTATTAAGAGGGTGACTCTCCTACACCTAATAAAGGGAATTATATTATTATTTTTATACCTTTTTCATATAAAATAATGATAACCAATCATATTAGGCCAAAACCATGGTAAATAACCATGGGATTGTTTGTGGTTTTTTTTATTTTACTATATACAGTCGAAAACCTAACTAATTAAGAAATCCCCCTCATTTCCTATATAATCCTACCCATTATCCCATTTCACATCAATAAAATCCATTGGATCATGTTAATAATATGACTTACACTCTCTATAGTCCTCCCAAGGTTCACCCAAGATCTTAAGAAGCCTCTTCCATGCATTTAGAGTCACACACTCAAGTAAGGGTTCTTCCACCCTTCACTTTTTATCAAGCACATCAGTTTGTTATGTCTCTAAATTACCTTTTTATTATTTTAGGATATGTTCTTACAAATTCATGTTGAAATAAATTTTATTTATAAATAATTATATATTAATTCAATTATCATTAATCATACCATGATCTATTATATACACCTATTACTATGCCAAAAAAATTAAGGGATTTATCCCTCTCCTTTCAATTCAATCACCTAAATTGAAATTAGAATTTTAATTTTAATTTATTATTATTCCATTACTATAAAATGTTTTTTATTTGAATGATATATCATTTATCCTCTCTCATTATGACCATTTCCAAAGCTATTACTATGCATAAATACTGTAAGTTGTATTCCACTCTCCTCTTTTATAAAACGCTACATTTATGTCATGTCATCTAATTTAAATTTTCAATGATGGGATATGTTCTTAGATATCCCATTTACCTCCATGTTTTTTTCTATATGATGAGATCTCCCATTCTCTCTCATTAAACCATTTTTATGAATTTCTAAATGGTGATGTTATGCTACCAAAATTACTACTCGTTCTATCATATCAAAACAATTGTGTAGGAAATACTATACCCATTTCCTATCAATGATGTTCACCTTTATAAACATATACATGTTAAATTGTGGACATCAATTTATGTATTAAAAATTCCTTGTTCTTGTAATAAACTATAATGAATTAATATATGTTTCATGATCTATGTATCACACTTAATCATGATAATGAATTGAATGTGATAGGTGTGGTTTGAATTATATAGATATCTAATGAATTTGGTAATGTTTACTATCATGATACATAATTTTGGAATAGGTAGTGAACTTTATTGTGTTGTGGTACTTGGTATACCCTAAAGTCCTTGTGGTTTATCCTTGACCTATGATTATGATGCAATGTTTTATGTTGTTTCCAAAATTCCTAGGTTATGATTATCAGGATATATCAGGTCTTATTTTCTTCTTTCTGATTTTTACTCTTTCTATGCCCCATTGAAATGTATATTTTCTAACCTCTATCACCTAGTTCCATGTTTTTTCATTTAATTTTTTTATATCTCCCCCTTTTCTTATGTTTTTTCCTTGGATATCCCATGGATATTTAAAAATCCATGGAATTTTAGAAGCATGTCAAAGAAGTTTCCAATGTTTTTAAATCTCATGTTTAAGATGTTATGTAATGTACCTAACTCCCAAATATAAAATACTTATCAATAATTTGGCATGTATAATTTATAATTTTATTTAATAAAACTCAAATTAATGTTAAATAACAAGCATCGTTTTTATAGTTGGTATGAGAGAAAATGATTATTTATTTAATGGATTGGGATTAGAAAATTCTAGAGAATCCTTAGGGATAAGACTAAGTATAAAAAAACATGCATAAATTTAGTAAATAATATATTAGGTGATTTATTAATAAAATATATATTTTCTGAGATACTACAAGTGGGTGTGGTTCTGGCATATATGTACCTAGATGTAACAACTCTGATAAGGGGTCCCGACCTTACCTCAAGGTAACCTGGTACATGAAAATGGTCCTTATTATGACCCATGTATGACAATACTAGGGGTTATTATTTTGTAAATTTATATACACATTATGAACCATTATTAAGGGAACAAATAAATTCCCATAAGATTATATGTTAAGAAATTGATCATGGATAATATATATTATTGCCTAGATATTCATAAATTATGGAAATAAATGTAAATTAAAAGATATCCCTTTAAATTAATTGAATTCAAATTTATTTTCATAATATTTTAAAATACTCATCCCTAATTTTCCTTTCATTCTATCCAATATTTTTTAATAATAGGAATCGGGTAAACAATCAATGTGACGGGAAATGTTATAACTTATCAAATGAGATACTCAACCCGATGGGAGAAGGAAAAAAAATTCATGATACCCTTTCAGTTGAATTAGATTATGAATATAAACTTGAATTAGTAGTAGAATCTGAATCCCCCTAAGAGAGATTAATATTAAATTGAGAGCTTTATGTGACAAAGAACTCTACATTCAAGGGATCATTTGATCCCCTATTCATAGATAAATGGATTAAATCTATTGAGATGATATTAATTATCCATCAGTGTTCTATGAATGAAAATTTTCTATAGGATTTTTATCATATGAAGTAAGAAGTTGATCATAAGTGGACATTGATCAAGAATATGAATATTGAGGAAGAGATCAAAGTAATGGAATTGAAGTAATTTTGAAAAATGTTTTTTTATAATTTTTTTCCTCTAACTCTCTGACTAAAAATAGAAAGGTAATTCTTTTCCCATAAGAAACAATATGATGAATATATTGAGATGTATGAGGAAAGACTAAAAAGAGTTGCAAGATACACCTTTAACTTTTTCATTACCCCAAGATTAAAGGTTGACAACATCTTTGGTGGGATAAAACCTAATCTACCAAAATACCTAGAAATCCAAGAATTTGATAGATTTGTGGGAATTTTATATTGTTCCCTTGAGGTAGAAATGGTGATCGATTAATTTCAAGGGTATCAAGGTGATAAGAAGAATAAAGTGGAATATAATTCTAGTGGTCCGATGGAAAAATAGAATAGTGGTAATAAATTTCAATTTCCCACTTTTTAATTATGGATAAAGAATCACCCCATAAATTTCCCAAGGGGAAAGAAGAAATGATTTAAGTGCCGGAAGGAAGGACACCTAACTTGCAATTTACAATAGGAGAAACCCACTAATGAGATAGAGGAATGGAATGCTATGGTTAGCCCTTGGCACATTTTTAATTTCTTCCATGTCAATGAACCAGGTCACATTGCAAACCAATTACCTAAGCCAAGCATTTTTGGATACAACCAAAAAACTTCAAGGTGTCAAGGTCAGGTTTTATCTATCACTACCGCCAAGGTGGATCCCCAAAATTCAGTGGTGATAGTTACACTAGTTATTTATTCAATAATAATGAACATAATTTTTGATTATTGTTTTACTCATTCCTTCATATCATGAATTTTTAGTAAAAATATTACAACACCACCAAAAAACATGGAAGTAGAGATATTAGTGAAAATAGAAAATGGGGAAATTATTTTATCCCAAGTATATAACTCCTCCCTTATAAAAATTTGTGGGATGAACATCCCAAAAAACCATGAAATTGTCCATTTAGTGTAATTTTATTCATTAATAATGATGGATTTTCTTTCCCTATATAGACCCAACAAAAATATTTTTGAGAAGGAAATAACTCTCCCTATTTAGAATCAACCCCCGATTCAATACATGTTCAAGAAGAAGTATGATTCTTCTTTAGAACCAGCATCTCAGTCTTGAATATTATTTACCTATGATAAAGTGTATCTAGATAAAATTATTAAATATAAGGAATGAACCATCATTGAATATATTACTATTATGAGGGAATATATTGATGAGTTTCATGAGGAATTTCCTGGTATTCCTCCAAACCAAGAAGTTGAATTCTCAATCAAACTTATACTGGGAGTGTTGATATTATCCAAGACTCTATATAAAATAGTTTTTTGTGGATATTTTGGAGATAAATAAACAACTAAAATAGAATATGGATAAATGTTTCATATGCGCAAGTGCACCACCATAGTGTTCACTAGTCATATTATTCATGAAAAGGGATGGGGAAATTGACCATTTAATCGATTACTGTGATATCAACAAGATCACTATAAATAAAAAGTAACCTCTACCATAGATTTATGTCTTGTTCGATCATAAATGGGGATGAAAATACAATTCCAAGGTGGGTCTGTTGTTAAGATATTACCATGTTTGGGTGAAGAAGGAGGATAACCCATATACTAATTTTCGTATAAGGTATGGGCACTATGAGTTCGTAGTTATGCATTTTGGGCTTAATAATTATCTAGAAAAATTAATGGACTTGATGAATATAGTATTTAGGTATTACCTCAGAAAAATTGTGTTAGTTTTTATAGATGATATTCTAATATACACATAAACAAATGAGGGCCACGATCAGCACTTGATCGCTATGTTAAATACCTTGAAAATGGAGAATCTTAATGAAAGTACATAAAATGATTGTTTTGGTTGAAGGAAGTCTCATTCTAGGAAAATATTATCAAAATAAATGGGATATATATAGATCCTTCGGAAAAATAAATTGAAGGATGGCCAAGGACAACATTTATGACAGATATCCGTAGTTTCCATGAATTTGCTGGATATTATCATTGATTTTTGGGTAATTTCTCAAAATTGTAAAACACCCTAAACAAGATAAATTGGAATGGTGTCAAATTTTCATAGATTGATGAATATGAATATGGGTTCAAGAAGTTTAATAGGAGGCTTATCACTACACTTGTTCTCACACTAACCAAAAGTGGAGTGATATTCATGGTTTTTAATGATGATTTTATAAAGTGCTTGGGTTATGTGTAAATGAATAATGAAAAAGTAATAGCCTATGATTCAAGTCATTTAATTTTTCAAAAATATAACAACCCAATTCATGATCTATGTTTTTTCAATAGTCATCTTTGCTATGATAATCTGGTGTAATTATCTATTTGGGGATAATTGTGAAATATATACAGATTACAAAATCCTTAAGTAAATATCCACAGATAAAGAGCTGAATATATGACAACAAAGGTGGTTAAAGATGACCAAGGACTATGACTACTCAATAAAATACTATCTTGGGAAAGAAAATAATGTGGTGGACACTATAAGTATAAAGGATCTAGTAATTCAATCATTAATGATAACTGAGAATGATCCAATATTTTTGGATTTTAGAAGGATGGACACGGGAATCCTAAGGGAACAAACATCATTAACCCTTTCACAAATGATATCTCAACTGTCCCTTCTGGAGAGGTTAAAGGATTATCTAAAAGATGATGTGGGAATTCATAAAAAAGTATAAACTCAAATGAAATTGAAATCCTTAGTGTTCAATGTAAATGAAGAATAATTTGTGATATTTGGGCCAAGGATCTATGCTCCATCAAATCCGGAGTTAAAGAAGGAACTGTTTGATGATGCACATAGTTTGGTATTCTCCATTAACCCAAGAATCACAAAATGAATCGAGATCTTTATGAGCACTATTGGTGGGAAAATATGAAGAAGGTGATAATTGAATGTACATCAATGTCCTTGTATGTCAACAAGTGAAGGACTAAATGACGATATCTAATGTTATTATACAACCATTACCCATTCTAACATAGAAATGGGAAAACATCACCATGGACTATGTCGTTGGAATTCTAAATAAATCTAGAGAAACCAATGATATCTGGGAAGTTGTGGATCATCTTACAAAGACTGTACACCATATTTCGATTTGAGAGGTTTTATCACATGATTAACTTCCACTAATATACATAAACGACATGGTAAGGATGTATGGAGTACCGCTATCAATTTTCTCTTATTTAGATCCCATATTCACATCAAATTTCTGGAGAAGTATATAACATTATCTTAACACTATTTTGAACTTCAGTATGTCATATCACCCTCAAACTAATGGCCAATCAGTGTAGACTATCTAGAAACATGATGATATATTGTGAGAATTTTATATGGACTTCAAAGGATGATGGAAACAACATATTCTATAGTTGTGTTATCTTACAAAAACATTTTCCACTCAATAATTCAAATGGATACCTATGAATCTCATTATGGGAGGTGGTTTTGAACACCTACATGTTTGGATGAAGTTGGAGAATGAAAACTTCAAGGTCCTAAAATGGTCAAGGAGAAGGTGGAAAAGGTTATGACCATTCAAAAAGACATCATGGAAACTTTGAGTTGAAAAAAGAGTTATGATGTCCATCTCTGATGATACATAGTTTTTGATGTTATATACATGGTTTTCCTCTATATATCTCCATGTAAGAAAGTGATGAGACTTGGGTAGATGCTAAATCTTAGTTCATGATACATCAACCCCATTGAGATTCTTGATCGCATCGGATCAGTGACCTATCAATTAATACTCCCATGAACCTCTCACATCTACATGGTGTATTCTATGTATCCCTATTGAGGAAGTGCATACCATACCCCTTATATGTACTCAATCCAGAGGTGGTTCCATTGAATAATGGAATTTCATATGAGGATATTCCAATGAAGATCTTATATCATAGAGAAAAGGTTCTACAAAATAGGATAATGAACCTTTTAAAACCATTGTGGAGAAATACCATGTTTTAAGAAGCAATGTGGGAATGAGAGGAGGTGATGAAAAAGAGTTACCCTCATCTGTTTTAGTGTGGGGGAAGAAACTTTTGAGGGAGAAATTTCTTAAAGGGGGATATTGTAACAACCTAAACTGTTATAAATTACATCCCCATTTTTATTTAATTAAATGTATTATTGTGTAATATGGTTATAGAAAACACACACGAATAATTTTTTATTTCTAATTTTATTTAATTGATGATTAAGAATCATTATCGTTAATAAAAAATTCTTTGATATGTGATCACATGATTAGTAAAAATATAGGGTTTTCAAAAACCAAATTACATAGAAAAATAATGTTATGGCCTCAACATGTTGGATCATACTGTATTAAGCCTATTTATTTGATCTTACAAGGGAGGTATCATTTTTGGGATTTCCCTTGACCAAGACTAATCAAAGTTATAATAACTTAATCATGAGTGGAAATATTTATTGGATATGTTCATTATCATTGAGATCATGACCAAAACCATGTTCATCGAACCACGACATGAATGTCCCACAAAGTGCACCTTACTCTTAGGGTGTTTTCTAGTGTATTAATGATATCTTTATAAATACCCTAGAAATATGAGTATGTTTATTAATTTTTATAGAATAATGAATATATTTTCAACCTAAAAAGATTTTAATTTTGATATAATAAAATAGAAATCATATTTTTTTTGTAATATTCAATTTCAATTAAGCAAATTATTTTGATTAATTAATGGATTTTTGAAAAAAATAATATTTTAATAATATATTATTATTAAATAATTTTAATTAAATATAAATTATCATATAATTCTAAAGAATTCAAAAGTAAAATTTTTAGGGGTTTGAAAACTATGGTTACGAAAAAACCACAACATTTTTAATAAATATCGGTTATTATTTTAAAAGTAAATATTCACATATTTAGAAAATTATTTAGAAAAAATGATTATTTTTTTGGAATATGAATTTTGAAATTAACCAATGGTGAATTTTCATATTTTTTAGAGACAGTTGGATATTCAGGTAAAAATTAAATACCATATAAAGGTACATTGGGTATTATGACATCATAATGACCTAAAAGTGAAGTAATAAAGAATATAAATAGTATCCAAAACAAAATATAAATTTTAAATTTAGAATAATTTTATTTTATGGTTATTTGACTAATTTTATAAAACCTTATGAATCATCTAAAACCATTAATATTCTTTTAGGTTTTAAAATAATTTCTTTAAGAGTATGACTCCCCTCAACATAAGAAAGGGAACTATTTTATTAATTTAGACCATTAAACTTATAAAAAAATTATAACCACACCCATTTCATATAAACCATGGGAAAAACCATGGTATGGTTTGTGGGTTGGGTTATTTTATTATATAGAGTCTAAAACCTAAAAAATAAAGAAATACCCCTCATTTATTATATTAACCAACCTAAGATCCCATTTCCATTTACTCAAACTCCTTGAAGAAATTTCATAAATTTTACCCAACTCTATAATGTCTTCCCAAGGTTCCATAATTCTCTCAGAAATATCATCCCAAGAATTTGAATCACACACTCAAGTAAGGTATCTTCCACCCTCAACTTTTTACCAAGAACTTAATTTTTATTATGTCTCTAAATTTAAATTTTATTATGTTGGGATTTTTTATTACATATTTTCCTTAATATACATTTTATTTATTAATAATTATAGTTTCATTTCATTCAATTTAATCCTTCCAGAATCTTTTACGTACACCGGTTACTATATGGAAATTTTATAACGGATTCCTCTCTTTTACTTTCAATTAAATCTCCCCTATTGAAATTTTCCATTAATTTAAATTTATTATATTTCTGCAAATTTATAAATATTAACTTACTTTAAACTATTTTTTATTTGAATGATATATCATTTATCCTCTCTCATTTTGATCATTTCCTAATTCATTGCTAAGCTAAAATTCTGTAAGTGATATTTCATACTCCTCTTTTGTCAAACATGGATTTTATGTCATGTTATTTAATTTCAATTTTCAAATGATGGGATATGTTTTTCCATATCCCCATTATAGACCATTTTATTTCAATGTAATGAGATACCCCTTTCTATCTCATCAACATTTTTTATGAATTTATGAATGATTTTGTAGTGCTTCCAAAACTGCACCTTGATCTATTATGTCAAAAACAATTGTGTAGTGAATAACATACCCAGTTCCTATCAAGTATGTTCACATTTATGAACATATACTTGTTTAATTGTGGAATGGAATTCATCTATTCCACAATACATGATCGTGGAATAAATTATGATGAATTAATCCATGTTGCATAATCTATGTGGAACATTTTAGAATGAAAATGAAATGAATGTGACTAGTGTACCTAAAATTATATATTGATCAAATGCATTGGGTAATGTTTAGTATCTGGAAATATCATACTGGGATAGAGGGTGAACTTGATTCCTTTATAGGAATTTATCCACCAAGAAGTTTAGCATTTTATCCTAGACCTATGTTTATGATACAATGTTATAAGTTGTTTCTAAAATTATCATGTTATCATTATCGTGATAAATCATGTCTCATTGTTTTTATTTATAATTACTACTCTTTCTATAGCCAATTGATATTACTTTTTCCAAAAATGTATCACATCATTTCATGTTTATTACCTTACTAGTCCACATATATTACACTTTTCTTATGTTTTTTCCATGTGTATCCCATGAGGTTTTAAAATTAAATGTAATTTTAGAAACATGTTAAGGAATTTATAAATAATGTTGTTGTATCCCATGTTCAAGATGTTATTCTATTTACAAATTTCTCAAATAAAATATACTTCTAGATCTTATAGGCTGAATAATTTGTTCTTTTTTGTGACAAATAATGAATTAATGTGAAATAACAACAGACTTAATATAAGATTCACCTTCAACGTTTCACTTGTATTGAATCAGAGGGGATTTTGAGACATGATGTTTTATTTACTTCTCTTAGCAACATATATTGGATCTATAAAAGGAAATCTAATACATTATTATAATAACATCAAATTCTTAAAAAGGGCTTGTGACAATGTATTTTTGGATATTCAGCACACAAATATTTTCAAGGGAGTAGTTATATACTTGGAATTTAAAAATTTCCATACTTTTTATTTACACTCATAGCTTTAAGTACATGTATTGCGGTGGTGTTTAAATATTTGTACAAAACCTATGTGATATAAATTAATATGTAAAACTATATTCTAAATGTACATTTAATATCCATGGATGAATAAATATCATACCTATCACCACATCACATTTAAGATCCATATTAGTAGTTGTGATAGAAAAACTTCTCCTTTTCTTTATTGGATTTAGAATTTGTTTTCATAAAATACCATGTCTTATTTAAATGATTAACTTAGTTTCCTTGTTATTTTTTTAAAATAATTTAAAATAGAATAAGGGAGTACTAGATAATCTCATTCTTATATCACATTTATGGGTTTCCCATATCTAAAATGTGTAGTTCTCTACCCTTATATCCAACACCAAAATAATTAGCTTATCCCTTTATAAAATATCTAGGATTTTTCTTCATGTATTTTTTATTTTTAAGATATTGGAATTTAATACCACCTGATAATTTTCTCTCACACCTCCAAAATTAAAATCCATTTTATATTTATTATCTCTATATATTTTAAACCCTAAAGATTTTTTGGTCTCTATTTTGACTTTTAGGGAACATTGGAAAATTTCCTCATAGCTGTAAAAGTATTGAATTGGTAATTATTTTCATAGAAATTACATTATCCCACCACAAAAGTGGTAAACATTACATTCAATATAAATTAGAAATCATATGTGTATAATTAATATCTTGTGAGTTTTTCCTCAATATCACCAATATACATGTCATCCTTACACTTGAGGGAATATAAACCCCTCTACAGTTTATATCATGTAGTGTTAGGAAAATTTCAATCAAAAAAAGTATATATAATTTTTCCTTTGTATCACTTTGATATCCTCTTCGAGATTCTTATATTTCATCAAGGTCTACCATTGACTAGCTTCTCCCTATATATGATAAACAAATCTTCTATTTTTTAGGGAATTGAAGGATGGAGAAGATAGTTTTGATGGAGTTGATCCATTTTTCTATGATTAAGGAATCAGTTGATCCATTTTAATTAAAAGTCATTTTTTAAACAGTGTTTGAAATTGAAACGTACTTCATCATAGAGTTATATGGCTTATACTTTGGATTAATTTTTATAATAAAAAATAGGGTTTATTGATAAAGTATTTCTATGAGTTCTAGAATACTACTACTATTAAGTTCAGAATCCCATTTTTGTAGCCATTCAATTGCTAATTACATTGGTTTTTGTTACAGTTACTCCTATTCTGAGTAATTAACTGATATAAAGGGGAATTTTTTAGTATTTTTATAACTACTAAACATAGAAAATGTAAACTATGAACATTAAAGGGATAAATCATACATTATATATATTCCTAAACCTATGAATTTTTAGGTTTTAACTTATGTTATACATTCTATATTTCAAAAAATATATTATGGTCATTTATTTCCTGACACAACAGTTTGTAAAAAAATGTGAATTTACAAAAGAATATCCCCGAAGAGCATAAAATTGTGTTTGAAAAAAAAATTTATACACTACGGGATGATTTATTTTAGCCCAATCTGTTCTTTTTGTTGTTATTACAACTAGTTAATACTATTCTAGAGCCACATCCTCCTGTATTATCCAAATAGGGAAATATTTTCTTGGTAACCACTTCATCTGTACATATAAAAAATCTAGGGATATATTCCTTGTGTTTAGCCTTATCTTTAAATATTCCACTAGGTGTTTCTAATCATTATCCTAAAAAACTAGACTTCCCTTTGATAAAAACTATGACAATTCAAATTTTAATATACCTTAATTCTTTATTTGTTATAAAAACGTATAAATAATTCTTGAATAGAAGATTGTGAGGTATTGTGTCTTTAAAAAAGTAGGTACATAACATTATAACATGAATGGTAATACAATATCATTATTTAAAACACATTTAAAAAGCTCGTAAAAATCCATTACTATTCTAAAACTGCATGGGATAACTTTAGAATTTATATAAGAACGGTGTGATATATTAATCCCTAAAAGGAAATAAACAATTAATAACACAAGATAATGTAATACATGTTTTTCAAGAGGCATATAAAGGTAAGATATTAGGGTTGGAAATCATAATCCTGAACAAAGATGAAAGATAAACATGATAACATAATAACAGTATTGAAATGTTGAAATAACATATAACATGACATTATGAACATAGGTCAAGGTTAACTAAATATATATCATAACATATTGTTGAAAGGATAAACTTTCATACGCCATACAACGTATTTAATTAGATAAAAACATTACCCAGTGCATTGGAGGTATATCAAATTTATTTCACACTCATCACATTTATATCATGTATATGAATATGTCTCCCATATAGATTTTACAGCATAAGGATGTATATCAGGACTTGAAATCACATGATTATGTAGTTTGGGTCATATATATGGGGTTACCCAATAAATTATTTATATTCACTTCTATGTGAATACACTTTAGTGGAAATGAGGAATTTTATTCACTACAAAAAAAATTCATGAGATAATTTCATTAGGATAACCTGGGAAGATAATGATTCATGGATGGATTAAATGAGATTGAAAGGTATATCTCATCACATGGAATTCACCATGATAGAAAGAGGTAAGTGTAAACATATTTAATAACATGAAAAATTCAAAGAAAGGAATAATATAGACAATGTTCTTGAATGAATAAGAGAATGAGATAATCCCTAACATTGAGAGGGTGCTTCATAAAGCACAGGAGAATATTATTAAGGCCTTGGGGGATCCATGCGAAGGATATAGACTCATACGGATAGAGTAAAATCTTTCTTAATGAATATGTATGTGAGGTTTGGTTGATTGTTATAGAAAAAGATTTCATAATTCATTATTAATTTCCAATCATAGGTTTTGGCCAATATATGAAAAACTAATCGAAACAAAAAACCTTCCCATAGCTTATGACCATGATTTATAGAAAATATGAGTTATTATAAATGTTTTATAATAATAATAACAAAAATAATTAATATAATAACCTTTATTATTTGGAAGTGATTTATGTTCATAATAAATTAATTTATAAAAAATATTAAAATATAATATAGGCCTCTAAGGATTCATTAAAGTTTCATTAAATTTACCAAATTAATTCAAAAAAACAATTAAGGGGAAACATAATTATGATCATGAATGCTCTTTATATTGCTTATTACATCACTTTTGAGAATTTACAATTTATAATACACATAGTATATTTATACTATATATTAATAATTACAAAAAAATTATAATGTCTCCAAAAATTAAGAAAAATTCATTCTTTCATAATTTTTAATTCTAGATTTCAAAAATAATATTTATTTATTAAAATAATTCTATAGCAGTTTTAAATAAAAAGTTATCATTTATTAAAAAATATAGGTTTTTGCGATAATAAAAATTTATAACCCTTTCAAAATTACCTTGGATTTTAAAAAAATATAAAAATTTATATTTAATTAAATATTATTAAATGGTTGTATTCAATTAATATAACATTTCTTGAAAAAATTATTTAATTCACTAAAAATAGTTCCTTGATTGGAATTATACATTTCTTAAAAAACTCATACTTCATCGTATCAACATCTAATTTTTATAAAACAGAAAAAAATTCATCATTGAAAAATTAAAAATAATAAACAAAATTCAATATAATTATTTTAAATGAATAAAAAATATACAACTTCATTCTATTATTGTATAGTTACATTAACCCTTTATACACTTATGTACGCCCTATGGTTAACGTGTGTGATGGTGACATTTCCATGTTGTGGTTCAATGAACATTGTTTAGTCATGATCTCAATAAGCTTGAACATTTACTATAAATGGTTTCTGTCATGTTGTATTTATTGAATCTTGGGTTTTGATTGGTCATGGGAAAATCCAAGGGTTTAAATGTTCCTTAGATTCTCTAATAAGTGTGATTCATTAGATATGATCCTATTAGTCGAGGTTATAACAGTATGTGTCCTCCCGGTCTGTTACTTTTTTAGTTTTGGGTATTGGAAGTATTTAGGGGAAGTTTCTTGAGATTATCTTTGTTGTAGGAGTTACATGTCATGTAACAGTATTACAAAACCTGAAAGAAGTTTCAAAACTTTTTCAGGGATGTTTAATGATGTAAAATTTTTTAGGGTTAATTAAAAAAAAAAGTAAATCGGAGACGCATTTTCTGGTGGAAACTAGACATCAGGGATAACACAACAAGAAAATAGATTACACGTCTTGTAATACCCCAATAATTTGTAGTTTTCAAATTATTTTATAATCGATCCCACATTTTTTCATCTTTGGTTTTCTTTTTCCTCTTATTTTGGTAGAACCCATGGCACCTCAAGGTATTTTTAACGCTCTATTTTTTCACCTTCGATCTGTTGATCCCGGTGGATGTTTGTTAGTGATATGTGGTGAGTTATCTCCCTTCATTGGTTTTTTCTTCTTTTATCCCTATGGGAATATGTTTTGGTGGTGTTTCGTTAGATTGGGGTGTGATTTTGGTTACATTTGATAGTATTGGGATGTGATGTAGTTTGATCCATGATTCCTCATTTTACATATGTGGTTTTATGGTGTTCTTCCTCACCTTATAGTGTTAAAAGAATTATTGAGGTAGGATTCCCTTCGTTTATATTTATTATTTAGAATTTGGGAGGGGTTTTACTTTTTATCTATTTATTATGGTTGTGACTGCTTAAATAAAAGATAAATAATCATTTATTTTAATTTAAATGGTAAATGGTTGTTGATCCACATATTTTTTTATAGATTTGATATTATTTATGATATCGTGCTTATAGAGGCCAAACGCCCTGCTTAAAATCATTTCCATTTGTGGTTTTGTTTTATCTAGATACATATGATGTGATTGTGGTTTTTTAGATTTTTTAGTATCACCCTAATATGAAAATGGTCTAACCACATGTACTTGGATAATGAATTTGTTTCCCTTGGATTTGGTTTGGGTGATAACACCCCCAAACAAAAGTATTGGAATGAGATAAATGTTATTATAAACCAGTAAAATGTTTTTTTATGTGATGTGTGATTTTTTTGGTTTGTATGTGTGGGAAAATTGTATGGTATGTGGTTGTGTAGTGGGTCTCTGATGGGTGTGGTATGATTATATTGTAGGGTTGTGAAACTAGTTATTATTTAATATTTCTCTTGACGTGGTTGTGAGTTATGGGTTTATCTTAGTTGGTACGGTGGTTTTGGGAAGGATGACATTGACTACGGACTGTAGTTACTGGTATGGGTAATTCTTAGAGATATTCTCCATGAGTATCATTTTAAAAGCTTTACCCCATACCGTGGTGGCATGGAAAAATGTGTCTTTAATGTGAAATGCATTAATTTACCAATGCTATTAATCCCCTAGATGAATGTGAATGGCAGTGACTCTGTTTCTTTTGTGTATTGTGCTTCGTAGTTACTCATTTATTGAAGGAATTAATAAATATTTTTTTAATAAAGTTTGGAATGGTTTGTATTGGTTTATTTAACAGATTATAAAAGTTTAAATGAATTTGTTGGGAATGTGAAATGGGTTTTGTGGCTCATTGTGTGGTGTTGTGCATTTAGAGGTTGCAGCAAAGGTGATCGTGTTGTGAGTTGGAAATTTTTATAAGAAACCATAGGTTTCTATTGAGTGTTTGTTATCCCATATGAATATTCTTGTATTTTCCTTGTGATTTCTATACACGCCCCGCCCTAATGGAGCACTATGTGCTGGACACCGCCCATCATCATGGGTGAGGGTGTCATTCCCAACATACGGTGAGGAGTATATACGGATGGTTATCATCTCTTTTCTGATCTACCTTCTAGGTGAGGTAGGTATGACACATGCTGTGATGGTTGAAGGTTTGATAGTGTCTTAGATACTGGTTGTGATGGCCCAGGTATCTTCTGGTGATATGTGATGGACCAGGTGTTTGTGGGAGAGGTGGTATGATCTTTCCTAGTTATCTTTGGGGTGAGATTTGATGTGCTTCCCTAGGTGTCTTTGGGATGGGATTTGATGTGATGTGTTTTGAGGCCTAGGTGTGTGTGTGTGTGGGATGTGTTGTGAGGACCAGGTGTGTGTGGGAAAGATGTGTTGTGAGTCCCAGGTGTGTGAGAGTAGGATGTGATATGGTATATAGAAGGTATTGGATCGTTAAGACATATGACATTGGGTGAGAGAATATTGCTAGTGGAAAAGTGGTATGGGCTACCCTATTATATATTATCATTACTTTATATTATATTAATTGAGTTTCATTATTTGGTGATCATGGCTTGGTTAGGTTTGGATGGTTATTATACCTACTTAGGTGCAATTTGGTTCATCTGCTTCTCACGGGTGCATTAGTATGCTTCTTTCGCATGTTTATGAGTGACTTTGGTTTCCCTAATAAGTATATTTGTATGCACTCCCTACCTATATAATTTTTTTTTAGGTTTATAGGTCTATTTTTCAGACCATGTTGAACCATAATAGCTCAGATCTTGACAGTTGATACGTCACATCTAAGCTTTAAATTTTGGTATTTATTTTTTAGACTTTTTAAATTATAATAGTTCTTTTGCACACATGCATGGTGGGATGGTTTTTGGATTTTTTTTTAAAATTTTGTCTTGGGTTTTTTTTGGATGATTCATTCTATCTCCCGATATTATTTTCACATAAAGGATAATGCCCCTCATATTGTGAGATTTTTATACTCTTGGTGCTAGTCACCAACCCGGGACCTACATGAGGTGGGACTCAGGGATCATTATCTCTATCCCCTCATTGTGGAATTGATGGAGGGAGGTTTCATGAAAGAGTGGTATTAGAGATAATGGTTAAGATATGGAATAGAGTTTGGAGTTAGAAAGAATGAGGATTTCAAAGGATGGTATGGAAAAAGTTCAGTTAACCATGGGGCATGACATAAGCCAGGGAGACTGAATAGGACATGGGATTTTAGGGACCCTTTGTGATCTAGTGCATCAACTCTAAGGTTATTGAGTTACCAAGTGAGATGGACCTTCTTGCAAGGTAGAAACCCAGGAATGGTGCATGCATAATAATGACTTTTGTTCTGGTTTGAATTGGGGTTTTAAGGATAAAATAAATAAATAAATTGATATGAATTTAAATAAACCTTAGAAAAATTTCATTCTACTCGATCTTAGGAAATCTTTGTTTACATTTCAGCTATGGATCATGGTCATTGTTTTCATGAATTTCATGTAGTTGAGGTTCAGAAGGAGGATTCAGTTGATCATAGTAGGTTTGATCCAGCTGAAGAGGATGATCAGTGGCCGAGGGTGATGCATGATTTTCAGCAGTAGACATTGGGTGTGTATGATGGAAATGTTTTATACAAGGTGAAAAAGAGCTGGTTTGATGATAATGAGATCACTTTCTATTTGATTTGTGCCCTGAGGGGGTAATGGTTCCCTTTACTAGTCAGTCAGATGTGGGAATCTACACGTCAGTGGTGTACTCTATATCAAGGGGAGTGGAAGGTGGTAGATGTTTTTTTTCAACTTCTAGAAGGAGTTCTGGGAAGAGTTCCTTCATCAACCATGAAATATGAGAAGTGGAATGACATGTTCTCCCTTCACAAAGGTTGTATGTCATTGTACGATCTCAGGATCATTTTCATGGGCCTTCTTTATTTTCCCCATACCTCTTTCCAGATGATGAGTCTCATGTGATACATCTTCAGGAGGTACATCGTCCTTCTATATAGTATTCTATTACTCCATTAATGTTGCGACATATTTAGAGGTTCATAAAAAGGCAGAGGTGATCAAGAGGATGCACTTTTGAGGAGGTCTACCACAGTTGGGGATCCAAATAAGTTCTAAAAAGGGAAGAGTTTTCAGTGGAAGTTCTCATGTTCCCGGACCTTTGAGGTTTCGACTGGTAGAGAGTCGGCCTTAGAAGATTATTTTCAGCCTGTTGGGGCTAGTGGTTTCCATGCCTTTCCTCATAGATTCATGATAGTTTTTTTGTGGGTTCATGGTCATCTCTAGATAAAGTTACCAGTAGTTCTCCAAGCTAAGTATGGTGGAGGTGGATAGGTTTAGTTCTATCCCCAACATCAGTTTCTAGCAAGACCGTTTTAGCAGCAGGATATTGTTCTACTTAGGGGATATGGATCAGATATAGACTGATCTCAGGATATTCCCCATTTAAGTGATTACAACCCGATCATGTCCATGGAGGAGGTCCTTAATAGAGAGGAAGAGTATTGGGGCATGTTAAATTTTTTGCAGTGGAGACAGCAAGTCCGGCAGGGCTAGATATCATCATAGGTATGATCAGTTTGTTTGGTACCCTTTTTTGAACCTTGTTTGATTAAGGAGATTCTCACTCTTTATCTCAATTGCTCTAGCTCATGATCTATGCCTACATATAGTGAGGATTCATGTTCTTCTGGTTTTGATTATGTCGGTCAGATGCAAGACCAGACTATTTAATGTGTGTCGGGGTGTAGACTGATGATGGGATTGAATCGGTCCCATGTTGATCTCTTATTACTACAGATACAGCCATATGATTCCTTTTTAGACATCAACTAGTTTAATTATATAAATAACCTATATTTTCATACATTTAAATTTCATTGCATTTGCAGAATACTTAAAACATTATAAAAACATGTGCCCAAAGACTGTAATTGGTCTAGTGCCTTTGGAAACATGGAAACATAAAAACAAGTATAAAGGTGAGCTATATTATCTCCCACCTAGTTCTTCAAGATTTTCACCCTAATTAGACATATCATTCTTACAACATATCTCTGTAACCTGGTGAATGAAACAATAAAAATGGTGATCTCAAATTCTCAGTATGGTTAATCAAGGGAGACATGTAAGAAAAAACATGGACATAGGGGTATGCAAACATGATCAAAACATTAGAAGATCATGACCTAAATGTCAACGATCACAAACATTAATCATGGACTAAATAAAGGGAGTTCATAATACATGAATTATAATGAAATAAAGGACATAATCCATTAAATCATAACGTAGGGAAAAATTATGGAATTGAAGAAAATAGATAAGTATATAATATGATTTCCATAGTATCCAAGGAATCACCTCCAACAAAATCTTTGTAGGATGGGTCCATTCCCTATACCATCTTGGTATCCTTGGTTCACATTGATGTCCATATTAGTAGAATGAGTTCACTATTGAAATCTTGGTAGTTATGGTTCACTCCCATGGCTATATTAGTAGTCAAGGTTCACTCCCAATACCATCTTAGTATATATCGTGAGATATAAATCATTAACCAATGATTTGAAGGGTGATATATATACCAACCATCTCATAATGAAATCATAAAAACATGTTCAAAAAAATCATAAACAATCATAACATAACCCATGAAATGTAATGTGTATTATAAACATGTAGACATATAATAACTTGTGTAAAAAGATACAGGTTTCATAATCATTTCATCATAAACATAAACTGTGAAAGAGAAATGGATTTCATAAACATATAACCTGTGAAATAGAAATATGTTTAATAAATACCATGATATTAAACATAACCCATTAATTGAGATGATATTAATGGAACCTTTAGATCATTTCCTTGAATACAATGGGTAACAACAAAGGATGTCATCTTAGATGGGAAATAATTTTGAAATATCATTCAAAAACATTTATTGAGGAAAATGTCCTTTTTTATTTTAAAATTTATTTTTAATAAAATAAAAACATTTAAAAATTCATTTCTTCTAAAATGCCTTGAAAACTTATAAATATGATTTGAAATCATTTTGACAACTTTTTTCATAGGAAACTTATCAAATAATCGTGAAAAATAATTTAAAACCTTTTTCTTTGAAAAAATTTAAAAAATTACAAAGAAGCATGAAAATATTGTGAACCCCATTTTACATTAAACCATTTTAAAGAATCTTGAATTTTTTTGAAAACCATTTCATTTAATATTATTACAAAACATAAAAAGAAGGTTCAAAAACATTTTGAAAACAATTTCTTTGAAAACATATAAAAGAAGGTTGAAAAAAAAATTTAAAAATTATCCTTGAAATTTACTTTTAAAAAACATTTTCTTAAAAATTTACCATTTAAACATGGAAATTAAGCCTCAAAGAAGTGATGGTACGTAAATCTTTACATGTCATACGAGGTAAAATAAACAATCCTTTTTTCTTGATAAAAAGGTTATACAAATTCCTTGTTCAAAAAGAAACAAGAAGTTTCATTAGAAAATATTGGTAAAATAAATAAAGGTTAAAATTTTATTTTGAATATTTTATGGTAATGGTATAATATTCTTAGAAACCATTTTTCGAAAAAATTTCTTTTAAGTAACATAGATTTTTGACCAAAGAGACAGTAAAGTTGGTCTTTCATAAAAACACATTATAAGCTATCTTATGTACCAAATGGAAGCATAATTTTACCAATACATGATTATATCACTAAATAACATTGGATAAGTAAACCCATGAGTTTTATTGAGATATGTATCACAATGTTTCTCTAATTTAAGACTAATCATTAACAATCTTGATAAATGATGATATTGTTTCAATAAATAATTACTACTTGGTAACTTGGGATCACACTCTCCATATAAAAAATGAAATTAAATAAAGCATAAAATATCATAAAAATAAATATATTCATGTTATAACATGTAAAATTTAAATATATACACCTAGAAAAAGAATTTAGGTGCACAAAAAAAACATGAGTCTCAAAGAATGAAAATTGAGAGAAAACTATCTTACCAATTCAGAACCTTTTGAAACATAAACCCCATGAAATAATTTTCATAAAATGGATTTTTAAATTACCATAAATTTATGTTTATGGTACAACTAATAAATTCATGGTAAGTACATTCACCTCACAAAATAAATTAGTGTTGAATAAATCATGTATCTCACTGAAATAAAAGTGAGATGAAATTTTACATACCATGTGTCTTGACAATCATCATACTCATAGAAGCATAATGTATAATTAATATAGATTTATTATACATATTTTAAATAAAAATATTCCTTTATATTATACCATATATGGTTTTATTATGACGTTATATTACCCATTTTTTAATAATCCAATGTTAAGGTTTCACTTCGGATAATATTTGATTTCTTCTTTGCATGTGTCTTAATTTGTTATATATTTGGTCCATATACTTATATTATGATTTATATAATTTAAATCATGGTATAAATATATTTTATGTCCATTATCTGTATATTATAACAATCTATATCATATAGAGGCACTAAATGGGATATATTGTTCATAGAGACGATGTGTTGTACGTAAGCATGAACATTGTTTCCATTTTAACTGTCATAATGCAAGAGAGAAAATTAAATATAACTTTATATGAATATAATATATTTATAGTATAATTATAATGTTATATATATAATATAATTTAACTGAACCCATCCTTAATTCATTCCATGTAGTATGTGAATGAATTGTATCGTTCTGAGGGGGCGGTAGTCCACACTTCCTCAAACAAAATTATCATAATTATCCCAAATGGAAAGTAAAAAAGATATGTGTTGTAAAATGAATAACAAAGATTAAATAAATAATAAATTTAATATATAAATATATAAATAGAGTTTCTATATTAATGGACACCTTGATATATGGTAATCAAAAAATGAACAATCATCGTTTTGTGAGGCAGTAGTTCGTCGTACATAGAAATAGTATGTATGTCAGCCATTAGATGGATGTTTGTATAATTATAGGTCAACACATTTACATAAAAACATAATAGTATGTTAAGGATACCGGTTTCTATATAATAATATAATAAAGGGATTTTGAGGGTGTGGATAAAGAAAATAAATTAAAGGACTTGAGAGAAGACATTACCTCTTAATCTGGTAACTCCTATTCGTTTATTCCATAAATATTCGTTGATTTCAATTATAAACAAGGTAAGTATTATAGGAGGAATATATGTAAGTTTGGAGTTTATTTAGTAGATTTTGGATGAGAAAATGGGTTTGAGATGTGTGAGTAAGTGGGTAGAGGCGGTGGCCTTTTATAGGGAAGGGAAAGGACACACTTGGCATTTTTGAAAACAAGTTAGGTGTACCCATGTTTTTACCTACAAAAGTCCTTAAACCCCATATAAACTAAATAATTAAGGTGAATAGATGATTAATGTCTAGAAAATGGGTGTTGGACGCATATCTAAGTTGTTTGGGTCTTATATTAATTTTATTACTTTATTAACCTAATTTTTCTCTTAGCCGATGTAATTAATTATTAATCACATTCAGAAATATTTTTGGTAAAATACAATTTTTAACTTATTAGATTTTATAAATTATTATTATTAAAAATATTTAATCCATATTTCCAAATTCTAATGACATAAGTTGAATAAATTGATTGAAAATTAAACATGCAGTTGGGAAGACACAGTGGGTATTTATTATAATAATGTGCAAAGGTTTGCTAAGTTTTTATATGAAACTCCAATGTGAAACTGGTTCCAGTGAACTAAATTACATTAATTGGTATGATTATTATCTAACCAAACTATTAATATAATTAAGAATATAATTTTACCTTATAAATATATTATATGATAAAGTAGTTTTGAATTAAAATCTATTATTTTTAACTACACATTAATAAATGAAACCAGATGAAAAAATACCAAACATTAATCCCAACCTAAATTTAATGTTTCACTCCCAAACATGATGTTTATTTTGAAATATTAAATTTTTAAAAATTCAAAAAAATTATTTAAAATGGGTTCACCATTAAAAGGCAGTAAAACTACATTTATAAAAAACTTTTTTTGTTCATAAAATTGGATTTGATCTTATCTTATGTATATTGAATCTATTTGATGAATAACAAGAATATTTTATTGAATATATAACATATCTATTAAATTAATATCACTGAAATTTTTTAATTAATTTAATTTACTAGGTTTAAATAGCTTGGTGACTATAATAATATTTTCCTTTAAATTCAATTGGTTTTCATATTCATTTCAAATTAAATTGGAACCTATGAATTCATCTAATATATGTGTCAACCACATATTTTCATAATTTAGTTTACACTATTCATATCCATCAACATAATTTGTAGGTTATATCCCATTATATTAATATTTTTAATGATATATTATAGTTAAGTAACACTAGGTCTTGTACGTTACGCAAGCCATCAAGGAATGTCAATCTTGCATGTAATTTATGCTAACCATTTTGTTCTTTGTAACATTCACCAAGTTGGTTTTTCATGTAATATATGCCAATCTAGTTCCATGTGAATTGATTGTTTGACTTATTGAAAAACTATTTTCATTCATGTGTGAAATGAAAAAAAATATCAAAATATTAAATTAATTTGAAAATATATATTTCAAAAAAATCTCAAGGTGTTACATTATAACCACATTAAAATGAATTTTTTAGAATCTCATGTTTTGAACTGGACTAAAATATAAAAGTTTTTGAGCTTTTTCATTTACAAAACTGGTCGTTTTTAAAACAGAGCTTCAGAACTTAATTCTGAGAGTTGGATCACTACTAAGTCATATTTTTGGGCATGGTAGAAGGCCTGATGAGTTTCACCAGTGGCTTGAGAAGTTTCGGGAGTACTGGACCTGAAAAACATCAAGTTTTAAATGACAGTAGAGGGTGTACAGTTTCTGAATGGTCGTCTAAACTGTGTGGCCCACAGTAGTAACTGTGTGGCCCTATTAAAAAGGGGGCAGTGGCTTAGCGCACAGGATACATATGGTTTCCTAAACTGTGCACCTAGAATGTGCGGGGTGCGTCTTGAAGGTAGAAGAATCTGCATGTTTTCACACGGTTTGGGAAACCATGCAGGTCAAACCATGCATGATGCCCAGTTTTTAGGTTTTTATTTTTTTTAATTTAATTAAATTAAATTAAAATAAATAGAAAATAAAACTATACCCTCATCCTCACCCTCTCTCAAACACGGTGCACCTGCCCAAGGGGTATCTTCCCTTTGACACATGACCCTCTCCTTCGGCCTCATCTCGGATTGGTGTTTGTCCATTGTTTCCTCTGTTTTCTTCTTTGATCCTCCAGGGTAAGGTTCTCTCCTCCCTTTTCTCCCTTTTTTCCAACCTCTCTTCGACCTAATTCGTGCCTGGTGAGGTACAGTCGAACCCTAGGTTTTTGGGTTAATGTTTTTCCGATTTTCTTCAGTTCTTAGGTTGTGCGGATGGTCTCATGGGACCTTAGGGTTCGAGTTTTGGAAACCACCACCAAAGGCGAGGTGGTTCGAGTGGTCTCGGTCTACCAACAATATCTCAGGGTAAGTTTTATACCTTCTGCTTTGTTTCAAAACTCATTCTTCATGTTTCATTAACTCCATTTTATTAAATTGATAGGGCTTAGAGTTTTTCTGAGTTGTTTCACTTTATTTTGGTTCATCGCTAATGTGGACGTCTTGGTTCCACCATGAGGTAGGGTCCCATTCAAAGTCCTCAAACTTTATAAATGCTTTAATAAATTTTCTTACTGTAATTTTGTTATAAATTAATTCATACAATGAGTTATTATGTTCAATTCCTCTTAAATTTGAATTTAGCATGTTTCATGTTTTAAATTCTAAGATGATAAATGATTTGTTGATAAATAATATCATGTTTTTATAATAAAACCTATCCAACGATGGTGCACTGCCTTCAAGCTAAAAAGTAGTGGTTAGACCTTGCTTGCATGACTTGTCATGTTTATAATTATTTTGGTTTGATGTTATTTTGAGATATGTCATGATTAGGACACAGACTTAAAGATATTAGAGACACTGAAAGTCCATTTTTTAAATGATTAATGGAATGAATCATCGTCTAAGTGTTTGGTCCAGTTTTGGATTAGAATTACCCATGTAGGTAATTTCCCTTTTTATGGATACTTTGAGCCCTATAAATGCAATTAACAGGTTTTTTATAAAGGGAATGAGTTTCGTTAAATGAATTTTTAATGCTCAATGATTGACTATAAAAACAAGTTACCAAATTGTTTTCAAATATTTTGAATACTAATTACACCTTGGGTGACACGTGGGTTCCCAAGTAGGAATTCCATGATGGAATCAATGGGTTTTCATGCTCATACATTGGGTGATACCTAGATTCCCATGTACTAATTTCATGGATGGACCCAGGTTCATGAGACAAGGATTGGTTACATGTCTGTGGAAACCTTTACCATGTTAAGTGATGGTAGCATTGGAGACCTTGACCTTTGAAAATTCCTTAATGGTTTTTAATAAATGTTTTCAATGCTACTTGACATTTCCACACTAATGGATGTCAAGACTTGAACTAATAAATAAATGGTTGCAATGATACTTGACCTTTCCACACTAATGGAAGGAAATTTTTGAACCAATAAATAATGATTTCAACTCTACTTGACATATCCACACTAATTAAAGGAAAGACATGAACCAGATGAATCATTACATGACCTATTTACTAAATAAGAATGGTTAGACTTGAGCTTGTCATGGTTTTTTATCGGAAAATTCCATGATCACTCGTGTACACCATTCTTAATTAAAGGATAGGTTTCTAAGGTTTAGAACCACCTAGATCTTATTCCTTGTCTTATATTTGGATGTCCGGTATACTATTATTGGGTCCACCATGTAGTACTATAAGATTCCTTGGATACACTCCTTGGATCCAGCATTGACAAGTAGGTTATTTTGATACACTCCATGGACCCAGTCCTTTCTTATCCCCATTTTACCTTGGATACACTCCTTAGACTCAGTAGGTGCCTTATTGTGGAATTTCTTTGAATAAGATCCTTGTATTACACACTTACCCCTTATCTAGACTCAGATAATACTGATTTAGCTTTCTGTGAGTCTACATTACCTTGGTTTTTACCATGTAACTCCCCCAATAGATATCTTTAGCAGGTTTCCTTATTACATCTTGGAACCTTCACTATTATTCTATCACGATGTTGTTGCCTTGGTTGCTACCTTGGGACCATATTACAAAATACCATCACATGATGCCTTGGATACACTCCTTGGGTCCATCTTTTACAAGTGGTTCCATGGTTAAAGACCCTCGGTCCCGGTCATTGCTTAGCCTCGTTTTACCTTGTAGGAAACTCCTTGGACTCGGTAGGAGACCTATTCACATGTGACTTATAAATAAGTTGATAATAATAAATTAATTAACTAATTACCTGTCCAGACACCAGCAGAGGATGAAGAAGGTACTTCGGTATTCAGTTAAATTATACTGCTTACTTTATTTATTCATTCTTGCACCCTGTTTAATTTATATTACACTGTCGAGATTGGGTTAGACACCAGTGGTTCCGGCCTACTGAGATTTATATCTGACACCCTACTCAGGTTTCCATTGCATTGGGGTACCCGAGTAGACCTCTCTTGTTTATAGGGCCTTGGAAATTTCTTGTTCTTTTTGCTTGTACCCAGGAGTTAGGGGCAAAGGACTGAGCTAGAGCTCAGGATGCTCATGTATATTTCCTTTGGGTTTTTAGTTCTTTTCCTTACATGAGTCATACATTATATTGTACTGAAAACCATGTTCTAATATTTATTGTTTCCTATAATATATCAAGGTCATTCCATGCATTCATATATTGTATAAGCTGGCATTGGAAACTTTTGTTTAGTTATATGAAATCTACTTTCTGCTGCTTTATTATTGCCATTTACAACTTTCGTAATTGGTCTTTATTTACTCTATTTGTAATAACTGGGTCCCGGTGATAGCACTAGTGTATGCCATTCCGAATTCAATGACATCTTTCTAAGGTTTAGAACCACCTAAATCTTGTTACTTTTCTTATCTTTGGATTCCTGGTATACTGTCGTTGGGTCTGCCATGTAGTACTACAAGATGCCTTGGATACACACCTTGGATCCACTATTGACAAGTAGGTTCCTTTGATACACTCCATGGACCCAGTCTTTTCTTAGCCCTGTTTTACCTTGGATGCACTACTTAGACTTGGTGGGTGCCTTATTGTGGAATTACATTGATTAAGATCCCTTTATTACACTCTTACCCCTCATCTAGACTCAGATACTACTGATTTAGATTTCTGTTAGTCTATGTTAAATTGGTTTTTACCATGTAAATCCCCCACCAGATATCTTTGTCAGGTCGCCTTGTTACATCTTGGAACATTCACTATTATACTATCACGATGTTGTTTACTTGGTTTTTTCCTTGAGAGCTTATTACTAAATACCATCACATGATGCCTTGGGTACACTCCTTGGGTCCATCATTGACAATTGGTTCCATGGTTAAATCCCATCAGGCTCAATCATTTCTTAGCCTTGTTTTACCTTATAGGAAACTCCTTCGACTCTGTAGGAGACCTATTCACATTTGACTTATAAATAAGTTGATAATAATAAATTAATGAACTAATTACATGTCCATACACCAGCCAAGGCTGAAGCAGGTACTTCAGTATTTAGTTACATTGTACTTCTTACATTATTTATTCATTCATGCACCCTGATTAATTTATATTAAACTTTAGAGATTGGGTTAGACACCAGTGTTGCTGGCCTACTGAGATTTATATGTCACACCCTACTCACGATGCCATTGCATTGGGGTACCTGAGTAGACCTTTTTGTTCATAGGTTCTTGGAATGTTCTTTTTGTTTTTTCTTATACCTACGAGTTAGGGGCAAAGGACTGAGCTGGAGCTCAGGATGCTTGTGGATATTTCCTATGGGTTTTTAGTTCATTTCCTTAATTGAGTCATACATTGTATTATATTGAAAACCATGTTCTACTATTTACTGTTTCCTATAATGTATCAAGGTCATTCCATGGATTCATCTATTGTATAAGCTATTATTGGACACTTTTGTTCAGTTATATGAAATCTTCTTTCATCTACATTATTATTTCCATTTATAACTTCCATTATTAGTTTTTATTTACTCTATTTTTAACAACTGGGTCCCGGTGACAGCACAAACACCCTACCTTTCTAATCAGGTAGGCTATTAAAAAGGAAGGTAAACCTTGTTGACATGATTCATATCATTTAGTAATTTAAGCCTTTATCATTTTGGGGTGTTACACTATTATACCAATATGGAACTCTGATAAGAGGGTATAGTCTCCCCACTAACTATCATTACACCATCTCTACTATTCAGCAGCCTCTAGCATATGGGGAGGTGCGCTTAAGGTCTTGTGATGAGCCGGGTCAGGACGTTACAAATTTCTCCCTTGAAATTTTTCTAGGTTTTCAATGTTGTAATATTTTTTATTTTCATTCATAGAAACCCACATTGTAAAAATTAATATTAAAACTTCCCTTAAATGGGGAAAGTTGGAACCATAACAGTTACCCAAAGTAACATATAACTGGGTTTCCACATAGGATAACATAGTGAGGGAGTGATGGATGGGAAAAGAGGAGCTGCGTAAATATATATAGGTAGTGATTGAGGACATCAATCACAAACAAGTTAATGATCAATGAAAATTTGAGGGCCTCACCTTCAAAAATATTTAATGATTTATAAGGTCATTATTTTAACAAAAAATATTTTAGTAAGAGAACACATTTTTTTATCACTATCCTATCTTTGAGTAATTCTTCTACTGACTGGGAATATAAGGAAATAAACTTACATTATATGTTTCTATAAAAAATAATTTGGTTGTGCTTTTATCTATTTCTAATTAATATATTACTTCGTGAAATTAATTTATATAAATTACCTTTAATGCATAAAGCACTATAATTCACTTTTAACTGATCTTAAAGACTATAAAAGAATGAAAATTATAACTATTTTTCTCTTAAGAATTATTATTCATTAATATATAAACATAAAAAGTTACACTAATGATTCTTAATTAATATTTATTCATCAAAAATAATTATACATTAACCTGGACAAGGCATAGGCTAGTGGTATGAGTGAAAAACTTATCATCCTTTAATCATGGGTTCATGCCCTGTGACCTTTCCAGACATTATTGGTTTTCACCCTACATATATGATGTCCTTTTCTAAAACAATTCTAATATAATTTCAAAAATAAATAAGATAGAAATCCTTGAAAAAAGGTTAATCTCTAATTAGACTTTTATCAATGGTTTTCAATACAAGCTTAGTACAAAATTAATTCCTCATAAGATTAACTTAATCTTTTCATGAATGGTTTACCTTATAACCCTTCTCAAAGATTAAAATCCAAAAAATTAGAAAGTGGATCACGAAATTATCTTAACATTGATTCCACTTTATATCACAAAGTAACTATTGGTTTCCACTTTCCAAACATTTCAATACCCTCATCATATATTGTATTTAAATATAGTAACAACTTGAATTACCATAAATATTTTTGGAAAGATTCATGCTTCCTTATTCTAAAGTATATGGAATCTATTACTTCAATGTAAAAATGTTGTAAACTCCATTAATGATACTATAAACTACAAATCAACAAGACCTTACATAGTTCCAAGGTAATCAGTATCATCCAATTTACTTATCCAAACCCCACTTATCTTTATCCATACAAAATTATATTAACATAAATTTCATATTAAGGGTTACCTTCCCCTAGTCAAAATATCACCTTTTCATTAAATCACATCACTATTCTATCGAGAATACTCAATATAAACTGGTAAATACTAAATGAAAAAACATCAATAGAAAAATCTATGTATATTTCATCATTTGTAATTTTTGAATCCAAATACATAAAAACATTGATTATTAAAACTCATCCTTATTCCATTGACAAGGCTACCTCATCCTATTACACACTACCTCTTTCCTTTAATATTTGTTCTCTAGTCTCGTCATCATCAGCAGTGTAACCATTACTCACATGTCCATGCTGGTTCCCATCAGGAGCTTTCATCTTGGGACATTGAGTTTAATAATGACCATTTATTCCACATGTAAAAAACCTACCCTTTGATGTTGACTTATGGAGGCGAATATTCCCATCTATTTTGTTAACTGAAGTCAACATTTTTTCCTTATAGTCACTTGTTTTTAATCCTTATTTTCCATAATCAAAATTTCATCATGTTCCTCTAATATATTCAATTAGGTAATTCTTTCCACATTCATGGAATAAATGAAACAAGAACCTCTTTCCTCTATGGTCTCTATAATCTGAAATCTCAATGAACTCCATCTTTCTCTTCCTTGGTGAGTGCGAGAGTTGGTTAAGGTACATGTTTTTAATATCGTTCCATGAAAACTGATTAGGCATAATCACAACATATTTCACTCTAGTGATCACCCCACTTGACTTATCATCAGAAAATCTTTCATCACATTCAATTTTAATATAGTTGCTTCTGGTTCCCACCATTTACTAAAACTATAATCATAGTGTAGGCATCGTTGATCATAACATAAAACCACATAGTCATGAAAAGAATTACTTATTGAATGTCTAAATCATGACACATTTCTTAATATATGACATTATACAGTCATCCTAGGTTATTCATAGAAAAATTATATTTAAATACTTCATGATATTTCATGATGAGTTTGTGAATTCCCAAATCGTATCACCTAAGAGTGTCTAACTAGGTGTGCATCAAGACCCATTGTCATGTACCATATTACACTATGTCAGGCCTAAAACTTAATGATAGTGTTGTTACACATAGGTACACTAGTTCTAGAGCCACATATACTTGTATTATCCAAACATGGATGTGTTTCTAGGAAACTACTCACTCTATCCTTCACCAAAATTGAAATAAATTTTCCAAAACTTTTTATTATCCTTATACTTATCCTTAGACATGTCCTTAGGGTTCTCAAAAATGTTTTCTCATCCTATTTCCAAAGGATAACTAAACCTTTTCTATGATACCAACTATATATACCCTCACTTTTCATACATTGACATTTCATTACATTTTTATAATACATAAAACATTATAAAAATAGATGCTCAAAGATCGTAATTGGTCTAGTGCATTTGGAAACTTGAAAACATAAACCCTGGTACATAAGTAAGCTAAATTATCTCCCACTAGAATCATCATGACTAGAACCCTTCTTATACACATCATACTTACTACATATCCTCATAACCTAGGGAAGTAAACATAAAGAGGGGTGAGCTCAGATGCTCAATAAGGGTAAACAGGGGAGATATGTAATCATAAACATGAGCATTGGGGTACAAGAACATGATCAAAACATTATAAGACAATAACCAACATGTCAAATATCATAAACATGAATACTGGAATAGATATTGTCATTTCTTAAGACATTAATCATAATGAAATAAGTGACAATATCCATGAAAGCATAACATAGTATTAAAACATGGAATTTTGAAAAACATATAATAATATAATAATATTTTCATAGTATCCAAGGAATCATTTCAAAGACCATATTATTAGTATGGTTTCACTCTATATACCATATTGGTAGTAAGGGTTTACTCCCATGGCCATGTTAGTAGCATCACATCACTACTTATACCATCTTAGTATTCATGGTTCACTCCCACGGTCATCATAGTAGTCAAGGTTCACTCCTAATACCATCTTAGTCTATCTTATGAGATATAAATCACTACCCAATTCATTGGAGAGATATATAGGTATCACCCTTATCATAATGAAATCATACATACATGTTCCAAAAAATCATAAACAATCATATCCAAACCCACTAAATTAAATTGGCATTATAAACATGTAAACATATAATAACCTATGGAAAAAGAGATAGGTTTGTTAATCATTTCATCGAAATCATAACTTGTGAAAGAGAAATGGATTTCATAAACATATGACCTATGAAATTGAAAATTGATTCATAAAAACAATGGAATTAATCATGACCTATTAACAGAAAGTATATTGATGGAACCATTAGAAAATTTCATTGAAGCGAATGGGTAATATCAACAGATATCATCGTAGATGGAAAATAATTTTGAAATTTATTTGAAAACAATTTCATGAGGAAAACATCCTTTATTATTTTAAAAAATTATTTTTAATACATAAAACCATTTAAAAATTATTTTCTTGTAAAATCCCTTAAAATATTATAAAGAATAATTGAAATCATTTTTAAAATCTTTTTCCTTTAAAAATTATCAAATAAGCATCAAAACAAATTAAATTTTTTTTAAACACTTTGAAAAAATATAAAGAAAGACTAAAAATGTTTTTAATATCTCTTTAAATGAAATTTTTTTGAATAAGCTTCAAATTTTTTTGAAAAACATTTCATTGAAAGCACTTCAAAAACTTTTAAAGAAGGTTTAAAAACATTTTGAAATTCAATTTCCTTGAAAATTTATAAAAGAAGGTTGAAAAAAAATTTGAAAACTATTTTCCTAAAAATATATATTTAAAAAAATATAAAAAACTAACCATTTAAAAATTTAAACTAATCATCAATGAAATTATGGTAAATCCATATATGTCAAACAAGGTAAAAAAGAACCTTCCTTTTTCACATTAAAAATGATAGAAAACTGTCTTGTTCAGAATGAGAGAAAAGATTCCTTATAATAGATTGGTAAAATGAAAAATGATAAAAATTTATTTTGAATATGATTGGATAATGGTATAATATTCAAGGAAACCCTTTTTAGAAAAACTTTTTTCAAGGAATGTAGATTTCCAATCGAAGAGAGGGTAATGTCGGGATTTCTTAAAAACACATTCATAGTTATCTTATGTACCAAAGTGTAGAATAATGGTACCAATACATGATTATGTCCTTAAATAATAGTGTATAAGTAAAATCAATAGTTTTCATGAGATATGGATCATAATATTTCGTCAAAGTAATCATAATCATAAACAATCTGGAAAAATGATGAGATTGTTTCAATAAACAATTACTACTTGGTAATGTGGGATCACTCTCTCCATATAAGAAAATAAAATTATATAAAGTATAAAATATCATGAAAGGAATTATATTCATGTAATACCATGTAAGATATAAATATATACACCTCAAATAAGTATTTAGGTGCATAACGAAACATGAGTCTCAAAGAAAGAGAATTGAGACAAAATTATCTTACCGATTTGGTAACTCTTGAAAATTAAACCCCATGAAATAATGTTCATAAAATGGGTATGTAAATACCCATAGCTATAATTTTATTATACATATAATACATTCATATTCAGTACATACACCACAAAAAATAAGTGATTGGTGAATAAGGCATGTATCTCATGGAAATAAAAGTCAGATAAAATTTCCCTTACATTGTGCATTTACTCTCTTCGTACTTTTACAAGAATATTGTATAATAAATATAATTTTATTATAATTATTTTGAAAAATCTTATTCATATATATAATACCATTCATTTTTTGATTATGACCTTATTTTACCTGATTGCTAACAATCCTATGATGTAGTTAAACTTTGGGTAATATTCTCTTTGTTCTTCACACTTGTCTTAATTTGTTATATCTTGGGTCCTTATAAATATATCATGATTGACATAATTTAAATTGGGATATAAATATAATTTATATCATTATATTTATTTATAATAATATATATCATATACAGGTACGATAAGGAATAAACTGTTCATTGAGAAGGTAAGTCGTACGTACGCATGTACATTGTTACCATTTTAGTTATCCTATTGAAAGAAAGAAAGACCATGAAATATATGTTTATATGTAAATAATATCATTAAATTATCATTATAATTTTATATATATCATATAATTTTAGTAAAACCATTCTTAATACATTACATGTTGTATATGAACGAATCATATCGATTTGAGGGGGTGGTAGTCAACACTTCCTCGAATGAAATTATCGTAACTACACCAAATATAAAGTAAAAAATATTTGTGTTGTTAAAGGAATAAATAAGAGTAAATAAATAATAAATATAATATATTTAATATATAAGTATATTTTCCACCATCATTGTAATGCCCCGACCCCAGCTACCCAGAGTCGGTGCATTACTTCGTAACATTGGCATGATCACAAAAGGTCAAGTCTCGAAAGACCGATTAGTTTAGTAGCCTTGGAAACACTAGATACATTCATAAATGTTACATTACATCATAAAGTAAAAAACTACAATAAAAAAGTCTCCATATTCCACACTCATATCCTCTTCTGACTATCCCTTCAGGTCATTCATAAAATACTTCTTCACATCCTGGAAAATATTAAAACATTGAAAGGGGTGAGCTCAGATGCTCAGTAAGGATAATAATATTGCGGAAGCTTTCATAAATAAACATTAACATTTAAGGCAATGTATAACTAAAACAAAAGCCTTTTAAACATGAACTTCAACATAATATGGAAAAAGTAAAATGAGATAATGCCATTTACTAATTCACATGGATATTCTACTGGTCGAATAATAACATGCAATATCAATAACCACTTTCATAATGATGTAATGCATAATGCCAGACTATCATAACCACGTAGCCAAGGCCTCGTGCCAAGACCACAAATAAGATTTTGTCAAGGCCTCGTGCCAAGACACTAGTTTGTCTCATGAGACCTACTGATGCATCTAGGATCTACAGCGGGCTCCACTCGTCACTTATTAAGTCCAATGCATTCCTCATATGAATAGGCTTAAACCTATCATAAACCATGACATAATCATATCAGATAAAACATGCATAAAGGAAACATAACATTTCCACATTTCAATCACAAGATATCAATACAACACATTGATATAATAAAAACATTTTCAAAACAATTTTCAATACGAAAATAAAAGAAAAGTAAAACTTTGTATTTATTTTTCATTTAAAAAAAGTTATGGCTTGTAGAGGAAGCCGAAACTCAAATAATGGTCACGGCGGTGGAGAAGTCTTTGTCGCCGCATATTTAAGAAAAACATTCCCTTTTTGTCATTTAGTAAAACGCTTCGTATAAAAAAATATTCCTTTTGAATAAACGTAAAAGTCAAAGGGGTTTATACACCGTATAAAAGAAAGTTGTGTATAAAACCAAATATGCCTCAATGAAAGGAGATTGAGACGAAGTCCTTAAAAAGATAATTTTTAAAATAAAATTGATCTATTATGTGTATTTACTATAAGTACACATAAATAAAGTACAAATAAAGATAGGACAAAATAATATCATGACATAATTTGAAAGTAGGAGATTAACCCAGAGATTGGAAATTGGTTTAAGAAATACCCTTACCTCGTGTCCGACTAGACTTGATCGTTCTTTAACCTCCTGAATAATAAACTAGAGTTAATTTATAATTGATTAAGAACCTTTTTCAAGTTTTTTATTCCTTTTATATCACTTATTACCATGTTATGAACATTATGTAATTATTTATGTTAATAACGGTCGTTTTGTCGATCTTTGGTACTTGAGTCAAAAATAAACTTCTTATAATTACAAGTTGTTCATGTGATGAAATATATATTATATACAGAATTATATTCATGATGTAGATATCATATATATCATATATATCCAGTATATACATTCATTTATAATATTACGTAACATTTAAGGGTAAGAAATGAAATGCACCGTTCATGGAGACGGTAAGCCGTACGTACGCATGAACGCTACTTTCATTTCTATTTCGTATTTAATGGAATTAAATCATAATTATATAGATTTATAATATAATTCCAGTATAATACAGTGTATAATACCATTTAATCCATCCTTTATACATCCCACATATGGCATTAACGATTCAAATCACTTTGAGGGGGCGGTAGTCCGCACTTCCTAAAATTAAATTATCGTGTTTACACATAATGGAAATCATAAAGGTATGACATAAATGAGAAATAAAGAAGAATAATGAAAACATAAACATAATATATATGTCATATATGAAAATAGTGTCATCAAAATGTCCACCATTAGAGGTGTTAAAAGAATATTGAACAATCATCGTTTTGTGAGGCAGTATTTCGCCACCCATAGAAACAGTATGTTCTTTAACCATTAGACGAAGGTGTGTGTATGTGTAAACCAAATCCTTATCATAAAAACATCCTAGTATATTTTAGATACTGTTTTTGTTACAAAATAAAGTAATAAAAAGAGTTTAAGGGGTTGGAGAATCTAAATAAAACAAAACAACATCAGAGAAGACATTACCTAAAAATCGGGTAACTCTTTTTGATATGAGCCAAAGGATTCCTTGGGAAGACTTCTGCCCAAGGTGAGGAATCTAGGAGTAAGGGAGGGAAGTTGGGAGAGTATTTGGGAAGAGTTTGGATGATCCAAAAGGCTTTTAAAGTGTGATTAAGGTGGTAGTGGTGGGGGCCTTTTGTAAGTGGAGAGGAGGGGCACTCTAGGAAAGTAAGGAAATGTTACATTATTATACAATGATTTTAGGATTCCAAAGGTCCCACACTTATATAATTGGAGGATAAGGTGATAAGAGTTCGAAATATCCTCATAAAATAGGTTTTTGAAAAGTGTATGCCTTATATTTTACATTATCCTTTCATTTTATTTAAATCGTTAATTAATGAGGTAATCGCTGCATCATCATGGTATCATAAATAATTTAATTTATTTAATGTCTAAAAATTATAAAAAATATATCATGATGTAGTAAATAGTTTTATATTTCTAATGAATATTTATAGTTAAAAATATGACTTGTATAACCCGATTTAAAAATTGTTTTAGTAAAAGAACTTATGTTTGTGACATTTTTATTTTAACTTTAAATAAAAGTAATTTATGTCATTTTCCTACCAAAGTGGCTCCATGGGGTCCCCAAGATGACACATGGATTGTCTTGGTCGTCCATGACACATCCAATAGGGGTAGGACAAGTGTAAAGGTCATTTCATATTTTTATAATACCATTTTTACCTTAAATTTCACTAATTACCTTTAATCGTGATTAATTAAACTTAAAAGTTACTATTCACCAAAAATTTATTTTAATCCCATTGAACCAAATTTTACTTCCTAATTACAACCATGTATGTCAGATTTTTGAAAATCAAATCACAGAAGTGGTAATGTTTCATTTAAACAAAAAATCAGTTTTTTAACTACCACTTAGTGGTTTCACTATTCATCAAAAATTGAAGTTTTTCAGAACAATGCCAAAATTTCACCCTAAGCTATAATTGATATTCCGAATCCAAAAATAATGTCTATTTTAAAAAATTACAAAAATATAAGTTGCATTAATTAATTTTATAATTAATTCCCGTTGTCACAACAAATAGCGTGTTTTTAAGAAACAAAATATATCAAAAGATTGACAATTGTTTATGTCCAATTTCAAAGTGAAATTAATTCTAATGACCACCATTAGATATAATTGTAAAAGTATATTCTAATTATACTTTAAAACCACTCAATATTATAATTTATCACTATAAATTATTTTGATTAAAAAAGTTGTTTTTATGTATTTTTCACTATTCATAGAAAATTGGAAGTTCTCAGAAAAATACCAAAAATTCAACATAGGCTAATTTCAATATTACAAATTAAAAAATGAAGTCCATTTTGAAATATAAAATTTATATAATTTTAAAAAGTGTTTATTACTATTCATAATGGCTACTTTGATTAGTCACGGTGTGTTAGAACTCGAAGTTGCGTATAATGCAAGCTATTGTATTATTAAATGAGAAGCATATCGTGGAAGCTTGGGGTGTTACATTCTCCCCTCCTTTAATAAATTGCGTCCTCGCAATTTGAAATTTTTCTTTGAAAATAAAAGGTTGAAAATAGAAAGTACCTTTGGGGAAAACCCACATCGGAAAGAAGGTTAATAAAAATATAACATTAAAAGAACGAAAGTTAAGTACAAAGGTCACCCGATATAGTCCATACTAGGATTATATGAAAATATGGATATGGAAGAAAAACAAACCATCAAGGTCTGATGGAGAGTTGTAGAAAACTGGATTAGGAGAAAGTTTAACTACAAGAACATCACAAACTTTTGATTGGTTAAATGATCATTGATTCCCTAGTAGGAAAAGTTAACCGACAATGTTTTTATTTTAAGTTACCTTTTATAAAGTTGAGGAATTTATTTAGGAGATTTACTAAGAATGTAAGGGAATTTAAATACTTGTTATGTATACTTTCATTCTTTAATAAATTTTTACCACAAACCTATCTTTCACTCTAAAAGGTAATAGAACTCAAAAATATTCTATTTATCCTAATTGTACAAGGTTCCAAATATTAACACATAACATTTAGATTAGTAAAACTATTTTGTAATAACCAGGGACTTCCTGTATGCAAGTGGTAGTTAATAAAGGCTTGTAGTACTATGGTTGTGGGTTCGATTCCTGCAGCTTTGTCCGAAGCGATGGGTTATCGCCCAACCTGAAGGTTGTCCTTTTTCTAAAACTATTATAATATTCCAAAAATAATATTCAGAAGTTTTTTAACCTTAAAAATTACTATCCAAGGTTCAACTTAATCCATTCCAACCTTTATAGTTATCCAAAATACTTCTGTCCAACTCACAGTCCAAATTTTATGAGGAAGGTAAACATAATGAAGATCCACTTTTTTTCGTGTAACAACACGTGAACACCTTCATCATGTATTCTTTTAAAACACTACAACATCCTGAATTACCTTGATCCCTTATTCCTTATAGAATAATACATATACTCCTCTTGTCCAAAAATGTATACAAATCATCAATCAGTTTCAAGGAAGTTAAGAATATCCAATATAATTTATCCAAATCAATCATGTCTTATTCCAAAATCACTATCTCGGTATCAGAACCATATTATGGTTTATCTTTCTCTCAACCATATATTTTCCAAAAATTTAACCTACTGTGGAGTCACTTTTCTTGGTTCCACACAATCTCAAGTCCTTGATGAAATAGTATTGCAGTACAATCCTTATATACTCCATAATTATTATAACCAGTACATCATTGATACAACACTCAAATTAAAAAATTCTTTAATAACAACATAAGAACCATAATCATTCATCCTCATCTGTGGTAGTATCATAACTTTCTTATTATCCAATAACATTATTTGGGGCACACTATGATGATTTGGACATTGGTTTGCGTAGTGTCCCCACTCTTTGCAGATGAAGCATTGTACATTTGAAACCTTTTTCTTACCCTTGCAGTCATGCACTTGGTGTCCTTTTTCTCCACACTTATAACAAACTCCTATTCCCTTCAGGCAAGTTCCAAGGTCTTTCTTCCCAAAGTTATCACATATTGGAAAATTCTTCTTTTCCCACATCCCTTTTTCCATCATTCTCTCTTCCATCCTTTTCTTCTATTTCTTCCTTTCAAAGCCATAAGACTCAGAGAATTCTTTACTTATCTTATTAACACATGATACTATTTCTTCATATGTTGAGAACACATGGGATATTATTTCCCTTCTAAATGTTTGCTTAATACCATGAAAGATATGATCCTTCTTACGCTTTGGATAATACGTATTGTTGGAGTTCACATTCCTTCCACTGGGAACCATTTCTATACCATGGCATAAACTAGGTTAGTTTATGAATTGCAATGAATAATTCCAAACTTGTAAAATACTTAACATAAATTGAACTATTTATGGATATAATCCATAACCATAAAAAAGTTTTCTTTGAGGAAGTATATACTCATAACCCTTCATAGTGGTTTGTAAAGAAAATTAGAATTATCCTAAGCATATCCCCCGGGAGTGTCGTAACCAAGAGTGCAGCAAGGCCCGTTGTCGTGCACCAGTTCCCGTTCGAGTCTAGCTCAAAGCGGTGTTTTCGGGTTTTACCCCTAGGTACATATATGCAAGAGCCGCCTCTACCTACTTGTATCCAGACAGGGATGTATTGCTTAGAAAACTCACAAAATCTCTATAATACCAAAATTCTAGGAAGTTCTTCTATACTAATCCTTAAAGTCTATCTTCGGGCTATGTGCTCTAATCAGAGTTTATCTAAATCTAGCTTCCATGTTTAGTACTAAACTGCCTCTGATACCAACTGTAACGCCCCGACCCCAGCTACCCAGAGTCGGTGCATTACTTCGTAACATTGGCATGATCACAAAAAGATCATGTCTCGAAAGACCGATTAGTTTAGTAGCTTTAGAAACACTAGATACATTCATAAACATTACATTACATCAGAAAGTGAAAAACTACAATAAAAAAGTCTCTATAGTATACACTCATATCCTCTTCTGACTATCCCTACAGGTCATTCATAAAATACTTCTTCACATCCTGGAAAATATTAAAACATTGAAAGGGGTGAGCTCAGATGCTCAGTAAGGATAATAATATTGCGGAAGCTTTCATAAATAAACATTAACATTTAAGGCAATGTATAACTAAAACAAAAGCCTTTTAAACATGAACTTCAACATAATATGGAAAAATTAAAATGAGATAATGCCATTTACTTATTCACATGGATATTCTATTGGTCGAATAATCACATGCAATATCAATAACCACTTTCATAATGATGGAATGCATAATGCCAGACTATCATAACCACGTAGCCAAGGCCTCGTGCCAAGACCAAAAATAAGATTTTGTCAAGGCCTCGTGCCAAAACACTAGTTTGTCTCATGAGACCTACCGATGCATCGAGGAGCTATAGCGGGCTCCACCCGTCACTTATTAAGTCCAATGAATTCCTCATATGAATAGGTTTAAACATATCATAAACCATAGCATAATCGTATCAGATAAAACATGCATAAAGGAAACATAACATTTCCACATTTCAATAACAAGATATCAATACAAAACATTGATATAATAAAAACATTTTCAAAACCATTTTCAATACTAAAATAAAACAAAAGTAAAACTTTGTATTTATTTTTCATTTAAAAAAATTATGGCTTGTAGAGGAAGCCGAAAGTCAAATAATGGTCACCGCGGTGGAGAAGTCGTTGTCGCCGCATATGTAAGAAAAACATTCCCTTTTTGTCATTTAGTAAAACACTTCGTATAAAAAAATATTCCTTTTGAATAAACGTAAAAGTCAAAAGGGTTTATACACCGTATAAAAGAAAGTTGTGTATAAAACCAAATATGCCTCAATGAAAGGAGATTGAGACGAAGTCCTTAAAAAGATCATTTTTAAAATAAAATAGATCTATTATGTGTATTTACTATAAGTACACATAAAGAAAGTACAAATACAATATAGGACATAATAATATCATGACATAATTTGAAAGTAGGAGATTAACCCAGAGATTGGAAATTGGGTTAAGAAATTCCCTTACCTCGTGTCCGACTTGACTTGATCGTTCTTTAACCTCATGAATAATAAACTAGAGTTAATTTATAATTGCTTAAGAACCTTTTTCAAGTTTTTTATTCCTTTTATATCACTTATTACCATGTTATAAACATTATGTAATTATTTATGTTAATAACGGTCGTTTTGTCGATCTTTTGTACTTGAGTCAAAAATAAACTTCTTATAATTACAAGTTGTTCATGTGGTGAAATATCCATTATATCCAAAATTATATTCATGATGTAGATATAATATATATCATATATATCCAGTATATACATTCATTTATAATATTACGTAACATTTAGAGGTAAGAAATGAAATGCACCGTTCATGGAGACGGTAAGCCGTACGTACGCATGAACGCTACTTTCATTTCTATTTCTTATTTAATGGAATGAAATCATAATGATATAAATTTATAATATAATTCTAGTATAATATAGTGTATAATACCATTTACTCCATCCTTTATACATCCCACATATGGCATTAACGATTCAAATCACTTTGAGGGGGCGGTAGTCCGCACTTCCTAAAATGAAATTATCGTGTTTACACATAATAGAAATCATAAAGGTATGACATAAATGAGAAATACAGAAGAATAATGAAAACATAAACATAATATATATGTCATATATGAAAATAGTGTCATCAAAATGGCCACCATTATAGGTGTTAAAAGAATATTGAACAATCATCATTTCGTGAGGCAGTATTTCACCACCCACAGAAATAGTATGTTCTTTAACCATTAGACGAAGGTTTTTGTATGTGTAAACCAAATACTTATCATAACAACATCCTAGTATATTTCAGATACGGGTTTTGTTACAAAATAAAGAAATAAAAAGAGTTTAAAGGGTTGGAGAAGCTAAATAAAACAAAACAACATTAGAGAAGACATTACCAAAAAATCGGGTAACTCTTTTTGATTTGATCCAAAGGCTTCCTTGGGAATACTTCTGTCCAAGTTGAGGATTCTAGGAGTAAGGGAGGGAAGTTGGGAGATTATTTGGGAAGAGGTTGGCCGAGCCAAAAGTCTTTGAAAGTGTGAGTAAGGTGGTAGTGGCGGGGGCCTTTTATAAGTGGAGAGGAGGGGCACTCTTGGAAAGTAAGGAAATGTTACATTATTATACAATTCTTTTCAAATTCCAAAGGTCCCACACTTATATAATTCTATTATAAGGTTATAAGGGTTATAAATATCCTCATACAATAGGTTTTTGACAAGTGTAAGCCTTTTATTTTACATTATCCTTTCATTTTATTTAAATCGTTAATTAATGAGGTAATCGTTGCATCATCATGGTGTCATAAATAATTTAACTTATTTAATGTCTAAAAATTATAAAAAAAATATCATGATGTAGGAAATCTTTTTAGCTTTATAAGTAATATTTATAGTCAAAAATATGACTTGTATAACCCCATTTAAAAATAGTTTTAGTAAAACAACTTATGTTTGTGACATTTTTATTTTAACTATAAATAAAAGTAATTTATGTCATTTTCCTACCAAAGTGGCTCCATGGGGTCCCCAATTGACCCATGGATTTTATTGGTCGTCCATGACACATCCAATTGGGGTAGGACAAGTGTAAAAGTCATTTCATATTTTTATAATACCATTTTTACATTAAATTTCACTAATTACCTTTAATCGTGATTAATTAAACTTAAAAGTTACTATTCACCAAAAATTTATTTTAATCCCATTGAACCACATTTTACTTCCTAATTACAACCATGTATGTTGGATTTTTAAAAATCAAATCACAGAAGCAGTAATGTTTCATTTAAATGAAAAATCAGTTTTTTAACTACCACTTAGTGGTTTCACTATTCATCAAAAATTGAAGTTTTTCAGAACAATGCCAAAATTTCACCCTATGATATAATTGATATTCCGAATACAAAAATGATGTCTATTTTAAAAACTTCCAAAAATATAAGTTTCATTAATTAATTTTATAATTAATTCACGCTGTCACAGCAAATAGCGTGTTTTTAAGAAACAAAATATATCAAAAGATTGACAATTGTTTATGTCCAATTTCAAAGTGAAATTAATTCTAATGACCACCATTAGATAAAATAGTAAAAATATATTCTAATTATACTTTAAAACCACTCAATAGTATAATTTATCACTATAATTTATTATGATTAAAAAGTTGTTATTATGTATTTTTCACTATTCATAGAAAATTGGAAGTTCTCAGAAAAATACCAAAAATTCAACATAGGCTAATTTCGATATTACGAATTAAAAAATGAATTCCATTTTGAAATATAAAATTTCTATAATTTTAAAAGGTGGTTATTACTATTCATAATGGCTACTTTGATTAGTCGCGGTGAGTTAGAACTTGAAGTTGTGTACAATGCAAGCTATTGCATTATTAAATGAGAAGCATATCGTGGAAGCTCAGGGTGTTACATTCTCCCCTCCTTTAATAAATTGCGTCCTCGCAATTTGAAATTTTTCTTTGAAAATAAAAGGTTTAAAATAGAAAGTACCTTTGGGGAAAACCCACAACGGAAATAAGGTTAATAAAAATATAACATTAAAAGAACGAAAGATAAGTACAAAGGTCACCCGATATAGTCCATACTAGGATTCTATGAAAATATGGATATGGAAGAAAAACAAACCATCAAGGTCTGATGGAGAGTTGTAGAAAACTGGATTAGGAGAAAGTTTAACTACAAGAAAATCACAAACTTGTGATTGGTTAAACGATCATTAATTAACCAGTAGGAAAAGTTAACCGACAACGTTTTTGTTTTAAGATACCTTTCATAAAGTTGAGGAATTTATTTAGGAGATTTACTAAGAACGTAAGGGAATATACATACTTGTTATGTATACTTTCATTCTTTAATAAATTTTTACCACAAACCTATCTTTCACTCTAAAAGGTAATAGAACTCAAAAATATTCTATTTATCCTAATTGTATAAGGTTCCAAATATTAACACATACAATTTAGATTAGTAAAACTATTTTTTAATGACCAGGGACTTCCTGTATGCTAGTGGTAGTTAATAAAGGCCTGTCGCACTATGGTTGTGGGTTCGATTCCTGCAGCTTTGTCTGAAGCGATGGATTATCGCCCAACCTGAAGGTTGTCCTTTTTATGAAACTATTATAATATTCCAAAAATAATATTCAGAAATGTTTTAACCTTAAACATTACTATACAAGGTTCAACTTAATCCATTCCAACCTTTATAGTTATCCAAAATACTTCTGTCCAACTCACAGTCCAAATTTTATGAGGAAGGTAAACATAATGAAGATCCACTTTTTTTCCGTGTAACAACACGTGAACACCTTCATCATGTATTCTTTTAAAACACTGCAACATCCTGAATTACCATGATCACTTATTCCTTATAGAATACTACATATACTCCTCCTGTCCAAAAATGTATACAAATCATCAATCAGTTTCAAGGAAGTTAATAATATCCAATATAATTTATCCAAATCAAACATGTCTTATTCCAAAATCACTATCTCAGTATCAGAACCATATTATGGTTTATCTTTCTCTCAACCATATATTTTCCAAAAATTTATCCAACTGTGGAGTCACTTTTCTTGGTTCCACACAATCTCAAGTCCTTGATGAAATAGTATTGCACTGCAATCCTTATATTCTCCATAATTATTATAACCAGTACATCATTGATACAACACTCAAATTAAAAAATTCTTTAATAACAACATAAGAACCCTAATCATTCCTCCTCGTCTGTGGTAGTATCATAACTTGATTATTATCCAATAACATCATTTGGGGCACACTCTGATGATTTGGACATTGGTTTGCATAGTGTCCCCACTCCTTGCAGATGAAGCATTGTACATTTGAAACTTTTTTCTTACCCTTGTAGTCATGCACTTGGTGTCCTTTTTCTCCACACTTATAAAAAACTCCCATTCCCTTCAGGAAAGTTCCAAGGTGTTTCTTCCCACAGTTATCGCATATTGGAAAATTATTCTTTTCCAACGTCCCTTTTTCCATCATTCTCTCTTCCATCCTTTTCATCTCTTTCTTCCTTTCAAAGCCATAAGACTCAGCGAATTCTTTACTTATCTTATTAACACATGATACTATTTCTTCATATGTTGAGAACACATGGGAGATTATTTACCTTCTAAATGTTGGCTTAATACCGTGAAATATATGATCCTTCTTACGCTTTGGATCATATGTATTGCTGGAGTTCACATTCCTTCCACTGGGAACCATCTCTATACCATGGCATAAACTAGGTTAGTTTATGAATTGCAATGAATAATTCCAAACTTGTAAAATACTTAACATAAATTGAACTATTTATGGATATAATCCATAATCATAAAAAAAAATTCTTTGAGGAAGTATATACTCATAACCCTTCATAGTGGTTTGTAAAGAAAATGAGAATTATCCTAATCATATCCCCCGGGAGTGTCATAACCAAGAGTGCAGCAAGGCCTGTTGTCGTGCACCAGTTCCCGTTCGAGTCTAGATCAAAGCGGTGTTTTCATGTTTTACCCCTAGGTACATCTATGCCAGAGCCGCCTCTACCTGCTCGTATCCAGACAGGGATGTATTGCTCGGAAAACTCACAAAATATCTATAATACCAAAATTCTAGGAAGTTCTTCTATACTAATCCTTAAAGTCTATCTTCGGGCTATGTGCTCTAATCAGAGTTTATCTAAATATAGCTTCCAAGGTTAGTACTAAACTGCCTCTGATACCAACTGTAACGCCCTGACCCCAGCTACCCAGAGTCGGTGCCTTACTTCGTAACATTGGCATGATCACAAAAGATCAAGTCTCGAAATACCGATTAGTTTAGTAGCCTTGGAAACACTAGATACATTCATAAACGTTACATTACATCATAAAGTGAAAAACTAAAATAAAAAAGTCTCCATAGACCACACTCATATCCTCTTCTGACTATCCTTGCAGGTAATTCATAAAATACTTCTTCACATCCTGGAAAATAGTAATACATTGAAAGGGGTGAGCTCAGATGCTCAGTAAGGATAATAATATTGCGGAAGCTTTAATAAATAAACATTAACATTTAAGGCAATTTATAACTAAAACAAAAGCCTTTTAAACATGAACTTCAACATAATATGGAAAAAGTAAAATGAGATAATTCCATTTACTTATTCACATGGATATTCTACTGGTCGAATAATCACATGCAATATCAATAACCACTTTCATAATGATGGAATGCATAATGCCATACTATCATAACCATGTAGCCAAGGCCTCGTGCCAAGACCACAAATACGATTTTGTCAAGGCCTCATGCCAAGACACTAGTTTGTCTCATGAGACCTACCAATGCATCGAGGAGCTATAGCGGGCTCCACCCATCACTTATTAAGTCCAATGCAATCCTCATATGAATAGGTTTAAACATATCATAAACCATAACATAATCGTATCAGATAAAACATGCATAAAGGAAACATAACATTTCCACATTTCAATTTCAAGATATCAATACAACACATTGAAATAATAAAAACATTTTCAAAACCATTTTCAATACTAAAATAAAAGAAAAGTAAAACTTTGTATTTATTTTTCATTTAAAAAAAGTTATGGCTTGTAGAGGAAGGCGAAACTCAAATAATGGTCACGGCGGCGGAGAAGTCGTTGTCACCGCATATGTAATAAAAACATTCTCTTTTTGTCGTTTAGTAAAATACTTCGTTTAAAAAAAATATTCCTTTTGAATAAACATAAAAGTCAAAGGGGTTTATACATCGTATAAAAGAAAGTTGTGTATAAAACCAAATATGCCTCAATGAAAGGAGATTGAGACGATGTCCTTCAAAATATCATTTTTAAAATAAAATAGATCTATTATGTGTATTTAATATAAGTACACATAAAGAAATTACAAATACAAGAGAGGGCATGATAATATCATGACATAATTTGAAAGTAGGAGATTAACCCAGAGATTGGAAATTGGGTTAAGAAATTCCCTTACCTCGTGTCCGACTTGACTTGATCATTCTTTAACCTCCTGAATAATAAACTAGAGTTAATTTATAATTTTTTAAGAACCTTTTTCAAGTTTTTTATTCCTTTTATATCACTTATTACCATTTTATGAACATTATGTCATTATTTATGTTAATAACGGTCGTTTTGTCGATCTCTGGTACTTGAGTCAAAAATAAACTTCTTATAATTACAAGTTGTTCATGTGGTGAAATATCCATTATATTCAGAATTATATTCATGATGTAGATATCATATATATCATATATATCTAGTATATACATTCATTTATAATATTACGTAACATTTAGAGGTAAGAAATGAAATGCACCGTTCATGGAGACGGTAAGCCGTACGTACGCATGAACGCTACTTTCATTTCTATTTCGTATTTAATGGAATGAAATCATAATGATATAAATGTATAATATAATTCCAGTATAATATAGTGTATAATACCATTTACTCCATCCTTTATACATCCCACATATGGCATTAACGATTCAAATCACTTTGAGGGGGCGGTAGTCCGCACTTCCTAAAATAAAATTATCGTGTTTACAGATAATGGAAATCATATAGGTATGACATAAATGAGAAATAAAGAATCATAATGAAAACAGAAACATTATATATATGTCATATATGAAAATAGTGTCATCAAAATGGCCACCATTAGATGTGTTAAAAGAATATTGAACAATCATCATTTTGTGAGGCAGTATTTCGCCACCCACAAAAACAGTATGTTCTTTAACCATTAGACAATGGTGTGTGTATGTGTAAACCAAATCCTTATCATAAAAACATCCTAGTATATTGTAGATACTGTTTTTTTACAAAATAAAGTAATAAAAAGAGTTTAAGGGGTTGGAGAATCTAAATAAAACCAAACAACATTAGAGAAGACATTACCTAAAAATCGGGTAACTCTTTTTGATTTGAGCCAAAGGCTTCCTTGGGAAGAATTATGCCCAAGGTGAGGCTTCTAGGTGTAAGGGAGGGAAGTTTGGAGAGTATTTGGGAAGAGTTTGTCCGAGCCAAAAGGATTTGAAAGTGTGAGTAAGGTGGTAGTGGTGGGGGCCTTTTATAAGTGGAGAGGAGGGGCACTCTTGGAAAGTAAGGAAATGTTACATTATTATACAATGATTTTCAGATTCCAAAGGTCCGACACTTATATAATTCGAGGATAAGGTGATAAGGGTTCGAAACCTCCTCATCCAATAGGTTTTTGACAAGTGTAAGCCTTATATTTTACAATATCCTTTCATTTTATTTAAATCGTTAATTAATGAGGTAATCGCTGCATCATCATGGTGTCATAAATAATTTAATTTATTTAATGTCTAAAAATTATAAAAAAAATATCATGATGTAGGAAATCTTTTTAGCTTTCTAATTAATATTTATAGTCAAAAATATTACTTTTATAACCCCATTTAAAAATTGTTTTATTAAAACAACTTATGTTTGTGACATTTTAATTTTAACTTTAAATAAAAGTAATTTATGTCATTTTCCTACCAAAGTGGCTCCATGGGGTCCCCAAGATGACCCATGGATTTTCTTGGTCGTCCATGACACATACAATAGGGGTAGGACAAGTTTAAAGGTCATTTCATATTTTTATAATACCATTTTTACCTTAAATTTCACTAATTACCTTTAATCGTGATTAATTAAACTTAAAAGTTACTATTCACCAAAATTTTATTTTAATCCCATTGAACCAAATTTTACATCCTAATGACAACCATGTATGTCGGATTTTTGAAAATCAAATCACAGAAGTGGTAATGTTTCATTTAAACGAAAAATTAGTTTTTTAACTACCACTTAGTGGTTTCACTATTCATCAAAAATTGAGGTTTTTCAGAACAATGCCAAAATTTCACCCTAATATATAATTGATATTTTGAATCCAAAAATAATGTCTATTTTAAAAAATTCCAAACATATAATTTGCATTAATTAATTTTATAATTAATTCCCGTTGTCACAACAAATAGCGTGTTTTTATGAAACAAAATATATCAAAAGATGGACAATTGTTTATGTCCAATTTCAAAGTGAAATTAATTCTAATGACCACCATTAGATAAAATATTAAAAATATATTATAATTATACTTTAAAACCACTCAATAGTATAATTTATCACTATAAATTATTTTGATTAAAAAAGTTGTTTTTATATATTTTTCACTATTCATAGAAAATTGGAAGTTCTCAGAAAAATACCAAAAATTCAACATAGGCTAATTTCGATATTACGAATTCAAAAATGAATTCCATTTTGAAATATAAAATTTCTATAATTTTAAAAATTGGTTATTACTATTCATAATGGCTACTTTGATTAGTCGCGGTGTGTTAGAACTCGAAGTTGCGTACAATGAAAGCTATTGCATTATTAAATGAGAAGCATATCGTGGAAGCTCGGGGTGTTACAATCATGGCCACCATGATAGGTGGTAATGCAAAAATGAACAATCATCTTTTCATGAGGCATTAATTCACCGTACACAGAAACAGTATATTCATTACCCATTAGATGGAGGTGTGTGTAAGTGTAGGTCAAACCATTTACATAACTGCATCCTAGAATTTTAATGATACTGGTTTTGTTATATTATAATATAATAAATATAGGTGTAGGGTGTGGAAAATGAAAATATAAGAAAGGACTTGAGAGAAGACGTTACCTCTTAATCAGGTTACTACTTTTTTTGTTCCAAAAGTCATCCTTGAGTTGCGTTATAACCAAGGTAAGGCGTTTATGAGTAAGAGAGGGAAGTTGGGAGCTTATTTTATCATATTTTGGGTGATCTTATGGGGTTTATAGGAGTTATTAAGTGGGTAGAGGAGGTGGCCTTTTATAAGGAAGGGAAATGACACACATGGCATTTTTTTAAAACAAGTTAGGTGTACCCGCATTTTTTACATAAAAAATGTCATAAAATCCATAAAAACTCAATAATTTATGGTTAGGTGTATAATAATTTCCATAAAATGGGTTTTGGACAAGTTTCTAGGTCATTTTGGGTATTATATTTAATGTTTAGTACTTTATTAAGCTAATTTTTCTCTTAACCGATGTAATTAATTTTAATCACATTCACTAATATTTTTGGTTAAAAATAATGTTGACCTTATTAGAAATTATAAATTATTCTTATTAAAAATATGGAATCAATTTTTTCAAATTATAATCACAGAAGTGGCATAAATTAATTTAACATTAAACCTGCAGTCGGGAGACATTGCGGGCTATTAAAGTAAAACCATTCAAAAGTTTGATAAATTTTTATATCCAATTTCAATGTGAAATTGGTTACAATGAACTAAATTGGATTAATTTTTTAAAATAATATTATTAAACTATTAAATGAATTAAAAATATAATTTTACCTGATAATTAAATTAGATGAAAATGTAGTTTTGAATTAAAATCAAGTATTTTTAATTATTCATTAAAAAATGAAACCTTACGGAAAAATACCAAAAATTTATCATAACTTAATTTTTATGTCTTGATTCCATCTATTAATTTTATTTTAACATATTATAAATATTAAAGTCCAAACAATTGGTCTAAAATGGTTTCACCATTAAAAGGCGGTAAAACTACTTTTATAGAAAAAATGTTATTGTGCATAAAATTGGGTTTTTTCTTATCTTATATATATAGAATCTATTGGATGAATATAAATAATGTTTTATTGAATATATAATTTTTTTATTAGATTAATATCAATTAAAAATTTTAATTAATTTAATTTACTAGGTTAAAATAGATTTGTGACTATAATAATATTTTCTTTTATAATCAATCAGTTTTCATATTAATTTATAATTAATTGGTGACCTATGAATTCATATTATATATGTGTAAACCAAATATTTTGATAATTTAGGTAATAATATTCATATCTTTAAGTATAATTTCTATGTTATGTCCCATTATAATAATATTTTTAATAATATATTATAGTTATGTAACACTCGGTCTTGTGTGTTACGCAAGCCAAAGAGGAAGGTCAATCTTATGTGTAATATACACAAACCTTATTTTTCCATGTAACGTATTCCATTTAAAATTTGGGTGTAACATATTACAAGATACTATCATGTGAATGGAATGTTTTAATTTGTGAAATACTATTTTCAATGTTGCATCAAATAAAAAAATATCAAAAGATTAAATTAACTCGAAAAAAATGTTTCAGAAATTATCAAGGTGTTACTTATTCTGTATGTTCGATTGTCTACTAATTCCAGTGGATATTTATGTTTTCAGGTGTGGATGGTAAGCATGTGTCTTTTTTTGGTGAGTGGGGTTTTCAGGTGGGATTTCGGCATGAGGAACCTCTTCTTTCTTCATTGGCTATGTTGTCAATGGAATTAGTGCATAATGAGATTCTAGAGATTACTAGGGTTATTGGGGAGTTCCTAGATGTTTTCCCCAAGGAGGATTTGATCCTACCCCCTTTATGTTATGGTGAGATCTAGATATACTTACTATCTGACGCTTCTCAAATTTTTATGGATCCTTAACAGATTGAACATTTTGAGTTGTGGGTGTTGAGGATTCAGATAGACGATCTGATGTAGAAGGGATTTATTCGACCATGTGTGTCACATGTGGGGTTCTCAAGTGTTTTTCACAAATAAGGTGGATGGTGGTCTGAGGTTGTGCATAGAATATTTAAGGTTGAATCAAGATATTTTCAATAATCTCTACCCTCTTTCAAGGATATACGATATTTACGACTAGCTGAGACGGGTGAGTTGATTTTCTATGATTGATCTATGGTCTGAATATCACCAGTTAAGGGTTAAAGAGGGTGATATCCCGAATATTTCCTTCAGATGAATGTATGGGAAATTGGAGTTTGTATTCATTCCTTTAAATGTTATAAATTCACAATCTATGTTCATGGGAATTATGAAATCCATTTTAAATGAGTTCTTGGACTAGGTTGTCATCATTTTCATTGATGAAATTTTGATCTACTCAAAGTTAGTGGAGGTTCATATTGAGAATCTCATAACTAGCTTAAGTGTTCTTCTATACCACAATTTCTATGGAAATTTATCCAAGTGTATTTTCTGGACACGAGATATGGATTTCATTTGACATGTGGTCTCTCAGCAGGGTGTGGTAGTAGACCCATCAAAGGTCAAAGCAATTTGTTCATAGGTTGCACCCCATAACATGGTAGAGGTTCACAGTTTCCTTGGTATCATTATCTATTTTTTAAGGTTTGTAACCAAATTCTCTCATGTTTTATATCCATTGAAATCATTTACTAGAAAAGAACAATATTCTGTGTGGGGTGATCAGTTTCATATATAATTCAATTACCTGAAGGAGAAGTTGGTTAGTGCTCTGGTTCTCTAGTTACTAGAGTAAGGAGAAATGTTTGAGGTGTTTTTGTGATTATTACCATTTTGGATTGCGATGTGTGAAAATGTAGTGGCTTGAAGTGATCTCTTATGGTTCTAGGAAGTTACATCCCCATGAGCATAACTATTCAACCCATGATTTGGAGTTAGTAGTAGTTGTGTTTGCACTGATGTTGTGGTATAATTACCTCATTCAGGAGCACTTTTCTGTTATGCAAGATCCACAAGAGCTTGAGGTATATCTCTTCCCAGCATGATATGAATCTATGCTTACATAGGTGAATGGAGTTAATTTAGGACTATGATTTTGAGATCTCCTATACCCCAATAAATGGGATTTTTGTGGCTGATGATTTAAGAAGGAAGTCGTAGAGGGAGGTTGTTTAGGGAATTTGGGGATCTTGGAGAGCAATGGAAAAGTTGGTAGCTTTGAACTTAGATGAACAAGTATATTGTTTTAGAGTTTATTTTTTTGAGATGAAGTTGTAACATCCTATGATGCAATATGTGTAAGAATCTTAGTTGGATGACTCATAGGCAGAGGTGTTGTATGGTCATGTTGTCCATGGTGATGCTCTAGGGGGATGGTCGGAGGATGATCAGAACCACAAGTTGTTTCATTGAACGTTGTTTATTCGGGTGGTGATGCATGGTGGATTCCTTTGTGATTTTCATAGAAAACCTTTAGTGGTACACCCAAGAGTTTTTAAAATGTACAATGTCTTGAGGATGCAGTTTTTTTGGCTTGGGATAAAATGTTTAGTGGAGAAGTTTGTGGACAAGTGCTTCATTTTATAACAGTTGATGGCCGAGAACCATGTTCTTGGTTGTTTTTTGCAACCATTCGATATTACTGAGTGGATATTAGATGAAATATCAATGTATTTCATCATAATAAAACCCAAAGTATAGGGAGGTTATGATGTTATCGTGGTGATAGTGGATCAACTGACAAAATCAGATCACTTGTTAGAGAATAAGGAGTTATTCATAGTGGATTCCATGTATATGAGGTATGTGTATTAGGTTGTGTGGTTGCATGGAGTTATGTGGTTCATTGTCTTAGATCAGGATGCATGGTTTACATTATGAGTCTATAGGGGATTGTAGCATGCCTTTAGCACCCAACTACACCTCTTCATTACCTTCCACCCTCAGATCGATCAGAAGATATAATGGACTATCTAGACATTAGAGTATGTGTTGAGGGCATACGTCTTGGACTTTGGTGGATTTGGGTATGAAAAATTCCATTAGAGGTGTTTTATTTTAATAATATGTATCACTCTTCCATTATCATGGTTCCATTCACAATTGGAAATCTAAATTTTTTCAACTGTTTCAAACCATTGGGAAAGGCCCTAAAATCTTTCAGATAGATTATCCCAATAGTTTCATGAACTATTGGCACTTGGGCCATTGTGGTAGCCATATACCAATGGTTACCATTGGACTGTTGGTATAGGGAAGTTTGGATCTTAATATTCCAATGATTCATGATGAACCATTGGGATAAATTGATTCAATAGTTCAGCTGGAACCATTGTCATAAAGCTCTCTGGGAAATATGTTTTCCCAATGGTTCATCTTGGATCGTTTGCATAAATCTCTCTAAGAATTATGTTTTCCCAATGGTTCATCTTGAATTGTTCGAACCGTAGCTGCAAGAACTATAAAGAGGTATACCAATGGTTTTTAAAATTTTGGCATAGCCCTCAACTCATTTTAATGTACAACACCTGCAATTAAATGTAGGGATTCAACCAACAACCTGCAATCACATAGGCAAACACACTGCAAACACAAAAAACACACAAAAAACAACCTGCAACCTGCAATCACACAAAAACACATAGCAAACAGAAAACACGAAGGCAACTAGCAACCTATAATCACATAAAGACACACTAAAAAGACATAGAAAATCTGAAATTGAAAAGAAAATACACAAAAACACACTACGAACACACAGAAAACTCACTGCAAACACAAAAATACTCACAAAAACTCACTATAATCACCTGAAATCGCATGGAAAGCACACAAAAACTTACTACAATCAAACAGATAAACTCACTACAATCAAACATAGAAACTCTTAGGATGTATGGATTCAACCTTGATCCTGATGAGTGTGGAATTCTTAGGATGCAGAAATTCAACCTTGATCCTAATGACTGTGGAATTCATAGGATAATGGGATTCATCCTTCATGTATATCGAATTACTTATTTAATCCCCATGGGTTTCATGATGTGAAAATAGATGTGTGAATACCCAAGATGTATTGGAATTGAATCTATTGACATTGAAAATATATTTCCCTAGGATCATGGGAATTGGCTGCTACTAGATGATGTTTCACTTCCCAGGGCATCTCCTAATATTATTTTATTTCTTCGGGAGGAATGGTTGTGAGCTTTATACAATTATATTTCCTAGGGCCATTCACCTAGGAAACAATTCTTGAACATACCACTTTGATATTAGATATCCAAAATAGGATTGTAATTGGTTTTAAATGATATACTTGTTTGAATAGTATCACTAAATGCTCAGAGACACTTCAGCACAAAATGGGGTAGGTGTGGTCAATCACAAGTGTCACATTAGAGCATGAGGATCAATGGTGATTTATTTATTTATATTAAAAAGTCTATAAATTTATTTATCTAATAATATCACATACGTAGACACACATTTACTAGTTATATATCAAATTATATTATTGGTTCCCTACTATGTTTTACTCTCACCGTGCTCGAGAGTCCATTACATTTTGGTCCCCAAGAAGAATTACTATGTTCATATAGGATCAAACTGGGTAAAGGATCATTGTTACATGATAATGATGGACCAGTTTAGATGGTTTGGTGACTAATTTGATGTGATACTCAACAATAGATTGGAGTCTCTTTTTTCCTTTTATATTAATTTTTTTATATATGGGGTCAATCTTGTGAGAGACCAGTGTGTGTTAGTTATTATGTATTTAATTTTAATTCAGTTATTTATTATCATTTGTGCTCTAATTTTTATATCATAGAGTTTGATTTATTTATTTTCATCTATTTCTATACACTCTGATATGAGGTATAGTATTCCAATGGTAAGACCCTAGAACTTCATTGTTAATTGATATCCTCTAGTGTTTGGGAATACATGACTAAAGAGTAGTGGCGACTCCTTGATTCAGGCATCACTAAGTGAATATGGACCAAGGGAAGGATGTTATAAGGGAAAATATGCTCAATAATTATTCAAGTACTCTTAGGGTTACACCTTCAAGCATGTGGATAGTGTATATAAAAATTGGATCTAGGTATGATTTAGTGGTAAGATTAAGGGTGATCGAAAAAAATCTTAGTTTATGGCCTCATAACTTTATCCAAAGGGGATAACCCTTAAGGTCATATATCCTAGAGTGTAGGGGTGTAGTTTTTAAGGTCTTTTATCTTGGAACAATGGTATAGATAGAAAATAAATAAATAGGGGAAAAATGAACTTAAAATGTTATCATGTCCTAGGGAATATTAAGAACACCTATCGTATGAGTACATAGCTTTTAAGATAATGGTGTTTGGACTAGAATATTTCTATAAAGATCATGATCGTGTACATATGGATGGGAAATGGTATGGTGTGAAATTATTACTTATGTGAATTTAGTATGTCCTTATCATCCAAGAAAAATCAGGAGAACCTATCACACAAATATAGATCATACTCGGAGGAAGGGGAATCATCTGAGAGTTAGGATGGGCAGGGGCTCGACATGAGCCTGTCACAATTCCTAAGATCTAGGATATAATGAAAATTTTGTTGGTATCTAGATCTAGGACTTGATGTCTAAACATGACTTTGTATCATGTATAGTGGGAATCAAGTCATACATTTTCTTAGAGGGTGGTGTGGTAGGATTCCAATGTCATGCAAGGATTATCCTCTCTGGTGGGACTAAGGTATCACATAGTTTTAGTAAATTAAATAGGGATAACACTATATAGTTTAACATCTAATGGAAAATAGGTTGGAAACATATTTTAAAATTTCCATAAAATAATCCTTAAATGCAAAGATTCATAATGCTCTTCCCATTCTAATTGATCCATATTCCTTGTGGGATACCCTTCCCCAGTGTTCCATGTTTCATTCAATCCATCCTTCCTCAAAGGGAAATATCCCCCATGTGAAATGTCTAAATGCTCCATATTCCTAGAAATCCTTTACTTCCATAATAGTTCTTATTCCCCAAATGACATGTTAGTAGATGTATAAATTCTCCAATGGTATCCCTTTAACCTTAGTTTTAAATTTTTAAATTTTTTATATTGTTCATCATTATCATATTTTGTAGGTTTTTATTTAGAATGTATACAATTATAGTATAATATATCATGAAATTTCATAATGTATTTTCTGATGGTAACCCTTCCCCAAAAAAATTAATTATTCCCATGACACTTGTTTGAGTCATCCGAATGATATCCAAGATGAGGGTTATGAAGTTAATACATGAAAGGGTTAGTCCCATTTTGATGGTCTGATGGTAGAAGATACAGATCTTATAGGACACTAGTGTTATTACACCTTTAGGGTTTATACATTATTTTGGAAGGAGAGTCGGGTAGAAGAGAGGTATTTGTTATACTTGAAGGATTTAAAAACTAACCCAAAGACCATTTTGGATGATTTCAATCAAAACACAAGAGACGTGTTACTATAAGGATATATTGGAAGTAAAGTCGAAGGTATGTAAAGTTGAGTCAAGGATAATCTTCTATGAACAGAAGATCATTTCCTAGAAGGTTTATTTTTTAGAGGTTCCATAAATTCCATTGGTGGGATGTGGTGGATATAAATAAAACCAAGTGTTTTCTAACCCATATAAATTCATTTAATATTGAATATAGGGCTTTAGACACCCAATGTCTAGAAGGGGAACATATATATCATATAGAAAACTAACGGTTATAGGATTTGTGGTTATATCTGATCAAGGGACAAAAGTAGGAGTGTTTCATGATCCTGGTTCATCTAAAGACAGATTTTGAGATTAACTAAATAATTGAAGATGTTTTATAAATCATGGGACTTATGTTATGGGGATGAGGATGTTGGTGATGGGTGGATATTAATTTCCTCCATTTTTTACATATCAAGGAGACTTATTAATGTACTACAAGAACTTGAAATTAATTCTTGTATGGATGAGAATGGTTAATTTATATTTAGTTCATGTAAATAGTAAATATTATAGATTTTTTTTATTTGGGATGGGGTGTAGTCTGGGAAGGGGGTGCAGGATGGGAGGGGCTGCATATAGGGAGGGGAGCAATAGGTTGGGAGGGGGGATTCATATTGGGAGGTAGGGGTGGGGGAGTAGGTTGGGAGGGAGGGGTGCAGTTTGGGATGGGTGCTGCATGTTGGGATGTAGGGGGTGTTGCAGGTTTGGAGTGAGGGGGATGCAAGTAGGGAGGGGTAAATAGGCTGGGAGGCGGCTGCATGTTGGGAGGGGCTACAGGTTTGGGGGTGTTGTAGGTTGAGAGGGACGGGGAGGGGGATGGGATACAGGTTTGGAGGGATGGGGTGAAGGTTGAAGGAATATTTCAATGGGAATATATTTCTAATTATTTCTTCCATTATAGTTGTTAATGAAAGGGAGTGCACTTCATAGTTATGAAGGTTAATGGAGGGGAGTGCACTTCATAGTTATGAAGGTTACTAGAAAGTACTTTAGTAATATGGAATGTGCTGAAGGTATTTAGGGAAAATAGATAAAGAGGAGTCCAACCCATACCAGGAAAAATTAAATGCGGATGGAACGTGAATGTCTTGGGAAATGACGGGGAAATACTATTTAGATACAACATGGGATTAGTGATTCTGTGTTTTAGTTCCTTATATAATCAAGGTAATTATCTTGGGTTAAAATCAAAAAACATGTTTACCGATATCATGTTTATAGGATTTATAATATTCCACTATTTTATATAAATTAGTAGAGTTTCATCAAGTATCAAAAGAAGGGGATGTTAAAATATGGTGATGTTAATTGGGTTGCTATGCAATTTCATCAAAAAATAATCTACTGATACCTTCTAGTAATTAAACATCCTGATTGAGTGATGTGATATCATGTTGGTGGGTGTGACTGATAATTTCTATGCTAATTAAACAAGAGGATTATAGACCAGTGTTTTTATATAAGACTAGTTGTGGTAAGGTGGGAACTGTATTAAGATAGTCAATAGACCATTGGGGATACATTATTGATAGGTGATTCCTATGATGCGGACCATCATTTGTTGGAATTTATTTTTATGATCCATATATTATGATGGGGAGGAACATATGTTTGGGGATAAGTGTTTTATGATACAATGTTGTCTTGGGATAGATGGTTGTGGTTTCATGCTGTCTTGATATTAACTATGGGGATGAGTAGAGATTTTGATGTTTGGTGAATACTGGGCATTGGTGTTTATAGCTACAAATCCAAAAATCATTTGATATTACAAGATAAGGTTCAATGAGTTATCTATAAATTAATAATCTAAGTAGGTCAAGATTGAAGGCTAGATTATCACTATATAATATAGTAAATACTTGAACATCTCTCTATGGTTTATACATGTTGTTCATATGAATCTGATATGTGGTATCACCATGCAAGGGATGTATACCTCTACTGCTACCACCTCTAACACATCAAATCTAATCCCCTTCTGAATGAATTCCCTCAAAGAATACATATAAGAGGACATGTGTGAGGTAGCTAGCTAAGAAACATCACCCAAATTCATCAAGTAAGTAGTGGGTTTTCTGACATTAATCGTCAAATTTATTAAGTATATCTTCCTGACCTTCTTAACTATGTCAGTTATCTTCAAGTTCCTTAGAGGGAAAAACATGTATATCCAATATATATGCACCTACCATACCTTCAGCATGACCCCAGGCTTGGGCAGGGTCTAAGGAAAGTATAAAACAATTGAGGTCCAAGAAGGGTTGAACCTGATGTCTGTTGTGGGTGAAATATTCCTCATACCTTTTGATCTTTCATGACAATGAACACTCTTATAATCTCTTGATATGGGTAACTATTCTTCGACAGACCTTGCTAGGATGGAAGCATCCCTGGGAGATGTAAAGCATTTATCCAGAATTTGAATATACCATCGGGTCTGTATCAAATTTTCTGACCTTTGTTTAGGATTCCACCCCTTTAGGGTGGGGTGTCCCTATAATTATCATTGAACATATTATGTCAGTTGTTGTTTCATCATATGTGAATCATTGATGCATGGCATATGAACACATTTCTATCATCCCTTGGGTCAAGGTTAAGGTGAAAGAACTAGATACTACATTAACTGAAAATGGTAAATCCTAAGCGGTTAACATAATTGTTATTCATTTGACAACATTATTTTTTTACATTTACTAACTTGCCTTATGTGATTAATTATGGAACTTCTACCTCAAGGATCATAGATCCCAGATCCTTTGTCCTCATTATCTCTTCCCATAGAATCCATCTATACACCATTCTCACCAAGGGATGCGAGTACTAGTCCCTCACTCACCCCCTTGTTCTTGAATACATATATGTTCCTTGACTAGGCCTAGGATAAGGTTTAGAGTATTATACATTTCAATAAAAAAATAGTCAAAAAGTGTGGGGAGAGATATAAATAATGATCTTAGAGTGGCCCTTTAAAGAGCTCGAGGACCTTCTCGAACACTTCTGGTACATGTTCAAAACCCTAAACTCTAGTGGGTTAGAATGTCAAGTAATACATGCTAGGGTGAAGGAGGTGGTCACCATTAGGGAGGATAATAAGTACTTTTAATTGAATCTATTAGTAGTGGATGTTTCATGTTTGACTGTTCAACATCAAAATAATGTGTTAGAAAAATTCTCTCAGCATGAAATAGAATTAGCGACTCGCCAAAATTCACTCAATGTTGGGAGTGTTGAAATTTATAGGATTAAATATGAGTTTATTCACCTATTATACATGTTGACTATTGAAAATAAGATAGTAGGAGAACAATATAGTCTCCATGATGTGTTATAGCAGGCCAAACATGATGTTGCTACCATGGTAGAGGAACTATGATAGGCTGTAGAGGCGGGGACTGCATCAATTGATTAATTACACCAAAATGTATCTTCTCTAGGGTAAAAGATAGAAGATCTCATGTAATCTTATGATAACAAACAATCATTGTTTTGTATTCATAGAAAATTACTTTTATCTAGGGAATCATAGAAAATATTCAAAGATGTGGAGATTCCTCCCTTATTTTGAATTATCAACATAGAAAAACATTTGAATTCCATGTGTATAAAGAAATTATGAAGAGCCTCTATAGACCCTTAAACACTAACATTATTATTTGGTCATTTATTTCCAAGGTATTGATTATAACTATGTTCTATGGGATTCATGGAATCTAAGGACGGTAAATGAAAGGAAGCAGATTAACATAGTAGACCTATAGATATAGTTTTTACAAGCCTCCTAGGTTTGGAGAATGTTCTTTAGTGGTTTATGGGAATTAAATCTCTCTATCAATAGGTCTTGAAGTGGATAAGATATCGATTGGGATATGAATGGTCTAACATATGTCTTATAATTGGAATGATTTGTGTATGGACTAGATGAGGGTTTAGATCAAGTTAAATATTCCTAAGAGGATTGGGACTTGTAGTGAAAGGTGTGGCAATTGTATATCTAGCGTATGATGAGGAAATACTTATGAGGTTAGATTGGAATCTTGGTGGGGTCTTACAGTGGGATGGTCCCTCTGAGTCTATAAAATTTATTATGAATGTTTTTTCTCCATTTAATAATTCACGAGTTCAACTAAGTAGATGAAGTATGAGATGATAGTGTGGGTATTGGGTATTGTCGGATAGATTGGCATTATAATTCCAAGAGGCTTGGTGTGATTTAGCTTAGGATGGAACCTAGTTAGTGAGGTTGGGTTATAATACATTATTTTTATATGGTTCTTGACCGGATTATTGAGAATATAATTATGTAATGGTTGACATGCCAAGAGAAGACTATAGTGTGTGGGATGAGGATTATAGTCATGAGTAGCAACTAGTATGGGTTTGAGGGACCCTATAGGATTCCCATGTGGGTGAGATAAGAATGTAGATGTGTTCTACCTGGTGTGATTTTATTACTAGGACAATCATGAGGTGAATAATACACGTTTTCTAGTTGTATGATGAGATGTTCATTTAGGTATGGGGTAATCCTCGAGAGATGAGTCTAGACTATGTGACTGAGACGATAGACCAGGATATGTTTGATAGGATTGGGTGAGTGGCCAACCCATGTGGGGATTATACAATATATGGAGAAACTTGGAGACACTTGGGGTTATTTGTGATATCTCATAGAGACACTTGGTGTTATTTCATGACTCCAACATACTCTAGAAATTTTCCCACACAATGTTTCAGAAAAACAATTCCATCTCATGGAAGACCCCAAGGCTAGTCTATCTTTCATTATTTCCTCACTCACACCTCATGGTATTACAGTATACAAGTGATATATGTCAACTAGTCAGAATAGCATCACTAAACTTCATCCATAAAATTTAGTAAAAAGCCTAAGTGTCAAATGTGATAAAAAAAATAAAATTAAAACTAAACAAAAACATACCTGTATCATGTGACTATACATGTCACCACCCAATATATAAGAACCACAATGCCCCATAGTTCAATTCATGTTCTAGAAAGAAAGGGGGAAACATATCCAAGTTTCAAAGTTATACTATCAAATATTTCATTCCTATTCATTAACAATTACTCTTCCTATTAATGTTACATAATCAGTTTATCTTGAGTTTTAGTTTAGTTTGGTTTTGTTACTTACATGTTTGTTTGGGACATTTTCATTAGATTTATTTTGTCTTGTTTTTGTTCATATTATCTTAGAAAATTTCATTCATTTGGGTTCTAATTGATTTAGTTTGATTACATATGGTTAATATCAGTTTGTTTTAGTTCAGTTTAGTTCATCTCAGTTGGGGTCATGAATCTTAAAACCCATTACAATAATGTGATATTTGGAATAATAATAATAATTTGAGAATTTGAGAATTAGAATACCTTAGGAATGGTCCTAAAATATTTGACCTGTCAATCATGATTAAATTTTGGGATAAGCATAATAATTTGAGAATTCGAAACCATAAGAATGTATGATGTGATAAAAATTACATAATAATAAGATATAAATAAAAATTATCAACATCCACTAACTCATGAAAATTCCACTAACTCGTGAAAATTCTATTAATGATACCATAAAGACCATGGGTGATGTATTGATTGGGTAGGGTAGGCTTAAACTATTCATTAAAGGGAGAATCCATGATATTAGAGTGTTGAAACTATAATACCAAATGTGGAATAACATCCATCAGTTTAATGGTGTCCTTGTAATCTGTAAAATCAGTAAACATGCATGTAAAATGATTTGTCAAGAACAGATGAAATATCTCTATCATTTGAGTAAAAATTCTTCAGTATGAAAATTGAGGATATTAAATAATTAATATTCTTATCTTTGTGCAATTTTTGAATGAATTTTGAGTTCATGTCTCCATCCTTGAGCCACTCAAGACAGTTTCATTCCATGAGAATATAATAAAGTATTATAGTTTACAATATATGTTGTCCTCAACCTCCATTGAGAAAATCTATTCAGGAACTCTATTTTGAACATCAAGAAGTAATTCTTTATTATATTTATATCAGTATCCAAATCCCTAAATTTCTCCAAATCCTCGTTTTAAAGGACTAAACTGATTAACATAAGTTTTTATGAGATCCTTTGAAAGCCATTTCCAATATAACAGTTGTTAAATTTCATGACAAAAATTTTATTACACTACGCTATAGTGAACCAGGTGTCATTAAATCTCAATATCCTAGGATTATTATTTTCTAGTATGAGAAGTTAAAAAATTGATTGTGATTCAAGTGCAATTTGGGAAGAGTAGTACAAGTAACTGGAGAGAAAATATTATCACCATTATATGAGATAAATGAATGGTCAAACATGAAATCTTGTCTCCTATTCATAGTATACATAGACTAGTGAATCTAGAACCCAATATGTTGGTTTAAGAAAGGTATTTCCTATTAATAACATATGAAAAGTCCATAGTACAAATATTGAATAAGGTTATTCCAATCCTCTCATTAGGTGTTATAAAATAGTTAAAATACTGAAAAATAAGTCAAGATAAATCTGGTTGAGGATCCTTTAGTTGATTCCAGGGTTGAGAAGGTTTTAGAAATATGTATCCCTCAACAATTATAGAAAAATCATTTTTAGGAGGAGCATCCATTAATTTAGGGCTTCATTTGGTTCTCTTCAAGGGGATTAAACTTATTACCTCAATCATTCCTATCCCTCTTGGTATTAAATTTAAATGAAAGGATGAGAGAATTTGATTGAACATTCACCTGTGCAAGTTTTAGAAATATTTCTTCTAGATTTATACTATTTATCTTGATTAATGGATACCTAAGAGGATATTTTAACTAGTCAAGGGTCTTTGAATAAGGTGACCCCTAATCATCACTCATTTTCACGATGGTAAATATTATCTTCATCCCTATATGAATCAAACTACCAATATGTGTTTTAGTTCTGCAAATAAGTTTGGCTCAAGTTTCATCTTTGTTTGGTTTTGGTCGATACAAGTTAGTTTGGGATATTTTCATTTGATTTACATTGTTTTATTGTTTATATTAGCTTAAACGATTTTAGTCATTTAGGTTTCAATAGATTCAGTTTGATTACATTTTGGGTCATATTCGTTTGGTTTAGTTCAGTTTAGTTCATGTCGGTTACAGTCATATAGTTTTTAATTCATTATATTTGGTAAAATTTGATACACCATTTGTAATATAATATTAGTTAAAGATAGATTAGTTTGATATTGTCCAATTTAGTTTCCTTTAATTTTTTTATATTTGAATTCTATTTTCTTTATTTTGATCATTCTAGATCTATTTTGGTTGATCTGATTTAAATTTATACCAGTAAGGTTTAGTTAGTTTGTGAATGTTTTTTTAAATGTTTCATTCTATTTTTTATTATGGTTTTATTATTTCTGTTTTAATTATTTATCGTTCCAATTTATTTTGTTCAACTCATTTTGGTTTTACTCTTCATAATATTATTTGGTTTGGTTTCCTGTGGTTCATCTTGGTTTTTTATGTTTGATGTCATCTTAATTGAGTCATGTCGCTAATTATGAATGATTCACTTTGATACAACATGATATGATTTGTTTTAGATCTACTTAGTTTTAATTTATTTGTTCAGTATAAGCTAATCTAATTTATGTATATTCATTTAGGAATGTTTAGTTTTACTCTTTATAGGTTAATACAATTCAGATCAATTTGATTTTTCCTACTTATATTATGTCCTATATCATTCAATTCATTTTGAATGAGTTCATTTTGGTTTCATTTAAATTAGTTTGTTTCATCCTCAAGACTATGTTAAATTAATTTAACTAGTTATTGATAATCTATAATGGATCACCCATACATTGGACATCCATGAAACATCAAATAAATAGAATTAAAAAAAGATAAATAACCCAAATGAGATTAATATAATTAAAATAATTAAAAAATTAAAAAATGAATCATAAAAATAATATTCAATGAATGTATAATCGAACATACACTAGGATGAGTTAACAAATATAATAGCACATACCAAAACAAAATAAAAAACAATTATACCCATATATCCACTATACAATATCATGTTTCTCAGCATATCCCCACTCACCCATCAATAAAACAACATGGTAAGATTATACCAAAGTATGAAACTTGAACATATACACATTATATGAGATACAAACAAACACAAATAGCTATGAAGGATTTAAAGTAGTCTTATTCATGAAATTCATACCTAATACAAATTTTTCATAGACACATAAATCTCTAAAATCACCAAATTAAAATGTTCCAAACAAATATAGATGAATAAACCAACCTCAAATGGTGGAAGATGAACCAAGACTATCCATATCACTTTTCCTTTGGTATTGGATGCCAAAACATGCCTTATGCGACCTGAGAGAACCATGATACCCCCTATAAACAAGGATTGAAGTTGGAATCAGGGACCTTCAAAACCCCTAGGGTTCAAGAGAGGGGGAAATCGTGCAGGGTATTTGGTAATGGGGAGTCTTGCACATGACTGGAGAGGGGGCCAGAGGATGTCGTCAGAGGAGAAGAAACCTAGAGGGTAGGGGGATGTCATTAGGAGAGGAAGTTGATAGGGGGGGAGGAACATCACTAGAGGAGAGGGAGTCCGGAGCTGAGATGGGAGGAGGACATCATTGTCGGAGAGAGAGCTGATATGGGAGGTGGGGAATGTCAGAGGAGGAGAGGGATTTGAGAGGGGCTGGGGGCCGGGAGGCAGAGGCAGAGGCTGAGAGGTCGAGGAGGTCGAGGTCATGGAGGGGAGGAGAGAGCCGAAAGGCAGAGTTCAGGGATGGTTCATGTGGGGGGATGAAAATTAATAGGGAGCCCAATAAAATTAAAAAAATCGGTAATGTATACGAATGGTTTTAACCAAACTGTAGAAATAAACCACAATATCCCAATGGTTCTTGTAAACTGTAAGCATTCTTGCGTGGGTATAGACCCATTTTCTACTAGTGATTTGATGCTTTGTATGGGAGAAATTTCATTCTCTATTATGTTGGATGGATGTCAGAGAGAAAAATGTTATTTGTCTCAATGTGGTGTAGGGAATGACTGAGAATGTTTAACTTGTTCATGAGAGCATGAAATAAGTGCAGGACCAATATAAATCATATCAAAATAGTATAATGAGTGCTCTGGAGTTTGAGGTTGGGGACCACATGTACCTAAAGGTTTCTCCTTGGAGTGGGAAATGGAGTTTTAGAAGAGGTAGTAATCTTTCTCTTAGGTTTGTTGGGCCCTTTGAGGTTTTAGGAAGAGTTGGCAAGGTGGAATACCGATGGGAACTACCACTATAGTTGGATAGGATCCATAACATCTTCCAAATCTCTTAGCTTCATTGATATCTTCATGATGAATCTCATGTAATTGAATGGGGAGAGTTGGATATCAAGGATGACACAACATTTGTGGAGTGGCTAGTATAGTTCCAGGATTATTGGGAGAATTCACTGTGTTGATGGATAATTCCATGGGTTCTTGTGTTGTGGAGGCATCGTGTCACGGAGGAGAGCATGTTGGAGTGAGAGACGCATATTCATTCCTAGTAATCGAGTTTTTATAAGTATTTAGTTTTCTTTTTTTTTTCTTTGTGATGTGATTATTGAACCCAATTTTATATGAGATGATATTTTTTCCCTGGTTTTTTTATGTGTGTGAGGTGATGTGTGATAAATTACTAACATATGAAAAGGGGATGATTTGATTCCTAATAGAGTTGCATTAACTGTGATGTTATTAAACATGTGTGGGAAATTTAGTGCCACCCAGAGTGGATAGTATCTTGACATAGAGGATGGGATTCCCTGATTTTTGTGGTCAGGATGGAATGGTTGTTGCTCTTGTGTAGTGTGTTTTGTGTTCATTTGGGTTGATATAATAAAACCTAGTTTTCAAATGTTGGAGGAAGTGTTCAAGGATATAAAGGTTTCCACTCTAGCTTTTTAATAGAATAGGGTGGTTTATTATTGAATATCGATGTGTTTTTTTGATAGGATTATTTCAAGTGTAAGGAGACTCTTGATCAATATCTTCTGGGGTTTTTTATCAGACCCCTATTTATTATGGGCTTGGTTTTGGATTCTTGAGGACGTGAATTTTTTGAGATATATCTGATGTAATGGTTCGTGTCTTCTTAGTCCATTACTTTTCCGGTTTTGGGTATTTGTGGTGTTCAGGGGAATTTCCATGAGATTTTGGTGGTTGTATGAGTTACACATCATGTAACATTATTACATGATGTGAAATTTGGTTTCATGAATCATCAAATGATGGTTCAAAATTTAATAGTTTTCAGGGCTAATTAAAAAATATAAGTGATGAGGTGATGATTTTTTTCAGTAGGAACCGAACAGTGGTGGTTACATTATGTGAAATGAGATTACACACCGTGTAAAATCCTGATCATGTACAATTTTTAAAAAAATCCAGCTGACCGCTCATTCATTCAGTCAGAGAATCCTTTTTCCTCTTTTTTGGGTAATCCCTAGGCACCCCAAAGTGTTCTTTAATCCCTTTTCACCCCCCTTAAATCTATTTATCTCAATGGATGTTCATTGGTGATTTATGGTTGATCTGTAGTGAGTTATCTCCCTTCTTTGGTTGGTTTTCATCTGTTACTCATCTAGGGATCCACTATGGTGGTCTTTCATTGGTTTAGGGTTTGCATTGGGTTTTGTTTTGTGGTCCTGGGATACTATTTAGGATGATCCACTATTTCTCGTGGCATGTTTTCGGTTTGTGGGCATTCATCCTCGCCCTATGGTGAAAAAAGCTTCTTTGAGGTATGATTCCCTTTGTTTCTATTTATTGTGCATTATACGAGAGGGGTTTTACATCTATTTATCTATTTATTATGGTTTTAGATGTTCAAATAAATGATAAAGAATAGATAAATTGAATTGAAAGGGTCAATGGGGTTTGATCATCTTGTTTTTTAAATATTTTATATTTTTATTGATATTTTGATTATACGGGTTAAATGCCACACTAAAAATTGTGATCGTTGGTGGATTATTTTGCACTAGATACACTTACTGTGATTTTTTTAGATTGTTTGGTATCACCCTAAAATTAAAATTTTCTAACCACGTATGCTTGGCTAATGAATTGGTTGACTCAGTTTTTGGTTTGTGTGACAACACCCCCAAAGAAAATTAGTTGAATGAAATAAATGTTATTGTGAACCTGTAAAATGTTTTTTTGCGATGTGGTGTGTGATTTTTTATTTTTTGTACGTGTTGGGGAAGTGTATGGTAAGTGGTTGTATAGTGGGGTTGTGATGGGTGTGGTATGATTATACAGCATGGCTATGAAACTGGTTGGGTTGTAATGTGTTGTTGGATGTGGTTGTGAGTTGGGGGTTTATTTTGGCAGGTACAATGATTTAGGAAGGTGGAATTTGAATAAAGAACTTAGTGATTGGTATGGGTAATTTGGCAAGAGTTTCTCCATGTTTAATAATAATGAAGCTTCACCCTATACCCAGGGGTCATGGAATGACGTGTCCTTAATGCGAAGTGTGGTAATTTACCAAATTGTTTCATCCCCAGGATTATTGTGAATTAATATGACTTTCTTTTTGTTGGGTGTGGTGCTTAATAGATTCTTGGGTTGTGCGACAATTAATAAATTTTTTCTTAAAAAAATTTGTAATGGTTTGGGCTAGTTATGTTAACAGAATGTAAATAGTTAAATGAATTGGTTGGGTTGTGAAATGGGTTTTGTGGCTTATTGTGTGGTGTTATGCATTTAGAGTTTTCTACAAAGTGATCATACTGTGAGTTGGGGGTGTGTGTGAGTTCCCATAGGTTTTTATTGAGTGTTTGGTATCATATATTTACATACTTGTATTTTCTGTGTGATTTCTATACACACCCAACCTATTTGAGCACCATTTTCTAAACACCCCCATCGTCATGAGGGACGGTGTTTTCCCAACATCCAGTGAGGAGTACAGTTGTATGGGTACCCACTCTTTTCCACTCTCTCTTCCAAGTGAGGTAGGTATGACACAAGATGTGTTGTATGAAGGTCTGTTAGTATCTTAGATAGTGGTTTTTATGACCCATATGTCTTTGAGCATGACGTGAGGGCCTATGTGTTTGCGAGATAGGTGGTTTGTGCTTTCCTAAGTGTCGTTGGGATGAGATGTGACGTTCTTTCCAAGGTGTATTTGAGATGAGATGTGATCTATTATAATGCCTAGGTGTGTATGGTCAGGAAGTGTTGTGAGGCCTAGGTGTGTGCAAGAAGGATGTGTTGTGAATCCCATGTGTGAGATGGCAGGATGTGATGTGGTATATGGAAGGGACAAGAGAGGCAGTACGTATGATGTTGGGATGGAGAGGAATACCTATGGGAAAGTGGTATGAGGTAGCCAATCATCGATGTGATTTACATAATATTATACTACATGAATATTTTTATTTTGTTAGCGTGCCTTGGTGAGGTTTTTATGGTTAGTATACCTGCTTAGGATCTTTTTGGTTCGGCTATTTCTCATGGGTTCATTAGTATGCCTATTTCACATGTGCATGAGATACATTGGTCTCCCTATTGAGTATACTTGTATGATCATGCTACGTATATAAAACCTTTTTCAGGTTTCTAGGTGGATTTTTCTAACCGTGTTGGACCTTACTAGCTTGGATCCTGACAGTTGTTGTATCACTGCTTATCTTTATATTTGGGTGTTTATTTAGGTGAATTATGTACTTGTAACATTTCTAGTTTACACTTGCATGGTTGGATGTTTTTGGATTTAATTTTACATTATGTCTGAGAGTTTTTGTGGATGATTCATTTTATCTCCTAATATAGTTTTCTAATAAAGTTTAATGCCTCCCATATTGTGATATTTGTTCACCCTTTGTGATAGTCTCCAACCCGGGGCCTACGGGAGGTGGGACTTGGGGGTCATTATCTCCCTCCCCTCATTATGGTTTATTTGGATGGAGGGGGCCATGATATAGGCCATCACTTATTTCATCTCTGTCAATTGTATTTTATCATAAACCTTAATATTCAATAGTTATAACCGACACTGTAAAACAAATATATTATCAACATCTGTGAATCTTAAAGTAATTTCAAATCTGAAAAGATATAACTTATAACGATCTAAGTTAACCAATGTAATGAATCTATTTTTTGTTATTTCCTTACATAATAAGGAATTAATTAACTTGAAAAAATAATTTCATTTATAAAATTTGGATCCTCACAATTAATAGGATTTAATGACTTGGGAGGAACATATTCTGGATAGCCTACTTATGTTTTTGGATTATGGATGTATTTAAAAACAAATTACATGGTCATTTGTTCAATTTTTTGGTTCAGTGTAAAATTGAACATAGAAATGATTCTACTACCATATCAAAGAGTCTATTTATAATATCCCACATTGAATTAGAATTTTTAAATAAATATATATATGAAAAAGGGGGAAAATTATACACCTCTATTCTTCATCATTGGGTTTAGTAGTATTCTTTTTCATGAATAAGAATGGTTCAAGTTATCATTGCATTTATTATCCTGAGTATAATAAGGACATGATCAATAAAAAGTATCATCTACCCTATATTTTGTTGAGCAATGTATTGTTTTCAAACAATTCAAAATAATGTTTTTTAAAGGGGGAGATTATTTTAAATAATACTCTGTCTCTTTATGATGATTTTGATGCTCACAAATACCCTTAATTATTTACTAATTATTTCGTTGAGTATTTTGCAGGAATTTATTTTATTTATTTATTTCATATAACTAGATTTCATACTTCATTTATTCCGAGATCAATTTTAGCGCGTTCTGTAATCACTGTAGCGCGAGATCAATTTTAGCGCGTTCTGGAATCACTGTAGCGCGAGATCAATTTTAGCGCGTTCTGGAATCACTGTAGCACGAGATCAGTTTTAGCGCGTACTGGAATCACTGTTCATACCCTACGTTGATGAACGTAACGTATGGATGAAAAGTTTACTTTTTATGTTAAAAGAAACGTATGGTTAAGGAACCTTACGTTATTTTGAAACGTATGGTTAATGAACCTTACGTTGTTGAAAAGTATGGAAGAAGAACATTACGTTTGGAAGGAACCTTACGTTTTTGTTGTTGGTCAAGTATGGAAGAGAAACCGTACGTTAGTTTTCAGTGTTGAGTTTGTTTCTCAAAAGTATGGATCATCAACCTTACTTTTATAATAAACCGTACGTTCTTTAGAGAGTTGAAGCAAGACAAAGTATGGATGATCAACCCTACGTTTGAATGCTGAAGAGAAAGTATGTATGTTCTGAACCTTACGTTCTGAACCTTACGTTTGTGAACCCTACGTTTGGAGCTACGTCATCAACCCTATGTTTGGCGTCGGGATATTTTTGACAGACGATATTTCCTTTTGCATTGGTCAAACAGGCGGATTATTAAGCGGATTTCGAGCTGATTCTTAAGTACGACTTTGACTGAATCAAAGACGATTTTCAACGGATTAATGATTGATTTAAACGGAGATTTTTATGCCGATTCTTCAGGGGAGTTACAACGGCTCTGTTATTCTTTTTTTTAATATCGCGAATCTAAAGGAGATTTTCATGGATCTATTTATGCGGAAGATTTTCTCAGATTTGAATATATATGTTCTATCTTGGAAACTTCGGATATATATATACACAGGAAAGTGTATGAAATATATAGATTGATCTTTTAACGAGGAAGAAACAGAGACTGTGTGAAGGCGTTCTTTTCTGGTGATCGAGAAGAAGTGTAAAACCTTTATTACCGAAGGATGATCTTGATAGCCGATTCACGTGTTCTACATCGACTATCTGTTGTGAATCTACTGCTGCTGAAGTTGTGAAGTTTCTTGTAATATCTATTGCAACTGGAACGACTCAGAACTGTTTTGATTACAGATCTTTATTTTCTGAAGACGACGATCAATCTACTGTCAATTGCTTTCTGTTGCAATTGTGAAGAACAACTGGAGAAGTGTTTTCTTTATCGGAACCCTTTTTATTTTTGAGTGATCAGCTTCTCGTTCTAAGCTGTGTGGGTTCGTGTTTGAACCAGGAAGGCTGTGTTTGCCTGAAACTTGTAAAGGTGTCAACTGCCTGTACTCAGTTGTGAACAGGTCTGTGGAAACGAGGACCAGATAGTGAAAATCTCCAAGCTCGTGGATTTGAGTGTTGGTGGAGTGGACTTGGGGCCTTCTGTTCCCCGAACCACTATACATCCGTGTGTTCATGCTTTTACTTTTTCCGTTGCATATTTAATCGTGCTAAAGCATAGTGGACAGAATTTGTCTAAATTGAAGAGATTGTAATAATTTTAAAAAGACACAATTCACCCCCCCTCTTGTGTGTAATCTGTAGATTCAGATCCAACAATTGGTATCAGAGGAGGAGCTTCTTATTTTTAAAGTCTTGTCAAGCTAGAAGTATTTAAAGATTATACATAGTGTATCATGGCCGATACGAGAGAGGGAATGTCAATGGTCAGAGCACCTTACTTTAATGGAGATAATTATGGCTGCTGGAAATCACGTATGATTATTTATCTGAAAAATCTTGGTTACAAAGTCTATTCAAAGATTCTGACTCCCTATGAAATTCCTGAAAATCCCGATACATGGAGTACTGCTACAGAGGCTGATTATGACATGAATTCAAAAGCAATGAATGCAATCATCTGTGGTCTAGGACCGGATGAATTTAACAGAGTATCTCAATGCCCGACTGCATATGAAATGTGGCAAACAATAGCTGTTGCTTATGAAGGAACAGATAATGTAAGACAGATGAGATATGCAACTGCTAAATTAAAATTCGATACTTTCAGAATGATTGAAGGAGAGAGCATCACTCAGATGAATGGAAGATTGACAGAAATTGTCAATAATATAACAGCTCTAGGAGAACCAATCAAGCAGGCTGATCAAGCGTTAAAGGTACTGAGAGTACTTCCTACTCGATGGAATGGAATCTCTGCAGCAATCAGACAATCTACTTCTGTTAAAGATCTAACTATGAGAGAGCTGATTGGTACATTGATGATGTACGAGGCTGAAATGCAAGATGAGTTAAATGAGCATAAAGTCTACATAAAAAGGGAAAATACTGCTTTGAAAGTGACTTCTCAACAAAAGGATAGAAAGATGAAGAACAGAGAAGTAAGTGCTAAATCAGAAAGCTCTGATTCTTCAAATTCGGATGATGAACTGGCTCAGCTAGCCAGAAAATTCAGAAAGTTCTACAGTAAGAAGAAAGACTTCAAGAAATCCTTCAAGAAGGATAGCAAAGAAGTGAGATGTTATGAATGCAAAAAGATGGGACATATCAGACCGGATTGCCCAAAATTGAAAGATGCAAAGAAGAAGAAATTCTTCAAAATAGATGATTATGAGCAGAAAGACAAGAAAGCTATGAAAGCTACTTGGAGTGTTTCTGAAGACTCAAGTAATTCTTCTGAATCAAGCTCAGAGAAGGAGGAAGCCAATTTAAAAGAAAATATGTGTTTCATGGCTGAAACTGATGAGGTACACTCATACTACTCCTCTGACTCAAATAATGAATCAAACTCTGAAACAAGCTTCTCAAATAAAAAACTTGCAGCTTACTGCAATATGCTTGAATAAAGGTATGACTCATTATTTAAAAAATATAAATCTATAAAGAACTTTCATAAAGCTATTTCAGATGAGAGAAATACTTTGCTAAAACAACATAAGGAATTAATTGACAAATACAACTCTGCTGACTCAAATAAAATTAATTTTGAATCGAAAATAAAAACTCTACAGGATGAAGTAGAATCTTATAAAAAGGCTGCATTAGTTTTTACAAAAGGAGATAACGCCTTAAATGAGATACTTGAAAAAACTGTAATTAAAAAGGAAAGGTTTGGAATTGGATGTAAAGGAGAAAAACCTAAGTTATACAAAAATTATTTTGTTCCTAGCACTAAACAGGTTATTTGTAACTTCTGTGGAACAAAAGGTCATATAGCTAAAAACTATTTTCTAAGACAACCTCAAATATGTGGAATTAATAAAGCTTATATTTCCAATGATCTATATGATTCATTCAATTTTAAGAAAACAAAGCAAATCTGGATACCCAGATCACTGCTTGCTAACACTCCTGGACCCAACAAAATATGGGTACCAAAGCAATTTGTTTGAATGTCTTTGCAGGTAGTAGGTCACCTAAGAAAGAAAGAAATATGGTATATGGACAGTGGCTACTCAAGACACATGAGTGGAACTTCAGCTAATTTCTCTTCTCTTACTCGAAAGGAAGGAGGACTTGTCACCTTTGGTGACAATGCCAAAGGAAAGATTATTGGTATTGGAACAGTTGGAGATCCAAAGACAGTCTCAATCAACAAAGTACTTTATGTACAAGGGTTAAAACACAATCTGATAAGTATCTCTCAACTCTGTGATGATGGATACACTGTTGATTTTACTAACAATAGTTGTACTGTTTCTAAAGATAAACTGTTTAAGTTTAGAGCACCCAGAACTGATAATGTTTATACTTTGGATTTGTATTCCTTGTGTAAACAACAAGTAAACTGCTTAACTGCTAATATAAGTGAATCCTGGATCTGGCATAGAAGACTTGGTCATTGCAATATATATGCTTTACATAAATTATCTAAGAAACATCTAGTTTCTGATTTTCCTAGTCTCAAATTTGAAAATGACATATTCTGTGATGCATGTCAGCTTGGCAAGCAACACAAATCATCATTCAAATCTGTTAATAAAGATGCTACAACTAAACCTCTAGAACTTATCCATATGGATTTGTTTAGACCTTCAAGAGTAGCAAGTTTAGCTGGTAAATTATATGTTTATGTATTAGTTGATTATTATTCTAGATTTACTTGGATTTTCTTTTTGAAATTTAAAAGTGAAGCTTTTAGTTTATTTGAAGGTTTTTGTAAATCTATTCAAAATGAAAAAGGTTTTAATATAATCTCATTGAGAATTGATCATGGTGGAGAATTTGAGAACCAGGAATTTAATTCCTTTTGCTCAAACATGGGTATTAAACACACCTTCTCTGCTCCAAGAACACCTCAACAGAATGGGATTGTAGAAAGAAGAAATAGAACTATTCAAGAAATGGATAGAACTATGTTAAATGAATATAGCCTACCTATATATTTCTGGGCAGAAGCTGTTAATACAGCTTGTTATATAATGAATAGAATTTTAATAAGACCTATTTTGAAAAAGACACCCTATGAACTATGGAATAACCGAAAACCTAAAGTAAATTACTTTAAAGTTTTTGGATGCAAGGTTTACATCTTGAATACCAAAGATAATCTTGGTAAATTTGATCCAAAATCTGATAAAGGTATTTTCTTAGGATATTCTGCAACCTCCAAAGCTTATAGAGTCTATAATAAGAAGTCAAGGATTGTTGAAGAATCAGTTCATGTGAAATTTGATGAATCTGATCCTTTTGAGAAAAGGATAGAACAAATAGATGAACCTGATTCTAATGAAAAAATGAGACTTGAGAATTTAAAGAATGATTTTGAAAATGATATAAAAGAAATTCAGTCCAGTTCAGAAGAACATGACACTGAAGAACCTTTGAATGTAATGCCTAGAAAGTCTAGAACCTTAAAGAATCACCCTTTAGAATATGTGATAGGTGACTTAGAGACTGGTATTCAAACTAGAAGAAACCTTGGAATCATAGTTGAATTCTCTGCTTTCTTATCCCAACAAGAACCTAAGACCATAGAAGAAGCCTTAGATGATGAGAGCTGGGTAATAGCAATGCAGGATGAATTGAACCAGTTCCAGAGAAATAAGGTTTGGGAGTTAGTTGAAAGACCACATGATTATCCAGTAATAGGAACTAAATGGGTCTTTAGGAATAAACAGTATGATCAAGGGATAATAACTAGAAATAAAGCAAGATTAGTAGCTAAAGGATATAATCAAGAAGAAGGAATAGATTATGATGAGACCTTTGCACCTGTAGCCAGGTTAGAAGCCATTAGAATCCTTTTAGCCTATGCATCTTATATGAATTTTAAATTATTTCAGATGGATGTTAAATCTGCCTTTTTAAATGGTTATTTAATGGAGGAAGTTTATGTTGAGCAACCTCCTGGTTTTGAAAATTCTCAAAAACCAGATTCTGTTTTCAAACTTACTAAAGCTCTTTATGGCCTTAAACAAGCACCTAGAGCTTGGTATGAAAGACTATGTTCTTTTCTTTTGAAAAATGATTTTACTGTTGGACTGGAAGATCCAACACTCTTTAAGAAAACTGTGAAAAATAATGTTTTGTTGGTTCAAATTTATGTTGATGATGTAATTTTTGGATCAACCAATAAAATTCTTTGTCATGAATTTTCAGAATTAATGCAAAAAGAATTTGAAATGAGTATGATGGGAGAATTAAATTTCTTTTTGGGTGTTCAAATATTTCAAAAAGATTTTGGAAATGTTTTAAATCAATGCAAATACATTACTGATTTACTTAAGAAATTTGGACTTGAAAACAGCAAGCCATTTACAACTCCTATGTGTACTAATATAAAACTTGATTTGGATAAAACTGGAAAATCAGTGGACAACAAGTTATATAGAGGTATGATTGGTAGTTTGTTATATCTTACTGCTAGTAGACCAGATATAATGTATTCATTATGTCTTTGTGCTCGATTTCAATCAAATCCCAAAGAATCCCATTAAACTGCTGTTACAATAATTTTTAGATATTTAAAAGGTACTATTTATCAATCTCTTCTTTATCCAAAAACCTCTGATTTTAATTTAATTCTATATTCATATGCTGACTTTGGAAGCTGTAGATTAGATAGGAAGAGTACTTCAGGAACATGTCACTTTTTAGGGAAGTCTTTAGTATCATGGTCTAGTAAGAAACAACACTCAGTTTCCCTGTCAACAGCCGAGGCAGAATATGTGTCTGCAGGTAGTTGCTGTGCACAGGTGTTGTGGATGAAAAACACTCTTATGGACTTTAGATTAAATTTCAATAATACACCTATTTTATGTGATAATACTAGTGCAATTAATATTTCAAAAAATCCTATTAGTCATTCTAGAACTAAGCACATTGATATTAGACATCACTTTTTAATAGATCATGTGTTTAAAAAGGATATATTTTTAGAATTTGTAAATACAGAAAATCAATTAGCAGATATTTTTACTAAACCACTTCCCACGGCAAGGTTTGAATTTATTAAGGGGGAGTTAGGTTTATTTAATTTTAAATAGTTTTTTTTAATCTTATTCTGTTTTCGAATTCTGCTTAATTTCTGTTTCTCGCTATAAGTAATTTTATTTTGTTTTAAATAAAAGTAATGATTAGTGATTACACGGGAATCAAGGCTGTCAGAACCGTTTCACCTTCTAAACTGCTTCACCTTTTTCGGAAACCCTTTCGAAAACCTAAAACCGCACATCTGCTCCAAAACCCTTTTCGGAATCTTCAAACCCTAAACTTACGAACCTTCAGAAATCGTTGTTGGAATGGCAAAGACTAATCGTCCAGATGAACCCGAGAGCAGTGCTGCAAAGAAACCTAAGGTAGTTAGTCGGAAAATACTGCAAGGTAAAGTCATAGATTTAGAGTGGCTGTTTGAAACTAATTTACTATTGAAGCAAGCGTTGTCGTTTCAAAGCCTTGAGCAAGCTTTTAATAGTGAAAATTCTGAGTTTCTATATGAGGCAGAAATGAGACATTTCTTTAGAACTGTTCAGTTTAGCCTTGGAGATACAGAGGATAGTTTATTGGCTCAAATAGAGGATAAGGACTTTTCAATATCATCTGTAGAGATAAGTCAAATTCTTAACTGCCCTCATGAAGGAGTTTTTCATTTCGATTTACGGTATATTGGAGATTCTGTACATAAGTCTGAAGACATTATGTCTTTTCTGTTTGGAACCAGAGTGATAAAGAATATGTTTATTAAGGATTTGGAACCCGATCAGAAAATTTTGGTAAAATTTGTTCAGACTGGTTTAGCACCAAGAATGGCTGAGATGGAGAAAATCCTATACCCGGACATGTACATAATGTATCTTCTGATGTGTGATATTAAGTTTAATTTTCCTCAGTTTATGATAACATATCTGAGTTACTGCTTTCAGAGTGAAGCAAGAATGACCTTTTTCCCTTATGGAAGGTTCATTTCTTTGTTTTTGTTTAAAAGAGGAATGATCAGATTAGTAGATGCTGGGGTGAAAGGTCACCACAGTAATGATTTTAATGCTGGAAATTTGAGGAAAGTAGGATACTTCTGGAGCACAATTAAAGGAAAACTCTTACCTGTTGGAGCTGAGGAAAACTCGGAGAGTGCTCAGGCTCAACCGGCTAAGTCCAAGGAGGGACAAGCAGAATCAAGAGTTAGTACAGTGGCAAGGAGAATTCGTTTTGAGATTGAGGAAGTTGAGGAAGAGAGAAGTCAAGAAGGACTTCAATCTAGAAGGAAGAGGTCAATTGATGAAGAAATTATCTCTCCTGCCTTGAAATCCTCTGAACCATTATTTTCTTATTCATTTGTGAGAGAAGCTGTTGTGGAGCAGACTGCACCGATAGAGGAACCAGCAGCTCAAACAGAAACTCAAAAAGAACCTCAATCTGCTGCTGTGGCTGTTGAAAAAGTAATTCAACAAGAACAACTTATGGAGGCAGTGCCTGGTGAAGAAGTGGCCCGACCTCAAGATTTACATGAAAATATTGTTCTTGACCAATTAGTAGAAGTCAGAGAGACTACTGTTCGTGATGAACATACTTCTGAAGCTAATACAGAGGTACTTCAGGAATATTTTTCAGTGGAAGAGTTTCAGGCTTCAAAAGATAGTTCAGTGGATCAACCTTGTCAGGACAAGGACAAAGAACAGTCAGATGCAGATTCCTTACCACTTGACCTGCTTCATCAATCTAATTCTGGACATGAGAATCGAGCACAGGGTGCCCCTGATTCGAGAAAAGAAGAAGTTGTTGAGTTGTACAAGTGTATCTCTCAGTTAGAATCTGAGAATGTTTGTCTCAGAAATTCTCTGAACTTAGAGCAGTTGAAGTTTCAGAGCTGAAAGAATGTACTGTTTCAAGACAGGAAGTAGATTTGTTTAAGACTGATATGCTGCATGCTGTTGATCAGTTAAAATCAGAGATGGTAAAGAAAGATGATTTGTCTGAGTTGAAGATTTACATAGAGAATAAATTTGAGTCTGTTGCAAACAGTGCTGTGAGTGGATCAGGCTCTTCACCTGATTTGATTCGGAAATTTCAAGCAATTACTGAAGCAATGAGCAATATGAGTGACAGATTACACGATCTTCAGTGTAATAGTGCCCCTTTGTCAGTTTTGCAAGATAATCAGAGATTTTTAGTGGATCAGTTGACATCTGGAGAGCAACCGATTAGGATTCTTTTGAATCAATTATCAGAAAAACTGGCTCTTTTTGTTGAAAAAGAAGAAAGAATGCATGAGTTTTTCAGAGTTAATTTGATTGAAGATATTCATATGACTCAAGAGAACAGAGATCTTATCATCAAGTTAGGAGATGGGATGATGAAGAGGCTCAGAGAATAGTTTACAGAGATATAGACCGCGATTCAAAGGAGATAGACACCTTTTTCCCTGTCTTATCTATGAACCTTGATTCCTCTGTATATCACAATCATTTATATATAACAGCTTGTGAATGAAAATTCTTTTCTTACATCTTTTTTTTGTTGTTTATTGATTTATGATTGAGTTAGCCAGTACAACAAATTCACTTATTCATACACAGTTAATTATAGCATTTACTTATAGTTCAGTGCAATATTGAATGTGTTCAAATCCGTAATTTTTCATTCTTTTTGATATCACAAAAAGGGGGAGAATTTGGATAAACACAACATTTAAATTCATTTGTTTCCTATGAAGAAATTTGGATATATGGGAGAATTTGGATATATACGACATTTATCTTTTATCTATTTTTAGCTGAAAATTTATTTTTATGGGGGAGAAATTTTATTATAGTTAAATATTGTTTTAATCCATTCAAAATTCTAAAATTTTATAAAACTAATTTTTCAATAAAGATTGCAATTAAATTAGTTCTATTATTTTATGGGTTTTGTGATCATCAAAAAGGGGGACATTGTTGAGCAATGTATTGTTTTCAAACAATTCAAAATAATGTTTTTTAAAGGGGGAGATTATTTTAAATAATACTCTGTCTCTTTATGATGATTTTGATGCTCACAAATACCCTTAATTATTTACTAATTATTTCGTTGAGTATTTTGCAGGAATTTATTTTCTTTATTTATTTCCTATAACGAGATTTCATACTTCATTTATTCCGAGATCAATTTTAGCGCGTTCTGGAATCACTGTAGCGCGAGATCAATTTTAGCGTGTTCTGGAATCACTGTAGCGCGAGATCAATTTTAGCGCGTTCTGGAATCACTGTAGCGCGAGATCAGTTTTAGCGCGTACTGGAATCACTGTTCATACCCTACGTTGATGAACGTAACGTATGGATGAAAAGTTTACTTTTTATGTTAAAAGAAACGTATGGTTAAGGAACCTTACGTTATTTTGAAACGTATGGTTAATGAACATTACGTTGTTGAAAAGTATGGAAGAAGAACATTACGTTTGGAAGGAACCTTACGTTTTTGTTGTTGGTCAAGTATGGAAGAGAAACCGTACGTTAGTTTTCAGTGTTGAGTTTGTTTCTCAAAAGTATGGATCATCAACCTTACTTTTATAATCAACCGTACATTCTTTAGAGAGTTGAAGCAAGACAAAGTATGGATGATCAACCTTACGTTTGAATGATGAAGAGAAAGTATGTACATTCTGAACCTTATGTTCTGAACCTTACGTTTGTGAACCCTACGTTTGGAGCTACGTCATCAACCCTACGTTTTGCGTCGGGATATTTTTGACAGACGATATTTCCTTTTGCATTGGTCAAACAGGCGGATTATTAAGCGGATTTCGAGCTGATTCTTAAGTACGACTTTGACTGAATCAAAGACGATTTTCAACGGATTAATGATTGATTTAAACGGAGCTTTTTATGCCGATTCTTCAGGGGAGTTACAACGGCTCTGTTATTTCAATTTTTTTTAATATCGCGAATCTAAAGGAGATTTTCATGGATCTATTTATGCAGAAGATTTTCTCAGATTTGAATATATATGTTCTATCTTGGAAACTTCAGATATATATATACACAGGAAAGTGTATGAAATATATAGATTGATCTTTTAACGAGCAAGAAACAGAGACTGTGTGAAGGCGTTCTTTTCTGGTGATCGAGAAGAATTGTAAAACCTTTATTACCGAAGGAAGATCTTGATAGCAGATTCACGTGTTCTACATCGACTATCTGTTGTGAATCTACTGCTGCTGAAGTTGTGAAGTTTCTTGTAATATCTATTGCAACTGGATCGACTCAGAACTGTTTTGATTACAAATCTTTATTTTCTGAAGACGACGATCTATCTACTGTCAATTGCTTTCTGTTGCAATTGTGAAGAACAACTGGAGAAGTGTTTTCTTTATCGAAACCCTTTTTATTTTTTAGTGATCAGCTTCTCATTCTAAGCTGTGTGGGTTCGTGTTTGAACCAGGAAGGCTGTGTTTGCCTGAAACTTGTAAAGGTGTCAACTGCCTGTACTCAGTTGTGAACAGGTCTGTGGAAACGAGGACCAGATAGTGAAAATCGCCAAGCTTGTGGATTTGAGTGTTGGTGGAGTTGACTAGGGGCCTTCTGTTCCCCGAACCACTATACATCCGTGTGTTCATGCTTTTACTTTTTCCGTTGCATATTTAATCGTGCTAAAGCATAGTGGACAGAATTTGTCTAAATTGAAGATATTGTAATAACTTTAAAAAGACACAATTCACCCCCCCTCTTGTGTGTAATCCGTAGATTCAGATCCAACAATATTTAAGACATATTTGATTATCATATAGGAATTTAATATTTCACAATTTTTTATATTAGATGTATATATAATAAATAATGGGTATAGATAGGGGTATACCTTATATAACCTTCCATTGAAGGTATGTACAATATGAATTTACAGTGATTCCGATAAAATTTCCACCGACTATAGTTAGGGATTTTATGAATAGTATTTATTTATTACCTATTAACATTTATTATATAGATTAATAATTACATACTCATTTATTTTAAGAGTATGTAAGAATAATATTTTAATTGAATGATTGCACTAAACACTTTCTTTATGGTGTAATTGAATGTCTGGTTCATAAAGGATGATTGTTTTCTACAAAAAAAAGTATACTTATTTTGATATATAATAACATGTGAGGGTATATTAGTGGATATAGCAATGATAGAGGTGATAATATAATGGTACAAAACCAACCACTATGATAATGATTCGTAATTTTTTTTATTATTCAGATACTGTTATAGTTTATTGAAATATTTCTAAAGATTATCAAACCCATTAACCATCTTAACATAGTAGGGGGTGTAGTTTTTATTGAAAAATGTACTTGAAGGTATATACAATTATCTTAATAAGTGGTTGGATACTAAAAATTTATGTATACTAGTCTAGAATGTTGATGGTTTGTTTATAGTCATGCTTCAATAAAGGGTTTTGGAAGTGTCCTTACACAAAAATGAAATGGTGATAACTTATTCCTCACAGGAATTTAAAAAACCAAGAGAAATATTATCTAAATCATTATCTTGTTATATAAGTGGTAATATTTTCATTTAATATTTGGTGTAATTATCTATATATTGAATCATGCTTAATATATACTCATCAGTAGATCATAAAGAAAGTATTCAGGAAAACATAGGTGAACAAACACCAAATGAGTATAATAGAGTCAGTAATGAACTATGAAAAGTCAATACATTACCATCCATGGAATGAAAAAATGGTGTATAATTATATTAGCATGATGGTTCATGTAACCATAACCCTAATGAGATTAAAATAGATCCAATACTAATGGATTTTTAATGTATAGATCCTGGAATCATAAAAAAAATAGAAGATGCACCACCATTACAAAATTACTGTTTAACCATGTATCTATTTGAAAATCAAGGAGGAACAGATTGTTGATATATATATATATATATATAAAGTTATAAAATATGATATAGATAATATTTTATTAAGATAGTGTGATATGATTTAGATCCTATATATGTGTCCCAACTATATTAGAACTAAATAATGATATTTTGGATGATTCAAATAGCATATCATTCACTATTAACCTAGGAAAAAAGTGTATATATCATAGAAAAAACAAATGGTGGGAAAACATGAAGAGGTAAATTTCATAGTATATATTTCAATGCTTCGAATTCTAGTAATTAATGGGTGAATGTCATAAATCAAAGGGGTTGATGTACCTACTACCTATACCAATATGTTAATAATAGAAAATCATCTTAAATTTCTTCTGTTGGATTCCCAAACTACTAAAGGACATAATAATAACTTGGTAATTGAATATCAACTTACATTTATACAATATTTATTTCTATTTGAGAAGATTTCACACTAGATCATCATCTAATGTTATCAGAATGGATTTGGTAAGACTACATAGAGTACCAAAATCAATTAAATCATATCAATATACTACAATCACATTAATATTTTGCAGAACACTTTAACTAGAATTAGATAAATATATTATAATTTACATATCTTTTCATACTCAATAATATTTTAAATATGATGTGTAATCCTAACCTCAAGTAGCTTGGGTCCAGTGCCTTACCTTATTACATTGGAATAAATACAAGATTCAAATATCAAAGGACCGAATAGTTTACTAGACATGGATAACTAGATTAAAAAAATTATATCCATACTATATTGGGAAAACAAAATAATGCATAAAGAAATTAAAAGATACGTATCCTTGAAACTCATTCCTAGAATTCATCTTTATATATAGGGGAAAGAAAACAAAATAGAGTGCCCAAATAATCAGTAATGGTTATGTAAATTGTAATATCTCATGAATCAACAATCATAATCAATAATCCAAGGTTTTTAACTTAAAACGCATGATATATAAATATATGGATATGTAATAATCAATATGGTAAGGTAAATAACTTAAACCCATGACATTTAATCAATGAACTGAGAATGAAATTTATCAATTGATAATTCCATCGAAAAAATACATTGAATAATAATAATATCAACTAAATTTTAAAATAATAAAATTTAAATATATTGTATTCCATGTTTCATTGGAACCTGGAAGCTTTACCATGAAGACCTTTCACAAGACTGTTTATGACACACTTGGTAGAAACCCATCTAATTTGGTGAACTGATTTGTCCCATGGGACTACCGATGCATCAAGATGATTAATTTAACTTGCCCATACCAATTTCATACATGTACATATCATTCATAATATATCAAATAAATAAATTTAACTCATAAAAAATGTTCCATATCAAATATCTGTATTGAGTAATGGACACAGATTTATCAATATTTTCCTAGTTAATCAGATAACATTGAAACTAAATACCATATGTAAAAATGGAATGTTATTTTTTAAATAATAATTTACATTATTTAGTAATATGGATATTGAATAGAAATTAAATTTACAATGAAAAAATATTACTATAATGATATTGTTTTCTGAGAAAGTTAACAATCAAAAAATAAAGTGAGATTATGTGTTAAATTTTTACCACATTATAATTTTTAAGTAAAATCACTTTGGATGAGATAAATAAAATGAAAACATAAAATTAAATTAATAATAAAGTATTAATAATATTCCATGTAAATGTGGAATCATATAAACCACATAATAGTGAATTGGTGTTTAATAACAAATAATTCTTAGTGGAATGTAAATTGAGAAGAAATCTCATACCGCACGATTTCATTTTTTCAAACTTTCTTCAAACTTTGATATAATAGTTTCAAATATGTTATTAACTTGTAAGAGAACCATATTAATATTTATAATATCATATATGATTCTTTTATTTCATATTATCACCTGTTTGTTAATAATATTTCATTATTTTTGTGGTTTCCGGTGTTAATTGCCATATTTTTACAGTATGTTTTGACTAGTTATTTTTTGTTCCTATTATTTAGATCATGATTTTATAATATCAAAAATGTATATAATGATTTAAATATCATATATATTTATTATTTATATATTTATATTAATTCATAAAATTTGGAAATAGAAAATGAAATACATCGTTCATGGAGCTGGTAGGTCGTACGTACACAAGAACTTTGTTTCCATTTTCTTGTTGCATTGAAAGTAAGAAAAGTAAATGATATATATATATATATTACCATTAAAGGAAAATTTTTAATTTATATATTAATTATTTTTAATAAAACTGTCCTTAATACATTCTATGTAAATCATGAACGAATCACATCGCTTCATTAGGTGGTAGTCTTCAGTACACATTAATGACGTTATCGTATTCCCAAAAAATAGAAAGTATAAAGTTATATTTTATATAATAATTATAAAATAATAAAAACACAATAAATATCCAAATCACCATATATAAATATTATTTCTATCATTATAACCAACTGTTATAGGTGGTAATGGAAAAAAATGACATTTGTTCGTGAGGAAGCAGTCCTTTATACACACGAACAATAATTTCTTAACGTATTTAATGTAAGTCCATGTGATTATAGGTTTTGAAATTAAAACAACAAAATATAAGTAAGTTTAATATTATTAGGTTATTATATAAGCATGATATAATAATAATTTACATAGGTAGAGAAATAAATATAATAAAAACACTTTTAGAATAAAATTACCTCATATTCGTTTACCCTCACTAGGTTTCAACTACTTCCATCCTAATTTGGAATTATTCTCATAATAAGTAATCTATTATTATGGGAGGTAATTCTAGGAGCGATTTAGTTAGGTATTGGATAAACCTATGTGTTTTGAATGGGTGAAGAGATTATGAGAGGGGTTGGCCTTTTATAAGTTGGGTGAGTGGAACCCTTTTAATTTTTGAAAAGGGAGAATTCAACCAAAAAATTTCAGATAAATTGGATCTAATAATTTATAAAAAAAATAAAAAAATATATATTGTATAAATATTTCCATTAAATTGGTTTTGTCCAAGTTTCTAGGTCATTTGTCCCCTTAAGATTAATGTTTATTCCTGTGGTAAACATGTTTTTCTCTTATTAACTGTAATATATTTTTAACAAATTTCACTAATAAAATTTTTATAAAATAACTTTTAACTTATTAGAAATTATAAATTATTTTTATTAAAAAAATTTAATCCATTTTTTAAAATTCAAACCATATAAGTGAAAAAAATAATTTAAAGTTAATCCCGCATACATAATGAGAAATAGGGTTTTTAAATGAAAATGTTCAAATGTTTACAATGTTTATATGTATATATTCAATATAAAAAATATCACAATAAACTAAATTGGAATAATATGTGTATAATTGATCTAATTTTACATTAAAAAAAGTTTTAAATACAATATAAAATTATAAATTATTCAGATAAAAAGTTAGTTATCAATTAAGATCTAGTATTTTTCACAATTTATTAAAAAATAAAACTACATAGAAAAAATACCAAAAAGTCACCCTAATAAAAGTTTGACGTTTTTTTAAATAACTTTATTTTTTATAATAAAATTTATAAAAGTGTCAAATTTTTGTTTCTAAAAAATTGTTCCATTAAAAGGCAGAAAAACAAACGTTAAAAATTATTGTTTTCTTGTGTAAAATTGGATTTTTTATTATCCTATGCCTATAAAGTCTATCATGTAGCATCTTAACCCTCATAATTTTCTTGAAAAATGGGAAGGAAATTAATTTTTCTTATGTAACATCCCTGATGGTCCAAAGGCTGTCAATAAATGTTGAGGGCTTCAATACAATTGGGGGACGATTTTCCCTTTGAAAATGAAACAACCAAACCCAACACACCTTAAAAAATAAATTATTAATTATTAATTATAACAACATAAAAAATACAATTGATATCAAATCAAATAACAAAAATGTACCATAGTGGAAGACTATAACCATCAAAGTACACATCCGAAGACAAAACCAATAAAATGAGAAGACTCAAAAGACATAACTCCATATCTCCAAACATGATCCATGCTGCAACTCAAAAAAACATCCCAAGTATCATGATGAACTAAATAAGTGTGATAAATTACCTTTTTCCTATGTATCTATGAACAATATCTATAAAATAACCAAAGTCCTAAAGTAGGGGTGAGTAATGAAACTCTGTGGGTTTTCCCCAAATTACTTCCATACTCGCACAACTATGATAAAACATTTTAGAAAATTTATATTAAAATTTTTATATAAAATAGTTTAAAATAGATTAAATCATAAAATAAAAAAAATCATACCAAAAAAGAATTTCCAATACAATCCATTTTCCAAGTAATGTAACCAAACAAGACTCAAAACCATTTCTTAAGTTCCACTTTAGAATAACTATTTCCATTCCAAATATCCACACACCCAACAATGCATGGAAACTATATCACCCTATACTCATGATTGGTGAGTATTACTTTCACTAATAAATCACTTAATGAACTAATAATAATTGGGGGAAATCACTGACCCATATCCATCTAGATAATTATTGGGGAGACTTATTTCCCTTATCTATACACAATTCACATGAACACACACAACCATTATTCTAAAACCCAAAGACAAAACAACCATTTCAACTATTTCAATAAAACCATAATTTTAATGAAAATTATTCGTAAAAACCAATTAAATACATTTCAAAAAAACCATCATTTTATTGATTACGATTAAATTAATCCATTTACCAAAAAATCCAGTATGGTCACATTTTAAAATCAACATTTAAAAATAAATAGAAAAAACAACTTCACACCACCACTTTCCTCAATTCAATAATTTTACCAAAATTCGCATCCCATTAGAAAAAAGGGATTCTAATATTATTTGAAAAATAATTTCACAAACAAATTAAACCAAAATAATCACTTTGAAACAAATCCATTACATTCTAAATAGAGGATTCAGGAGTGAATCCACCTACCTTGTAATTTATGATAAACATGAAGAATGACACAAAAACATCCATGAAACCAGGTTGAATCTCTAAAAACCCACAATAGATATCATCCCCTATCATTAATAAGGCCAAATATAACCATGATTGTAATAAAATAGCTATGATGTATCCATAGCAAACTATATCTATGAAGCATATTGAGAGGGAGAGGTAGATCTAAGAAAAACCACCGAAAACTACTATAAATGAGGACTTACCATGAGAATATGGATGAAATGCATAAATATAAGCCTTTGGATCTCATCTAGATTGATGGAATAATCCTCTAATTCATTTTGGAGGATAAAATATTATGTTAGGGACGTTTTGGGGGAAATTTAAGGTTAAAACATAACCCCAACACATATACACAATTTTAGGATCTAGTTATTAAACCATACACAGTTAGTCACATGGTTATGAAAACTATAAGATAACCATGCCCTAGGCTTTACCTTAAGGAACACCTCACATGGTTGGACCTCATGGTTGGTCGACATGTTTTGACAATCTATGGGCCAACTGATCCAAATATCACTATCTGAAATTACAAGGTTTCTACTGGATGTCCATATGATTTGGGAAAACTGTGAACCAAACTATGAAACAACCTATTAGCACATGTCTCATTGTGCATAGTATCATGTAGGAGTTTCATGGTTATCATGAATTGGGCACCAACTGTTTACCATTATAAAATCCACAAAACATTCCAAAATTCCTCCTAACTCTCTAAAACATTTCCCATATACTTTATAAACTAATATGCATAAAATAAGGGTTACTTATTTGAAAATGGGGTGCTAAATTCCCCCCATAATTAGCCTTCTCATCCCTATAATATTGAAAACCATGTTTTTTATGAATTTTTTCTTTCCATTTCTCTTTCATTTCCTTCTCCCATTCCCATATCTCTTCTTAGATCTGACCATGCTGCCACAAAACCTGAAATAGACCGATTTTGTATCCACAAAACACTTTTCATTTTCCTATCGGAAATAAATATCATAATGTTCAATAATAAAGCATCATGGTGTAGGTCAATGTGATTGCATAAAATCACATGTTCTGGATCAGACTGACACTTTTTCTACTAAGATACTTGAAACACATTATTCACCACATTGAACTATGATGGAAATGCCAAATAATATGCCACCTCACAAACTCATTCAAGTATATCAAAAGGTCATATGTATCAAGGAGATATCAATCCCTACATTCCAAAAACAATTATGCCCAATCCATGGAGAGATTATCAATAATACATGATCACTCCCCAAGAATTAAAATGTACATCGATTATGATATTAATATAATTTATTGCGGCTTTATGTTGTCTGCATCCATTTCCAGGTAAACTGAATCTACGTCTTAGTTTCATAGACAAGGATCAGTCTATCTAGTGAAGTATCACCTATTTCCACACAAAAAAGTTGATAAAGACAATTATTTCCATAAAATGATTCAAAATAATACATCTTTATTGAGGGTTTATAACTATTTTTATACATGATCTCTACTAACAGTACATGCTCATCCCACGAGCCACAAAAATCCATTACACAGGCCTGCAACATGTCATCCAAATTTTAGATCATCCTTTCAGATTTCCAATCCATATTAGGCTAATAAGAAATACTCATCGTCAACTGACTTCTGAGGTATTTCAATAAGGATTTAAATAAATGAGACATAAACCATGAATCTTTGTAAAATACTATTGAAACATGTATATGAAATCATGCATCATTGAGCACACACAATTTTAAATTTATAGAATATATTTACAATCTAGTACAGTTGTAATTGAATTTTGAACCATAGTAAAGGACTAAATTTGTCCATAAGACCGAAAATAAAACAAAACAAAACAAATAAAATATTGAAACAACCCAAGAAAAAAAGAAGCTATATAAGATGGTGGTAATGATGGTGACATAATAGTTTAGTGATTGAAGATGTGTGTGTGAAAATGATTGTGAATGTGTGTGTATACAGGTAAAATAAAAAGAAAAAAGCAATAAAAGAAGCAATAATGATGTGCAAACAATCAATATTATGGTGGGGGGAAATTGGGTGGCCATTTCCTAAACAGATTTTCCCTTATTCAAGCATTAAATTGAGTCATCTGGAATTGATGAAAAGTGGTTGAAAATATTTTTACCCTATGTGGTAATTTCCTAATGATCTCACATTACTTTTTCTCTCCATCACCTATATATCCTCTTATATTATAGTAATGACTATTGTATTCATTATTTATTATATTCTCTCAGTCAATAATCCTCTTAAACTCTTCAACCATAACTTTTTGAGTCTATTCCCCATTTCAAAATACTTCCATTGAAATTTGTAGGTAAAAATATTCACTATAAATTTATCTAAATACTATAGTTTTTTAGACTTAGATGTTTAATTTAGCTTGTGGTGCAGCTATATCTGGGTAATGTAGTATAACCTTCTACTTCATTATATGATTTATTTTAGATGAATCTCAACTCATTCTCATATTCATTTTCTAAAAGAAGAAAAAATATTTGTGGTATTTTATTCCACTAAAACACTAAAAATTTATCATTAGATTTATCCCTAATTATAGGTTTCACAATATCTTATATTCTTATTTTAAGTCTCTTTATTTTTATAGAAACTTATCCCATTTAGATATTATATTTTTCATTCTACTAGCATGATTCATGACACATTTGTTATTATATAAAAAATGATGAATATCTCAAATATTTATTGATTTATTCTTCATTTATAGATTAATTAAACCAGAAATAACCTTGCTCAAACATATCCTAGGTATGATCTTCCCTACATTAACTTGAATATTCCCTTCGAATAATATTATATCTTGTGTCAAATTTAATTTATAATTTTTTGATCCATAAAAAATAGTCCATGAATCATCCTAATAAATTATTTATTTAGATATTAAATCTATAAATTTAATTTTCATAAAAGTATAAATATAAAAATTTCATTATTTATATGTAATATTTTCAACATGAAAAAATTATAAAAAAGCTTTTATAAGTCATGTAATTTTATTAATTTTTTAATTATGTTAAATTAATTTCATGAAATTTGAAGAATTTCCATTTTTTATGAATTATGAAGCCATATGAATTTCATGAATTTAAAAACTCAGTTGCCTCAATTTCATACACTAGTTCTCCAAAATACAAACAGATATCTTCTAAAGACATATGCTAAATTAATACAATCTATATAAAGTCAATCATTTTACCAAGAGGTCTTACGATATTCTCAATTTTATAAGACTTTATAACCCATATGGTCTTCCCATCAACAAATTCGTAAGAAATTATTGTTAGATTTATACACTACAAAAATTCATATGAAATGATTTCCAAAGTCATATGATGGGAATTGTGTAAATTTGTCAAATCTGTATAGTATTTCGTTACTTTATCAACTCAAACAGAAATCACTTCTCCTCATCTTGAGAAATTAAAAACACCTATGGGAAATTATCATAAATTCATAAAACTTCTTATGTTCATTAAAAAGAATAGTAGAATATGAACTACTCATGTATTCACAGTTCAATGTACATCTACTTACTGTATACTTGACCATCACTACGACCTATTCACATAGTTTAATCAATATGTTGTTATAAAAAATTTGAGTGTCCATAAATTGAAACACATGAGATCGATTCTCCTTAATTTCATCTAGATTTTGACGTTCAACAATCGATGTATAGTCTCCCATTGATTACTAATTAAATTACTCTTCCCTAAAATATTATAGATTATACTGGATCACATCCATCATCACTTTTTACTTTATATATTAAGGATCAACAAAAACAATAATCCATTTTATAAGGCTTCATAACAAGGGGATAACTCATTATCCCTTTTCAAAACAATTTTTAGGTACCACCTTCATCAACTTTAGTGGGTGGATTCTCACTCCATCACCCAATCCTCTATTCTGATTGAAAATATGTATATGGTCATGATTCATTGAAAAAAAAATCTCCCACCAAATATAACTTCATCATACATTTAATATAGTAACACTAAAAAAGTTATTACCATGGTAACCGCTAATATATGGTATCCATTATGAAGGTGTTGAATATGATAGATTTGAATAACGATACATTTAAAATACCTTGAACCGTGATGTAGTTCATAAAAATTTTTTATGTTATCTTGAATGAATCACATTATAGAAATTTTACAAAATAATGTGATTGTGTAAGACTACAATTATCATTATAATTACCATAGTTGGGTATATAATTCCATGATGTAGTTTGGGGATCATTTATAAAAATTTATTTATCATCCAACAAGAAAAATAAAATTTCACTGAATCATTTTCAATTAGTATATGAGTGAAACCTTTTCTATTTTTTCCAAAAAAATAACCTAAACTCCAAATATAATTTTGATATCAAACCCCCCTCCCTTGGTTTTGTAAAAAATACCATATTCTGGGAAACACCGATTTTGTAGAAATTCCAATTTATCAAGTTATTAAATAAACATGATGAATAAATTGGATGATTTTAAAACTAAACAACATCCAATCTATCTAATTCCTTATAAGATAAAATTCTCATAAGAAACATTTCTAAAAAATAATTTCATTATAAATATTGAAACATAATTTATTAATTTTAAAAAATTTATTTTTATATTATCTGCAAATATTTTATAAAATTATATTTTATTTTATCTTTTACTTATCATAATTATTAACTTTAAGATCTTGCCAAATTACCACAATAAAATGAATATTTTATTCAAGATGGATAGAATGAGGTCCAGAAAGGCACAACAAGAAGATAAAGCAGTTCAAGGGGGTCTATAATAATGGATAATGAGGTAATCACCTCTCACAATGTTGACACACTCAATGGGAAGAGAACCCATACTGGAAAAGGTGTGTAAAGAATTCCTCTGGTCAACTTTAGAGGTGAGGTTTCCAGCTTATTGAGTCCCATCATGCCATGTATGAAGAATATCTACCCAATCAATGATGATAGTGTTACACTTCCTAATGTGGTAGATAATTTTCCATGGGATGGTGATATGACCCTTTTGATACTCATGAAGAATAAGTAAATTAGTCTCAATAGACTCTTAAGAAATGTGCTTACATCTAGATAACTATAATCCTTAAAGCATGGAATATACCTCCTCCCTAAGAGAGCTTCCTATCCAAAAAGTAGCAGAGAACTTCAACTCTACAGACCCCTTATTATCCCAAACTAAGCCTCCCCCTCTCATTTCCCCGGATTGACAACATCCATCGATATTGAGTTTGAATTCGTTATTTGGAGGATAAAAGTATACATAGTGACCTTGTGGAGGAGGACTTATGTTGCAATTATCATTATTTCTAATTACTATGAGAGGTATGAGGGATGAATAATTCTCCCATTATTTGAGAAAAATATCCATATCTTACACAAAACATCTGGTTCTTTTAATCAACACACATATCAAGCTTTTAATACTTTCTGAGCATTCTTTATTCCCCATACTCCAAATTCACCAGTACCCAGCAGAAAATATGATGGTTGTTGCCTTCATTTTTTTATAATTATTCATTGTATAATAAGACCACTACTCCAAGAACTCACTAATGTTGGAGGAATTCATCTCTACGCCCATGAAAATTCCAACAAACCACCAGATCAGATTCTCCCATTCAAGGATTTTTTTAATATTTTTTATGCAAAATAAAATTAAAAAGCATAGGGTAATTATTTTTTAAAAATATGCCTTAAAGGAAGCATCATCGATACCGCCTTCCCTCCACCTCACTGCTTTTGGGCTGGATCGATGACATTCTAAAGGCAATAGGGGGTGACGCCTTTCCCTCAACTCCCTATAAAAGGGAACGCCCCCCCCCCCCCACACACACACACCCACCCCCCCCCCACCCCCACCCTTCTTCTCCTCACTTCCATTTTCCCCCATCTCTCCCCATTCCACTGGTTATATCTCTAAAAAACTACTTTTCAGTGTGGTGGAGTCGGTGGTCTAATAGAAGGCCTGGTTTTTTGCAAAGCATAATTTATAGGTATTTCTTATTTAATTTAGTTGTATTTATTTATTTAATTGAATTTTGTTAGTTCTAAATATTTCATTTTTTAAGTAGTTTAGTTAGTTCAAAATATTTTGTTTATTAATTTGTTTAATTATTTATATATAGTTTGAAATAATAATAATAATAATTAGTAATTATTAAGTATAGATTAAGTATAGATTAAGTATAGAATATCTTAGGATTAAGTATTGTGAAATTTTGATAGCATAAATATTATGTGGTTATCTAAGAAATCAACTCCCTGTCTGGATACAAACAAGAAGATGTGGCTCTGTCACAGATGTACCTAGAGTTAAAAACCAAAAACACCACGTTGAAATAGACTCAAACGGGAACTGGTGCATGAAAACGGGCCTTACTGCACTCCTGGTTTGACACTCCTAGGGGATATTCTTAAGATGATTCATATTTTCTTTATAAACTACTAAAATACATATGAAAATAAAAATCAAATCAATATATTTATCAATGATAAAATGATAATTATGATGATATAGAATGAAATTTACAAAGACCAAGGAATTAAATAATGATAGTCATTATTAGCAATTTAATTATTTTTAGTCAGTTTTAAAGGTGTTATTTATTAAGTAGTTTAATTAGATATATATAGTTTATAAATAATACTTATTATTAGTAATGATTAATTATAGATTAATTAATGATTAACTTAAGATTAGAAATGAATACATAAGATTAGTTAATTATAATTAACTAATGAATATCATATAATTAATGATTAAAGAATAAATAATTAAACATTAACTTAATGATGATTAACTAGTGATTAAAGAATTATTGATTAATTGAAATTTTACTAAGAAACATTAATATCATTATTTTGGATATAACAAAATGTTTTAAAATTTTAGTATCATAAAGATTATTTAGTTTAGAAATAATATTTTTTATTAATAATGATTAATTATATCTTAATTACTGAATAACTTATGATGAAAAGATGAATACATGTAAGGATTAGCTAATAATACTTATCATTGATAAAATGGAAATTCTGATTATGTAAAATAAAATATAGAAGAACAAACACATGAATGTTTTACAACATACAAGAAATACCTTGACATTTTTCAATTAAACATGGTTTGGGTGAGATGATCTTGACATTGGAAGTGAGAAAAAATCTAGTTTATTTTTATTTGGTGGCTAAATGAAATAATATATAGATATGTAATTAATAAGTTAAGTACATACTTGTATAATATGTTATTAAGATATCAAATAAAAATCATTTGGGTTTTACCTCACATCCGAAGTTAGGCTCATATCATCCAAACCATGTTTTACTGAAAAATGTTTGTAATTATTGTATGTTGTAAACCATTCATGTGTTATTTTATGTGTTTTTTCTTCTCTGTTATATAGTTATTGATGAATGATTAACTAATAAATAACATATTAATATCATAGTAATGATTAATTAGTTATTAATGAATGATTAACTTATTAAAAAATATACCAGGAAACATTAGAATCATAGTTTAAGATATAAGAAAATGTTTTAAAATTTTTGTATCATAAATATTATATAGTTTATAAATAATAGTTATTATTAGAAAATTATTAATTATAGATAAATTAATTAATAACATAGGATTACAAAATAAATCCATATAACGATTAGTTAATGATACTTATGATCATATAAAGTGAAATGAAGAAGAATTAAAAGATTATATAACACGTGAATTCTTTACAACATACACGAAATACCTTGAAATTTTTCAATATAATGTGGTTTGGATGAGATGAGTCTCACTTCATACATGAGGTAAAATCCAGCTTGTTTTTAATTAGTAGCTTAATAACATCTTCAAAGGATATGCACTTCACTTTTCAACTTTCAAAAGTATTTTTCATTCTAATGACATCTAAGTTGACAAATAAGATATTTCATTAGAAGGTTGAAAGATTTTGAATGTCAAAAGTGAAGTACATATCATTCAAATATGTTATTGAGCTTCCAATTAAAAATAAACTACATTTTACCTCATATTTGAACTGAGACTCATCTCATCCAAACCCCCTTTTATTAAAAAATTGCAATGATTGTATTGTATGTTATAAAGAATTCATGTGTAATTTAATGTGTTTTTTCTTCTTCATTTCACATTATATGATCAGAACTGTCATTTTATCAATAATAAATAAACTAATTCTATGTACCCTCCTCTTTTTACAATAGTTTCCAAAACATTATGTGACTTATATTCTAATAAACTTAAATATAATGAAACATTACTAGCATATTTTTTGGTATAAAAAGGCATCCAAAAATTACATTCTAATAAATATTATATGGTCAACCATCACTGTTAGTATTTGTTACACAATCATAACTTTGATAATGATAAAATTTTCGATGTAGAGAGTCATGTTTTCCTGTGTGTACTGCTATGGGGAGGTTATTCGAACTGATCAAGGAGCTTCATATATTACACAACCAATAATAGTGGTTAGTACAGCTCATTGTGTAACCCTAAGTGACCTTCAAGACAGAATTCGTGGTTCCTTAAATCCGAGACTCGGTTAAGAGATCAAGTCTTTGAGATATAAACATTTTCATTTCCAGACAACACTGTGGAATCTAGGTTTTCCATTGGTTTCCGATGCACAATGAGTCCAAGCAATAAATTTATTTTCCCTAAAGACAGATAGTATCAAGATAGTGTTATATATTGATGTTTCTATTATACAACACAATTTCCAGTTGTATGAAGATATAGACTTACAAGAGTGGTTGAAGATAGTTCGCTCCATGAAATTAAGCCTATTCCAAATGATACAGAAGAGGACAACCTAGATGATCTCCCAAATATACATGTCAAACTGAATTTTGATGAGGAATTTCGTAATGACAGAAGAGATGGTGACAACAGTTCTGATGAGGAGGGACTAGTGGAAGTTAGGGATGAGGTTTTGTGAAATGCATTAGTTGTACAACAGCCTTGATCTACAATAAATAATCCACCAATATTTACATCTTGGTCAAAAGAAATTACACGTGTTCCTGAATTTGAAAATAATGTTCTCACACTAGAATCGTAGTTTCCTAGAGTTGTATCAGATTGGTTTAGTGAGCTGGAAAAAACCATATATGTTGGAAGAAATTTTCCAAGTAAAGATGAATTAAAAAGCATGCTAAAGAGATTTTACATTGAGAGGCACTACAAATATATAGTTCAGGAATCATGACATAGTAAACATCTCATATGGTGTGAAAATTATGGGGAATATTTTATATTTTTCATAAGGGTAATTCTAAACATTGCATTTGGAGGTTGGAGAATCTCGAGGATTGAGGCAGCTCAAAATTGCATTCATCTAAACCTAACACAAGATCATATATCATTGGATAAAGAATTTGTGTCATCCATTGTTTTTGATATGATTAGGAAATTCCAAGATGTTTTGACAGCCCGTGTGCATGAGAGGATACAATAGACATTAGGTTATAATATTTCTTATAATAAGTCATGGATGGAGAAACAGAAGGCAATTGTGAAGTTCTACGGTGATTGGGATGACTCATATCAGGTGTTTCTGCAATTTTTAGCCATACTGAGGCATCATAACCAAGTTTTCTTCCATGTAGATGCAAACGAACATGTGTCTCATGATAACTGACTTGAACCTTCTCGAGTTTAATTTCATCAGTTGTTCGGGGAATTCCACCCCTGTATCTCCGCATTTCTTTTTAGAAAATAGTTTATTCATATTGATGGAATGTTTCTATATAGAAAATACAAGGATGTATTGTTGATTTCGGAAACCCGATATAGAAACCGTTCACCTCTTCCACTTGGATTTTCCATTTTAGAGAAATAAAACTATGAATCATGGAGTTGGTTTTTGGCACGTATCAGCAACCATTCCACCAACATTCAGGATGTTTGTTTGATATCTAATCAGAATAAAGAAATTAATTAGGAAATCAATGTAGGTTCTAATACATGTATATTCCCAAATGCTCATCATCAGTTATTCATTAGACACATTTCTTGAAACATGCATAAAAATTTCACAAAGAACCGTTGAATAAGGCAATCACGAGGCTTGGTACGCATTGTCTTTGTTATTTTTTACTATTTAAACCTAATGATAAAATTAATTTATGTGAAAAATCATCTATTCTATATAACATATGAGTCGGATCAACATCTATATGAAGAACTTTTCAAAAAAATATTATAGGCTAATCAAGAAGTTTATGATTATATAATGCAGATTCCAAAATAAAAATGGATATTGGAATATGATTGGGGGAACAGGTATAGAAACATGACCACAAACATTATGGAGTGCATCAATGGTGTCTTCAAAGGGTTTTTTAAGTTACCTATAACTTCCCTTGTTCTGAAGACATTATATCATTTCATGAATTACTTTTTAGATAGACAGAAACTAGAATCATACGAAATACAGTAGGGGATAAGGTACAGAAGACACTTACAAATAAATATTGAAAATAATATTGAATAATCTTCAGGTTATCATGTCTTCCTTTTCGATGAGAAGACTCTCAATTTGAAGTTCAAGAGCATTCGAACCCCATATCAAATATCATTGGTGAAAAAATTGTGTTATTAGTGTAAACGAGGCAATGTCAATGTTGAAACTGTCAAGACTTACTTTTTTCAAGCACACACACCATCGCAGCATGTGCCTCTATGAACATATCATGGGATTTATATGTTGATCCAGTGTATCAGATGGAAACCATTGAAAACTGTTATGCTGCACCATGGATGCCTATTGGGGAGTTTCTCTATTTCCTAATGCCCGAAGGCGAGTCGATAGTGATACCTTACATCAATCAATTGCATCCCCATGGGATAAAGAAGGCCAGCAGCATGTGGAATGAGATGGACTGGCCTCATGAACAAGGTAAGATTTTGAGATTCACCTTACTTCATCAAGAATTTCATAACCAGAAATTATTCCCTAGAATTGTTGGGTCGAGTTCACACCTTTATCCACAATTATGTATTGTCTTCATTATGATATTCTCATATTATAACTTATTTGTTGTTATCTCTTATTTTTACATCAGTTTTCTAAAACTGAAATCCTAAAAGTAGAAAACTAAACCCAAAAACATCTTTCATATACCATAATCTCAATATTATAATCCCTAGACCTTAAAACTGAAACTATAACCCTAAAATCATAAACATAAACCCTAAATCCTTACAAAAAATCCAAAAACCTATACCCATAACTCAATATCTAAAACCCTAATCTCTAAACCCTAAAACCTAATAGTTGAACTGTAAAGCCAAAAATTTCTTCCCTTTACCTCATTTTTCATAACATTATGTAACTACTATTCTAATAAACTATTATATAAAGAAATATTAGTATCATATATTATGGTATAAGAAGATGTTATAAAATTTCAGTATAATAAAGATTATATGATCAACCATCTTTGTAAATATTAGTTACACTATCAGAATCATGATCAAAAAACATTTTTGACATACAGAGTTAGGTTTTAGCTATGTGTATTACTACGGGGAGGGTATACAAGCTGATAAAGGATCTTGTTGTAGTACCCAACCAATAATAGAGGTTAGTAAAACTAATAATATAACACTAACTAAACTTCAAGAAACAATTTGTGGGGAATTAACCACGACTTAGGATGAATAATGACAATGATGGTGATGATGGAATGAGTTTACGTCATCACAGTCGTCGTTGTCACCATTCTTCCTACATCGTGGTTTATTTCCCACAAATTCTTTCTTGATGTTCACTTAGTGTTACAGAATGACCTTTACATGTGAGAAAATAATCATGAAACATACCATCATGTGGACAGTCATACATAAATTAAAAAGAACACCATTTTCAAATAAACATCTATATAACAAAGATAAGTTGTTTATATATATAAATATATAAAACCATATATTAAAAAACACATTTTTCTAGGTAAATTCATATCTTAACATCACATTAGTAATATTTTTTGAAAAACACAAAGACTTTCCCCTTTATTTTGGTAAAAAAACTTCATTAAACAATGTAAATAAAAATGGCATGTCTTTTATTCTACAAGTCATAAAATTCTGCTGACCATAACGTTATATTTAAATTTTACACTTACGACTCATTTCATTTGTTTTATATACAGATGGATGATACTATACTACTCACTTAGTAGGATAGCCATATTTCTTAGACAATGGTGAGGATCGATCGATCAGGGTGTTTCGAACGCACCATTCCCATCACAGGGAGTCTCCACATGCTATAAGACCATACTTGCACCATGCTGGATTCTCTGGCATTGTCATATCAGATTTCATATTTTTCGACAATCACCTGCTTGTTGTCCTTATAGAGAGGTGGAGACCAGAGATACAGACATTCTTCCTGCCTGAGGGAGAGATGACCATCACCCTCTAGGTCGTTACAGTGATTTTTGGTCTTCTTATCCAGGGGAGTCGTTATTAGACCCACTTATGCATAATGACTTGACCTAGCTCAGCAATTGTTAGGTGTCGATATTTTTTCCAATCATAGGTCTACAGATGGAGCATCGATATTTAAGCCTTGGTTAGAGATGCATATTTCACATTTACCTAATTATGATGACGAGCAGACTATCATGCATTATGCCAATGCATATATATTATGGATCATTGAAGGGACCATGTGTACTCATCACTTAGGGATGCACATGCACATGATGTATCTACCCCTACTAGAGGACTTTTATTGGGCCAAGACGTATAGTTGGGGATCAGTATTCTTGGCATACACATACAGAGAATTATGCAGGGTATCCCATAGAGACCGCACAAGTCTGAGGAGATGCGTCATTTTTATTAATATGTGGGCATGGGATCACATCCCTACAATCTGCCTTGAGCTTGCTGGTCCCCCGATTGAGGTGGTGGTGTTGCATGACACTCTGCAAGGACAGTAGTATTATCAATCATTTCTATTAGTTTCTATTTCTACTTGGATTTATTGACTTTAATTTCTCATTATTTGTCACTATCGATATTGAATTTTATAGGTGGTTTCAGAGACAGAATTCCCATGCAGTTCTAAGACACCATTTGGGCATATATCAGCTCTAGTTGGACCGTATCATACCTGAATAGGTATGTATATAAAATCTATCACTGTCTAAAAAAATTAAAAATAGCATCAATTTTGGTTTTTAGTAAGGAGATTTTTTCACAAAGGTCACATGTCATTTAAGATTTCATGGCTTCCATACAGGACTATTATGGACCAGTTTCTACCATACTGCATTGTTGGTCTTGAGGATGTTATGGTGGTAGTGACCCTCATTCACTTCCATGTTCTTGAGTGGCAGCATCTTGATAGAGTCATGCGCCAGTTTTTCGGTGCTCAGCCGATTCCATTGCCGCCGAGATAGACAGAGAAGCTTCATGAGGTGAAGTTGACAGGGAGGCAGGATGAGGACTAGTGTCGAGTACATGCCCACTTTCTCGACTGCTGGCGTAGACGTTCAGAGTTTCATATCCAAGGTGTACCTAAGAATCGTTTCTTTATTTCATAGCAGGTTGAGCCAGAGCCATGGTATAGACTGAAGTCTATACTGTATCTTACCCGAAACAGAAGAGAGATTCATAAGATTGTAAGTCAATAAATTTCAATTAGGTTGTTTATTGAACTTTTTTCAAATTCATTTTGAATAATGTCATAGGGAAGTCACTCAAAGCATCCTATTCGCATGAGTGGTGAAGAGGAGGAGGGGGTCTTTAGCCCAGAATCTATCCATGCTGAAGCGTTTGAGTTGAGGTCATCTTATCATGGACTTTCCGAGAGAATCTTTGAGCGTCCAGCCTAGAGAGAGGAGGTTCATGCCCTAGAGGAACATCCTGTAGCAGTTGCTGGTGATGAGAAGCCACGACGATGACGATGTAGACAATGTTGTGATACATGTGAGGCCTCACCTGTACCATTGGCAGAGGTCAGCCATCTAGTATTCCAGCCTCAGCTGATTCAGGATGTGCCTTATGTGTCATGGGATCTGTCTTTCTTGACAGTATATCCATAGTTCTCTCCATATCAGTGTTCAGATCCATCGTATCATTGGGTTCTAGATCAATAATAGCCTCGGGGCCTAGATCCATCGCAACATTGGGGTATAACTTTATCATTATAAGGCCCCAGCCTTAAACCTTACTTAATCTTGAGTTAATACAAGATTACACATTGAGGATCTTTTCAGGTTTAGAGTTTTAGAGAATTAGATCATAAACTTGCATTACATTCCACATTTAAACAAAGTGGTTACATAAAAGATAGTATTCATTTTTTCCCATCAACGGAAGCATATTTAAAATAAACCATAGATTCTTTATTGACACTTCCTTGACACTATCATCATATCATGTACCTTTCCCTTGACCTGTGAAAAACATTTCAAAAACTTGGGATGAGCATAAAAAGTTCAGTAAGGGATATAAAAATATATGGAAAGGAAACATGAGTACATGTACACATAAGAATCAACGAAATCATAATTTACTCATAAAACATAAGCACTTTAACATACCTAATCAAATCATGAATAAATCATAGAAATCATAAGACATAAAGGTAACTTGAGGCATTCATAACATTCTTATGTAGGGAGTAACCCTCTTGGATACATTTGGAATACCCACCACAGTATATTCCCTAAATCTCTTTGGCGAAACCTTAACGTTTCACTCCTTTGCGTTAACCAATGCATTGGAGAGATATATCAGGCTTACCCACCCTTAGTTTATCACGGAACCACCTGTCTTCATAACAATGCCCAAGAACCATAACATAATCTTATCACATAAAACATGCATAAAGGAAACTTAACATTTCCACCTTTCAATAACAAGATATCAATACAACACATTGATATAAAAACACTTTGAAAACCATTTTCAATACCAAAATAAAAGAAAAGTAAAACATGGTATTTATTTTTCTTTTAAAAAGAAGGTATGTCTTGTAGAGGAAGCTGAAACTCAAATAATGGCCACGGCGGCGGAGAAGTCGTTGTCGCCGCATACGTACGACAAAAAAAATATTCCTTTTGTCGTTTAGTAAAACGCTTCGTATAAAAAATATTCCTTTTGAATAAGCATAAAAGTCAAAGGGTTTTATACACCGTATAAAATAAAGTTGTGTATAAAACAAAATATGCCTCAATGAAAGGAGATTGAGACGGATTCCCATACAAAGACGGTATCCTTGGTTTAAGGATAAATCAATTACATAATTATGTGTGACAAACGAATACACCAAATATAAGTGGATATTAAGTATAAAACAATCATAGGTTATTCACACATTCATAGAACGACATATTCAAGTAGTACAAGTTTATCCCAAAGAATAAAATTTAGGTTAAGAAGTTCCCTTGAAAAAATTTGACAGCCTAACGGCGTCACTACAAAATTCAGAAAATGAGTTGATGAGAGATAAAAAGGGTATCTCATCACATGGACATAAAATTTAAATCAATAAGGATATAGAAGAACATATCCCAACATAATAGTATGTGAATTAAAAGACATAACACAAGAATTCTTTTAAAAAGAGGAGGGTGAAAGGTTCCCTTACCGACATGGGTATCTTTCGAAACATACACCCCGTGAAAGAAGGGCAATAAAAAATTGATGTAAATACTCATAAGTGAAAGTATATTACTCAATGAGTAAAATAATTGGTAGTACATACACCACTCAAAGGAAATTGTGGAAAATGTAGCATAAATCTCACGGGAATAAAAGTGAGATGAAAAATACCTTACGAAAATTCGGCAGCCTAACGGCGCCACTTAAAACTTACAAAAATGGATTGATGAGGTCAAATAGGGTCTCTCATCATATTAAAATAAAGTTTACAGAAATAGAAATATAAAATAACATCCCCCAACATAACAAAGAGGAGCTTAAAAGAAGTGATATAAAGTAGAGTACTTAAAAAGAATGAGAGAGGTTAGATCTCTTATGAAAATTCAGCAGCCTAATGGCGCCACTTAAAACTTCCAAAATGGATTGATGAGAGAGAATAGGGTCTCTCATCATATGAACATAAAAATTACAGTAAGATTAATATAAAATAACATCCCCATAACAAGAAATGTGAGCTTTAAAAGGAATGACATAAAAGAGCGTACTTAAAAAGAAAGAGAGGAGTAGGATCCCTTACCTCAAGTCCGACTTGTCTTGTTCATTTCTTTATATTCCTGAATAATAAACTTTGGTCAATTTATAATTTCTTAAGGACCTCATATAAAGATTATTATTCAGTTCATATCACATATTTTAATGTTATAATAATTGGTTAATAATATGAGTTCATATCAGACGTTTTTGTCGATGTTTGGTACATGAGTCAAAAATGAACTTGTTTGAAAAATGATTGCCCGTGTAGTTATAAGTAAATAATTTACAGAATAGTATTAATGATTAAAATATCATATATATCCAGTACATATTCATTTTATACTATTCCATATCATTTGGAGATAAAAAACGAAAAGCACCGTTCATGGAGACGGTAGGCCGTACGTATGCATGAACGCTACTTTCATATTTTCTTTGTCATATTAATGGAATTAAAAATAAATGATATATATATATTATAATTACAGTATAATATATATTTTATATATGTCACATATGTTCATTAATTTCATTCTTTATACATTCCATGTATTGCATGTACGAGTCACATCACTTGAGGGGGAGGTAGTCCACACTTCCTCATATGAAATTATCGCATTTGCACAACATGAAAAGAATAAAGGTAAGGTTTAAATATATAATACAGAAGCATATAGTAAACCTAAATACCATATATATCATATATAAAATACAGTTACATCATAATGTCCACCTTTAAAGGTGTTAAAATAATATTGAACAATCATCGTTTCGTGAGGCAGAAAATCGCCAACCCCAGAAACAGTATGTTCTTTAACCATTAGATGAAGTTGTGTGTAAGTGTAGCTCGAATAATTCTTATAAAAACTTCCTAGTATAGTTAAGATACTGGATTTGTTACAAAAGAAATGAATAAAAATAGTTTAGGGGGTTGGAGAAGAAAAATAAAACAAAAGGACACAAGTGAAGACATTACCATAAAATCGGGTAACTCCCTTTGGTTTGAGATCAAAGGCTTCCTTGGGAAACTTCTGCCCAAAGTGAGGCTTCAAGGAGTTAGAGAGGTATGTGGAGAGACAAAATGGTCAGGTTTGGGACGAGCCAAAGGCTTTGGAAGTATGGGTAAGGAGGTAGAGGTGGGGGCCTTTTATAAGAGGAGAGGAGGGGCACTCTTGGAAAGTAAAGAAATGTTACTTTATTTTAGAATTTGTTTCGGATTTTAATGGTCCCAAATTGATGTGTTTCGAGGATAAGGTGATAAGGGTTCTAAATGCACCCATAAAATAGGTTTTTTACATGTGTAGGTCTAAGATTTTACATTATCTTTCCATTTTATTTAAATCGTTAAATAATGAGGTCATCGTTGCATCATCATGATGTCGTAAATAATTTAATTTATTTATTGTCTAAAAATTATAAAAAAAATATTATGATGTATGAAATATTCTTATATTTACAATAACTATTTATAGTCAAAAATATTATTTTTATAACCCCATGTAAAAATTGTTTTAGTAAAACATCTCATGTTTGTGTCATTTTTACTTTAACATTAAATAAAAAGGTATTTATGTCATTTTCCAACCAAAGTGGCTCCATGGGGTCCCCAAGTTGACCCACGGATTTTCTTGGTAGTCCATGACACATCCAATGAGGGTAGTACATGTTTCTAGGTCATTTCATTTTATTAAAACATTATTCTTACCTTAAACTATACTAATTACCTCTAATCGCGATTAAAAACTTAATAAGTTACTATTCACCAAAAAATTATTCTAATCCCATTGAACCACATTTTACTTCTTAATTACAACCATGTATGTCGGATTTTTGAAATTAAAAACACAAATATGGCAAAATTTCATTTAAACGGAAAATCAGTTTTTATAAGTACCACTTAGTGGTTTCACTATTCATCAAAAATTGATGTTTTTCTAAAAATTACCAAATATTCACCCTAGGCTATATTTGATATTCCGAATTAAAAAATAATGTCTATTTTAAAAAATTCAAAACATATAAGTTTCATTAATTAATTTAATAATTAATTCCCACTGTCAAAACAAATAGCCTGTTTTTATGAAACAAAATGTATCATAAGATTGACAGTAGTTTAAGTCTGATTTCAAAGTGAAATTAATTCCAACGACCACTATTGGATTAAATGGTAAAAATATATTATAATTTCACTTTAAAACCAATTCAAAAGATAATCTAATCATATAAATAAATTAGATTAAAAAGAGGTTTTGAATTAAAATACAACATTTTTCACTATTCATTAAAAATTGAACTTTTTCGGAAAAATACCAAAAATTTACACAAAGTAAATTTTGATGTCCTGATTCTAAAAAAGAATTTTATTTTGTCAAATATAAAATATAAAATTGTCAAAAAGTGGTTTTAAAATAGGTTCGCCATAAAAGGCGGTTAATCGACCTTTTAAAGAATATTAGAATGTTTACGCTTAAAATTGGATTCATTCGCATTTTTAATCCTCTAACATTAATTGTAAAAAGTAAAAATATTTGACAAACATATATAATCATTTTGTAGTTAGTTATGTTCATTCCCGCCATTACAACATCTAAGCATTAACTACTATTTAAAATAATATTATTTTATTATTAGAGTGCAACGTAAGATTCCCAAGAAACTCGTTGTTGTGTGTTGGGTAAGTCATCGAGCATAGCATCCCCTTTAAAGTCATATTAATATTTTATTCAAAAATATGGATAAATATAAAAATGTCATACTCTTTATTTACCTGGGGTGTTACATCCTTCCCTCCTTTTGGGAATTGATTCCTCACAATTTCAAAATTGGGCTTGGAATCTTCATTGAAAATCCCACATTGGAACAACAGTCAGTAAAAAAATCACTTTAATATAAAGAAAGATAAGTATAGAGGTCACCCAAGTTAACCCATACTAGGATTCCATGTAGGAAAACATGGAAATGGAGGAGAAAACATAGGGTCATGTTCTGATGGAGAGTGACAAAAAACATGTTTAGGAGAAAGTTAACCACAAGAAAATCACAAACTTGTGATGGGTTAAACGGTATTCGATTCCCCAGTAGGAAAAGTTAATAGACAACATTTTTGTTTTAAGTTACTTTTTATTGAGGAATTTATTCATAAGGAAACATAATCACTTATCATTTTGACTTTCAACTTTTATTAGATTCCTTACACAAACTCATATTTTCTCCAAAAGATGAGTATTTAGGAAGACTTATTCACATTAAGAGTACTATAATAAACTTCTAGAGAATCACCTAATCCATAAAAGAGAACTATATACTTCCCATATCTTTAGACTTTATCCAAAACCAAAACCAAAAAGTTTAGTACAAGATCAGATAATCCAGAAAAGGATAACCCTTTATAAAAAGAAAATCTATTCTTAATCTCCAAAATTTGTACAACAAAACCCAAAGTTCAACGAGGACCATTCGATAAACAATTTGTCCATAAAATTCTTCCAAGTAAACCAAACTAAGATTGAAACCCAAATATTTGAAGGATTTAGTCACATGGTCTTCCAAGTTAAATTGTAACATTTATCTCCAAACAACATCAGTTTCTCTTAATGTCTTGAATTGAAAAGTAATTAACCTAATCACATATCCTCCATGATAGGTTAATAAATTTCCATAGATAACCCAAAATAAACTTACTCTTAATTCATAAAATCATCGAACTGAAAAGAATCAGTAAAACTAACCAGGGACTTCACGTAGTCCAGTGGTAGGTGATAAATACCAGTCACACTTTGGTTGTGGGTTCGATTCCCGTAGCTTTGTCCAACGTGACGGGTTGTCACACGGTCTGTGTGTTGTCCTTTTTCTAAAACTATATAATTCTTAAAACATTCCCCAAAACGAGATAAAATCATAAAAAATAATCATAATATATTTTAAACTCATATTTATCTCATGCCTTTCATTTTCAATCATAAAATATAATAACCCATAATTACCTCAAAAGTAAGGATCATATAAAATCTAATGGTTACCTTTATAATTATTACCTGAACTTCCACAATGATTGGTCATCTCGTACATGATGCATTACAGAACATGCCATGGTTCAAGTGGTTGATCATGACTCCTTGATAGTTGGTTTAGAACAACCACGAGTTTCCTCATTGAATCCCCCATTTTATCTAGTATCCTAATCAGAGAACCACCATAGTTTCCTTCAAACCTGTTGTCTCTTTGGTGCCTGCTAGATCCATCCATTCACTAAAAACAGAAATGTCAGTGTGAGTATATAAACAAAACCATCATGTACTAATGAGGAAGGTAAACACTAAGATATACTTACTCATTCACTTTATCTAAAACTAGGACTCTTTCTGAAATCCTATCCATTATGGTACTGTCACTTATGCTTAGAGAATACCCGAACCTCTAAAGTTATCTAAACCGACCTTTGATACCAACTATAAGTCCCCAGCCTTAAACCTTACTTAATCTTGAGTTAATACAAGATTACACATTGAGGATCTTTTTAGGTTTAGAGTTTTAGAGAATTAGATCATAAACTTGCATTACATTCCACATTTAAATAAAGTGGTTACATAAAAGATAGTATTTATTTTTTCCCATCAACGGAAACATATTTAAAATAAAACATGGATTCTTTATTGACACTTCCTTGAAACTATCATCATATCATGTACCTTTCCCTTGACCTGTGAAAAACATTTCAAAAACATGGTATGAGTATAAAAAGCTCAGTAAGGGATATAAAAATATATGGAAAGGATACATGAGTACATGTACACATAAGAATCAATGAAATCATACTTTACTCATAAAACATAAGCACTTTAACATACCTCATCAAATCATGAATAAATCATAGAAATCATAAGACATAAAGGTAACTTGAGGCATTTATAACATTCTTACGAAGGAAGTAAACCTCTTGGTTACGTTTAGAATACCCACCACAGTATATTCCCTAAATCTCTTCGGAGAAACCTTAAAGTTTCACTCCTTTGCATTACCCAGTGCATTGGAGAGATATATCGGGCTCACCCGCCCTTAGTTTATAATGGAACCACCCGTCTTCATAACAATGCCTAAGAACCATAACATAATCTTATCACATAAAACATGCACAAAGGAAACATAACATTTCCACCTTTCAATAACAAGATATCAATACAACAAATTGATATAAAAACACTATGAAAACCATTTTCAATACCAAAATAAAAGAAAAGTAAAACATGGTATTTATTTTTCTTTTAAAAATAAGGTATGGCTTGTAGAGGAAGCTGAAACTCAAATAATGGTCATGGCGGCGAAGAAGTCGTCGTCGCCACATACGTACGACAAAAAAACATTCCTTTTATCGTTTAGTAAAATGTTTCGTATAAAAAAGATTCCTTTTGAATAAGAATAAAAGTCAAAGGGGTTTATACACTGTATAAAAAAAAGTTGTGTATAAAACAAAATATGCCTCAATGAAAGGAGATTGAGACGGATTCCCATACAAAGATGGTATCCTTAGTTTAAGGATAAATCAATTACATAATTATGTGTGACAAACGAATACACCAAATATAAGTGGATATTAAGTCTAAAACAATCAGAGGTTATTCACACATATTCATAGAACGACATATTCAAGGAGTATAAGTTTATCCCAAAGAATCAAATTTGGGTTAAGAAGTTCCCTTGCAAAAATTTGTCTGCCTAACGGTGTCACTACAAAATTTAGAAAATGAGTTGATGAGAGATAAAAAGGGTATCTCATCACATGGACATAAAATTTAAATCAATAAGGATATAGAAGATCATATCCCAACATAATAGTATGTGAATTAAAATACATAACAAAATAAGTCTTTTAAAAAGAGGAGGGTGAATGGTTCCCTTACCGACATGGGTATCTTTCGAAACATACACCCCGTGAAAGAAGGACAATACAACATTGATGTAAATAATCATAAATGAAATTATATTACTCAATGAGTAAAATAATGGGCAGTACATACACCACTCAAAGGAAATTGTGGCAAATGTAGCATAAATCTCGCGGGAATAAAAGTGAGATGAAAAATCCCTTACGAAAACTCGGCAGCCTAACGGCGCCACTTAAAACTTACAAAAATGGATTGAGGAGATAAAATAGGGTCTCTCATCATATTAACATAAATTTTACATAAATAGGAACATAAAATAACATCCCCCAACATAACAAAGAGGAGCTTAAAAGACGTGACATAAAGGATAGTACTTAAAAAGAAAGAGAGAGGTTAGATCTCTTAAGAAAATTCGGCAGCCTAACGGCGCCACTTAAAATTTCCAAAATGGATTGATGAGAGATAATAGGGTCTCTCATCATATGAAAATAAAAATTACAGTAAGAGTAATATAAAATAGCATCCCCATAACAAGAAATATGAGCTTTAAAAAGAATGACATAAAAGAGCGTACTTAAAAAGAAATAGAGGAGTAGGATCCCTTACCTCAAGTCCGACTTGTCTTGTTCGTTTATTTATATTCCTGAATAATAAACTTTGGTCAATTTATAATTGCTTAAGGAACTCCTATAAATATTATTATTCAGTTAATATCACATATTTTAATGTTATAATAATTGGTTAATAATATTAGTTCATATCAGACGTTTTTGTCGATGTTTGGTACATGAGTCAAAAATGAACTTGTTTGAAAAATGATTGTCTACATAGTTATAAGTAAATAATTTCCAGAATAGTATTAATGATTAAAATATCATATATATCCAGTACATATTCATTTTATACTATTCCATATCATTTGGAGATAAAAAACGAAAAGCACCGTTGATGGAGACGGTAGGTCGTACGTACGCATGAACGCTACTTTCATTTTTTCTTTGTCATATTAATGGAATTAAAAATAAATGATATATATATATATATTATAATTACAGTATAATATATATTTTATATAGGTCAAATATTTTCCTTAATTTCATTCTTTATACATTCCATGTATTGCATGTACGAGTCACATCACTTGAGGGGGCGGTAGTCCACACTTCCTCATATGAAATTATCGCATTTACACCACATGAGAAGAATAAAGGTATGGTTTAAATATAAAATACAGAAACATATAGTAAACATAAATACCATATATATCATATATAAAATACAGTGATATCAGAATGTCCACCTTTAAAGGTGTTAAAATAATATTGAACAATCATCGTTTCGTGAGGCAGAAAATCGTCAACCACAGAAACAGTAGGTTCTTTAACCATTAGATGAAGGTGTATGTAAGTGTAGCTCGAATACTTCTTATAAAAACATCCTAGTATATTTAAGATACTTTAGTTATTACAAAAGAAATTAATAAAAAGAGTTTAGGGGGTTGGATAAGCAAAATAAAACAAAAGGACACAAGTGAAGACATTACCTTAAAATCGGGTAACTCCCTTTAGTTTGAGCTCAAAGGCTTCCTTGGGAAGACTTCTGCCCAAAGTTAGGCTTCAAGGAGTTAGATAGGGATGTGGAGAGACAAAATGGGTAGGGTTTGGCCGAGCCAAAGGCTTTGGAAGTGTGGGTAAGGAGGTAGAGGTGGGGGCCTTTTATAAGAGGAGAGGAGGGGCACTCTTGGAAAGTAAAGAAATGTTACTTTATTTTAGAATGAGTGTCGGATTTTAATGGTCCCACATTGATGTTTTTCGAGGATAAGGTGATAAGGGTTCTAAATCCACCAATACAATAGGTTTTGTACATGTGTAGGTCTTAGATTTTACATTATCTTTCCATTTTATTTAAATCTTTAAATAATGAGGTCATCGCTGCATCATCATGATGACATAAATAATTTAATTTATTTAATGTCTAAAAATTATAAAAAAATACTATGATGTAGGAAAGCTTTTTAGATTTCCAATAACTATTTATTGTAAAAAATTTGACTTTTATAACCCCATGTAAAAATTGTTTTAGTAAAACATCTCATGTTTGTGTCATTTTTACTTTAACATTAAATAAAAAGGTATTTATGTCATTTTCCAACAAAAGTGGCTCCATGGGGTCCTCAAGTTGACCAATGGATTGTCTTGGTCGGCCACGACACATCCAATGAGGGTAGAACAAGTGTCTAGGTCATTTCATTTTATTAAAACATTATTCTTACCTTAAACTACACTAATTACGTATAATCTCGATTAAAAACTTAATACGTTACTATTAACCAAAAAATTATTCTAATCCCATTGAACCAAATTTTACTTATTAATGACAACCATGTATGTCGGATTTTTGAAATTCAAAACACAAAGATGGAAAAATTTTCATTTAAACGGAAAATCAGTTTTTATAAGTACCACTTAGTGGTTTCACTATTCATCAAAAATTGAAGTTTTTCAGAAAATTACCAAAAATTCACCCTAAGCTATATTTGATATTCCGAATTAAAAAATGATGTCTGTTTTACAAAATTCAAAACATATAAGTTGCATTAATTAATTTAGTAATTAATTCCCGCTGTCAAAACAAATAGTGTGTTTTTATGAAACAAAATGTATCATAAGATTGACACTAGTTTAAGTTTGATTTCAAAGTGAAATTAATTCCAACGACCCCTATTGGATTAAATGGTAAAAATCTATTCTAATTTCACTTTAAAACCAATTAAAAAGATAATCTAATCATATAAATAAATTAGATTAAAAATTGGTTTTGAATTAAAATACAACATTTTTCACTATTCATTAAAAATTGAACTTTTTCGGAAAAATACCAAAACTTTACACAAAGTAAATTTTGATGTCCCGATTCTAAAGAAGAATTTTATTTTGTCAAATATAACATATAAAATTTTCAAAAAGTGGTTTTAAAAGAGGTTCGTCATCAAAAGGCGGTTAATCGACCTTTTAAAGAATATTAGAATGTTTATGCTTAAAATTGGATTCATTCGCATTTTTAATCCTCTAACATTTATTGTAAAATGTAAAAATATTTGACAAAAATATATAATCATTTTGTAGTTAGTTCTGTTCATTCCCTCCATTACAACGGCTAGGCATTAACTACTATTTAAAATAATATTATTTTATTATTAGAGTGCAACGTAAGATTCCCAAGAAACTTGTTGTTGCGTGTTGGGTACGCCATCAAGCATAGCGTCCCCTTTAAAGTCATATTAATATTTTATTCACAAATATGGATAAATATAAAAATGTCATACTCTTTATTTACCTGGGGTGTTACAATCATAGTCTTGGTTCCCCACTACGATGATGGAAGGTTCTTCTACCACCATAGTGGGAGAAGGATCAGGAGCATAGTAGGGAATGCAGTTGACAGCTCCTCCCACCGAAACACAGGTGGAGGATGTGACACTCGACATTCCATTGCCTGAGGATTAGCCCTTTACAGGTCATCATAATCAACAACGAACTCGAAGTGGATGTCATATTCGTAGACCACCATGTGGGACAGAATCTCCTCACCATAGGCATGGAAATTGATTATATATATAAATTTTTATGCTTTATATCTATTTAAATGAAGATTATATTATTACTATCATCCATTCTTATATTTTTATCCAGTGTTTCTTTTTTTCATTAATATTATAGGCATAGTATATATTTGACAGCTTTCAATATTAACTTCTTGAAACATATGAATAATTATTAAATTTCAAATAGAAAACTTTAAAAACTTATAAAATATACAGTATAAAAACAATGTAATTAAATTGTAAAAGATAGCGTAAACATATAAAAAGTTGTTGAAAATAAAGAGTTTCATAAATAAAAATAAATTAATTAAAATGAAATGAATGTAAGAAAAGTTACTTGAAAGTGTGAGTGAAAAGAAGGAATATCAAGTAGGATCTAAACCCACATACTTGACTTTGAATGCCTATAAGATATAAACTATTGGACCCGTATAAATAAAAATTAAAACATTGAATATTTCTTATATGTTTAATCTATATTTTAATTTTCATTTATATTGGTCTTATAATTTATATTTTATAGGCTATCAAAGTCGAGTACTTGAAACTTTTTTAAGTTTCAAGTTGGTGGATTAGAAAGTTTATAAATTATTTTTCACCAAAATTTCTTACGAAATTATTTTTATTTTGACTATTTATTATATTGTTAATCCATGTTTTAATTTTCATTTTTATTGGTCTTTTAGTTTTATTTTATAGGTTTTCAAAGTCACACATTTGAAACATTTTTATGTTTCAAGTTGGTGGCTTTGAAAGCGTATAAATTATTTCTCATTGACATTTTTTATGATTTTTTTATTTTCAACTATTTATTATATGTTTAATCTATATTTTAATTTTCATTTATATTAGTCTTATATTTTATATTTTATAGGATTTCAATGTCATATACTTTAATCATTTTTATGTTTCAAATTGGTGTTTTTGAAAGCTTATAAATTATTTTTCATCATCATTTTTTAAGAAATTATTTTTGTTTTAGACTATTTCTTATATGTTTACTCCATTTTTTAATATTAATTTATATTGGTTTTATAGTTTATATTTTATGGGCTTTCAAAGTCACATACTTGAAACATTTTTATGTTTCAAGTTGGTGGCTTTGAAATCTTATAAATTATTTTTCATCAACATTTTTTATGAATTTTTTTTTATTTTCAACTATTTCTTATATTTTTAATCCATTTTTTAATTTTCATTTATATTGATCTTATAGTTTATATTTTATAGGCTATCAATGTCATGTACTTAAAACATTTTTAAGTTTCAAGTTATTGGATTAAAAAGCTTATAAATTATTTTTCATCTACATTTTTTAAGAAATTATTCATATTTTAGACTATTTATTATATGTTTAATCCATGTTTTAATTTTCATTTATATTGGTTTTGTAGTTTATATTTTATAAGCAAGCAATGTCACATACTTGAAACTTTTTTAAGTTTCATGTTGGTGGATTAAAATGCTTATAAATTGTTTTTCATCAACATTTTTTAAGATATTTTTTATATTTTCAACTACTTCTTATATGTTTAATCCATGTTTTAATTTTCATTTTTATTGTTCTTATAGTTTATATTTTAGTGGCTAGAAAAGTCACATACTTGAAACATTTTTAAGTTTCAAGTTGGTGGATTAGAAAGCTTATAAATTATTTTTCATCAACATTTTTCAATAAATTCATTTTATTTTCGACTACTTCTTATATATATTTAATCTATGTTTTAATTTTTATTTATATTGGTATTCTAATTTATACTTTATATGCTAGCAAAGTCACGTACTTGAATAAGAGATAAATTATGCTAAAACATTTTGTTATATTTATATATATATATATATAAACGTAACAAAATAATAATAATAAATTAAAATTTTAAATATATAAAAAAGAATAATTAAAATAAAAAAAAATTTAGGACAAAGGCAATAGCGGTGATGCCGCCTTTTAGGCACATTTAAAAAAAATAACTTACGCATTTAAAAAAAATCTCGAATACATATTGAAAAAAAAACTGTCTATTTAACTATAAAAACATAAATGAGAGATTGACTCCTAATTTGGATTGACACGGCAATAACATCTATAGGGAAAGTTAATTCCCTTGTGTTGTATATCATCATCCATTGGAAAAGTATTATTTTGGACCCACAATATAAGAAAGTTATACTTCATTGAAACATCCTTGCACTAAAGATGTCCTCCCCACGTATCATGAGCATCGTTTATAATCACCAATTTACGATACACCTTTTTTGTGAACTCCCCAGAATAAGAGCAAGTAAAAACACATCTATCTTGTTCTTGAGATATGGAATGAGGTTGTAGATATTCCATAGATAATCATTGAGGATATCATGAATGATTTCTTGGTAATCATTGGCTTTTTTGAAGGATATATTAGGCATTGGGAATTCGGGAAAACCAAGCTTAGAACCGACCTAACAGATTCAAAAATTAATGGATGCATGATGGTAATTCCACATACAACAAGAAATAAAGTCATTTAAAACTCATACCATAGAAAAAAGTGAGTATTTTTTAATTATTTAATGTAAACAAATAAAGGGATGAACATTGAGGTTCACTATTTTCTTCTCATACAACCCTCTTAGGATTGATATTTCCATTATATCTTCTACTTGATACATTATTTGTAAGCAATCCATCTTCACAGTAACATATTTAATGTTTTATGTGATGTTATTATATTCGGTATCAATGTGCTTCATTCTCAAATGTTGAATATGAACTTTGAAAAAACTAATATAAACGAGGTGAAATTCCAATTAAGAAACAAATCAACTTATTCCCCCGCTGAAGGAGAGTATCCAAACATAGTTATGAAGTCCAACTATCAAAGGATTTAGAAACAAGGACATTCATGTTAAAATAAAATGAAGAAAAACAGAGGCTGAGAGAAAAAGAATTTTATAACATCAAACTCGATCTCCAAATGATTTGATCTATATATACTACTTGTGACCTGATGTTGATGGTCAGCGATTCTGGAATGGTGTTCTCCTGATCTCCCGCCATGGTAATCAGGAAGTGGTTTTCGAGTGCTGCTCGGATTTGCTTCTCCTGGTTGTGGAAGCGGTGGATTTTGGAAGCGGTGATGTGAGAAGTGTGTGAAGCAATTGGAATGGTCTTAACTCCTAATTTCTCGATGGTTCACAATAATTCTTCCAATTCTCTTGAATGAGGTAGTGGAATCTCAAATACCCTATAAATTTGTTCATATCTGTGTAAATCGGGGTTGATTTCTGGTTCTGCAGTGGTTGATTGTGGTTGATTCTATAGAATTTAAGTCTGCAATTGGGTCGATTTTTCTGGTACCCTTGCTTGTGTTTTGAATTTCCACATCATCTAGGTGGTGGTGGGTTGGGTGTGGGCGGAAGGGGAGAACAGTGGCGGTGTTTGGCGGTGTCTCGAATGGTGATGATGGTGATTTGCGGGGCAGAGAGATGGGAAAAGACCCTGGAGGTGTGAAGGAGTCACCACCATCCAAGGTGTGTGTTGGCTGTGTGAAGGAGGAGTCACCGCCCGGCGGTGTAAAAATAGATAGGAAGATGACAAGAAGATGGACTCACCAGCAGATTTGGCGGTGAGAAATGAGTCATCTCCTCCAATAGCTGGCGGCGTGGGCGGTGTGTTGGGTGTGGCTATGCATCCCAAGACACCATTGATGTCTCGGGTGACTCATATGTACTAAAATAACAAAACAAAATAAAAATTAAAAATATCACAATCAAATTTTAAATTATTAAATACAAAATTATTTTGTTAACAATTATTCAATAAAGACTTTATTATAGATAAATATTTGTTAATGAAAAAATTAATTTAAAACAATAATAATTGAAATCAGACCTCTTAAATTAATTAATGCATCAATAAATTATGGAACAAAAGAAATAAAAGAATCCAATTAAAATTATTTATTTAATTGAATTAAAATTAATTTAATTATTTCCAATATTAAAAACAGAAGTAAAAAAATTAAATACACACATCACCTTAGAGTTCCATCTGCTTTTTTTCACATACAAAACTAGGGATTCCCATGGGGGCGTGCTAGGCTAAATGAACCATTTTCCTTACATCTCTTCAAACTATACTTTAAATCCCTTAAATATGTTCGTTCCATCCGATAAGATGAAAGGGAAACAGGACTAATCACTAGAAAAAGATCAATCATAAACTCCACATTCCTTATAGGTGGAAACCTTGAGAAATTATTGGGAAAAAATGGAAACTAGTCGATGATTGCCAGAAAACTGTCATTTTCAATTTCTTCCATTGATTAAAATGTCAAAGCTTCGAACTGAAGCAAGATAGTTCCAACTACTAGTGCCAACAAGCTCTTTTCATCTTCCTTTCAATTCATTTCTCCCCTAAAAAGATGGTTGATGTCATCCTCAATCGTGAAACTGAATCTATGTGTATAACAGTTGGTGCGAGCCTTGAATATCATCAACAAATCCATACCTAGGATTATGTCATAGAAATCCATCATATGCACCAAGAAACCCCATATCAATTCATCTCCATCAACAGTTATAGAACATGTTTTGGACACAAGTCTCATCATTCGCATTGACAAAGAGGAGTTTCTAGTTTTAACACAGAAGACATCATCACAAATTTTAATCACTACTACAAATAAGGCATTTAAAAGTGCCAGAAACCGCTTTTAACAGCGTTAGAAAAGCGCCGTTAATCGTAGAAAAAATAAGGGGATCCCCTTTAACAATGCTAAAAAAGCGCTGATAAAAGTCTCCCCTTTATCAACACTCAAAATAGCACTGATAAAGAGCTAGTTGCTTGTGATGTGCTGTTTATTTAACAACACACCCAGAACCTACACACCTGCACAAAACAACACCTGCATACAAACAAAACATAAAAGAACGAAACCGCGCACACAAGAGTTTCACAAACAATGCTATATACATTTATATGACATCATGACTACAAAAAAATGCACTGCTATATATATTTCAAACAATGTTTTATATGGTTACAATTACAATTATCCAACAAACAGTAAAAAACATTAATATATCATCATTTGGCATCCGTGATCCCCTCTCAAAAATTGTCGTCCATGGTATTAGTTGTCAAACAAAGCATCCGAACTTAAGAAAAAAAATCCCTCCTATATAAAAAACAAATATTATGTTAGTAATACAAAAATGAAATAAATTAAATGTTAATATGAAAGAATACATTAATAAAATGTCAATTTTTAATAAAAAAGACACATTTGGAGTTATACCGGTCACATCGTGCATCGTATTAAGGTGGAGTTGTTTCCTACATGTCACAAATGAGTCATAGATTATTGTTTTAAAATATTAAAATAATATGAATGGGTTTGCTCAGTTTTGATTATGTCACTTGTTCTTTTACAGAAATTAATATCAAATTTAAATGACACATTTGGATTTATTTCGGTCACACCATGAATCGAATTGAGGCGTGGTTGATTCGTACACGTCACAAATGACTCATAGATCATTGTCCTAAAGTATCAAAACAATCTGAATGTTTTTTCGCGGTTTGAAGTAGGTCACTTGTGTTTTTTCTAAAATTAATGTCAATTTTAAATAAAAAGAGACACTTTGAGTCATATCAGTCACATTGTGCATTTAATTGAGGTGCGGTTGATTCTTACATATCAAAAATGACTTACGGATCATTTTCTTAACGTGTTAAAACAATCCGAATGTGTTTTCTTAGTTTGTAGTATGTTAGTTGTGTTTGTTTTACTAAAATGTCATTTCAAACTAGAAACACCCATTTTATGTTATACCGGTCGCATCATGCATTAGTTTGATATGATATTTCTTCATACACATCACACAGAACTTATAAATCCTTATCATAAATTATGAAGGCAATTTGAGCAAGTTTGCTTGGTTTTCAGTGAGTGACACGTTTTAAGCTAAAATGTCAATTTTAAACAGAGAACAGACACTTTTAGCCATACTGCTCACACCATGCGTCAGATTGAGGTACTGTTGATTCGTATACGTCAGAGATGACTCATGGATCATTGTCTCAAAGTATCAAAACAATCCAAATGAGTTTTCTCGGTTTTTAGTACGTCACTTGTGTGTTTTTTTCTAAAATTAATGTCAATTTTAAATAAAAAGAGACACCTTGAGTAATACCAGTCGCATAATGAATTTAATTGAGGTGCGGTCGATTCCTACATGTCACAAATGACTTATGGATCGTTTTCCTAAAGTATCAAAACAATCTGAATGTGTTTTCTCAGTTTGTAGTATGCCAGTTGTGTTTTTTTAACTAAAATGTCATTCAAAACTAGAAACACACATTTTGAGTCATACCGGTCCCATCGTGCGTTGTTTTGATATAAGACTGCTTCATACACATCACAAAGAACATATGAATTGTTATCCTAAATTATAAAGACAATTGGAGCGGGTTTTCCTGGTTTTCAGCGAGTGACATGTTTTGAGCTGAAATGTCAATTTTAAATTGATAACAGACACTTTTATCCATACCGGTAACACCGTGCATCAGACTAAGGTTTGGCTGATTCATACACATCAAAAATGACTCATGGATCATTTTCCTAAAGTATTAAAACAATCTGAATGCGTTTTCTCAATTTCCAATATGTCACTTGTGTTTTTTTTTCTAAAATTAATATCAATTTTAAATAAAAAGAGACACTTTGAGTCATACCAGTCGCATTGTGTGTTGAATTGAGGTGTGTACGATTTCTACATGTTACAAATGACTTATGAATCATTGTCCTAAACTATCAAAACAATCCGAATGTATTTTTTTTAGTTTGTAGTATGTCAGTTCTGTTTTTACTAAAATGTCATTTTAAACTGGAAACACACATTTTGAGTCAACTGGTCGTATTGTGCATTGGTTTGATATGAGACAGCTTCATTCACGTCACAAAGAACATATGATTAGTTGTCATAAATTATGAAGACAATTGGAGTGATTTTTCTTGGTTTTTAGTGAGTGTCACGTTTTGAGCTAAAATGTCAATTTTAAACTGATAACAGACACATTTAGCCATACCGGTCTCACTGTTCGTCGTATTGAGGTGAGGATGATTCATACACATCACAAATGACTCATGGATCATTTTCCTAAAGTATAAAAGCAATCTTAATGCGTTTTCTTGGTATTCAGTATGTCACTTGTGTTTTTTTTCTAAAATTAATGTCAATTTTAAATAAAAAGAGACACTTTGAGTCATACCAGTCGCATTGTGCATTGAATTGAAGTGTGCTTGATTCTTACAGGTCAAAAATAACTTAGGGATCATTTCCCTAAAGTATTAAAATAATCATAATGTTTTTGCTCAGTTTTTAGTATGTCATTCTTTCTTTTTACTAAAAATAATGTCAATTTTAAATAAAAAGATACCCTTTGAGTCATACCAGTTGCATCATGTGTCATATTGAGGTGGGGTTGATTTATACACATTTAAAATGACTTATATATAATCTTCCTAGAGTATCAAAATAAATAAATGTGTTTGCTTGATTTTGAATAGGTTGGTTACTCTGATACCATCTATAATGACCTAAACATTTCATACATTGATATCACATATGAGTAGATTAATATTCCTTACATAAAAGAAATAAATTAACCATAAATATTAAACAGTGCATTAATTCTATGGGAAATGATTTTACTATGAACACATCAAAATTACCTCTATGATTGAGTAGACACATCGTCGTTTCTCTTCCTACAAAGGTATGTCACATGGACATAAATCTTCTATAGTAAACAAACCCTACAAAGAATAATAAAAATCAAATCAGTGTTTAATTATATAATTTTTTGTTAAAATAAATATATTATATTATAACATTAACTTTACATCTTTCCAAAGGGTTTATTTGGTCAATATATAATCTAATAGCATAACTAATGATTCTTTGTGCACTTCAATATTGTTGGTTAACTACTTCTTTTCATAGAATCTGATCCGAACTTCCAATCTAGCATCCCCGTGATGCTATCATCCGACACTATCTCTATGATATCATCATTAAACATTCAATTTTTCTATTTGTGCACATTATTCCATCAGGTATGCTACCCATCCATTTCTAAACACATCTATATCATCTTGTGAATATATTTTTTTTGTGATAGTCATGGTAGTACTGAAAAAATATAAATACACAAAGGATTAAAAATTATTTTAAATGAACTAGTAATTATTTTTGAAAATACCTCTTCAAGGATGCTAGTTTTTTTGATGAAATACGATCTCTTTCATAAACATACAAACATAATTACCACAATCCTTTATGTTTGTTTGTTTTTAACACTGCAGAAACATTGAGAAAAATAAGTATTTTTTTATATGTATTTGGATAGTGAAATATTATTATATATACCATGATACTTGTCCAGTTGTAGATCTCATGGGTGTTCTTGTCCTTAGGCCCTGGATTCATTCCATGAAATATAAGATATTGATGCACCGCCTTATCATAATATAATCCTCATTAATAGATAATATAAATTATATAACTATATGTTTATTTCTAAAATGTTGGATCTACTCTATTAAAAATTGACAAACACCATCATGTGTGGTCGGTTTGTTAGATATCAATGCATTTAATCTAGAAAATAAATATTCGAAGTATCCAAATTGACTGCAATGAGCATCCAATCATGCCTAAAAACACAAAAAGGAATAAGTAATGAAAGAAATGAAAATATAGTTGATATGATTAAATTTTAGACTTTTAACCCTGCATCGTTAATATTAAAAAGAGTTTTTCATCCATAATTTTTTTTCAAATGATTTGAGCAGGTATGGCATTATTTCACCCTATTTATCAGAATTTATTTCTTCTTTTAAAGAGGTGATGTGAGGACTAACAAGTGAAAATTTTTGTTCATGGGGAAATCCCTTCAATTTTTTTCATATATACACCTGCGAAAAATATGAAATGTATTTAGTCATAATTATCATAGTATATCAACTTTTCTAAAATAAAATCATGAAAACATACCTCATGTTTACATTTACAACTGAGGCACCCAGCCATTCATATTTGATTATTTCATTTACATTTTCAGCACTAATGTAATATAATTATTCCCCTCCATACATATTTTTTTCAAAATTAACTGTGTGAGTATTTTTGTCTATCAACTTTGTATCTGCATGAGCCTGCAATGATATTAAATGTGAATATAGAATGGGTGGGGTGACAGTGGTCTTAGAAGATCGTTTCGATTGGTTGGTTGATCCTTGACATAGTTTTGAGATGATCTTTCTTTTCACCCCTTCTCTTTGTCGTTCTATAATAACATTCATCAGTTTAGACCTTTTTTCATTAAATGTTAAAGGTTCAAATTGAAAAATAAATTGGAAATGAATACCTCCTTGTTGACATGTTTTTTTACAAGAATTAATGTCCATGTGATGAATGTTACAAAAGCTTGTTCAAAATTATGAATTTCATCGTTGTCATTTGGAACATGTAGCTCAGTGCTCGGTTCATGAGCTACATTAATCGACACTCTAACATGATCTGTTGTAAGTGGTCTATTGTGTAGCATCTCGTTCAGCATATTGAACAATGTAGCCCCCGCTACAAGGTGATAGGTGGGAGTTGATAGATACAAATCACAGTCATTTTTACCATATAGAATATCAATACAGGAAATGTATTAGTGTCTATGTAATTCAAATTTCACATAAAATATTATTAGAACATTGATTACCTCAGCTAATATAGGTTTTCTAGGGGAATTACTTGCCTCAAAACTAGTGGGGGTGGAGCCGGATCTTCACGCATGGGTTGTTCTTGAGTTGTTTTTTCTCTTTTCCTCCCCCCACCAAACATGCTATCAGCTCCCTCTGGTATTGTAATTCTTCTTGAAACATAGATAATGTTTCTCCAATATTTTTCATTTCCTCAGTTTGATCCTCCACTTGTTTTTATTTTTGAAAATATATTCAGGGTGTCACCCTAAAACCCACACCTCTGACACGACCATACTGTTCTAGCTTCTTCAATGCCACTGAAGGTATGTCTGCATCTGGTGTGGGTGTTTTTTATTCCTGTGACTATGTCAGATAGAAAATATAGGAAAATAAGTGTTGGCTCCAAAATTTGGGAAGAGGAGGAGAAAACATGAAGACCTTGGGGCTGCCTCGTGAAGCTCGCCCGCAGAGCCCCGTAGCACTGCGACCGACGCGAATCTCCCCCTATGAAAAGCCATCGTGAATCAAGGAGGCGGGAGGCTCCATGAGCCAGATTTACGTTTACGAAGCCACCATAGAGCAAGGAGGTAGGAGGCTCCACGATCCGGATTGACATTTTCATATCCACTACGGAGTAAGGAGGCAGGAGGCTCCGTGAGCCGGATTGACATTTGCGAAGCCGATACAGAGCGAGGAGGCGAGAGGCTATGTGGTTACAAAAAAGTGACAAATGTCTTCATGCCCAGCATGTTCTGCTTCACGGCATATCTTTCCTATAAATACCGGGCTCCCCTCAATCCCAAAGGACAAATCTTCCATCCTTTCACCTTCTTAGCTCTCAAATCACGAAGTAAATATTTATCTGCGAACCATGAGCTCTTCAAGGTACTTTGGCATTGCGAAGTTCCATTCTATTTTCTTGAATTTGACCCCTCTTCAAAGAGGGAGTCCCTTCATGGAGCCCACGGGCCTCCGCCAAGGAAGGGTATTTCCAAGGGGACTCAGGTCTTCGCAGAGCACTAATGCTTCGCAAAGGACCCTCCATGCACATGTAACCCACATGATAAGGTAGGGTCACTGTGCTCTGTGAAGCACATTGCTTCGCAATGCTACGCTTCTTAGGGCACCCTTTCTTCGCAAAGCACTGCTTCGTGAATGCATTTCCTCTTAATGAAGCACCTTCCATATGCACCTATACCCTACGCTTAGGCTAGGACACTTCACTTCGTGAAGAATACCCCTTCACAAATCCCCTCCATTACATAGAGCACCAAACCTTCACGAGGATTTTACCTGTGAACCACTTTTCTCCGCAACTCCTCTTATCGTGAAACCCTCCAAGTTTGCATGAAGTGATTTTAATGTCCCTTGGATGGTGCTTCCTGTTGCGTTGCTTAGCCTTATGCTTCTTCGCATAGGCACACTAATGGATATTTCTTTTTCGCATAGCCACACTAACGTTGGCCCCTAATTGGATCACTCCACAACACCCCCGCACCATGGAATTTCTGATGCCTTCCCTTCCCCAAGGGCAGGTGGGTATCAGTTATGTAATACCTAGGGGTGCCAAGTGAACCCTCCTCGTCCGAGCTACATGAAGTTAAACTTCTAAGCACCATCATCCTCACCACATGAAATTAAACTGTGACCCCTCCCCATGCATCATACGTGGGTTACCCTATCTCGGACATTCTCTATGCCCAATGGTCTCCACGGAAGTGAGATATTTCTCACATGGAATGAGATCCTCTTTGCTGGAGCGGCGTCTGTCTGGGGGAAAGGGAAACCATCTTGGTGTAAGCTCCTAGCCTTTCTTGTAGGAGGTAGTACCGTTACTCCTCCTTTCTTCTTCTGTGCCAAGGACCAGAGGGGGGGATGGGCACCTGGACCTTCATCATCCCATCCCTCTCCCGTTGGGATTTGTCATCACTCGGGCCTCCAACCTGGAGTAAGTCCCAATCTCCATCTCCCTAGGTTGTGAACCATGTGTAAGCCCCTATTTCCTTTTTGGGCCGCTAACCACGTATAAGCCCCACTTCACTTCCCAGGGACACATCTTCTACTACGTGATCATCAAGTCTTTACTGCCTCTTATTTCTCACACTGAGCATGACTCAAGAAGGCTTAGAGTAAGAATTGACCATGGAATCCTTTTCGGGCCACCCTAAAGTATAAGCCCCAACACCTCCGCTGAACTATGTAGACTTTGATCCTTGGAAAGGAAAGGTATGTAGGAATCCACCCTAAGGTTCAAGCCCAACACCTATTGGTCTCGGCCCCCTTCATGTCGGTTTACCAACACCTCCACCTAACTAAGTGGACTTTGATCCTTTCCAAGTCAAGGTACGTAGGAAGCCTCCCTAAGGTTTAAGCCCAACACCTATTGTTCTCGACCATCTTCATGTTGGTTCACCAAAACAACCTGAACTATGTGGACTTTGATCCTTGCCAAGGGAAGGTAGGTACGAGGCCTCTCTGTGGTTCAGGCCCACCATCCGTTGATCCTAACCCCCTTTACATTGGTTCACCAACACCACCCCAAACTATGCGGACTTTGATCCTTTCCAAGGAAAAGTACGTAGGAAGCCTCCCTAAGGTTCAAGCCCACTATCCGTTGGTCCCAACCCCCTTCACGTCGGTTCACCAAACCACCCTGAACTATGCAGACTTTGATCCTAACCAAGGTAATGTAAGTAAGAAGCCTCCCTGAGGTTCAATCCCACCATCCATTGGTTCCGACCATCTTCACGACGGTTCACCAAACCATATGAACTATGTGAAATTTGATCCTTTCCAAGGCAAGGTACGTAAGAATCCTCCCTAAGGTTGAAATCCAACACCCATTGGTCCTAACAACTTCACGTCGGTTCACCCCCATACTCCATGGTGTTAAATTGTGTTCCCCTTTTATCCCACACGACACTAAATTATCCCCTATCTAGCGGTAACCTATTGCGATCCTAATCTGGCGGTAAGCTGTTGTTGTACCATTAGCTGGGACCCATATCTCTGGTCTTTCCTAGTGGCATCAGACCAACCTCAGGCTTCTAACCATGTGTAAGCCCCAGTATATCATCAGGTCATTGTCCTCTATGCACACCCCGATACTATACCCCATCCTAAACTATGTGGACTTTGATTCCCTGCTACGAGGATATGTAGGAAGTCTCTTTTAGGATCAATCCCAACATCACCATCACCCTCGAGTCGACTCCATCTCATTATCCATCCACTTCACTTAACCATCCATTATCAATATTGATTCTTAACCAGGACCCCACATCCTGGTAAGATCATGTCAATTCATGTCTTCACTGCTCTTAGCAGCACCTGGGTAACTAACTACTCGTTATCACCAACATTAGTTGTCCCTCCAAGGGTTGCACCAATCTGATACACTCTAGTCAGTGTTATGATCAGTCTGATCCGTCTTTGATAGATGTTAAACTTGTGGCATACCCTATGTTAAACATGCAAATCTAAGGAAAACCTCATAGACATGCCTATGGCATACAATTCCCTGCATTCGATGTGGGATTTCTCAGGCTTCCACACCCTCGAGAAGCCCAATAATAAGGCGAAGAAACCTAGATGCGCCAGTGTTCCATCGTCGAAACATGCCAGTGATGTCCAACGTGACTACTACCCTGACCGAAGGTTTCTTACCTAACCGGACCCCTTATAATGTCTTGAAAAAATCAGGGTATTTAACCGATGTCCATGAATACATGTCACTGGGAAGAGTTTCATGAAAAACGTCTAAATCTATAAGGGAGACCTAGACTAAGTGACGAGTTCCGAGGAGGAATCCACAGAAGGAGGAAACGAAATCCCATCATCCTGTTTCAATCAAGGAGAAAATTTCCCAGAATATGCGACGAATGCTGCATGACCTTGGAAAGTGGGAATGAGGGGAAACAAATAGATCGTCCTCTGAAACATACAGATGCATGTGCCCCGACGAAAGCGTCAGAAACAGAAATGGTAAAACCAACGTGAAGTTATTCTTCTCAATGTGGAGATTAGTAGCGTTCGAGACATCAATGGACTGGAATGTCACCATATCCAGTTATCTGGCACCAGGTCCAGCCAAGAAAATAGTGAACCTGGCATGAAAATCACCCGCAGTCTGTGCAGTTAAAACGTTGGACATCTCAATCTGCGACGTTGTCAGCGAGGATCCTTCTTACCATCCACGGAAGTCGAAATAACGATGGGGAACTAGATTTCGATTTCCATTTTGCAGCAAAAATGGTTCTATATCCCTGCCTTATAGGTCCTAAGCTGCTGCAATAGGAAATCGATCACCACCTTTCCACTGACGTAGGGGCAGGGGCAGTGCTAACGCATCAATCCCATGTGGCTCCACCACTTCTGCGATAGCTTCCACAACCACAACTTCTAGGCTCTCATGCCCCATCTCCCCTTCTGAATTCATTCAACTAAGGGCGATAAATGACCTCATCTGCCGATACGAGGAGGAGGGGAGTATCCTGACTCAGGATATGGACTTTCATGATTTAGAAGCGTTTACACCTCATCACCACTACCGCCCCCAAGGGCTGCGTAGGAATCCACTGCTCCCCACTCTGATGTACAACAATTTCGTAAGACTCTCCTCGAAACGCTTCGATGAATCCCTCCCCTACACCGATGAAGTTGGGGATGTACGGGCCAGCCCGGATGGGATCCCATTTCAGGGGATCCCAATAGGCTGTGTCAATGCTGCCACCCATCCCCACGGGCTGAAGAGAAGATAAGCTATGTGCCTGCACCACCGGTCCCGGTCCGGTTAACATGACACTAATGTTGGGAACAGTCCAAGGAGGACACCCACCAAGGGGCGTCAATGTCAGAAACTATCGTGGATCGTTCCACCACCGATGAATATCATCATCCCCCTGTCTACTCTGAGTAGGGGCACTCATATACCCTTCCCATATTGAGGCCCAAACCACCCCACGGGTATGCTAGGTTGACTCTCTTGGTCGCCGGTGCAAGTAGTGGATGTCGAAGATTGACCCATGACAACGATACCCAGTAATGAGGTCCTCCCTGTACTGCCACCATGGAGAACGCAGGTCCTCCCCGATTCCAAGCTCTGCGTGGAGGTCCGCCCTATTCCACCTTTAATCCGAATGAGGGTCCTCCCCATGACAATGACACTCAGTACGGAAGCCTCTTCCACACTCATGACATCGAATATGGGGTCATTCCTCCTGCCACCGGCTACCAATGTGAAAATTTAACACATACAGTCAATCTTAAGTGTGGGGACCTCCCACATGTCCTTACAGTGGCCAGCGAAGGTCCTCTTTGTCTCAGAAATCAGATGAGTGAAGGTCAGCCTCGCTTCACTGGAAACCAGAATAGAGCTCCTACTCGTGTTCGGCTTGACTAGTACAAGAACCCTCCTCGCACCAACACTGCCAGAGGAAACAAGCATGGAGGTCCTACCCAAGCTTCTACTAGCTCCAGCGGAGGTCTTACCTACTCCATAAAATTCCATGGAGATTCCCTCTTCACATCATTCAGGGGACATAGAGGTCCTCCCAGTGTTTCCTTTGATATCTTTCTAGGTGCTCCACGCACCCCAGCTCACTCAGGCGGAAATCCTCTCCGGCTCAGCACCAGTACGGCTGAAGGTCCTCCTCACGCTGGAAATCTACCCTGTCCCAAAGAACTATCCCAGGGTAGGTGGGCGAGTAGTCTCCACCATAAAATGAATTTCGAGAAGATTTAGACCAAGATTAAACTAGTATACTTCTCAGATTCTAAGGTGGAATGTGAATCAGTGATGAGACCCTCATCATGATCCTTTGTGTCGAGGTTCGGGGAAGGAAAGAGATTCATTAGCCTCATACTGCTTGAATGTGAGCTCCATCGTGTTCCCGCCTCCCTCCACAGGTACATCCAGGTGGATGAAAATTTGGAAACTCCAAAAGTTTCGGCCGTGTAATCGCCTCCATCATTACCAGAAGCACTATCTCCCTCAACCAGAGATCATAAAGAGCTATTTTGGGGACCAATGGAAGATGAGCAACATCATGGTCCATCGCCAGAAGCCGTAGTCCCTATGCCATAAACTGTAGTCACCATCATGTTTTACCGCAATGTGGTGGCTAAGTCACTACACTATTTTAAGGATATCCCGAGATGCGGTGGTTTGTCAGCTCGCTCCCCGTATTCTCCACCGGCTATCCTACCATCTCAGTGGTCTACTTTAGTACCACTATCGGTTCCCTAGCCGCCTCCGGTTGATAGGTGGGTCAATGAAGGGCCAGACCCCGAATCTGGACTAAGGAGCTTTTGGGATATTCTCACAGCAGACCATTCCCTAGGGATATTTTGTCCAGTTGTAGTGCCAAATTTTAGGGCACCAGAAGCTCGAACCCAGAATGAGGTTGAATACTTTCGCCAGACCCTTTGGGCGAACCATTTCGATTATTTTCATTAATGAGTGGCCAACCCCAAGAGTCAGATGCACTATGAAGACATCATCCAACAATGTCTTTTGGTTGATTTGGCCACACTCCCCGTGGCCCAGCACCCTGAGTACCAAGTCACCATAAGACCCTCCAACAACAAATGCGTCTAGAGATTTAAATTTCTCTACAAGATAATCATGGAGGCTTCTCCCCATGTGAAAATCCATGGTTGGGGGTAGTATGCGGCCCTCCATTTTAGTTTCATCCTGCACCAGCCCGATTTTCTAGGTGACATAGAGGATATGCCTTTAGGCAGGGTCTTGGTTAACATGGCCGACCTGTTGAGGGGTGAGAACGAGCTAGAAATTCTAGGAGAGGACCTACCCCCCGAGGGAGTTTCACACCTATTGGATCCATTGGGAATGATTACTAATCAACAACGGAATCTACTGGATCTTCCCGTGCCCACTGAGTCATTGGTCCTCTACCAAAATCCCAACACGGGTAAGGAGAACCTCAGAGATGTCAAACCATCCGACCCATCTGGCTCAGTGCAGAAGGTGGAAGATGATCTTGAGAAAGTCGTGCTACATCAGCAACTCACAGAGCACAAGAAGATGGTTGACGAACTCCTTACTAAATGCACTAAGGAGCGACGACCGGACTACGGTGATCCTCTGCCAGGGAAGCAGGGGCATACACAACTCTCCCCTGGCGAATTACCTCCAGGTGATACTGACCACCCTGCCCACGCAGACATGGTTGAGGCTGGAAGTTACGGAAAGAGGGAACACTACGTATCGTCAAATCCACCTGAGCGACGTGACAATCCTTGAGACCTGGCTCAGGTTCCCCCAGCCACTCCACAGGTCATCCCACCAGCTCCTCCATGAGCCTCTAGCCCTGCTTATCATATTGAAGAATCTTCCAACACATTGGTGGTCAGGGATCCCCGTCAAGACAGGAACCCCCAGCCAAATGATTCCATGGCGGCGCTCATTGCCCGTATCAAGACTTTAGAGACTCAACAGGTGGCAATCCAGCCTGATGGAAAACCATATCCGGTGTGGGTGGATGATATGCCAACACCCCCAAGTTTCAAAAATCCCACCTTTTACCCATTTAATGGGACAAGGGACCCACTGCAACACCTGACCCACTTTATCTCAAAGTGTGGACCCATGTTGGGAACTCCAGCATAGTAGGAAGCTTCCAAACTCTAGTGTTTTGTGAAGACATTAGAAGAGCCTGCATTTGTCTAGTAAATCCACCTACCCATCAGATTAGTAGACTGCTAGGATGACCTACGTAGGAAATTTATCTACCAGTTCAGTTCCACCGCTCGGACGACGAGTATTGAGGAACTTTTCAAGTGCATGAAGAGGACTAATGAGCACGTCACAGACTTTGTCGCCCGGTATAAAGGGCTCACATACTCCCTTGACATGCCATAGATTAAAAATAAACTACTGATGATGTGCATAGGGAATTTCAAGAAATAACTGGTCCCTTCTCTGATCACCCAAAACTACCCCGGGGGATTCTAAGACTTCTTTGAAAAGGCCCGACACCTAGAAGAAGCCTTGCAGCAGGCCATCCAGACATGTTCGTTGCCTCCTACAATCCCCACGAGAAGGCCTTCCAGGGTCGATCCCACCGTAGTGGATCACATAGAGGCTCCCAGACAACTAGAATTATTACCTGTGGGGCCACCTCCACAGCCTCACAAAGGACCTCCGCCTCAGGTGTAACCTCCAGCCAAGTAGTTCCCACCTCAGAATCGGTAGGTTCCCCCACGCAATGCACCACCACCAACTAGGTGAGATACCCAAATCCCACCTCTGCGATAGGCTCCTCTAGTACATCATTAGAGTCAGGCTCCCAGAGCTCCCTTTCGAGACAGGAGAAACATGACATACTCTTTCAATGAGGCTCATGTCACCAGTTATTTCCACAGTGCCTTGGAGTAGTGAATTGTACATTTTTATGAATATAGGAGGATAGAAAATGAAAACCACACTAATCTCCCAAATAACTGCCCCTATCACTAGATCCTAGGGCACACCCTCAAATAGTGATATGTGTTTAAAGACTGTCTTCATGACCAGGTGGATAACAACATAGTCTGGTTAGGCCTTGCTCTGGCATAGGTGGCATGTGTCTTCGTGAAGCCAGACAATAGTAGTGACAATGAAGGCGAGTGACATCAGGTTTCTAACAGCGAGTCCTAGAAGTATGAATAATGGATGTCTTGTAAACAGTCGCCCATGATCATGTTATTATCCATGCATGCCTAAATCTATCCAAACCTTCAGAAGGTGTCGCGCCATCCATATCCAGTACTTTTGTGTCAATGGCTCAACCATCTTCTTCCCAGAAGAGAAAGCATCGGCGATGTAAGAGAAAATTAAGCCCTCTACAAATTCTGTCGTCATCCCATACTCTCAGTGACTTCATGCCCTCAGAGATGGCGATTCCTCTCAAAATACGCCCATTAGTGGATGAATCTTCAAGTGAAGGTCATGGATATTCCTCGGTTAATACCATAGAACTGGTAAACCCCTACATGATTACTAAAGATGAGGAGCGCCAGGCTAATCCCCCTAATGTTCCCATCCATCGCCAGCATTGATGGAGTCATGGAAATATGGGTCTTTGAAGTTCCTCGGTCAGTATTCCCATCCAGGCTATACATGATACCGAAACTAGGAAACAACAACGCATAGCTCATCATGCGCAACCTTTTCCTCTGGTGTCATCAGGTTCGCCTTCACTGTCGTTTGTGTTTCTTGAACAGGAAGAGCCACCTAAACTGCACCATGACCGGCCACACTCTTCTACGGACTAGTATTAGTCATCTATCCCTCATCTAACGGTCACTCTATAGGGTTCAACTAGCGAGCAGCAGGATATCCCCAGCACCAGTCAGTCGCCAGTCCAGCCGGCAAGGGCCCACCATACCTCCTGTCAAAGAGAGACCTCCTGTAATAAGAAGATTGCACCTGGCATAGAATTATGATGTCCTCAAGCATCTTTCATGCATTCCATCAAGTCTCTCTATCCTTGAGGCTCTTCTTCTATCAGTAGATATGCGCGAAGCCCTTGCTGAGGTTTTAAGAATCCCCTGCTAGTTTGAGAAAGAGGTAAGAACCGCATAAGCCATCTATGATGAGGTGGTCGAGCATGCTGAATGCCAAGACATTGTCTCATTATCTGGAGAAGATTAAGTCTCCCCCATGCAGGGGAACATTCACCTACTATACATCACCAGACATTTTAATGGCGTGGAGGTTCTTTTCTATCTTGTCGACATGATATCTTGGATCAACTTAATCCCGACTTGGACACTGCGAAAACTGGGGTTGTCTGAGGATGATCTGAGTCCCTATAACCTGAAAATACAAGGTTATGATAGGACAGAACAAACACATGTTGAATAGATCCACTTGATGACCCAGTTCAGTGGCCTAGTTTCTAGCACTGAGTTCATGGTTGTCTCCCAAGACACCGCCTACAATGCATTGATGGGAAGGACATGGCTCCACCCGCATGAAGCAGTTCCTTCTTCATATCATCAGTGCCTCAAGTAATCCCTTAATTGTCGAGTGGTCATGTTTCAAGGAGATGTGTCTCCCTTTTCCTCTTGTTAATCCCGCTTTCTAGATACCGACTATTACAAGAGCAAAGACAAGAAGATTCATGCTAATGAGGTTGATCATGCCACAACTGCGACCAACCCGTGGACAGATCTAGATGATGCCTATGTCTTTCCAATCCACCGATTGGAGGCTACAACCCTGGAAATGGGACAATGTTTCATTATTTCTGGAAGAGGGGGGAACACATTCCTAAGTCTAAGAGATGCCATAAGATCACCTCGTACTCCTACAAGAATTAGGCTCAGGTGATCCTGGAGCCTCCTACTCCCATAAGGTATCGGGATGTCCACCCCATAGAGACGATAATACGTCATACTTGCATGTTTCATCGGGCTGGGATTAACCGACTCAAGCCGACATGCCACTATTTCTTAGATTTCATAAAGAATGGACCCTTGGGTCAAAGAACATATTGGATCGGATAAAAAACCTTCATAGTTATGGTTTCAGCAGCACAGGAGTCCCCCGATGTAATGTCCACCGCCGCTCAGGCTGGTACCAGTCTCCCATCGAGATCTTTTGACTTATAGGAAACTCCTCCCACTGAGGGTCCCTACTCTATAATTGAGGAGGAGAATTTATAGGATGCTCCCCCAACCTTTGAAGAGGGAATCTCTACCACGATCGATTAATTTGTATAGGTGAAACTCGGTAGTGAGGTAGACCCAAAACCCACATTGATCAGTGCCACTATGCCCCTTGAGGAGAAACAATAGTACGTGGAATTACTAAAGCAACACTATGATGTATTTTCATGGTACTATAATGATATGATATAACTAGATCCTTAGGTAGCCGTCCACCGCCTCAGTCTCCCAGCAAATCACCACAGATTTAAGAAACCTTCTAGAAAGATGCACCCTTCTCATAGTGCTATGGTTGAGGCCGAAGTTTATAATCTCATCAGAGCCAATTTCGTTAAATAGGGTTCAGTACCCCAAATGGATAGCCAAAATTGTTCTAGTCCGGAAGAACAACGGACAAATCAGAGTCTTCATCGACTTCCGGGATCTCAACAGTCATTGTCTAAAGGATGATTGTCCCCTTCCTACGACAAAATTGTTGATTGATGCCACTGCTGGGTTCCAATACCTCTCCTTCAGGGATGGGTACTCTGGGTATAACCAGATCCGAATGGCACATGAGGATGAGGAGTCTACGGCCTTTAGGGAACCACAAGGTACTTTTTGTTACCAAGTCATGCCATTTGGTCTAAAGAATGCATGTTCCACCTACACACTGGCTATGCATTGCATATTTAAACTGATCCTTAGGAAATTTGTGGAATTCTATGTGGAATATCTGGTGGTCAAATCTCGCCAGCATCAGAACCATCTCAAAGACCTTGGGAAAGTGTTCGACTTCCTCCTTTTTTCCACCTGAAGATGAATCTGTTGAAGTGCGCCTTCGGGGTCACCTTTTCAAAGTTTCTCAGATTCGTTGTTAGATAAAGGGGAATTGAAATCAACCCAAAGAAGATCAAGTCCATTATCCATATTTCTCCCCAAAGTAGCCTCTGGGAGCTTCATGGTTTCCAAGTCCACATGGCCTGCATACACCGATTAATTGTGAATTTTGCTGGAAAGTGTAATACCTTTTCCTGGATCATGAAGAATAAAACTATCTACCAGTGGGATGAAGAAAGTCATACTACCTTTGAGGAAATCAAGAAGCACCTACTTCAACCTCTGGTCTTAATGCCACCTGTTTCCGAAAATCCGTTGGTCATTTATGTGACTTCCTAGGAATGATCACTCGACACCCTTTTCTCCTAGAAGAACATCGAGGGAACTAAGAATAGTCTCTATTATCTCAGCCGCATGCTCCTCGATACAAAGACAAGATACTCCCCTATCGAGAAGAGCTGCCTCACGCTCGTATTCACGATACATAAATTGCGATATTACTTGCAGCACCATGAGGTACAACTGGTGCCCTGGGTAGATTCACTGAAGTACATCCTGATCCACCCCACGTTGACATGCCGTCTAGCTTGGTGGGTAGTAATCATTCAGCAGTTCGACATCAGGTTTGTTCCTTAGAAGTCTATCAAGGGAAAAGAATTGAATGACTTCATTATCGCTTATCCAGCTTCCATGGACCAGTCCCTAGACCTTGATTTTCCAGATGAGGCAATCCTCTCTATAGACCCAGCCATTCCGTGCTAGAAAATGAACATTGATGGTGCTTCCCAGAGCCCCTCCAGTAGAAGGATCAATGACTCCAGGCTCAATAGAGTATGACTGGGTATTATCATCGTTACCCCATCACAAGCCATTTTTTCATATTCATTCCTATTGTCAGAAGGCTGCACCAACAATGAGGTAGAGTATCAGGCTCTCATTACTGGCCTTGAGCTGGCCCTTGAGATTGATGTTCCCCACTTTCATGTGAAAGGGGACTCTGAACTAGTCATAAAGTAGATCAATGGTGACTATGTTGTCAAAAATATAGAGCTTGTACCACTATTGGAATGTACTCTCTAGCTAATGGTTCAGTTCCCATCTCAACCAGAAGTTACTCGTGTACCTCAATCCCTGAACGGTTGAGATGATGCCTTGGACAGCCTAGTTGCATCACCTCTAGAGCTCGAACAAGATGATTTGATTATCCAAGTGGAACACCGAAGATTCATCGCTCCCATCACTCCAGATAACGATGAAAGCCCATAGGTAAGCCACCATACCATCGATGCCTCCACATCAGGACCTCCAGGTCCCCATGGATGTGGTGATTGAGGTGAATCCTGACTGGAGAACCCTCTCTATCAAGTGTCTCCAAAATAGTAATCCCACAATGGATTGGGCCGGGCACGAGAAAATCTGATGCCACGTGTTACAGTTTACCCTTCAAGATGGTCTTGGTCATGAGAATATCCTCTACATGTGTGGGTTTGATGTAATTATCCTTCGTTGCATTCAAGGAGTAGATATTTCTCAAGTCATTCAGGAGGTTCATGCCAGTTCCTATGGGGTTCATCAGACCAGGCCGAAACTATCTAACCAGATCTGGAGACTGGGGTATTTGTGGCCCTCCATGATCCATGAATGTATCGAGTTAACCAAGAGGTTCCATGCATTCCAAATTCATGCCAGCTTTGTGCATCGGCCACCAGAACTTCTTCACACTACCAAGTACTCTTGGAACATTGCGGTCTGGGGACTCAATGTCGTGGGACCATATCCACCAGAGACCGCTCACCAGTGCAGGTTCATCCTAATCTCTAAATATTTCTTCTCCAAGTGGTATGAGGTAGTCCCACTCAAGGAGGTCAAGGATCATTCCATCATTGAAAATGTGAGCTCCAACATCATCTACTGATTAGGAGTCCCTCACACCATCCTCACCGGTAACAGCATGAGCTTCAGGGTAGCTGAGGTGAATAAATTGTACGCTAAGTACAACATCTGTTCTAACCATACCTCCCATTATCATGTGCAATAAAATGGACCAATCGAGGCATTCAACAAGACAATCTCTAACATTATGCAGAAAATGGTTGATTAGAACAAGAAGAGTTGGCCGTACATGCTCCCCAACACCCTCTGGGCTTATCAGACGATGACTAGTAATTCCACCCAGCTGACGCCATATTCCCTGGTTTATGGAACAGAGGCCATCCTGGCCATCAAGATTCAATTTCCCTCATTGCGCAAAACTTTCTATGATCATCAAGAACCAGATAAAGTAGATGAAATATTTCTGGCTAAGTTGGAATCCCTCGATGAGAAAAGGCTTCATGCCCTGCACAATCTGTAAAGGCATTAGAATAAGATAGCTAGATCTTTCAACAAGAACGTTCGCCTCCGATCCTTCTTGCATGGTGACTTGGTGTTGGCCCTGAGAACACCAATGATGCCTGTAATGAAACCACCCAAGTTGGAGCCCAAATGGTAAGGAACTTAAATCATTTAAAAGGTTTACCCTAATGGCACATACTCCCTGGTTACCATGGATGGTGAGCATATAAATCCTCTCACCAATGCCATGTTCCTCAAGCAATACTTTTCATGAGTAAGAAGGGTCCTACATGACTTTAAATTTTATGGTCCTACATGACCTTAAACTGTATAGTCCTACATGACCTTAAACTATAAAATGTCCCCCATGAAATTAAACTATATATCATCCCGCATGATGTTAAACTGTATACAATCCTGCATGACATTAAACTGTATGTCATCCCACATGACGTTAAACTATATACTATCCCACATGAAATTAAACTGTATTTCATCTCGCATGGTGTTAAACTATATATTTTCATGCATGAAAGTAAACTATATGTTGTCCCGCATGATGTGAAACTGTATACTATCCCCCATGACATTAAACTGTATATCATCATGAATGACGTTAAACTGTGTGTCATCCTACCGGATGTTAAAACATAAGAACTATGTATGGCTTGATTCCCATCCTCATGGGATATGTAGGAACGCCCAGATGCTTCATCTTGAGTCCAACCCTGAGTTTCCTCTTTGAATATCCCCTTGGGTATAGTTCTCTTAGAGGATCCTGCATGGCATTATGTAGGCTTCTTTTGCCCCACTCATGTCAGGATTACGATGATCGCACCATGTTCCCCTCCTCGTCCTTCTATTTCTCCCTCATCCTCACTGCATGACATTAAACTACATGGCCTTTAAGAACTATGTATGGCTTGATTCCCATCCTCATGGGATATGTAGGAATGCCCAAAAATTTTGTCTGTAGGCCCAGCCCCAACATCAAAATCTCCCCTCGGGTTAGAATACATAGTGTTGTTCCATCTTATGCTCTCCTTTACAACAAATTCATCATGACTGCACCATATATTCCCTTCCCTGGAGATCTATTCTTTTTTCTCCATCCAGTTTGACATTAAATTGCACTGGAAAATTTATTCTCCACACAATCCATCATTTGGGTTTCCGTCATCTTTCACATCCGAAAGGGCCCCCAAATGGTATGGATACTTAGCCTAAGGGCTCTCCTACCATTTTAGGTCGACGCCCTCAAGGAACTTGAATGAAAAGTTTATATATGTCCTGTTTCTCAAATATGGTCAGTGGTCGATGCTCATTTGTTGTTCCCATTTCATGTAACACGATATAGATGTTGTGTTTCGAACCTGGTCAATAACCATCCTTTGTCATTGTCACCACCGCCATTTGTCCCAAACATTGAGTGTAGTGGTTCATTCTTCCCCGCTATCTCTTCAAGCTTCATTCTTCCTCAGGAAGAGGTGTGATTCTAGGTGTTGTACCCCTATATACTGGGGAGAGCCTGGTTCTACTCTTTGTTTCTCACACCGATCATTGCTCATGTGGGCTTAGGAGCTATGATAAGGCAATTCCTGAATGAGAGATTATATGGCTACAGTAGGCCGGGATGCCCAGCCTCAGGTCCCTCGACCCTTTCAGCCCCATGGCCCATGTTCTCATTTAGGATTTTGTGGAATGGTATGGACTCATGTCCTCATTCCCATTAGTCTATTTTTCCATGCCACACATATCCCCTTGAGACATCCCTTCTTTATTTATCATCCTTTCCGCGAGCAAAGGACCCACCATGCTTCATGTTCCCCACCACTTGGTTTTCCATCATATTTTATATCTGAAAGGACCCCCAAACAACGTAGATGCTTGGCCCATGGTCTCTCCTACCAATTCGGGCCAACCTTCTCAAGTAACTCAAATGAAAAGTTGATACAAGTCCTTTGTTGCGAATATGGTCAATGATCGACACTCAATGGTCTGCCCCCAAATCTTGGTCACACAAATACGGATACTATGTTGCGAACATGGTCAAAATTTATCCTCTATCATCATTTCCACTCTGTGTTTTTCAACAAGCACAATGATTCTCCCTCTTTACTCAACTGTCCCATGCATATGAAATTAAACTAGGCATCTACAGTCAGAGCCCTATGACCTGAAACTAAGAGCACCATTGTCCTTATTACATGACAATAAAATGCAAAACATCCTTCTCTAGAACTATGTGTGGCTTGATTCCCATATTTATGAGATACATAGGACCGCCTAAATGTCTTGTCTTTGGGTCCAACCCCATCTTATAGAAACCTCCTTATCATTATGGCCTCTAGGCCTGAGTCCTTCCATGGGAGGGGTACGTGGTGTGGTATGAGCTTGTTTCCCCATTCGTGCCATGTTTGTAACAACCACACCACATAACTCTCTCTTTTGAGCGCCCTTATATTTTTTTCCCTAAACTCATCTTTTTGAGTTAGTTTTTCTTATGTTGGGTCCCTCGACCCTCTTCAGTGATTCGCCAATGTTCCCATAAGTACTCTGGTTCAAAACCTAGAGTGTCAGATTCTACTTGGACATGCTTTCACCCATTTTTCAGGCTTCATGATCCCCTTTATTTGGGATTTTATTATCTTTAACATCCAAAGGGAACCCCAAATGGCATTGATGCTCAGCCCAAGGGATCTACTACCATTATAGGCCGACGTTGTTGAGGTTTTTGAACAAAAAATTGATACAAGTCCTGCATTTCGAATCTGGTTAGCGGTTGATGCTCATTTGTGGTTCCCATTTCTGGTCACACGATATGGATGATGTGTTTCAAAAATGGTCAACAGTTATCCTCCATCATCACACCAACCCCATCAAGCCTTAAATTTCGGTTACATGATTCACGTCATTCTCCACCCCATCATGTCAAAGTGGAATTTTGACACTCTTGATTCTATCGCTCAGTGCGCATTTGCATGTTAGGAGGACAGTTCTGTAGTAAGGAGTCATTCGGGGCTCCACACCGACTTCCCCTTTCCGTGTATCCCATGTGCTGAAAATGCCACTTTCAAAATTATTTTTGAAATCGTGTTTGAATCACATAGTATTAGTAATCGGATCGAGGTCTGTGATTGCTTGGAAGAGTTTTTCTTCTTCATGATACGATCTCTAAGACCTTAAACTAAGATCTACATATATGTCATCTTTTTAGAACTACATCTAGATTGATTCCCATACTCATGGGATATGTAGGAACGCCCAGGCATCTAGTCTTTGGTTCCAACTCATATTTCACTAATTATCACTTCTATTCATCCTTTTAGGCCCTGTCTCTTATAGGATTTAATGGTGTGGCGTGTGTGGTCTTATGCCCTCATTCATGGAAGGTTTGCAAGAGCTGCACCACATAATTCCCTTTTGAGAGCTAGTCTCTCCTGCCCCATATTCTCTAACCTTTTCTGGCCCCTTGGCCCAAGGATTATTTCCTGGAATCACATGCAATGTGATGTTGACCTCGTCCTCATTCACGTTGGTCATGATTTATCACGCTATGCATATCCCCTCTTGAACCTCATTTATCATGCTATGTCAGATCCATATGACTTTAAACTATTTTGCCTAGTCCCACATGACTTTAAACTATTATTTCTATACTGCACGACATTAAAATGCATGGTTGGTCCTACCACATGACCTTAAATGGCGACTTTATCATTCTGGCCGCACTATGAAAAATGACATTGCATCATGGTGTCCTCATTCGAGAGGACATCATGTTTGGTATCAGTCACACACCATTCCATTTTTCAACACTTTCATACAACTTGATTCATGTGGCAATGCCTGTACATTCCATCCTAGGTCCACCGCTTCACAAAAAAAACACACATTCATCCTAAAGGAAAAACAAGATCTATCAAATGCCGCTTCTTTTATTGCGAGGGCCTGAACGACACGACCTTATTATCCCTATAATTGGTACCTTACCATGATATCTCCGAACTACATGTGGATTGATCCTCATCATCATGGGGTACGTAGGAACACCCACACATTTTTCTTCGGGCCCAGCCTAACTTTCACTTTGGTCCCTTGAACTAAAATCTTCCCGGAGAGCACATTGTGGCATGGGATTATGTCCTCATTCACATGAGGTTTTATACTTACCACACCACATGTATCCCTCACTCATTTCCATCAATGGTCTGGGATCTATGATCATAAACTAAGACCACTTTGCATCTTTGCCACAAGATGTTAATCTTCACATCATCCTTTCTCAGAACTATGCGTGGCTTGATTCCCATCTTCATGGGATACGTAGGAACGCTCAGACTTTCTATATTTGAGTCCAGCCCCAATGACTATAAATCCTAACCCATTCTCAGCCCCTTGGCCCCAAGTTTCTTGGGAAGTATGTTATGTGTTGAGTACCTATTGGGTTCTCCATTTGTGTTGGGTTTCGCAACAACCACACCATGTGCCTTCCTTGTCTTTTCCCAACTTGGTTCGGGTTCTATGACCCTAAACTAAGATCTCCCGATGGGAACTACATGTCAGGTTTGGCTAAATTGCCACCCTATGCACAGTCCATGATATCCAGTCCCACCTTAATGGTCCACTCTATGACCTTAATCTAGGAGTGTGCGACCCCAGGACCCTTGTCCTTAGAAAGGGCCTTGACTCCCTCTATCTTATACATCTTATTCTCATACTTAGATGCATTCTGGAAAAGAGCTCGAAGTGTGAAATATTCACAAGGACATTCCCTAATTCCATGTACAAGATTTTTGAGCTTGTTATTTGGATCCTCATCCTCTTCCACGTCTGAAGGGACCCCCTTTACGGCTTGGTCCCATGACACATTAGCTTAACTATCGTCTTGGACCAACATCCCTGAGGACGTCGGACGACACTTGCAACAGGTACCATGTTTCAAACATGGTCAATGATCAACCATCATTTGTCTATCCCCATCATAGGATAACACAATATGGATGATGTGTTTCAAAAATAGTCAATAGTTATCCCCTATCATCATGCCACCCCCATTATGGTCTAGATCTCGAGCATCATGATTCAGATTTTTCCACTTCCTCATGTTTAAGTGGAATCCCAACATACTCAGATTTACCCCTTTGTGAATCTAGGTGAGTTAAGTTGGCGGGTCATCATTATGGGGACATCACTCACCTAGCGTCCCACTGCCCCTAATGTGTGCCTCCCAGTACTAGTAAAGTCCCTCATCAACTGCTTGTCCTCCCCCGACACTAGGTTCATCAAACAAATAGCTAGCGGTGGCATCTGCTTTGGATCCTCCGATGCACCCATACAGGGAGGAACTCATCAGACATAACACCCAGTATTAGAACCCCCAAGATTTGATGTAGGTCCCATGAACTGATTTCGACCTCTCCATGGTTTAAATGGAAGGTATTGGTCCTCGAAAACCATCTTCTCAGCAACTCCGACATCTGCTTCTTTGGCTGATATATATGAAATTGGGAGGCACAAGCCACCTCATACAGGCCCACTCTCCTCAGATTTTTCCTAAACTCTTTGGAAAAAGAACCTACCTAGTAAGCCAAGGACCAGTCATCTGTGAAGTTTCCGCCCTGACGTAGATCCCACTCATTATACGACCCCTTCCCCAGGTTCCCCAAGCCTACCTTCAGAATGGTATGGTACAATGGGGGAGATGTCTCTGGCTACAACTCCTTCCTGTCAATGTTGTTCACATGATTGTATAAACAGTCAGTGAGGACAGGCGTGAAGTCCTCCTAGGCATGGCCGTAAGTCGCCTTGAACCATTGGTGTTGGAATGACGCGCTCCTGAACTAATAAGATGGCTCTTCCCTGCCCACTTCATGGATGAGGACATCATCCCTTTGTATAAATCCATATAGATACAACCTTCTACACAATGGATAGTCCTTATGACTCTCAGACAGTAGCTCTACCAGTGAATTATAGTCATGATGGCTTCGCACGAACTCCCCTATACCCGAGATATCCTCCATTTCCACCATTTGGATAGCATTCTAAAGGATCCCCTAGTAGCCTCCTAGTGATCCATTCAGTTTTTGTAAATTTGGTCTTTTTGGGTTCTGGTTCGTGAAGCACCTTCGCAAAGCCTATCCGCAAATCTTTTTAACAGAGCTCGATCCAAACAAAGAAATCGAAGAGCCCTACCCTGACCTTCAGGCGCAAGCCTCAAAGCGCACCGCCATAGAGCCAAAGACTCACTGTGTGCCGCGAAGTAGGAAACTCAATTCATGGAGAGAAATCACGGAGTATACAGAGCTTCGTGAATCGAGAGAACTATGTGCCAAAATGTAGAGGTGGGAAAGGAAAAAAGAGAGGCCAGCTTCCCCTATTTATAAGCAATGAACCCTTGTGCTTCGCGGCGTGTCCGACTGTGGTGAGATTCACGGAACTCTCAGCCTATGCATCACCTCTCTGCCTCACGAGACTCCTTTGTGAGTCTTCTTTGTGATTGAAAAAGTAATTTTGGCAATAGACTCTTAGACATAGACCCAAATTTTCTCCTCGACTTCAAGTTAAAGAGGTAAATTTTTTGGCACCAAAATTTGGGAAGAGGAAGATCAAGCGCAAAGCCCTCGGGGCTACCTCACAAAGCTCACCTGTGAAGCCTCACAGCACTACGACCGACATGAAGCTCCCCCTCTACGAAGCCACTACGGAGCAAGGAGGTGGTAGGAACTGTGAACCGCATTGATATTTGAAAAGCCACCACAGAGCAAGGAGGTGAGAGACTCCGTGAGTCGGATTTACGTTTGTGAATCCACCCCGAAGCAAGGAGGAAGAAGGCTCTGCGAGATGGATTGACGTTTTCAAAGCCGTTGTGGAGTGAGGAGGTAGGAGGCTCTGCGGTAACGACAGAGTTCCATGTGTTTTCATGCCTAGAAAGATTTGCTTTGCAGTGCCTCTTGCCTATAAATACCGGGCTCCCCTCAAGCCCAAAGGACAGATCCTTTGTCCTTTCACATTATTAGATCTCAAATCGTGAAGTAAATTTTTCTCTAGGAACCATGAGCTCTTCAAGTTACTTTAGCATTGCGAAGTGTCTTTCCCTTGGCTTGAATTAAACCCCTCTTCAAAGAGGGATACCCTTCATGGATCCCATGGGCCTCTACAAAGGAAGGGGGTCCCCAAGGGGACTTAGGTCTTCACTGAGAACTAATTATTTGCAAAGGACCCTCCATGCACATTTAACCCACATAATAAGGTAAGGTCACTGTGCTTCACGAAGCACATTACTTCACAATTCTATGCTTCCTAGGATGCCCTTGCTTCATGAAGAAAAACTCCGTGAATGAATTTCCACTTTGTGAAGTACCCTCCATATGCACTAATGGCCTACGCCTAGGCTAGGCCACTTCACTTTGCTAAGAATACCCATTTGCGAAGCCCCACCACTATATAGAGCACCAGAGCTTCACAAGGATTCTACCCATGAACCCCTTTTCTCCACAACTCCTCTTCCCATGTGACCCTCCAGGTTTTCACTAAGTGATTTCAAAGTCCCTTGGATGGTGCTTCCCACTTCGTTGCTTAGCCTTATGCTTCTTCGCATAGGCATGCTAATGGATATTTCTTCTTCACATAGACACACTAACATGCCCCATCATTGGATCACTCCACAACACCCCCGCACCACAACATTGCTAATGCCTTCCCTTCCCCAAGGGTGGGAGGGTATAAGTTATGTAAGTCCTAGGGGTTGCAAGTGAACCTGCCTCATCCAAGCTGCCAGACATTAAACTGAAAGAACCATTGTCCTCAGCACATGACATTAAACTATGACCCCACCCCTGCATAATATGTGGGGTACCCAATCTCAGACATTCTATACACCCACTAGTCTCCATGAGAGTGTGATATTCCTCAAATGTAATGTGATCCTCTTTGCTAGAGTGATGTTTGTCTGTGGGGAAAGGGAAACCATCTTGGTGTAAGCCCCTAGCCTTTCATGCAGGAGTTAGTACCGTTACTCCTCATTTATTCTTCCTTGCCAAGGACCAGAGGGGGGGGGGATGGGCACCGAGACCTTCATCACCCCATCCCTCTCCCGTTGGGATTTGTCACCACTCGGGACTCCACCCTAGAGTAAGTCCCAATCTTTATCTCTCTAGGTTGCTAACCATGCATAAGCCCCTATTTTCTTTTTGGGCCACTAACCATGTATAATCCCCACTCCACTTCCCATGGATGAACCTTCTGCGATGTGATCATCAAGTCTTTGTTGTGTCTTGTTTCTCACACCGAGCATGACTCACGTGGGCTTAGAGTAAGCATTGACCATGGAATCCTGTTCAGGCCACCCTAAAGTGCAAGCGCTAACACCTCCGCCGAACTACATGGACTTTGATCCTTGCTAAGGAAAGGTACGTAGGAAGCCTCCCTAAGGTTCAATCCCAACACTTATTCATCCTCACCCCCTTCACGTCGGTTTACCAACACCTACGCTGAACTATGTGGACTTTGATCCTTGCAAAGGCAAGGTATTTAGGAAGCCTCCAAGAGGTTCAATCCCAACACCTATTGGTCCAGACCATCTTCACGTCGGTTCACCAAACCATCCTGAACTATGTGGACTTGGATCCTTGCCAAGGTAAGGTACATAGGAGGCCTCCTTGAGGTTCAAGCCCACCATCTGTTGGTCCCGACCCCCTTCACTTCGGTTCACCAACACCACCCCAAACTATACGAACTTTGATCCTTGCCAAGGAAAAGTACGTAGGAAGCCTCCCTGAGGTTCAAGCCCACCATCTGTTAGTCCCGAACCCCTTCACACTGATTCACCAAACCACACCAAACTACGCAAACTTTGATTATTTCCAAGGAAAGGTACATAGGAATCTTCCCTGAGGTTCAAGCCCACCATCCATTGGTTCTGACCATATTCACATCGATTCACCAAACCATATGAACTATGTAGACTTTGATCCTTGCCAGGGAAAGGTATGTAGGAAGGCTACTTGAGGTTCAAACCCAACAAATATTGGTCCTAACCACTTCAAGTCAGTTTACCCCCTTCTTCCATGACATTAAATTGTATACCCCTTTTGTCCCACATGACACTAAACTGTCCCCTATCCAGCCATAATCCATTACGATCCCCATCCAATGGTAAACCGTTGTTGTACATTTTGTTGGGACCCATATCTCTGGTATGTCCTAGTGGCGTCAGAACAAACTCGGGCTATGAACCACATGTAATCCCCAGTATATCATCGGGTCACTTTCCTCTGCACACACCCTGATCATATACCCCATCTTGAACTACGTGGAATCTGATTCCCAGCCATGGGGATACGTAGGAAGTCTCTTCTAGGATCAAGAAAAATATCACTGTTGCCCTCAAATTGACTACATATCATTCTCCATCAACTTCACTTAACCAACCATTATCCATATTGATTCTTACCCGGGCCGCTACTTCCCGGTGAGATCATGTAAATTCACCTCTTCACTTCTCTTAGCAGCACCCGAATAACTAACCACATGTTAGCCTCATCATCAGTGTTCCCTTCAAGGGTTGTACCCATATGATCCACTCTAGTTAGTGTTCCAATCTGTCCTATCTATCTCTTCTAGACGTTAAACTCACGACATACCCTACGTTAAATATGGGAAGCTGAGGAAAACCTCAGAGAAATGCCTATGGAATAAAATTTCCCACATTCAATGCAAGATACCTCGGGCTTCCGCACCCTCGAGAATCCCTATCATAAGGGGAATAAACCAAGATGTGCCAGTGTTCCAACATCTAGACACGCCAGTGATGTCCAACATGACTACTTCCCCGATCGAAGGTTTTTTCCCTGACAAGACCCCTTGGAATGTCCTAACAGAAGCATTTTAATTAACTGACGTCCAAGAAGACATGACACCAGGAAGAGTTTGACGAACAATGTCTTAATCTATATAGGAGACCCAGACTAGGTAACAAGTTCCGAGGAGGAATCCAAGGAAGGGGGAACCGATATCCCATCATCCTGTTTCGATCATGGATAAAAAATCCCTGAATAGGTGATGAATTCCACCCACCATTGGAAAGAGGGAATGCGGGGCAATAAACAACATGTCCTACGAAACAGACGGATGAGCGCGTCCCGACGAAAGTGTTAGAAAAAATAAGTAATCACTATTATGTAATAACAATTTAAAGAAAAAAAAATTTACATTATGTCATACCTACACATGTTTCCCACACCTTTTGTGTGTTTTCATCTATCAGGATCCCCTATTTATTTACAATAGCCTCCTTCTATAAAATATGGAATGGAATGGAAGTAGATTTTGATTTTGATTCATCAATCTACATATAAATAGAGGAACATGGTTATGGTGTTGTTTCATTTCACATAAAAGTATTACAGTAGATTTAAAAATATACCAATTTTTTCTCAAGTAAAGTGTACCCCATCCTTGATTTATGGTCGAGGTACGCTGGTTTTTCAGCCCGTTACTTATTTTCAGCACTCATTTTCTATTCCATAAATAAAAAAATGTCAATAAAAGTGATGAATACAAGAAACGTCAAACAATGTATTACCAGACACAATGTACCTGGAAAGTCTGCTATGCATGATGGTTGTTAAACACATCCCACACTCCTTGGGATATCAAGTGTGCATAAATAAAAGGTGGGTATGACTTGATTTTTCCTTCAGCATCTTTAAGATGATATTACATTAAAATTGGGCGGAATACTATGAATTATTCCTGAATCTCTTAATACATATTCTATGTGCGAGGCATTTACTATAAATGCACTATGCAATGGATGATGTAGAGTAAGTCAATGTTTTAGTATTTTTATTTTAATGAATTAAGGAAATGATATCATAATGTTACCGTAATCTCTTACCACATTAGCGTCTTAAGACCAGTTACAACATGGTACCACGACTGTACATCAATCGGCATGCGTTGCCGAGTGATGATTCCAATGTAGCTACTAAATATGGATTTGTTGGGGTTAACATGCTGGCCCCGCTTATTCCATAACAACACAAATTTGATGCCTTTTAATTTTTTTTTCTTTAAGGATTTTGGATAACACTGTCAAACTACACCGCTATTGTTTTTTTGCATTGAAGGGGTTTCATTGCCTACCATTTCCCCAGTTTCAGCATCATCATTATGTTCCTCAGGAGTGCTAGCATCATAACTGAAACTAGAAATAATATGTTGAGAAACCTGTTGTACATTAGCACTGGGACCAGCAGCAAAAGGTTGAGAAACTTGTTGTTCCTCTGCACTGGGACTAGTAGCAGCAGGTTGAGAGACTTATTGTGCCTCGGGATTGGGTGCATTATCAGGTGCATAAGTCATTATCTGTAGAAGTGGTTTAACATTTAATTTACATTTCTTAAAAGAAACAACAAACAAATAATAACACAAGGTAACACAATTTATATTACTATATAAAAATAACTTGATTATTGAACTCTATTTTTTTTAAAGGCTGAAGAGATTTGACCCCTCTATCGACTATATAAATCCATTAATTGTGGCCTATTATGACATAAAAAACATAGTATACATTGGGACCATTGAAAAATTATTTCAAAGTCCCAATGAAAGGTTCATCCTCCATTGAATTTTCATTTGAACCTTTAGTTTTTTTGGTTGATAATAGAAAAATTGACCAGTTTTAGTTTGCAGGATCTAGAACAAAAAATAGTTTTACTGCTTGTGATTCCATTATAAACGGTTCTTATTTCTCTAATTCCTTACTAAAATCAACTTTCATAAATCCCAATTCATCTATTTTAACATCACTTCTATTCTCAACCCACTTGCATTGAAAAATCATCAACTATAATTTCATATAATACAACTCCCATATTTTATTGATGATGCCAAAGTATGACATATTCACATAAATCGGATTTCTGTCTTTAGCACCAAAAATATGCATCACATAATCCACAAGTGTAACCCCACTATTATGTATGGTACTATCTTCATCATTTTCATTAGTATATAATGCATAACCATTAACTACATAATAATTTTAAGATAATACATACACACTTGGTCCTATGGATAGCCATGAATGTCATTCTGAAATGGAGTCTGGATTTTAATCTGACTTCTTAAAAATATGGTCCCAAAACCATCCTATAAATTGTGGATTGTGTGTATCTAATATCCATTTTTTTTCTCTAGATGGATTCAAATTCCTATGAATTTCTTTTTGGATTTGAACATATGGGTCAACGTCAAAAAATATTATGAAAAATGTAAATGTGGGTCTGCTCCCAATCTGTAATATTAATTGTGACAACCTATATTATAAAAATTCCATTACCCTTAAGCCGCTGAATGTGATGATATTTTGGTAGGCCAATGCTTTCCACTCCAGATAGGTATTCAGTAAAAAATTCAATGGCTTACTCAACAATATATCACTCTGCAATACAACACTCAGGCCGACTTCGATTTTTGACATGACCTTTCAAAATATTTATATACCATTCAATGGGGTATATACATCTATAATGTACAGGACCACATATTAGAATCTCTCTCATCAAGTGAACCATCAATTGAACAATCATATCAAAGAATTTCGACAGGAATAACATTTCCAATTCAAATAATATGTTGAAAACTTCTCTTTCTATAGTTAGCAATTTTTCCGGTTCTATAAATTTGCTGCATATAGCTTTGAAGAAGAAACAGAGCTTTGTTAATGTATGGATGACATTCATGGAAAAAATTAAATATAAAGATATAAGAATTAAATCTTGGATCAAAACATTGAAGTTATGTGATTTCCGACCCTTTAACTTTAAATCACTCATTGACACGATGTTCTTGATATTTGATGAATACTCCTATAGAACCTTTACATCATTCAACAAGTTGAAAAACTGATATCACAATCTCCTGGAAAGAGTGTAAGAAGTAGGAGGAATAATTGTTTTCCACCCTTCACTAGTGCCAACTCTTCTCATATTCCCATCTCAACCATGTCCAACCTAGCCTTAATTAGATCCTTTGTTTTTCTGGGTGAATTTAGCAACACATCGATGAAACTATCACATAAATTTTTTTAAACATGCTTAACATCAAGAAAATGTCTGACATACAGACAATTCCAGTATGGAATTTCAATAACAAATATTATTTCTTTTTGTAACCTATTTTCGTAAGGTTTTTCAAAAAAGGTATACCAAAACTAGTGTCCACAACTTTATCATTCACAAACAATTGATCATATGTTAGTGGAGATGGTGTTGTATATTCTTTTGAACTTTCATTGAATGATATCATCCAAGATCGGTACTTATGTTATTTAGGTGGAAATCTATGATGTCCTAGAAACACAATTTTCGATGAATGTTTCAACCTAATTGATTGTGTACCTTGTTCGCAAATGGGACAACTTAGTGTTCATTTAATGCTATATCTTGGCATATTTCCATAAGCAGGAATGTTATTTATCATCCCATACAACATGGTTCTCAAAGTGAAATATTCATTTTTCTAGGCATCAAACAATGTAACACCTGAATCCCACAATAATTTCAAATCCTTGATCAATGGATCCAAATAAACATCAGCATCATTACCCGATTGTTTTGGTCCTGATATAAGAATAAATAACATGATGTATTTTATTTTCAGGCCTAACCATGATGATAAGTTATAATTTACGAACATAACCAACCATGTACTGTGACTGCTGCTTTGAAAACCAAAAGGATTCACTCTATCTATAAATAACGTAAGATGAAGGTTTCTCGACTCATTTACAAATTCAGGATACTTATGATCAATTATCTTCCACTGAGTAGAGTCTGTTGGGTGATATAACTTCCTTTATTTAAATCTTGTATCTGTATGCAATGTCAATTGTCCTACAGTCTCCTCACATCCATGTAGGCGCCTAAACCTTGGAATGATTGGAATGTACCATACAACTTTTATAGGACTGGATTCATCTTTCATGTATCGAGAAGAACCACACTTCGGGAATTATTTAAGTGATTTTGGTCCTTGAGAAACAGTATATAGACGTTTGGGTAAGCGTGCATTCTTTTAGAGATCATACCCATCAAGAGTATCATTCGTTTTCCCTCGTATGTTTGTCTTGGGAGCTCATTATCTTTTGAGATCATGTCATTCAGGAGAGAAAGTATTTCTGTAAAAATGGCGTCACTCCACCCATTTCCTTCTTTCAAATTATTCAGCTTTAGTACGGCTGGAAATGATCTATATTTAGTGAACCCATCATACAATGGCGTCTTTGAACAACTATTTAACTTATCAATCAATTTTGGGCAATCATGAGGTTCATCTTCAATTGCCCTTGTCATTTCCTCAATACTACATTCATAATCATTAAAATCTGTAATCACATCCTTCATATGGACATCTTCATTGTTCATGCTTGTAATCATATCAGATGATCCATAAACCACAGTGTTCTCCCATCCACTAACTACATTCTTTTTACCCCCTTTTTATTCCAACATTTATAAATTAAATCTATTCCATGGAAGATCATGTTTTCTTCCAACTCCTCTGGACTAATTTGTCAAGAATAACAATAGCATAAAAACAGACAAAGGATTTGAGAAGTGTCATATGCATGATCTTTTGCAAACTTGATAAACTCTTTCACACCATATTCAAACTATTTTGTCAACCCATTGTTATTCATCCATTTTTTATTCATAATCATTTTATTTGATTCAGTAATATTAATATTTAATAAAATAATTACACAAAAGATGTTCAACTAGGGTCATCATCAAACTATAATCAATGGAAATAGATATGGTAAAAAATAACCTTACCTATTCATGCATTATTCAAGACCAAAGTAGATCACACCAGTCTTTCCAACCACCATATCAATGGAACTATCTTTGAGAAGCCCTTGCACTATAATGTTTTAGTATCCCACGTGTGATCTATATGCATTTTTGTAAACTAGTTTTTTAGTGTTTCTCTAAATTCATAATGTCTCATGTCAAGAACAATGGTACTAAACTAATAGATGGTATGATTTTATATAGAGTGATTGTGGGTGAAGGGATTCATTACATGTGTTGTTATGGTTATTTGACTAGGGTATCTATAAATTGTCTTATAGAGTCCTCTAGTGAGGTGGTTTTCTAAGATTCAGTAGAATTGCACTAGTAAAAAAGTGGTGGTTCCATTGAAATTGGTTAGGTTTGGATAGATATTAAATTGTGGAGGAACTAAAACATGGAAAAAATGGCATACCGATCATGCCAACAACCACAACACCAGACAAACACACAATCATGCTCACAATCGCAACACCATACAAACCAAACAAACACAATGTCAGATTTTACAAATAATACCTAATTCAATTATTCTTGTTAATTCAGGGGTTATCACAAAATTTTTATCATCCTGGGGAATTAATTAATTAGACAAGTATACGTAAATTACCAATTTCTATATCCAAATGTTCAACAAGAACCAACCAACATGCAATTCATTTAGTGCGCAAACAAGGACCACCAACAACAAAAAAATTTAGAGGGGTGTTTAGCCCATAAAATTCACAACATAACCATAAATATCAAACATTAATAACATGTGAAAAATAGGAAACAAATGAGTAATAGGAGAAAACTCACCATGAAGGTGTCATTCAGCATGCGGTGGAGGTGCGTTCGCGGCAGAGGAGAGACGTACGACAGAAGATATTTCCAACTGAAAAGAAAACATAAAATGAGAACTCATATGTTATACCTATCAAAAATAGGTCCAATGAGATTTAGGAATGAGACAAGTCTAGTTTAGTAGTTTTATTGTTCAATTGTGGGAATTTATTTTCCATCTATGATATCTGCTTCCGGTTTATTTATTTTTTATGTATCTACTATTTTCCAAGATTTTCAACTTATGAATGGGACATGTCTGGTTTTTAGGAGAAAGATCATTTTTAATTTACTCTAATTTAGGGGTAAAAAATTCCACATTAATTGTATCTTTTTCCCAGGGGATTGTTTCTATCCTGTAGGGATCATGAGTGCCTCTTAGGTTGGTGGAAAGTCAAATCAGTTGTTGGTTATGATACCAGCCCGGGCCGTATCATTACATTTCCAATTTTAACTGACCAATGCACATTTAAATATAGGATGGGGGGAGTGGGGGGGGGGGGGGTTAATACACTAATATATTCCCAACTCCACTAGAGTTCCTTTGGGAGTGGCTCCTACTAGTATAATATCTGATAAATCTTTTATAGATTTGAAATTATAGTAGTCATTTCTAATGATTTCCTCATTTGTATGGTAGTAATGTTTATTAAACCTAGTGTGTGGAGTAGCCATCATAAACTAATAGTTTATTAAAACTTATGTGATGACTTCATAACCTATTAAGAAATATATAGGAAATATATTACAAAACTCATTGAATCTTAATAGGTTTGGTTTAATTCATCATATAGTTACAAGTGATGTAGAATGTATAAATGATAAGCTTGTGGGGGCTGAATGATGTAGATATGTTGATGGAAATGATGATGTGGAAGTGATTTTAAATATTAATTTTATATTTTTAATTAGAATGAGGTTGGTTTAAGTAATTATATTTAGGTCGTTTGTGTTATTCCATCATGAGGTTCAACAAGAAGAGGTGGATCAAGCATCCTAGGATGTGAATATTGTACTAAAACTAGTGGATTGGGATGTAAAACACATAATGAATATGAAAGTACCAAATGATCCCTTGATTTTCAAACACACACACACCCAAACATTTCAAAAATTTTAAAAGGTCCCTTATCCTTTACAAACACACACCAAATCATTTCCATAAAAAATCCATCAAAACTCTAAAATGATGAATCCTTTATAAAACAAACCAAAAAATTTATCAATACTTGTACAAAAAAACCAAATAATTTATAAAAAATTATATAAAATACTCAACCAGGTTATAAACAATTTTAGGACACGTTAACCAGTTTATGAAATATTTTTTGTAGGCCAAAAAAAGTATCAATAATTTTATAATAAACCCAACTAAATGTGAAAGTTACTTTGAAGTACAATGGCTGTCATGAGAGAATACATTGAAACCTTTAATTATATTGTGACCACTGAATATTTCACCATATACCATGATTTTTAGCAATACTTCACACAACTAATATTTGTCATCCTTAATTTCCTCTCTCTATAGTTCACTCATGTCACACATGCATCAGATTTATTCTTCTAGTCATCTGATCCCTTATATGACAATAATCCTACTTTCAGATCTTGAAACTATCCACACATCCCATAACCATGAATCCCCTATGTGAAACTCCCACACCATTCAAAAAAAAAACCCTATACTTCCAGTAAATCTTCTTCTAAAGAATGTCCCACACACCTTCTGATCTTTTGTCCATATTGATCCATCACATATGAAAGATTCTGAAAAACATGACACCAAATCCCAAAAAATGGTATCACGATACATTACTAAATAACTAAGATACATTTCCCTTATATCTTTCTTGATAGATGATAATTTTAAATATAAAATAGTTCTGAATAAAGGGGGTGATTAAAGTTATTATTATTTTCCCAGTGACTTCCAAACTCAATCCACTTGTAAAAAAATGTTAGAAATTTATATAAAACCATTTGAAATCATTTAAAATAATTATACAAAAATCATAAATAATATCCAAGTAAAAGATTTGTATATAGAAAAATACTTAATTACATTATTAGGAATAGCCACCTTTATGTCTCTACCCACTCACCATGCATGCTCAGTTGAAATTTCCATACTCATGTGAGATCCCTCAATGATCCACCAAATCATCACAAGGTGAAAAATATCCATGTTACCCAATGGAGTACTACCATTATTTATGGTCAAGTCCAACCCATGAAGTCACGCCAGCCATATTTATTAAATACCATTCCAAATAAGTTGGAAAAATAATCATTTAAATCATTTCATCAAATATTTTACATGTGTGAAAAAAACCATGATTTTAAAACAATAACTTAAATATTATATAATAAGAGGGTTTTCCAAATGCCAACCAATTTTTAAAAAACCATATAACAAGGGATTTCATTCAGGAATCATACATGTTTTTTCATAAAAGTTTTAATGAAAATATTTAATCAAAAAAAATTCTTTATGTTAAAAGAGAATTAGATATTAGAGGGAAGAAACATACCTCACAATGGTTTTCAAAAATGATGAATGACATAATAAAACATCAATATCTGATCACAAACCATGTTAACCAAACCAGATCCAAAAGAATTATGTCAAGATCCACAACACAGACCAAATAACTACCCTCAATAGACTTGGTCTATGATTCCAAGAGAGGGAAAAACCATGGATATTTTAATAATGCAGAATAATGAGAACATACTGATAAATCTAGGTGGTGGATGAGGAGGAGGAGGCAGCAGCGACGACAGAGGAGGAGGATGAGGAGGAGGAGGTAGCAACATCAGCAGAGGAGGATGAGTCAGCAGTGGCTGAGGAGGAGGAGGAGCAGGAGGAGGCATTGGAGGAGGAGGAGGAGGATGAGTCGGCAGCCGCAAAGGAGGAGGAGGAGGTAGCGGCGGTGGAGGAGGAGGAGGCAAGAATACCAGAGGAGGAGGATGAGGGGAAGGGGTCATGACAGAGGAGGGGTCGGCGACGTAGGGGTCCGCTTCTGCGAGGTCTTGAAAGGGTGCAAGGGAGGAGGATCCTGTTTGGGTTCTTTTAAAAAACCCACTGGAACCTTTATCAGTGCTAGTTAAAATCACCAATAAAGGTATGTTTTATCAATGCTAAAATAAAAAGCACTGATAAAAGACATTTTTATCCGCGCTTTTTTAGCACTGATAAAAGACCTATTTATCAACGATAAAATTATAGCACCGATAAATATGTATTTTATTGACGCTTTTTTAGTGCTGATAAAGGCCATTGTTATCAGAGAAATTTCAAAATCAATTAAAAATTATTTAAATAAATATAAATTTATTTCTATTTATTTATAAATATTTGTATATATTTATAAATATATCAATTTAATTATATATTTATAAATTTATAGGCAGTATAATAAATATATTTGTTATAATTTTATAATTATTTAAATATGTATATATTTATAGGTATAATTATAAATATAAATAGTATATATTTATAAATATTTGTATATAATTGTTAATACATATATATATATATATTAATAAAATTATAAAATTATATGTATAATTTTATAATTATTTATATATATAAAGTTATAATTATAATTAAAAATGTATTTGAAAAGTTTTTATATATATCATTAAAAATATAATAAAATATATTTATTATTTAAATATATTTAATGTAATTTTATAAGTACATTTTTAGAACATATATAGTTAATATGGGTAACGTTATGAATTAATCAACATACCACATCAATAGACAACGTGATGAAATGTATAAATGAACATTAATGCATGATACATAACATATATATACGCATGATAAATATATTCATTGACCAAATTCATTGGAAAACACACATATATTCAATAATTTTAATTATAAATATATATATTAAAAAGTATTATATAGTTATAAATAATATAAATAAAATAAATATACAAAATATAACAAATATAATAAATATAATGAATTAATCCAATAAATCTAATAAATCTAATAAATTAATCTAATAAATCTAATAAATATAAATCTAAAAAATCTCTAATAAATATAATAAATATAATAAATATAATAAATATATTTCTTATTTAATTTGATTTATTATAATATTATAATTCTATATATATATAATTATAATCATAGAAATAATTTTTTCAATTAAAACATTATATATATATTTTTTAATTATTAAAAAATATATATTAAATATAAAAATTTGTTTTTTATTCAATGTATACAAATAAAAATTATATTTAAATATAAATATAATAATTTTATATAAATTAATAATATTTTTTATTGAAAACATTTATTAGCGCTAAGAAAATCACTGATAAAAGGTACACCTTTATCAGCCCTTTTTTTAGCACTGATAAAGGTCACATTTATCATTACTTTTAGCTAGCATTGATAAAGGCCCACCCCTATATCATCACTTTCTACTTAGTGCCGATAAAAGGCAGCGCTTCCCCTGCCCTATTTTGTGGTAGTGAATCTCATCAAATCAATAACATGAGAATCGATAATGAAATGGGATTCACCAATATCAAACAACACTTTCATAATGGTAGAATTTTAAAAAATCATACATCTCATCATTGATTGTCCAGATTGATCATCCATAATAACATTCCTTGATCTATATAATTTCTTACTTGTGCAAATTTGTTCCTTATTGCTCTACATAGATTTCCCTTACTAAGTAGCCATGTTAATCTTAGAATCACCATGTCTGGATCTATTCTACTGATGAGCGGTATTTTTCTTCCCTCGTCCCATCAAAACATACAACGCCTACTACACTTGATAAGTGTCCCATAAAACCAACCTCAAAGAACTATAAAAAAATCAAAGAATATTCCCCATCTGATTTCAATAATGACATAATCTAGGTGATGTCATACACTATTACTTCATGTGGTTGAACAAACCATATTGAAAACATATAGGATTGATATTTGGTTTTGGAGGAAGATTCATTGATCTGGTCATTTTATTCCGAGCCATGCTCCCACATTGTAAATAGGTGACTCTCTTCCTCTTACTCACCACATTAGAGTTCCCATTATTTCCCATCGGCATCAAGATACTCCCTCCTGTACTATCACTTGAGATGGATCTTCCTACCATCATCACTCTATTGACCATATATGTATAATCTGTTATACAAAGCAGAGAAATCATTGAGAGAATATACTATCTTACAACAATTATAAAATTAATGCATTTAAGGATGTAGTATCTAAAAAATTAGGTTCAAAAAAGTTATAATTAAGTAATTTAGCTTCATACACTGTCACTGTGGGGCTCTCCTACATTAAGCAGATGAAACTAGTCATTCTTGCAATTCAGAATGAATGAGGATTTATTTTTTTATTAAATAATTCTTCAAAATCCTCCCAAACAATTTAGTGGTCTAATTTATCATGGAAAACTAAATCCCACTAATGGAATGCAACATCATCATGTATATACATCACCATATTGAATTTTAGCTCAACTAGTGTTCTAAAAAATTCACATATTTGATTCATCATATTGAGGCACACCTCTTCCTTCTCTGGTTTCGAATAACCCCAAAATATGGGTGAATATTAATTTTGAAACTAGTATTAGTGATACACCCGTCTTTGTTAATTCATATTCTACCCTCTATCCAAATCCTGAAGGCTTGAACTATACATTGAACTGATTATTGGTTCACCTATTTCGTAGGTGCAACCACATTCTCATTATATTTTTTTGGTTGGTTTCTACGATTCCTACTAGGTACCATTGTATAGAAACAAAACACTCATCAAAAGTGTTACTATCTAACAAATAAATGATTAGAAATTTAAAATTCTATCACATCACAACTATCACAATAAATCTATCCAAAAGAAACATTTTCCACATTCAACAATTTTTGAAAATTTTCTCTTTCTTTTGAAAATCAAACCATTTTCAAAATACCACATTCATTATCTTTTTCAAAATCTCATAATTAAAAACAATGTTACCCTTTTTAAAAAAATTAACATGTTTTCAGCTACTCATAAATCATTACTCAAGATGGAATATGCACTCATAGTGGGAAGTCATTTCTACAATGCATGACATGCTTGTGTCATTGGCTAAGACAATGACAATGAGATTTAAATTCACATAATTGTCTCCAAAACACTTATGTACCCAACTTACTATTAAATTTATGTTCATTATAAAAAAGGTTATATATATACTTTTATTCTCTATATTTCAAGTCCCAACAATCCTAATTCTTTCTACCAATACATCTGCAAAAAATTAAACCACATCAAATGTAAACTCCGAGACTAAGAAAACAGATGACCACTTCTTAGTCAAGGAACAAACAAGATAATGACAGTTATTCAACAAAGATAATTAGAAAGAGCAAGACTAATACTAATTGTAACATCCTACCCCTCCTCATTGAATTTATAATGTGGAAGGACATTACATGGCCTTAAGAGATATCCCTAAGGCACCAAAGGATGGAAATAAATACTAAGGGATTCAATAAAATTGGGGGATGATTTTTTCATTGAAAATAAAAAAACTCAAACAAACAAACTGTAACTAAATAAATACTAAATGATGAATGATAAAAATATATGAAAAATAAACAAAATATCATTGATTTCAAATCAAATAACAACAAATTACCACAATGAAAGACTATAACCATCAAAGTACACAGTAAAAGAAAATACCGACAAAACAAGAAGTCTCAAAAGACATAAATCTATAGTTCCAAACATGTTCGATGCTTCAAATCCACAAAGAATACCAAGTATCACAATTTACTAAAGAATTTTGATAATTTACCTTTTTCATGTGTCTTGATGAACAATATCTACCAATGTAGGAAATTTCCAATTAGTTGTGAGTAATGTAACTCAGTGGGTTTTCTATGAATGAATTTACTACTCACGCCACTAGGATATATCATGTTACCAAATTTATATAAAAAAATTCATATAAAACATTTAAAAAAGTTTATATAAGAATATAAAACAATTTCCATACCAAAACAGTTTTCCAATATAGCTATTTTCCTTATAAAATAACAAAACATTCTTTAAAACCATATTTGAAGTTCCATTTTAGAAAAACTAATTCCATTCCACATATCCATGAATGCAACCTTGAACAAAACCTATACCACCCTATAATCATGAGTGGCGAGTCATCCATTCACTAAGTTTTCACTGAATGAACTAATTTTTACAAGGGGGAAGCCCAGACCCATTTCCATCCCAATAATGATGGGGGATACTTATTAACATTATCCTCCCCAAATTTACATGAACACACACAACCATTATTCCAAAAATGAATGAAAAATCCAAAATTTCAGCCATTTCAATAAAACCACACTTTTGATTACAAAAATTAAAAAAAAATCAATACATTTCAATAAGACCTCTATTTTATTAAAATCATCTCAGTTAAACTATTTACCCAAAATCTGGCATGGCCACATTTTAAAACCAACTTTTTAAAATCAAGAGAAAAAATTAATATGCTAACCACTTTTTGAAATCCCGTAATTTTAGAAACATTCATCGCCCATCACTATGTAGGGATTCTACCATACATTGCAGAATAATTTTGAAATAAAATTCAACCAAAAAAATCAATTTGAAACTAAGTCTTAATGTTCAAAATAGAGGAGATGAATGTGATTCTTCCCACCTTAGAATTACGATGAAAATGAATAATTACACAAAAAAATCCATGAAACCGGGTTGAATCTCCCAAAACCCACCTTATATATCTTATCCAATCATTAACAAGGCCACATCTAACCATGAATGGAATAAACCACCTCATATCTATTCATAGAATATTAGATCTAATAAAATGAGAGATAGGGAGATGTAAATATAAAAAAAACCATAAAATACTATAAATAAGGACTTATCACATGAATCTAGATTCAATGCAACATGAACAGCCTTCAGATCCCATCTATATTGGTGAGATAAGCCTTTAATTCTTTTGGGAGGAGAAGATATTGAGTTATGGATGTTTTGGGAAAAACATGGGGTTAAAACATAACCCTGACCTAGATCCACAATTTTAGGATCGAGTTATTAAACCGTTCATGGGTAGTCACATGATTATGAAAATTATGCACTAACCCTGTGCCATTATATTCCTCAAGGAACACCTCACATGGTGGGGCCCCATGGTTAGACAAACAATTCTCCAACCATGAAAAAGATCACTATCTAACTTTGCATGATTTCTACTGGGTGTCTGCACGGTTTGGTAAAACCATGCACCTTAACATGTGCCAACCCATTATCCCTTGTCTCACTCTTCATGATTTCCTATAAGAGTTTCATGGTTTTCACTAACCGTGCACCAACCATGAACCTGTATAAAAGCCCCCCCCCCAAAAAAAATCCAAAACGCCTCCAAACCCTCCAAAATTTCACCCATATACTTTACATAGTCAAAAAGAGTAATATGAGGGTTACATACTTAAAACCTGGGTGCTATATATTAGATGATTTTCAAAAAAAAATTGAATATATAATATATAAATTTCACTAAAATCATTCAATAATAGCGATTTATTTAATTTATTAGGATAAAATGATTTTTACGTATAAAAATATTTTCATTCATATTCAATTGGTTTTTATATTCATTTATATTTTATTGGTAACCAATGAATTGAACAATACATTTTTTAAATTAGTTAATCCTATTTATAAACATCAACTTATTGTCTAATAGTCATAGTATTCAGTAAAACTTGTTCTTGCGTAGAACACAAGCCATTGAATAAAGTCATTGTTTCATATAATATAAGCTAACTTAGTGTTATGCACATTGAAAGCTATAGAATATATTGAATTTATTTAATATAGTAAATATATTGTAAGGTGTCAGAATTTTATATACTCTTCTACACTTGATGTTGTGTTTCATACACTATATTAACAAAAAATGTTATTATTTTATAATTTAAGGGGTGTTACATTATCCCCAACATAAATAAATTTTTTCTTCATAATTTAAACTTGATCTTGGAAACCAAGGTCATGAAATTTGATAATTAATTTTTTAAAATACCACATCATAAAATAGTTAATAACATATCCTCTTAATATTATTGAATGGTAGTACACAGGTCACATAAAATAATATATAACTATGTTTCCAAGTAGTATATCATAAATGGAATGTGAATATATAGACATGGAGGAAAATAATAAATATTTATAGGCAGTGATTGAGTTCATTAATAAGAAATAGGTGAGTTGTCAATAAATATTTGAGGGGCTCAAAACCAAAAATCTAATAGGTTCTAATATGTCATTTATATAAAAAATTATGGTAAAATTATAATATTTTATTTCAAGGTCCATTTTATAACATAGAGGAATTTATTTACTATATAGTAATATAAGTAAATATACTTAATATGATTCTATTTTATAAGAAAATGTTTATCCTTTGGTTGTGTTTTGATCAAACTTATCTCTTATTCAAAGAAATAATATCCCAAAATGAATTTTTTATGCCTCAAGATTTAATATTCACTCTTAATAGATCATAAGATTCATAAAAGAGTGAAAAGACATTCCTTATAAAAATTTTATAAGACTATAATGGTTAATAAATTAATATATAAACCTATAAAATAACATTATTGGTTCATCATTAATATTTAATTATCAAATGTTTTAATTAAAAACAATAACACATTAACCGGTACATAGTATAGGCAATCGATAGGCAAAAAAAGACATACCATCATTCATTCATGTGTTCAATACCCACCTCTTTTCTAAATAGTAATTGTTGTCACCCAACATTTAGGTTGTTGGTTTTTTAAAATTATATGATTATAATTCTTATAATGTTCCCAAAAATATGATGGACATCCTTGAAATATAGTTAATCATGAAATAACCATTTTAATTATTTTTTAATCAAAATTTATTTATGAATTTTTTTACAAAGCCTAATGATATTATTTGAAAATTATTACAATGTCATTAATAATCATATTAACTATAAAAGATTTCAAAACCTTTAAACTTATTTCTATAAAATTTGATGCAATTATTCTTCAAATAACATTTCCACTAAAACATATTCTTGCAAAAAATATCTCCAAAATGAACTTAGTAATGGTAGATTACTAAGAAAATGTTTTTATGACTTTGAACATATGATGAATTTTAAACTCATGAACCATGTTGGTATCAATAAATCTTATGTTAATGAATACAAAATTACATCTAAATTAAACAAAATATTTAGATGTATTATAATTCATATAAAAAATACCATTTGTAAACACTTCAATAATTCTATTGTTAAACCTCAATAAATAAATACTTCATCTGTTTTATTTCCAAACAGGTCCTTCCTTGGTCTATGGTTAAATATAGGTTATTCATTGTCAACATCATTTCAAAACCTTCATAATGGTTTAAAAAGAACTTTTGAATTATCCTATGCATATATCCTAGGAGTATCAAAATAGGTTTGCAGTAAGGCATGTTTTTAATGTACAAGGTTATGCTCGAGTCAACCTCAATGAACTATTTTTAGATTTATTACCCACATGTACATTTATTTAAGAACCGTATCTAATTAATTTATCCAGAATGTTATGTATTTCTACAAAAAACCAGATAATTTCTATCCAACCAAAAATCTAGGATGTTGTTGTATACTAATCCTAAAATTCTATCATTAGTTTATGTTCCCTAATATAGGTTTTTACTACATTTAATTCCCATGGTGGATACTAAATATCATATGATACCAATTGTAAGGAACAAGAACCTAGTATCACAGAGAAAATACTTTAATTATTTACACTGTAAGATATACATGATGCAAATCCCAAAGGACAGAACATATTCACAATTTTAGAAAATATATTACAAACATGATACCCATATTGCATTAGGAAAAGAAAATAAATCATAAATAAAGTAACAACTCATCATCCATGAAACTCACTCCATGAATTAAAATTCATATCTTGGGTAAAGGAAAAAAAATAAGGGTAAGATCAAAAACATAGTAAGGGATAAGTATAACAGATGTTATAATGAACCAATAATCAAAAATCAATAAGGAAAGGTAGATAATGGAATATAAATTTCACATAAATATCTAGATAATTCATAATAAATATGAAAATGTAAATAAATAAAACAAATTTCATATAATGAATGAACAAATAATGAATTTCATCTATATATAATATCATAGATACAATATCATGGATAATAATAATAATTGAGTTATCACTGAAAAAATGATTAAATATTAGACTCCATGTTTCCTAGAAACATGGAACCTTTACCAATAAGATATTTTACAAGATGGTCTAAATCATACAGGATAGAAACCCATATGATTTATCCAACTGATTCCTCTCTCGAGACTATCAATACATTGAGGGGATTACTCGAAACAGTCCCCAAACCATGTCATAATAGTCCGAAGCATTCATTGTATATCGATTAAATATATTTAACTCATAAATAATGTTCGTTATCAAATTTCCGTATTGAGTTAAGGATACATATTTATCACCACTTCCTCAGTTAATCAAATAACATTCAAAGTAAACATCCTATGTACAAATGGAATATGGTTTAGAAAATAATCACCTCCATTTCAAGGGACAAAAAAATGTTTAAATGTTCTTGTTCTCATAATGAATCCCTAAAATTAGAGAATCAAATTCAGAACCATAAATGTTTTGGTTCTAGAGATAATGAATTATATACCTTACAATATAGAAAATTTGATCATTGATATTCTATGGTGTTTATATAGGTTTTAGTACACAGATTTGGAGTGATTTCAAATAGGTTTGTATAGATTGCTGAAGGATGGTGCATGTTATGAGGGATTAGACCAGAATCTAAAAGAAATCATTCTATACAAAATTATCTAAAAATGAGTAATATATTTATTAAAAATAGTTTTTATTTCATGGAATAAATTAATGAAATATAATACTTATTTAGATAAAATAACTATGAGTGATGGTATGTTCCATAAAATGTTAGATAATATGTAAATATAAATAGAATATAATTCTATTAAATTAGTTAGGTAAGTGGAGGAGATTGGTATTCATTGGAAAAAATTCACTGTATAATGTATAAAACTAAATTATCAAGAATATTTCAAAGAGTATTTATGATTCATCCTTAGGTTTCACACAAAACTATTCTAAGTGGAGTTAAACACTAATTAAGATCTACTACTTTTATTGTAGAAATATAGGGAAAACCATAGATGATTGTAAATTTACTATTAAAATTAAGAAAAATGTAAGGAAGATAAATTTAAAGAGGGAACCAATATCAAATAGGAATAAGATAATAGGATTGACTAAATAAATAATATATTAATAGTTGAAGGGGATATCCTTTAATGCAACCAAAAAACATGTTAATACATCAAATATAAAATATAAATAATATCTTTATGTTAAAAATGATTAATCAATTTTATAACTAAATAATTTAGAGGATAATAGAAAATTAGAGAAAACAAAAAAGGATGAAAGAGAAAAAGGGTGAAATTTGATTTTAGTTTATAAAATCTATGATAGATGTGAATAATTTATTATAATAGTGCCAATGACTATTTAGTAATCTTCATAGTGTAATAAAATTCTAAAAATAAGATAAATACTATAAAGAGTGATGTATATTCCTTAATTGATTGAAAAATGGTAAACATCAAACAGTGGGCAAAGATACATAAAAAACTTCATTATACCCAAATGAAAAGAATAATATAAGGCCAAAATTGTTACCATGGAAAATAAATTCAAATGAGGTGCATAGTTAACACTAACTCTTAAAAATTAAAAATCACATTGGGGAACAAAGAGTTTCACCTACTTCACATATTCATTATGTGGTCTATGTGTTCATTGATTTAATGAAATAAAATGTAATAAATAAAAGGTATTAAGCTATCATAGATTGAATTTGTCATATAGAGGTGCGAACTGGAATCAATCTTTCATTTTAGGGGATATTTTTAAATTAACTTTTATGGTGTACTCTTAATATAGAAAATATTGAAGCCCATCTAATAGAATTTTTAAAATAGATTAATATGACTGAAAGAGTAAATTTGATTGAAAGATAATTGATGATGATGTTTAGATTCCTTGATAAAATTCTATTGAAATAAACATTTTATTTTTTTGTGGTTCTTGAGGCAATATCATTGAAAAGATATGGGTATACAATATCTGACCTTTGGAATTAAAAAAATAAAATCCCAGTCTTAATTAGGAGAAATATATTTTCAATTATTACATGAAAGTGATATTTTGGGAAGAATTTAAGGTTATCTACTAATGTTAAAAACATGTTACTATGTTTGAAAGAAATATTTTTTTACTAAGATTATATACTAGAATCTAGATTAGAATTATAGTAATAACACAATTTTCAACAAAAATTAGTTGTATTAAAAATAATATTTGATTGAAATCCATTGAAATGTTTGTGATAGTCCTTCAAAATTGTGGGATTACATGTTTAACAAGACTAAAAATTCTATAAGTAAATAAATCGTGATGAAGAGTAAATTAGTTCATTTTATAAAGAATAAGAAATCATAAAGAGGTGCTATAAAATCATTATTTTGAATTGATGTAAGAACCCAGATCTTCTTTTTAGGTATGTTTTTCCTTTTCTTGTCGTTTTTGAGAAAAAGAGGAAAATATGGAAATTTTCGAAGTACATGCCGTGTACTTTATGAGTACACGCCATGTACTGTGATGCTGCTGGAATCCATGTGCTGGCTGTGTCATGGCCACACACATGGCCATGTAGGGGTGACATGGAGGCCGCCTAAAGCGGAGTACGGAAAAGTCAAGTACACGTCATGTAATTCAAAAGTACACACCGTGTAATTTCTTTTATTTTCATTAAAAGGACCGGGGTCACGTCCAACCCCCGGAAGCATCTTCTTCTAGGTCCTGTTCATCCAAGAGAAACCATACGGCGCCAAAACATCTCTGATCCCCCAAGCCTCCTTCCGTTATCTGAATTGACTGCCGTCAATTGCATTGGAACCACATCGGTAAGTTCTTCATTCTTCTTGAGTTTCATTTCATGATTCCTTTTCTTTATCAAGTTATCTTGGGTTGAACATTTTAGACGTTTTTGTAGATCTTCGATGTTATAATGAGATTTATGCCTCGTGGTTAAAGTATATCGATCTCCTAGCACCACGGTAGGTGGTTTATGCCTTTCCATTGAAATTCCTTGAATATTATTTTCAAATTCAACCAATCCCCTTGAACGAGGTATTGCGTATTTACCATTTTACCCCTATGATATACCTGCCTTGCTTGTATGCTTGTGTAGAGGAAGTTTGAATATGAATATGGTTGAATTGTTGTGCTTTGGATGTTTTTCCCATGCATGTTCTGTTTATGACCTTTTGGTCACGTTAGCCAGTTGGGATACTTTGCCTGTTTTCCATACCAGTAGCTGTAGGATGTAGGGTTTGAATCCAGACATGCTTGTTATGCTTTAGATTGGTTAGCCAAGTAGTTCTGTAGGTCTACTTTGGCAATATTTCATTACTATTCCATTATCCTACACAGGGCTGTGAGAACCTGGTGTAGTAGACTATAAGGGGATAAACCAAGTGAGCTTTCTCAGAGAGTCTTTGAGCATTAGGATACAGGGGGATAGACTGTGTGAGCTTCCTCAGAGAGCCAAGGATTACTCTGGGCTATAAAAGGATAGACTGTGTGAGATACCTCAGAGAGCCTAGAATTACATTGGGCTATACGGGGATTGACTGTGTGAGCTTCCTCAGAGAGTCTGTGACTGCTTTAGACTATACGAGGATAGGCTATGTGAGCTTCCTCAGATAGTCTTTGTTTTAATTTGAATCACCATGATATCCTAGATAATATGATGGATTGACTGTGTGAGATTCCTTAGAGAGTCTTTGTACGAACTGGGCTATAAGGAGAATTGACCAAGTGTGCTTCCTCAGAGAGTCCGTGACCTTGGGGATATAGGGGAATTGACTGTGTGATCTTCCTCAGAGAGTCCCTAACTACCTTAGACTATAAGAGGAATTTACCGAGTGATCTTCCTCAGAGAGAATTATAATTTCCTTATGACCAAACCAGAGGGGTCAGGCTGAGTGTACTACCCAGAGGGTTGTTGGTACTTGTTAGGTAGGACCATAGGGGGTGGCTGTGATTACTTCCTAGAGGGTTACCTGTTTGTGCTTATCTTCTAGATAACTGTTGCATGATATTGGAACTTTGGATTGTTTACTGTTTAGTATGTTCCTATTACTACTTTATATACTTTTTACCTGCCATATATTCACTGACTATTAGTCACATATCTTTGGGTGGTTTCTTACTAGGATTTAGTCTCACACCCTGTTTGGGTCATGCTTTTGTGCCCAAATAGAATATATTTTTGCAGGTATAGATAAGGGAAAGTGACCTTCGAATTCAAGTACTTGACTTGCTGTGGAGATAGAGAGCATGGGACCAAGCTTATACTTGCGATGCCGAGGAGCTATTTATCTTTTATATTGTACTTGTTTTAGTACTTTTGTATTTCCAGCATTGTGACTTATCTGGCTGCTTTCCTAGACATATGTATCATGCATCATATATCTATGTTCTCCTATTTTTGATCTCCTTTAGTCTTTCATCGTTCACTTGTATTTGGATTATTACGGCTTCTGCTATTGTTATTTATTTACTATTCTGCTGTGTTACTCTGCCAATGAGGGAATAGTTTCCCCACTATCACACCCAAGACCCTCTCTGCTAGTCGGCAGCCTCTGGCATTTGGAGAAATGCACTTGAGGCCATGTGACCAACCGAGTACGGGGCACCTATGGGTGGCTCCCAGAACCGAGATGATTCAAAGTGGTATTAGAGGAGTTCTTTTCTCTTGACTTATAGTTTGGAGCCTTCGTCAGAGATAAGATTGAATTGATATTGGTAATAAGCTATTCCCGGGAATAGCTAAACCATGTAAAGGGAAAATCCAATCTACCTCATTTATTGTAGTTTTCTGGTTTTTTAATTTTACATTTGATATGATTTCACCTTGAGTGACTCACATGTTTCGTGCTATTACTGTTGACGTTATTGAGGTTCTATTTCTGTGCAACCTGATGAGATGAGGGTATTGCATCTCATGCATCATATAGGCACTTGATATAAATCACATGACATGCATTCTTTCCATTCCATTTAGGGTGCATTAACAATTGAATGTTGTTGTGATAGGTGTTGTGTGGAATATGCTTGTTGTTGTGATAGATTCTTTGATAGAATACTTTATTTCAATAGGTATTGCTTGTGTAAGGTCTTGTTTGAATGAACGCCAAATGTTGGTTCTTGAGGTGTTATTGGCCCTCATGAATCGGAACATGGTGGATCATTGACTTGTTTCCCCTATATATGACATGTATAATATTCCAAGCTTTGATTCGCATGGAGTATGGGCCCTCACTGGTCGGAATTTGGCACTTTAACGCTTGTTTTTCTGTGTTTTGTAGGTTCCGGTGCAGTTCTGAGGCTACTGTCTGGAAAAACCCAAGATACAAAGCATGTACCTTATGAATAAATGTCGTGTATTATATAGCCGTGTCACTGACTATGTGGTCAGGGACACTGGGTTGTGAAAAATCTTGCAGGAACACACCGTGTACAGTACGTACACGCCGTGTTGCAGTGACCGTGTGTCTACCCGTGTGACTAACAACACGTATGGATGAAACTTAGGCTTTACACGCCGCGTCCTATTTCTTCCACATGCCGTGTAGTGTAACCCAAGTACCCGGCCGTGTCACGAACAACATGGGTCGGGGAAATCCTTCAAGTGCACACCGTGTCCCCATGGAACATGTCATGCATAGTGAACCATGTAGCCGGTCTTGTAACTAACAACACGGGTTGGTGTTACCCTTTATCGTACATGCCATTTACATTTGGAACACGCTGTGTAGTGTCATCCATGTGTCAGGCCGTGTCACTATCAACATGTGCCAGGTAAGGCATGTCTTGTACACACTATGTCTTCCTTGAAAACTCTTTGTATTTATGCCTTAGAAGAGCCGTGTGGCTTAACCGTGTAGGAGGAACCGGGTAGGGAAAGAAGATTCTAGTACATACCATGTTTTAGGACAAAACACCGTGTATTTGGGGTGTTACATGACCAGTAGAGGCAGGAGTACACACCCATGTAAATGACTTAAGGGAACACACCATGTAGTCATGTTTTGCATAACTTGAATGCTTTCTTTCCCCTATTCATTCTTATGCCTTCAGTTTTTCAGTCCTTGGTAATCTTGAATCTAAGGTGTGTATTTGACTTTTCAGAATCATTCCACCTAGATTTCCTCCGGGTGACCTCCAGTTGAAGGGGAGTGATCAGACACAAGATATGGCTGATCAGGGACTTCTTGCAGATCCTCCAGTTGTGCCAGCCTTGGCACCTGTAGTTATACCAATTGTAGGTGCCGATGCGTAGTTCAGTTAAGGTTTTTCTAGGATGATGCAGACCTTCCAGGGAGCGCCTTATCCTACCCCATCGATGGACGAATTGACGTGGGTTTTCCAACAGCAGCATTCTCCCACCTTCTTAGGGGAAGGAGGACCACATGCTGCAGATTCGTGGCTAGAAACCACGCTAACTATCTTTGAGCATCTTGAGGTACCATAAGAGAGGATGGAGAAGCTTGCGACCTATATGCTCTGATACTCCGCTAAGAGGTGGTGGGATGTCATCTCTCAAGCAGGACTCCATTAGAATATGTCTTGGGAGGATTTCTATCGTATCTTTTATGCCTACTTCTACCCGGAGACCTAGAGGGCCGATCGAGCCCGGGACTTTATGAGCTTGGAGCAGGGTAATCGTTCTATTATGCAGTATTCCTATCATTTCACGTAGCTACAATGTTTCATGCCTATTCCAAGAAAAGATGAGTTGTTCCTTGCACCGATGTTTGAGGATGGTATCAGGCAGGAGATCCGTTCCCAAGTGAATATATTCAGGTTAACTTCTATCTCCTCTATCGTCAACCAGGAACTGATCATCGAGGGAAATCAGAGGGATTCTGGAGCAGTGATCTAAGGTAGTTCGACATCCAGAGTTAGTGTTCCTTCTTTAGATAGCAGGAACCGACACAGGGAGACTGAACGAGGAGATCAGAGTAGATGAGATGCACCTTCCAGTAGCCAGGTAGTGTGCTACCAGTGTGGGAGGAGTGGTCAAATTAGGCAACGTTGCCCGAGAGACCCGACAAAGTGGCGATCTTGTGGAAAGATGGACCATCTGTAGAATTTCTGTCATTTTTTCTCACCAGCAACTGGTGATAGGGGCTCATCTATGACCCAGTGTTCAGGAGAATCACCACCAATTTCTCACCAGTATGGGAACTGGAGTTCTTCTGGCCATTCAGGCCGAGGTGGAGGTCGTTGATGTGGAGGTCAGTCTCCAGGATATCAATGACAACAGAATGGATTAGCTCAGAGTGGTCCGACAGGGTCACAGGGATGTGGTGAGGCTAGACATTTTTGGTGGAGCAGACCCATCAAAAGCAGGATCCCAGACCCTACACAATTCAAGGTATGATCTTAGTAGCCTCAGTTTTATCTTCTTCTCTTTTCGATACATGGGATTCCCATATCTTTATCTCTATTGCTATTTTAGAGAGCCTTGGGCTCTGTATCTTTTCTTCTACCGACATATTGATAGTAGAAACACCATTGGGAATGAGGACATCTAGCATACATCAATGCAAGGAGTTCCCTCTTGAGGTCGGTGGGTGTCACTTTTTATGGGACCTCTATGTCCTAGAGATGACAGGCTATGATGTCATTCTTGGGATGGACTATTTAGTTCCCATCTAGGTAGTCGTTGGCTTTTATCATCATAGGGTGAGTTTCATATCACTAGAGGGTGTATATTTTCTTCAAAGAGGAGAGTGGGATGTCCAGGCGAGCCGAGCAGGACCATAGCATCATGGGCTAGGGAGAGTTACATCCCAGATTTCCAGTCTATATCTGGATGATCAGGGGACTTTGCAGTTAGACTTTCCTCCAGTGGTGGATCATTTCAGAGATGTCTTTTCAGAGGATTTTTCTGGTTTTCCTCCAGAGCGTGAGGTGGACTTTTCTATTGATCTTGTTCCAGGAGCGGCACCAGTGTCCATTTCTCCTTATAGGATGGATACACCTAAGTTGCAGGAGATCAAGTTGAAATTGGAGGAGTTGCAGGTGAAGGGTTTCATCTGACCCAATATTTCTCCTTGGGGTTCGCCTGTCCTATTTGCGAAGAAGGCAGACGGTACCCTTAGGCCTTGTGTAAATTATCAGAAGATGAACCAGTTGACGATCAAGAAACGATATCCTTTGCCTAGTATTGATGATCTCTTTGATCAGCTTCGAGGATACTGGGTGTTCTCGAAGATTGACTTGAGGTCCAGTTATTATCAGTTTCGCGTTAGACCATCATATATACCTATGAAAACCTTCAGGAGCAGGTATGGTCTATACATGTATACAATTATGTTGTTCAGTCTCACAAACATGACAAAAGATTTCATAGAGCTGATGAACCGAGTGTTCCATCTTTAATTGGATTCCTTCTTCGTTGTTTTCATGGATGATATCTTGGTGTACTGTCACACTCGACACGACCATGCTACCCATATTTAGATCATTCTGAGTACACTGAGAGAGAATCAGTTATATGGTAAACTCTCAAAATTCCACTTTTGGATGGATCAGATTCACTTCTTGGGTCATGTTATCTCAGAGACATGAGGGTCATTAGACCAAAAGAAAGTCAGAGCAGTAGTTTCCTGGGAGAAGCCTAAGAACGTCTTTGAGGTGAGGATTTTTCTAGGGATAGATAGATACTAAAGACGCTTTATAAAATACTTTTCACTCTTAGAAGCGCCACTGACGTCCCTGACTAAGAAGGGTGCAAAGTTCATGTGGTCAGATTCATGTGAGTCAGCCTTTTAGGAGCTGAAAGGAAGGTTGATGTCAGCACTGATACTAGTCTTTCCATAGCCATGAAAGAGCTATATTTTTTACTGTGATGATTCAGGTATCGGTCTAGGAGATGTACTTATACAGGGAGGTGGAGTCGTTGCATATGGGTCTCGGTAGTTGAGGCCACATGTGAGGAATTACCCAACGCACGATCTTGAGTTGGCAGTTGTTGTTCATGCCTTTCTCTATTGGAGACACTATCTACTGGGAGAGCATTTTGTGGTTTTCACCGACCAAAAGCATCTCAAGTACATTTTCACTCAGCGTGATTTGAATTTGAGATAGTGGAGGTGGGTTGAGTACCTACAGTTCTTTGAATTTGATCTTGCCTATACACTGGGGAAAGGAAATGTAGTGGCTGATGCACTGATTAGGAGGACTCAGATTCAAGCAGTTCAGGAGGCCTTTAGTGAGTGGCGGCTTTTGGTTCTGTTCTCCAAGATGCATTTGGAGGTGAAAAATAGATGAGGGCAGATGCTTCTATCTTCTAGGGCTGTCACCTCTACCCTTCTTGATTTGGTGCAAATGATGCAGATATCAGACTCAGAGGGCCTAGTTCTGCGGGAGAGTGTGTTAGGGGAGGACACTTTTTCTGGATGGACAATAGGCGAAGATGAGACCTTGCGTTTCCAGAGACGCATATGGGTGCTAGAAGATATACGCGAGGAGCTGATGCAGGACTTTAATTCCTCTGTTTGGGAAGTTCATCTTGGCATCACCAATATGTATTATTATCTACACTGTCAGTATTGGTGTCCAGGTATGAAGAGAGATGTTGTTGGGTTCATCATGAGGTGTTTTACTTGTCAGAAGGTGAAGGCAGAGAACCAGTGACCGATGGGGCCTCTAAAGAAGTTACCCATTCCCGAGTGGAAGTGGAATGATGTGACGATGGATTTCGTGACCAATTTTCCGTGGTCACCTCGAGGGAATGATGCTATATGGGTTGTCATTGATAGACTCACAAAGGTCACTCACTTCTTGCCGATCAGGGAGACCTTCAGTATTGACCAGCTGGGATAGTTATACATCCAAGAGATCATACATTTACATGGGGTTCCGCACTCTATTGTTTGAGACAGGGATGCTCGTTTTACTTCTTGGGTCTGGCAGGGGCATCAGAAGGCGTTGGGTATACAGGTACTTTTGAGTACAACTTAGAATCCCCAGACAGATGGCAAGTCTGAGCGTATGATTCAGGTGCTTGAGGACATGCTTCGAGTATGCATTATAGATTTTGGAGGTTCTTGGGAGAATCATATTCCTCTCATGGAGTTTTCCTACAACAATAGTTTTCAAGAAACTATTTAGATGGCACCTTATGAGGGTTTGTATAGTAGGCCATGCCGATCACCCTTGTGTTGGATGGAGGCAGGAGAGGTAGCTTTTCTGGGACCTCGTCTTGTCCAGGCAACCACAGAGCAGATAGAGTTGATTCGAAAGAGGATGGATATTGAATAGTCCCGACAGAAGTCTTATGCTGATTAGCGGAGACGACCTCTGGAGTTCGAGGTTGGGGATCATATTTTCCTGCAGGTCACACCGAGGTTGGGGAACAGGAGGATTAGAAGACATGGTAATCTTTCACCGAGGTACGTCGGGCCATTTGAGGTGTTATAGAGAGTTGGGCTGGTTGCCTATCGGTGGTAGTTACCTTAGAGGTATCGATCCATGAACGAGTTTTTTCACGTTTCTCAGCTCCGACATTACTTTTCAGACCTCTCTTATGTCTTTCAATATGAGGAGGTTGAGCTCGAGCTGGATGCGTCGTTTGAGGAGCATCCCATCCGGGTTGTTGATCGCAGTACAAAGGTTCTCGGTGGCCGGTCTGTTCCTCTAGTATGAGTGCTATGGAAGCACATATGAGTATAGGATGTGACTTGGGAGGGGGAGGCCGATGTACTATCTCAATGGCTAGAGTTGTTCAGGGTTTCTTCTTCTATGCCGCTCTAGGGAAATTCAGGGACGAAATTATTTAAGGGGGGAAGTTTTTAAGAACCCAGATCTTCTTTTTAGGTATGTTTTTACTTTCCAGGTCCTTTTGGAGAAAAAGTGGAAAATCAGGAAATTTTTGAAGTACACGCCAAGTACTTTATGAGTACACACCGTGTACTGCGATGTCACTGCAAGCCATGTGATGAAAGTGTCATGGCCACACACATGGCCATGTAGGGGTGACATGGAGGCCACCTGAAGTGGAGTACAGAAAAGGAAAGTACACGTTGTGTACTTCTTTTTTTCATTAAACGGATTGGGGTCACTTCTAACCCCCATAAGTGTCTTCATCTAGGTCCTGTTCAGCTGAGAGAAACCGTACGATGCCAAAACTTCTCCGAACCCCCAAGCCTCTGTCTATTCTCCGAATCAACCACTGTTGATTGCGTTGGAACCACAACGATAATATCTTCCTTCTTCTTGAGTTTCATTCCATGATTCCTCATCTTTCTCATGTTATCTTGGGTTGAACGTTTTAGACATTTTTGTAGATATTCGATGTTCTAAGGAAATTCAAGCCACGTGGTTCAAGTTTATTGATATCCTAGCACCAATATAGGTGGTTTGTTCCTTTCTATTGAAAGTACTTGAATATTATGTGAAAATTCCACCAATACCCTTGAACAGGTTATTGCGTGTTTACCGTTTTACCCATGTGATATACCTTCCTTGCTTGTATGCTTGTGTAGAGGAAGTTTCAATATGAATATAGTTGAATTGATGTGATTTGTATGTTTTTACCATGCATGTTTTATTTACGAATGTTTGGTCATGTTAGCCAGTTTGGCTACATTGTCAGTTTTCCATACCAGTTGCTGTAGGATGGAGGGTTTTAATCTTGACATGCTTGTTATGATTTATATTGGTTAGCTAAGTAGTTATGTAGGTTTACTTTGGCCATATTTCATTACTATTCTATTATCCTACACGGGGCTGGGAGAAGCTGGTGTAGTAGACTATAAGGGGATAGACCGAGTGAGCTTCCTCAGAGAGTCTTTGAGCATTAGTCTACAAGGGGATAGACTATGTGAGCTTCCTCAGAGAGCCTACGATTACTTTGGGCTATAAGGGGATAGACTGTGTGAGCTAACTCAGAGAGCCAAGGATTTCATTGGGCCATATGGGGATTGACTGTGTGAGCTTCCTCAGAGAGTCAGTGACTTATTTAGACAATACGGGGATAGGCAGTGTGAGCTTCCTCCAAGAGTTTTTATTTTACTTTGAATTACCTTGTTATCCTGAACTATATGAAGGATTGACTATGTGATCTTCCTCAGAGTGTCTTTTTATGACATGGGCTATAAGGGGAATTGACCGAGTGTACTTATTCAGAAAGACCGTGACCTTGGGGCTATAAGGGGAATTGACTGTGTGATCTTCCTCAGAAAGTCCCTGATTACCTTAGACTATAAGGGAAATTGACTGAGTGAGCTTCCTCAGAGAGTCTTATAATTTCTATATGACAAAACCAGAGGGGTCAGGCTGAGTGTACTGCCGTTCCAGCCCTGTATTACTGAACCAGATTTACTTTCTGTTCCAGCCATGTCTATCTCATGAGATATAAATCTTTACCCAATGCATTGGAGGGAGATATAGGTCCCACCCATCTCATAATGAAATCATTCTTACGTGTTCCACAACATAAACATAAATCATTCATCATAACCCAAAGAATAAAATGGGATTCATAAACATCATCCTATCATAACATAATTAATATAAAACAAATGGATATAATTTCATAATAAGAAAAGTGAAACCATGTAAATCATAGAGAAATTATACTTTAAACATACACATATGAAATAATTTCATCTTATATGGGAAATGGTTTTGATAAAACACTTGAAATGAATTCTTGATGAAAATATCCTTTCTTCTTCAAAATCATTTTCTTTTCACAAAATGCCAAGAAATTTTAAAAGAATTTTTTTTTTGAAAATAGTCATGAAATATTGTAGAGTAAGCTTTTTGAAAATAAGGCATTATGAAACACACCGAGCATGTGTATGTACGAAATCACCGTGCGTGCATACATATGAAATACCATCTCCGCGTCGTGGTGTAATCTATTTTTCCACCACCACCTTACTTGGATGGGTATAATGGTGTAAAGAATAACTATATATAGTTATTATAACATCATACTTATTCTGAGATATTATACCATCCACTCTAATTCAATTAAATAATTATGGGAATGATATCATCGCTTGTGCGTACGTACGGATTACCATCTCCACGAAGTGATGAGATACATTCTCAATGTTAACCATTAAAGAATGATTATAATGTATATATAATGAATAATAATGAAATATATTACATGATAAAGCTATTGGATTTATGTATATGTATATATAGATGACATCTACTTACTTTCATTCAAGTCAACAAGGAAAGGAAAACAACGTTCATGTGTACGTACGGCCTACCGTCTCCATGAACGGTGTATTTCATTTCATTTATCTATCTATTATATATATATATACACTAAATATATATGTTATATAAATCATGATTTATATTCTAGAAGAAATTAAATCATGATATAAGTAATAATAATATCAAGAACAACACATCCAAACACGTACGATAAATAAAACGATTTTACCCAAAACGCTGCTTCAACATGGAATTTACAAAAGAACGGGTAATATAAAGACATAAGTGAACCATATATGATATCATAACAATGAATATGATTATGTAATAATTCAATGACATTATTTAAATCATTATAAAGGAGGTTCAGATACGTACGAAGCATATCAGACCTAAGGTAAGGGATAACTATTCCAATCTCGTTCTTATCCGAGATTTTTTATTCGTAAGTATTTACTGGGGTTATATTTTTCATTCATGTCCATAAAAAATGTTTTTAAAAAGTGTTAAATATTCTTCCATGTATTTTTAAAGTCATTTTTATCCCTCTTTGACTTTTACATTGTGTTATGGAAGGAAGATTTGTTTTGTTTACCATATGAGGAACAGTTTGACTTTTCTGGTAAAAGTACGAGGATAATGTTTTTTTAACTTATACGGAAAGAAATTTTTTTTACGGTTTCATAACACCTTATTTTCATAAAGCTTACTCTACAATATTTCATGACTATTTTTAACAAAATCATTTTCGTTTAAAATTTCTTGGCATTTTGTGAAAAGAAAATGATTTTGAAGAAGAAAGGATATTTTCATCAAGAATTAATTTCAAGTGTTTTATCAAAACCATTTTCCATCTAAGATGACATTATATCATATGTGTATGTTTCAAGTATAATTTCTCTATGATTTACATGGTTTCAATTTTCTTATGATGAAATTATATCCATTTGTTTTATATGAATTATGTTATGATGGGATGATGTTTATGAGAACCATTTTATTTTTTGGGTTATGATGAATGATTTATGTTTATGTTGTGGCACATGTAAGAATGATTTCATTATGAGATGGGAGGAACATATATCTACCTCCAATTCATTGGGTAAAGATTTATATCTCATGAGATAGTCATGGATATAATGACAAGTAAATCCGGTTCAGTAATACAGGGCTGGAACGACAAGTAAACCCAGTCCAGTAATACAGGGCTGGAACGACAAGTAAACCCGGTCCAGTAAGGGACTTTGTCCACTAAGATGGTCTTGGCAGAAATGCCTTGGCTACTATGGAAATCATATCATGTGATTAATGTTTTTCCACAATTACAAGTTTTATTCCCATGCTATTATATCATGATTAATGTTCTTTTATGACCTATGCCTTATGTACTGCAATGTTTTATGTCATTGCTCAAGATTTTTATGTTTAGATTTTATGCTCATGTTTTTACATTCAAATGTCTATGGATTGTTTTATGTTCTCTATGTTTAACCTTACTGAGCATTTGAGATCACCCTTTATATGTTTTCTTTTCCCTAGGATATAAACAAAGGTTTTAGGTAAGAAAACAAAAGGGGATTATCTTTATGGGAGATGTTGAAGATCTTTCACCATGATTAGAAGATTATGTTCAGAGTTTCCAAAGACACTAAATTATTACAATCCTTGTGTGTTGATTTTTTTTATGTATTAAGTATTCCGCAAAATTAATGTAATTTCCATGTATTCCAAGCTTTGGGTCTCTATAGTTGGTATCAGAGGAAAGTTTTAGTTAACCTTTGGAAACTAGGATGTGAAAACTCTAGTGAAATCCTTAGAGATATTTCTAAGGTATGTCTAGGGATTTACCTAAGGTTAAGTATAAGTATAGGTTATAGTTATAGAATTATGGTAATGATATTATAATTAAACCTAAGATGTTAGATATTGAAGGTAATCACCATTGATTATGATTTCTGCATCTCACAATATTCTTTTTGGGTTTCAGAAAATGGCTGGAAATAGGAAGATTCCTGATAATGGAGGATATGATGGACAATGGAATGATATTATTCATAAGAAACCAAATGAAATTGGATCTAGAAGTCCCCACATCATTATTATGCCTAATCAGAAATCTCATAATATGATCAATAATCCCAACTTTGGTAAGTTTCCCGACTGATCTAATAAGATAAAGATGGAGTTTCATGATGATCATAGAGGAAATAAAGTTCAATTTTCACCATGTAAGTCATGTGGGAAGAGTCATCTGGGAGAATGTTTCAAAGGAACTGTAATATGCTTTGGGTGTGGAAAAGAAGGACACAGAGCCAGTAATTGTAAAGGAAAATGTTCAGTTAACTCCATGGACAAGGATAATGGTATTTTTAAGACATCAACAATGGTTAAATGTTTTAAATGTGGAATGTACGGGCATTATGCAAACCAATTCCCTAAGGGAAAATCTCATGAAGAGAATCAGCATGGTCATATGGGTAGTATTTATGTGGATGATGATGAAGAGACTACAAATGATATATGAGATGAAGGAAATGATGAAGCTCAGTCAGTGGTTTAAGAAGGTAGTGGAATGATTGTATGTTTATCAAGAATAATGTATGGTACTAGGGAATAAAGAAAAATCTAAGGATTGTTACACTGTTGTCTTTCCTTGAGTTTTTGAAAGTATATGATGAATGGTACTGGTAACCGTGAAAGGTTATTCAAATATTTTTGGAAGGTAGATGATATGTGCATAATGAAAGGATAAGGAGATAATGATATGTTTGATAGTATTAATGATCTCATGACTGGTATAAGGACAAAGTGATATCATGGTTTGAGAATACAGAATTTTGGAATTTTGGAATATGGAAAGAGTTAACTTTTGACAACATTTATGTCTTCACTAAGGTTCAATGGGTATTCATTTTTCAAGAGAATACATGATTAAGGTATTCACATGATTGGAATGTGACCAACAAGATATATCGTATGATATATGGGGGATAAATGATTGTATTAACATGATTGTTATATGACCTTTCTGGTAATTGTTTTCTTTTTACTATGACATTAGACATAAGTATTTTGGATAAGGCTAAAGATTGGAATTGATTATGTTGGACATAAGTTAGTATTGTTTAAGGAAAGAAATTTTTGATATTATTTTTGGAATGTTATAATAATGTAGTTTTAGAAAAAGGGACAACCTCTAGGATGGGGGACAACCCGTCGCATCAGACAAGGATGTAGGAATCGAACCCACAACCATAGTGAGACATGCCTTTATCTCCTACCAATGGCCTACAGGAAGTCCCTGGTTAGTTGATAGTAGTTTTATTTTATTAAGAGTTACGATAGATGAAGTATAAGTCCATTTTAGGAACCATATACGATTAATCTCACCATATATGGACTTATGTATATAACTTTTTCTAACCTTATGTTTGAGACAGATGGAATGACCTATTATTCTATCGCATTATCTGCTAACACTTCACGGACGACAAATTCAACGTCATTTCTTTAATAGATGAAGTGAAAATTTTTCAAGGCACAAACAACAGTGAGATTGTACCAAAATCAAGTAAGTATTTCTTTTAATTCAAAAATTCTTCAACTTTAGGGAAATGATCTTGAAAACAAAAAATATTGTCCTAGTGATCTTATATCTGATGAATCAGATGGTACCTTTTATCATCACAAATTTATGGCTTTGTGATTGTTGTATTTTTCATAGCCATGTTCTCTACCACTCTCTATCATAACTTAATGGTTATATTTCTCTTCCATATCCATATTTTCACCTATGTTATCCTATGTGGAAACCCAGTGACGAGTTAATTTGGGTAACCATTATTTTCATACTTTATTTTTTTGAATTTAGTTTTGGTATTCATTTTTATGATGTAGGTTTCTATGAAATAAACTTTCAAGTAGTAAACCATTTATAACCCCAACGAATTTCGAGGGAGAAATTCATTTTAAGGGGGGTAGAATGTAACACCCTGAGATTTTATGAGAAGTATTCTTTTTAATTTATTTGATGTCTTGTGTTGTATGCTACACCAAGATTATCTTGCACTATAAGCAACACTGTATTAGCTTGCAGTATACACAACACTATTCTTGGATCATGTTACACAAAATTTGAAGTTTGATTATAGAAGTTATTCAACGCAACATTGAGTGTGTATATATATATATATTCAATATATAAATGAAATATGGCTGGATTCTATTATACACAACAAAAAAGTAATCTTGCACTACACGCAACCCTGACTTGGCTTACTTTACATGCAATCGCGACCTTCCATGATAGCGTGTGTTGTACGCAATACCGAGTTTCACTAAACAACGATATGTTATTAAAATTTTATATAAACTAGCCATTATGAATAGTAATACCCACTTTTTGAAATTTTATAAATTTTTTCTTTCAAAATGGACTTCATTTTTGGATTCAGAATATCGAAATTAGCCTAGGGTGAATTTTTGGTATTTTTCTGAAAACTTTCAATTTTTGATGAATAGTGAAAACACTAGGTTACAATTTAAAAACCGACTTTTTATTTAAATAATTATATTTATTTAAATTTATTTTAGGTAAAAATTGTTACATAATACCTATATAAGTTCAATGTAATTCATTGGAGTCATTTTATAAAAATTTTAGATATATAAAAATTTTATTGAACTTTTCATCATCTATTACCCACCTCCTAGGAGAATTTGAAAATTTACATAAAACATAATTTTACCTCTTCTCTGAGTGGAATTTTGAAAATCCGAGAGACATAGTTAATATTAAGGAGTAAAATGTGGTTCAATAAGATAAAAATAATTTTTTGGTGAATAGTAACTTTTTACTTTTATTTACCACGGTTTAAAGTAAATAGGGTACTTAAGGGTAAAAATGATATTATTATTACCCTAATACATGTACTAATTATATTGGTTAAGTGTAATTCGACCACAAACAACCTTAAGAATAAAATATTACACTTTAGGTCCACTTGGATTAGATTAGGACATTTATTATTATTTTATTTAAAGAAGAGTTAAAATAGTTAAAATCAAAGTTTAATAACTAAAACATTTTTAATGTAGGGTTATATATAAGATAAATTCAACTATAAATATTAATTATAAAGATAAAAAGATTTCATACATAATGGTATTTTATTTATAATTTTTAGTCATTAAATAAAGTAATTTATTTATGACACAATGATGATACAGTAATTACCTTATTAATGAAATATTAACATAATTGATATTATAAAAACCCAAATAAATGTAATTTGAGACTTTTTATGAATTAAACAAATTTTATAGGTTAATATGACATGTTAGTATTTATTTAATTAACTTTTTTTGAACTAATAAAGATGTTATGAGTTTTACAAAAATCAATTACCAAATAGTTTCAAAATTGACATCAAATAGTTTTTAAAACAAATATTATATTATTAATTGTTATTATATTCCTAAAAATCTAAGGTTCTTAAAAATGACTTAGATAAGGCTATATATATTAATAATGATCCACTTGGGGTTCTTTTGGCTTGTTATAGTAATTTTATAACCATATAGTGTAAGAAAACAAGAAGACACATTAAAAGTTAAATTATTTAACTTAGAGTTAAATCTAAATGATAAGGTTACAATAGTATCCTAAACTTGTATAAAACCAATTTTTTGAGAGTATTTCGACCCATACACCCTTTACCTTCGAAATAAATCAATTTGGAGCTATTAAAAACTGAATATGACTTTATTATAAAATAATATTTTAAGTTTTTCCTAAGGTGCCCCTCTCCTCCCTTATAAAAGGGCACCTCCTCCCTCTCCTCTTTACACAATTTTGAGCCTTAAAGCTCGGCCAACCCCTGACCATTTCCCTTCTCAAATTCCCTAGAAACATTATAGAGGTTCGGGTCTCCTCAAGAGACCAACTCTAGTGCCTTAAGAGGAAGCTTAAAAGAGGTGCGTCGAATAAGAGGTAATCTTTTCTACCGATCCTTTCAAGTGTCTTTCTTCTTCAACTTATTCTTCTTTAGTGGTTTCATTATAAAGTAATAACATAAGTATAAATAATATATTGATATGTTATTATAAATATGAAATAGCCCCATCTCTCTTTCTATCCATCCTATGGAAAACAAAATCACCGCGTGTGCGTACGTACGGAATACTATCTCCACACCGTGGTGTAATCTGTTTTTCCACCACCACCTTACATTGATGGGTATAATGGTGTAAAGAATAACTATATATAGTTATTATAACATCATACTAATTATGAGATATTATATCATTCACTACAATTCAATTCAATAATTATGGGAACGATATCATTGCTCGTGCGAACGTACGGATTACCGTCTCCACGACACGATGAGATTCATTCTCAATGTTAACCATTCAAGAATGATTATAATGTATATATAATGAATAATAATGAAATACATGACATGATAAAGCTACTGGATTTATGTATATATATATATATGACATCTACTTACTTTCATTCAAGTCAACAAGGAAAGGAAAACAACGTTCATGCGTACGTACGGCCTACCGTCTCCATGAACAGTGTATTTGATTTCATTTATCTATATTATATATATATACACTGAATATATATGTTATATAAATCATGATTTAAATTCTTGAAGTAAGTAAATCATGATATAAGTAATAATAATATCAATAACAACAAGTCCAAACACGTACCATAAATAAAACGATTTTACCCAAAACGCTGCTTTAACATGGAATTTACCAAAGAACGAGTAATATAAAGTCATAAGTAAACCATATATGATATCATAACAATGAATATGATTATTTAATAAGTCAATGACATTATTTAAATCATTATAAAATAGTTTCAGATACGTATGAATCATATCAGACCTAAGGTAAGGGATAACTATTCAAATCTCATACTTATCCGAGATTATTTATTCGTAAGTATTTACTGGGGTTATATTTTTCATCCATGTACATAAAAAATGTTTTTCATAAAGTGTTCAATATTATTCCATGTATGTTTAAAGTCATGTTTACCCCTATTTGACTTTTACATTGTGTTATGGAAGGAATCTTTTTCTTTACCATATGAGGAACTTTTTGACTTTTCCGGTAAAAGTATGAGGATAATGTTTTTTTAACTTATACGGAATGAACGAATTTTTACGATTTCATAACGCCTTATTTTAATAAATATTACTCTACAAGATTTCATGAATATTTTCAACAAAATCTTTTTCTTTTAAAATTTCTTGGTATTTTGTGAAAAGAAAATGATTTGGAAGAAGAAATGATATTTTCATTAAGAATTAATTTCAAGTGTTTTATCAAAAACTTTTTCCATCTAAGATGACATTATTTCATATGTGTATGTTTCAAGTATAATGTCTCTATGATTTACATGGTTTCACTTTTCTTATGATGAAATGATATCCATTTGTTTTATATTAATTATGTTATGATGTGATGATGTTTATGAAACCCATTTTATTCTTTGGGTTATGATGAATGATTTATGTTTATGTTGTGGAACACGTAAGAATGATTTCATTATGAGATGGGTGGAACCGTTATCTCCCTCCAATGCATTGGGTAAAGATTTATATCTCATGATATAGACATGGCTGTAATAACAACTAAATCTGGTTTAGTAATACATGGTTGGAACGACATGTAAACCCAGTCCACTAAGGGACTTGTTCCACTAAGATGGTCTTGGCCGCAATTCCTTGGATACTATGGAAATAATATCATGTTCTTAATGTTTTTACACAATTAAAAGTTTTATTCCCATGCTATTCTATCAAGATTAATGTTCTTTTATGATCTATGCCTTATGTACTGCAATGTTTTATGCCATTCCTCAAGATTTTGATGTTTAGATTTTATGTTCATGTTTTTACATTCGAATGCCTATGGATTGTTTTATGTTATCTATGTTTACCCTTACTGAGCATTTGAGCTCACCCTTTATATGTTTTCTTTTCCCCCGGATATAAAGAAAGGTTTTAGGTAAGAAAACAAAAGGGTAAGATCTTTATGGGAGATGTTGAAGATCTTTCACCATGATTAGAAGATTATGTTCCGAGTTTCCAAAGACACTAAACTATTATGGTCCTTGTGTGTTGGTTTTTGATATGTATTAAGTATTCCGCAAAAGTAATGTAATTTCCATGTACGCCAAGCTTTGGGACTCTACATACATCAGGTATATTGATTGAGGGTGAGTGTTATATGATGATAATTAAAAATAAAATTCGTATTACCCCATTATTAACATTAATTATTTAGAGAGGTTTTTTTAACATGAGTTTTGGTATAAATATTCTTGATAAATCTGAATTTCTGTACAATAAAATGAATTAATTTATATTTTTATTGTGTTTTAGATTATGTATAACATTTCAATATTTTATTTTCACCATTATATTCAACAATGTTTTAGCCCCCATTGACTTTGTTTTCATTAAATAAAGGCTCATAACATAGTGAAAATGTTGTATCAGTAATTCCTTTAAAATATTAAAGCATAGTTAAAAATCATATGTGTATGGAAAAATTTGTTTGATGTACATGTATATTTAATATCCTATTAAACACTAATATATCTGTTATAAATAACATGGAGAAAAAAGAATATAATATATACACATATTGAGTTATATGGATTTTAATGTTATTGAAAGAAACTTTAAATGGGGAGATTAAAGAGACCATGCATACTTATTGTATTTTTTTTATTAAAAATTAATGTTTAAATTGTGGTAATGATTATATAAATATACATAGAAGAAACGAGAATGAGATAGAAGGAGGTTGAAATGATATTTAGTTGTCATTTATTGAGTGACAAAATAATACCTTTATATTAATGTTATAAAAATTCATAGAATTTGAAGGTAACATTTGATTTAATATTGTGTTAGATAATTTCATACACATTGAGTTAAGTTTATGATAAAAAATTTAATATATGTGTTTAAAAACATGAGAAGTATAAATAATGAAATTATTATGTTAAAAATGATTAAAAAGTATTTAGGGATTTGGATAAGGCATTCAATGATTATATTTTCTGCAAAAAATAATTTTAATATTATTTCTATAATGTTTATGATTATAGAGTGTTATTTATAAAATTTATTTCTAGGATGTTTGATAAAATTAAGCAAACTCACAGAAATAATTCTTTCATGTATTAATATAATATAGTTATCATTTCTTAAAGGTGACTCACCCATGATGAGAGTGGGAGGATAGGCTTTGAAAATCATTATATCTTGAGAAGAGTATGATTAGATATTTAGGTGGAGGAGGAAGAATTGTGGGAGGAGCTATAAAGACTCAATGGTGTGAGGAAAAAAATAATATTTTTCATCAAAGGGTTTACAATGTGATATTATTTATAATGTAGTGCTCTACCAATGATATTTCTAATGTCTTATCATTGAATATGTGAATTGATCACATTATAAAAATTTGACTGCATACAACACATGAAACAAAAATGTATGAGATTTATTCAACCTCAACACTCATATTTTCTTAAACTATTACTGTAATTATCCAAATTCTATGAAACATAAAAATTAGTAATTCCAATTACCCATGAGTCTTCATGTGAATCTTGAACAATGATTATAGGGAGATCACACCATGTTTCTCAATACCATGCATTGATCTACCGATGAAAATGATGTGTGTGTTTTAGTATATTTTATTGATAATCCATATTTTATTATAATTATATTTTAAAATAAGGGAATTACGTTCGACAACATATACGACATGAAACAATAAGATTAAAGAAATGAAAAAATTGTTTTATGTTAATATGACTCTTATAACCTAGTCGTTAAATTGATTTTTATGAATAAGAGTAAATAATTGTTAATATATATACACATAATGATTCCCATCAATAAAAAATTATTTATTAATTTATTGGAAATAAAAACTCAAATTCTAGTAAATCTATTTTATTCATCAATGTTACGTTTTAATCAAAAATAGTTTTTATTACTTTTTATGAGAGAATAATATAAAAAAATTCTACAATTATTATAAATTTTATTTGATTAAATAAATGAAAATTTGAAGTTATAATATCCAAATTATCCTATGGTGAAATTTTTATATTTTTCTAAAAAGATTGATATTTCAATTAATAGTGAAAATAATGATTATTATTGAAAAATGTGTTATTTTTAAAGTATTATAAAATTAGAATTACATATTAGATTATTTATAAAAATAAATTATTGTCATTTTATTCAAAATAATCAAATTATGGTTATTGAAATAAAGTTTATATAAGAATTTAGTATAAAAAAACTTAAACATAAAATAGAATTTTTCTAAAAAATGGTTATTCATCGCATTTTTATAGTTTAATTTAAAATTTATTTCATCAGATTAAATGTTTTGAGTATTTAAAAACTAATTTATTATATTGATTTCCCTTTTATTTTTGGTGAATTTGAATTGAAACCATAGTAATTTTTAGTACCACAATCGAAGGTAAATCTGGTAGTTGAAGTTAAAAATAAAATCATAAGGATTATTAAATGACCCTAAATATTTCTGTAAAATTACATAATGAATAAAATTTATCCAAACCCATCCATGATTTAGTTTTATTATTTCATTTTGGTTTTGGTTGTTATTATAAACATTATAAAAATTTATTTAATTAAAAGTAAAAAATGGAACACTCTTTTTTTTAATAATTATAATAATTAAAAAATTTGGATAACTAAGGGATATGTTTATATGTAAATAATATTTTGAAATTAACATTATTTACCTTCATTATCATAATTTATTTTTAATTTTTAGTAAAGAAATTATTTCTTTAAATATTTACACAACACGAACTTACTAAATATTCAATATTTGAAACATCAAATAAATGATATTGAATATATTAAAAGTATAATAATTTGAGATAATTAAAGTTATAAAAAAATTATATATTAACATGAGATGTTAGTAATGTATTAAAATATTTTTAAGGAAATTTAATTACTTAATTTAGGTTAATAAAATCAATATAATGAATATTTATAAAAATTCACATTAATTATATATTTTATTAAATAATATTTCATTAAATGTTAAAAAATTTATAAAAATATAAGATTCATTGAATTGATTATGATATGTATTATAATATAAACAATTTAAAATTTAATGGATATTTTCCATTTACGGTAAATATATTGAACCTCAAAGAGTAGAAATCATTTTTATTAAGGTATGTGTGAAAGGGATTAACAAGGGGTTAAAAAAGATAAGGATACAAATGTTATCAAAACATGTATAATTTTGATCAACATGATTGTAACATAGTTCATTTTTCATAACCATATTTAATGGTTGAATTTATAAGTTTAATTTATTTATAAAAATGATAATTTTGTCATGTTTTTTATTGTTAATATTAATTGATAATGATCTCTTTGACCATAGCTAACATACCGATGTAATTTTTGGCATATGAGCCGGATATCATTAAAACACCAATCAATAATTTTATTGAATAAGTAATTGTATATAACATAATATTAAATGAAATAAATGAATAATGAACATGAAACTTTTTTATAATAATGTATAAAATTAAAATAAGTCATTTATTCAGGATGATAAAGATTGTACGTGGTGAGTTGAACTCATGGTAGGGGACATTATTTTAAAAATCATCTTTTAATGGTTCACGTGAAACTCTATTTTTCTTTAACAACCATATTTATAATGTTAAGAATAATTTTATATGGATATAAAAAAATTATCAAAGAAATTTTATGTCTCATATTGTTTTATTTAAATGGTTTTAAAAACTAATATTTTTATGTAATTTTTTACTTTCACTACAAAAAAAAAATGTCCCTTTTCAATGTATAGAGAGAAAATGAATTTTAAATGATTGTAAGTATTATTTAATGTTTTTATTCCTATATATGATTTTATGCTTCCTTCATATAAACCCATATTTCATTTTTTTGGTTATATTTTGTAATAAAAATTTGTTTTTAATAGATGAGTGTATTTTGATATCTTAAAGTGTTTTTTAAAATCAGTTTCAAAGAGTATATCAAGGGGCTTATTTATTATATGGTCAATAGATATTGTTTAAAAAGGTTTTATCACTATTATATCGCATGGGTGAGCTGTATATAGATTATATAATGGGTGTTCCAAGATAGTGTTCCAATGCATTGGGCGATGATTATGATATTTGATGAATTATATTGGAAGTTGACTGTATGGTTATTCAAGTTATAAGAGTTCATGTATGGGTTTTTAAGGGATTTAAGATTATGATGTCCCAAGGAAACTATATGACTTTTTTAATAAAAAAAGAGATTAAATGAAGACTATTTTATTTTAAAATTTAATAAAATGACCATTAAAGGGAAAATAATTCCATTTTCAGATAAAAATTTATTTTTTAAAGAAACTATTTTTCATTGATTTTGATGATTTTCACTAGACTAACAGATATATTATTCTTATATCCATTATTATGGTTTTTTTTTCTAATGTCACATTTTATAAGGTTTCTCGAAGGTCATAAGGACGGGTGAACATGTTGTCATGACACATCAAATTGATTATGTTTTTAAGGTTTATTTATAGTGTAGGAAGGACCCTAGGTTGTCTCTCATTGAGAATTTATAGGTTTAGTGTATGTGTTTTTAATAATAATTACTAAAAAGGGAGGTGGTTTAGAAAAAAGTTTTATGAAATAAATTGATTTAAATAGATTAATAGTTGATAAATTAAGGTGGTGTTTTATGAATTATGATAGAAGGAGGTCATTTCAAGTTCACTAAACATCTTGGAAATTTCATTGTTCAGAAAAATACACATTGTTTTGTTTAATTATTCCATTCAGGGTTGTCAAGATATTTATTCCCCTCTTGCCTCTTAAATCGTTGCACAAAGAACCAAACCTTGACAGAAAAATCATGTTGTCAATTATTGGACCTCAAGAATAAAGATAAGGATAAAAAATCATACTAATAGATTATTTATGTGTAATATAAATAGGATGATAGTGTTTTAAAATCAAGAAAACCCAAGATTCCCACTTGAAATCTCAACCCAATTAGTGTTTAAATGAAAAGTGATTCACTTAGTTAAAACCAAAAACAGAATTTATAGGAGAAATATGTTGAGATAAAACAAAAGTTAAATATTTATCACACAAATAAAAGAAAACTAGTTGGTGAAAAAGTATCAGAACTACCTACCAAGTATGTGCAGCTCGCTCAAAATTATCGTCCACTATTTAACTCACTATCAAGAGGAGAAGGAGGCTTCTGTGGAACTTTGACTCCATCCTTAACCCCCTATGAATATAGAGCCCCCATAAATTCTTTGATGATGAGAGGAATCCTTTAGGTATCCAAAATACAAGATCTTTTCCTCTGATTTGAATATAAAAATGTTGTTCCCAAGGTATAATTTTATAGGCAAAGTGGATGGCAGTTTCCGACACATTGATTGTGTAAAACCACTTGGCCAATTTTTTTCGATTGTTATAAAACCTTATAAAACATTGTTAAACACTAAAAATTTGTTTCCTCACCACTTTAATACCTCCACTTAATGTTTGTATTCATTTGGACACATATAAATCAAGATATGGAAAGATCACAACACACCACTTTTGACTTTATCCATATTCAGTGTGTTGGAAAGATCAGGTTGTTGGGGCCATGTAATGGCTAACTTGGGCTTGGATTTATTTATAAGAGTTGTAGAATATTTAAATTTGGACCATCCCAAAAAATCTAATCCCATTTGGATGCACGTATGTTTTGAAACATTCCCAATAATGGATAGGTGTTCATGGATCCCATGCAATTTTGGCCCATTTTCCTTCCACTTCATCCTAGGCCCTCCAAATCACCTCCACCCACAATCAATTCATAAAAAAGTATAATTTACTCTTTTAATAGTGATAAATATTAAATAATGGGATAAAGCATGAAGTGAAAATTTTAATTAAATTTGGAATTTACAATACATAATTAGTTTAAAATAGTCGTGTAAGAGTGAAATAAAGAAGTGAACGACAGTGTGATCACACCCCCAAACCTAAAAATTTTCATTCCTAGGAAAATTTATATTTTATAAAATTATGAATGTAGATATTTAAAACTTAAAAAAGATTTATCATTCAATTTACATTTAATTCTTGATGAAAATGTGATCAAAGAAAAAATCACACAGATGAGTTATTCTCAGTGATCTTGGAAAAAGACATCTCAAAAACTATATCAGAATGAAATTCCCAATGATTCATGTTACCAATCAAAAATAATAATTTGAAAGTTAATCATGTCACTAATTCCCCATGTTTATTTTAAAAATTGTCTAATTACATGATCCTTTCCACCAAACTTGCAATATATCCTTTGCATTCCAATTTTAAGAACCACTCACTTAAGCATTCCAAAAAGTCAAACCATAATCTCCCAACCTAGATATCCCCATATGTTGTACATTTCACCACTCCCCTCAATTTTTATTTGTTTTTTTGTTTTCTTTTTGTTTTTTTGGGGTTTTTTGAGGGCGTACAAAAGTCAAATAATAAGCACACACATAGGAAAATCTGGTATAGTAATGAAATAGATAGAATAATTAAAGTTTGTATAGAAAATTCATTTTTGGAAAGTAGAGGAAAATTTACCTAACTTATATATACCTTCTATTAAGTAGTAAGTTTTCACACTTCATGGTCCGAACTAGTGGGAACAAATCTTTCATGGATGCATATTCAGCCTTGTATTATAGAGGAGTACCTTGTACCCAATTTAGAACTGATGATGAAGGATGATACTATTGTGGGAAGCCTTGGTTTTCTCTTTATAAATCTGGGAGTTCCCATATGAATCTATTCTCATTTCCCCTATCTACTGAATTTGCAACTTCCTTTGAGAACCTTCACCAGAAGGATTAGAATTTCATTATTTGATGTCCCAGTTGGATCAGTGCTCAATATCAATAGGGAGGTGACAAATATTTCCAGACAAAATCTGAAAGGGTGACAGTACAATGGGATTTTTAAAGGCATCAAGTTAATCCCATAAAGAATCACCGAGTCGAAGACTCCATTCTTTTATATTAGCTTGAACCATTTTTTCAAGAATAAACTTTACCTCCCTATTTAACACCTCGTCTTGACCATTTGTTTGTGAGTGATATGTATTAGACACTCTATTCCCAACCCCATATAGATGTAAATGAGATTTCATTGTTCGGTTGAAGAAATGGGAACCCTAGTCACTGATGATGAACCAAGGTAATCCAAACCTACAGAAGATTTGGGTTCTCAAAAATTCTACAACTACTATAAAATAATCAGTCATTGTAGCTCATTCCTCAACCCATTTTGAAACATAATCAACTACCAGAAGAATGTAATGGTTCCCAAATGAATTGGGAAATAGTCCCATAAAGTCAATTCCCCAAACATCGAAAATTTAATGGAAGAGAAAGGGTTACTGTGGCCTTTATTTTTTTTAGATACATTCTCCATTCATTGACAGTGAGGAAAATATTTACAGAAATCATGGGAATCCCGAAAAGGTGTTTTCCAAAATATTCTAGAATCAGGGACCTTGCGAGCAACCCGGTGGGGACCAAAGTGGCCCCCATAAGCAAGAGTGTGACAGAACCTAAGGACAGACTGAAACTCACTATTGGGAATATAACACCCGAGGACTTGTTCACTACATGTGCGCCAAAGGCAGGGGTCATCCCAAATGTAAAAAAGAGACTCATGTTTTAGATAGTTGTCCTGGTTCTTATTGAAATCATTAGGAATTCCAGATGGTAACAATTAATTTACAATTTCAGCATACAAAGGAATAACATCTTGCACTCGGTACAATTTCTCTTCTGGAAACATGTCATTTATGTGAATATATGGGGATGAGTCAATGTCCTACTATGTGTGGATCATTATGATATGGTCAGAAAGCAAATTCTCTTCTCCTTTTTTATTTCTAATTTATAAATTCAATTTCTAAAGGAGGAGTATCTAGTGAATAAAATGTGGTTTGACTTTCAGTTCCTTAAGGAGATACCGCAGGGCTGCTTGGTATGAGTACATAATGACTTTGACCCTAAAAGATGTGACATGAATTTACCCAAGGAAAACATAATGGAATGAAATTATTTTTTAGTTGTGGTGTAGTTTTCTTAGGTTGGATCCATTGTAAATGAGGTATCGACAATGAAATGTGGAGCTCAATTGACCCTTTGTGATAAGACTGCCCCAACTGCATAGTAAGAGGCGTCACACTTGAGATGAAATGGTAAATCCCACTGATGTAGTTGGATTAATGAGGGTGATGTGAGACTCTATTTTTCCAACACATCTTGGATAGTTCATTTTATTGAAAAATACACATGGTTTTGTTTAATTCTTTCATTGAGGGTTGTTAAGATCTTGATTCCTATCTTTCTTCTTAAATCATTGCGCAAAGTACCACCCCTTGACACAACAATCATGTTGTCAAGGATTGGAAATAGAAGGCTACCAAAGCATACTAATATCATATTTATGTGTGAGGGAAAGATGATTATTGTTTTTCCCAATAAAAAAACCCATGATTCCCACATAAAATCCCAACCCAATCGATGTTGAAATGAAAAGTGATTAACTTAGTTCAATGCAAACAAAGAATTTAGAGGAGAAGGGTGTTGAGGTTAAAAACAAGTAAAATATTTAACACACAAACTATAGAAATCCATTAGATGAAAAAGTTTTGGAACCCCCTCCCATGTATGGGTAGATCCCACGAAATGATCGTCCACCGTTTAGCTCACCATCGATAAGAGGTGGCGGCTCTAGTGGATCTTCTTCTTCATACATAACCCCCTATAAAGATAGGGGCCTAAAGAACATCTTGTATGAGGATATGAATCCTTTATGTATCCAAAATACCATATATTTTCCTTATGTACTAACTTATAAATGAGGTTCCCAAGGTATCATTTTATTGGAAAATTGAACGTTGGTTGTGGTCACACAGATTGTGTAAAACCACTTGGACCATTGTTTTCGATTGGTATACAACCTTATATCACTTTGGAAAAAAATAAAAAGTTATTTTACCACCACTTTAATATCTCCAAATAATGTTTGGATTCATTTGGACACCTAAATATCATGATATGAATAGATCACAACACACCACTTTTTTCTTCGTGCATATTTGGTGAGTTAGAATTATCAGGTCATTTGGCCACTTAATGGCCTAATTTTGAATCGATGTATTAATAATTTTTGTATCCCATTGTAATTTATAATATCTCACAAAATAAGATCCCATTTTTATGCACATATTTTTTTTTAAAATTCACAAATGTGGAACGGTGTTCTTGGATCCTATGCAATTTTGGCCCATTTTTCTTCCACTTCATACTAGGCCCTCCAAATCACCTCCAACAACAATAAAATCATCAAAAAAGTATAATTTACCCTTTTAATAGTGATAAATATTAAATAATGGAATAAAATTTTATGTTATTTTCTTATTAAATTTGGAATTAATAATAAAAAATTAATTTAAAATAGTGTTGTAAGAGTGAAATAAAGTAGTGAATCGTAGTGCGATCAATGTGTAAGGAAAAATAATAAGTCATGTTGAAAGACATGAATATTGTTAATGAAAATAAACCATTTTTTGTTATAAATGTTTTATATTTTGGAAAAAATGGACATTGAATAGAAGTTTCCACTTTTTATATATATGGGTTTCTTATGTAAGAGTTATGAACTAACCCTCTAAAACACTAAACATAAAATAACATTAGAAAATTTAGAATGTGATTTATAGTTTAAAGCCACTAGAATATGTAATGTATATGGTTAATACTTTACAATTGTTGTTAGAGTTGGTTTTAGATAAAATTAGAGGTTATAATATTATTTGAGCATAAGATTAAGAATTCACTATAATAATAATGGTTTGAGTGTTATAAAAAATTATTGTTACTATTACTATAATTGGATAAGACTTAAATCAACTGATATGTAAATGGGTTTTTATATTGGTGTATTATAATATTTTTTTGGTAATGTATCCACCCTTATAGATTATTTTATTTTTAATAAATCATTTTATGATTAAATTATGTTCTTTTAAATAGAATAAGTATCATTTATCAAGATTTATAGAAATATGAATTTCACAACCTTTTTATCTATTCTGGATGAATTTATTATCAATATTATTTAAAAATATTATTCATATTATTTTGAATTTTTCTTTACTATTCAAATCACCTATAATTTGTTGTTTGACTTATATAACACCATTTCATTTCTAAATAATGTTTAGCATTCATTGAATCTCATTTATGTTATTCCAAATGTAAAGTCATACATCTCTTTCAGAAATAGAAATACCACTAAGGACTCAACTATTTCTTTTCTAGAGATATAAACTTCATGATGGAAGATAAAGGGGATATCAACAGAATAATGGAATACCCTGATGTTTGTATTTGAGGTATGAATTATTTTTTTATAAATATGTATGAATCATGAATGATTCAATACTGATGAATCATAATGAAATATAACTTAAAATTAAATTATATAAAAAATAATGAATAAAGGTTTATGAAATATGTCAAATAAATGTTGTGTTTATATATAATATTATAATTTATTAAATAAATTAATATAATTATGAAACAATCGATTGTATATTTTATTTTCAAAATTTGGAAGAATATGTAAGCTTAAAGTGATACCATTGAAAAGTTATAATTCATGGAGACACTCATTTAAGGGAACATGATAATGGCTTAAACAAATCTTTGGTATAAAATTTGATTTATGTGAGTAAAATGATATTCAATTATGATTATTTTATTTTTTGAAATAATGTGGTGTATAGAAAAATGTAGATGTTAAAAAGTGGTTTTATAATTAATTATTGTTTTTATGATTTTCATACAAATTTTTGGAATTTTATTTAAAACGTATTGAAATATTATAAGAAAAAGGATAACAAAAAATTGGTTGATGACCCATTGAATTCCTTAAGGTTGTAGGGCTTGAACCCAAAAATAAAGGACAACAAGGGTGAAACACTTACCACTAGCCTATGGGATGTCTTGGTTATTATGAAATATCTTTCTATAAATGGTTTGAGAGAGAATTATTATTTTTGGAACATATTTCATATCATATACATAACCAGAAGATTGAAAAGTGATTTGGTGATTACAAGATTAATTTTAATTCAAATGAAGTTCACTATTTTGGAAGATTATACAACTAAGGTAAACATAAAATTATGGGATTTTATTTGGGGATTAATGGTGGAATTGTCTTTTGGATTCATATATGATATTCATGTGTCTTAATGTAGATTCATGTATTTTATGGAAATGATTAGAATATCTTAGAAATTATATTATTACAACATATAAATTTTGTATATAATAAATTTAATGTGATTTATGTTACTTGGAGATAAATTTTAAATTAATTACAGAAGTATTTGGGATCAAATCCTTCTCATTTTGGGGTTTCAAACATGGTTGAGAACAAATTGGATAATTTTAGGGACAATTTTTTCTCAAATGATCTATGTTTCACATTAGGAGTTATAATTGAGTATATAGAGATTAATTTTCTTTGATGGATTATTCATTTTGAGAATTATATTTTTTAGTGCTTACCATTTAATAATTCGGATAATATCTATAGACATGAGTGATATATTGTGACCCTTTTTGGAATTATGTCATCTGTTGGAATATTATTTCAATGCGTCAGCAATGAAAAATTCACCTTGAATACTCATTGTTTAGAGAAAGGGATTAAATTTTGGTAAAAATTTATTAAAGGATGAAACTGTATATGTAAACTATGTACCTTTACTTATTTTATTAGTATATATGATAAAGGAATTAATCAACTCTAGGAAAATGGCCTTATAAGAAAATTGTTTTCTATTTTTGTTTCATACTAACAATTGATGGTCTTTTAACCCACCACAGACTTATGGTTTTGTGATGGTTAAATTTCTCATAGACATGTTCTATATCACTCTTTATCAGTCCTAAGGAATTATTATTTTTTCCTTCCTTGTCAATTTTTTCACAGCGTCCAAAGTTTTTCTTACATGGATTCCTAGTTACGTGTTATTCGAGATGACATTTGTACTTCCCTTTTCTCTCTTTCTAAGAAAAAGTTTTATTAACCCTTTAAACAATGAATGATTTAAACAATGATATTTTTAAAATTTAGAACATTGGATTAAAATCCTGATTTATAACTATAATTATAAAATATATACATGGGGGGGATGTAATATTTAATTATTTTAAAATAAGTAAATTTAGTTCTATAACATGTATGGTATGAGACACAATACCTAAATGACACACAAAATATTATTTTTAAAATTGAACATAGAAAACTAACCTTTAAATTGGTGGGTATGAATAGTATTTACTATTTTTAAAAAAATATATAAATATTAATATAAATAAATATTTAATCATTAATTCTTAGAAAATAAGAACTAATGTTGTAGTAAAACCTTTTTATTCTTCAATGTTCAATTTTCATTAAAAATGGGGTTTCATTAATATTTGTGAGAGAATAATATAAATAAATTTTTAAATATTTTAGAAATTTTATTTGATAAAATATATATAATTTTTGAAATCAAAATTACCATATGGTGAAATTTTTATATTTTTTTGAAATTTTTGATTTTTGATTCAATAGTGACATTTTTTGATTATTATTGAAAAACATTGTTTAATTTTAATTTTTTAAGTAAAAATGTATTTTAAATTATTTATAAAATTTTATTAGTAACAGTTTAATTAATGTAATAAAATTACTCATTTTAAAAACAAATTATACAAGAATTTGGAATAAACACATTTTTTATTAAAAATAAATTCTTTCAAAAAATTGATTTTCACTACTTTTTTACTGTTTAATATAAAATTAAATTATGGAACTTCTATGTTTTAAATTTATAAAAATGAATTTTATATTTGGAATTTGGAGGTCCATTTTTCATAAATAGGTCACTTTTATTTTTTTCCATTGTGTATGGTAAACTGAGTAGTTTTTATTACCACTACAAAGGGTAAATCAGATAATTAATGTTTAAAATAAAATGATACAGATTGTATAATTATCCTAAAACATGAATTAAAATTATTTAATGATTCCATTACATCTATAATAATCAAAAAATTAGTTTTATATTATTTTTTCCCATTTTGATGTGATTATAATCTTTATACTATTTTTAGTGGAAAGTGAAAAATGTAAAATTATTTTTTAACAACCATTATAATTTTAAAATAGGTTTAACCAAAATATATGTTTATTTATAAATAATATTTTTAAACTTGAATGATTTATTTTCATCTTGGTAATTATATTTTATTATAATATAAATATTTATCATAAATATTCACAATATGCTGACGCTGAGGGAAAAATCAAATAAAAAATATTATAAATATTAAAATTAATTAAATTTTAGCTACTTAACGTGATAAACTAATTTTATGTATGAAAGTGAAATTTTATTAATGTATAAAAATAATTTTTGTTTTAACATTACATGTTTTTGTGATGTTATTAAAATCAATGTAATGAATAGATCTAAAAACATATAATAATGATATATTATATTAAATAATATTTTATTAAATGATATAAAATTTATTAATATATTATATTTGGAAAATTGGTGATAATATAGTTTATAATATCAATAATTATCCATTTATAGGACGTTTTTCAAATTATAGTAACTATATTGATTCTCAAAATGTAAAAATATTTGTTCTCATAGTAAGTGCGATAGAGGTTAATGAGGTGTAAAAATAAAAAGGTAAGGGTGAAAATATGATAAAAACATTTCTAATTTTTATTTTATGAGATTATTATTATCCATACTCATTATATATATGAAATAAGTTTGTTTTTTATATTTTTAATTGAAAATTAGTTTTTGTTAATTTAATATTATGAGATATTCCATGATTTTCCACCCCTCTCTTATAAAAGGGAATCTATTATTCCCTTTACAATACACTAAAAAACCCATTTGGTTCAACCAATATCATTCCAAATCCCATTTTATAATACATAATAATGATATAGAGGAATTAGTTAGGGTACAATACAAACTATAATTGTTTGAATGTGTCAAGGAAAGAAGGTTGTACGAAGAATAAGTATCTTTTTTAATTGAGTGCCTCAATTTTATTTCTCCACCCACCTCCATTAAATATTTATTAATGGGTATTATATAATAAAACACTATCTATCATATATTTAGGTGTTTTTATGTTAATGTAAAAACATATATCTTTCTCCTCTTTCATAAAATAGGAAACCAACCCATCATTCGTGTGTACAACAGACCGTAACCTCGAAAACTGATGTAATTCATTTTGCATCACCATATGTCATGTATAGATAATAATAATGGAATTAATATTTATATATTATATTAATATATATTTTTTATTCTTAAATGGTAATATATCATTTATCTTCTTACCTTTCAATTCACTATAAAATGATAACATCATTCATGCATACGTGTAGACTACAACCATCACAAAACGATGTGATCATTTTTCATCACCACATCACATGCATTATTTTTATAAGAATATGAAAATATATAATATGATATACATTATATTTTTATCATTTATTAAATATAAAATAATACTTTCCATTTTTCCATAATGAAAATGAAAAATTAAAACATTACTCATGTGCATATATGACCTACTATCTCTATGATTGTATTGTATATTATTTTTTATAATCACATTTAATGGTTTCATTTAAAAGAATAATTAAAATATAAAAATTCTTATTTTTTATTTATTATTACTTTGGAGATGATGGAATATTGGCCTCTTTGACAATACTCAACCTAATGATGTCATTTCTGATATTTGAGACAAATATCATGAAAACGCCCCATGTGAATTTAATTAATTATGTAATTGTATATAACAAATAATTAGATTAATTAAAGGAATATTTTACATTAAAATATTCTTCATCAAGTGTAAAGTTATAAAAATTTGATTATTCATTAAGATAATCATTATATTTGACGATTCACACTCAAGGTAAGTGACATTATTTTTAAAATACCCTTTTAAAGATTCCTTTATAAAAAATTATTTTTCTTTTATCTCCATATTTTTAATTTTATGGATGTTTTTATATAAACATATAAAATTTATAAACTATATTTTATTCCATTTTTTAATTTCTTAAAAATGTATTTAGAAGTAATCTTTTTAAGAAATTTTTGGCTTTCTTTAAAAAAAGATATAAAAAATGTTCTATTTTAATGTATATGGAGACAATGAATTTTCCTACCACTAACTATTTTATGAAATTTGGATTCCGTCGAAATATTTTAAGATATCTTCAAAGAAAAATAATCTTCACATTTGTTCTGGGTATTTATGTATTAAAAATGTTTATTTATGTGACATGTGTATTTTTATATCAGAATGCATTTTTTCACATGAGTTTAAAAGTGTCTTTCATGTTTTCATTAATGATATAGTCCAACTTTTTTTTGTAAAGGTTTTAACCACATTATAGATAAAAGGTTATCCTAATGTATCTTATATGATGGATGCACCTAGATAGTGAACTAATTCTTTGAGACATGATTATGTTCATTAGAGAATTATGTTGGAAGTCAGTCGTATGGTTATTCCAATTATAAGGGTTCATCTAAGGGTTTTATAAGGAATTTAAGATGACGATTCCCCAAGTCAACTACATTGATTTTCTATTAATTTTTATTAATTTTCTTGTAAATAATTTTATTTTGAAAGGTAATATAATTATATTTTTAAAGTAAAAATAATTCACTTTTTTAATATTTTTTACGTAATGTAATTTTCTATGTTTTAAAATTTTCATAGGACTAAAAAATTTCATATTCTTATATCCCTTAATGAAAGTTTTGTAATCATACCATGATTTAAGATGTTTTCTATATGGAATAAATATAGGTAATATAATGGAATAGGTCAAGATTATTGTTGTGATGAATTTTCAAGAAAATAAATAAAGTTTTATTTTAAAATTTTTATATTAAGGGGAAAAGGATAATGAATAGAAGTTTCCACTTTTTATATATATGGGTTTGTTATGTAATATTTATAAACTTACTCTCTAGAAATAAAAACCCAAAATATATTTTTTAATTTTATAATGTGAATCCTATCTTAAAGTAACTATAATATATAATGTTTATGGATGGTTCCATACACATACAATGAGGTGATTCTTATTTTATGTTCTTCTTAAAAGTTTATATATCATTGTAGCTGGGCACTATTTTAAAATATGAATAGAGTCCGAATTCATAATGATAAAGGTTTAATGTAAGGGAACCTATGATGAATGGGAATCCTCTATTGAAAAACTATGCAATGGGATGTAAACATATAAATATCCACACATTTGATGATCGAGATAAATGGATCCACTTATAATTATTGATGCAAACAGATATAAATGTAGTACTATATTCATTCTCTTTGATCATGATATTTTTGAGGTTGTAATAATGTAAGTGTATGAGATAAAATAAAAATAATTGAACTAAAAATTAAATAATTAAATTTATACAATCATTAAAAAAGGATAATTTAAATGGAATATTTTAAATGTAGTGGGAATTGGTGATGAATGAGTTGTTATATTGTAAAATATCACATGAAAATCAAAAGTTTTGGTCCTCAAGAAGATAGAAATAAAATTTGAGACTCATCATTGAATGAGTTATAAATATTTTATAGGAATATTCGATTTTCTATATTCGAATACATAGATAATATTCACATGTTCTGTAAATATATATGAGACGAAAATGATAATGAAAAATAAATTTTACTTGAATATATCTATTTCACCATGGGTAAGTAAAAAATAAAAAATAAAAACTTTTTACAATACTTTGTCTTAGAATAAATTGAATTAGTTAAATAATATGTTTACAATGAGTCCCAATACCATTTCTTATTCATATCTTGAGTATTGAAGGCAAATAGAGACAACATAGAAATGAGAACCTTCTAGTTTATTGATGTGGAATAACAAGAATAAGAATATATTGCCTATGATATTTTGGTATTGTAGAAGGATAATAATGAAAGAGAGGGACACTTGTTCCATATTATATTTATGTTTTTGTATCATGAATCATAAAGAACCACTATGAATAAATTAACATATTAAGAATGAGTGGAGAACAGTACTAACATACATGAATTTGCATTCATAATTAATTGGTGATTGAATAATAGTTTATTGTTTCTTATAGTAAACTAGAATAACTGGTGGTACTAGGATTGAAAAACCCAATAATGAACCTAAGCTTCTTAAATAAAAAATATTTTATTAGATGAGTGGATGATACATTCACAATAATTGTGTGAATTTAACTACACTTTTGTATAAAATTGTATTATGATGATAAAAAAAATTCACTCAATAGAGTTGAACACAACAAGGTTTAGGCTCTTACATTGAGGCAAAAAAAATGATAAAGATCAATTTTTTTTCTATATATTTTTTAATATTACACATATTTTTAATCTATGAGATACTGGTTAATGATCCATTCCACTTAAGAGTAATGGAACATAGATTGGTAGGAGAGATATTTAAATGAAACTAAAAATTAATAATTTTTTGGTAGTCAAATTACACTTATTAGTGTCTTATAAGATCCACTAGGATACATAGTTGAAAATATATTATTCTTGTATATTTAATTTATATTTAAAATTTATAATATTTTAAGAGATATAATAGAAAATGGTTTGTAATACCAAGTTTCACATAATTTGGTTTCCTTACTATATCATAAGTGAATATATTATTATTAATTTGATTGATTTATTATATTATTTATTTACCTAATTATATTTTTATTCCTTATGATGAATAAAACATGAATCATAAGGGAAAAAATATATACTTAAATTTGAGGAGTTGTAAATATATAACTCAATTGGCCTGATATATTACATCGAAAAATTATAACATATTATATCATTGAAAATATAACACACAGAAAACTAATGTTCAATAATAGGTATCACATTTTTGTTTCAAATACTTAATAATATCATAATGAAAACAATAATAACAATATAACCACGCTATTATAAAACACAAATTTATGAAAAAAAAGTCATATATATTTAAAAGATCACATATTTGGTGAACTGAAACAATTTTAAAAATAAAAAAAATAAAGGTGACCCAACCAGTATCATTGGAATAATCATAGAAATTTATCTTAATTCCCATTAAACTAAACCATATTATCCACTTTAATTATGGTCACCTCCCTAACATACATGTCAATTATAAGATCTTCACATGAATCCTAGGTAGTTTTAAAGGTGAGTATATAAAAAAATTTATAGAAACACCAATGATACCCATAATAAAAACCAATATATACATGGATACATATACCAAATGAAATGTAATCTATGAACATCACATGTGTAAAATTATTTCATTGATGAATTCTTAAGAAGTAATTATGATGGTTGTGTAATGATCTACGTCATTTTGGGTAGTAAATTCTACAGGGAATCTGATTTTTTGATCTAGTTAGGGGTTCGTTTTGAGAAACATGAATCATATTTGGGTTTTGAGTGTTTGAACATCCTTAAAGTGTATTGTTTGAATATTTTTGAGGCTCTTATCATGATTCATGTGTTCATGGAAGTGTTATAATATGGATACATGGTTGGGAAACTAAAATTTATCAGATAAATAAAATGCAGTGTTTGAATGGTTCACTATCATTGTGAATGATGCTATATAGTTTCCCTCCATACTGTAATTAGATGGAAGAGGAGAAAACCCCACTACCTAAGCATTTCATGCCATGATATTTTGTGATGTGATATGGGTCCTTCTTAAATGGATGGTTCATAGTATAAACCAAATTTTTTATACCTTTATAGGTGTATATTGGTTTAAAAAAACAATAAAGGTGGGGGGGGGGTCAAATACTCTTTTGTTCTTTATCAGCTAGAAATTTAAATGGTGGGAAATTTTTCCAAAAACTTTCCTACCCTCCCCTACCTTCAACCCCCATGATATGGGATGGTTTTGTGGCGATTCAAGGTATGTATCTCCCTACAATATCCTTTATGATAGATTCCAGTGACTATCTTTGTTTTCATCCATATTTAAGAATGTTTCAAGAAATTAATTCACAGTAGATTTCCAAAACCATATATTTTTTCTAGGGAATAGATTTTTAGCTGATAGAAGAGGATATCTGACAATGTATTCTTTCCTTAAATAATCATTTTAGTTGAGGTTATCCACTAAAATATTGTATTTAGGGATTTTTCATTAATAATAATCCAATATTGATGGTTGGTAGGGTGTTAGTAGTAAGGGAATGTACTCGATATAGTCCCCACAGTATTCTATAGACCATCAATGCAAGTGGTTCAAGATTTCAATATGATGGAGTTTTTTTATGTGTTTAGAATGGGTTATTACTCTATGCATTTTAAATAATTAAATAAATATTTATGTTGTACAATGAGTGTATGGATCTCGTATTACGGTACAAGCTGGGAAAAGGCATGGATTGGCTTGGGTGAATATTAGTAGATCTAGTAGAGGATTATATAATGATTTTATAGGTTGATGGTACCTATAATAAATTCTTATATGAATACATGTAAATTATTTCATACTTTATAAAAGTTTCATAGTGTTGGGTAAAATGAATAGGGATTGGGTGTGGTCTAGAGAGAGAGATCGAATTGTTCTTAGGCCTCCTATGTTCAGGGTAGATTATTTTTAGCACATAATATGATATATATCACTTAATGAATTTGTAAACAATTAGTGATAGATTTAGTTGAGGTGACACTAGGACTACGGTAGATATTAGGGCATGAGGAAATATATAGGTAGATGTGACAATTTACCTAACTCATTTTCCACATATGAGAGTTTCTCCTATCTACTAATGTTGGGTGAGATAACTATTCGTCTCCCCTTTTTAGAGAAACCGTCTTACTGTTTTTAAGAGATACTACTGACTGTTTTGAGTAGATAGGGTCTATTAGTAAAAGGGAGGAATTAAAAAAGATGTTTCCTATTAGTATCTAGTTAAGGGACCTCCCTTTGGAGGTATGAGATGTTACCAAGGTTCTAGTCAAGGGGTTTGTCTATGATATAGAATCAAGATGATAATATTATTAGATTTATATAGTATGTGATAGTCCTTTAGCATCTAAAATTTTATTTTTGAGGGATCTTGATGAGGATGGACTAATTCTGGTGGTCATGTTCATGTTGAGCCTATGGGTTATGGAACAACCTAGGGCTGATGGGTATGAGATGATATTGAAAAAAATAGGTTGGGATGGGTTTATAGGACCCAATAGAATACCAGAAGGGTGGATTGAGATAATTTTACTATGTATCTAGTACTCAAGTGAATAACACCATAAGATCAATTAGAGAGTTATTTAATGGGATACTGGATCAGTGTGCTAATGAATACATGTGTATATGGGGACATTCCTTGAGAGGACTATGATGGTATTCTTGACGTGACCACCATATAGATTATGGTGATGGGTCATTGTGATTGATGTGACCTACCTAGTGTCATTGATAATGGGTCAGTGTGCTTTATGTGGTATCCTGAGAGTCAAGTAAAATGGGTTACTGTGCTTGATGTGACCTCCATTGAGCATATGGGGATGGATTAGTATGAATGATGAACATTTTCTAAGAGTATTGATTAATTGGTGTAAAAAATCATGAGGGAATAATCCATTTAATTAAACATGTAATTACATATGGACCCTTACACAAGAGATAATATAGTGGATTATGATGTGTATGTATAACTTCAACATATTTCTTTTGGTAGTGGTTCAAGTACTTGATATCATCCAACCTTAAGTCTTTAAGTGATGGCTAGACATTATTTACAATGGACCATGGATGTGAGATGATGAGGTGGATTCTATAATAACATTGAAGAAGGTATAATGATGTATTTAGGTGGCTTATTTATCATAGGGTGACTGATTTTTATGGAGTTTTAGTGTTCCCATTAACACGTGATGTGTAAGGTGTTTGCTTAAAATTTTATTAATACTCGTGCATAAATTTATATGATAGAGTTTACTAGTGGTACTTGATTAGACCTAACTAAGATTTATATCACACACCCATCATGGGAACAAAAATTAACATTTATATCTTATATATAATTTAATTTTTTATATATGATGTGAACTACATCTAGGTGGAGTAGCTGAAACATATGTGGGGACATGGTGTGCGATGCACAACAATAGTAGCAAGGCCAGTTTACATGTGTTGGATGTTTTAATTTTTCTTAAAATTATGTTGGATATTCCTAGCGGGAAATCAATATACGCATGACTTGATTCTTTCACATGAAATTTGTATAATATTATGTCTATTTAATAATGTGTCCATTGATGTTTCTATTTTGGATGATTTTGTTTTTTATCCACTGCTAAATGACTATAATTCAAGTGTATAGTCTCCCAGTTTTATTTTTTATTCCCTTTACCACTTATCTAAAACCTCTCTCATATGTGGAGGAACACTTGAGGATATGTGGTGACCTCATCCTAAACCCTTCTAAGTGGCATGTTTGAAAGGCGTTATAAGTTAACTAAGTCATATTTTGACTAGTGATGATTTATGATATGATAATACCATAATTATTGTTAAATAGTCAACAAAACATTATATATCTAAATATAAATAATGGATGAATTGTTATTGGTACATATGATATTACTATCGTATCTTATTATATCATTGATATAAAGTGTAACAAAACTAACCATATATGTATAGAAACCATTTAAATAATATCCATATTGTTTGTATAAACTTTTTAATACTCTTGTTATATTGAGTGTTATTAAGAAAATATTCCCCACATTGATGGCGATTAAATGTTAATGAACCCAATATGTATGATAATTTTATATTAATAATCAATATATCACTTTCCAAAGTGTGATAATATCAAATGGAAATCACATCCTCTTCCATGAAAATTTGAATAGGTTTGAATAAAATCCTTAACTAGGAGGATTTTAAAATTAGATGTAATAAATCCAAATAAATAGTCATAAATAAAATTTAGGAAGTCATTTACATCCAATGGAATCAATAATGATGTTGGAATTATGTCTCTTGTCATAAGAAATGGATTATAAACTGGCCTAGTTAAACCTCAAAATGTTCAACTGAGCCGAGGCTCGAGAGGTTTTCCTAATCCTCTCATGCTAGAAACTAGTGCCAGGAATAAAGTTAAATTAAATTATAATTGTTTAGACCATAATTAATAGAACATTTACTAAATATTAACTAAAAAAACAAAACTAAAATTTAAAAATAAAAAAACTAGAAACAAATATATATGAACTCATAGGTCACCATCAACTAGTAAACCAATGGCGCTCCATTGTGAAAGAGTCGAAGCTGGAAGCCTCACCAGGTGGAATCAAATATAGATATATACGTGTGAGTATTAAAACTCATTAGGAATTCCTAAATACACTATTTTTTACCCATTATTTTAAAAATAAATTTAATTCTTACTAGATTGAAAATATGATATATTAAAAAAATGTTTTCTACCCATTTAAGGAAACTGAGCACCAAACTTTCCTTTTTAGTAAAATAATTTTTTCTTATTATTTTAAAAGTATGTTATAGAGAAATAAAAAATTTCATGTGAATTCCTTGAATATTTTAACCTATTTTATACAGTTGTTTCAATATGGGAAACAAAAAATATATTTCATTTTATATAGAAAATATAAAAAGAGAGGAAACCATACAAAAGTGTATTTAAAAAAAATAATACAATGAAAAACAAAATTTAATGTGTGAATATAGCATGGGAAATTTTTAAGTAACTTGGGCTAGTAGGGTCCTTGGATCATTGTACTCTCTGTGATTAAATCCAAGATAAGAAGGTCCATATCCTACTCAAACGAACTAATCCCCATAAAAAAATGTAGTTTTTATTGTGAATTTATCCTACTAGGGTGACTGGGACATATCAAAATTGACTCGCCTAGTGTACTAGACCTAGTATTCCCACCTAGATACCTAGTATTACCATCTATAATTCCCAAATAGAGATCAGTATTTATCAACATAGAATATATATATAATATTCTTTACCCAGAACACACTTAAATTCTGACACCTGGTATCCCTCTTTATGCACAACCCATTTAACTTTCCAAAAACACAACACAAATCACAATATCCACTACTGGGCATACATTACATGTCACAAAATTATCACACATCACATCTCAAATACAAGGGGAGTTCCTTAAAAACCAGTTTTCATTTCCATAAAACAATTGAAAGTGCCAACTATTCCATATCACTTTAAAGTTGAGAAACAATTTTTATTTTTGAAAACCAATTAAAATTTTAAAATTAACTAATTTTCAAACAAGATCAAAACATGATTAAATAAATGGATCCTTTATTTAAATCATAGGTAAAACATGGATAGTGAGGGAAAAATGATTTCCATGAATTGAAATATACTTGAACTCCATATTAATTTAATATAGTGATAAATACCATTTTTAGAATAGTCAAGCTATCGTGGAATTCAAATTAAGGATTGGGCATAGGAAACCTACCTCAAAACATGCTTCCTTTGACGAAGATATCATGAATTTTTTTTCCACTAACATTAATATAAACCTACACACACACACACACATATATATATATATGTTTACCTTGAACCAATTTACATATTCTCATCACCGTGAGAGAAAATTTACAATGAAGATATAGATATATAATTTCTTAACTCTGTATATACATGCATTCAGCCTTGATAGAGATGCAATATAAAATAAATAATAAAAAGGAAACTATAAAACATATAATCCATCGTTAAATATGGAGAAAATAATTTTAATGGAAGAATAATTACCCAAAATTGATGGTTCACTCACTTACTACAACCACTGCGTGTTGAAAATGCCTTAATCAATACTTGGTAACCCAAGACATAAAAAAAAAACAAAAGAAAATCACAAAAAATAATTAAGGTTTGGAAATACAGTGAGCTCTAAATGGAAGAAAAAGATACCAATAAATAGTAAAAAATGAAGGAGGATGGTAGGATAACCTTATCTTAGATGATTAGACACCGAATCATGGGATGAAATAGTTATTGGAGGTACATAGAAAGGGGAGGTCGTGCATGTGAGGGAGGCCACCTGGGTGGCCAGCTGAGTGAGAGAGGAGGGGGGGGGGGGGGGTTGTGCATAGAGAGGGTTGGGGGAAACCCATTGGAGGGTTTATTAAATGAATAATATAATCATGAAAACAATAATAATAATAATAATAATTACAGTAAAATTTATAATAAAAATAATAGCAACATTAAAATATTTTTTTAAGACCGGGCTTGCTGCATGATTTTACTCTATGATCTACCAGATGGTGAACCTACTGTCTGGTACCACTGTCTGAGTAGGAGGAAAGACCACATGGTTTCTGGGGCCTGGTACATGACAGTGAACCTAAATGTGTGACCAATATATATCCACTATATGGTCATCACAACATACCTTGGGTTGATATTGAATTTCTCTAAACTGTGTACCAATAATGCGCCACCCTAAAATCATTCATAACTTACACTTTCATGAAAAAACACTAGGTAAAACCATGAAAAAAAATGAAAGAATAAAAAATGAAAAAAAATTAATGAGAAGTGTCAGGTTGGGGTGTTAAATTTCTCCCCACCATTAACATCTTTTCCCTCTAGAATGTCCTGAAATACATAACTAACCACCACACAAAAAAGACAAAATCCAAAGAGAAACCACAACCACTAGAATATTAAGAACCATAGACACACTATACTCCTAAAAATATAAAATTCGAGACCCCAATATACTAGTAATAAAATCAAAAAGGAACCATATAAACATCCATAGAAAAACTAATGAGATACATGGACTTGAACCACCAAGCAAAATAACCAATAGTTATGAACTCACATTTCAAAATATAAAACGAAAACATAGAACACAAAAAACCCTAACATATAATTAACCAAATAACCCATCATGGATTGGTTAGGATCTTCATGATAATTGGTCACATGTAATTTTATCCACGATAATTGAACTACTATTTTTGGCTTTGGGATGGGCGGAATGAATGGAACACATTGGATGGAAAATTCTATTTTCTTATAAAGAAAATAATAAGGATTAAAGACCTAGGATCGCCAATAGAACACAAAGTATTTTCTCCTAACTATTTTAGAACCATAGTTAAAAAAAGTTCTAAAAACTATAATAATCTCACAATTTCTTAATGAAAACCAAAGAACCAGAGAAATAACGTAGGGGGAAACAAACACCACCATTCACATCAACAATATTTGGATATTTACAAAGAAATATACATTTAAAAAAAGTTCCCCAAAGACCTAGAAAATCATTTTCCATAATTTAAAATGGGATACCTTTATCAAATACTCTAATTAAAAAAACGCTTTAAAAAAAATAAATCTTATTATTGAGATTGTATATGTTGGTAAAAATGGTAAAAAAGGATCTCCATTAGAGTGTATATGGCTCCATGTCACATCATGATACAACCCTAGAAAAACCTTTATAAATTAACTAAAAGGACACTAGTTTGATAGGTCATTTCTTTTTTTTATCTTGAAAATTTGTTTGCTCCAGATTCCCACACTTATAAAATAGCCATATATTACACTGAGATTAATATAATGAGAGGGAATAGACTGGTATTTTTTCACCCCTTCTGAGCTATCTAGACACAACTAATATTTCCTTATCGAAAATATCTCACCTCATTAATTCTTCACAATTTTCATGTAATGAAGGAATAACCTAATGAAATTATTATAGGAGACCCATTTTAGTGAATCAAGCCTTCAAGAATTCATCTCTAGTGAGATTTTGGAGATATGTCACTAGCATGGAAAAAACAAATTGCATACTCCAATACCATGGAGTCAGCATACTGGAGGTAGTATTATACTGAACCCTTCAGTATCATCATTTCATCAGAGAAGTATTATTTAATAAAGAATTCGTTGAAGAATTACCATGAGTAACTATTATACAATTCTTCTGGAATAATGGAGTTCCACCACTCTAATATTGGGCCTTCCAACCTGAATTCCAAGAATGATATGTTTATGATACTCAAGGAAAATAAATATCTCCTTAATATTTTGTTTTTATTCCTCATCATTTCCTAATTCCAACTTCTTGGAGAAATGAGGAGGGTTAAAATCTCGAAACCACAAGTAGAAATCATGATACTAAGGATGAACAAGAACTATGTATAAAAAATATAAACCAAATATACAAAATATGACTTGATCAACTGAAAGAAACATGTTGGAAAAAACAACTATAGATATTTTTCAGAATCCCTTAGAACCAAGTGGGGGAATATTCTATAAATAGGAAACATGAGGCCAATTCAAAACACACCATAATTTTTTTTACATCTCAGTAATAAATCAAGAACCCAAAGTTAAACTGCTACTGAAACAACATTTCCAATATACCCAAACCCAAAAAGTCAGAAAAAGAATCCTAAAATCATAAAATAATGCATTACACAACACCCACAAATCAAAACATCATGGTTTCCATTTTGAACACACTTTTAGAATGTAAACCAAGATTAATAATTTGGGTACTAATCAATGGTATTACATGAATCATTACATATATACATTTCTATTATAGGTTAGGTATCAATCTATACATACCAATAAACACCCACTTTTACACACACATCCATTTTTTCAAGAAATAATGAGAATACAAAAGGTCAAAACAAGGAATTTCCATTCCCAAAAAAAACCATTCAACTAAGGTTAAAATTACCAACTATTGTGAATATTCTCTTATCATCCCAAAACAATGAAATTTGAAATCATAGTTTTTGAGAAAATTGTATTTCTTATTTAAGAAAATGTTCCAAAATCCCAAACATTAATTCCAACGTTATTTATAATTAAAATTTTATAATACAACTCTATGATCTAAAACAAATTCACAAATTACTTTCCATTATCGAGAAAACCTATTTTATTTTTAGGAACCCAATGTTTTCATTGTAAAAAAAAATTAATAGACCAAAAAACATTTTAAAATACAATGGAATTTCCCAAAAATTAAAATTAAATAATGCTAAGACCAAAAATGAAATCCCAATTACTCAATTAATTGAAATCTAAAATCCTTAAAAGAACTACTTATACATATGATATGGATTCATAGTTTGGAAGGCCATGGACCAACTGAATGAGCACTGTGGAGGTCATTAGATGTAGTTTTATTATTTTTACATGGTTTTACAGATTATACATAACAACTATGAAACCCTTTAAATTCTTCCAAAAAACAACTTCATGGATTGTAGTTTCCTAAAATAACCCTCCAATTCTCAAAGAAAACCAAAACACCCCATAAAAAAATAAAAAAATAAAAAATATCCAAGAGAGAATATTTTATTTTATTGAAAAACAACCAAGGAACACCATATAAATTACAGTGTCCTTCCAAATATGTGGTGATCAAGAACCTACCTACGACTATCCAATTTAATTCATACAATCCAAGATTTGAACTATAAGACATTTTGAGATAATAAGGTCTAAAGACACTAATACCATTTTTACAAGAACCAACCTGATTCAACCTCGAACAATTCTCTCGTGCCTTCCCGTGACAAGGTCTGAGAGACATTACTGATCCTCATGGGATAAAAACTAATTATGGGAATTAATATAAATTAAATGATAATGATTATGACCATAAATAATAATAAACTAAATAAATAAAAATATAAAAAATAAAATAGTACTGGATATCAAAAATAAAAAAATGGATATACATCTATGTGTCCTTGTAGGTCACCATCAACCACTAGACCAACATCACTCCATGATTACCGAGTCCAGGAGGGAAGCCCCAAGTGAATCTAAAAACAAAGATAGATCTGTAGGCATGGTTATTATAACTCATTATTCATGCATAAATAAACTATTCCCCAATAATTACCTTTAAAAAGAAATCCATGTCATGATATTTTGAAAATAAAATATATAAAAATACAATTTTCTACCCTTTAAAGGAAATAGATAAAAATTATTCATTTTTAGTAAAATTATATACTATTATATTTTAAAAAAATTTCCAAATCATGGAAAAAATTCTTATGAATTATTATAAATGTTAACATATTATATATATGTGTTTAGTATGAATAAAAAAAGTTTTCACTTTATAAAGAAACTATAAGAATAGTGGAAACCAAAAAATAAAGCATTTAGAAAAATATTACTTTGAAAAAACATCTATATAAGATTGAAACAATCAATGGACATTATTATTTAAATAGGTTATGTGAGGTCTTAGGATTATATTACTCTTAGTGATAAAATCCTAGATAGTAAGTTCCTTCATCTTCTTGATCCAATCAATCCCCATCATGAAATTTTAGTTTGTGTTGTGACAAATCTATCTTGGGAGACTGAGCCTCAACCCTACCAACTCACATACCACACTAGACCTAGTCTAACCACATATTTACCCATGATTCCCTTGTGAAATTCCTAAATGGAGGTGAGTTGTTTTCAAGAAATCATATATATATATATATATATATATTATTTACCAAAAAACTACTAAAATTTTCACCAATGATCCCCCTCCTTAATAACATCCCCTCTACCTTTCAAAAACACAGAACAAATAACAATTTCCACTATCGATCATACATTACATGTCACACATTTATCAAACATAACATTTAAAATACAAGGTACATGGTATAAAAATGGGTTTTCATTTCCATAAAATAGTTGAGGCACCAATCAGACTATATCATATTAAAATTGAGAAATTATTTTCATTTGGAAAACTAATTAATCATTTAAAAAATTGTACTTTTCAAAAAAGATCAAAACATGATTAGACAAATAGATCCTTAATTAGATTTTTTTTGGAAAAACACGTACAGTGAGTGAAAATACATTTCCATTAATTAAAAACCACTTTCATAGCATAAAAGTTTCATATAATGATAAATCACATTTTTAATACCATCAATAAATCATGGAATTCAAATTTATTTTTGTACACAGGTTACCTACCTCAAAACACACTACCTTTGACAAAGACAACTTTAAACCACTTCACAGTTACACACATATACACCTTTACATATATATGTATCCCTTGATCCAATGTACACATTTCCCTTTCTATGCTGAATATGTGCAGGAGGATATAAATATATAATTACCTACCTATATATATACATAAAAGGAACCTTAAAGGATCCATAAGATTCACTAAATAATAAAAAAAAGTCAAAATCACAAAATGCATAACAAATTAGACCAAATAATTATAACAAAAGAGGCCCTACCAACAATGGTTTCCCACTCATTTCCTACAACCTTATAGTCTAGAACCAACCTTAATTAATATTTAAGATCCAAAAAAATAAAAATATACTAAAATAAAAACCCAAAATAGTGTTAGGGTTTTGTCCTGGCTTATAGAACACATAGAAGAAAATGAGACCATGAAATATGGGAGAAGGAAGGAGGAGGAGAGGAGCAGAACCATACCAAATATGATTGAACATTGAATCGGTAGAAGTAATGGTGAACAAATGGAAAATGAGAGGAGAGGTCATGCATGAGTGGGATCCCTCTTAGGAGGATAATCAAGTGAGAGAGTAAGAGGTAGGGGTGGAACATAGTGAGGCGGGGGAAAAAAATTTAGGGTTTAGAAAATAATAATATTAATAATAATAGTAATAATAACAACAAAATTTATAATAATAATAATTACAACATTAAAACATTTCATTTATTTATTTTAAAACCTGACATATCACATGGTTTGGCCACATGGTCTACCAAACTATCTGCCAACCCTATAGTGCCTTTTTCAAATAAGGAGGAAAGGTCACACATCTTATGGGTCTTGGCATATGGCCATTCCTATAACAATGTGGACTGGAAGGAACCAATGTTTAGGCCGCACTGTTTTCCCTAGATCGGTGCTTGGTTCTCCTAACAGTGCACCAACCACACACCACCCTCAACCCATCCAAAATTTCCACATTGGTGGTCAAAAACATTGAGGAAAATCACAAAAGAACCATGGTAACAAAATAAAATAAAATAAAAAAGAAGGTTCGGGTCGGGGTGTGAAAAATGGAATATATATGGTTATAACAATACCTTCCATATAAATTTAAAACAACCAGTTTACTATGACCTTCCATTAAACATATCTAATAATGGAAAAATAATTCCTTGAAATGACCATATTTAGAAAGATTTTAGTGTAACCCATGATGATAATTGTATCACTACAAACTATTATATTGAACCATGTGATCGGTTTCATAAATATAAATAGGCACATCATTCATCATTATAGGAAACACGTAATTATGGACATATCATTTAATGAATGATTGATAAAATTAATATACCATAAAATCAAATATTTTGATCTTCTAAAAGAATATTAAAAAATATCAAAAACATCACATAAAATTCTTAACTAAATATAAATGTCATCAAATTCATGTGATAATGTAAAATATGATGGTTGTCACAGACCCAAAATTTTTATATATATCCATCACTGTTACTTCCAACATATTATAATTAATAATAAATTTTCATGTCTCACACTTATATTTTATTTTAAAAAATTCATAATTTATATAAAAACATTTTTACATGTTAATACTTATTCTACCCCCTCATATTACATATATATCCTTTGTAATGGAGGCTAAAAAACCAATGAATGTTTAAATCATTTTGATTTATACAATAGAAACCCCTTATAAGATCCAAACACAGTTTACACTACACAATCCATATATTTCTAGCAAATTAATTATTATGGAATCAATACTAGGGATTTTAGACAGACTAGCACAATCTTGAAAGTAAAAAATATTTTCTTATAAACTTGGGGAACCATATTTTATTCATTTTTTAATCTTCCATACATTTAGGCTAGCTGATAATAGATCCCATCTAAAATATCATCCAAATAGATAATACAATATGAGTCTAATGAACTATACTGATATATCTCTTAGTTGATAACGTCATTAGTAAAATATATAAAATCTCATGAGTTTTGAATCCACAATAATTAATCTATTCACATTGGAAACATATCCATCATCAACTATATAATAAATAAAAAATGCTGATGTTCTTGATAATATTCTAACAAATTCCATAGAACCTCATCACATAACAGAACACACTCATATTTCCATATCAGTTCACTTTCACTAGCTTACCCATGACTAAAATATTTAAATTTAATAAAAAACTTAAAAAATAGGAAATGCTTAAGACAACAAAAATTCTATTATGGTGTAATCACATTAGGTAACATTTCATTGTACGTGGCCAAAAAAGAGGCAATATCTATTTATAATATTGATCTCCAATATGAATTCAAGGACCCTATAATAATATATAGATAAAAATTTAATTTACAAAGTTAATGAATATTTATCCAATAAAAATCAATTGAGGTAAAGGTAACTAAAAATTTGATTCTAAAATATCATCCATCAAGGTTAAATATACTCCTTAAATAATTTGTATTCTATTTTCAATAAAATACCAATGTTTAAATTTGGAATGACCTTATTATTTCATTATAAATTGATAAAAAAACAACTTATTCCAATTCCATAAATATACAACAATGGAAAACCGCATGTGAACTATCATTCAAACATCTTCTAGAAATGAATATAAATATCCCCACTAAATCACTTTTCTTCCATGATGCCCTTATGTAATTGGTAATAATATAAAAATTAATAATTTCTTATATAAATGAGTAAGTTATATATAAAAAATTATATGTAATAAATAAGAGGTTACTAGACTCAACCTATAAATCAACATTACATGAATCCATTGATCAAAGGAAAAAATCAGTGTGTTTGGGATAATAAGGGGGAAACCAACCCTCTCAGAATTGGTGGATACCAAAATGATCCCCAATAAGTGGTATTCAAATTATATCTTATAAAGACCATTTTTCCATATTAATTTTTTTATCTAGGCTGTATAGGGTTTCATGATCATCAACACCATATGCCTATTACCCAATTCATTAGTTGGTGAAATGCATCATCCACCCTTTTTCCCAACAAGGGTTATCTCCCTTGGCTTCCCCTCAAGGAAACCTATATCACATGATTGGATAGTTTATGACCTACTATAGAATCCATTGTACTATTTTTATTCTCTTAAACACCTACAACCAATGTAGCATCATTTCTACCATTTAAAGGCCATACATATGTATCTCAATTTTGAGACCAGAATTGTATCACAATATGTGTTCAAGAACATTCCTTGAATTTTAATATGATAGAAAATAATTCCGAGGAAGGAAATAAACCATTAGGTATTTAACATAACTCATAAATGTTCTTTCAAGAATTAGTAAAAATAAATTCAATTTATAAAACACTTTTCTATCCAAATATTTTAATTTAATGTAAAAATTGAAATATTTTTTTAAAATATTAATCATAGTGTACTAGGACACATACATACACACTGTAAATAAATAAAAAATATATCATTCTAACAAACCCACATCATTATGTTTTATATATGGTTCTCAGATCTCCATATACAATGTTCACAACCTTTTTCTTATTGACATAATAACTAAACATGTATTCACATGACTATTGAATCTATATAAGGGTTGAGTATATAACATAATGGATTTTACCATGTCAAAGATAAATATACATTCATGATAAAATCAATTAAATACAATGATACTCGTTAATTATAATTACAATTAATTTAATAAAAACATGTATTTATAAAAAATAATTTTTTCCACAATTTAAAATTCCATGATGTTTAAATTAGTTCCTAAAAAATTGAACATTTTTTAGGAAAAAAAACTAAACCCACATTTTTTATTCATAAATAAAAATATTTATATTATAAAATAACCCCTTATTAAATCATCAATTTTATAGATAATATACAATACACATTTCTAATAGAATCCATGGATACTCTCTACCCTCAGATATGTTAGTATTGATATGGTATTAATGGGTATAAAAAATTAAAATGAAATATAATCAGCAAATCTATATTTGGTGAATAAAATAACAATAACCTTTCCTATGTAACTTTAAACCCTTCACTATTCAAAAAAAAAATGAATGAGAAAATTTCTATCTCTAACTTTAATGAATGTTCTCTATATTAACCTCACAAAAAAAGAATAATATTTTAGTTGTTCTGAAAGCATGTCTCCCTAAAAAATATTATATCCATACACTCACACCATGTTATAATAAAAAATATGTTATTTAATATATATAATAATAAAATACCTTCATAAATAATTTAAGGGACAAAATTTATGCTAAAATTATTTCTAAATAGATCATGATTTATCCAAATCCTATATAGTTATGTCATTTCATGATCAAAATCAAATAAACAAGGAACAAATGAATTGGTCTTCTCGTTAAAGGTATCAAAGTCACATTCATAAATGATATTTCATGTTTTAACAAAGAATATAATGTAAATGATAACATTAGTGATATCCTATGAGTTCAGACTTAGGAATTTGTTTCAAATCTCAACTAATATTAGTAACAATTTTTTGAAAATTTGTCACAACCAACAAAATTTTTTGAAGGCCTCATGTAATTCACTAAAAATTAGTGAAAAGGAAGAAGTATATCTAATGTCCATATTTCATACTAGAATAACCCCCATGTATTTGTCAACAATAGTAAATAATGAAAAAACAGGGGAATAAAATATAAAACACATATATATTTCATGGCACACAATCCATTTTTTCACTAACCACATGGAATGTCATGAAATCCCCCCCGATACTTATTTAATATAATATAGTAATGTTATAAATTCATGATTTATATTACAATGTATAAAATTTTCAAATTTAAACTGTAATATATATAACTCACCATTCTATATAACATAATCATCTAACAAATTTATACTTTTCAATCACCTCATACTATATTTTCCACCCATATTACTATTATGTCTCAAGATCGTCATGTATAGACCCAAATTTTTTCATGTAGTTTTGTAATTATATGGGAATATTATGAGTCTAAAAAATTGACTGCGCGTGATTCCGAGGCTTGGAGTGCCTAGAATGAATTTCTGAACTTTTTTCGGGTACGTTTAGAAAACGCACAAGCATCATTTTGTAACTTTTGAACCAGTGCTCGGAATTGAAATCTGAGGGCACCGTTGAACTCGTAGCACCAATATTCACTTAAGGATACCTTCACCTCGACCACTATAGGTCACGGGTAGAAGTTGGGTTTTTCTCTTTTTTGTGGGAGAATAAAAATTAAAGAAAATAAAACAACTTTTATTTTATTTTGTTTGAAACCTCAATTTTGGAGTTTAGCGGTGGGGACTACCCAAGAATTAAACCTCACTTTTGAAATTATTAGTGTGGACCACCCGACCCTTGAACTCCCTCTTTAATGTGGTAGGTGACTCTTTGTTTCTCCCATGAATTAATGTGCCAATATAACCTAATTAAATGTGCCAACATTAATTAAATTGATAAACTTATCATACTATGTTGGATCCTCATTTCCTGGTTGGAAATAATTGGCAAAGGAGAGTTGGGAGAGCCTTATAGAACTGGGAAGAACATTCTCCAATGAATAACCCCACAACGAAGAATGAGGAACCGACCCTCAGCCCAGATCAGAAGCGTCTTGCGGAATCGGAAAACACCGACGTTCTTCAACGACTTCGTCTTCTTCCTCGCGTCACCTCCATCAAAAAATCGATGTAGGGGTTTTTACTATGATTGAATTTATTTATTGATCCTTCATATTCTGAATTCACAACGACGATAGCTAAATGAACATGGCCATCGTCTCACACTTAAACCTTGCCTCTTATCTTTTTTATTCTCCGCTTGTTTTTCATGCATTCTTCAATGCCAAATATTTATTTGTCGCTTGAAACACAGAGTTTTGATGAGCTTGATATATGGACACAGAGACCTCGACACGAGGATCGCGATCATGTGATCTTTTAATTTTTCAGGCTTGGAATAAAACCATAATGGCTCACGGAAGAAGGAGGTGGCCGACACCTGTCCGGTCGCAAGAAGGAAGGGCGGCTCACATCCGCACCACTGGATGAGTAGAATACTGCGGCCCATTGTCCATGAATAAGAAAGGGGTAGAGGCCGACATGATAGACAACCACGTGGCGGAGCGGCGATGTGCTTTCACACTACCGGTGGTGCAGGAAGCTATTGCTGACGCCGGAGCAGTGGCTGACAACTGGCTGGCTGTGGTGGAGTAGTGGCGCACGACTGTGCTGCTAGGAAAAAGTCTGTCCGACCTTCCGGCCGGCCGCGCCACACTGTTGGGACCCCTCTGGTGGGTCTTGAGTTCTAGGAGCTGAACTATCCATGAACCATTTGGGAAGAAAGAGGGGTGCCTCCCCCGAGTTTCAGTCACAGAAGACCCCACATTGGTGGACCACCATCTGAGTTGGCGCCCACCGAGCCGCACCACAGCGGGCCGCGACGCAGTGGGCCGTGATCTTGGAGGCCGCACCCAGAAGGCCTCGACCAGCTGGCTGGGATAGGCCCACCAAATCCTAGGCCATCCGGGCTGGACCCGGGTCGGGCAGGGTCAGGCCGGGTTGGTTCGACCGGGTCGGACCAGACCCGGGCCCATCAGGACCTAGATACGCCTTTATGGCCTTAACTTGAGAATCAAGATTCCATTTGACGAATCTTCTACAGAAATAGAATCCTTGGATCGATATGGTGTTTTTGGTTTACTCTACTTGTGTTTTGGATAAAGTGGGAGTATGACTGGGTTGGTTCGAACCCCGAATCCAACTAGGCCCTCGTAGAGGAAACACTAATAACTTACAGAATAGACGTCCGATTGGTGCGCCGCTTGTTGAGTTGGGTCCATTTTGACTTGACAGAACTTTGGGATACTTCTTAGTGGGAATTTGGGGTTGTTGAGGTATTAACGATGGCTTGCAGAGCTATTCTCCCAAGCGGGCTATGTACGGAACCTAACGATTGGCTGAGACCTGATGACTGCTGACCATTACAACTCAGAGTGGCTTGGCAGGCCCAGTGGAGAGCGCCTCTGTGTGATGCGGTAGACCCACAGTGGGGAGAGCCTCTGTGTGATGCAGAAAACCCATATTACTTGACATGAGTATTAACTCATCAAGCCACGAGGGGGAGTGCCTCTGAGAGACGTGACTGACCTATGGTAGGGAGCACCTCTATGTGACACGACAGACCCCGGGTACTCAATAGGAGGAGTACCTCAATAGTCCAAGGATAGTGGGAAGCGCCTCTATGTCATACGACAAGCCCACTGTACTCGATAGAGGTGGATTTCTCTAGAAGCTGAGGCATTCAACGTTGTGACTGGGGATGTTACTTGTTACTACCTTAAGAATAAATCCTGATTTGAGCTGTCTTAACTTTGTGCTTGTGATTGAGGTCATGCTATGTGGTACTATACCTGTGTGGTACTTTAACTTTGGGGTGTTACCCTGTGGTTTTTATTTTTGGAATTATATAATTCCTTCAGGGTCTCGGGGTCCCTAATGAGTATCGTTATACTCACCCCTGCACAGGCTACGCCCACACCTTCTTGTGTCTTGTGCAGACGATAAGCAGCTGAGCTGAGGTTTATGGGAGCTAGGATGAGGTGTTACATGGAGGAGATGGGTGGACGTGGAGTACTGAGGAGGTGATCTATACCTACCCTTTAGGTAGGAAACATGGAGGATAGCTCAGTAGTTGTTTTCCCTTTTTCAGTTGTGATGTTCTTTTCAGTATTGTTTGTACTTTTCAGTTGTACTCATACTTTTAGTTGGGCTTGTATTCTGGCCCCTTTTACTCTCAACACCCATTTAATACAGTATTTTACTTCATAGTTTCTTCTTGTTGTGTTCTTGAACCGTGTGTTTGTACAGGATTAAAGGCAATGCCTTCCCGTTTTAGGGAATACGCCTTCCAGTGCTAGTCGCCAGCCCCTGGCCTATGGAAGGTGGGCTTGGGGTAGTCACGAAATGGGCCCTGGGGGTCAGTTCGTGAAAAATTGGTATCAGAGGAGTTTGGTTCTACCAAAGAACTAAGACTCTAATATTTTCTGTGAAGCAATAGTGTAACGTTTTATGAGTGTGTTTTTCAGTTCGGGGCATTCAATGTTGGTGCGGCGGCCGACGTATCCATACACCAAGACCCTGACTTCTGATTTCTGGCTCGGTGCATGAAAACACTAATTTTGTATGTGTTTTTGAAAATTTTTCTTTATGATATCTTTATGTAAACTCAACAGGTGTAAACTTAATGAACATGGAACACCTGTTTATTTTTAGTATTCCTCCATGAAAACATCCAGCCATAATTCTAGTTAGTGTATGTGATGACAGCTCACTGAGTGATGAGGCTTCAGTGCAGAGTCCCCTTATGGTAGTTGTACCATCTGGTGGTGTACCAGCAGCACCACTCCCTGTTGGGCAGCTGATGCCACCAACACCAGTAGTAGAGGGTGCATGCCACTTGAGCACATTGCACGTGTTCTAGTGCCAGAGGCCACTGAGGTTCCACGGCGAGATAGATCTACCAGTGACTGAGGATTGGCTGGAGGCCATGGTTAGAGTTTTCTGACTATTAGGGACACTATCTGATCTCATGGTGATCCTTTCCTCCAGCCTTCTTCAGGAAGCAGCAGGCAGACGGTGGAGCTTGATGCTTCAGGTTAACGATGAAGTGACACTCATCTGGGTGGAATTTGAGATCCTTTTTAGGGAAGAGTTTGTCCCAGCGACCTTATGATTAGTGCGTATACCAGATCTTTTCCAATTGCATCAAGGTATCATGACTGTAGCTCAGTATTCAGCGAGGTTCATTGACCTCTCGTGCTACTCTACATATATGGTGCAAGACCCTTTCTGTTGGGCCCGGACCTTTGAGCAGGGGCTCAGATGGGAGAGTAGAGCTTCAATGGTTTCTCTTAGCATCCCGATGTAGGTGATGTGGCCTTAAAAACACATGTTTTGACACATATTTTTTATTAACTTTTATTAATTTAATTATTTATTTTAACACTTTTCACTAAATAATGTCACTTCGGTGTTTTTATAATTAATTTTATAAATTTATCAATTTTTATAATTAATTGTGTAATTATAGCTTGAAAATAGTTAGTTTATTTCATACTTTAATTTTATAGACTAATAAATTTTATTTTCTTTGATGATTTTTTCTGCTTATCTAATAGTTAAGAATTATCTAATTGATTGATTAATTATGATTCTGTTCATTAAATAATATAGTGATGATTTATCTTTTCTTGTATTAAATATTTAATAATTTAGAATAACATAATTTCATAGCTGTCTTATAATAATTCATTAACTATAAACTTTAGTATATAAACTTGCTTCTTTTATTAAAAATCTTTAATATTATTTCTTAAATTAACATAAGTATATAATAACAAATTAACTAACTTTTCACTTAACTAATATAGTTTTTTATAGTAGATATAATTTAATTTTTTTTGTCATTAACTTAAATTAAATAATTTTAATTTAGAAGAAAAAAAAATTTAACTTATGTTTAATAGGTTTCATAAATTTATTAAAGTTTATGTTGTATTTAAATTTTCAATTGTTTTAATTATGTTATAATTTCTATTAATTATATTGTTCATATTTTATTTAAGTTTTAATTTATTTTATTTACTCTGTTTATTTTGCAGGTTCATGGTTTCACCCCTGTCACAGTGCCATCACACACCGTATCCCCTTTTTGGTGTCTCCTTTCTCACAACCGTTTCATTCACAGTGGCACCGTAATCCTTTTTTACTGTCTCACCGTTAGGTTACAGTGTCTCAGTTTTTCCACCGTCCCCTCTTTCTCACGGACTCACAACCACCATAACCTCTCCTGCTACTGGTTCTTTCATTTACGGTGGTATCATAACTCCACTTTTAATGTCTCACTATTTAACTTATCCCTTTTTATATCTCACCATTTTTCATCACACCGTGTCCACACCGGTCTCTCCTATTCCTGCGACCATTTCACTCTCATACAGTTTTCTTGCCACCATTTCTTCACTACTTCACAATCCAACGCGAACCACTTCATCCATATGAGTTCGAAGTTGCTGGCCTCCACAATTATGGATTGATACTTCCAGGCGATACCTAGTGGGTTGAAGCTGATGGAGGGTGGCTGAGGGTGAACAACTTTGAAGCTTCGGTAAGACCGTTGTGCTATGTGAGGATTCGAGCTGATTCATTGCTTTCCAAGCCTTAAACCGAGGTCGAGCGAGAGGTGGGTAGTGTTGTCACTGATGAATCCAAAGAGGGTTTTCAATTATCTGGAGTTGTTTCCAGTTGCACCACCACCGAGTAGAGTAACTGGCACTGAGGCCGACGACGCTGCTACTCAAGATGACGCCGCACCTGGTTGAAACAAGCCACCATGGAGGAGTAGGAAGAACCACAGAACCGTTTGTCACGCTGGAGTTTCCATGCCACTGAGGAAGCAGAGGAGGAGGCCGCCACAACCTTCGGGATGAAGAAGAAACCTCCACCTTTCTTTGCGCCGAAACTGGGGGTGATGAAGATATAAAAAAATATAAAACAATAAAAAAGATAAAGAAAATAATAAATTAATCTAATGAATATAATATAATTTATAAAAGTTATAATTTAAAATATTTATAATATTAATAAATAGATAAGTAATAAATTAAAATATAAGATATCTAATAATAATTTATTAAATTTTCGTCCAAAATAGTAATAATTTATAAATAAAATTATTAATTAATTAATATAAATACTATAATAGTTTAATTTTAATTCAATTTCAACAAAATAAATAAAATAATTAAATTTATTAAGTAATTAATATTAATATAATTTAATAATTCAATAAAATTATAATAACTGAATGTTAATAATACTAACACCATTTTTTTAATTTAATTAATAATAATAAATTAAATACTTAATAATTTTACATATTTTAAGATTTAATAATAAATTAATAACTATAATATTAATAGTTTTTCTAGTAATAATAATTGTTAATTTAAGTATCTTTAAATTAAACTGAGTTAACTTTTTAATTTAAATTTAACTTATAAAATAACTATAATATGTTATTTATTTTCTTTGTATTTATTACTGCTTGTTTTTTATTACAGGTTCATACAGGAATTGGAATCCTGTAACGACCTAATGTTTGTCAATGGAAATTACATTCTCAAAAGTATGTCATAAAATCACATGAAAACACATCATAATGAACTACCAAGTGCTAAGTGACTTTTAAACATAAGTTTTACACTTTTGTGTTTGGAATTTAGAAAATCCGGCATACACAGTTGTAATGAGTAAGTTATTTAGAGTCCGATAAGAAAAACTAAATTTTTGGTGAATATTAAACTACCCTAATGAATAGTAACATACCCTTATGAATATTAATATACCCTAATGAATTGTATTCTCAATAATGGTAGTATGAAAATAATATTCAAGTTGGAAGTACGATATACCTATATTTTAGAATAAGTTAATGAATATTTTAAAACTGGTATTGATAATAAATTATTATTTTAATTAAATATTAAAATAATCGTATTTATAAAATTAATTTTTAAAAATGGACTTCATTTTTGGATTCTACACGTCGAAAAATGGTTAGGGTGAATTTTTGGGATTTTTATGAAATACTTGAATTTTTGATGAATAGTAAAATACGATAATTTACAATAAATGCTAAATAAGGGATTTGTTGAGTCATTGGTGATTTTCTGCTGATGTAAGACCACTTAGTTCGGGATCACATGATACAATTACTATTCTTGGAAACGGAATACTTACTATTCTTTGACTTGTGAATAAATAATAAATTAATGATTATAATATTATGAAATCCCTCCTCTCCTCTACTATAAAACCCCCCTTCACTCCCCCTTCTCTTCACTTCTCTCAAGCCTAGTGGCTTGCCAATATTCTGCCCAAATCTCTCCCCAATATCCTCCCCCATGTCCAAAATCTCCGAGACTCTTCAAAATACCAAAACCTCTCCCCTTAAGAGGTTCTCAAAGGAGGAAGTGTCATGAGGTAAATTCCTCTTCCCAATTCTTTCTTTTCTTTTAAGTTCTTTTCTTTTAATTTCTTTCCTCACCTCCCTTCACCATAATAGTATGATAAATCTAGTTACATACATGTAATGTAATGTTTTCATTCTAATGTAATATTTCATTATCTTCTTTCCTTTCACCAACCTTTTATTTGTATGAAATGAAAGCACCGTTTGAGATGTGCTAATTTAGCAAATTGAAGGACAACAGTTTATCAATTTCTATTATAATATTTAATTCTGGTCATGAAACCATTTGAGTTATGGTTGAACCAGATTATTATATATTTAATATATCCTATTTTTCATTATGTATTCTTTTTTACAAATGGTGTGATGTTATAAAAACAAAACATGTTCTTGGTAATCAAACCCATCGATTAACAAAAACAGTTGTCACTATGGTTTTAAATAATAATTCAACTTCACTCTAAGTAACATAATTAAAATTTAAACCATGTAATATCCTGGATGTGAACTAATATAATATAACTTCAATTCTGTACAACCTATTTCAACTTTCATGTTTATCCGAACTTGAATATAAGTGAACTGATCTTTTTAAACCATGTAAACAAACGAGTTCGAACAATGAAATTGAACGCCATAACTAATCAAAAGGGATTTTAATGAACTTAAAATGGTTATAATAAATAAATTACATATAGAAGAGGTTCTGGAATTATTAATTAATAATCCTACTTTTTTTATTCTGGTCTTTAAGAACAAGTGGAGAACACCAACGAATTTAAGGTAAGGGATCCTCTCCTTTTTCACTTTTAGTCATGATTGTTCTCTATGTTATGCCTTTTTGTGTATTAAAAAGTGATGGGGTATATTTTATCACCTCCCCCATAATACCTTAATGTTTTATAAGTGCTTATAATCCCCTTATCTCTCTCATCAAGCTCTCTTAGTTACACTTGATACCATGTCGATAAATCGTAATGTATTCTACCCGAACTTCCTTTATTCCTTTGGGTTCCTCTATCTTTCTTTTTTACCATAATGTAGTTGTATTTTCTTTTTTATGTAAAAATTATACATTATTTTAATATTCTCCATAATCATGTTCCAAGATCCATCTCTCATTCTCTTTTGGGTATATATATGCTTTTAAGTGAATCCCTCCTTGATACTTCCCAATATGCACACTCGTTTTAAAGGAACTTCCTGAACTTTTACCCAATTTCAAGTGAACTATATCCTATATTTTAAGACACAATTGTATTTATAAAGTTAGTATTTTTATAATTTAAATCTTCTTGGTTCAATTTTAATTTTATATTAAATATTTTTCTCTTTACTGTTTGGAAAGCTCTAAAGTATTTTCCTTAAAACCGCACAAATATGTTTTAATGCTAATGTTTCTCAAACACATTTCTTATATGATTTCACTTCTATTTGTTGAAAAATGCCATTTTATAGGCTTATATTACCTTATTAAAGTCCATGTATGTTCTAATCCCTTTCTTTCATGGACACTTTCATGATACAGTCATTGGTTATACTTTATGTCATGATGGTGGTACCCAATTCTCTCTATGGGTATCCTTATGTTTATGAACAATCAATTATGTATGATTATTTATGTGGAAAGAATATTTATGTGGAAAGAATATTTATGTGTCAAAAATATTCATGAAAATTTTGAGATGGGTGCGCCCAGATAACGCTCCAATCCATTGGGTAAGGTTAAGTCTCATGAGATGCGATGTGAAATGGGATTGGCGGTTAGCCTTGACCCGTACTAAAATGGGAAACGTGATTGGTGGTTAGCCTTGAACCGTACTAAAGAAATATTTTATGATTCTACCACATATATATAATTACATGTTTATATTATCCCCTGATTATATGATATTATTTTATATGTTCCATGTTTTGGATATCTATATGTCATGCCTTCTAACACATGTGCTTAAGATGTATCCTTATTATCATTCCCTTACTGGGATTTTCAGCTCATACCTTTGTTCATGTGTTCCCCAGGGTACCCTATGAAGATGTAAGGGATCAAAGGAAGTTAGTAGCTCATTATGGAGATCAAATAAAGAAGTGTTTTTTTAGCCCCATGTTTTATGTTATATGTACCTAGTCTTCCAAGACATTAGACTTAATGATCCTTGGCTTGTACTCTGATGATTAATTATGATTAAAATAATGAAATGTTATATGTAAAATGCTCGGTTCACTATGGTTGGTATCAGAGGATGGTCTAGTTATTTTTGGAGATTAGGAATAGAGCACCATAGTGAGAACCTTAAGGATGAGATTAAGTATAAGAAAACATTCCAGAATTTTGGTGAGTATTGAGTAAGTGGTTTATCAAGAAAATACATCCCTATCTGGATACAAGAAGGTAGAGGCAGCTCTGGCACATATGTATCTAGTGGTAAAACCCGGAAACATAGCTTTGATCTAGACTCGAATGGGAACTCGTTCATGACAATGGGCCTTACTGTACTCTTGGTTACGACACTCCTGAGGTATATGCCTTGGTAGATTCACAAGCTTAGTACAAAACGTTATTAAGGGTCAAAAAGAAGCCCATAATAATATAAGTTATGAAATAGATCGAGGATAAACTGGATATAAACCTAAGGAATCAAAATTCAATATATACTCTTTCTTTATAAGTTTATACTTTTATGTTCAAAGATTCCTTTTTATGCTCAATAGCTAAGTATTCAAGACCTCTAATTATACATTCTTTTTCTTAGGTAATAGCAGGAAATATAAGAACATGTTCCAACAACCAATGTGATAGGAAATGTGATGATTTCCTTAATGATATGCCTGATGTGATGGAAGCGGGTGATCAAAACTTCATGGAAGTACTTACTCAGCTGGCTTGAGTTATGAATAATAACTTGAATCAGGTGGAACCTAATCCTCCTCCAAGGAAAGAGAATGTTTCTGTAGAATCCATCATACGGGAAATACCTCCCATGTTTAGCGGATCTTCTGATCCCCTCCTCACAGAACAATAGATTAACTCCATTGAAAAGATTTTCTCCATCCTCCTATGCACAGAAGGAGAGAAATTTGTACTGGAAGTCTATCGTTTTGATGGGGAAGCTGACCAGTGGAGGTCATTGATGAAGAATTCAAAGTCCCAAGAGGAAGTTGATTCCATATATTGGGAGGAATTCAAGAGGATGTTTTTCAACAAATATTTACCTCAAACCTTCCGTCTCAATATGGAAAGAGAGTTCCTTGGACTCAAGTAGAAGGAATATGAGACTATCGGGGCATATGAAGCAAACTTAACAAGACTTTCAAGGTACGCCTATAGCTTTTTCATGAACACCAAAAGAAAGGTGGATCGCTTCTTTAGCAGACTAAAGCGAGTCTATGAAAAGTGTTGGCGATTCGAGACTTTGACAGTAATAAAGAGATTTTCCATTGTGCCCTCAAGGTGGAAATGGAGATTGGAGACTCTCAGTGGTCTCATGGGCCCAGTGAAAAGAAGTGGAAAATAGAGAACAATATGGATGGTTCATCAAGAAAATCCCATGATGGAAAGAAGCATCACTTTCCCCTTTGTCAAAATTCTGGGAAGAAGCATCTTGGTGACTGTCTCAAGGGAACTAAGAATTTCTTCAGATGTGGAATGTTTGGTCATCTAGCCAAGAACTGCTGAAGGGATATGAAAAATCCTGCTAATGTTGAAGAAGAAAGGAAGGTTCATATCAACACTCAGCCTGCGGTGTAGTGTTACAACTGCAAGGAGCTTGGGCATTAACCGAACAATTTCCCTAAGCCGAGGGTTGTCGGAGGCAATCAACAACAACCTCCAAGGAAACAAGTAAGGGTTTATTCTATCACTACTGATGAGGTGGAGCTAGAAAACGATGTGGTGATAGGTATGCTTGTTATTCATTCAATAATACTGGACATACTATTTGATTCTGGTTCTTCGCATTCTTTAATATCTTGCAAGTTTAGTAGAACTATTCAAACACCACCTCAAAATTTGGAGGAAAATTTATTTGTGAGAACAATGAATGGGGAAATTATTGCATCCATGGTTTATAATTCCTCCCTAGTTAACATTTGTGGACTAAACATCTCAAAAAATCTTTTCATACTTCCTTTAGTGGAGTTTGACGCTATCATGGGCATGGATTATCTATCTTTGTACAAGTCCAACATCAATTATCAGGAAAGGGAGATCACTTTTCACATCCTGATGCATCCTCTGATTCTTTATAAGTGTAAGGAGGAAGATGAGTCTCTTTTAGAATCTTCATCTCAATTTTGTATACTACTTCCTTGTGAGCAAGAATATCTAGCTCTAATGATTGGGACAGAGCATAGAATCATGCTTGAAGAAATTCCCCCCTTGAGGGATTACACTGATGTATTCCCTAAAGAGTTTCTCGGTCCTCCTCCCGATCGAGAGGTTGAATTCCCAATTGAACTTATCCCCAGATCTCTTCCAATCTCGAAGACACCTTTCAGAATGGCCACTGTAGAGATGGAAGAGCTGAAGAACCAGTTATAGGAGAATATGGATAACGGTTTTATATGCCCAAGTGATTCACCGTGGGGTGCACCAGTACTCTTCGTCAAGGAAGGATCAATGCGCCTCTGCACTGATTTTCATGAACTCAATAAAATCATGATAAAGAACAAGTATCCCATTACACAGATAGATGACTTGTTCGATCAGCTTCGTGGGGCTAGTTATTTCTCTAAGGTGGAACTTTGGTCGGGATATCACCAACTCAGTGTGAGGAAGTAAGATATTAAAAAGACTTCCTTTTGAACAAGGTATGAATACTATGAGTTCTTAGTGTTTCCCTTCAGACTCACTAATTCTCCAAAAGTTTTCATGTATTTAATGAATAGAGTCTTTATAGATTACCCTGACAAATTTGTGGTAGTCTTTATTGATGATATTTTGAAATACACCAAGAGAAAGGAGGAACATGAAGAGCATTTGAAAACTATGTTAAAGACTTTGTGAAGGGACAAGTTATTTGCAAAGTACAGTAAATGTGAGTTATGGATGGAGGAAGTATCATTATTGGGGCATGTTATCACAAGGAAAGGGATATCTGTGGACCCTTCCAAGATGAAGGAAATTAAAGATTGGTTGAGGCCAACCTCAATAAAGAAGATCCACATCTTTTTGGGTCTATCTAGGAATTATCGACGATTCATGAAGAACTTTTCATGATTTTCAAACCCAATTACCAAGCTGATATATAAGGGAGTAAAGTTTGTCTAGACACTGGAATGTGAAGACTATTTCAAGTAGTTGAACAAAAGTCTTATCACTACGCTAGTACTCACACTCCCTTCAAGTGGAGAACTATTTGTGGTTTATAGTGATGCTTCTAAGAAAGGATTAGGCTATGTGATAATGAAAAATGATAAAGTGATAGCCTATGTATCAAGGAAACTGAAAATCCATGAGCAAAACTATTCTACGCATTATCTGGAGTTGGAGGCTGTGATCTTTGCGTTGAAAATCGAGCGGCATTATCTCTATGGGAAAAAATGTGAGATATATACTGACCACAAGAGTCTTAAATATATATTCACACAGAAAGAGCTTAATATTCACCAGAGAACATGGACAGATCTCATCAAGGATTATGATTTCTCAATCCACTACCATCCTGGTACGGCAAACAAGATGGAAGATGCTCTAAGTAGAAAGGATCCTCCATATTTATCAATGATGAGAATTGAAAAGTATCTGATCTTCTTACATTTGAAAAGGATGGACATGGGAATCATTAATGGAGGAACTCCATCAATCCTTTCTCAAATGATTGCTCAACTATTCCTATTGGAGAAAATAAAGGACGCTTAAATAATGGATGTGGAAATTCAGAAAAGGGTGGAAGCTATTAAAAATGGGAAATCCACAGATTTGAAAATTGATGAAGAAATATTTGTAAGAATTGGGACATGATTATGTGTACCATCCGATCCAGAGATAAAGAAGTATCTATTGTATTATGAACATAGCTCGACCTTCTCTATCCACCCAGGGATCACAAAGACGTATCGAGATCTCTGAGAAAACTTTTGGTGGGTCAATATGAAAATGGAGATTTCTGAATATACATCAAAGTGCCTCGTATGTTAGAAAGTGAAGGTTGAGAGACAAAAGTCTAAGGGGATGATGCAACCACTACCCATACCAGCATGGAAGTGGGAGAACATTACCATGGACTTTTTATCTAGACTTCTAAAGACATCTAGAGCAAACAATGCTCTATGGGTCGTTGTGGATCATCTTATGAAGATAGATCACTTTATCGCAGTTCGAGAGGACTTCTCATTGGATCAAATTGCAAATATTTACATCAAAGAAGTGGTACGTCTTCATGTAGTACCACTATCTATTGTATCTGATCATGATCCGAGGATCACCTCGATGTTCTGGAAAAGTCTCCAACATGCTCTAAGCACTAAACTGAACTTCAGTACAACCTTTCATCCTCAAACAGATGGCCAATTTGAGCAAACTATTCAGACATTGGAGGATATGTTGAGAGCATGTTCAATGGAATTAAAATTAGGATGAGACCAACATCTTACACTTTTGAATTCTCCTACAATAATAGTTTCCACTCGAGCATCCTAATGGCTCCATATGAATCCCTTTAAGGGAAAAGGTGAAGAACACCGACGTGTTGGGATGAAGTCAGTGAGCATAAGCTACTAGGACCTGAAATGGTCGATGAAATGGTAGAGAAGGTGAAAACCATTCAAGAGCATATAAAGGCAGCCCAAAGTCAACAAAAGAGTTATGTAGATAACCATCGATGAGACCATGAGTTCAAAGTTGGAGACATGTTATTTCTACTCATATCCCCATGGAAGAAGGTCATGAGGTTTTGGAAGAAAGGGAACTTAAGTCCTAGGTACATCGGCCCCTTCAAGATCCTTGATCGAGTCGGAGTTGTGGCCTATCAACTGACACTTCCACCTACCATGTTGAAAGCACATGATGCCTTTCATGTATCCCTCTTAAGGAAGTACATACCAGACCCTTCACATGTACTCTCTTTAGAGGTGGTATAGTAGGAGGATGATCTCTCTTATGAGGAGCATCCAGTGAAGATCTTGGATTATAGAGACAATGTTCTATGCAAAAAAGACTACTCATTTGGTCAAGGTACTATGGAGAAACCATAAGTATGAAGAGGAAACATGGGAACTAGAGGAGGCAATGAAGGAAAAGTACCCACACCTGTTTTTTTTCTTAGATTGTAAAACGAAATTTCGAGGGTGAAATTTTATAAGGGGGGAGGAATGTAACGACCCAATGTTTTTCAATTGAAATTACCTTCTCATAAGTATGTCATAAAATCACATGAAAACACAACATAATGAACTACTAAGTGCTAAGTGACCTTTAAACATAAGTTTGACACTTCTATGTTTAGAATTTTGAAAATTCGGCATACACGGTTGTATTGAGTAAGTTATTTGGAGTCCGATAAGAAAAACTAAATTTTTGGTGAATAGTAAACTACCCAAATGAATAGTAACATACCCTTATAAATAGTGATATAACCTAATGAATAGTATCCTCACTTATGGTAGTATGAAAATAATATTCAAGTTGGAAGTATGATATACCTATATTCTAGAATAAGTTAATGAATGTTTTAAAAATGGTTTTGATAATAAATTATTATTTTAATTAAATATTAAAATAATCATATTTATAAAATTATTTTTGAAAAATGGAATTCATTTTTGGATTCTAAACGTCGAAAAATGGTTAGGGAGAATTTTTGGGATTTTTCTGAAATACATGAATTTTTGATGAATAGTAAAATACAATAATTTACAATAAATGATAAATAATGGATTTATTGAGTCATTGATGATGTTATACTGATGAAATACCACTTGTTTCAGGATCACATGTTAAAATTACTATTCTTGGTCACATAATACCTACTATTCTTTATCTTGGGAAGAAATAATAAATTAATGATTATAATATTATGAAATCTCTCCTCTCCTCCAATATAAACCCCCCCTTCACTCCCCCTTCTATTCACTCCTCTCAAGCCTAGTGCCGTGCCAATATTCTACCCAAATATCTCCCCAAGATCCTCCCCCACGTACAAATTCTCCTAGACTCTTCAAAACACCAAAACCTTTCCCCTTAAGAGGTTCTGAAAGGAGGAAGTCTCAAAAGGTAAATTCCTCTTCCAAATTCCTTCTTTTCTTTTAAGTTCTTTTATTTTAATTTCTTTACTCACCTCCCTTCACTATAATAATATGATAAATCTAGTAACATACATTTAATGGAATGATTTCATGCTAATAGAATATTTCATCATATTCTTTCCTTTCCCCACCCTTTTATTTGTAAGAAATGAAAGCACCATTTGAGATGTGCAAATTTATCACATTCAAGGACAACAGTTTATCAATTTCTATTATAATATTTAATTCCTGTCATGAAACCATTTGAGTTTTGGTTGAACCCAATTATTATATATGTAATATAACCTATTTTTAGTTCTGTATTCTTTTTGTACAAATGGTATGAATTTATAAAAACAAAACATGTTCTTTGTAATCAAACCCATCGATTAACAAAAACAGTTGTCACTATGGTTTTAAATAATAAGTCTACTTCACTATAAGTAATATAATTAAAATTTAAACCATTTAATCTCCTAGATGTGAAATAATTGAATATAAATTCAATTCTGGATAACCAATTTCATCATTCATGTTTATCTGAACTCGAATTTAAGTGAACAAATCTTTTAAAACCAAGTAAACAAATGATCCCAAACAATGAAATTGAACCTCGTAACTAATAAAAAGGGATTTGAATGAACTAAAAAGGGTAATAATAAATCTATTACATATATAAGTGGTTCTGGACTTATTTATTAATAGGCCTACTTTGTTTATTCAGATATTTAATAACAATTGGAGAACACCAACAGATTTAGGGTATGAGATCATCTCCTTTTCACTTTTAGTCAAGATTGTTCCCTATGCTACGCCTTTTTGTGTAATACCAAGTGATGGGGTATATTTTCTCACCTCCCCCATACTTCCGTAATTTTTTATAAGTGATTCGAAACCCCTTATCTCTCTCATCAAGCTCTCTTAGTTACACCTGATATCAAGCCGATAACCCGTAACAGATTCTACCCGAACTTCCTTTATTCCTTCGGGTTGATCTATATTTTTTTACCAAAATGTAGTTGTATTTTATTTTTTATGTAAAAACTATAAATTCTTTTTATATGCTCCATAATCATGTTCCAATATCCATATCTCATTCTCTTTCAGGGATATACATGCTTTTAAGTGAATCCCTCCTCGATACTTCCCAATATGCACCTGTGTTTTAAAGGAACTTCTCGAAATTTTACCCAATTTAAAGTGCACTCTATCCTCTATTTTAAGACACCATTTCCTTTAAAAAATAAGTGTATTTATTATGAAAACATACATGTTTCAATTCTGGTTTTATATAAAATAATGTCTTCTTTACTATTTTAAAATCTCTATAGTATTTTCCTTAAAACTGCAAAAAATGTTTTAATTCTAATGTTTCTCAAATACATTTCTTATATGATGTCACTTTTATTTGTTACCACCTACATTTTATATGACTATATTACCTTATGAACGTCCATGTATGTTCTAATCCCTTTCTTTCATGGAAACTTTCATGACACACTCATTGGTTATACTTTATATCATGATTGTGGTAACAAATTCTCTCCATGGGTATCCTTATGTTTATGAACAATCAATTATGTATGATTATTTATGTGGAAAGAATATTTATGTGGAAAGAATATTTATGTGGAAAGAATATTCATGAAAATGTTGAGATGGGTGCACCCAGATAGCACTCCAATGCATTGGGTAAGGTTAAGTCTCATGATATGCGATGTGAAATGGGATTTGCGGTTAGCCTTGACCCGTACTAAAATGGGAAACCAGACTGATGGTTAGACTTGAACCATACTAAAGAAATGTTTTATGATTATGCCACAATTATATTATTCCATGTTTATATGATCCCATGATTATATGATATTATTTCATATGTTCCATGTTTTGGATATCAAAATGGCATGCCTCCTAACTCATGTGCTGAAGATGAATCCTTATGTTCATTCCCTTACTGGGATTTTTAGCTCATCTCTTTGTTCATGTGTTCACCAGGGTACCCTATATAGATGTAAGGGCTCAAAGGAAGTTAGGATCGAATAATGTAGATTAAATAAAGTAGTGTTTTTTAGCCCCATGTTTCATGTTATATGTAACTAATTTTCCAAGACACTAGACGTAATGATCCTTGACTTGTACTCTGATGATTAATCATGCTTAAAATCATGAAATGTTATATGTAAAAGGCTCGATTCGCTATAAATCCCATCAAAATTCACATAAATAACTCAACATTAGTTAGTTACATGGGAAAAAAATAGTGCGATATACCTGTCGTGAAAAAATACATGTGTGTGTTGAAATAGAAAAAGACTAGTCAAAGTCGGTGAAAATTGAGTGGTGACATGCAGAAGATGATAGAGGATATAAAAATAGAGCTGCAATAGAATTCTGGGTGAAACTCATACTCTTTAGATGAACATTCATTCGAGAGCAGATCCAGACTCTCTCATTCTAATTCCACGACCACATTTATCCAAGAGAAGACTCTGAGGAGCAGCACTACAGTCATGCTGGAGACATGGATTCGAAGGAGCCTGAGAGAAGAGCATCACTGAGGGAGTTCTTTTCCCTTCTTGTACTTAATTTCATAGTACTCTTCAATCGATTTTTTTCATTTCTTTAATCAAGATGATCAAAGGATGAATTGATTTAGCTCGATAATTTAATTCTATTAGTTAATCTTTTAAACTTTTTCATTTTCTTTTACAATTTTCAAAATTATATTCAATCGAAGAGTTTGATTAATGATTCTTTGTTTAGTTGTTTCACACCTCAAATTTTTTTCTAAATTGATAAATTCAAGATCAACTGGTGAGGTAGTTCTTGAATAGTATTAACGAAGCATTAATGTATTTATCTTTAGAAAATTTTGGTGAGTTTATTTCCAGATGTTATCCTTTAATAACTGTCAAGCTGATTGACTGATTTTGGAGTGGCAAACTCATAAATTCTGCCTTCTGTGTGTTGAGATTCCTAGATAGGGAGACTTTTCACCTTTTTCATGAGGTATGATTCAATAAAGTGTAGTAGAGAAGATATCCTTTAAACCAGTAGATTGGCATTCTCGAGTATCACATTTGATATGCACCTCTGACCTTGAAACTTTATTTTAGTATTTTGTTATCTTATGTTAGTTTTACTGTAGTTCTTAGTGAATCATTATACTAGTAATTTATTTAGTCTCTTGGTATCATTTTTTATCTTTAATTATTTCTTAAATAATTGTACAAAAATAATTTAAAGTTAAAAAAACTATTAAGGTGTTTACATCATTGCTGACAACAATGAGGTTTTTTAGTTTTAGAGCCTTAGAATTCACTCGCCTTCTTTATCCGTGGATCGACCCTGCACCACTGTGCTAGTGTTGGATAATAAATAAAATTTTGAGGGCTGTGATGACCTACAACCTATTCAGCAGGTGGGGGTGTTAGAGAGAGTACTCTTAGTGGAGAGCTTCCTTGCTGAGTAGTCACCAGAAGCAAGACCCACCACTGAACGACACATAGCAGAGTCATTGGCAGCTGGAATAAGACAAATGATGCAGAGTTCCAAGAGGGATAGACCTACATGTGGAAGACTGTAGGATATAGGGTCAGTGGTGAGGGGATCTCGAGGTAGAGAAAGACATGAGAGGATCATATAGTGTTACTCGTGTGGCGGGAAGAGTCATATGGCTCACGACTGCGTGGAACTCCATACAGACGACCAATAGATGGTTGAGGGACTACCAAGGCATTGGTAGAGGTTTGAGTGAGGAGGTCCATAGGGTGGCATACGTGGCATGGGAGCTGGCCATGCAGTAGGTGGTGGGCGGTGATTTGAGGTGCTACCGCCACCACCTCTAGGAGGTCCACCCCGACCACAGGGAGTAGGTGGAAAGGGGAGAGCGCAGATCCAGGAATCTAAGACCTACAATCAAGACATTCTAGATATTATTAGAGGTACGATATGTGTGTACTCCACCCTACTTGCAGTTCTTATAGACACATTTTCCAGTCACTCTTTTATTTTCACAACCGTCATTTAGAGATCGGAGATTCCGATGGAGCGGTTGGCTCGATCCTTACTGCTAGAGACTCCTACGGGAGTGGATTAGACAATTACCCACTGGTTCCGGTAGTGTGAGATTACTTTAGGAGGCGAGAGACTCGGCTGGGATCTCCTAGTAGCGATGCCGATGCCTTACAATTTCATGTTGGGTATGGAATGGTTATCCACAATCAATGCTTAGAAAGACTGTATTAGGTGCAAAGTGCGGTGTGTCCGCATGGACGGAACCTGGTTTTCCTTCATCGGTGAGAAGGGAACCTTTGCAGCATAGGATGGACTTACCCAGAAGAGGGTGCAGCCGATCACGCATCAGTTGGCTAGCCTCACCCTCAGAGCAGTTGATGTTGAGAGTCCGAGCTATCCTGTAGTGGTCGACCAGTACACTGATGTTTTTCCGGATGATGTTCTGGGTATACCTCCTCACAGTGAGGGGGAATTTTACATCGGCTTCTGCCCCAGGACAACACTGATATCTATACCAGCATATCAAATGTCTCCCGCAGAGCTTCAAGAGCTGCGAGTATAGCTGGAGAACTTCCAGATCAAGGGATTCATTAGGCCCAGTGTTTCTCCTTGGGCAGCCCCAATTTTGTTCGCCAAAAATGAGGATGTGAGTTTGAGACTCTGTGTGGACTATCAGCGTCTAAACCAGTTGACCGTGAAGAACACATACCCACTCCCATGGATTGACGATCTCTTTGATCAGCTAAAGGGATCATGGTGGTTTTCGAAGATAGACCTCAGATCAGGATATCACTAGATCAGAGTACGAGATGAGGTCATGCAGAAGATGGCCTTCAGATGTTGGTATGGCCATAATGAGATCTTGGTTATGCCTTTTGGAATGACCAACGCCCCAGTTGTGTTCATGGGACTTATAAAGAAGATCTTCCATCCATACATCAATCTCTTTGTGGTAGTCTTCATCGATGACATCCTAATATACTCAGCAACAGAGGAGGAGGAGCATGCCTATCATCTGCACATAATTTTGGACACACTCCAAGAGCCCCAACTTTATGGTAAGCTCTTGAAGTGCTAGGTCTAGGTATGAGAGGTCCACTTTCTGGGACACAATATCTCGGAGGCTGGAGTTGTGGTGGATCCATTGAATATTGAGGCTGTGTTAGCTTGGGAGCCACCCAAGAGTATCACGGAGGTGTAGAGTTTTATGGGTTTGGACGGTTACTACCGAAGGTTTGTGCCTGAATTTTCCAGAGTTGCGGCACCCTTATCTGCATTGACAAAGAAGGTGAAACCCTTTGTGTGGTTAGAGAGATTCCATTGGATTTTGGAGGAGTTGAGGCAATGAATGACAAGTGCCACCATCTTGAGGATACCAGAGGTGGGTATTGGGTACGTAGTCTACTTCTCCGCATCAGGGACCGAGCTTGGATGTTTCCTTATGCTAGAGAGTGCAGTGATCGCATATGGTTCTCGACAGCTGAGATTTCATGAGAAAAAATACACTACCCATGACCTAGAGTTAGCAGTAGTGGTATTCGCCTAGAAGATGTGGTGACATTACTTGATGGGAGAACGCTTTACAGTCTACTCTGATCATAAGAGTCTTAGGTATATCTTCTCTCAGAAAGACCTGAACCTGAGACAACGACGTTTGCTTGAGTTCCTCCAGGACTATGACTTTGAGATTGTCTATATTCCTAGGAAGGGGAATAAAGTATAAAATGCAATCAGCATGAGATCTGGTATATAGTTGCTGAGTGAGGATACATAGCAGTTTTCCGCTTTGCAGATATCCTATGTAGATTGAGATGGAGTAGCTTATCTTTAGTCTATGACAGTCACTCCCCCACTCCTTCAGCAAGTCAGGGTGGCGCAGCTAGGGGACACTGACTACAAGGCTCGACATGCTCAAATATCCACAGGATAGGTACCAGATAGATTTTATAAAGGTGGAGAGCATGTCATCATCTTTAGAGGATGTACTATTATACTAGTGGCTTTACGGGAGGATGTATTGAGGGAGTTCCATACGTCCCCTTTAGCGGTGCATCCATGAGTGGAAAAGATGTACCAGGACATCCGGTGTCAACACTGGTGGCTGGGAATGAAGAAGATAGTGGTAGAGTTTGTCTCTCGATGCCTCACTTGTTTGCAAGTGAAGGCTGAGAATCAGGTTCTAGCAGGCTTAATTTATCCATTAGATGTGCCAGAGTGGAAGTGGGATGGAATTTACATGGACTTAATGACTGGAATTCCACGCACATCCAGAAATCATGATTCTATCTAGGTGAATGTTGACCAAATCACCATGTCATCCCACTTCCTACCCATAAGAGAGCAGAGATCAGTAGAGATCTTGGGGAACCTCTATGTATATGAGATTGTACGGATTAATGTAGTGTCATATATGATTGTCTCCAATCTTTATTCATGTTTTACTTCCGGGATATGGAATGGTTTATGGGAGGAATTCGAGACACAACTTCGGTTGAGCACCGCCTTCCATCCTCAGACAGATAGTCAGATAGAGCGGACCATTCAGACCCTCTAGGACATGCTACGTACTTGCGTCCTTGATTTTGGTCGCACCTGGGAGGATCAATTTCCCTTAGTGGATTTCGCATACAACAACAGTTATCACTCCACTATTGGTATTGCACCATTTGAGGCATTGTACGATCGACCTTGCATATCACCTATGTTCTTGACTGTCCTAGGGGAGTCAGCACTCGTGGGACTAGAGATGGTTCGTGCTACCATAGAGAAGGTGTAGATCATCCAGGAGCGGATGAAGATTTCATAGAGTATTAAAAAATTTTATGCTGATAGGAGACAGAGACCTCTAGATTTTGAGGATGGTGACCATGTCTTTCTATGGGTCTCACCTTGAAGATGTTTGTGGAGATTTGGTCAGGGTGACAAGTTATCTTCGATGTTCAATGGACCCTTTCAGGTCCTTAGCAGAGTTGGAGAGGTGTCTTACCCCTTATCTCTTCCAACTTAGTTTCATCAGGTGCACGACGCCTTCCACGTATCCCACCTGAGGAGATATGTGCACGACCCTTCACACATCATTAACTGGGGTGAGCTAGAAATCGATGAAGGGGAAACGTTTTCAGAGGTTCCAGTAGAGATTGAGTATTGAAAAGAGTGGGTCCTTAGTTATAAGTAAATACCTCTAGTGAGGGTCCATAGGCACTAAGGGAACCTCTAGGAGAGAACATGGGAGAGAGAGGCTCAGATTTGTACTGAGTACCCCCTCTTGTTTCCCTAGTTTGTGTTGTGGCTTTCAGGGACGCAAATCTCTGAGGCGGGGAGAATGTAAAGACCCATATTTTTCCATGTATTTTTTTAATTATATTGGAATATTATGAGTCTATGTAAAATTGACGGCATGTGATTCCAAGGAATGGAGTTCCTGGAATGAATTTCTGATTTTTTGTGGTACGTTTAGTAAACTTGTGAGCGACGTTTTGTAACATTTGAACCGGATTGTGTAATTGAAATCTGAGGGCACTGTTGAACTCGTAGTACTGATATTCACTTAAGGAGACCATCACTTCAACCGTAGTAAGTCAAGGGTAGAAGTTGGTTTTTCAGATTATTGTGGGAGAATAAAAATAATATAACATAAAAAAAATTTATTTTATTATTTTTGAAACCTCCATTTTTGAGTTTAGAGGTGGGGACCACCCAAGAATGAAACCTCCCGTTTTAAATTAGTTGTGGGGACCACCTGACCCTTGAAATCCCTCTTTAATGTGGGAGGTGAATCTTGGTTTCTCCCACAAATTAAAGCACCAACATAACCTAATTAAATGTGCGAACTTTAATTAAATTGATAAAGTTATTTTAATATGTTGGCTCCTAATTTCCTTGTTGGAAATAATTGGAAAAGAAGATTTGGGTGAGCCTTGGAGAACTAGGAATAACATTCTCTAATGAAGAACCACCAATGAAGAACGAGGAAATGACCCCGAGCCCGGATCTGAAGTATCTTGCATAAGCGACGAACGCCGAAATTCTTCAACAACTTCGTCTTCTTCCTTTCCTCACCTCCATTGGAAAATCAAGGCAAGGGTTTTTAATATGATTGAATTTATTTATTGATCCTTCATATTATGAATTCATGATGATGATGCCCAAATGAACATGGCCATCATCCCACACTTAAACCTTGCCTCTTATGTTTTTTTATTCTCTGCACGTTCTTCATGCGTTCTTCAATGCCAAATATTTATTGACTCTGGAAACATAGAGTTTTGTTGAGCATGATATATGGATGTAGATCCCTTGACACGAGAATTGTGAATATGCGATCTTTTAATTTTTCAGGTTTGGAAAGAAACCGCAATGGCTTGCAGAAGAAGGAGGTGGCCGACACCCGGCCATCCGCAAGAAGGATGGGTGGAGCGCGTCCGCGTGACCGAATGAGCAGGAGGCCGTGGCCCATCAGCCATGGTGAAGCAAGGTGTAGCATCCGACACAATGGTCGGCCATATAATGGAGTGGTGGTTCACTCCCACGTCGCCGGTGGAGCTAGAGGCCGCGACCTCTTGACCACAAAGGTGGCCGGATCAGCGGCCGACAACCGAACGACCGCGGTGGAGCAGCGATGCCCAACCGCACCACTTGCAAGAAGTCCGACCAGCATTCCGGCCAGCCGTGCGACACCGGGTGGGACCCCTCCTACAGGTCCTACGTTCCAGTAGCCGAATGGTCCACAGACCATTCGGGAATACTAGGGGTGCCTCCCCAAGGTGTCAGTCAAGGAGGACCCCGCCTTGGCGGACCACCTGCCGAGAGGGCTGCACTTTAGTGGGCCGCGACCAGGGGGCCGCGTCAGAGTGGGTTGTGCCCAGCAGCCCAGGCCAGGTCATCCCCTATGAAGGTCAGACCTGTCAAAGCACAAGCCGGGTTGGTCTGACTGGGTCTGACCGTACCTAGGCCCATCTGGACCCAGATACGCCTTTGTGGCCATAACTTGAGAACCGAGTGTCTGTTTGATGAACTGTCTATAGAACCAGAATCCCTGGATCAAGATAGTCCTTTTGGTTTACTCCACTTGAGTTTTTGATAATGTGGGAGTACAAATGGGTTGGTTCGAACCCCAAATCCAATTGGTCCCTCGGAGCAGAAACACAAATAACATACAGACCGAGCGTCCGATTGATGTGCACTGTCTATTGCGTTGGGTCCATTTTGACATGACAAACTATTGTGATATTTCTTCATGGGAATTCAGGGCAGTTATGTGTGATTGATGGATTGGGGAGTGGTTCTCCCAAGTGGGATACTTATGGAACCCTAATACTGGCTGAGACTTGACGATTGCTGACCATTACAACTAAGAGTGACTCAATAGGCCAAGTGGGGAGCGCCTCTATGTGACGCGGAAGACCCACTGTACTTGATAGAAGGAGTATCTTAGCATTCCATGAGGGGTAGCGCCTCTGTGTGATGTGGCATACCCATGGTGGGGAGCGCCTCTGTGTGACATGGTAGACCCATGATACTCGACATGAGGAGTACCTAAATAGTCCAAGGTTAGTGGGAAGCGCCTCTGTGTGACGCGGAAGGCCCACTCTACTCGATAGAGGACAAGTTTTCCAGAAGCTGAGGCGTTCAACATTGTGACTGTGGATGTTACTTGTTACTACCCCTAGGATAAATCCTTTTGTGATCTACCTTTACTTTGTTCATGTGATTGAGGTCATGCTATGTGGTACTCTACCTGTGTGGTACTTTACCTTTGTGGTGTTACCCTGTGGTTTTTATTTGTGGAATTCTAGGAGACCTTCGGGGTCTTAGGGTCCCTACTTAGTATCGTTATACTCACCCCTGCATGGGCTACTCTCGCACCTTGTTGTGTCTTGTGCAGACGACGAGCAGCTGGTCTGGGGTTTGAGGGAGCTAGGACCAGGCGATGCGTGGAGGATATGGGTGGACATGGAGTGTTGAGGAGGTGATCTTTACCTACCCTTCATGTAGGAACCTCGGAGGATGACTCATTATCTATTTTCCCTTTTTAGTTGTGATGTTACTTTCAGTTGTATTTGTACTTTTCAGTTTTACTCATACTTTCACTTGGGCTTGTATTCTGACCCCTTTTACTTTCAGTACCCATTTACTACAATAGTTTACTTCACAGTTTCTTCTTGTTGTGTTCTTGGACCGTGTGTTTGTACTAGTTTAAAGGAAATGCCTTCCCATTTTAGGGAATACACCTTTCGGTGCTAGTCTCCAGCCCTTGGACTGTGGAAGGTCGGCTTGGTGTAGTCACGACATGGGCCCCGAGGGTCGGGTCATGACACGTCAACTGTTTTTCAAAATAAAAACCCTATATTTCAAAACAACCATACTATTTATATAACTCTTCTCACATCACTTTAATTTTAAAATATAAATAATTATATGTGAAAATAAACTGAAAATACTATTAATCTCTATATCACTTCTATATTAATACTTCCCATTAAATTCTACTAATAAAAGTCACAACTCTCTTTCTCATTTCCAGAATCCACGGTAATGAACACAGTAAAACTGTTGAGAAAAATAATCTTACATTCCATTATACATTGAATTTAACTTATGTACATTAAATTAATAATTCTATCTAATTATATTTATAAACCACACATGCCAAATTTTGGTATAATACACCAATCACTTCTCAAATGCATTTTCATATTTAATCCATCACAATTAATATTCCATAATTCATAATAACACTACTTATACAATGAAGCGAAATAATTCTCGTGAATTAATTTATATATATTAAATCATTAATTCATATAATCAATTAATTCATAGGGTCCCTATTAAAATGATACCCCATATAACACATTAACTAATATGTGTCAAAATGTAATGACACTACATAAATCTCACCACCCCTATAAATCACATACAATCGTGCCAACCCAAATAATCTATTGAATCCCATTATTGCATGAAAATATTATAATATTGTGAACAATTAATTTAAAATATAACATAATTCTATAAAAATACCTCTATTAATGTACCTACATCATAATACATATAATTAAATAAACTCACAAATTTCTTTTTTAAAATTATTCAATCAATTTTAATTTTCATCCTAAAATGTCACTCTTTAGACTATATGAAATATGTGAAAATTAATTCAGAATATGGGATTATTATTCACATGTTTGCTCTTGAATCAACCCATTATTTTATAAGACAATAATTGAAGGAAAACTTACTTTTTTAAGAATCATTCATCTTCAATGTAAAATTTGAAATAATCCCTCAATATTGAAAATATCAGGTTTGTCCATAATAACTTTTAAACCATGGAATACGAATCATGAAAAAATACATTATTAATTAATAAATAAGGAAAATGATATGAATCATCTTGGAGAACCTATATATATAACTTATGAGTAATATGTTTTTATTATATTATTCAGAATAAAAGTAAATATATATGGAAGATGGAGTTCACCGTGATTATTAATAATCATGGAAAGTGAAAGTAATGAAGAGGATAAGAATCAAGGAAGAATAAGAGAGTAGAGTGATAATTCTTAGAGAATCATTATGGATTAATTGAATTTAATTCTTCATAAGAAAGTCCCCCTTACCTGATGATGATTATTGTACTATACCAAATGACGAAGAAATGTTCTAATGGTTATTTATAGATATTATATTATTTAAAACCTAAAAAAATTAAATTAAGTAAAGTATATTTTAATAATTCTTTGAGAATAATTTTCCAAAGTAGAAATTAACATTATAAATTTTTGGAAGGATATTTAAAAGATGATTGGGCTATACATTAAAAATATGATGAATATTTGAAGTTTACTTTTTGAGGAGGCTTATGACATGACATATCTTAAGTTTACTATTGTTTTATTTTGGTTAAAAATTGGTCTAATTATCTGATATTCCACCCAAGTAGACAACATATGGACCAAGACAAACATAATTGCAGAACTGGCATGACCTATCCAAGGATATTATAAATAGTGATGAAGATCATGCATGAGAGAGTATTGGCTATGAATAGATTGTGTAGGGAAACACTCAGTTGATATAGGGTGTTTATCCTCTCAAGTGGGGGAATAATGGGAGTCTTAATGAAAACACCACCATCCATGATTTTATTGAGAATCATTCTATCAAGACTATTGATAAGGAGATAGAAGGGGGTTTGTGTAAGTTTTCTCTCATGCATGAATAGATTGAGCAACTGATTTGGGGAATTGATTTATTTTTTAATGTTATTTCATTTCAATGAGATTGAATGAGACTGAATAAATGATATGGAAGAAAATAAATAGGAGTATGAGTGGATAAAAATTTCAATGTTCCTCAAGTTAATTTAATCAGATCCTAGTTGATAAATTCCTATTTGATGGTTTAAGGATCCTTGATAAAAAACTATTACCAATCTAAATAATTATATTGAAGAACTGGTGGTAATATTTTAAAATATGCCACAACAGGTAATAGGATGATACCAACATGATACTTTTTTTATTTCTTGAACTACATTTCCAATCACCTGAATTCCATAAAGAAAAAAATGTGTGTAGAGGGAAAAATTAAAACATGTCCTAAATTAGCTTCTTATAATATGGATAAACCATATAAAAATATATATACGGTGTGGTTTATTTTTGTATTTAAATTATGTGTTCATTTGATAGTTTATAGACCATTTTAGATCCATTCCAAATAATTGGGGCATTGGTTTCAGTTTTAGAGGGGTTTAATAATAAAAAATTATAAACATGATAAAAATTGGGTGCATTGATTCACCCACTCATAATGTCTACAGAAGATCCACTGGGGAAACCATGTTGTTTTAAATCCTAGAATTATATATGATTAGATAAAAAACTTTTATCATTGTTCTTTATTAATCATGAAAAGAATTTCATATTTCATATGCATAATTTCATGTACCACTCATACAAATCTCTTCTTCCATACCTATTAATAGAAAAGGAGCGTCGTCTAATAAAAAACACTAAAAAATAAGAAGAAAAAAAAAATCAAAAAATATATTTAGGATTTTCTAAAATAAATAATAGAGATAGAAATAAAAATTTTAATTGGATCAAGGTGAAAATTTCCATTTTTCAAATATATTTACAATGATCCTTCTGAAGGAACAAGATAATGTTGTGGTGAGTATAGAGAATATGAGTCTATCAGATGTATTAAAGAAATATATTCTCATTTTTTTGTTTTTTCAAGAATTTTATTGTTGCTATAGTGTAATATATTATTCATTTTATTAACATAATTATTGATGACAATTACCTACAAGAACAATAATCTCGAATAATAAGAGAAGATATAAAAATATTTAAACATTGTAATGGTTCCAGAAACCTCATGGACGTAAATTAAGAATCTATTTATCTTTGAAAAGAAAGGAATTAAATGATAAAATAAAATTTTTAACTTACTGATCATGTAAAATAAGTAAATAGATATTGTTCTTGAAGAATTTATATATGTTTTTTAAAATCCACTCAAAATTTCTAAGAAAGTCAGAAATTCATAACTATAAAACAAAGCTAATATGATCTTGTTCATTGATTATTCTATAAAATAATATTTATGAAGGAATAAATAATTTATTAATAATATGAATAAGGATTTGGTATAGATATTTAGTTCATTTGAGGAATTGAAGAAGTCCCTCATTATGAAATATTTTGAGGTTGAGGTAATATTGATAAATCATGAATATAAAAAATTAGGAAATTTCCAATCTATTGAAAAATAAGATTCTTCTATATAGAATTATGATGAAAACATTGTATTTAAAAGACACATAATTATTGAAATGGGATCTTTATATTACCTTGAAATACATCTATAAAAATATATTGGAAAATAGAATCCCTCTATCTTACTAAATTTCGTTTCATTAATGCTTCTTTACATGCTAGTGTAGAATCAATGTTGAAAACTCGATAGATCATGGTGGATACATTATTCAATTAAAACCACAAATACATCAAATTTGGTTAATATATTATCCAATAAGATATTTTTCCAATGAGAAATAAAAAATAAGTATAATTTAATCAAAAAACCAAAAGAGTCCAATTTTGTACAGATTGCATATAAAGGTATAATAAGATGTTTTTTATGGAACTATTGACACAATAGATGTTTTTAAATAATTTATATTGAATATTAAAAAATATATCAATCGGAGATTATTATTAAATGCTAAAATTTAGGGTCTCTAAATCTGATGGGAATAGGAGATACGATCTTCAAAATAATAATTTACAGAAATATAAAAATATAACCACAATGAAAGGTTTTTGAGTCTCTTGATAACTTATTTTATATTTTTAACAATTTGTTCCACTATAATTATGGAAATTGGTGAATAAAAAAAAATCAAGTGGAAAAAAGAGACCATATTATAAAATGAAATATGAAATTAGGTATTGACACTCTATCATGGGAATAAAGAATACAATTAATGATTTTCAGTAAGAGAATAAATCTAAAAAAATATTCCCATGATGATAGAAAGGATGGTTGTTCAATATTTCTCAAAAAGGGGAAATGCTTCTAAAATTATATAAGTTTCACACCATGAATAATTTAAATAATATTATGGAATTAAAAATTCAGAAAACTAATAATAACCATTGAGATGAATAAATCTGAGTGATAGAAAAGAGGATTGATTTAGGGATTTTAGACATCCCTAAAGACCAAATGAGGAGGTTAACCAAGAACAGAAACACAATGTATATTAAATATCCATGTGGTAACTTCAGTAGATTTGAGTATGTTAGTATGTCATGCCTAAAAATTTGTTATAAAAAACATGAAATAGATTGATAGATGGATAAATATAAGGTTTATATAATTGATGAAGGTAAATATGTTTTTGCAAAAAAAGAAGAACTAGAATTTTATGAGAGATTGTTAATAAATTTAAACTCAACTTTTTTAGAAAAATATATTTGAATAGTTCTAGTAGTATTGAGATAATTAAAAACAAAATATGAAACTTTTACCTTCTATAGAAGAGGTGATGAAGAATTATAATCTCATGTAATTATAAAAAACTAAATTTTTGGAATTTAAAAAGATGAAAAATAAAAAAATTGAATATTAATGAAAATAATTCTTCATGACTGTCCATGAAATCATAGTATTTAAATTTGAAAGAAAATATAAGAATGAATAGCTCAAGAAACATTAATGGTTTATGTAATGGTTTATATAAGATGAAATATAATTCTCATATATGTTTTTATTATTATGAAATTAATTTGACTTCCCCTTATTACAATACCATAAATGTTTTATTTTTGTCTTTATTTTATTGATAATTGATTTTGATGCTTGTTTTTATTTTTATAACTAAATAATTAAATATGTAAAACTATGTATAAAGTGATAATATAGAATAACTATTTAGGATTAGATACAAGAATGAATTATTTTACATTAGTGGATCATTAATGTCACGAACCAGCCCAGGTTGACCCTAAATCGGTCACCCGAGCCGGTCTGCGGCAGGTCCCGAGGGGCATTCTCAATCCCCCCGGGATGGAAACTTGTGCCGGGAATCAAGTTTTAATCGTTAGGAATGATTTATCCCAAACAAAACAGGATCTATAAGAGAAAAAAAACAAAAAAAAAACAAACAACACTAACAACCGAAACAAAACTACACAACAACCATAACTCCACGTGACCTTGCGGTCACCACCCAACTAAACACCAGCATCGCTCCACCACTAAGCGAGTCAAACCAGAAAAACCTGAACACAAGGAACCTGCAACTGAAATGGTAAAAGATAGGCGTGAGCACAAAAAGTACTCAGTAGGTGAGGCCAACAAAAAATCCCAAAACACTACCAGTAATTCAAGAATCTACAAATTCCAGTTTTGGACTACAATGTATAAAAGTAATCTTTCATAATGTTTCAATTGAAAATAAAAACTCGGGACATTACCCTTATTCTTCTTCAAAAGATGAATTCCTTTCATTGGTGCCAAATTCATTCTAAAATAGAATGAAGTGTTACATTTTCAAATTTTACACAAAGAGAAAAACACATTTTTCTTTGAAAACCACTTCCACAAAGTATAATATTAGAAGTTGTAAAGAACAACTGAAAGTAAACATGCAAGGAAAAATCTAGTAACCATGGGTGATCTTAAACATTGCTAGAAAACACCTGGACATACTCTGGTTCAGACTACCTGCCGGCATGGTACTCTAAAGTCAATAACCAACTGGCTGCCCTAACAACCAACCAGTGGCACGCCCCACAATTCCTACCTTCCAAGGGGGGAGTAACTCATCTAATCGGGGTTAGCCAACAACCGTCACTCGATTCTCTAAAAGACGCCCAGGACCCCATGTTGGTTTTAATAATACTGTGTAAGTGGGAGGTCGTTGCACGTGTGACTCACCACACCACACTTGCCAACCCCTTACACGGACGCCGCTACACAACAATCCTCGAAGGGAAGTCCCCCTGTAGAGATTCCCCATAAGTACGTATATATATATGTAGTCAGTTCACAATCAACAAAGTGCCAACCGGGCCGCTACATCATTTACATTTAAACCATTTAATATCAAAGTGTTTACAAAAGATATGACACACGCCATCATGTTGAAAACTAGAAAAAAATACTTAGAAACCCATTTAAGGAAAACCAAACCACCATTGAAAAATTCTAAAATCCAATTTAAAGGCCAAACATCATTTCCTCTAACCAAGTTTTCAAGAAAACAACATTTCCCGTAAACGATACACCCATCATTTTACACACACCAAAAACCATCTCAAAAAACAGTTCAGTATGACTTGCACATTTCATAAAGTACCTATATAACAATATCACAAGAAAACCACACAAATTTATCCAAAAAAGATATTTTCAAGGCGATGTAAGAAGTAACCAGTTTTCAAATTCAGCAAGTCGCCATTCTAGTAATAATTTTCTAATATTACGTTAAATTTACTGAAAAATAATGAAATGAAAAGGAATAAATATATTTCTAAATTTAAAGGCGAGTGCAGTGGGAGACCTTCCTCGATTTGAAACCCGAAATGGATGACGCAAAACACCTTGCGTAGGCGCATACGCGCACACAAGATGAAGACCTCAGCGTTGCGGAATTATTCCGCCAACACACTGCAACAACACCACACAACCAAAACAGCCAAACACGATATATAGAATAACAAAAATAAAAAAATGGCACAAAACTTACCTTGGCGCAGAGACGCACTCGACACACGGGGTCGCGCGCCAGTCAAAAGAGGCGGTTCACACTTGCAGGGAGACCGTCGGGGGTCGTGAACCGATTACCAGGTACGCCGCTGGCCGACATAAGGCGGCAACGGCTAGCCGGGACACGAAAAACCGGTATGGGGCCAGACGAATGTGTGGTGGAGCCGACCAGAGAGCCGGAAAGGGTCGGGGGATGCCGACAAGGCGGTTCTAGAGTGGAGAAGGGCACCAACAGGGCTGGGAAACACCGATGGGGCGGTCGGAGGCCGCTGGCCAGAGCGGGGGCTCACTGGAGAATGCGACCAGCGGGCAGTGGGGTCGCCAGAGGTGCGACAGATGGCAGCGAGGTCGCCGGAGGTGTAGCCGACGGCAGCAGCACTGCTGGAGGTGCGGCCGATGGGCAACGGGGTCACCGGAGGTGCGGTTAGTAGCAGAGGGGTCGCCAGAGGTCGGGAGGCCGGAGCAGGGCCGAAGGGAGCAAGGTGCGGGCCGCGAGCACCGAAGGTCAAGAGCGATGGTGACCGGGAGTCACGCGGAGGCCGGTGGTCAAGCGGCGACATGCTTGGGTGGAGCGGGAGCCAAGCCCTATAAGGAGGTCGGGCAAAGGCCAAGAGCGACGGTGGAGCGGGGCAAAGGCCGAGATGGCGCAGCGGGGTCCAGGAGGGGAAGGGGAGAACCGCGCGGAGCAGGGGGAAAGGGGAGGAGGCAGCTCGCACAATGGGGGGAAGGGATTAGGTTTAGGGTTAGATATAAAATATATACATATACATGTGATAATAATAATAATAATAATAATAATAAAATTAATAATAATAATAATAATAATAATAACAAAAAAAATATAATAACAATAATAATAAAACAAAGAATAACGATTATAAAAATAATGATAATGACTATATTAATAATAATATAATACTATAAAAATAAAAATAATAAAACACGGAAAGGGAAATTCCCTGACACCTGGGATGACTGTGCGATGTCCGCCAACTGTGCGGTGCCCGCGCACGGGTCTGAAACACAGTAAGGTATTAAATGAGGAAAAAAAATTAATCTGGGGATCAGCCCGGACCTTGAAACTATGAAAAATAAAATAAAAATGAAATAAAATTTAAATTAAAAGGAAGATGTGAAAATTCTCCCCACCATAAGCACTTTCTGCCCCCAGAAAGTCACCCAAAAGAACGAAAGAAGAAACATGAATCAATGCCCGACTAAAAGCAAAAGGAACCACAACACGAGAGGATGGGAGAACACGAGAGGGTTCTCCCCACCACAAGAACTCAACTAGTGAGGAATTTTAACACTCAAGAATACCACCCCGAGAGGGGGTTGACGCGGGAACTCCCAACTAAACCAAGGTAACCTCTATAACGTGAGCGAAACAGCTCCACTAAAACATAGAACTCTCAACCTAGACCAAAACCCCGAACACTAGGGAAAAATAAAACTCTAAGAAGACTTAACCCATGAAGTAAACCCAAGAATTCCCACAACATCATTTCTCCCAAAGACACTTACATCTCCAAATGAACACAGTCAAACCGAGGTCAACTCACGCAAGATCCAAACACGCCTCTAAGAAAAACGCATGATTCAGAGAATCACAATTTAGACAAACAGAACTGTTTGGATTACAGTTGAACACATTCACCCCAACTTCACGACGACACAATGAACCTATGACAACGCCAAAATTTTAACAGTGGAAGAATGAGAACGAAATGACTTCTAATGATTTTTTTCCAACACCAAACACAAAACCCGACCCAAGGCTTCACACCCTCGAGAACTCTTGACTGTGCGCGAGCTTCACCCTGAGACCTATGGCTAGGGCTCTGATGGCTGAAGCATCTCCTGCCTCACAATCAGGAACTGACATTTTTCCGATCACAGTATCCTCTTTAAGAGACTCTCCCTATAAAACATCTCTAGATGACCCAGAAACCTACAATGATGACACGTCATTGAAGGGGTAGGACATGACGACCTTGTATACACTAAACGTCCATACTAATGGTACACCATTAGACGGTCTGACGAACTGAAAAACAGAGCCACTGCAGAGGACTCTTTGGAAACAGATCCATCTGACACACTATGGTCGTCATATGGGAGACCTACATGAGCAACTGGATACGATGGATTTCCAACCATTTGCGCTCTGGAGACTAACTCAGCTAAAAACAACTTATGAACCAACATCTCAAAAGTGATGCCCGAAAAAGGGAGGAATCGCTCCTTGATATCTGGATGAAGACACCCATTAAAGGGAGGAGTTTTCATCATATCCTGTGACGCTATCTTTGAAAAAGATACACAAGATCCTTGAAATTGTCAACACACGCTTTCACATATGTTGGCCATGTCAAACACACATGAGAACTTCCACCTTCTTCATCTTCCTCTCTTCAAGTATAAACCTTCAGACGAAAACGAATTTAAAGAAATCCCACATCATCCCAGCTTGCAGAGATAGAGGGGTGAAAAAATATCACTCGTCCAAAGCTGGACCCTCGGACAAACTCAAAACAGCATGCAATCAAACAACGTCGAGAGTTCCCAATGTTCTAAAGATACGCTCCACTTCCTCAAACCATTCTACTGCCTCTAACGGACCCCAACCACCATGATCAATAGGTAAAGTCTGAGAAGGACCAAAAACTAGGCACGACTTATCAGAATCCTTAGGGACCTATCTGGGCGGCATTTCCTGCGCAACATATGAAACACACATCCAAACCAACATCAAACCAAAGCAACATCAATAAAAACTCCTTCATCAAAAAATAGTCAGTATAAAGACCAAACAAATAAAAACACAATCCAAAATAAAATCCCCCTTTTAAAATCCCATTTTCATTTTAAATTTTAAAACCTCCTTTTTCTAGACCACTTTCCAAATACCAATCCACTTTCAAACCAAAATCACTTTCCAAAACAATTTCCCCTATTTAAAGACAAATTTAGAAAACAAGACCAAGCCTTTAATTTCAAATAAACACCCAGGTAATCCCATGACCCGTTGCACATGTCGTAATCCACATTACATTCATACACACACCAACACGCACTTTCCATGCATTTTCACACATGTGAAAACGATCATAAAGAGGACCCGATATTTCACCCCAAACCATTCTAAACCAATTCTAAGAAAAAAATGGATTTCCAAATCAATTGCTTTCAGTATTAAAACACATTTCATACATTTAAAGTCTTTTAAACGAACCCAGTCCCATTTTCAAAAACCCTTTTTCATTTCCAACAATGCCCTTACACCAACCAGAATGAAAACAACACTAAAATTGCATCAAACACCGGGTTGAGGGGCTAATAGTCACGCTTAACCTGACGACATGGTAGTGGGCCATGTCCCAAGTAATCGTCAACCACTAGGAGGAATTCAACCCGTGTACCCGGACTCCACATGGGTCACTACTTCATGTGAAATCATGATGTAACATCGTCTTGTCTCCGTTGTCATCCCTCGATCCAAAAAAAAACCAGAAAGAGAGAAAGACATAATTCCCAGACTACCCCTGGGGACTCGAGGTGTGGAATAGGCGAGGGTTCATGACATCCTTCCCGTACCTATCTCTTGAGTCCTAAAAGTCTTAATCTCCACCTACCAGACAACCCAAATAACAAGAACCAGCTCTGATACCATTTTGTCACTAACCAGCCCGGGTCGACCCTGAACCGGTCACCTAAGCTGGTCCGCGGCAGGTCCCGAGGGGCATTCCCGATCCCCCCGGGATGGCAACTAGTTCCGAGCATCAAGTTTTAATCGTTGGGAATGATTTATCCCAAGCAAACCAGGATCTATAAGTGAAAAAAAAACAAACAACGCTAACAACCGAAACAAAACTACACAACAACCATAACTCCACGTGACCTCGCGGTCACCACCAAACTAAACACCAGCGTCACTACACCACTGAGCGACTAAAACCAAGAAAACCTGAACATAAGGAACCTGCAACTGAAATGGTAAAAGATAGGTGTGAGCACAAAAAGTACTCACTAGGTGAGCCCAACAACAAATCCCAAAACATTGCCAGTAAATCAAGAATCTACAAATTCCTGGTTTGAACTACAATGTATAAAAGTAAGCTTTCTTAATGTTTCACTTGAAAATAAAAACTCGATACATTACCCTTATTCTTTTTCAAAAGATGAATTCTTTTCATTGGTGCCAAATTCATTCTAAAAGAGAAAGAAGTGTTACATTTTCAAATTTTACACAAAGAAAATAACACATTTTCATTTGAAAACCATTTTCACAAAGTATAATAGTATAAGATGTAAAGAACAACTGAAAGTAAACAAGAAAGGAAAAATCCAGTAACCATGGGTGATCCTAAACATCCCTAGAAAACCCCTGGACATACTCGGGTTCAGACTACCAGCCGGCATGGTACTCCATAGTCAATAACCAACTGGCTGCCCTAACAGTCAACCAGTGGCACTCCCCACAAGGCCTACCTACCAAGGAAGGACTAACCCGTCTAATCGGGGTTAGCCATCAACCGTCACTTGATTCTCTAAAAGATGCCCAGGGCCCCACGATGGTTTTAATAATACTGTGTAAGTGGGAGGCCCTCACACACATGACTCACCTCACCGTACTTTCCAACCCCTTACACAGACACCGCTACATGACAATCCTTGTAGGGAAGTCCCCCTGTAGAGATGCCCCATAAGTACGTATATATATATATGTAGTCAGTTCACAATCAATAAAGTGCCAACCGAGCCGCCACATCATTTACATTTAAACCATTTAATATCAAAGTGTTTCCAAAAGATATAACACATTCCATCATGTTGAAAACCAGAAAAAAATACTTAGAAACCCATTTAAGGAAATCCAAACCACCAATGAAAAATTCATAAATCAAGTTTAAAGTCCAAAAAACATCTCCCCTATCCATGTTTTCAAGAAAACACCATTTTCCGTAAACGATACACCCATCATTTTATACACACCAAAAACCATCTCAAAACACAGTTCAGTATGACTTGCACATTTCATAAAGTACCTGTATGACAATATCACAAGAAAACCACACAAATTTATCCAAGAAATATATTTTCAATGTGATGCAAGAAGTAACTAGTTTTCAAATTCAGCAAGTCGTGATTCTAGTAATAATTTTCTAATACTACTTTAAATTTACTGAATAATAATGAAATGATAAGGAATAAATAAATTTCTAAATTTAAAGGAGAGTGTAGTGGGAGACCTACCTCGATTCTCAACCCAAACTCGACGACGCAAAACACCTCATGTAGGTGCATACGTGTACACAAGCTGAAGACCTCAACGTTGCAGAATTATTCCTCCAATGCGCTGCAACAACACCAGACAACCAAAATAGCCAAACACTATATATAAAAAAAACACAAATAAATTAAAATGACACAAAACTTACCTTGGCGCAGAGACGTGCTTGACACACGGGGTCACGCGCCAGTCAAAAGAGGTGTCTCACACTTGCAGGGAGACCTTCGGGGGTCGCGCACTGATTACGGGGTGCACCGCTGGCCGACGCAAGGCGGTGGCGGCTAGCCGGGCCGCGGAAAGCCGGTATGCGGCTGGACGAAGGTGCGGCAGAGCCGACCGGAGTGCCGGAAAGGGTCGGGGGACGCCGACGGGGCGGTATCGGAGTGGAGAGGGGCACCAGAAGGGCTGGGAAACACCGACGGGGCAGTCGGAGGCCGCTGCCCTGAGCGGGGGCTCACCAGAGAAAGCGGCCAGCAGGAAGCGGGGTTGCCAGAGGTGCGGCCGATGGTAGCGGGGTCACTGGAGGTGCGGCTGACGGTAGCGGCGTTGCTGGAGGTGCGGCCGGTGGGCAGCGGGGTCACCGGAGGTGCGTTCGGCGGCAACGGGGTCGCCAAAGGTCGGGAGACCGGAGAAGGGCCGGATGGAGCCAGGTGTGGGCCGCGGGTGCCGGAGGTCGAGAGCGACGATGTCCGGGAGTCACACGGAGGCCGGTGGTCGTGCGGCGGCGTGCTTGGGCGGAGCGGGATCTGAGCACCGGAAGGGGGTCGGGCAGAGGCCGGGTGCGACGACGGAGCGGGGCGAAGGCCGGTGGAGGCCGGGACGACGTAGTGGGGTCCAGGAGGGGAAGGGGAGAACCGCGCAGAGCAGGGGGAAATGGGAGGAGGCGTCTCGCACAAAGGGGGGGGGGGATTAGGTTTAGTGTTAGATATAATATATATATATATATATATACACATGTGATAATAATAATAATAATAATAAAATTAATAATAATAATAATAACAAAAACAACAAAAATATAATAATAATAATAATAAAACAAAGAATAATGATTATAAAAATAATAATAACAACTATATTAATAATAATGATAATACTATAAAAGTAAAAATAATAATACACGGAAATGGGAATTTCCCAACACCTAGGCTGACTGCGCGGTGTCCGCCAAGTGCGCGGTGCCCGCGCATGGGTCTAAAACACAGTAAGGTATTAAATGAGGGAAAAAAAGTTAATCCGGGGCTCAGACCGGACCTCGAAACTAAGAAAAATAAAATAAAAATGAAATCAAATTTAAATAGAAAGGCAGATGTGACAATTAACATGAATATCATGATGAATATCTAATGAAACTATTCACTATGATGAGGGTAAAGGGAGTGAAACCCTTAAGGGAAGATAATATATAGGAGACACAACATAATTTTTTTCCTTAAATAATTTATACTATGTGTTATCTAAATGAATATTTAATCAATTTTTTATCCCATAATAAATTGTACGCTTATCGTTGTTATATAAAACATGTGTACAAAAGAAGATAACTAGTTTTTGAGTAATATTAGTGAAAGTGGGTGTTGATTATTTGTTGACTGAAATATATAATGTATTGGATTGGTTTGGTGTAGGGTATATGATTAATGATGAAATTGGTTTTACTCCCCAAGGATGAGAAGTTTGAAAGTGGTAACACATTCAAATATTAATAATTGAATAAATTGAAGTGATAGTGAAATAACTATTGTTTTTAATCCATGTTTTCCCATTTAAGTATAGAGTTGATTAAAAAAATTATGATTTATCATATGATATTTGGAATTATCCTTGTCTAAATATGTTTATGAGATGAAGAAATATAAAAATAGATGGAGAAGAATTAGTTCATAATAAAATCATTTTCTATTAATGGGAAAGGGGAATAAGATTGTGACGTCACCCCTTTGTAACTTTTTTTATTTATTTGGAATAAAGGGTATAATAAAATCAACTTTAGATATTTAAGTGATTTTGACAAAAAAATACAATGGATTAGATTTAAGAACCCAGGTAGATGGATGATGAGAAATGTTTTATTTAGTATCAATATATCATTAGTAAGTAATGTAAATGCATATTAAAGATAAAGTTTCCTTTGATTATTGATTATATTTTAAAGTGAATGTATGAAAATTGGTATGAAAAATTGAGGAACAAGACTATATATTGATGTTTAATGGATAAGTTTCATATTTCATTTATTATTTATATGGATTCATTGGATTTTATTCATGAAATAGATCCTTCATTAATATGTGACAATTATTAAACTACTCATTATTATAAGAACATGTGGAAATCGGTATTTAGAGATGGAATAATATTTACCATATTCAAAATGTGATATATAGAAATAAGAATTGAATAATTTGTTGAGAATATGTTTATGAAGTTAAAAAGAAATTTCAAATATCAAGGAATAAGTATTTAAGGATGTTTGGAGTAACCTTAAGAAATATGAATAATTTCTAAAGAGGCTTAGTGAATTACACTAATTAATTTTAAAATAAATTTTAGCACGCTAGGAAATTATATATGTCTTATATAGGATACAAATGTGGACAAGTACTATAAAAACTTATGATTAAGTGAATTCCTTGAAATACCCAACCAAGTATAAGATCACTGGTGAATTAGAGCATGCATGAAGTAGAAATTTCCTTGCATGCAGCATATGGGGTAGCACCTGGTAGGCCGAGTGTGTTTAACATCACACATGTGAGGTAACATGTGAGGATGAGGGTGAACATGTAATCCTTTTTTGAATTAATATCTATCCAATTTTATGTAATTGAATATTAATCAAACTACCTCCCATGATAAAATTTTATATGGTATATTTTTTAAAAATCATAATATTTCACCTATTAATAAAATTATAGCAATTGGGATCATGCTTTGAGTTTCAAATCTAATTATGTGATTGAAATTAATTTTGTTTCAACTTCAACCATGGGTCATCTTGGGTTTTCCAAAATTTATAGTATTTTAATGTTGTGATTTATATTGTCAAGTCACGTTTGATCTAATGAGATCATGAGAAGATGTTCCTTTCATAACTTAAATATTCTATTTGGGTCATATTTGTTAATACCATACTATAACTGTAGTAGAAGTTATCACCATGTATGATCATGAAAAACTTCAAGCCACATAAATGATTTTGATAAATTCATGTAGTTTCACCTACATTATATGAGGGTCCTAATTGAAATGAAATCTTGTTTATTTCATTATAATAAGTAAAACTATGAGGTTGATTCAACAAAAGGAAGATTTCGATATTATTATCTTCATAAGGTATGACAGTCTAATCATCCATTTAATATGAGATATGTTGGTGGAAGGTTTCATTAAATAAACCTCATTTGTAGTATTTTTCATATAAAAAAATATAAATAGGGACTATTGAGAGAACCCTGTCTTCATAGAATAATCCGATCACTTATGTTAATGAAGAATAAATTTCATTACATTATCATATTCAACTATGAGATGGATATAGTCCATAAATAACATATTTATATGAATAATAAGAAGTGAAGAATATAATATATATTCACATTTTCACAAATACAATATGTTTTCATGATAGAATGTTTCTATATAATGGGGATGGCATGTACCACATTCTATGATTTAATGTACATGTGGTGACTGACGGTGTAGTCATCATGAAACACTATCACTTTTCAAATTATCAAAGAATGGAACCGATGAAAATATTATGACTAATAAAATATTCAATGGAGATGATGTTATTTGAAAAGTGAAGTGTACTATAACTTCATTATAATAATAAATACCTAGAGATTTATGCTATTTTATTTATTGTGAAGAAGGAGAAGAATGATTTAAGTGAATTTCAATATGTTAAGGGAATGAAATGGACTATTTTTTCATGAGGATAATGTTTTAAATAACTCTCATTAAAGCTATCATTGTAAATAATTTTTGTGGTGATAATAGAAAAATGATTGAAAATTAAAATGTGGAAGAATAGAGAACTTCAACTAATAAACATTCAATGAAATGAAATAACTTGAAGAGGTTGGAGAGAATATAATAAGATAAGATAAATGTGATGTTTCTATTAAATATTATATTATTCAGAGACTTTATATAGTGTAAGGATGGTCTATTAATTTATTCATGCTCTCATGCATGAATTTATGAACCTCATGTTTCTTAGATGAGATTGACGACGACGATGATGTTTTTTTTTCATTCTTTTCTCTGAGACTCTTACAGATTGAATAATCCATAGGAAATCAAACCATAGTGAATGTAAGTAGATTGACCAGTTAATGTGAATGAATTTAAGTCTATTATATCCTAGTATATGATTTAAAATTTATTAGTTCAAGAGGGATTCTTTATGAACAATTGGTACATACCAAAATTACAGTATTGAAGAATAAGTGGGATATTATAAAAAACATTATACTAGGGAAGAGGATGATACCCTTCAATCACTATTTTGAGACATGAACTTTACATGTAATCAATAAAGTAACACAATTATTGTAAAATATATGCACTTGAATAAAGTTTAACACAAAATAGAGTAGTCTCTCACATTGAGTTCGAACATTATAATTTTCTCATGTGTTGAATTTTATTTTATTATTTTCATTTCATTATTGAGATTGTATATTAGATTAATTCTTCTAAAATAGGGTATATTTTTGAGTTTAATAATTAAATATATATATAATATGTATAAATAATTGGAAAAATTATTTATGTACCCTCTCAATATCCATGCATGATTAACTATGGTCTTCACATTATATAATGTTGCAAAAATTCCAACTGATATGTCAATTTACCAATTTACTCCATGATCTTGAAATGTATATGTACATGGGAAAAACATTTAGTAATTAAATAATTTTATATGTCCCTATTTCAAAAAACTTTAAAAAAATTTATTCCTAATTTCAAAAAACAATGGTAAGTTTCACTGGTTGATATAAGAATCTTTCTTAGTCAGAGATAAATAAAAAACCTAAAACATAATTCATAATTGTTTATTACCCCATACAATATTTTGGGTCTATAAATAGTATATTTTTTTATTTTAAAAAACATAATCTTAGTTAGTATGGATGATCATATGTATCTTCAAAATAGAAAAAAAGAAAACGATTTTAAGAAGTTATTATTATATCCACTCTAGATAATATTTCTAAACATTGTGAGACACTCCAAAATTGATCACAAACACAAATCATATTTTATGGAATTTAAATAAAATTATATATACTTCTATACACCTAAAGGTGGTATGATGTATCAATATTCAACTCTATTTTGAATGCATTTTGGTTTCCCCTCATGAATCTTGATGTGAATCTCATGTTACTATATAAGATTATTTTTTGGATTACTATGACATCAAAAAATAATGTTTTTATAATTAATCATAATGAGTTACACTATAAATTTTTCTTGGATTTCATAATACTGAATTAATTTAAAAAATATTTTTATCTCTACCGAAATACTATTATATTTATATTTTTTCCTCCAGAACCCAACAATTATTATTTGTAAAGGATTTAATAACCATTTCAGGTGTTTACGATCTGAAAAGATTCTTTGAAAAAATAATTATGGTGAAAAAATATCTATAATATGTGTTATTATTTTTGAATATTATATATAGATTATTATTTGAATTATTAAGATGTACTACCCAAATCAAAAGAGGAATATATTTTAGAATTATTATATTTATTTCCCTGGGTTTCACCATATATCTTATGAAACATAGAACAAATTCAACTGTAATATTTCAACAACTAGTGGTATATAAAATATATAAGTATTCCTTAATGAATATAAATTCATTATTTTGGACCTGTCTATTATTAACATCCTTGGTTAAATTTTAATTCATATTATCACAAGAGATATATACACCACTACTAGTTTCACTTACATCAATGTAAATATATTTTAGAAATTATATAATTTATCACTACATTCAATCTTCCTTTATTGTATGAGGAGGATAATTTCTACTATGTTAATATAAAACCACATATTCCTTTATAAAATTATAAAAAATTAAAAAATGAACATATTTAATATATTATACCCTCATACTATATCATTTTCTAATATCACTTGATGAAAAAATTCAGATCTACCTATTTTGAATGGTAAAGAAAATGATTTTTTTCACCATAAAGGAAATTCCATTATATAATCAAACATTAATAAATAATATCAATTTTTTAAATCATGTTTTCAATAATTTTTTTTCAGGGGGTTTTAATTTTTATGAACCATACACCATAACACTTCCTTTATAAATTAATTTATATCCTAATCCCAATATAGAAACATGTGAATACAAAATATATATAACTAATGTTTCATAATTAATTATGTCAAGATAATACATACTTATCTTATATATTTCATTGAATTACCCTTGGAAATTTTAAGTCCATTCGATCATTACTCCATTTTGAGACATGTCATTGGTTGACCCATTTTAACAAAATTCATATAAAATAAACAAAAATATATTGTAAACCATGAAATACATTTATATTCAATATGATTTTCATGTTTTTAAATGACATAAGTTCTAGGACTTTCTCAATATAAATAGATTACCATTTTTCCATCAACAGGTGACCCTGAAACATCTCTTCTTCAATCATGAAGTTTATTTTATAGATCATGAATTTTTTTACTGTCACATGATTTCTCATTAATCAACAATTTTTTAATTAAATTTATATTTCCTTGATTAAATTATAATTTTCCCAAAAATAAATCCACAAATCTATCAAGAAATTTATTGAAAACACAGTTTATTAGTACCACAAATAAAAATATTGTACCAATTTTTCTGAAAGGAATGACTAGAAATATGTAATTACAATATTAAAATTAAAATTAATCTTTTTGGATATCTATATCCTTTAAAAATAATGAACCATCCCAACATGTTCTTTGTATTTTTAAAAATAAAAAGATAATGTTATTTTTCAATGAGTACAATATTTTTTGGTAAACGAAATTGATTCTTCACCATCACATGAATTTTCTTCTTATAATGAATGAAATATCATATGATTTTACTAGATTTCTTGGTAATCATAGTCTATGAGACTAAAGGGGTAGGAAATGTTAAAATGAATCCCTTTATTTAAATCTATCATAGATGGGTAATTAAATTTTCCCAACTCTATTACTTCCACAATATATGAGAGGTATAAATTAAGATTTATTTATAGAATAGGTATAATAGAAATTTCTAAATCCCCATCTTGTTATAATATCAAAGATAACAATATAGAAAAAGTCTGTATATATGTAATACTTTGTTATGTTTTGTCCAGTTATTACTTACCATTGATTCCTATAACAACTATGATAATAAATGATATATAAACCCATATTTATTCTTAACATACCTGACTAATGAGATTAAATATCCTAATACCCACTAAAAGTGTTAACAATTCTTTCTAGTTTCATAAAACTTCACTTCTACTGAAATATTTTATATGACCCATTAACTGACTATTTAAATTATTTTTAATAGTGAATTCATATATTCCATCCAATTTAAATTGATGTTTCATGATATTTATGTGTTTTATATTTTCATCAAACTATATGTAAACCAGAATCATCACTCATATATTTCACCTATATACATATTATTTTTTCAAAATTTATTTATAATTCAATATATAAAATTGACTAAAAAATTATTCAATAAAATATGGAATATTTGACTACCTATATAAAAAATATAATAATAATAAAGTAAATCATAACGGTTCCTCAAATAATATATGGTCCCATATCATATGATTTGTTTTATATTTCTTATTAAAAATAAAATTGTTACCCTTTAAAATTTTAAGCCATTAAAAAATCGTACTATGGTGGTATTTTAAATATACCCTAATTTCATGACACAATAAAATTTGGTCTGTTACTCTCTATAATTAGAACCCATACATTATTGAATTTTCCATTGTTAGAAATTTATTGGGGGTGAATGAACAATTGATTTAGGTGAACCACCATTTCAAATCAGAATAAATCATGATAATGGTTTGGAGGCATTGATTTGGGGAGATCAAAATTTTCACATAAGAAACACATTAGTGAGATGTATTCCTTTTCATCTTTATAAAAATAAATAAATAAATTACAATTATATTACTTATTCTTTAACATTTTTCCAAAATATGATTTCATTCATCACGTTATTATTAATGAATGATGACCCTCCTAAATAATTTTTTTATCTATTCCTTTATAACACATGTCATGCTAACCACCATTAATTAATTTTAAACCATATGTGTCTTCTGTCATATCCACATTTGTAATCATAAAGTCTTATATTTTTCATTAATAATAAACATTTATGTATAATATAAAATATTAGAAAACATATATTTGTATTTCCTCATACCCATAATCCGTTACTCTATCCTATGAAATTGATATATTGAATTAAGTTTCCTTAAACAATCATTGGTAACCTTCCCATACAATTCTCAGGCATCTTGCACATGGTCCTCACTCTCAGAGGATCTATAAGATTAATATCTAATGTTCGTTTTCATCTCCCAAGAGGAACTCATCTTGGAGAAAAAACAATATATCATATAAAATTAATGATCATGACTATAAAACATGTGATGATAATAATCATAAAAATAATATGTAATACTACATATAGCTAGATCCATGTACATTTAATCTGGCTATTTCCATTTCATCGTAGTCATATAAAACTCAAACATGTTTTTTACAATTTATTATACAAGAAATTTTTTATGAAAATTAATCCATAGAGTATTTAGAAATCTATTTCAGGAAAAAATATAATCTTCCTTACAAATCATTAACATGTGATGAATATCCAATCCATGCCTATAATGATGCATGATTTTTATATATTATTAAACCAATAAAGGTTAATATAAAGTAAAAAAATATATTACAAGAATATCATAAAACATTCATTTACCATAGACTAATTTATGTCTAAAAATTCTCTATAAAAATTTATTTAAGACTCTTTATTATTTCATTTGGAGTTGAAAGAAACTATTATAAACAGTATATATACTTACCATAACACAAACTATGCTATGATACTATTTTTTAACAACTATTATTAAATAATCATATTCGAAAACTCATACTAGATTGAAACATTACGAAAGGAATGTGCAACAAGTCCCCAAAGTCCAACAATAGTTTCAGGGGATAATATAAACTATTAGATATAGATTTATCCTTAATAAACCAAAATGATAAATAGTAAATGTGATATGAAAAAATATTACATTAAAAAAATTAAATTTTAGAAGGAAATGAAATATTTTTTATAACAACCATACTGGGGAGAAAAGACTTATATTAAATCAATATAAATAAACAATACCTGATGCCAAGCCCAGAACTCAACCCACTCTTCCACATATTTATCTAATTTTGATTTATTAATCCTATGAAAATTTATAAGATATTTTCATTCCTTATATAAAATATAATCATGTTTATATTCCCATAGAGGTGAGATTATTGTGGGTGAGTACAATAATTGTATGATATCCTCAAAACTCTAATAAATATTCAAACATGATCAAATCACACAAATTTAATGCTACTTAATAATAGTAAATCAAAATAATAATATCATGATTGATAATCTGTCAACTAAAATATTTATCCAAAATATCATATTTAGTGATATTTAAACTATCCACTCATAAATAAACAATCCCATGAAAAGTTCATAATATAATACACTAATTTTATACACCATAAATAAATTACTTTTTATTATTTTTTCACCATGAAATGTTTTTAAAAAAATTGAAAATCCACCTTCTAAAGTAAATCTATATAGATTCTATACCCCTTGATAAGTCATTTATAATTGTAAATAAATGTGAATAAAAAATTTATATTACATACAGTATAGATATATAAATTTTGAGTAAAACATGTCATCACTTATTCTAAAGTTAATACAAAATCATTGTTACACCATGATATGGAATTTAATGTTAACTGTCATTCTCTATAACACACGACCCATATTATTTACCCACTATACTTTGATAAATTCACAATGGTTTTTCAAAGTAGTTTCATTAAAAAACTTCTTACCCCTTAATCATACTATATGATTATATCAAATACAAATTGTTAAAAAAATATTAAGGAAATCCAATCACTAGTTTTATCCTAAATTAAATATATAATAAATTATGGTATACAATAATATTATATGAAACTACCCTAAATAGAAAAATAATTTAATTATCATAATATACCAAGTAAAAATATATGAATTCTCCGTCACATTTTAACTATTAATTCCACCCACCTAGATGAAATTTCTTGTTTTATCGAGAAATTCCAAAAGTAAAATTCTCAACAAGGATATCAGCTACTACAAAACACATGAAATCTTCATAAATCTAAAATCATATGAGTAATAAATTTTATAAAATTAACCATGAATGATTCTATTTTAGTATGGAAATGTACAATACACTATGAAAAAATTTATTAACTCAAGTAAGTTAAATAACCATTTAACATATTATCCCAAATCATTGTGTTTATCTCCTTAAATATGTTTCAAAATAAAAGATTCTAAAAGATAAAATTCTAGTTAGTAGCTTGGTAAGATTACCATTTTATATTTAATAATTCATAATATGGTTGAACCCATCTATCACACCCTATTTTAGGAAAACAATAATTCGGTGTTTGATGAAATATACGCTCCTCCATAAATTTGTAAAAATAAAACTAAAATATATATATATAATAAACCATTATATATTCTGTAATTGTCAGACCAACTATACACACTTCAAATATTATCCATCAAAATAGATTCCCAAAATCCACTGATGTATCATTCTATTGAGAGTTTCATTGAAATCATGTTCGTGTATATACATATATACCTACCAATTAAAAAAATATCTATCATTCCAATAATTTATTTTCTGTGGAAAATAAATTGAATTATCTGGTCCACTCATCAATACTCATAATCTCAATGTTAAAATAAATAAATAACCCATCATATTCTATTAAAAAATTACCATAATTTTCTTTAAAAAATTCACATAGATTAATACATTTAATTTAAAATAGTATAATTATATCAACTAAAAAAATGTATATTACAGTACTCTACAATATAAGAAATTTCATCTATAAAGAGAGATTGGATATACTTCTATAAATACCTTACAATTATTCTTATATATTATATTTTCACTTACCATATCACCTCATTAATTGAACCAATATGGATTTAGACTGTCAAAAATAGAAATAACAGTTTATCTAAGAATATTTAATCTATTATATAACCATTATGACAAATTATAAATAAAATATGTGGTTAGTTCTTTGATAATCGATTCCTAACTCAATGCTAGAGGATAATTAGAAAAAAATCTAATTTAATCAAGAAATATTGAATTTGTTTGTAATTATCATATAATTATTATGAAATTATTTAAAGGATTTAACTTTAATAAATTATAAATTGATCTTAATTGGTTTATATATAATTATATATAAATTAATTTATTTCTTGAATATTATTATCCAAATTATGATGAAATATTAAAAATAATGTTATCCACAACATTAGACTTGAAAGGACATCATCTCATGATAGAAAATTTATTTTTCTTTCTTTGATCTGAAACCATATAAATCCAAATTAATAACACTCAAGATGATATATCTATAATTAAATATGTTATAAACATTGTCCTTTCAGCAGTTTTTCTCTAAAATAATAGGGACTATTATATTCAACCATAAGGATCTTGAATTTTTTCATGTGAATCATTTATTTATAGACATTATTATAACTACTTACAATACAATATGGGATTCATGAAATGATTATTAAAAACCAATAATATATGTATGAATCATATTTTATAAATTTAAATTAATTTCTCTATATTCCCTACCATCTGATGAAGGTTTTATGACCCCATATTAAAATTTTCCTAAATATTTCAGTCGTACCTTCTTGAATATATACTTGATTATTGGGTTCCCATTTGAGATGTTGGACTTTAGAACACCATGATGTCTTATATTATCCTATTTATATAGATTTCAAATAATTTTAACTATGATTGTTTTATGAATAAAAATTGAATGAAATAATTTAAGAAGTGGAGAATGACCACAAAAAAATCACTATGTTATTATTATGGTAATAGTAAAAGAATTACTAATTCAATAAATACATCATCCAAGTAGAATATAGGATTATTGAATTTCTATAAAAAATTAACTTACTATTGATACTCTATAATTTTTATTATAAATTTTCTATTTTAAAAATAATTTATTCAATTCCTATTTCAATTATTGACTTGCATGTTGGGTATTTTATTTGTATATAAATGTTTTAAAAATCAAAATTAATATTAAAAAATTTATAGAATTTTTTTGTTTATCTCTATTGGAAAGACCAACTTCCATCTAAAAAATAAACCCAAAATTTATGTAATATGTTTTTAACTAATGGTATCCTCAACATACAAGGCACTCATCCTGAACAAACATTCATTATCTAGGGAAAATGTTTATATCACATAAATAATTAGAATATAAATCATATTAAGAAAATAAGAAATATAAATATATATTTTTCATTCCTCTCCAGGTGAAAATATACCATCAACTCCACCATCAAAAACAATTATTAAACCACCTTCACCCTTTATAGATCATAATAAATTCTTAATATAGCCCCCAATATATTACCATTTTTTATTGTATATGTTATTTCTAAATAAAATGTATGAAGAAAATCTACCAACTAGTTTGATCTTAGGTTATGATAATGTAGTGTCAGAAAATATCTCTAAATAAACAGTTTTTATACATGGTATTTTTTTCAATAAAAAGGTACATTCTTTATTTTATCAGTGCGTGATCAATGGTAGATAATTCTAATATTTTTTCAAAATTAACTATTTACATGTGTGATCACTTTTTATGGTTTTTATGATACAACCTCTACACCTTATGTTATGAAATATATAGAATCCAATCCAAACGAATCACAATTCATTGAATAAGAAATTTAAAGTTAATAAAAAATTATTAAAATATATCATATGATACTCTTATTAAGTTACTTGAATGATCAATAACACTTATCATTCAAATTTATCATCCCACCATTTTGATGCAATGTTGTCATGAGAGAATAAATTACTGATATATTGTAAATTAATCACTCATAATATCTATCTAAACCTAGGAAATTACAAATTCCAAATATCTTCTTTGGGTTTCCTATAAAATAGCTTCTTCTACTCTCTCTAGATAAACATTACTCCATTTATCAAAAAATATTGAACCCAAAAAAATAACTTCATGAATACAGAAGTGGAATTTCAAGAAAATAGAATAAACCATATTTTTATAGAAAATATTCATGTTAATATATAGGTGTATTAAATTAAATTTTCAAATCCCTATTCATTTCATATTATCATCGATTTATTATTACACAATTTTATCCATGAATTTATGAAAAATTTTATTAATTAATTTCATGAAAGGATCTTTTGAATTTTTGACTCACAGGGTGTGACTAGAAAATTAAAATTTGTGTAATGTCATATAAAATATATTTTCATGATATCCTCTTCCATTACCATTAACTAGTGATACCATTATTGTAGTTTTATTTTCAAAAATTTTATATGGACCCTTTATTTTATTAATTAGATAGTCAGCATGAACTAATTGTTATTTATTAATTATCATAACATACATTAGCTTCAAATTTTCAATAAATTATCTCAAGGTAGCCCCAATATTCATAGTTCAGAGTATTGATGTTGTGTAGGGAAAAGACATGGTTGATGGAATCTTATTTTTGTAAAATCCTTTAGATGTGCCATTAATTTTTTTCAATATCCCACAAAAAAATCCAAAATAAAAGTAATTATATTGGCTATATTCCACTCCTATATTTATTGAATATTTGTAAATATGCATCTTTATTTCAACCACAATAGATCATGTAACAACCAGAACTTTTATAAATAAGATTCCATTCCTGACTAAATTAAATGCCCTATTATATTTTATGGTTATATAAAAACATGAATTTCATTAGTTTTATTATATCCTATCAGTTTTTAAAGACCATTTTGAATCAGAACCACTGATAAAGTATCCAATGAGTAGAAATAATATGATTAGTATAAATTTAGGATTATTATAAATCCAATTAATATATATAAAAGAACTAATGGAATCAACCAATATGATCATACACAAGAAAACCATTTTTTCAGAGCTTGTAAGGGAGAAAAAATCACTTTGATTTTCTCTTGTTGAATCCTTTGAAAATATCCAAAAACTAAATCATGAGTGAAACTATTTATGAGTGTGGTTCAATATTATCAATATCGAAACCCAAACCATGTACGTCGAACCACACCATAAAAATCACACCATCAAACAACATACCCTCTAGGTGTTTTCTAGTGTAATAAAGGGTTATATATCAAGACCCTAATAATATGAATATGTGTATTTTATTTCTAATATAATAATAGTTATACTTAATTCTTAATGTTTTAACATTATTAATGATTTTGATTTTTATACGATGAAAAACAAATTGTATCTCTGTGTAATATGAAATTTAAATTAACACATTACTTTTGATAAATTAATTAATTTATTGAAATAAATGGTAAATTAATAAAATATTAATACTAAATGATTTTTTTTAATTATAGCTGATAATATAATTTTAATATGTAAAAATTAATTTTATAAGGGTTCGAAAACTATTATTATAAAAAAAATGAGCATTTCAAAATAAAATTGTTTTAATGTTTTAAAAGTAAAAAATCATATTTTTAGATTTTTTTATAAAATATATATTATATTTGGAATAAAAGAATAAAAATTATCCAATAGTGAAATATTCATAAATTAATGAGAGTCAATTTTTTAGAAAAAATTAAATATTTTATTAATATACGGTGTGTATTAAAACATAAAAATGACACAACTTAATTGTAATAAATTATATAAAGGGTATACATGACAAAAATAAATGTTTCCCATTTAAAATAATGTAATTTTTATGCTTTTGATTAATTTCATCAAGCCTTTATGAATCATCCAAAACCTATACTATTTTATATGTTTTCAAAATCAATTCTCTATGAACATGATTCACTTCCACATCACCAAGGTTATTATTTAAATGATTTTAGTCAATGGCCTTATAAAATAATTTTAACCACTCTACTTTGGATAATACCATGGGAATAAACCAAGGAAAGTTTTTTCCTTTTGATCACATTATTACAATAATTTCATATTTTATGAATAATTTCATGTACCATGGATACCAATATCATCTTCCATCCCCATTAAAAGTAATGGGAAAAATTATACAAAAAACCCTAAACTAGGAAAAAAATAAAGGGAAGTATATTGTGGATATTATGAAAAATATAAAAGTATTAATCCCAATTGGATGCAGATCAAGGTGATAATTTCCTTTTTTTCAAATATCTTTACAATGATCCATCTGATCTAACTACCTAATATTGTGGTTATTAGGATGAAAATGAGTATATTAGATGTATTAAATACATATATACTCTTTTTTTTCAAAAAATGTTATGGTTGGTGTGGTGTAATATATATATTTTTATATTAACATAATTATTGAAGACAATTACCATTGTGAAGAATAATCCCAATTAGTAGAAGATGATATAAAAAAAATCAAAATGCGTAATGCTCCGTGAAACCTATTGAATAAAAATGAATAATATGTCACTCTTTGAAATTAAATAATTTAAATTATTAAATTCAATTTATAAGGTACTATTTTTTTGAAATAAGTAATCTATATTGTTCTTTAAGAATTTATACATGTTACTAAAAATTTACTCAAAATTTCTAGGAATGTCAAGAATTCACAACTATAAAACTAATATAATAACATAATATTAATTTAATGTTTTATAATCAACTATTTAATAAGGAATTAATAATTCATTAGGAAGATGAAGAAGGTTTTTTTATACATATCAAGATTATTTTAAGAAGAGAACAAGTCCCTCATTATGAATTTTTTTCAGCTTGAGATAATATTTATAAATCAATAACATACACAATCTATTTAAAATAAGGATTCATCGAAATATAATTATGATTAGATCCTTATATATATAAATAATCATACTGATTTATATCAGATCATTATGTCATCTTGAAAAAAAATCTCTATTAATCATTTAGAAAATGTAATACCATAATCACACTAAATCTTGTTTCACTAATTTCTCCTTACATGCCAGTGTAGGTTCATATATAAAAACTAGATGGATCATTGTGAATAAAAAATTCCATGAAATACAAAAATACATCAAGTTTTGTTTATATATTATCATATAAGATTATTAACCCCTAAAAGCTAAAAATGAGGATAATACAATAAAAAACTCGCAAGAATACCATTTTGGATAGATTACATATGAAGGTATAATAATAAGTTTTTTATGGTACAATTAACATACTAGATGTTGGTAAATAATTTCTCGAAATATTGGAAGAATATATCACTCAGAGAATATTAATTAAAGGGATAAATTAAAGGGTTCTATATCAAATGGAAAGAGGAGATATGATCTTAAAAGTAATAATTCACAGAAAAATAGAAATATATTCAGCGTGAATTGATTTTGAGTCTCTTGACTACTGATATTGTTTTTTAACATTTAGTTCCATTATAATAATTAATATTGGTATATATCAAATATGAAAAAATAAACTCATGTTTGAAAAAAGAAGACCATATTATAAAATAAAAGGGAAAATAGATGAATGACAGTTTATCATGGTAGAAAATAATGCAATGAATAATTTTCAGAAAGAGACTAAATTAAGGAAAAATATCTCCATAAAGGTATAAATGATGTGTTTTCAGTATTTCTCAATAAATGGAATATGATTCTATTATAATAAAATTTTTACACCATGGATCATTTTAAGCATGTTATGGATGTCAAAACTTAAAAAATATTAATAATCATTGAGATGAATCAATCTGAGTGATAGAAAAGAGTATTGATTAATGATTATAAAAATACCGAATGATCTATTGAGGAGGTTAACAAAGATAAGGTTATACAAAGTATATGAAATGTTCAAGCAAAAACATCAATAAATTAGAGTATATTAAGAATAATTATATAAACATTCCCAATGAACGACATGAGATTGAATAATAAATGGAGAAATATATTGTTAGTACAAAGGATTAAGTTAATTATGTTTTTGAAAAAAAGAAGAACTAGAAATTCAAGAGGTATTTTAAATAAATTGAAACCCATTTTTTTTAGAAAATAAATGTGAATAGTTCTAGTAGACTATTTATAATTTAAAAAAATATTAAACTTCAAGATTCTATAAAAGAGATACTGATGAAATAAAATCTCTAATCATGAAAAAAACAATATTTTTTTATGCTGTGAAGAAAAAATACTAACAATATAACGATTAATGATAATATATATTCCTGATTTTCCATAAAATAAAATTATTTGAAATTTAAGGGAGATACAAAAATTAATATCTCTAGAATATTTAATATCTTTAAAGAATGGTTTATCTAGGATGAAATAAAAATATCACAAATGTTGATCTTATTATGAAATATATTTGACCTCCCCTTATTCTAATACCTTTAATGTTTTATTTTTGTGCTTATTATATAAATAATTGATATTGATTCTTGTTTTTCAATGGATAACTATTTAATTAGATATAGAAAACTATATATAATGGGGATATAAAGAATATATATTCACTTTATGAACGAATAAGGACTTGTTTCACACTAGTGGATCATTAACATGAATATCAGGAAGTCTTTCTAATGAAACTATTCACTAAGATGAGGGGAACCAAGTGAACCCACTAAGGGTTAGACAATATAAATGAGAAACTACTTAATGTTGTTCCAAAAATATTTTATATATTAGGTTATCTAAATGAAAGTTTAATCAAGTGGTAATCCCATAACACACATTACCCTTAACATGGTTATATAAAACATGTGTACAAAAGGGGAGAACTAGTTTATGATTAATCTTAGTGAAAGGGGATGTTGATTATTTCTTAACAAAAATTTATAATGTATTTTATGAGTTTGATATAGGGTATATGATTCATTATGATGTTGGTTGTACTGCCCATGGATGATAATTTTTAAAATGATTCCACATTGAAAATTATAAAATGGAACACAATGATTTCATTATGAAATTACTCTTTTATTATATACTAGGTTATCTCATTTAAGTTTAGAGTTGACTAAATATAGTATAATTTGTAATATGATATGTGGAATCATCCTTTTATGAATAATTTAATAATATGAAGACATAGAAAAGTACATGGAGAAGAATGTTTGCGAAATATAATCATTTTCTTTGGATGGTAAAGTGGAATAAGAGTGTGAACTCACCCATTTTTACCTTGTGTATTTATTTGGAATTGTGGGGATAATATAATCCACATTATATAGTGAAGTCATATAAAAAAAATCAATTGGTCAATATTGAAGAACCCATTGGGACGAATTATGCGAATTTTTTTAGTATCAATATATCATTTGAAATAAACGTAAATAAATATATAAGATAGAGTTCTATATGATTACTGATTATCATTAAATGTGAATATATGTAAAATAATATGAAATAATTAATAAGAAGAGTGTATAGTGAATTTTAATGGATTAGTGTGATGTTTCTATGATTATTGTTATGGACTAAATGGATATGGTTCAAGACAAAACAATCTTTCCTTAATATTTGAAATTTTTTGAACTGTTTATTATTCTGATCACTTGTGTCAATAGTTCTTTAGAGATAGCCTAATATTTACCACATTTAAAAGGTGTTATATGGAAAGTGGAATAGATTAATTCATTGAGAACATGTTTATGGAGTTTAAAGGATCTTTAAAATACCATGGAATGGGTATTTATAGATGTTGTGAATTTCCTTTAATATTATGAATAATTTTTAAAGAGGCTTAGGGAATTACAATAATTAATTTTAAAATCTCTTAATTGTGCTAAAAAATTTATATATTAATTTTCTAGGATGAAAATTTTGACCAATACTGGACCATTTTATGATTAAGGAACCCCTTTCAAGGCCTAAACAAGTAAAGAATCACTAGTGAATTAGATCTTACATGAAGTAGCTTTTTCCATTCATAGAGAATATAGGGTTGCACACTATAGGATGAGGGTTTTTAACATATTATATATGGGGTAACACAAGAGGAATATGGTAAACAAAAATACATTTTTTCAATTTATTTTTGACCAATAGGATGTAATGGAATATCAATCCAACTACCTACCATGAGTAAATATTATATGGTATAGGTTTTTAAAAATCATGGTTGCTCAACAACTAAAAAAATTATATAAATACGGAGCATTCTATGAGTTTAAAATTGAATTATGTTATTGAAATTAATTTGGTATATTCCTCAACCATTGATTAACTTGGGATTTCTACATATCACGTATTTTAATGTTGTGATGGATATGATCAAGTCAATTATGATCTAATGATATCATGAGAAGATATTCCTTTGATAGATTATAGCTACTAGCTATTTCATGTTTGTTTATACCACACTATAACTTTAGTGGAAGTGATTACCATATATGATCATTATAAAATTCACAACAGTAGATTTTTTAATAAATTCCTGTCGTTATGCCTACATTATATGAGGGTCTTATTTTAAAATAAATGTCATGGATTCCATTATAATAAGTACAACTATGTGTTTGATTACAAAAAAGGAAGATTCCAAAATGATTAATGTCATAAGGTATGATAAGATCATCATTTATTTCGTAGGATATATATTGTTGGAAGGTTTCATTAAATACCCCTCATTTGTAGTATTTTTCATGTAAATAAAAAATATAAATAGTGACATTTAAGAGATATATGTCATCATAGAATATCATATCACTTATCTCATGAAGGAGAAATTTCATTCCATGACCATGATCAACTATGAGATGGAGACAATCCAGGAAGAACTAGATTACCTAAAGAATATAGAGAAGAAGAAGATATTACATATTAATATATTCCCCAATATAATATGTTTCCATGAGATAATTTTTCCAAATATATTATAAGTAATCTACCACATTGTATGATTTCAAGTACACGAGGCAGCTGATTTGAAAAGTTGATATTAATTATGTAGTCCACTTGATGCACTATCTATTTTCATAGTATCAATGAATAAAAACTATGCAATGTTCATGAATAAGAAAATATTCAATGTATATGATGTTATATGAAAATGCCATTTTACTATAACTAAATTATAAGAATAAGTACTATGATATTCATGCCATTTTTTGTCTAAGAAAATATAGAATGATATAAGTGGATTCAAACATGTTAAGGCCATGATATGAATTATTATTTAATGGGGGATAATGTTTTTATGAAATTTGGATGGAGCTATAAATCTAATTTTTTTTGGGTGGTAAAATACCAATGATAAAAAATTAAGTAGAGGAAGAGCAGACCTCATAAGATACTAAACATATAATGAAATGACATATCTTGAAGCATATGGAGACAATATAATGAAAATGGAAAAAATTTAATGATTCTTTTGAAGATTTTATTATTGAGACAATTTCTGTAGTGTAATGAGGGTGTTCTAATGTGTGCATGATCTCAAGCATGAAATTAGTAACCTAATATATTTTATATGAGACTGATGATGATGATGATGATGTTATTGTTCATTATTTACAATGAGACTCTTGGAGATTAAATAAACCCTAGGAAATAAAATCATAATGAGTATAAATAGAGTAAATGGATAATGTGAATGACATTATGTTGACCAAAACCTAGTAGATGAATTACTTTTTATTAGTTCAGGAATGAATCTTGAAGAATAAGTGGAACTGACCTAAATAAACCATAGAATAATAGGTGATTCTAGTATTTAAAACACTCTATCATTGAATAGTATGATGCTCTCCCATCACTATTGTGTGACATGAACCACACATGTAATAAATACAATTATATAATTATAATAAATATTGTGTAATTTAATAATGTTAAACACAACATAGAGTAGTCTCTCACATTGTGGTCGAACCTTGTAGAAATTTCTGTGTGTTTTAGTTTATTTTATTATTTTCATTACATGTTTATGTGATTATTGAGATTTTATAATATATTCATTACACTAAAATAGGACAAATGTTTGAGTTTAGTAATTCCTAATAAAATATAATATCAATAAATAATTGGTACATTGATTAAACTACCCTTTTAGTGTCCTTGCATGATTAACTATGGTCTCTACATTATATAATGTTGTATAAATTCCATATTATATGTCATTATACCACATTATTACATGATCTTGAAGTGTATATGTAAACGGTGGAAGTAGTCATTAATTACATAAGATTATGTGTCCCAATTTCATGAACGCATTAAAAACATTTATTCTCAACATAAAAAAACAATGGTATGTGTAATTGGTTGATAGAATACTTTTTCTTACTATGAGGTTAAATAATAATCCTCAAAGACAATTCATTATTTTTTATTTCACCTTAAACAAGGTCGATTTGAAGAAAAGTGTATGCATTTATTTGAAAAAAACATATTCATCATTGGTATGAATGAGCATATGGATATTAATATGGGAAGAGGAAAACCAATTTTATGTAGTTATTATTATATCAAATATATACATGATTATTAAATATACAAATATTCTCCAAAAATGATCACAACCACAAATCATATTTTAGAGAATTTAAATAACATTTTCATTATTCCCATTCAACTAAGGGTGGTAAGACATATCAATATTCAAATTTTATCCTATTGTATTTTGTGGTCCCATCATGAAGAATTATGTGAATCTCATGTTCCTATATGAGATATTAATAATAATGTTTTTGTAATCATCACAAGTAGTTAAACAAGTAATGGTTCACAGATTTCCTATTACTCTACTAATTTTTGAACCTTTTTATATCTCTGAAAAATTACTATCATCTTTCTACTATTACCTCATTAACCAAACTATTAATGTCGGAAATGGATATGATAACCATTTGATGTATTGATACTATTCCATTATTCATTGAAAAACTAATTATAGAGAAATAATATCTATAATATAACTTACAATTAATGAATAACATATATAGATTCCTCTTTGTATCATTATGGTATACTACCCAAATTTAAAGAATACATTTTTTCATAATAGTTTCATTTATTTCCCTAGGTTACACCATATATCTTATGAAACAATGAAGAAATTAAATTTTTATTATCTATTAACAAGTGGTATATAAAATATATAAGGATTACATAATAAATAGATATTCGTTATTTTGGACCTGTTTTCCATTGACATCCTCCTCCTCCAATGGCCCTAAGGCCTTCATTTTTTATTGATCTTGATAATCCACCTTTCAAGGGGTGAGGTGGAACCCTTACAAGTCCCGTAGGTGTAAGTATTACAAGTCCCATAGGCCTTATGGGAATTAAATGCCCGTAGGCTTCAAACATTACAAACAACCCAGACTAACTACTTGGAACTGCTCCTCCCTAGAATCTTCATCATGAAATCATCTCTCCACCTTCGCATGGATGTTCAACTAGGATTTCCCATGCTTGCAAATGCTTGTCCTAATGGTAGGTGCCATACCATCTCATTCCTGCAATCTGTTTTAGCTTCTGCTATGGTGAAAGCTCCTTGCTCCTCCTCCTTCTGAAGTTTGTTCCTTGTAGGTTGTCTGGTTGGCATTAGTACTTAAGGAGGCCTGAAAGCCTTGGCGTGGCCTGAAGACCTTACCAACCCAAAGGCCTGTGTGGACCAAAGGCCTTGATGGAATTGGGGACCAAATCAGTGGCCCGAAGGCTCAAACGGGGGAATATTCCCGGCTGCTATAGTGCCAAACAGTTCCTACTACAGTTCCCAATACAGTACCTGCTACAGTTCTGCACAGTACCTGCTACAGTACTGCTACAATTCTGCACAGTACTTGCAACAAAACTACTACAGTACTAATACATTACCTAAAAATTAGCCTCCATTTGGATTTCATCCTAGGTCTCCAGGAGGCACTTAAGAAGTCCTCACCAACTAGGTTGTGACTCATGTGCATTTTTTTAAACTCTCACTCCTCCAATGGCCCGAAGGCCTTCATTTTTTATTGATTTTGATAATCCACCTTTCAAGTGGTGAGGTGGAACCCTTAAATCCTTAGTTATATTTTAATTCATATTTAGACAATAGGGAAATACACCACTCCAAGCTTCATTAACATCAATATATAAATTTTATAGACATCATACAATTTTCACTACATTTAAACATCATTTGTTGTATAAGGAGGATAATTATTAATAAATTCATATAAAACCATTTCTCCCTTTATTAAAATATATAGAATAATGAAATTAAAAATTTTAATATATTATACCCTCCTATGTTTTCTTATTTTTATACCACTTGGTGAACAAAATTATAAATAATTATTATGAATTTTATATAAAATGAAAATTTTAACCATTAAGGTAATTACATTATATCCTCAAACATTAATCAACAATATAAATTTTATAAATCTAGTTTTAAAAAAAAAATTCATTGGTATTTTTTTTATGACCAATATACCATAAAAGTTTCTTGATGAATTAATTTGTATCATAAAACCTATCCAGAATCCTGTGAATACACCATATATTTAACTCATGATTCAAAATGAATTAAATTAATATAATAATTAAATATATTATTTATTTCCTTGAATTACTCTTTCCAATTATTAGTCCAATCGATCATTAAACCATTTTGAGTTAAACATTTCATTAGTAAATCCATTATAACAAAATTCCAAAAAAATAACCAAAAATATCTCAGAAAACCTTGAAATCATTTTCTAAGAAATATTTTATTCATGTTTTATAAGAAAATAATTTCTAAAACTCTATTAGGATAAATTGAATAACCTTTTCAAATCATCATGTGACCCTAAAACATCCATACATTAATCAAGATTTTTATTTTATAGAACATGAGAAAATGATTTTTATCACATAGTGATTCCTAATTAATAATCAATTTTTTAGATTAAATTTCTTTTTATCTGATTAAATTATAATTTTCCCAAAAAAATAAAACCAAAAAGGTATCTAATTATTTATTGAAAATAAGGCCCATTAGTACCACAAAACACTATTTTACTAGTAACTATAAAATCCATGACTAAATATATTTAATTCCCATACTATCATTAAAATTAATTTTTTAGATATAAAAATACATTAAAAATAACTAACCATACCCCACCATTTTTCATCTTTTGAAAATGAACAATATATTTTTTCTTTTTCAATGATTATAAAATTTTTAGTTAAATGAAATTGAGTCTTCTCTATCACATGGTTATTTGTATTATAGTGATTAAAATATCACATAGTGTCACTATATTTTTTGGTAAGGATAATCAATGAAACTAAAGGGTCAGAAATTGTTAAAACATATTTCTTTATCTAAACCTCTCCTACATGGGAAATTAAAATTTTTCCAACTCTATTAGTTCCAAATTCTATAAGAGTAATAAATTATTGTTTAGTTAAACAACCATTTAAAATAAAAATAAATAATGATACTTTTTGGGAGACATTTATTTGGGGAAATCAACAATTCCATTTAAGAAACACACTAGCAAGCAATTTTCCATTTAATATATATATAAAAATAACTGATTGTTTTTATTCCTTCTTCATTACCTTTTTCGGTAATGTTTTTTCCTTCATCACCTTATTATTGATGATAGATAACCCCCTTAAAGAAGTTTTTATCTCTTCCTTTATGACATATTCCATGATAACCACCATTAATTAATTTTGACACATATGTTTCTTAGGTCATATCCACATCAAGAATCATTAGGTCTTATATTTTTCATCAATAATGAGCTTTTAGGGGTACTATAAAATATTATAAAACATAAATATATAGTTCCTCACATCCATAATCCATTACTCTATTCTAAGAAATATATTTATTGAGTCCATTTACCTCATCCATTTGTTGTTAGCCTTCCTATACCATGATCATGCATCATGCACATAGTCGTCACTATGGGAGGATCTAAATGAATAATGTCTACAGATCTCTATCATCTCCCAAGGGTAACCCTTATAAGAGACAATATACTATATTATATAAAAGTAACGATCATGAATATGAAACTTGTGATGATAATCATCATAAGAATATTATGCAATAAGACATCTAGTTGGATCCATATACATGTAATTTCACTAATTATATTTCATATAAGGAACACTAAATTCAAACAAGTTATTTATAGTTATATTTCCATGTATTTTTCTAAGATATTTAATCCATAGTTTATTTGGAAATTCATTGTAGGAAACAATATAATTTGTATTCAAAATCATTATAATGAGATGAGTTTCATTTCTATTCTTATCATGATGCATGATCTATATATAGTTAAAATCTGTTAAACATTAATATAGAGTAAAAAAATATCTTACATGGATATTAAAATTCCTTCATTTACCATAAATTACATTATTACTATAACATCCCAGGTAAATAAAGAAATAAAAAATTTTATTTTTAAATAATATTTCATAAATTAAAAATTAATTTTTCCTTAAAGGGGTTTCTATGTTCGATGACATACCTGATACACAAAAATGAGTTTCTTTGAAATCTTATGTTGCACAATAACAATATAATATTATTATTTTATATGGTAGTTAACCCCTAGACATTGTATTGGAGGGAATGAACAAAACTAACTACAAAATTATTATACATATTTTTTAAATGTGTTTACATTTATCGAAAAAAAATTTAGAGGCTTAAAATGTTAATGAATCTAATTTTTAAGCAAAATTTACTTTAAAAGGTTGATTTACCGCCTTTTAATGGAAAACCCTATTTAAATATATTTTTGGTGACTTTTATATGTTCTATTTGACAAAATAAAATTCTTCTTTAGAATAAAGACATCAAAATTCACTTTGGGTAAAATTTTGGTATTTTTATAATAAAATTCAATTTTTGATGAATAGTGAAAAAATACTGTATTATAATTCAAAACTTCCTTTTAATCTAATTTATTTATATGGATAGATTATCTTTTTAATTGGTTTTAAAGTTTAATTAGATTATATTTTTACCATTTAATCCAATTTTGTTTATTGTAATTAATTTCACTACTGGAAAAGAAGGGTATACCAACGGTTTTAAACAGTTGGTATAGGCTGGAAAACCGTTGGTATAGCCTATACCAACGGTTCTCCAAACTGTTGGTTAGTAAGACATGAGGAAATCCTTATACCAACGGTTTTATCTAAACCATTTATATATTGTTTTATTAAATTCCTCTCAATGTATACCAATGGTTTATAACCGTTGGTATTGCATTTTTGAGAATTGTTATACCAATGGTTATAAACCGTTGGTAATGTGATTTTCAGAACACCAATACCAACGGTTCAAAACTGTTGGTATTGTGTTTTTCCAGAATTCCAGAAAACATATACCAACGGTTCAGAACCATTGGTATTTTTTTCCAGAACACATATACCAACGGTTCTAAACCATTGGTATAGATGTTTTTCCATAATTCCAGCACTCTTATACCAACGGTTTAGAACGTTGGTATTGAGTTTTCCCAGAACTGCTGCATGGCAGCCCCTCCAGTTATAGCATCCCGCCTTTTTATCACATAAACTTTCATTTACATTTTACAAAATCGAGGATTTTTAAGGTTTAGTGTCTTGGAAACCAGGAACTTAAAACATGAAAAAAACATTCTTCTTAAACACTTGAAAGGCTTCTCCTTATGTTCATCCTAGGTTCATTTCTGTATCTCAGAACCTGGGGACATACATCAAAGGAAAGGGTGAGAAGAAGGCCCAGTAAGGAAAACAAGAGAAATATTTTACATGTGAACTTGAGATACTTCAATAAGGTCATGAAAAGAACTTTAAGGCATGAGAAATAAATCATGAGATATATCATAATAAAAGTAACATTTTTCATAACTTGAAGATGTGGCTACAACATTTAATATTGACAATCGTTTCGTTTCACCAAGGTCCATCCCCAAGGTGTCGTTAAAAATTACCATGGTTATTCACCAAGGCGTCGTTAAAATGGTCATCTCTAGAGATTAAGTCTTTCCCAATGCATTGGAGCGCTATCAGGGAACACCCTTAAATTTGCCTTTATCATCATGTGAGCCACATATATCATCATCAAACATCTCATAAATAACCCATATAGCATAAAATAAATGGGTTTCATTTCATAATCATAACGTTTTAAAAACTGCTTTAAAGACATGATCTTTACGTTACTTTAAACCCATGAAAAGGGGAAAGTGGTTCTCATGTATGTAAATCCCAGAATTTAAAATAGAACATTTTGGTATATATGTGAATACCCCTTTAGAAGAAATAGCTTTGAGTATTCACTTAATAATATAAAATAACTTTAGAAAAAGAGAGAGACATTTTGAGACGGAAATTCTGCAGCATAACGGCTATGTTACGAGGTTTTAGAAGACATTAAAAAGAGGGGGAAAATGGGTCAAATATTCATAAATGACCCATAAAACAGTAGATGGAAAGAATAAGAAGGATACATGATCATGGTAATGAAATTTCAAGGAAATACCATTTGAAATGAAAAACATGGAAGGAAGACAAAAATTAGATTTCTCTTATGAAAGTTCGGCAGCCTAACGACGTTACTTAAACTTCAACAAAAATGATTTGAAAAGATAAAATAGGTGCTCTCATCATGTGAACATAAGAGTTAAGTATGATAGATATAGAGACAATTTCCCAACATAAATAAAAAGGAACTTGAAATACTTGACATGAATGTAGAACTTTGAAAAGAATGAGAAGGGTGAAAGAATCCCCTAAAAATTTCGGCAGCCTAACGGCGCCACTTAAAACTTCAAAATACTGAATTGAAGAGATCAACTGGGGTTTCTCATCATATGAACATAAGAGTCCAGTATGATAGATATAGATATCATACCCCAACATAACAAAAAGGTACTTGAAGGAATTGACATGAAAGTAGAACTTCAAAATGAGAAGGGTGAAGAACCACTTAAAAATTCGGCAGCCTAACGGCGCCACTTAAAACATCAAAATACAGAATTGAAGAGTTAAAATGGGGTCTCTAATCATATGAACATAAGAGTCCAGTATGATAGATATAGAGATCATAACCCAACATAACAAAAAGGAACTTGAAATACTTTACATGAAAATAGATCTTGAAAAATGAGAAGGGAGAAAGAATCTGTTACAAAAATTTCGGCAGCCTAACGACGCCACTTAAAACTTCATAAAACGAAATAATGAGAGTAAGAGGGGATATCTCATTATGTGAAAATAAAAAGGGCAGTAAGAGGAGTATAAAAGAACATCCTCCAACATAAGAACATTTAGCATAAAAGGAATGACATAAAAGAGATTACTTGAAATGAAAGAGAGAGGTTGGATCCCTTACCATAAAATGTAACTCTTAAACCTCAAAGGATGGGACCTTGAGGGCTTGGGGGCACCTTGGGAGGACTCCTTGGGAGATAATGAGACCATAAATTCGTTGGGGGAGAGTTGGGAGTGAAAACTAAAGGAGGAAAGGGTGGGTATTTATAGGGAAAGTGAGGGGACAAGGCATTAATGGCCAAGGGACACCTCATTAGTGGTTTTGAAAAAACCATGGGCTTGCCCACGGTATTTGTCCATGGTATTGGCCACTTGGGACACCTCATACCTTATCTTACTATTCATAATTCGACCATATTTAATATATACTTAATACATCATTTAATGATGTCATTAAACACCCGTAACTTAAAAACTATATTTTCACTATTCATCAAAAATTCAACTTTCTCAGAATAATCCCAAAATTTCACCTTAACCAAAGATAGATGCTCTAAATACATTTACGAACTCCATTTTATAAAAAAAATTTTCTAAATAATTTTAATTTAATTTTTAAATAAAAACACTATTCATCGAAAATTAGTTTTTTTCAGAAAAAACCCCAAAAATTACCATAACATAATATCGATGCTCTGAGTTCAAAATTAAAGTCATTTTTATAGAAATAATTTTCTAAATATTTTTAATTTAATTTTTAATTAAAAAACACTATTCACCCGAAAAAACTAATACTTGAATAATAATTTATGAAACCGTTATTTAACTATTTTATTGAATCACATTACTTAATCAAGGTGCCTACATTATTTTAAAACTTTCTTTAAGTGAGATTACTAATCCATTTGGTTATATTACTAATCCTAATCATAAAATCACTATTCATAATTTACTATTCATCAAAAATCAAGTTGATCATATTAGACTCCAAATTTTGTACTGAACATAATTGTAGAAGACCATTTTTTAAAAATCATTACACATTTTTAATTATTTAAGGTTTACATAAACATTTTTAAAATATCATTTTTCTAAAATTCATCAAAAATATGCATACTATATTTATCCGGTTATTTGAAAATTCATAAACATCATCATAAGAAGAAATCCCAATTTTTATTTAAAACAAAGGATTACACAAGGTAGTTATGGTCTCCTTACATAGCCTCTTATCACACCAGCATAGGACCTAAGTGTAAGGTGTGCTAAGGTGAGAGAGTCCGAGGGAGGCTCAGCCAACATTGCCCGAGTAGTAATTTCAATCAGTTTGAACTTCTCGCGAAGGTGATTCTGTTCTAGCTTCACACGATGAAGTTCGGCTTGGGTTTGGTCCAGAGCAAAGCCCAATGGTGCTACCTCCTTCACAAGTTCTGCTAGATGGGCTTTGATCGGTCCAAGACTACTAGGTGAGGCCATCGAATCTTCTTTCTATAATAATTAACCAAGATTACTTGTATTTAGACACAATAATCAAAACATTTTGTTCACAGCAGTCATATTGACCGATGGTCATATAACAGTCAAAACCCAATGGTCTCTATAAAGACCCGTAAATTTCAAGGAATTTTTTTTTCTTAATTTTCTTTGGAATTTTACAAGAGCGCAGTTTCTGACGGCACATGATTCCGAGGCCCGGTGTGCCTGGAATCATTTTCTGAAGTTTGGCTCTGGTACGTTCAGTGAACGGACGAGCGGGTTTTTCTAACTTTTGAACCGGTGCCCGGAATCGAATTCTGAGGGCACCGATGAAATCGTAGCGCCGTTATTCGCTTAGAAACGCCTCTTCCGGAGTTGCGTTTGCTCGGGTGTGGTTTTTAATTTTCGGGCTTAAAGTTAAGAAATAAAATAATTTTGCGACAACTTTATTTTATTTCACTTAAGTCACTTGGAAGACACTTGAAGCCACTTAAAGGTGGCTTGAACTGAGTTGAACTGGATAGGATGCTATCCAGAAATATTTTGTGAGGTGGGGCCCGCACGAGCCCCGCCGTTTCTTTCCGCTAAGTAACGCACCCGTGAAAACCTGTCTTAATGAAAGTCAACCGACGCGTTTTCTAAATTCTTAACAGACCATTTAATTGGGCGGTTTATTCCGTGAATTAAATGGGCTGTTTCTTTCGTGAATTAAATAGGTCGTTTCTTTCGTTGAATTAATTCAACGAATTGATGGATCGTTTCTTAACCAGTTTTTCAAATTCGTTGGCGTAATAATAAAATAAGGCCAACGCTTAACCTCTGGTTATTTGCGCTTGAGAAGATTTGAGAGAACCCTCGTAACATCTTCAGCTCCCTCGCGAAGAACGCGAAGAACGCGAAGAACGCGAAGAACGCCGAACCCGGAAATCGACGACGCCTTCGTCGGAGACGTTCTTCCGATCCCCGATCTCCGATCTCCGATCACCGACCATTTGAGGTGAGTGATTTCGGATTTCCGCTCAAGGTTCTTTTCTTTGGGTTTAAACACAGATTTAATTTATTATAATTTAAATCTGTTGTTCTTGGTTCGTTGAGCTCGCCGACTCAACGCCCGATTCCGCGACGACGCGACGCCTCCCCGCGAAGACGCGACGATCCCTCTCTTCCGCGACGATCTTATCCGCGAAGAACGCCCGCGCGCGACGATCATCAAGGTAGGGGTTTATTTTGGAAAATTACCCCCCTTTTTAATTTTCTCGTGAACGTTCTTTGAAAATAAAAAAGGCGGTTTCAAATGAACAATTTTATTTTAATTAAAATTGTCGGTTCATGTGTTGAACAATTTCTCCCGGTTGTTTATCTCTAACGCGAAGGGTGCGGGCCAAACGAACACGGCCCGACGACCCTCCGCCGTTCTTCGTTTTGTGCGGATTTGACGGTCGATGACGGAACGTGCCGCAGGGGACATTTGACGATCCCGTAGTAAAGAACGGATCCCGGGAGGAGCAACGGCGCAGACGGGAAGGAAAACGGGCCACCGGAGCGACGCCGTCGGCCCGCGGAAGTTCCCGGCGGCTGAAGCCGCGGCGGCGGCGGCCAACGGACCCGCAGCCGCGCGGGTCTGGTTCATCCAGGCGGGACGCGGCAGAGCCGCGTCCGCGGTTCACCAGCGCGGCCCGCACGCGGGCCACAGTTTCTTCTCAGGCCGCGGGTCGGCGCCCGCGGCTTCCACCCGCGCCGCTCGGCCGAGCCGGGCCGGGCCAACCGGGTCGGACCCGGGTCGGGCCGACCCGGTTCAGGTCGGACCCGGGTCGGGCCGACCCGGTTCAGGTCGACCCTGTTCGGGCCGACCCAGGGGGGGTCGGGCCGGGTCGGCCCGGGCCCGTACCCCCCATCTTCGGACGTTTCATTCAAACGCCCGTATCTTGAGCTTCGTGCCTCCAAACGACTCGCCGTCAGCGGCAACGCGATCCTTGGATCGAGATGTTCGTTTCGGTATATAGCACTCAAGGTTTCGGAATACTTTTAGTTCGGCCGGGTTGGTTCGTACACGAGACCAACCGGGCCCCCGGTAGCGGAAACACTCATATATTGAGCTACGGACGTCCGATTGACGTGCCGTCAGCTTTGTTGAGTTCCTCTAAGTGAGACGGATCTTTTGGCATACTCCGCCCGAGGTTTGGATGCAGGTGGAGTGCGGTCGGGTTGGTTTTTCCTTAAAAACCAACCGGGCCCCTGGGACGAAAATGCCAATATCTCTCAGACCGGGCGTCCGATCGACGCGCCGTCTGCGACGTTGAGTTCCTGTTGACGATACAGAACTTTTGGATACATCAACTTCGGACTTTGTGTCAGTTGATGTATCAGCCTCTCGGCTCGTGGAGCGGACCCTCCGGAACGAGCTTGCTGTGTGCGGGAACCCTAGGCTGGCTGCGACTGCTACTTCGACAGCGACGACCGTGCAGAGATCCTCAGTAGACTGCGGCGACGACTGTGCAGAGATCCTCCGTGGACTCCGACGACGACCATGCAGAGATCCTCAGTGGACTGCGGTGACGACTGTGAAGAGATCCTCAGCGGACTGCGACGACTACTGCACTCAGCGATCCTACGTGGATCAGTGCTACCGGTCCGGTGTTGGCCCGGTCCTGTGTGGGCCCGATCCTGTGTGGGTCATCTCTCAGCGGTTCTGTGTGAGCCAACTCCTACAGGTCCTGCGTGGGCCCGATCCTGTGTGGGCCACTGCAAGGTTAGTACCTATCGATCCTTCGCGGGTCCGACGACTTAGATGGTTCAATGATCATCTTCATCGTCATCCGAAGAAGTATACCTGTGTGAGCTGAATCTTGTGTTACTCTCCTTTGTGGATTGTGTTGAGCTATCCTGTGTCGATTTACTGTTTACTCTCCTTTGTGGATTGTGTTGTTCTATCCTGCGTGGGTATGCGTTTTTCTTTCCTGTGTGGACTGGGTTGTACTTGGGCTCAGACGTTGGAGCCGAACGGGGAATTGCAGACTTAGGTATATGTATGGGCATATACCTAAGCCGCGTCAGATGTTACTTCGTTATTGCATCTCTTTTCGTGATTTATCCTTTGTGGATTTCGGGAGACCTTCGGGGGTCTCGGGGTCCCTACTGAGTAGCTTATACTCACCCCTGCACGGGCTATGCCCGCACTTCGTGGTGTTGGTTGCAGACGACGGACAACGCTGATCGTGGAGGAGACGTGCGGAGAAGGACAGTACCTGGAGGTGGACCACTGGGTGGGACGTACTCGGAGCGGTTAGGTGGACCCGAGGAGCAGTGGAGGATATCTGTACCCACCCTTCTGGTGGGACTTCCAGTGGACGGCTCGACGCTGCAGTTTTCCCTTTTCAGTTTCTGTTTTTCCTTTCAGTTGTACTTTACAGTGGGGCTTGTATTTCCGGCCCCTTTTTACTTTCAGCACAGCTTGTACAGTTTTACTTAGTGTTTACTTTTCCGCTTTCTTACTCTGTGGTGCTTGTTTACTTTTCAAAGGCAATGCCTTCCCTTTTTGTTGGGATTTACGCTTTGGTGCTAGTCGCCAGCCCCTGGCCTATGGAAGGCGGGCTTGGGGTAGTCACGGCACGGGCCCCGAGGACGGGTCGTGACAAATTGGTATCAGAGGTGGTCAGTTCTACCGCAGACTCTGATCTTTCTTCTATGTGAAGCAATAGTGTTTAGCGTACTGAGTGTGGTTATCAGTCCAGGGAGTCCAGTGTTGGTGCGGCGGCCGACGTATCCATACACCAGGACCCTGACTTCTGATTTCCGACTTAATGCACGAAAACATTGATTGCATGTGTGTTTCAAGTTTTCTTTGTGATTACTTGTGCCAGATCACCAGGTATACTGTTCTGACCGTGGAATACTTGTTTCCTTTTCAGGATGGCATGACGACAGCAGCCAGCTAGGGTTCCTAGAGTAGGGCGCGACGACAGCCCGCCGAGCGACGAGGCCTCGGTACAGGGCCCGTTGACAGCAGAGGCACCGGTGGTACCTTTACCCGCCGAGCCCCCGATGCTTCCAGCACTGGCAGCTGACGACGCACGACGCCTTGGAGCTCTACACGAGTTCCAGCGCCAGCGACCACCCAGGTTCCATGGGGAGTCGGACCCCCAGGCAGCCGAGGACTGGCTGGAGGCGGTCGTCCGAGTTTTCAGGCTAGTGAGGACGCCAGCAGACCTCATGGTGATCCTCGTGGCGAGCCTACTGCACGCAGCAGCCGGATGCTGGTGGAGCCTGATGCTCCAGGTACACGATGAGGCCACCCTCATCTGGACAGACTTCGAGAGCCTCTTCCGCTCAGAGTTCGTCCCGGACACCCTCCGTGCGGTGCGCATCCAGGAGCTTCTTCAGCTGCGTTAGGGCAGCTTGACGGTCGCTCAGTACGCGGCGAGGTTCACCGACCTATCTCGCTACTCGACAGACATGGTACGGGACCCCTTCTTCCGGGCCCGGACCTTCGAGAAGGGATTGAGACACGAGATCAGGGCATCGCTGATCTCCCTCAGCATCCCGACCCAGGCAGGAGTACTGGAGCGAGCCCTCCTGATCGAGAGCTTCCTGGCTGAGTCCACAGCGAGACCCACCGCAGGGCGGCAGATAGCGGAGTCTTCGGCAGCTGGTAGCCTGCGGATGACTCAGGGTTCCAGGCAGACCAGACCTTCCGGCAGGTGACCTCAGGACGCTGGCTCAGCAGTGCAGGGCACCCGGCCCGGAGCCAGCCTTCCGAGAGGCAGACAGTGCTACGAGTGCGGCGGGCATGGCCACATGGCTCGTGACTGCCCGACCCGTCGTACTGAGGGTCAGCAGACGGTGGAGGGGCCACCCAGGCAGAGGCAGAGGGTCGACCGTGGCGGTCCGCAGGGAGGAGGCGGACGAGGCAGAGGAGCTGGCCGAGCAGCAGGTGGTGGGCGACGCTTTGAGGCTCTGCCACCACCACCACTAGGAGGTCCGCCCCGAACACAGGGAGCTGGCGGGCAGAGACAGGCTCAGCTCCAGGCAGCGGAGGCCTACGACCACGACGCGCCAGAGATGATTCGATGTACGATCTATGTCTATTCTACCCTTGCTGCAGTTCTGATATACACAGGAGCGAGTCACTCTTTCATAGCCACTGCCCTTGTTCGGAGCAAGGAGATTCCGACAGAGCCGTTGGCTTGATCCTTACGGCTAGAGACTCCTACGGGAGCAGACTCGACGATTACGCACTAGTGCCGGCAGTGTGATCTTACTCTAGGAGGCGAGAGGTTCGGCTGGGATCTTCTTGTAGAAGCGTCGAGGCCTTACGACGTCATCTTGGGCATGGATTGGTTATCTACGTTCCATGCTCAGATTGACTGCATTAGGCGCAAGATGCGATGTGTGAGCACCGACGGGAGCAGGTTCACCTTCACCGGCGAGAAGGGAGCCTTAGCAGTACAGGATGGACTCACGCAGAGGAGAGTTCAGCCCATCACTCATCAGTTGGCTAGCCTCATCCTGGGAGCAGTTGACATGCGGAGTCCCAGTTTTCCTGCAGTGGTGGATCAGTACGCGGACGTCTTTCCCGACGACGTTCCAGGACTACCTCCTCGCAGAGAGGTAGAATTTTATATTGACTTGTACCCCGGGACAGCCCCGATATCCACTCCAGCATATCGGATGGCCCCCGCTGAGCTTTGAGAGTTGCGGGTACAGTTGGAGGACTTGCAGGGCAAGGGGTTCATCCGACCCAGTGTTTCGCCCTGGGATTCCCCGATTTTGTTCGCCAAGAAGGCGGACGGGAGCTTGCGACTGTGTGTCGATTATCGTCGCCTGAATCAGGTGACAGTGAGGAACAAGTATCCGCTACCCAGGATTGATGACCTCTTCGACCAGCTCAAGGGATCACGGTGGTTCTCGAAGATAGACCTCAGGTCAGGCTATCATCAGCTCAGAGTTCGAGATGAGGATGTGCAGAAGACGGCCTTCAGGTGTCAGTATGGCCACTATGAGTACATGGTTATGCCTTTCGGCATGACCAACGCTCCAGCAGTGTTCATGAGCCTCATGAACAGGATCTTCTAGCCATACCTCGATCGATTTGTCGTGGTCTTCATCGATGACATTTTGGTGTACTCGACGATGGAGGAGGAGCACGCCTACCACCTGCGTGTTGTACTAGACACACTCCGAGAGCACCAGCTTTATGGCAAGCTCTCGAAGTGTCAGTTCTGGTTACGTGAGGTCAACTTCTTGGGGCATGTCATTTCGGAGGCGGGAGTTGCAGTGGATCCCGCGAAGATCGAGGCAGTGCTAGCTTGGGAGCCACCCAAGAGCGTGACAGAGGTGCAGAGTTTCTTGGGCCTAGCCGGATACTATCGGAGATTTGTGCCGGACTTCTCCAGAGTTGCGGCCCCACTCTCAGCGTTGACGAAGAAGGGGAAACCCTTCGTGTGGCCAGACAGATGTCAGCAGAGATTCCAGGAGCTGAGGCAGAGGTTGACCAGCGCACCTATCTTGAGGTTGCCTGAGGAGGGAGTTGGATACGTAGTCTACTGCGATGCATCAGGGACCGGACTCGGGTGTGTCCTGATGCAGGAGCGGGCCGTGATTGCCTACAGATCACGTCAGTTGAGGCCTCATGAGCAGAACTACGCTACCCATGACTTGGAGTTGGCAACAGTAGTCTTTTCCCTGAAGACATGGCGACACTATCTGATGGGCGAGCGCTTCACAGTCTTTTCTGACCACCAGAGTCTCAGGTACATCTTCTCTTAGAAGGACCTGAACCTGAGACAGCGACGATGGCTTGAGTTCCTCCAGGACTATGACTTTGAGATAGTCTATACTCCTGGGAAGGGGAACGTGGTGGCTGATGCCCTCAGCAGGAGGACGGGCATCCAGCTACTTGAGGAGGCGACAGAGCAGCTAGCTGCTTTGCAGATATCCTTCGTGGATAGAGACGGAGCAGCCTTCCTTCAGTCTCTCACAGTCTCTCCTCCACTTCTTCAGCGGGTCAGAGAGGCACAGCGTGGGGACGTTGACTGTGAGACACGGCGTGCACAGATATCCTCGGGACAAGCACCTGATGGTTTCTCCCTTGGATCAGAGAACGATGTCCTTTTCAGAGGACGTACCTTGGTACCAATCGCTTTACGAGAGGAGGTGCTGAGAGAGTATCACACTTCTCCTTTGGCGGTACATCCTGGAGTGGCGAAGATGTACCAGGATCTCAGACGACAGCACTGGTGGCCGGGCATGAAGAAGGCTGTGGCAGAGTTCGTTTCACGGTGCCTCACCTGCCAGCAGGTGAAGGCAGAGCATCAGGTACCAGCAGGCTTGGTACAGCCCTTGGAGGTCCCGGAGTGGAATTGGGACGAGATATCTATGGACTTCGTGACTGGACTTCCACGCACTTCCAGAGGTCACGATTCCATTTGGGAGATTGTTGACCGACTCACCAAGTCGGCACACTTCTTGCCCATCCGAGAGCAGGGCTCAGTGGAGAGCTTGGGGCATCTCTACGTTCAGGAGATTGTACGACTTCACGGTGTGCCATCGACTATCGTCTCCGATTGGGACACTCGTTTTACTTCCCGGCTTTGGAAGGGGTTGCAGGAGGCGTTCGGGACACAGCTACGTCTGAGCACCGCCTTTCACCCTCAGACGGATGGTCAGACGGAGAGAACCATTCAGACTCTCGAGGACATGCTCCGCGCATGTGTCTCCGACTTTGGTCGCAGCTGGGAGGACCACCTACCCTTGGTAGAGTTTGCGTACAACAACAGCTACCACTCCACCATCGGGATGGCACCCTACGAGGCGTTGTACGGCAGGCCTTGCAGATCTCCTTTGTGCTGGACAGACCCTGGAGAGTCAGCACTTGTGGGACCGGAGATGGTCCGGGCCATGACAGAGAAGGTCCAGGTCATCCAGGAGCGGATGAGGACAGCACAGAGCCGGCAAAAGTCATATGCTGACAGGAGGCGGAGGCCACTAGAGTTCGAGGATAGCGACCACGTCTTCTTGCGGGTCTCACCTCGACGTGGTTTGAGGAGATTTGGCCGAGGCGGCAAGTTGTCTCCACGCTTCATCGGACCCTTCCAGGTCCTCAGCAGGGTTGGCGAGGTGGCTTATCGTCTGGCTCTGCCACCTCAGTTGCACCGGGTGCACGACGTCTTCCACGTATCCCAACTGAGGAGATACGTGCACGACCCGACGCACATCATTGACTATGGGGAGCTAGACGTGGATGATGGAGCGACTTTTGTGGAGGTCCCAGTGGAGATAGAGGATCGACAGGAGCGGGTCCTACGTGGGCGATCGATTCCTCTTGTGCGCATCAGATGGCAGCACAGGGACCTCCAGGAGATCACTTGGGAGCGGGAGGCTCAGATGCGTGCTCAGTACTCACATTTGTTTCCCTAGTTTTTGATGTATCTTTACGGGGGCGTAAAGTCCTGAGGTGGGAGTAATGTAAAGACCCGTAAATTTCAAGGAATTTTTTTTTATTAATTTTTATTGGAATTTTACAAGAGCGCAGTTTCTGACGGCACCTGATTCCGAGGCCCGGTGTGCCCGGAATCATTTTCCGAAGTTTGGCTCGGGTACGTTCAGTGAACGGACGAGCGGGTTTTTCTAACTTTTGAACCGGTGCCCGGAATCGAATTCTGAGGGCACCAATGAAATCGCAGCACCGGTATTCGCTTAGAAACGCATCTTCCAGAGTTGCGTTTGCTCGGGTGTGGTTTTTAATTTTCGGGCTTAAAGTTAAGAAATAAAATAATTTTGCGACAACTTTATTTTATTTCACTTAAGCCACTTGGAAGCCACTTGAAGCCACATAAAGGCGGCTTGAATTGAGTTGAACTGGATAGGATGCTATCCAGAAATATCCTACCCCCTTGGTAGGATATTTGTGAGGTGGGGCCCGCACGAGCCCCGCCGTTTCTTTCCGCTAAGTAACGCACCCGTGAAAATCTGTCTTAATGAAAGTCAACCGACGCGTTTTCTAAATTATTAACAGATCATTTAATTGGGCGGTTTATTCCGTGAATTAAATGGGATGTTTATTTCGTTAATTAAATGTGTCGTTTCTTTCGTTGAATTAAATCAACGAATTGATGGATCGCTTCTTAACCAGTTTTTCAAATTCGTTGGCGTAATAATGAAATAAGGCCAACGCTTAACCTCTGGTTATTTGCGCTTGAAAAGATTTGAGAGAACCCTCGTAACTTCTTCAGCTCCCTCGCGAAGAACGCGAAGAACGCGAAGAACGCCGAACCCGGAAGTCGACGACGCCTTCGTCCGAGACGTTCTTCCGATCTCCGATCTCCGATCACCGACCATTTGAGGTGAGTTATTTAGGATTTCTGCTCAAGGTTCTTTTCTTTGGGTTTAAACACAGATTTAATTTATTATAATTTAAATCTGTTGTTCTTGGTTCGTTGAGCTCACCGACTCAATGCCAGATTCTGCGACGACGCGACACCTCCCCGCGACGACGCGACGATCCCTCTCTTCCGCGACGATCTTATCCGCAAAGAACGCTCGCGCGCGACGATCATCAAGGTAGGGATTTATTTTGGAAAATTACCCCCCTTTTTAATTTTCCCATGAACGTTCTTTGAAAATTAAAAAGTCAGTTTCAAATGAACAATTTTATTTTAATTAAAATTGTCGGTTCATGCGTTGAAAAATTTCTCCAGGTTGTTTATCTCTAACGCGGAGGGTGCGGGCCAAACGAACACGGCCCGACGACCCTCCGCCGTTCTTCGTTTTGTATGGATTTGACGGTCGACGATGGAACGTGCCGCAGCGGACGTTTGACGATCCCGCAGTAAAGAACGGATCCCAGGAGGAGCAACAGCGCAGATGGGAAGAAAAACGGGCCACCGGAGCGACGCCGGCGGCCCGCGGAAGTTGCCGGCGGCGCGGGTCACCGGCGTGGCGGCGCCGGCGGCCGGAGGAGGTGGCGGCCAACGGACCCGCGGCCGCGCGGGTCCGGTTCGTCCAGGCGGGACGTGGCAGAGCCGCGTCCGCAGTTCACCAGCGCGGCCCGCACGCGGGCCGCCGTTTCTTCTCAGGCCGCGGGTCGGCGCCTGCGGCTTCCACCCGCGCCGCGCGGCCGAGCCGAACCGGCCCTGGCTGGGCCGGGCCGGGTCGACCCGGTTCGGGCCGACCCAGGGGGGGTCGGGCCGGGTCGGGCCGGGCCCGTACCCCCCATCTTTGGACGTTTTCGTTCAAACGCCCGTATCTTGAGCTTCGTGCCTCAAAACGACTCGCCGTCAGTGGAAACACGATCCTTGGATCGAGACGGTCGTTTCGGTATATCGCACTCAAGGTTTCGGAATACTTTGAGTTCGTCCGGGTTGGTTCGTACACGAGACCAACCGGGCCCCCGGGAGCGGAAACGCTCATATCTTGAGCTACGGACGTCCAATTGACGTGCCGTCAGCTTTGTTGAGTTTCTCTAAGTGAGACGGATCTTTTGGAATACTCCACCCGATGTTTGGACGCAGGTGGAGTGCGGTCGGGTTGGTTTTGCCTTAAAAACCAACCGGGCCCCTGGGACGAAAATGCCAATATCTCTCAGACCGGGCGTCCGATTGACGCGCTGTCTGCGACGTTGAGTTCCTGTTGACGATATGGAACTTTTGGATACATCAACTTCGGACTTTGTGTCTGTTGATGTATCAGCCTCTCGGCTCGTGGAGCGGACCCTCCCGAACGAGCTTGCTGTGTGCGGGAACCCTAGGCTGGCTGCGACTGCTACTTCGACAGCGACGACCGTGCAGAGATCCTCAGTGGACTGCGGCGATGACTATGCAGAGATCCTCCGTGGACTCTGACGAAGACCGTGCAGAGATCCTCAGTGGACTGCGGCGACGACTATGCAGAGATCCTCAGCGGACTGCGACGACTACTGCACTCAGTGATCCTACGTGGATCAGTGCTACCGGTCCTGTGTGGGCCCGGTCCTGTGTGGGCCCGATCCTGTGTGGGTCATCTCTCAGCGGTTCTGTGTGAGCCAACTCCTACAGGTCCTGCGTGGGCCCGATCCTGTGTGGGCCACTGCAAGGTTAGTACCTATCGATCCTTCGTGGGTCCGACGACTTAGATGGTTCAATGATCATCTTTATCGTCATCCGAAGAAGTATACCTGTGTGAGCTGAATCTTGTGTTACTCTCCTTTGTGGATTGTGTTGAGCTATCCTGTGTGGATTTACTATTTACTCTCCTTTGTGGATTGTGTTGTTCTATCCTGCGTGGGTATGCGTTTTGCTTTCCTGTGTGGACTGGGTTGTGCTTGGGCTCGGACGTTGGAGCCGAATGGGGAATTGCAGACTTAGGTATATGTATGGGCATATACCTAAGCCGTGTCAGATGTTACTTCGTGATTGCATCTCTTTTAGTGATTTATCCTTTATGGATTTCGGGAGACCTTCGGGGGTCTCGGGGTCCCTACTGAGTACCTTATACTCACCCCTGCACGGGCTATGACCGCACTTCGTGGTGTTGGTTGCAGACGACGGACAGCGCTGATCGTGGAGGAGGCGTGCGGAGCAGGACAGTACCTGGAGGTGGACCACTGGGCGGGACATACTCGGAGCGGTTAGGTGGACCCGAAGAGCAGTGGAGGCTATCTGTACCCACCCTTCAGGTGGGACTTCCAGTGGACGGCTCGACGCTGCAGTTTTCCCTTTTCAGTTGATGTTTTCCCTTTCAGTTGTACTTTACAGTTGGGCTTGTATTTCCGGCCCCTTTTTACTTTCAGCACAGCTTGTACAGTTTTACTTAGTGTTTACTTTTCCGCTTGCTTACTCTGTGGTGCTTGTTTACTTTTCAAAGGCAATGCCTTCCCTTTTTGTTGGGATTTACGCCTTGGTTCTAGTCGCCAGCCCCTGGCCTATGGAAGGCGGGCTTGGGGTAGTCACGGCACGGGCCCCGAGGACGGGTCGTGACAGTCTCATTTTAATTATAATCATGTTTATCAAATAAAACATTTTTGTTGAGTATAAAAATAATATAAAATAACACATGAAATTAGGAAACAAGATTTATTCAAAATTTCGGGCCGTTACAATCTTCCCCCCTTAAGAAATTGCGTCCTCGCAATTTTAAAAAATTGGGTTTTGAAATTTCATTGAAAGTCCCACATCAGAAAAAGAGTCTGTGACACCATTACTTTAAATGAAAGAAAAGGAAGTACAAAGGCCACCCGAGTTTACTCATACTAGGATTCCATGTAGGAAACATGGACATGGAGGAGAAAACAAAGGGTCACGTCCTAAAGGAGAGTGATAGAAAACATGATTAGGAGGAAGTTAACCACTAGAAAATCCAAAAATTATGATGTGTGCAAGTGGTCTTTGATTACCTAGTAGGAAACGTAAACCAACAACGTTTTTGTTTTATGTTCCTTTTCATAACTTTGAGGAATTCATTTACAACATAGAACAAAAACATAAGGAAATATATCTACCTTCATGTAGAGTTTCATCCTTTAATAAGTTTCTACCCAAAACTAATATTTTCTCTAAACTATGAGCATTCAAAACTACTTGGTCTCATCAAAACACAAGAATCAACTTCTAGAGAATCACATAATCCACAAAATATTAACTATCTATTTCTTTTATCTTTAAACATTGTCCCAAAAACCGAAAGGGTAAGGTAAAACAACTCTTCAAAAAAAAGAAAGAATCCCATAGGAATGGAAACTACTTTTAAATCTTCAAAGTTCCATGGTACTACCCAAAGTTCATCCTAGTCCATTCCATAAATAACGGTCCTTAAAATTCCTCAAAATAAACCAAACTAAGATTGAAACCCAAATACAAGAAGGGTTTGATAACATAGTCTTCCAAAACTTCATTGTTCATCTCCAAACAACATCAACCACTCCTAACATCTTATAAAAAAAGTATCTAACCTAAAAATATTTAACCCAAGATAGGTTAGTCATTCCCATAAGTAACCTAAATTTCTATAAGTCCACCTTAAATTCATCAATTCTTCAAATATAAGTCAACCTTAGTCCTCAATAAAAATACCGTTGTAATCTATTTACCTCGATCATATAGGGTCCCCAAAATAGTGAACGTCTTCCAAAATAAAAATCATATTTTAATCCCCTAATAATCTCTGTCATATTAGTACGGTAATCGTAGCATTTCCTATCACATTGGTTGTTGAGACATGCTCTTCCATTTCCCGCCATTAACTAAGAAAAGAAACTTTAATTAGGGGCTTAAATACTTAGCCAATAATCATGAAAAGAAACTTAAAGCATATAAGGATAACTTGTAGTTGAAAAGTATACCCTAACTTGTGATCCCCTAGGTTCCCATCTAGGTTATCCATGATCATATATTCTTATGTGAATTTCCATTTTATTTTATCTTTGTTCCTTTAATAATGGTTCATACTAAGCTTATGAATTTACCAAAGCATATCCCCCGGGAGTGTCGTAACCAAGAGTGCAGCAAGGCCCGTTTTCGTGTACCAGTTCCCGTTCGAGTCTAGCTCAAAGCGATGTTTTCGGGTTTTACCCCTATGCACATCTGTGCCAGAGCCACCTCTACCTGCTCGTATCCAGACAGGGATGTTTTTTCTTGGCAACCCCTTACTCAATACTCACCAAAATACCAGGAATATTTCCTATATTTTAACTTTTATATAGGCTTCTTCCTAAAGTTTTCATATCCTAATTTCCAAAAATAACTAAACCATCCTTTGATACCAACTATAGCATCCCACATTTTTATCACATAAACTTTCATTTACATTTTACAAAATCGAGGATCTTTAAGGTTTAGTGTCTTGGAAACCAGGAACTTAAAACATGAAAAAACAAAAAAAAACATTCTTCTTAAACACTTGAAAGGCTTCTCCTTATGTTCATCCTAGGTTCATTTCTGCATCTCAGAACCTGGGGACATACATCAAAGGAAAGGGTGAGCAGAAGGCCCAATATGGAAAACAAGATAAACATTTTACATGTGAACTTGAGATACTTCAATAAGGTCATGAAAAGAACTTTAAGGCATGAGAAAGAAATCATGAGATATATCATAATAAAAGTATCATTTTTCATAACTTGAATATGTGGCTGCAACATTTAATATTGACAATCATTTCGTTTCACCAAGGTCCATCCCCAAGGTGTCATTAAAAATTACCATGGTTATTCACCAAGGCGTCGTTAAAATGGTCATCTCTAGAGATTAAGTCTTTACCCAATGCATTGGAGCACTATGAAGGCGCACCCTTAAATTTTCCTTTATCATCATGTGAGACATCATCAAACATTTCATAAATAACCCATATAGCATAAAATAAATGGGTTTCATTTCATAATCATAACGTTTTAAAAACTGCTTTAAAGACATGATCTTTACGTTACTTTAAACCCACGAAAAGGGGAAAGTGGGTCTCATGTATGTAAATCACAGAATTTAAAATATAAAATTTTGGTATATATGTGAATACCCCTTTAGAATAAAGAGCTTTGAGTATTCACTTAATAATATAAAAGAACTTTAGAAAAAGAGAGAGACATTTTGAGATGGAAATTCTGCACCATAACGGCTATGTTACGAGGTTTTAGAAGACATTAAAAAGAGGGGGAAAATTGGTCAAATATTAATAAATGACCCATAAAACAGTATATGGACAGAATAAGAAGGATACATGATCATGGTAATGAAATTTTAAGGAAATTCCATTTGAAATGAAAAACATGAATGGAAGACAAAAATTAGATTTCTCTTATGAAAGTTCGGCAGCCTAACAACGTTACTTAAACTTCAACAAAAATGATTTGAAAAGATCAAATAGGGTCTCTCATCATTTAAACATAAGAGTTCAGTATGATAGATATAGATACAATGTCCCATCTCAAATAAAAAGGAACTTGAAATACTTGACATGAATGTATAATTTTGAAAAGAATGAGAAGGGTGAAAGAATCCCCTAAAAATTTCGGCAGCCTAACGACGCCACTTAAAACTTCAAAATAATGAATTGAAGAGATAAACTGGGGTCTCTCATCATATGAACATAAGAGTCCAGTATGATAGATATAGAGATCAAACCCCAACATAACAAAAAGGAACATGAAGGAATTGACATGAAAGTAGAACTTCAAAACGAGAAGGGTGAAGAACCACTTAAAAATTCGGCAGCCTAACGGCGCCACTTAAAACATCAAAATACTGAATTGAAGAGATCAAATGGGGTCTATCATCATATGAACATAAGAGTCCAGTATGATAGATATAGAGATCATACCCCAACATAACAAAAAGGAACTTGAAATACTTTACATGAAAATAGATCTTGAAAAATGAGAAGGGAGAAAGAATCTGTTACAAAAATTTCGGCAGCCTAACGACGCCACTTAAAACTTCATAAAACGAAATAATGAGAGTAAGAGGGGATATCTCATTATGTGAACATAAAAAGGTCAGTAATAGGAGTATAAAATAACATCCTCCAACATAAGAACATTTAGCATAAAAGGAATGACATAAAAGAGATTACTTGAAATGAAAGAGACGAGGTCGGATCCCTTACCTTAAAATGTAACTCTTAAACCTCAAAGAATGGACCTTGAGGGCTTGGGGGCACCCATGGGAGGACTCCTTGGGAGGTAATGAGACCATAACTTCGTTGGGGGAGAGTTGGGAGTGAAAAAATAAAGGAGGAAAGGGTGGGTATTTATAGGGAAAGTGAGGGGACAAGGCATTAATGGCCAAGGGGACACCTCACAAGGTTGTTTTTGGCAAAACCATGGGCTTGCCCATGGTATTATTCCCATGGTATTGGCCACTTGGGGACACCTCATACCTTATCTTACTATTAATAATTCGAACATATTGAATATATACTTAATACATCATTTAATTATGTCATTAAACACCCGTAACTTAAAAACTATATTTTCACTATTCATCAAAAATTCAACTTTCTCAGAATAATCCCAAAATTTCACCTTAACCAAATATCAATTCTCTAAATAAATTTATGAACTCCATTTTATAAAAATAATTTTCTAAATAATTTTAATTTAATTTTTAAATAAAAACACTATTCATCGAAAATTCGTTTTTTTCAGAAAAATCCCCAAAAATTACCATAACATAATATCGATTCTCTGAGTTCAAAAATAAAGTCATTTTTATAAAAATAATTTTCTAAATATTTTTAATTAAATTTTTAATTAAAAAACACTATTCACCCTAAAAAACTAATACTTGAAATAATAATTTATGAAACCGTTATTTAACCATTTTATTGAATCACATTACTTAATCAAGGTGCCTACATTATTTTAAAACCTTTTTTAAGTGAGATTACTAATCCATTTGGGTCATATTACTAATCCTAATCATAAAATCACTATTCATAATTTACTATTTATCAAAAATCAAGCTGATCTTATTAGACTCCAAATTTTGTACTGAACATAATTGTAGAAGACCATTTTTTGAAAATCAGTACACATTTTTAATTATTTAAGGTTTACATAAACATTTTTAAAATATCCTTTTTCTAAAATTCATAAAAAATATGCATACTATATTTATCTAGTCATTTGAAAATTCATAAACTTCATCATAAGAAGAAATCCCAATTTTTATTTAAAACAAAGGATTACACAAGGTAGTTATGGTCTCCTTACATAGCCTCTTATCACACCAGCATAGGACCTAAGTGTAAGGTGTGCTAAGGTGAGAGAGTCCGAGGTAGGCTCGGCCAACATTGCCCGAGTAGTAATTTCAATCAGTTTGAACTTCTCGCGAAGGCGATTCCGTTCTAGCTTCACACGATGAAGTTCAGCTTGGGTTTGGTCCAGACCAAAGCCCAATGGTGCTACCTGCTTCCCAAGTTCTGTTAGATGGGCTTCGATCGGTCCAAGACTACTAGGTGAGGCCATCGAATCTTCTTTCTATAATAATTAACCAAGATTACTTGTATTTAGAGACAATAATCAAAACATTTTGTTCACAGCGGTCATATTGATAGATGGTCATATAACAGTCAGAACCCAATGGTCTCATTTTAATTATAACCATGTTTATCAAATAAAACATTTTTTTTGAGTATAAAAATAAAATAAAATAACACATGAAATTAGGAAACAATATTTATTCAAAATTTCGGGCCGTTACACCTGTAGCCCCTCCACTATACACCTACACCTGCATAATAAATATCAAAAAAACCACATACAAACTTAAAACAGTATAACAAACACCTAAAATAGCACAAAAAAAAATACTTAAAACCATCAAATTCTTCCAACCAGGTCATGTACTACAATTCCCTATTTCAATCTTCATATGACAACAATCATCCGATAGTAATTCACCTCACCCCTGCACAACCCCCCAAGCAGCATAACCCCCCCACCTCCCCATCAAATTCTAATAGGAAGAATAGTATGAGAAATACCTATTAGAGTTGAATAAGAGTATGAAATTGGCTCATATCTGATTTTTTTTTTCGGATCATAGATTTGGGTTTGTAATGATTTGTGATGAATTTTGCATTGAACTTGTATTGTTTATAATATATGGTGAAAAGGTATTTTTTAGGAGTCTCTTCACTTATGACCCCATGAGTGAAACTACCCAAATCATGAAAAAGAGTTTGCGACTATCGTTGACGAGTGTAAATTTCAGTTGTATTCACTTAAAATGATGTCCTTTTCAAACAAAAGAGAGACTTTGAGAGGTGACATCCACACCGCACCTCGGATTGATGCGGGGTTGACTCGTACACATCACATATGACCCATGGATCATTTTCCAAAAGTTTAAACAGAATCCGAATGCGTTTGGTCGGTTTTCCGTATTCCAGTATTTGTTTTCACTTAAAATCCTGTCCATTTCAAATAAAACTGAGACAGTTTGAGTGGTACCGGCCACACCGTGCCTCTGATTGAGGCGAGGTTGACTTGTACACGTCAAAAATTACCCATAGATACTTGTCTTAGTGTATCAATAGAATTTGAATACGCTTGGTCTCTTTTTCGTATGTCAGTTGTTGTTTTTACTTAAACTGTTGTCCATTTCAAAGAAAAGTGAGACACTTTGAGTGGTGTCGGCCACACCGTGCCTCAAATTGAGGCGAAGTTGACTCATACACGTCACAAATGACCCATGGATCGTTTTAATAAAGTATCAACACAATCAGAATGTGTTTGGTCTGTTTTCCGTATGTCATTTATTTTACTTAAAATCGCATCCATTTTAAACAAAAGAAAGAAACTTTGAGTGGTTCATTCCACAAAACACCTTGTATTGAGGCGGGGTTGACTCTTACACGTCACATATGACCCATGTATCGTTTTACTAAAGTTTCAATAGAATCAGAATCCGTTTGGTCGGTTTTTCGTATGCCAGTAGTTGTTTTCACTTAAAATCATATCCATTTCAAATAAAAGTGAGACAGTTTTAGTGGTATCGGCCACACCGTGCCTCAGATTGAGGCGGGGTTGACTCATACACATCAAAAATGACCCATGAATACTTTTCATAATGTATCAACAGAATCCGAAGGCGTTGGTTCTGTTTTTCATATGTTAGTTGTTTGTCTTAACTTAAACTGTTGTCCATTTCAAAGAAAAGTGAGACACTTTGAGTGGTGGTGGACACACGTCTCCTCATATTGAGGCGGGGTTTACTCTTACATGTCAAAAATGACCCATAGATACTTTTCCTAAAGTATCAACAAAATCCTAATGCGTTTGGTCTGTTTTCCGTATGTCAGTTGTTGTGTTGACTTAAACTGTTGTCCATTTCAAAGAAAAGTGAGACACTTTGAGTGGTGTCGGCCACACCGCTCCTCGGATTGAGGCGGGGTTGACTCATACACTTCAAACATAACCCATGGATCGTTTTCCTAAAGTTTCAACAGAATCTGAATGCGTTTGGTCTTTTTTCCGTATGTCAGTTGTTTTGACTTAAACTGTTGTCCATTTCAAAGAAAAGTGAGACACTTTGAGTGGTTTTGGCCACATCGCTCCTCGGATTGAGGCGGGGTTGACTCTTACACATCAGAAATGACCCATGGATCATTTTCCAAAAGTATCAATAGAATCAAAATGCGTTTGGTCGGTTTTCCGTATGCCAGTAGTTTTTTTCACTTGAAATCCTGTCTATTTCAAAGAAAAGTGAGACACTATGAGTGGTTCCACCCACACTGCACCTCGGATTGAGGCGGGGTTGACTCATACACATCACAAATGACCCATGTATTGTTTTCCTAAAGTATAAACACAATATGAATGCGTTTGGTCCATTTTCAGTATGTCGTTTATTTTACTTAAAAGCGCATCCATTTTGAACAAAAGAAAGACACTTTTAGTGGTTCCATCCACACCGCACCTCAGATTGAGACGGGGTTGACTCATACATGTCAAATATGATCCATGGATCATTTTCCAAAAGTTTCAACAGAATCCGAATGCGTTTGATCAGTGTTTCGTATGCCGGTAGTGGTTTTCACTTAAAATCCCGTCCATTTCAAATAAAAGTGAGACAGTTTGAGTGGTATCGGCCACACCATGCCTCAGATTGAAGAGGGGCTAACTCATACATGTCAAAAATGACCCATGGATACTTTTACTAAAGTATCAACAGAATCAAAATGCGTTTGGTCCATTTTCCATATGTCAGTTATTGTTTTGACTTAAACTGTTGTCCATTTCATAGAAAAGTGAGACACTTTGAGTGGTGTCGGCCACACCACTCTTCAGATTGAGGCGGGGTTTACTCGTACATGTCACAAATGACCCCTGGATACTTTTCCTAATGTATCAACAGAATCCGAATGCGTTTGGTCCATTTTCCGTATGTCAGTTGTTGTTTTGACTTAAACTCTTGTCCATTTCAAAGAAAAGTGAGACACTTTGAGTGGTTTAGGCCACACCGCTCCTCATATTGAGGCAGGGATGACTCGTACATGTCACAAAATACCCATGGATCATTTTAATAATGTTTTAACAAAATACTAATGCGTTTGGTCTATTTTCCGTATGTCAGTTGTTGTTTTGACTTAAACTGTTGTCCATTTCAAAGAAAAGTGAGACACTTTGAGTGGTGTCGGCCACACTGCTCCTTGGATTGAGGCGGGGTTGACTCGTACACGTCAAAAATGACCCATGGATCGTTTTCCTAAAGATTCAATAGAATCCAAATGCGTTTGGTCGGTTTTCTGTATGACAGTAGTTGTTTTCACTTAAAATCATGTCCATTTCAAAGAAAAGTGACACACTTTGAGTGGTGCCGGCCACACCGCGCCTCGAATTGAGGAGGGGCTTAATCGTACACGTCAAAAAAGACCCATGGATACGTTTCCTAAAGTATCAATAGAATCCTAATGCGTTTGTTCTGTTTTCCGTATGTCACTTGTTGTTTTTACTTAAACTATTGTTCATTTCAAAGAAAAGTGAGACACTTTGAGTGGTGCCGGCCACACAGCGCCTCAGATTGACGTGGGGTTGACTCTTACACGTCACAAATGACCCATGGATCGTCTTCCTAAAGTATCAACACAATCCTAATGCATTTGGTCTGTCTTCTGTATGTCGTTTATTTTACTTAAAAAGAGTATTCATTTTAAACAAAAAAAGACACTTTTAGAACCAAATGCATCCGCAACGAAGACACCCTCCCCTCCCCTTCCATAACCTCCCCTCCAAACTGCCTAGCCCCTGCCCCTCCCCTCCCCTCCTGCCTACCCTTTTCACCCAGCAGCCCCCTCCCCTCCCCTCCCCTCCCCTTCCTTCCCTACCCTCCCCTCCAACCTGCCCATCCCCTGCCCCTCCCCTCCCCCCTGCACCTCCCCTCCTGCCCACCCTTTTCACCCAGGAGCCCCCTCCCCTCCCCTCCCCACCTCCCCTTCCCCCTCCTTCCCACCCTTTTCACCCAGGATCCCCCTCCACTCCCCTCCCCCTCCCCGCACCTCCCCTCCCCCCTGCCCACCCTTTTCCTCCAGCAGCCCCCTGCCCCTCCCCTCCTGCCCACCCTTTTCACCCAGTAGCCTCCTCCCCTCCCCTCCCCCTCCCCTTCCCTCCCCTCCCCTCCCCCCTTCCCACCCTTTTCCTCCAGCATCCCCCTGCCCCTCCCCTCCTGCCCACCCTTTTCACCCAGCAGCCCCCTCCCCTCCCCCCTGCCCATCCTCTTCCCCCAGAAGATCCACCATTACTAAAACAAAAATCATCCCTTGAATAGAATGGAAATTCAAAAACAGCACGATTCAATTAAAAATAAAAAAAATAAGAACATAATCAATAATGTACAATTACTAATTGCAAAAGAACATTTATTTGCATGTGATTATTCCACGCATGTTACTATCAGGTATAAAACTATCAGCCATAAATGACATAAAATGCAGTTCTATGGGAAAATGACATAAACATGAAATACATGGCTAACTAAGAAAGCTAAGTAATACAAAATAGAAAAATGGGTATCACAGTACCAAGGAATACTAAAGGTATAGGTAGTATACTAATCATACAATTAGAATCGAGTGAAAAAAAGAGATCTGATAACAACATCCCTATGAAGCAGAGGAAAGCCCCAGAGTGGAAAACCAGGTTAAGAAATATAGAGTTATATAGAATTCAAAAATGTAATTGATCAATCTTACCCTGATCACCATCACCATCACCATTGTCATCATCAGACTCATCCACGCCTCCATCTCTGTCCTCGTCGTTGTCCTCGTAATCATCCCCATGCTCATCGTCGGCCCCCTCCTCGTCCTCGGCCTAATCCTCGCCCTCATCCCCATCCTCACCCTCGGTCCCATCCTCGCCCTCAGCCCCATCCTCATCCTCATCCTCATCCTCGCCCTCATCCTCTTTAGCATCTTCGTTATCACCAGGAATGTCATAATCTATAACGCCACTAGAGCTGCCACCTGGTGCATTGGATAATGCAACCATCGACGACATAAATGTCTCACAAGCCGCGCTAGCCTCTGGTGGAAGTGATTACGATAAAGATTTCATCAGTTTCATAAATTCTTTGTCCCTCGTTTGAACTTGTACTTCCAACTCTGTGACCCTTTTATTAGACTGTCTTGCATGCTCCTTGACCTATTCCAACTCGGTGGTACAATAATGGATACCTGGAGAGGACCAATACCTCGTTGGGACTATATTCTTACCAGGTCGGCAGCGTACTCGACTAGAGTGCTCTTCTCCCAGAACCTGATATAAATGATCATGTGCCCAAAATTGTCAGGCTCCTGGGCATCAAGAGCTTCTAAAGAAGACTGTTAAAAATATTAATAGATTAATAATTTTCAAAATAGATATTAAACATTGAAATAAACAAATAAAAACTTACAATATTTTCTTGGGTTGACTTATTTACCGCAGTTCCATCTTTTTTTCTTCTACTTGAGCAAAAAAATTTTGCTCGAGGGATACGTCCTTCAATATTCAACTTGTGCTTCTGTAATGACATTGAAACAATATAATGTGAAAGTATAATCATATATTCAATATTCAATAAATCACATAATTTTAGTAGGAAACAATAAAAAGGGAGAGTCCTAAAAAAATTATAAACAACTATATCGTACCAGATGCCTCTCATGATCTGACATAGTTGTGCACCCCAAAGTGTGGAGTTATTTCTTTGAATCAATGTTTTTTTGTTTTTTTAGAAGATTCCTAAATAATTATTAATAATAAATAATATTATATTAATGAAAAATATGAAAACTCTCATTTAAATACCTCAAATGAGATTAATACCTTAAATTTGGAAGTCACCCAATGGGTAATCATTTGGCGATATTTCTCTATCGGGAAGTCATCCACAATAGGTAATGTCTCTAAATCCGTGACCACTCTCTCACACCAGCCAACATACAGGTCATGCTTATAAGTTCTCCAAAGCTCTCCTAACTCTTTTAAACGTGCTGGTCGTGCACCTTCTCCATCAGGGAAGTTAAAACGAAGTTGAAACCCAAAAGATTAGTTCATATAAATACAAAAAATACTACATTAAATCCAATATATTTTTTACCCATATTTGTGCCCATGAATTATCATTGACTTCGTGTGGCAGATGTCTCCAAGAGAGAGTGCTGATCGGAATGATATAGGAGTATTTTGCTAGCGTCGCCAAAAAACCCTGACATTCCTGCCCAGATTTCTCAATCATTTGTCCATCAACATTATATTCAACCATCAACTATGTCTGGCGGTTCCATACCACACGCAAGCGAGTACTCCCCTCCCCCTCCTCCTATCTGTAGATGAATCTGTTATTAAAGGAAAATAATATCAGTACGAGTTAAAATAAAATAAATTTTGGTATAAAAATTTGATATTATATAAATATACCTGTAGTAGTCGGATCAATGGGCGTCACTGGATGTGCAGAAGTTGAAGGAATATCCTGTACAGGTGGAGTATCCCTCAGTGTACGCATCTCAGCCACATACTGTGTTGTAGTAGGAGTCGAAGAAGGTGGAATATAATAGCTCGGAGATAATGAACCAAAAGCAAAAGATGATGGCATAGAAGTCTGGCCAACTGGTAGTGTAAACATCGGAGGTCTAAATATCCCGTGTGTCCCTGAAGACATGCTAGGATCAAAATGGGGAAAAAAGATATGTCTGTGGTAGTGGATTGTATAACTCTCACCCCACGAGTCCTCGTACCACCAGACTCAGTACCAGGACCACTAGATGATCGTCCATCTCTGACACCACCCCCCTCCTACCACCAGCCTCTCTACTGGGAGCAATATCAGGCTCCTCGTTAGATATCTCTCTTCTAGGGGGTCGATCCTGAGAAAGTTTAACACAAAATTAATCACATGATATTATAAGTTAATTGAAATATTTATATTTGAAATAAAATACTCACAATAGGGATGAGTGGAGGAACACACATCTGTACCATGCGACGATTATTATCTATCATCTTTTTCCGTCGCCTCTCTTCAATGGGTGTCATTTCCTGCAATGAAAACAAATATGAAAGTAATTAGAAACAGATAACTAATGTGTAAACCCAAAAAAATATAGAAAAACCATTATGATAAAAAAACATAAAGTAAAAGAACATTTATGGTGGTTTGAAGGTAAGTACTAGGATACACACTCTGAATGATGTAGGTGAAACATGTAGGTGAGAACAAAACTGTATGATTCTATATAATTCCCACTACAACTTCGGGTTAACAATCCACTCTGACAATTTATCTATTGGCGTCATCATAAGTAATAAACAGATTGCTTCCAATTGCAGTAGGGATAGTGTCAACTTCATCATCACCATCATCAAAAACATGTCTGGGATTTACTTCAATAATTACACCGAATTTAGGATGACGATGATCATTGACATAAAAAACTTGTTTCACCATTGATTCCAATACATATGGTTCATCTGTGGAAGGAGTGTGAGTCATGTCAATAACTCGAAATCCACAATCATCAATAAAGGTGCCTTGCCTCATCATTGAATCAAACCATTGACATTTCATCATCGTGACTCGACCATGCGGGTAATAATCCAAAATTATTATTTTCTCCATGACTCCATAATAAGCAACATTTTCAGAACGAGGTCTAGTATCCAATGAACAAGCATAAAAGTCTATTGTGGCAGTTATCATAACACCATTATGTTGTGTTCTCATGTTTCTTTCTAATTAAGTGATAATAAATTTATATCCATTGATCACAAGTGATTTACAAGCACAAACCATGGTATTTGGACCGAAATCCAAAGATCTTATTTCCTCATAAACAGAGTCTGCAGGAAAACTCGATACCTGAAATATAAACAAAGAGTAAAGTTAATTAAATATTATTTTTATTTAGTTATTACAGAAATATTTTTACCTTCAATTTCAACCAAGCAGAAAACCCTTTTCTATGAAAAGTCTCTTTCCTTCTCAAAGATAAAGAACGATTCTTTCTATATATCAATTCCTTATGTTCCCTGTAGATAAAAATATTAATAGTTTAACAAATATTTAAAATTACAAGAGATAAGATAAGAGATACATGTACAATTTACATACATGATATACTCATCGAACAAATCACAATTGAACAACACTGTGAAATGTGCCATCTCTCGCTCTTCAAGGCTTAATGTCGTCAATGTATATGATCCCAGAATTCCTCCTGTCTGAGGAAGTGATGGAAAACTGGGTTCAATTTTCCCATATTGTTCTTCTTAATTTCTCATTGGTCTGTTTATTCTCGTAGTAATATCAGACAAATACATTGCACAGAAATCCATACATTCTTGAGCCAATTAACCATTCACAATAGAACTTTCGGGATAAATCCTATTCCGAACATATGATTTCAATGTGCACATGTTTCTTTCAGTTGGATACATCCAAAAAAAAGCAACGGGTCCTCCAAGAAGTATTTCGATCGGAAGATGGACAGTCGGATGCAACATGCATGTAAAAAATGATGGAGGGAATATTCTCTCTAACTCACACAAAATTAAGGGTGTCTCTGCCAATAGTTTTTTCAAGAAGGATTTGGAAAACCTCTTAGCACAAATATCTCTAAACAAATAGCACAACCGAATAACTAAGACTCTAATATTATTGGACAAGAGATGATATATTTCTATTGGAATCAACTCATGCAAAAGGACGTGATAATCATGAGACTTCAATGATTTCAGATTCAACTCTTTTCTGTTGACCCGTTTTGATATATTGCATGAATGGAGATAATGAACATTAATAGTCTCTAGAACTTCCATAAATTGATTTTTTTAGCAGGTGTCATCACATAAGAAGCACATATAACTTTCCATTTATTTTCACTGATACAGACAGGATGCAATTTTGGTCTGATCCCCCAATCTACCAAGTCAGGCCGAGATCGTAAATCATCTTTTGTCTTCCCCTTGACATTTAGATGAATCAAAAGCAACATTTCACTTATATTCTTTTCAATGTGCATTACGTCTAAGCAATGACGTAACAAGTTGGTTGACTAATATGTCAACTCAAAGAATATAGTCTTCTTCTTCCAATTGTAACAGATATCATTGGAAACATTTTTCCTCTTTCTAGATTTCATTACACCCTTCCCAAATGAATAACTGAAATCCTTCAATTCATTAAGCACATCAGTTCCAGAGATACACTGAGGTGGATCGTCATTCTCTATGGTATTGTCAAATCTTCAACGATTGTTTCTATATGGATGGTTCATTGGAAATAATCATCGATGTCCCATAAAACTAAAACTACGACGATATTTCAGTCTTCTCGATCGAGTATTCTTCATATAAACAGGACATGACAATTTTCCTTTCGTGCTCCATCCAGACATCCTTGCATAAGCATGAAAATAATTGATTGTCCACATAAGCGCAACACGCATCTGAAATATGTCTTTCAAACATTCATCGTATGTGGGCACACCCACATCCCAAAGAAGTTTCAACTCTTTTATTAAATGTTTCATGTATACATCTATATCATTTCCTAGATTAGAAGGGCCAGATATCAGTATACTCAAGAAAGTGTAAGGATTTTTCATACACAACCAAGGGGGAAGGTTATAAATGTGTATGAAAACCGGCCATGTGTTGTGCGAAGTAATAATCTTACCAAATGGATTAAAACCATCACCTGAAAGACCCGGTCTCACATTATGCACATCAGCTGCAAATTTAGGATATCGAGCATCAAAACTCTGCCATTAAAATCCATCTGCAGGGTGAACCAACTATTCATTATTCTTTTTTCTCTCGGTGTCATGCCATCACATTTTTACAGATATTTCATCAGACATGAAAAGGTTCTGTAATCTGGGGATCAATTGAAAGTGACACATTACTTTCTGTGGCACACGAGATGGTGTTCTATCATCTTTTTCCTTCCATCGAGAGGTTCCACATTTGATAAAATCATTTCTTTCAGCAGTTTTCTCCCAAAATAAGCTGCAATCATTCGGGCAAGCATGGATTTTTTTTTGAGAATCCAAGTTCATCAACTAACTTCCATGCCATATAGTGGTTTGAGGGAATATCTGCATCATCTAGAAGTAAGTCCTTCAAGAAGGTAAGAATGTAATCAATTGCAGTATTTGAAATCCCATACATAGTTTTCCCATAAAACAATCGGATTAAAAATTCCAACTTTTTCATTTTACCACATTGCCGATATACTGGAGTCGTCGTAGCATCATTCAATTTTTTCACCCTATCAACATCATCATTTTCATTGGACGCATCATGTGTGATTGTATCGGAATCTTGTTGGCTGGACATCCTTTCCTTCTCATGGTGCTGAATAAATGGAAACCGATCATATATCAAACTATCCAATTCAGTCCTATCATTTGAATCATCAAAATTTTGAGATTCCATTTTCTCTCCATTGTGATACAACACATAATAGTATGTTTGGAAACCATATTTGGTTATATGATAGCTAACTACTTCACAACTCAACCAAGGACTTCCAACACAATTAAAACATGGGTAGTGTATGCGACCACTATCTGAAGCCTTGTCAAATGCAAAATCTAGAAAGCTGTTCAAATTATTTTGAAAATCTGTTGAAATCCGATCAGTTTCTTACATCCAACTTCTATCCATTATGTAATAAAATTGAAATAATTCATTTCAAAGCAATTCAATAATATTTATGTTTAATCAAAAAAATATTTAGGTAAATGACAATTGTTTACATTATATAAAAGCATAACTGACACATTACTCTATATGAGAATCATATTAAGAAATACAAAAAAATACAGTGTATATAAGAAAATAAGATACAGAATTTCTAATGCCTATATTCAAGGATTGCCCAGTAAGATATTGGAAGTGGATCAAGGAATAAATAATCCTTAAGGATCTTGTTGGGAGTACATGAGTTTTATACTTTAACTTCTTCAGGGAAATCACGATGAGGTGTAGGATGAGGATTAGGGGAGTGGAGGGACTATCCAAGTGGGATGTGGGCTGTCCAGGGGGGGTGCGGGGTGTCTAGGGGGGTGGTGGGGCCGTCTGGGGGGTCAGAGATGTCTAGGGGTGGGGGCTGTCTAGGGGGGGTCGGGGTGTCGAGGTGGGCGGGCTGTCCGCAGGGGTGGTCTGGCTGTCCAAGGGGGTAGGAGGAGTCCAGGGGGGTGGGCGGGCTATCCAAGGAGGTGAGTGGGGTGTCCAAGGGTTGGGTGGGGTTGTCTGGGGGGTACGGGGTGTCCAGGGGGTGGGAGGGCTACCCATGGGGGTGGCTGGTCTGTCTAGGGGGTCTGCGGTGTCTAGGGGGTGGGCGGGCTGTCCTGGGGGTGGGCAGGCTATCCACGGGAGGTGGTCAGGCTGTCCACGGGGGTGGCGGTGCTGTAAAGTGGGGTCGGGGGTGTCAAGGGGGTGGAGGTGGGGGGCTTTCCAAGGGATGGGGGCATTCAGGGGGATGGGGGTGTCCGGGGGGTGGTGGGCGGGTGTCCGGGGGTGGGGTGGGCGGGCTGTCAATAAGGGTGGGGGGCTATCCAGGGGGTACGGGCTGTCCAAGGGGAATTGTCAAACCTTTAATAGATGAGTTATTTTGAAATAGCATAGATTCCCCTACTGAAATGTCAGCATTAACCACAAATAATTTCCTACTACCACAGAACCCTATGATAAATCTAGATAAATCAGGGAATTCAATCCTAATTATTTAATTATTTTTATTTTTTTTAAGTATCTTGATATTAAAACATTATACTTAATTTATAGTAATGAAATTCCTCAGAAGTATTATTACCTATGGGTTTATCACACACTCAAATCCTTTGAATATTTTTGGGGATCAATGACAACCTATAAGAAGGTTTTATCATCGTTATTGTCTGAATGAATTGGATTCCTAACTGTTATCATCACGAGCTATAATAAAATGTTTTAACCATATTTTATTGATTTTTTGGTTATGATCCCTCAAATAAAAGGATTCACTAGTACATATTCTATAGAACATTCCCTATATTATAAGTGACTTGTTCTTCATTTACTAGGGAGGATAACTCATCCCAAGGCGCACACTCAACCCACTATTGAAGATGAGTTGCAGATGTAGCCAAAAAATACATTTACCAGGAACCAAAATGAATATAGAGGAGAATTAAACAACTTGAAATTATGTTAAAATATATTTACACTAGATGTATGTGTGATGATCTCTCTAGTCACAGTCACACACTTCATTAGAAATAGTAATATTATCTAAAAAATAAATTAATTATTGGTGTTAAATGACATGGTCCTTTTGTAATATAATCCCCCCTATACCAAAAAAACTATGTATTATCTATACATTTAGGCCGTTATAAATTATAAATAACCCATGAATGTCATTTTACATCTCACATATAAAAAATTTCTACCAAACAAATATAATTCATTTCAATAGTTAAACAACATGATAGGTTCCACATGAACAAATGTGTTCTAGCTCTATATTTCACTATCATAGTTTCACACCAATTAGTACATTCTATTGAATCATCATCCCTATGAAGCCAAGTATATAATATCCCATACAAGTAGTTTTCTCTAGAGTTTGATTAACTCTTATTACTATTAATCATGCTAATGACTTCTTGATTCATCAATCAATGATTAATAATAAGGTTCATGTAACCTTTTATGTTTTCAACCATTCCCTAGGAATGTATAACTCACAAAATCAATGAATTCCCTAAAGCTATAACCCTTATGTAGTTTCAATTTATAAAATGAGGACCCATAAATCATTGGTGTCATTTTATAAAAAAGAACTCCCACATGGTATGAATGGTATCATAATGACACCTATATGTTGAAAATATTCATATAGAATTAGAAATAATTTTATGTTATTAGGTTGATAAATCTTTTTATAGAAGAATTTAATCATACCTTAAATGAAGGTCAAAACAATGAACGCCGCGTTATAGGTTTATCATTGACATTATAACACAAATGATATTCCATGGGAAACTAATTAATTAACAAAATATTGGTTCATTTCCCTATTTTTCACGGTGAAATCACATCAAAATCCAAACTTAAAACTTAAATATTAGATCAATAACAATAAAAACAGGGTAGCATATGTTTTTAAAGAATACAATACCTGATTTGAGATGATTGAGATGGTTTTTCACCTATTCGGATGGGGGACTTCGCGAGAGGAGCAGAGCGCCAATTGAAGTTAGGGTTCTATGAAGAATGGGGAATAGAAGCGGCCCGACTGGTTTTGGGGAAAACCTTTACCAACAATTTTTAAAAACCGTTGGAAAAGGGTTTTTGAGGCCACCCTTTCCCAATGGTTTCATAAAACCGTTGGGAAACGGTGACTTAAACACCCCTTTGCCAATGGTTCTAGTGAACCATTGGGAAAGGGTTCCGTAAACCATCTTTACCAACAGTTTAACCAAACCATTGGTAAATAACCGTGGGTAAATATGCCATTTCCAGTAGTGTTTCACTTTGAAATTGGACATAAAGAAGTGTCAATCTTTTGATAGTTATTATTTATTAAAAACACACCTTTTGTTCTGACAACAGGAATTACTTTTAAATGAATTTCTTCCACTTCTGTGTTTTGAATTCAGAAAAATGGATTCCTTATTTGGAATCAGGAGGTCCATATTGTGTAAATTGGTAACATTTATTTTTTGACATTATGAATATTTACTTTATTAAATATTTTATTTACCATGGTTAAAGGGTAAATATGGTAAATAAGGGTAAAAAAATATTACTATAATAATATAAAATTACCCTAACTTGTGTAATAATCCTATTTGTTGATACACTTCAGACTAGGAGCATCCTTTGGTCAATTTTGGGACCCCATGGGACCACTTGGGAGTGATAATGACACTTTATTTTAATTAACTTAAAGTAAAGACAAAAAATGACATAAAAAAATATATTTTAGTAAATTTATTTTTAAATAGTGTTATATAAGTTATCTTCCATAATATAAATATTATTTGGATATCTATAACGATTTCTTACATCATTGTATTTTTTTTATAATTTTTAGACATCAAATAAATTAAATTATTTATCACACAATAATGATGTCGTGTTTACCTCATTAATAAATGATTTAAATAAATAAGATTATAAATATTAAAATAGTATATAAAACCTGTACAATTCTTATTGGATGATTTTATTTCATCCATGATTTATCTTATCTTTAACTTTAATATGTTTTGGACATTTAGAAACCGAAAATCATTATGTAATAAAATAATATTTTCACACTTTTCTAAAGAGCCCCCTCCCCCTTATAAAATCCCTCTCCTCTAACCCGTTCCTCACAACTCTCAAGCCCCTTGGATAATCTAACCTCTACCCAATTAAGCTACTTACATCCATATACTCCTCTTAGATGCCTTAACTTAGGCATAAGGAACTTCTATAAACCCTTTTGGTTCAAACCAAAGGGAGTTACCTGATTTAAAGGTAACATATTCTCTTAAGTTATTTTTTTTATTTTACATCTCCAACCCCATTAAATCTTTTTATTCCTTTTTTTTATAAAAAAACAGTATAATAAATATACTATGATGTTTTTATGAGAGGTATTCTAACTAAACTTACACACACCTCTATCAAATGGGTAAAGAACATACTGTTTCTGTGGATGGAAAACTAACGCCTCATGAAATGATGATTGTTAAATTATCTTCCACCACCTCTGATGGTGGCCATTATGATGGCACATTATTTATATATGATATATATTATTTTTATGTTTATGTATTTTCCATTTATATCGTACCTTTATGGTTTCCATTATGGGTAAACGCGATAATTTCATTTGAGGAAGTGCGGACTACAGCCCCCTCAATGTGATATAACTCGTTAATGCCATATGTGGGATGTATAAAGGATGGAGTTAATGATATTATATATGATATTATACTATAATTATAATATACCTATATATCATTATGATTTAATTCCATTAAAATAATAAATAGAAATGAAAGTAGCATTCATGCGTACGTACGACTTACCGTTTCCTTGAACGGTGCATTTCATTTCTTATATCCAAATATTATGTACAATTATAAATATATACATATACCAGATATATATGATTTATATGATATCTACATCATGAATATCATTTTGAAGATAATGGATATTTGACCACATGAACAACTTTTAATTATAAGAAATTTATTTTTGAATCAAGTACCAAATATCGACAAAACAAACGTTATTAAATTTAATGATTACATAATATTTATAACATGGTAATAAGTGATATAAGAGGAATAATAAACTTGAAAAAGGACCTTAAGAAAGTTGAAATTATCTTTACTTTATTATTCATGAGTTTAAAGAACGAATGGGTCAAATCAGACACAAGGTAAGAGACTTCATCTCAATATCCTTTCATTGAGGCATATTTTGTTTTAATACATGACATTCATTTATACGTGGTATAAAAACCTTTGAATTTGCATTTCATTCAAAGAGAATATTTTTATATGAATCATTTTACTAAACAACAAAAAAATAATGTTTCTTTTTAATGTAAGCGGTGACAATGACCTTTTCTTCCACTGCAAGTATTATTTGATCTTCAGATTCCTTTAATAAGCCATAAATTTTTTGAAAGAAAAATAAATACCATATACTTTGTTATGTATTTTGGTATTGAAAATGGTATTGATAACGGATTTTTTTTGTCAATATATTTAAATGATATATTTTGATTGAAATTTGGAAATGTTATCTTTCATTTATATTTGTTTTATGAGTTATGAATATGTCATGGTTTTTGGGAACTGTTACATATATAGGTGGTTCCGTGATAAACCTTGGGTGGGTAATCCTGAGATAGCTCTCTAATGAATTGGGTAATGTGACGGAGGTAAACATGAATGTTTCTCCTAAGATATTTAGGGAATATACTATGATGGGTATTCCTAATGTAACTCCCTACATAGCTGTGATAGCTAAAATGAAAGTATGATACAGATGCCACAAGTTACCTTTATCATTTTTATTTTCTATGTGTTATTCATAAATCTTATGATTTCATGAGGTATGTTATAGAGCTTATGTTATGTATGGAATGATGAACTAATGTTTTCTTTCTTTTTTTATAACCCTTACTGATATTTTTTATGATCATCCCAAGTTTTGAAATTTTTTTCACAGGACATAAAGATGACTAGGGTCAAGGATGGGATCAAGGAAATATCATGCATTTTAAAACATAGAACTAGACATGACTCTTTTTTCAAGAGTTTTTATTTTTGTGAAAAAATGGAAACTGAGTAGAAGTGTCTACTTTGTAATTCTTGAGATGTAATGAAATTGTTATAGACTAATTCTCTAAAACTCTAGACCTGAAAATGTCCTAAAAGTGAATTATTCATTTAATTAATGATTATGTAATGTTTAAGGCCGAGTCCTTATAGTTGGTATTAGAGGTTGGTTTAGATAACTTTATAAATTAGGATACTGTTAAATTATTTTCCATAAATTAATTTATGGTTAGATTAATGTGATATAGAATTTTAAGATTACCATTTTGCTTCTCCTAAGATATTTCTATGTTCAGTATGGTTTTCTGTAGAGGAAACATGGTAGTTATTTTGGGATGACATCCAGAGGAAGACAACCTTCCAAATCAGCAACCTGAGATGTTCAAAATCAGAACTGAACAGTTTGTTGTAGCGATGACACAATTGACTCAGGATATAAACGGTGGGGTTATCCATGCATGAGATTAGCCAAATCAACCACATAGTAACATGTCAGTAGTGAAGCATTTTATAAGGAAACATCCCCCATAATTCAGAGGATCATCTGACCCTGTGCTAGTAGAAGGGTGTATTAAACCACTAGAGAAGGTTTTTGATGTTATGAGGTGTTCATAACATCAAAAGGTTAGTCTCGCTGTTTACCATTTTGAAGGCGAAACAGATCAGTGGTTGTTGATGGTGAAAAATATCCGGGATAGTGAGGAGATTGATGCTCTTGATTTGGATAAATTCAAAGGTAAGTTTCTTGAGTAATTTTTTCCTAAGGTGGTTCATCTTAGGATGGAAAAAAATATATAGAATTGAGGTAGGAGGATGAATCAGTGGCTGATTATGAAGAAAAATTCACTCGACTGGCAAGGTATGCTCCAAATTTCATATGAGATCTTGATAGTAAAATCAATCATTTTTACTCAGGATTAAATCCAAATTATCGAAGGTATTTAGCCTCTCATGAGTTGAAAAGTTATGAAAAACATGATCGATGTGCAGAGAGGGTGAAAAAGAAGTTTTTGATGATCATGTGTTCTTTGAAAAACAACGGAATAAGAGGTCAAGGTGGCATGCGAAAGGGAAAAACTCTTCAAAAAATTATGATGGTAAGAAACTTATGTTTATAGTTTGTGAAAATTGTGGTAAAAATCATGCTGGGGAATGTCTTTTGAATTCTAGTAAGTGCTACCGATGTGGTAAAATGGGGCATAAAGCTCATAATTGTACTGAAAAAGATCAGGGTAAAGGTAAGACAAAATCTGATTTAAAATCAGTAAAATGTTTTAAGTGCAATGAAATGGGTCATTATGAAAATGAGTGTCCAATTAAGAACTCAACTATAGGAAAGCAACCAGACTACAAGGAGAAAGGGGTGGTGAAATCCTTTACAACTATTTCAGCAGATGTTGGGCCATCGAATGAAGTAGTATTAGGTAAACTGTTTGTTTGTTCAGATTATGCCAATGTGTCTTTGATTCAGGGTCTACAAACTCCTCCATTTATGTGAAGTTTTCTTGTAAATTGGGAATTCCATATCGAATTATTAATCCTAAACTTATTGTAAAAACACTTGGAAAAAATGTTGAAATGAAAAGAAATTATAAGAACCTTCATATCCATGTGTATGGAAAGAATCTACCTGAAAACCTTGTTTTTTTTCCTCTTGTAGAGTTTGATGTTATTCTGGGTATGGATTGGCTTTCTGTTTATCATGATAAGATTAACTTAAATGATAAAAAGGTTTCTTTTCAGAAAGATTTTTAGTTTGTGTACAATAATGAACCCTTACTTTTGATAACATATCAGGATGTTGAGAAATTAGTAAAAGATGGAAATGAATGTTACCTTTCATATATTGTTTAAAACAAAGGAACTGTTTAGATTAATGATGTGATGGTGTTAAATGTGTACCTTGATGTTTTTCATGATGAGTTGCCTGGTATTATACCTGATTGGGAAGTTGAATTTACTATTGACTTAGTTCTTGATGCTAGTCCAATTTCAAAACTCCCATATCGAATGGCTCAAATTGAACATTTAGAGTCAAATAAGAAATTGTAGGAGTTATTAGATAAAGGTTTCATTCGACCTAGAACATCACCATGGGGTGATCCTATCATATTTGTTAAAATGATATATGGTTCAATGAGACTTTTCATTGATTATAGAGCATTGAATAACATCACTTTTAAGAACAAGTATCCTTTGCCTTATATTGATGATTTGTTTGATCAGATCTAGGGAGTTCAGTATTTTTCAAATATTGACTTGAGGTCGGAGTACCATCAGTTGAATGTAAATGATGTAGAAATTCCATAGACCGCGTTTCAAACTAGATATGGAAATTATGAGTTTTTAGTTATGCCTTTTAGTTTAACCAATGCACCTAATGTATTCATGGATCTTATGAATATAATTTTCTGTGAGTTTTTGGATATGTTTGTGGTTGTTTTCATTGATGATATTTTGGTTTATTCTAAACATAAAGAAGAGCATGAATTTCATTGAACAGTTTTCTTGCAAACCTTAAAATAAATGAAACTATTTGGGAAATTTAGCACGTGTGAGTTTTGGTTACAAAAAATTTCATTCTTTGGTCACATTGTTTCAAAAAATGTCATAAATGTTAATCCATCTAATACAAAAGTTGTTGAAGAATAGTCAAGACCCACAAATATAACTGAGATCCATAGTTTTCTTGGTTTGGCAGGTCACTACTAGAGGTTTGTTGAGAATTTTTCATGGTTATCTAGTCCAATGACTAAGTTAACTCGAAAAGGTGTTAATTTCATTTGGAGAAAATAATGTAATGATTGTTTTTAGGAATTGAAAAGAAGATTGGTGAATGATCTATTTTTGGCAGTACCTTCCAGAAATGGTGAGTTTGTTATTTGTAGTGATGCTTCATTGAAAGGAATTAGCCACTGTTGTTTTTATATTAAAAATTTTGAGGGATCATTTGAATGGGGTAAAATGTGAAATATCTACTGACCACAATAGTTTGAAGTATATATTCTCTCATAATGAATTGAATATGAGATAGAGGATATGTTTGGAATTAATCAACAATTATGATTGCACGATCCATTACCATCTGGGAAAAGAAAAGAAAGTGGCTGATGCTTTGAGTCAAAAAAGTAATGCAACATTAACTATGCTACATTTGAAATGGGATCCTTTGGTTTTTTATTTGATGAAATTTGTCATAGAATTTGTTGGTGTAGGGAATTATTCTGTTTTGTTTTAGGTTTCAGTGAAATAATCTCTGTTAGATAGAATAAAGAAAGTACAGAAGGAAGACTGTGAGTTGAAGAAAAAGGTATAGTTGGTTTAGAAGGGTAATTTTCCTGAGTTTAACATTGATAATGATTGTGTTTTGATATTTGGAAAGAGATTATGTGTGCCTTGTGATTCACAGTTGAAGAATGAGTTGTTATATTAAGCTCATAGTTCCCTATTTCCAGTTCATCCTAGAAGCACTACGATGTATAGAGATCTTCGGGAGTATTACTGGTGGGATGTAATGAAAAAAGAAATTGTTGATTTTACTATGAAGTGTTTGAATTGTCAGTAGGTTAAAGAAGAGCGACAATTACCAAAAGGATGCTTCATACTCTACTGGTGCCAGAGTGGAAATGGGAAAATATATCCACAGACTTCGTTGTGGGATTACTAAATACATCTTGATGTAATAATGCAATCTGGGTTATTATTGATCAATTGACTAAATCCTCTCATTTCCTTCCAATTTGAGATACTTTGTCTCTAGATCAACTTTCTCAGTTGTATGTTAAAGAGAAAGTCAGGGTGCATGGTGTTCTACTCTCCATTGTATCTCATCGTGATCCCAAGTTTACTTATAACTTTTGGAAATGCCTTCAGAAGTCGTTTGGTACTGAATTAAATTTTAGTACAACTTTTCATATGCAATCAGATGGGTATTCAGAACGAACAATTCAGACCTTGGAGGATATTCTACGTGCTTGTTCACTAGATTACAAGGGAAGTTGCGAGAAACATCTTTCTTTGGCTGAATTTTCTTATAATAACAGTTTTTGTTCCAGTATACAGATGGATCCATTTGAGGCATTATATGGGAAGCGGTGTCAAACTTCAGCTTTTTGGGATGAAGTTGGTGAAAGGAAGATAATGGGACCAAAATTGGGAGAAGAGATGGTAGAAAATGAATATGTGATTCAAAAGCACATGAGAACAGCTTAGAGTAGGAAGAAAAGTAATGTGGATAATCAGAGGAAGGATCTTTCTTTTGTGGTATGTGATCATGTCTTTCTCAAAGTGTCTCCATGGAAAAGTATGATATGTTTCGGTATGAAACGAAAGTTGAGTTCGAGGTTCATTGGACCTCATGAAATCTTAGAGAAAGTTGGATCAGTTGCATACAGAGTGGCTTTACCTCAAATTTTATCCCAGGTACACAATGTTTTTCATGTTTCAATGTTGAGAATGTATATTCTAGATCTATCTCATGTTTTAAGTCCAAAGATAGTTCATTTAGAAGAAAATCTCTCTTATGAGGAACAACCAGTCCAAATTCTTGACCAAAGAGAGCATGTATTGCGAAATAAGGTAATTCACCAGGTAATAGTTTTGTGGAAAAACTATATGATTGAAGAGGCAACATGGGAGTCTGAAAATGCTATGAGGGATAAATACCCCCAATTATTTGATAAGTGAATAAAATTACGAGGACACAATTTTTAAAAGGGGGGAAGGGTGTAACATCCCAGGTAAATAAATAAATAAATAAATAATACATTTTCTTTTTGGATTAATATTTTGTGAATTAAATATTAATTTTACCTTAAAGGGGTTTCTATGTTCGATGGCGTACCTGATATACAGCAACGAGTTTCTTTCATATTTTATGTTTCACAATAATAATATAATAATATTATTTTAAATGGTAGTTAACGCATAGAAATTTTATTGGCGGGAATGAACAAAACTAACGACAATATTATTATACATGTTTTTATATGTTTTTACATTTATCCAATAAATGTTAGAGGCTTAAAATGCGAATGAATCTAATTTTTAAGCATAATTTACTTTAAATGGTTGATTTGACGCCTTTAATGGAGAACCTCTTCAAATATAGTTTTGGATAATTTTAAATGTTCTATTTGACAAAATAAAATTATTCTTTAGAATCGAGACCTCAAAATTCAATTTGGGTAAAATTTTGGTATTTTTCTAATAAAATTCAATTTTCTATGAATAATGAAAAATATTGTATAAGATATTTTAATTAAATATTTCAAATAAAATCAAGTCTGTATTACCATAGAGTTGCACTTTTTTTTGAGTATTTATAATAATAATAGGATACCCCTGAATCTCTAATAAATATTCAAAAATGATAAATATCTATAAAATTAATGATTCATGAGAATGAAAAATAAAAATAATAGTATTATGATAAATTATTTATCAACTAAAATATTAATCCAAAATATCAAATATAATGATATTTAGAGTACTTTCTCAAAATAACATTCCTTGGAAAATTTCATAACATGATAAACGAAATTTATACATTCTACTTATAATATTTATTTTAATTATTTTAAATGAAACATTTTCTCAACAAATACTTAATTCAATTTTCCCTATAAATCACTAGATATTTTTTACCCCTTGATAATCTAATAATACTAGTAAATCAATGAGAATGAACAATTAATATAACACAAATTATAGATAGATATATTTTTAGTAAAAAAAGTCATCACTTTTTCTAAAGTTACAACAAAACTCTTATTACTCAGTGATAAGGAATGTGTTATTTCCCATAATTCTCTACAACCCATTCTTCCTATGATTTCCCCTCTGTACTGGGGTAAAAACATAATAGTTTTACAATATAGGTTTCATTAAAACAATTTCCAACCAAAAAATCATACAATAGTAATATATAAAATAAACATTATTAAAAATATTTACCAATGAAATACCTTCATTGGTTATATCATAAATTATATTTATCATAAATTATTTTATAAAGAAATATGTTAAAACAATACCCAAAATATAAAAATCATTAAAGTATAATAATATAATAACATAAAATAAATAAATTATCCATCACATTGTATCTATCAATGAAAACCACATAGATAAAATTTCATGTTCTATTTATACCATAGAAAAATAATTTTCTCATTTGGGTTAGCCTGTAATATAAAACACAATAAATCTTAATAAATCTCAACTCATATGATTAACCCATTTTCGAAAATTAAGCAAGATTAAGTCCATTTTATATGGACTTGTACAACATAGTAGGAAATAATGTCTAAAATATAATAAGTTAAACAACCATTTCCTTTACTATCCCAAACCCATGTGTTTATATCATTCAAGAATTTTCAAAATACATGATTCAGATAGATAACATTTCCGTTAGTAGCATGATAAGATTACCATTTCAGATTAACAATGAGTAATATGGATTAATCCATCCATAAAAACCCTTTTGAATAACATAACAAAGTAAGGGTTTGATGACATATATGATCCTTTAGAAATTATAAAAAATGAAACAAAAATATATATAATTTCCCATTATATATTAATTAATTAACAGACTCACTATACATATTTCAAATATCTCCCATAAAACAAGTTTCGTAAAATCTATTGATGCTTCACACTCTTGAGAGTTTTATTAAAATCCCTTTAATGTATATATGTATATACCTCCCATTAACAAACATCTCTATCATTCCCATAATTTATTTTCCAAGGATAATTTATCGAATTATCTAATCCACTCATAAATACTCATAATCTCATGACTAAAATAAATAATTAACTAAAAACATTATATTAAAAAATCTTTAACATTTTTCTGTAAAAATTCATATCAATTAATAGACTAAAATTAAAATACTATAATTATATGTACTAAAATACATTTTTATTATTCTTATCCACACCATAATATTTGATCCTAAAATAGTGAATGGGTAGAATATCAAAAATACAATAAAATTATTCTCATATATCACATTATTATTTTCCAAGTGACCTCTTTAATTTACCCATGATGGCATTAAAATCTCACAAACAGAAATACTAGGTTCTATAAGAATATTTAATATTGTATCTAACCATTTGTGATACCTATAATCAAAAGATGGGTTTAGTACATTAAAAATTGATTCTTAACTCAACACATGAGGATAATAAGAAAAATACTAATATAATCATGAAATACTGATGTTGTTTGAAATAATCATATAAATATTATGAAATTCTAAAAAATATTCCCCAATAATAATTTATACATTCATTATCAATGGTCTCTATATGATTCAAAAAACATTACATGATCTCTTGAATATTGTTATACAAATTTGGATGAAACATTCAAAATCAGGTTATCCTCAAAATCAGACTACAAAGGAAATCATGTCTTGTAAGAAACATTATTTTTCAAACTCTGAGCTGAAACAGCAGGAATCCAAATGAATGATACCCGAGTTATATTCTCTTGAATTAAATATTTCCTAAAAAGATTACTTTTAATAGTTTTGGTACAAAATAATAGTTACTAACATAGTAAACCATATATATATATCTTTAAATTGTTTCATGAGAATCATTGAATTATAGGAATTTTTTTAAAAACTCTAAATATGATATGAGATTACTCTAGTGATTCTCTAAACTCAAGAGCATATGTACAAATCATATCATCTAAATTTAAATAACTCTTGATATATTCCCACTCATCTGATGGTGGTTTTCTGAACCACTCTTTAATAGTGTTCCAAAATATTTCAATGATACCCTCTAGAATATATACATGACTATTGGGTTCACATTTCAGATATTTAACTACATAATACCATGAAATCTTGTATAATTATTTTTATACACATTTCCATGAATGTTAACTATTTTTGATTTCAGAAAATAAAATGGATGCACTAATTTTATAACATGCTGAATTACCATAAAAACCACTATGTTATTATTATGGTCTTGTTAAAGGAATTACTAATTCTATAATACATCATCGTAGTACCATATAGAATTAGATAATTTCCATTAAAAATAATCTTGGTGTCGATACTCTTCAAATTTTTATTGTAAAGACTATATTTTTGAAATAATATCTATAATTCTTCTTTTAATTATTAACTATGATGTTTGGAATATTTATGGTATGAAAATGTTTTAGAACCCAACATGAATGATAAAGAAACAATAGAAATTTTTTCTTTATCTCCATTGGAACATCCTTATCCCATCTAAAATATAGAGTAATATTTTGTGTAATATTATTTAACTAATGGCCTCCTCACCATATATGGAACTCATCATTAAAATACTTACATCATATAGGGAAAATTATTACATCACATCAATATTTATAATTTATATCATTTTCAAAATAATAATAAATATAAATATTCCTATTTCATTATACTCTAGGTAAAATTTACGATCAACTACATAATCTGAAACTAATTTTAAACTACCCTCACCCTTTAGAGATTAATATACTTACTCAATAATGAAACCACTCTATCACCATTTATTATTGAATATATGTGGTCTAAAAAATGCATGATGATACTTTACCCACCAGTTTGATAACTGGTTATTATAATATAGTGTGATAAAATATCTCAAAAGATATGGTTTTTATACATAGTAGTTTTTAAATAAAATAGTACAACCTCCATTTTATCATGTTGAAATCAATTGAATTTAATTAAGATATTTTGTGAAAATTATTTATTTACATGATTCATTAATTTTGATGATTTTTATGCTACATATTCTACACATTATCTTATGAAATATATGGAAACTAATCATAATGAATCCAAATTCATTGAGTAAAAAGTTTATATTTAAAAATAATAATAAAATATATAATATGATACTATTATTCACTTAATTGAATGATCCATGAAAATTATCATTAAAATTTATAATTACACCATTATGAGTAAATTTTTTCATGGGAGAATAAAGTCATGATATATTGTTAATTAATCACTCATAATATCTGTCTAAACCCATAAAATTAAAATTCCAAATATCTTCTTTGTGTTTCATGTAAAAGTGTTTCTTCCAATATCTGATGGTAAAAATAACTCCATTTTTGAAAAAAAACTCAAACAAATAAATATCTATTCATGAATACAAAAGTGGTAATTTGAGAAAAAAATATCAAGTCATGTGTTTATATAAAATATTAATGTTAATCTCCATGTTCATCACATGAAATCTCTAAATCCAGGAGTATTTTAGATTATAATAATCAATTATTCATCGATTATATACTTGAATCTATAATATATTCCATTAAAAAATTCTATAAAAGAATCATGTGAATATTTGAGTCTTAAAATGATGAAAAGAAATTGGAAATTGTTGTAATGACATAAATGTTATATTTTCAATACATCCTCTCCCATTACCATTAACTAGTGATACAATTATCGTAGTTTGATTTTGGAAAATTTAAATGGCCCATTTAATTGGTTAATTTGATAAGAAACATGATATAAAGATTTTTTAATAATAATAATAGCATATATTAGCTTCATATTGTCCATACATTATATCAAGGTACCCCAAAATTTCATAGTACAAAGTATTGATATTGTACATGTGAATGACATGGGTGATGGAATCTAATTTTTGTAAGATATTTTAGATGTGCCATTATATTTTTTTAAATATTCCATACATAAAACCAAAATGAAACTAACAAAATATGGTTCATTTCACTCCCATAGTTAATGGAAATTTTCAATTATAATTATTGGTTCCAACCACAAGAGATCCTATATTGACCCATAAAATTTTATAAATAAAATTCCCTTTATGACTGAATTATATTACCTATTATGTTTTATGGTTATATATAAAATTTTATTTATTTGGTTTTATTATATACAATCAGATTTACAATCATGTCATATATTATAACCATTGATAAAATAGTTATTAAATAGTAATCATATGATAGATATAAATGTAGGGTTATGATAAATAAAATTGATATGGACAAAAGAATCAGTGGAATCAACATATAGGATCATTCCCTAATAAACAAATTTATGAAATTTTATAAGGGAGATAGAATCGTTAGGATTTTTACCTGACCAATCCCAAGCCACTATCCAAATACTAAAGAATGAGTGAAACTATTTAATGGAGATGTTCCAGCCCATTGAGATCACAACCCAAACCATGTACCCTATAACAACCCATATAAATATCACCATAATCCAATATACTCTCTGGATATTTTCTAGTGTAGTAAGGTTTTATATATGAAGACGTTAATAATATAAATATATATATTTTATTTCCAACAAAACAATGGTTAAATGTATTTCTTTTTATTGTATATTTATAAATTATCTTGACATTGATACGATAAAAAACCAATTATATTATTGTTTAATATTTGATAATATAATTTTACTATGTTAAAAATAATTTTTATAAGTGTTCAAAAAATATTAATTAAAACAAAACTGAGTATTTCTCAATAAATTTATATTAAAGTTATAAAATAAAAAATTAAAATATTTATAAAATTATTTTGATAAAATAAATCTAATTTTTTAATCTTCACATCAAAATTATCCATTTCTAATTTTTTTATAATTTTATGTGACATAAAAAAATTCAGAATAAATTAAATATTTTCTAAATAAATAATTTTCATTGTGATATCATAATGACCCCAAATAAATGCAATAAATTCTATAAATGGTATACATAAATAAATAAATGATTCCAAGTTAAAATAATTTTATTTTTAGAATATTAAAGAAATTCCATAAAGCATGTATGAATTATCCCAAACCAGTATTATATTTTATGGTTTTCAAGTCAATTCTTTATAAACATGACCCACTTCCATATCCCCAAGGTTAATATTTTAATTATTTAATCTCTTAGAGTTATAAAATAGTAAAAAAATCCTCTTTGGAAGAAACCATGAGAATAAACCATTGAAAGGTTTGTGGTTTTGATTACTTTATTATATAGAGTCCCCAACTTATCGTTGAGAAATAATAAAGAACTCCCATATCTTTTAATATATAAAACCACCCAATCTCCCCTTATTCATCATTCAAAAACCTTGGATCATGTACTTACACATCCAAAACTAATCTAGAGTCCTACTAAACTACCCCAAATCACCCAAGAATCCCCTCTTATGCTTTTGGAATTATTCTCTCAAGGTAAGAGATCCACTTATTCTCCTAGTTATTTGGGAATTTCCATTATATTATTACTCTTTATTATAATTCATATTTGTGGAATATGTTCTAAAAAATTCCCCTTACTACATATTATTTTCAAGAGATTTGACACCCCTTTCACTCTCTTTAATCCATCCCATGACTCATTATATATCCCATTTCCGTTATCAAAATTTCATTGTAATTTTCCATGAAAACAATTGAGAGGTGTATAATCATACACATTTCCACTCAAAGATATTGAAATATATATACGTATAGTTAATTTGTTGTGTAATTTCATTTAAGTAACCCAATATCATTAATCTTGGGATTAACAGTGATCCAATACGTTATGATGTTTTATGATTATTGTGGAAAATGTTTTCTTGTATATGATATGATTATGATGGGTATTCCTATATAACACTCCATTGTGTTGGGAAATGATTTCATCTATTACGATTCCATGTATGGTGAACTTGAGGTTATCCTTGCAACATGATGTTATTTTTTATAAGTGCTTAACCATGAATTCTGCTTATAATGGCATGTTTAATATTGTTTCCACATTCCCATGTTGTCTTTGGTTTCTCCTTCTATATAATGACTCATTATTCATGTTTATAATTATTACCAATTTAATTTCCCATTGAAATGCTTATTTTCTAAAATTTAATTCCTTATTCATGTTATTATTTTTTTATTCCATTACTAGGAATTATATCTAAACCCTTTCTTATGAATTTCCCTAGGTAATATATTGAATTTTTATGTATGATGGGATATTATGACCATGTTACTGAAGTTGTAAATAATATTGATACACCCCCATGTTGTAGGTTGTTATGTAATGTACCTAATTACCAAAATAAAATAGATTTATTGATCTTAGAGGTTGCATTATGTGTATTATTATGTAATAAATTTTGAATTAATGTTTAATAAAGACATGGTTTGTCACAGTTAGTATAAGAGGAAAGTACTGTTATTTTTGGGATTAGGATTAGGATACTATAACAAACAACTTACGAATAAGACTAAATATAATAAAACATGCATAATTTTAGTAATGTATAGAGTAGATGTTTTATAATAAAATAAATCCCCATCTAGATACTACAAGTTGATTAATCTCAGGCATAGATATATCTCATGATAATAATCCTAAAAATGGTGCACTGATATGGACTTGAGTGTCATGTAGTGCATGATAATGGGACTTTTAGCACACCTAGTTTGACACATTCGTTGGATTTTTTTTTTAAATTTAAAATATCAATAAGAAAAATTAAAAAGGGAATAATAATTAAAATAGTATTATATGTTAGAATATAGATCATGGATTACAAAGATTGATGCCTAGGAATTCATATGTTAAGTAAATGCATGTAATTTATTGAATATCCATGTAATGTTAATGTATTAACATTTATATACATAATAGTTAAAAATTATTAATCCTTAAATTTCACTTTATTATTGAAAATGGCCTGAAATTGGAGGAATTGTGTAAACAACAAATGTAAAGGGAAATGTGACATCTGCCCAAACCAGATGCCCAACTCGATGGGAGTGATAATTGAAAACCCTATAAGGATATTCTCTCATAATAATCACATTTTTAATAGAACCCTTAATTTGGAGGAACACCCAATTACCCATACAAAAGAACAATATTCAATTGGTACCTTCATGAGACAAGGCCTCTAACTTTGATTGGATCATCTGATCCCCTAAATATGAAAATAATGGATGAACTCCATAGAAAATAATGTATCCATCCTTCAATGTTCTGACCAAGAGAGGGTCATATTATTTGTTTATCAGAATGAGTGATATAATGATCAGTGGTTTATATTGTTCAAGAATATGAATCCCATAGAATTGATCAAAGTGATGTTGTGGATGGAATTCCAAAAAATGTTTTCAAAAATTATTTTCCTCAAGCTATCCAAATAAAAATGGAAATTGGTTTACATTACCATAAGAAAAAATATGAGGGATCCATCAGGGTGTTTATGGAAAATATTGCATGACATGCTTGATATTTCAAAAGCTTTTAATTACCCCTGAATGTAAATTTTACCACTTCTTTGGTGGGATAAAATAAGGTCGACAAATATCTCTAGAGATCTGAGGCATTGATTTCTATGAGTAAATTGTATGATGTTCCATCAAGGTATAAATAGAGATCATTGAAACTTTAGCGTCTCATAGGGATATTAATTGGAAACTTGGATTAAATTATTGTGTTTCAATAGAGAAGTTTAACGGTGGAAATAAAATTCAACATACCACTTGTAGTAAGTGTGGGAAGAAGCACCCAATAAATTTCATAAAGAGGAGAAGAAGGTTTTTAAGGTGTGGGATGTAAGATAAAATTTCTTGGGATTTCTGATGAGAGAATCCCACCAATGAAATGGAAGAGAGGAATGTTATAGTAAACCATAAAGTGATTTTACTATGATTAAATTACATGGAATAATAAAACTTCTCAAAACACTTCTCCAATACAAGGATTATTGCGAAAAATAAATTCCAACAACCTTCAAGGAAGCAAGGGACATAATATGTTGTCACAACTATTGAGGTTGATCCAGAATTTGTTTTAAAAATATGCTAGTTATTCATTAATGAATATAAAACATGAATTCAGATTTTGGTTCTATTCATTCTCTCATATCACAAAATTTTAGTAGATCTATTTAAACACCACCATAAATAATAGAAGTAAATATTTTGGTGAAACAATTGAACAATTATATAACTCCTCCAATATCAAAATTTGTGAGATAAACTTACTATATAATATTTTAATACTTCCTTTTGTGGAATTTTATGCAATTATTGATCCTGATCAGATTTTATTATGTAGAGAAAACTTGAATTACCACAAGTAATAAATCACTATCTACATCATGAATCATCATCTGATTCTATACGTGTTTAAACTGGAGGATGAATCTTATTTTTCACCAACATATCAATCATGGATATTATTTCCCTAAGAGTATGAATATATTGATCAAATGACCAAGGAAAAGGATAATAACATCCTTGAAGACATTCCCATTGTGTGATAATACACTAACAAGTTTCTCAAACAAATTTTTGATCTTCCTCCTAGAGGATAGGTTGAATTTTTAATTGAGATTATACCATGGGGGTTTCTAATACCCATTACTACATATTGAATGGATTTCATGGAATATTAGGATCTAAAAAACATCATTTTTGGATTTCATAAAGAAGAACTATAACGACCCATTCTTTACATACATGTTTATTACTTCAAGACTGAAGCTTACTTATTAAAACATATAACAAAACCATGATAGGACCGTATAGGTATAGTCTCCTTAGAAACTGGGAAACATAAATAACTGGTTCATAAATCATCTACATTTTCTCCCATTTATTTCATCATATCTAGAGTCCCTTTTGGCATATCCTACTTAATACCCATCTTCCTGACCTGGGGAAAAGAAAACATACAAAATGGTGTGCTCAAATGCTCAGTAAGGGTAAAGAAAAGAAATATCAATCATATCATATTCATAAGAACATACTATTTTTAAAATCTTAACCTGCAAAAAAGATCATTATACCATAAAATGGGATAAATAATAATAGTGAAATATAATCCCAATAATCATTACATAAAACATGAAACTTTGTGGCATACACACATAATCATATAAAGTCATTTCATATTAGTCAAGGCTCTTTTCCAAGACCATCATAGAGGAAAAAGTCCATTACTAAACCGAGTTCATTCCTTGTTCCAGTCCTATATCACTGAACCGGATTAACTTGGTGTTCTAGCAATGTTTATCTCATGAGATATAAATATTTACCCAATGCATTGGAGAGAGATATAGGTCCCACCCATCTCATAATGGAACCATTCTTATGGGTGCCACAAAATCATTAATCATACATCATAGCATAACCCATGTAATAAAAATGGGATTCATAAACATCATTCCATCATAACATAATCCATAAAAGGAATTCATAAAAATAATTCCATCACAACATAATAAAATCAATTTAATAATAGGGATTAAAACAAAACTGTATATTATCTTAGATGGAAAATAATTTTGATAAAACACTTAAACTCCATTCTTGAGGAAAATATCCTTTCTACTTCAAAAACTTTTTTCCTTTCTTAACATGTCATACAATTTTAAACTAAAAGAAGTTAATTAAAAATAAACTTGAAAACTTATAATGGAAGATTCTTGGAAATAATGTTCTCTGAAATCATAAAAATCAATTCATGTCGTATAAGTTAAAAAACATTCTTCTCGTACTTTGACTGAAAAAGTAAAAAATTATCTCGTACTGAAAACGACAAAAGATTCCTTTCATATATTTTAATAAAATTAACCAATAGGTAAAATTGGATTTAAACTATTCTAGGAAGATATAAATAATATTACATATTGAGGAAACATGGATGTGGATGATAAATATTCCCCAGTAAATTCTGAAGTATAAACAATCTCGGATAAAAATGAGATTGTGAGATCTTCCCTTACCCTAGGTTCGATTTGCTTAGTACATATCCAAACCTCCTGTATAATGATTTAAATAATTTCATTGACTTATTACCGAATCATATTCACTATTATGATATCACATATGGTCATATTCTTATCTTCTTATTAGTAATATTTCATAGCTACTTGTTATTCGGGTGTTCATTGCTTTATGTTCTTATGCATGTTTTGTCGAATAAATTCTTATTATTCATTTTAGGTTATAGATACCTCATTTACAGAATGGTATTAGTGTAAAATATATCTTATTTATTCATTCAATAAATTTATATAATCATTATTCAATGAAGATCATGTAGAATGAGTCGCATCACATCGTGGAGACGGTAGGCCGTACGTACGCACGACCGATGATATCGTTCCCATGATCGTGGTATTGTATTGAAGTGTATGTATACTATTTAAGAATCAATGTCACTTTACAATAATCATATATAGTTATTATTTACACCATTATACCCATCCAAGTAAGGTGGTGGTGGAAAACAGATTACACCACAGCGTAGAGATCGTATTCCCTATGTACGCACGCGCAATGATTTCGTTTTCCGTAGGATGGTTAGAAGGTGAAATATGGTTGTTTCATATTTATAATAACATATCAGTATATTAGTGATTATGATGTTATTACTTCATAATTAAACAACTAAATAAGAGTATGTAGAAGAAGAAATAAATTTGAAAGAATCGGTAACAGATATTACCTCTTCTTCGACACGCCTCTTTGAAACATCCTATTAGGAAACTACAAATGGTCTTTGAAGAAGACTAGGACCTCTAGTATGTTTCTAGGGAAGTTGAGAAGGAAAATGGGCAGGGTTTTTCCGAGCTTGAAGGCTCAAAATTATATGAGGAGGAGAGGGAGGAGGTGCCCTTTTATGAGGGAGGAGAGAGGAACCTTAGGAAAAACATAAAATATTATTTTATAATAAAGTCATATTCAGTTTATAATAGCTCCAAATTGATTTATTTTGAAGATAAAGTGGGTATGGGTCGAAATAATCTAAACCAATAGTTTTTATACAAGTTTAGGGTACTATTTTAACCTTATCATTTAGATTTATCTCTAAGTTAAATATTTTAACTTTTACCGTGTCTTCTTGTTTTCTTACACTATATGGTTAATAAACATACTATAACAAGCCAAAAGAAACCCAAGTGGTTAATTATTAATATATATAACTTTAACTAAGTCATTTGTCTGAACCTTATATTTTTAGGAATAGAATAACAATTAATAATATAATATTTGTTTTAAAAACCTATTTTATGTCAATTTTGACACTATTTGGTAATTGATTTTTTTTTAAAAATCATAACAGCATGATTAATTCAGAAAGAGTTAATTAAATCAGTAATAACATGTCATATTAACTTATAAAATTAGTTTAATTCATAAAAAGTCTCAAATTACATTTATTTGGGTATTTATAATATTAATTATGTTAATATTTCATAAATAAGGTAATTACTACATCATCATTATGTCATAAATAAATTAAATTATTTAATGTATAAAAATTTGAATAAAATACCATTATGTAGGAAATATTTTTATCTTTCTAATTTAATATTTATAGTCGAATTTATTATATGCATAACCCTAAATTAAAAATGATTTTATTTATTAATCGTTGAGTTTAACTATTTTAACACTTCTTTAAATAAAATAATAATAAATGTCCTAATATAATCCAAGTGGTCCTAAAGGGTAATATTTTATTACTAAGGTAATTTTTGGTCGAATTACACTTATCCAATAGAATTATGACTTGTGTTAGGGTAATAATAATACCATTTTTACCTTTAATTACACTATTTACTTTTTTCCGTGGTAAATTAAAGTAAAAAGTTACTTTTCACCAAAAATTATTTTTATCTTATTGAACCATATTTTACTCCTTTATATTAACTGTGTCTCTCATATTTTCAAAATTCCACTCACAAAAGCGGTAAAATTATGTTTTATGTACATTTTCAAAGTCTCCTAGGAGGTGGGTAAAAGACGGTGAAAAGTTCAACAAAATTTATATATTTCTAAAATTATTATAAAATGACTCCAATGAATTACATTGAACTTATATATGTATTATGTATAAATTTTGACCTAAAATAAATTTAAATAAAATAATTAATTATTTAAAAAAAGTTGGTTTTTAAATAGTAACCCAGTGTTTTCATTATTCATCAAAAATTGAAAGTTTTTAGAAAAATACCAAAATTTCACCCTAGGATAATTTCGATATTCAAAATCCAAAAATGAAGTCCATTTTGAAAGATAAAATTTATAAAATTTTAAAAAGTGGATATTACTATTAATAACGGCTAGTTTATATAATATTTTAATAACATATCATTGTTTAGTGAAACTCGATATTGCGTACAATACACACTATTGAGGAAGGTTGATCTTACGTATAATGTAAGCCAAGCTAGTGATGTGTGTAATAAGAGATTAATTTGATGTTGCGTATAACATAAGAAATAAAAAATATAGTTCTCATAAAATATCAGTGTGTTACATTCTACCCCCCTTAAAATGAATTTCGCCCTAGAAATTCGTCACTTCGTAACAAACAGATGAGGATACCTCTCTCTCATTATATCCTAAAGCTCCCATGTAGCTTCTTCTAATTAGCGGTTCCTCCATAAAACTTTCACCAAGTGAGTGGTCTTGTTCCGTAGAAATTTTTCACTACGATCTAGAATCTCTATCTGTTGTTCTTCATAAGAAAGATCCTGCTCCAACGGTACAAATTTTGAGCATAGTACATGTGAAGGATCAGGTATGTACATTCTCAGGAGAGATACATGGAACACATCGTGAACTTGAGAGATATTTGGTGGAAGCTCCAATCGGTAAGCTACCCTCCCAACATGATCCAATATTTCAAAAGGAACGATATACCAAGGGCTCAACTTTCCCTTCTTTCCAAATCTCATTACTCTCTTCCAAGGAGATATTCGTAAGAACACTTTATCACCCACTTCAAACTCTATGTCTTTTCTTCGGTTGTTGGAATATATTTTTTGTCGACTCTGAGATGCTCTTATGTGTTGTGGAATATATCTGACCTTTTCTTCCATCTCATCAACAAGATCAGGTCCTAATAGTTTTCTTTTCCCAACTTCTTCCCATCAAGTTGGAGTCCTGCATTTCTTTCCATAGAGAGCTTCATAAGGAGCCATCTGAATACTGGAGTGAAATCTATTATTATAAGAAAATTCCACCAAAGGTAGGTGTTGATCCCAACCACCATTGAAATCTATATAGCAAGATATCAACATTTCTTATAGAGTTTGAATTGTCCTCTCAGACTGACTGTTTGTATGAGGATGATAAGCAGTGCTAAAACTCAACTCTGTATCTAGAGTATGCTGAAGATTTCACCAAAACTTTGAGGTAAACCTCAGATCCCAATCAGATATAATGGAAAGTGGTACTCCATGAAATCTTAACACTTTCTTTATATATATCCTGGCAAGCTGATCGAGAGAGAAATCTTCTCTAATAGCAATGAAGTGTGCTGACTTCGTAAGACGATCAACTATGACCCATATAGAATTATTGCCTTTGGATGTTTTTGGAAGTCCGGTGACAAAGTCCATATTGATGTTTTCCCATTTCCATTCAGGTATGGGTAATGGTTGTAAAATTCCCTTAGACATTTGTCTCTTAGCTTTAACTTACTGACAAACCAAGCATCCAGAGACATATTCAACAACATCTCTTTTCATGTCATCCCACCAAAAGTACTCTTTCAGGTACATATACATCTTCGTGCTTGCAGGATGAATAGAGAATGAAGAAATATGATCCTCATCCAGCATTTCCTTCTTTAATTCTGGGATGGTAGGAACACAAACTCGATTCCTGAACCTTATTATCCCATCACAATCAAGGTTGTATTAAGGAACATTTCTCACCTTCTTTTGTAACTCTACATCTTCTTTTTGTGCCTCTTTAATCTTCACATGTATAGATGGTTGAACATTCATTTGAGAAAGATAAGAATTTCCCCTTCCATTATAATCCCAAGATCCATCCTTTGTAAATACATAAATATTGGATCTTTTGTGATCCTCATCATGGATAAGTTAGCATGGTCTTGTCGACTTAATGCGTCTGCCACCTTGTTTTCTTTCCCAGGGTGATAATGAATTGAGTAGTCGTAATCTTTAATCAGCTCCAACCATCTTCTTTGGCGCATATTTAGCTCCTTTTGTGTGAAAATATACTTTATACTTTTATGATCAATATAAATATCATACATTTCACCATAAAGATAATTCATCCATATATTTAATGAAAATATTACCACGACTAACTCCAAATCATGAGTTGGGGTAATTTTGCTCATGGATTTTCAACTGTCGTGAGGCATAAGCTATCACCATATCATTTTCATGAGAACACACCCCAGTTCCTTCTTGGATGCATCACTGTAGATCAAAAACCTTTATCCACTACATGGATGTGTGAGCACAGGTGCACTGGATAACCTTCATTTTAACTCTTTGAAATTCTCTTCACACTCCTCCATCCACACGAACTTAACTCCTTTTCGAGTCAACCTGGTGAGTATATTAGATAACCTTGAAAAATATTTCACAAAACGTCGATAATATCCATACAGACCAAAAAATCTTCAGATATCAGTTACTGTCATTGGTCTCGACCATCTTTCAATAACTTCTATTTTTGATGGATCCACAGATATCCCCTCTTTTGAAATTATGTGACCCAAAAATGAAACTTTTTGAAGCCAAAATTCATACTTGGTAAATTTGGCATACAACCTCTCCTTTATTAGGGTCTTTAATAAAATTATCAAGTGATATTCTGTTCTTCCTTTATTTTTTAACAGACAAGAATAACGACTATAAAGACTACCACAAACTAATCAAGATAGTATCTAAAGACTCTATTCATCAGATCCATGAAGATAGTAGGGGAATTAGTAAGACCAAATGGCATCACTATAAATTCATAGTGTCCATACCTTGTATGAAAAGACTTCTTTGGTATATCTTCTTTTTTGACCCTTAATTGATGGTACCCTAAACTAAGATCAATCTTGGAAAAGTATTGAGCTCTGTGTAGTTGGTCAAATAAGTCATCGATGCACGGGATATGATATTTGTTCTTGATAGTGATCTTGTTAAGTTCTCGATAATCAATACAGAGTCTCATTGATCCATCTTTCTTCTTAACAAACAAAATAGGTGCTCCCCTAGGTGACGCACTAGGGCATATGAATCCTTTATCAAGATTCTCTTGGAGTTGCTTCTTCAATTCCTACAACTCAATTGGGGCTATTCTCTATGGTGTCTTTGAAAAAGGCATAGCACCCGGTATGAGTTCTATTGAAAACTCAACTTCAAAATTTGGTGGAAGACCTGGCAATTCCTTCGAAAAGACATCATCAAACTCTCGTACAATGGGCATATTAATAATCGCGAGTTTCTCTCCAACCATTTGAGATAAATATCCTTCATTTATTGGAATCAAGACCCATAAGATGGAAGAAATTTCCACTAGAAGGTTACTTTCATCCTTGCATCGATAAATGATAGTAGATTGATCGGAAATATTAAATGTGAGTTCCCTTCTTTGGAAATTGATATGAGCTCCATATAAAGAAAGACATTCCATTCCAGGAATCACATCAAATTCCACTATAGGAAGGATCACATGATTTGCAGGAAGCACTTTCCCACAAACTTCAATCGGAGAAGAATTGTAAACTTTTTATGTGACTGTTGTGCCATTAGGGGTTGTCACAGCTAACTCAATATCTAACTGCTGAGGTAATATAGCAATACCCTTAGAAAATTATTCAGAAATAAAAGAGTGGGTGGATCCAGAATCAAATAAAACATTTTCTACTTTAGAGTGGATGGTAAGTGTACCTTTAACCTCTTCGTTATCATACTCCATATCTCCAGTAGATATTGCATGTGACTTTCCTTTTTCTTTGGACTTAAGAGTTTGTTGACACCGATCATCATCAACAACCCTTAGATTAGGGCATTGATTAACGTAATTACCCATTTCCTTGTACTTGAAACATTGAAGTATAGGAGGTGCATTCTATGTGTCCTGTTCTTTGTGCACATCATTAGACATCTTCTTCCCATTATTTCGACATTCAACTGCCTGATGACCTTCTTTTCCACACTTAAAACATTTACTTGTCCCTTTAAAAAAAATTCCTCCATGTTTCTTTCCACACTTTGAGCATAAGGGAAAACTCATCTTCTTTTCAGTGTGGTCTTTAGATTTTCAATTGAATTCCATTTTCCTCTTCTTATCAAACCCATATGACTGATGGCATACTACAATATCCATCTCAACCTTAAGAGAACATCAAACAATTTCCTCGGAGCTATTGAAGTCCCTTATGGATAACGCCCTTAGAAAACTTGGTTTTATGCCACTAAAGAATCGATCGATCTTACTCTCAGGTTGGATAATAATTCTAGAAGCGTACCTTGCAAGTCTTGTAAAATTTGATTCGTAGGTACCAACCGATTCATCATCCTTTTGCTTTAGTTCAAGAAACTCCTTCTCTATCTTTTTTCGAAGAATACAAGGGAAGTACTTATTGAAAAATAATTTCTTGAACTCGTCCCATTCCATGTACTCAATTTCATCCCTTTGCCTCATATTCTTAATAAGATTTCACCATTGATCAGCTTCATCTTCCAAACGATATACTGCTAAGATGACTTTATCATGTTTAGAACATTGCAGGACTGAAAATATATTTTCAGTGGTACTAATCAATTTTTCAGCCACTAATGGATCATAAGACCCGCTGAATGAAGGTGGATGCTGCCTCATGAAGGATTAAACATAATTTTACTCTTTCCTTTGCTCGTTTTGAAGTCCTGCATGATTCATAGATTGAGAAAGTTGTTTGAGCATGGCTACAAGATTTTTCATTCCATCTCCCACAACGTTTGGTTGCTCAAGGGGAAAATCATTGCATTGCCCGTCGCATTAAATATTAACACGGTTCCTTCAGGTTCCAGCCATTGACTAAAACCAAGAAGCATAGTGTGAGAAACACTAATCATAATAGGAAAAACACATAATCAAGAATAAAATTTCACACTTTTGGTCTTATCATATGTTGTTCATGTCCATTTCTAAAACACTAATATTGTGTTCTATGTTTAGACATTTCCTTAGAGTTCTTACTAAGGCTTTCACATCCTAGTTTCCAAAGGTTGACTGTAACCTCCCTCTAATACCAACTATAATGACCCATACTCATACATGTTTATTACTTCATAATTGAAGCATACTTATTACAACATATAACAAAACCATGACAGGACCGTATTGGTATAGTGTCTTTAGAAACTGGGAAACATAAACAACTGGTTCATAAATCAACTACATTGTCTCCCATTTATTTCATAATATCTAGAGTCCCTTTTGGCATATCCAACTTAGTACCCTTCTTCCTGACCTGGGGAAAAGAAACCATAGAAAAGGGTGAGCGCAAATGCTCAGTAAGGGTAAACAAAAGAAATATCAATCATATCATATTCATAAGAACATAATATTTTGAAAATATTAACCTGCAAAAAAGATCATAATACCATAACATGGGATAAATCATAGTAGTGAAATTTAATCCCAATAATTATAACTTAAAACATGAAACTTTGTGGAATACACACATAATCATATAAAATAATTTCAAATTAGTCAAGTCTCTTTTCTAAGACCATCATAGCGGAAAAAGTCCATTGCTGAACCGAGTTCATTCCTCGTTCCAGTCCTGTATCACCGAACCAGATTAACTTTCCGTTCCAGCCATGTCTATATCATGAGATATAAATCTTTACCCAATGCATTGGAGGGAGATATATCTCCCACTCATCTCATAATGAAACCATTATTATGTGTGCCACAAAATCATTAATTAAACATCATAGCATAACCCATGTAATAAAAATTGGATTCATAAACATCCTACCATCATAACATAATCCATAAAAGGACTTCTTAAAAATAATTCCATCATAACATAATCAAATCAATGTAATAATAGGGATAGAAACAGAACCCTATATTATCTTAAATGGAAAATAATTTTGATAAAACACTTGAACTCCATTCTTGAGGAAAAAATCCTTTCTACTTCAAAATTTTTTTTCCTTTCTTAACATGTTATACAATTTTAAACAAAAATAAGTTAATTAAAAATAAAATTGAAAACTTATAATGGAAGCTTCATGGAAATAATGTTCTCTGAAATCATAAAAATCCATTCATGTCATATAAGTGAAAAAAACTTTCTTCTCATACTTTGTCCGAAAAAGTCAAAAAGTATCTCGTACTGAAAATGACAAAAGATTCATTTAATATCTTTTAATAAAATTCACCAATAGGTAAAATTGGATTTCAACGATTGTAGGAGGATATAAATAATATTACATATTGAGGAAACATGGATGTGGATGATAAATATGCCCTAGTAAATTCTGAAGTATAAACAATCTCGGATAAAAATAGGATTGTGAGATCTTCCCTTACCTTAGGACCGATTTGCTTTGTACGTATCCGAACCTCCTGTATAATGATTAAAATAACATCATTTAATTATTAAATAATCATATTAATTTTTATGATATCACATATGGTCATATTCTTATCTTCTTATTAGTAATATTTCATTGCTACTTGTTATTCGGGTGTTCATTGCTTTGTGTTATTATGCATATTTTGTCAAATAAATTCTTATTATTATTTTTAGGTTATAGATACTTAGTTTACATAATGGTATTAGTGAAATATATATCATATTTATTCATTCAACTAATTTATACAATCATTATTCAATGAAGATCATGTAGAACGAGTCGCATCACATCGCGGAGAAGGTATGCCGTACGTACGCACGAGCGATGATATCATTCCCATGATCGTATAATTGTATTGAAGTGTATGTATACTATTTCAAAATAAATATAACTTTAAAATAATCATATATAGTTATTATTTACACCATTATACCCATCCAAGTAAGGTGGTGGTGAAAAACAGATTACACCACCGCGAGGAGACGACATTCCGTACGTACGCATGCGCGGTGATTTCATTTTTCGTAGGATTGTTAGAAGGTGAAATATGGTTGTTTCATATTTATAATAACATATCAGTATATGAGTGATACTTATGTTATTAATTTATAATTAAAAAACTAATGAAGAGGAAGTATAATAAGAAATAAATTTGAAAGAATCGGTAACAAATATTATCTCTTCTTCAACATGCCTCTTTGCAACCTCCTCTTAGGGCACTAAAATTGGTATTTGAAGAAGCCTAGGTCCTCTAGTATTTTTATAGGTAAGTTGAGAAGGTAAATTGTCAGGTTTTGGACGAGATTGAAGGCTCAAAATGGTATGTGGAGGAGAGGGAGGAGGTGCCTGTTTATAAGGGAGGAGAGGGGAACCATAGAAAAAACTTAAAATATTATTTTATAATAATGGCATATTCAGTTTATAATAGCTCCAAATAGATTTATTTCGAAGATAAAGTGGGGATGGGTCGACATCCTCTCAACCAATAGGTTTTAGACAAGTTTAGGTTACTATTTTAACCTTATCATATAGATTTAACTCTAAGTTAAATATTTTATCTTTTACAGTGTCTTCTTGTTTTTTACACTATATGGTTAATAAACTTACGATAAATAATTCAAAAGAACCCCAAGTGGTTAATTATTAATATATATAACCTTAACTAAGTCATTTTTCCGAATCTTAGATTTTCAAGAATTGAATAACAATTAATAATAGAATAATTGTTTTAAAAAATTATTTTATGTCAATTTTGACACTATTTGGTAATTGATTTTTTTTAAAACTTATAACACCATGATTAGTTCGAAAAAAGTTAATTAAATCAATACAAACATGTCATATTATCCTATAAAATTAGTTTAATTCATAAAAAGTCTCAAATTACATTTATTTGGGTATTTATAATATTAATTATGTTAATATTTCATAAATAAGGTAATTACTACATCATCATTGTGTCATAAATAAATTTAATTATTTAATATCTAAAAATTATAAATAAAATACCATTATGTAGGAAATATTTTTATCTTTCTAATGAATATTTATAGTCGAATTTATCTTATGTATAACCCTACATTAAATGTTTTTAGTTATTAAACTTTGATTTTAACTATTTTAACACTTCTTTAAATAAAATAATAATAAATGTTCTAATCTAATCCAATTGGATCTAAAGGGTAATATTTTATTCCTAAGGTTGTTTTTGGTCGAATTAAACTTATCCAATAGAATTAGGACATGTGTTAGGGTAATAATAATATTATTTTTTACCTTTAATTACAATATTTACTTTTAACCGTGGTAAATAAAAGTAAAAAGTTACTATTCACCAAAAAATATTTTTATCTTATTGAACCACATTTTACTCCCTGATATTAACTGTATCTCTCGGATTTTCGAAATTCCACTCACAGAAGTGGTAAAATTACGTTTTATGTACATTTGCATATTCTCCTAGGAGGTGGGTAAAAGACGGTGAAAAGTTCAATAAATTATATATATATATATATAATTATTGTAAAATGACTTCAATGAATTACATTGAAATTATACAGTTATTATGTATCAATTTTGACCTAAAATAAATTTAAATAAAATAAATAAATTTTTAAATAAAAAGTCTGTTTTTAAATAGTAACCCAGTTTTTTCACTATTTATCAAAAATTGAATGTTTTAAGAAAAATACCAAAATTTTACCCTAGGATAATTTCGATATTCTGAATCCAAAAATGAAGTCCATTTTTAAAGATAAAATTTATAAAATTTCAAAAAGTGGGTATTAATATTCATAATGGCAAGTTTATTTAATATTTTAATAACATATCGTTGTTTAGTGAAACATGATATTGCGTACAACACATGCTATCGAGGAAGGTTGCTCAAGCGTATAATTCAAGACAAACTAGTGTTGTGTGTAATGAAATATTCCTTTGATGTTTTTTATAACATAAGACATAAAAAATATACTTCTCATAAAATATTAGGGTGTTACAAGAACTGTACAGAATTGAAGATTAATGAAAATAATGATTCCCGAGAGTCTATGAAATCATAGTATTTAAATTTTAAAGGAGATAAAAGAATGAATAGATATAGAACCTTTAATATTTGAAGTAATTTTTTATCTATGACGAAATAAAAATCACAATTTTTTTTCTTATTATGAAATACATTTGACATCCCCTTATTCTAATACCTGTAATGTTTTATTTTTGTGCTTATTATATAGAGAGTTGATATTGATTCTTGTTTTTAAATTGATAACTAAATAATTATATATAGAAAACTATGTTTAATGTGTAAATAAATAATATATATTCATGTGTTGAAAAAATAATTAATTACAACAGACTACCGAATCATTAACATGAATATCATAAAGTACATCTAATGAAAGTATTCACTATGAGAGGGGGAGCGAGTGAACCCATTAAGGGTGAGATAATATAATGAATATAAAACTTAATTTTGTTCCATAAATATTTTATATATTGGGTTATCTAAATGAAATTTGAATCAATTGGTAATCCCATAAAACATCTTACCCTTAACATGGTTATATCAGACATAAGTACAAAGGGGGAGAACTAGTTTATGATTAATCTTAGTGAAAGGGGGTTCTAATTATTTCTGATGAAAAATTTCTAATGTATTTTACGAGTTTGTTTTATGTTATCTGATTCATGATGAAATTGGTTGTACTCACCAAGGATGAAAATTTTGAAAATGGTATCACATTGTGAAATTTAAAATGGAAAACATTGATTACATTATGAAATTACTATTGTTTTATAAACTAGGTTATCCCATTTAAGAATAGAGTTAACAAACTATAGTCTAATTTGAGATATAATTTGTAGAATCAACCTTTTATGAATAAGTGAATCATATGATGACTTAGAAAAATAGATGGAGAAGAAGTTGTGATGAATAAAATCATTTTTTATGAATGGGAAAGGTGAATAAGAGTATGACCTCACCCATTTTTATCTTATGTATTTATTTGGTATTATAGGGATAAAAACATAAATATTTTATAGTGAAGTGATTTTGGGAAAAAATAAAAAGGGGGAGATTAAATAACCCATTGGTATTGATGATGATAAAATTTTAGTATCAAAATATCATTAGAAATAAATGTCAATATATAGGGTTGATAGAGTTCTATATGATCATTGATTATCATTCAAATTGAATATATGAAAATTGATGTGAAAAATATTAATAAGAGTGTATAGTGATGTTTTATGGAAAAATGTGATGTTTCTATGATTATTTTTTTAGATTAATTGGATGTGGTTCTAGAAAATACACCCCTTTTTAATATGTGTCAATTGTTGAATTGTTTATTATTTTGAGCACATGTGTCAATAGTTCTTTAGAGATGGAATAATATTTACCACATTTAAAATGTGTTATATGGGAAGAGGAATTGAATAATTAATTGAGAATATGTTTATGGAGTTTAATGTAACTTTAAAATAATAGGGAATGAGTATTTATAGATATTGTTAATTGACATAACAATAACGAATAATTTTTTAAGAGGCATGAGTGATTACACTAATTAATTTTATAATATATTTAGTATTCTAAAAAACTATATATGTATTTTTTAGGATAAAATTGTGGGCCGGTACTAGAACCATTTATGATTAGGGAATCCCTTGATAGGCTTAACTAAGTATATGATCAGTAGTGAATCAGGGCATGCATGAAGTAGAAATTTTCTTGTATAGATAATGCTAGGTTACACACATTAGGCTGAGGATTATTAACATCTAAGATGTGGGGTAATATGGGAGGATGTGGGTGAACACAAAAAATCATTTTTTAATTAATTTTTGACCAATGGGATGTAGTGGAATATTAATCCAACTAGCTCCCATGATTAAATATTTTATGGTATAGGTTTTTAAAAATAATCATTTTTCCCCAACTAAAAAACTTATAAAAACATGGATTGTGGTTTGAATTTCAAATTTTATTATGTCATTGAAATTAAATTGGTTTTATACTCAACCGTTTGTTAGCTTTGGTTTTCTATATATTGAGTATTTTTATGTATTGAAGGATATTATCAAGTCATGTATGATCCGATGATATCATGAAAAGATTTTCCTTTGATAGATTTTAGATTTTTTTTTTCATGTTGGTTTTTACCACACTACAACTTTAGTAGAAGTTATGACCATATATGGTCATGATAAAATTCAAGAAACTAGATTTTTTTGATAAATTATGGTAGTTACACTTAAATTATATGATGGTCCTGTTTAAAATGAAATTCCATGGATGTCATTATAATAGGTATAATTTTTTATTTGATTACACAGAAGAAATATTCCAAGATTATTAATAACATAAGGTATAATAAAATTATCATTCACTTCATATAAGATATGTTAGCGGATGGTTTCAATAAATATCCATAAGTTTTAATATTTTTCATGTTAATAAAAAATATTAATAGGGACATTTAAGAGATATATGAATTCATAGAAGAAGCTAATCACTTATGATCGTGAAGAAGAAATGTCATTCCATGATCATGTTCAACTATGAGAAAGAGAAAACCCATGAAGACATAGCTTACCTGAAGAAAATTAAGATAAGAAGATAATATATATTAATATTTTCACAAATAAAAAAAGTGTCCATGAAATAATGTTTCTAAATAATGTGGAAGGAGTATACCACAGTCTATGATTTCAAGTACATCAAGCAGCTGATTTGAAAAGTAGTTATTGATGATATATTCCTCATGAATAACTATCTCTTCTCAAGGTATCAATGAATAGAAACTATAAAATTTTCATGAATAAGAAAATATTCAATGTAGATGAAGTTATGTGAAAAGTGAATTATACTACAACTACATGAAAAGAAGAGATATAGATAGATTCATGCCATGTTATTCATGTGGGAAAATGAAGAATGATATAAGCAAATTTCAAAATGATAATTCCATGAAATGAGTTATTATTTAATAGGGATAATGTTTTTAAAAAATCTTGATGGGTTTATAATTCTAATTTTTTTTTGTGGATAAATACCAATGATTAATAATTAAAAAGAGGAATAATAGAGAACATCATATACTAAATGTTCAATGAAATGACATATATTATTGTGTTTGTATTGAGTATAATGAGACAAGGAAAAATGTGATGGTTCTTTTGAAGATTTCATTATTGAGACTCTTTCTTTAGAGTAATGAGGGTGTGTTAATGTTTGCATACTGTCAATCATGAATTTTTAAACGAATGTTTTTTATATAAGAATAATGATGATGATGTTATTATTGTTCATTATTACAATGAGACTCTTGGATATTAAATAAAACATAAGACACCAAATCATAACGAGTCTAAATAGATTGAATGGATAATGTGAATGAATTTATTTTGACCATAATTAGTAAATGAATTCATTTTTATTAGTTCAAGAAAGATTCTTGAAGAAAAAGTGACACTAACCTAAATAACTCTGTAGAATAATTGGTGGTTATAGTATAAACAACACTATAGCAGAGAATAAGATAATTCCCTCCCATCACTATTGTGTGACATGAACTACACATGTAATAAATAAATTTTATAGTTATAATAAAATTGGATTACTTGAATAAAGTTGAACACACCATGGACTAGACTCTAACATTGAGGTCTAACATTGTTGAATATATTTTATGTTGTAGTTTATTTTATTATTTTCAATACATGTTCATTTGATTATTGAGATTTTATATAGTATTCATTCCTCTAAACAATGGTAGATATTTGAGTGTAATAATTAAAAATAAAATATAACATCGATAAATAATTGGTACACTAATTAACCTAACCTCTCAATATCCATGGATGATTATCTATGGTATTTACATTATATAATATTTTATAAATTCCTATGGATATGTCATTATACCACATTATTCCATTATCTTGAAGTGTATATGTACATGGTTGAATCATTAATTTAAGACTTAATGTTATGTGTCCCAATTTCAGGATCATATAAAAACATTTATACTCATAATACAAAAACCTTAGTAGAAGTCACTAGTCAATATAATACTTTTTTCTCACTCTAAGGTAAATTATTAAACCTAAAAGATAATTCATCATTGTTTATTTCCACTTAGGATTGAGTGGAAAAAAAGTATATTCTTTTATTTTAAAAAATCTTTTCCTTCATCTGTTTAGATGAATGTATGGCTCTTAAAAAGGGAAAAGAGAAACCATTTTTATGTAGTTATTATTATATAAACTCTATACATGATTCTTAAAAATTATAAGATTCTCTAATATTGATCACAGACACAAATTAAATTTTAGAATATTTAAATAACATTCTCAGTATTCTTATACATCTATGGGTGGTAAGATATATCAATATTTCACTTTTTCCAAATGAATTTTGTTTCCCCCTCACATATTTTAATGATAATCTTAGGTTCCTAAAAGAGATATCATTTTTAAGATTACTATGAAATCCAATAATAATGTTTTTTAATCATCACAAGTAGTTAAAAAAGGAATGATTCTTGGATTTCCTATTACTTCAATAATTTTTAAATCTTTCTATCTCTACCAAATTATTATCATATTTCTGTTATATTCTCATCAATCGATCAAGTAATGTGGGTAATGGATTTAATAACAATTTCAAGTGTCAATACTCTTCCATTATTATTTGAAAAAATAATTATTGAGAAATAATATCTATAATATACCTTAAAATTATGGAATAAAATATATTTATTCTTATTTGTATCAATTGGATATACTACCCAAATCTAAATAAAAAATCTTTCAGAATAGTTTCCTTTATTAACCTGTTTTCCACTATATATCTTATGAAGCCATAAAAAATTATATTGTAATATTTAATTCACTAGTTTTATATCAAATATATAAGGATTCCATAATAAATATATATTCACTATTTTGGAATTGTTTTTCATCAACACTTCTTTTAAATTTTAAATAATATTAACAATAGAGAGAAATACACCCCTCAAAGCTTAATTAATTTAAATTTATAAATTTTATATAAATTTTATAATTTTAATTACATTAAAAAATAATTTATTGTATGAGTTTCATCATTAATAATAAATTAATATAAAACCATATCTTCTTTTATCAAATTATATAGAATCCATAAATAGACATATTTAAAATATTACACCGTCCTACATTATCTTACTTTTATACGACTTGGTGATATAAATTATATCTAACTATTATGAATTTTATATAAAATGTAAATTTTAACCATGAAGGTAATTACATTATATCATCAAATTTCAATGAATAATATCAATTTTATAAATCAATTTTTAAATAATTGTTTTCATGGGGTTTTTATTTTATGGCCAATATACCATAAATTTTCTTTCAAGAATTATTTTGTATCATATACCCAATCCATAAAATTGTGAATACACTATATATTTAACTCATGGTTCCTAATGAAATAAATCATGATAATAAATACATCTCTTATTTGCTTCCTTGAATTACTCTTTCCAATTTTTAGTCCTATAGGTCACTGAACCATTTGGAGTCAAACATTTCATTGGCTAATCTATTCTAACAAAATTTAGAAAATATCACCAACAATATCTCATAAAACCATGAAATCCTTTTGTAAGAAATATTTTATAGATGTTTAATCAAGAAATAAATGCTATTACTCTCTTAGGATAAATATAATACTCTTTGTCAAATAAAACGTGACCATAAAACCTCCCCACTTCAATCAAGAAATTTCTTTTATAGAACATAAGAAAATGATTATTATAACATTTTGATTCCTTATTAATCATAATTTTTTAGATTAAATTTATTTTGACCTGATTAAATTATAATTTCCCCAAAAATTCAACCAAAAAGGTATCAAATTATTTTTTGAAAACAAATTTCATTAGTACCACAAGAAAAACTATTATAGTAGTAACTCTGAAATCTATGGTCCAAAATATTTAATGTCCATATTAGCATTAAAATTACATTTTTATAGATATCATCATACTTTAAAAATAAATAACAATATATAACTTTTTTTTATTTTCAAAATGAACAAGATAATGTATGATTTTCAAGGATTACAAAATTTTTAGGTAAGTCAAATTGATTCTTATCTATCACAAGGTATTTATTATTATTGTGAATAAAATATAATATGGTTTCACTATATTTCTTGATATGTATAATATATGAAACTAAAGGGGGGGATAATATTCAAATGAATCCCTTTATCTAAATCTCTCATACCTGATAAATTAAATTTATTCCAGCTCTATTATTTCCACAAGATATGGGAGTTATAAATTATATTTTATATTTAGCATAAGTATAATATAAATTTATCATTACTTATCTGGGTGTAATATCAATGATATCTATTAAGAGAATGTATATATACTTATTCAATACTTATTATATTTTAACTAGTTCTTACTTCCCATTGATTAATATAAAAACTCTGCATATATATGAGATGTAAACCCATATCTTTCTCTTAATAGTCCTAACTAATGCACTTAAATATCCGAATACCAACTAAAAGTGTGGATGGAAATTTCTAGTTTCATTAATTTTCATTTATAATGAAATATTTGATACAAACATTTAACTAACTATTTAAATCCGTTTTCATAATAAAGTCAGAACATTCCATCCAAACTACATTGATGTTTCATAATATTTATATATTTTTTATTATCATAAAACTATATGTTACCCTAAATCATCATGATTCAATGTAAAATATATAAATATTATTTTTAATAAATTTGGATTGAATTTTAATTATAATAATCAATAATCAATTATTCATGAAAATATGATATATTTGACTATCTATATAATTTTTTAATAATAATGGAATAAATCAGAATTGTACCCCACATAATAGATGAAAAAATATCATCCAATTTCACCTCTACTTAACTCTTATATTAAAAGTTATCACTGTGAAAATTTTAATCATTAAGAAACCTTCATTTGGTGGTTATTTAAACATACCATGAGTTTATGTCATAGTTAACTCTGGTCCGTCACCATCTGTAATTCGAACTAATACATTATTGATTTTATATTGTTATTAATTTATGGGTGATATAGGAAAATCATATTTAGGTCATCCCCCATTTGAAATAAAAATAAATCATGATAATTTTTTAGAGACATTGATTTGGGGAGATCAATAATTTCATATAAGAAACACACTAGCGAGAAGTTTTCCACCGAATCATTATAAAAATCAATAACTGATTTTTTTATATTCTTTATTCATTAACTTTTCCATAAATTGTTTTTTTAATCCCCTTATTATTGATGAATAATGATACCATTAAAAGAGTTTATATCTCTTCATTTATGAAACATTACATGATAACCACCTATAATTAATTTCGAACCATATGTGTATTCAGTTATATCCATATCAGAAATCATTAGGTCTTATATTTATCATAAATAATCAAATTTCCTGTGTTCTATAAAATATTAGAAAACCTCAATATGTAATTCCTCACATTCATAATCCATTACTTCATTATAAGAAACTGATATATTGAGGCCATTTACCTTATACATTCATTGTTAACCTTCCCACTATGCTCATTCATTGGGCACATGGTCTTCACTATCACACGATCTATATGAGTAATATCTATAGATCCTTATCATCTCCCTATAGGAACCCTTCTAGGAGACAATATATTATATTATGTAAATGTGATGATCATGAATATGAAATATGTGATGATAATAAACATAAATATATTTTTCAGTACAATATCTAAGTGGATGGACATACATTTAATTAAGCTAATTCCATTTCATCTTAGGAACAAAAAATTAAAACATGTTTTATACAATTCATTTTCCATGAACTTTTTAAATAAATTTAATCCACAGAGTATTTGAAAATCAATTTTAGACATAATAAAATTTTTATTCAAAATCATTAGCATATGATGAGTCTTCATTCCACTCCTATCATTATGGATGAATTATATATAATTCAAAACCATTAAATGTTAATATAGTGTGAATAAAAATATCTTATATAGAATCATAATCCCTTAATTTAACATAAACAACATTATTTTTCAAAATTACCTCCAAAAATTTGAACAATATTTATAGGTTCATTTGAAGTTTAAATGTCCTATTCTACACAAAAAGTAGACTTCGCATAATATAAACTATGCTATGATAACTTTTTAAAAAAAATAAGTCCCTAATAATTAATTATATCGACTCGTATTAGATTGAAAATTGATTATAGGAATGTTCCACATGTCACTTATGTCATAAAACAATGGAAGGGGACAAAATAAACTATTGTGTATTGATTTATAGTTAAAAATAAAAAAATGGGTAAAAATTTATGTTATATTAAGAAATAATATATTAAAAACTAATAAATTATATAATTAATTGAAATATATTTTATAAAAACCAAAAATAGATGTAATGAATTATATTGAATCAATATAAATAAAAAATGCACCTGATGCTAAGCTAATAACCCCACTCACTCTTCAACAAATTTCATTAATGTGGATTTATTCCCCCATATGAAAATATATAAGATATTTTAATTACTTATATCCAATATAATAAAGCCTATACTCCCATATAGGTGCTCTTTTTTTAGTAAGTATAATAACTACAGGATATCCCTAAATCTCTAATAAATATTCAAAAAAATGACAAATTACTAAAAATTTAATAATACTTGATAATTATAAATAAAAATAATTATATCATAAAAAATTATCTATCAAATAAAATATTAATCCAAAATATCATATTTAATGATATTTAGACTAATTTTTCAAAAATAAACATTCCATGGAAAATTCCATAATATGATACACGAATGTTATACATTCAAAATACAATATTTTTTTTTGGATTTTTTAACAATGAATTATTTTCTAAAAAATATAAAATTCACCTTCCCCAATTAATCACTATATATTTTTTCCCCTTTATAAGTACCTCATACTAGTAAATCAATGGGAATATAAAATTGAAATTAAATAAAATCTAGATAGATATATTTTGAGTAAAATAATTCATCACTTTTCTAAATTTACTATAAAACCATTATTAATCAATGATAAGAATTGTGTTATTTCCCATTATTCTCTATAACCCATTATCCCTATTATTTCCCGTCTATACAGTGGTGAAAACATAATATTTTTACAATTAGGTTTCATTAAAAAAATTTCCAACCACAAAATCATTCAATATAATTATATAAAATAAACATCATTAAAAATATTTACCAATGAAATCCCTTCACTGGTTATATCTAAATTACATTTATCATAAATTATGTTGTAAAAAAGATATTTTAAAATAATACCCAAAATATAAAATTCATTTAATTATCATAACATACTATCATATATAAATGACCTATCCATCACATTATATCTATAAATGCAAACCACCTAGATGAAATTTCATGTTTTATCTATAACTTCAAAAAATAATTTTCTCATTTAGGTTATACCCTGATACTAAACACAAGAACTATTTATAAATCTAAACTCATATGAGTAACACATTTTTGGAAATTAACTATGATTAATTCCATTTTAGTATAGACCTGTACAACATAGTAGGAAATTATATCTGAACTCTAATTAGTTAACCAACCATTTACCATACAATCATAAAACAATGTGTTCATATCGTTGAAGAAGTATTAAAACACCAGAGTAAAATAGAAAATATTCTAGTTAGTAGCATGGTAATATTATCCCTTAGGGTATAACATTGAGTAATATGGTTTAATCCATCCATCACAACCATTTTGAAGAACTTAAAAAAGTGACAGTTTAATGATATATATGTTCCTCTTTAAATTTTAAAAATAAAACAGTAATATATATAAAAACCCATTCTATATTACATAATTTTTAGACTAACTATATACAATTCAAATACCACCCATAAAACTAGATTCTCAAAATTCACTGATGTATCATGCTCATGAGAGTTTTATTAAAATAATGTTAACGTATATACATATATCCCTACCATTTACAAAAATCTCTATCATTCCCATAATTTATTTTACAAGGAGTATTCATTTAATTATTTGATTAACTCATCAATACACATAATCTCAAGGTTAAAATAAATAATTAACACATACCATTCTATTAAAAAAATCATTAATAATTTTATTTAAAAATCCAAATCAATTAATAGGCTAAAAGTAAAATACTATAATTACATGTACTAAAATACATGTTTATTACATTTTTCCGCACCATAGGAAATTTTATCCCAAAATAGTGAGTAGGTAGACTAATAGAAATCCCTTACTATTCTACTTATATATCACATTCTCATTTACCTAGTGACCTCATTAATTGACCCAGGATGTATTTGAATCTCATAATCATAAATAATATTTTTTATAATAATATTTAATCTTATATATAACCATTAGAGACACTTATAAATAAAATATTGGGTTAGTTCAATAAAAATTGATTCTTAATTCAAAACATGAAGATAAAATGAAAAATACTAATATAATCATGAAATATTGAAGTTGTTTGAAATCATTATATCATTCTTATGAAATTTTAAGAAAAATTCCACTATAAGAATTTATACATTAGTCATCAATGTCCTCTATATGTTTAAAAAAACATTCCAAGATCTCTTGAATATTGTTATCCAAATGATGATAAAACATCAATAATCATGTTATACCCAACATTAGACTTAAAATGACATTTTCTCAACTAAGAAACAATAGTTTTCGAACTCTGAGATGAAACCATAGGAATCCAAATTAATGACACCCGAGTTACATTATCATCAATTAATTATTTCCTAAAAGATATATTTCAGTAGTTTTGGTCCAAATTAATAGTGACTAACATAGTCAACCATATGCATCTTGAAATATTTTCATGAGAACCATTGATTTATTAGCATTGTTTTAAAAACTCTAAATATTATATGTGATTCATGTAAGGATTCTATAAAATCAAGAACATATGTTCAAAGCATATTATCTAAATTAAAATAACTCTATATATATTCCCACTCATATGAGGGTGGTTTTATAAACCCATCTTCAATAGTGTTCCAAAATATTTGAATGATACCATCTAAAATATATACATGATTATTGGGTTCACATTTCAGATATTGGACTTCAAAATACCATGAAGTATTGTATAATTATCTTCATATAGATTTCTAAGAATGTTAACTATGGATGATTAATAATTAGAAAATGAATGTATTAATTTCATAACAAGATCAATTACCACAGAAATAATTACTATGTTTTGATTACGGTCTTGTTAAAATAATTAATAATTCTATAAATATATCCTCATAGTACCATATAGAAGTAGTTAATATATATATAAAAAAATATTGTTGTCGATACTCAACCAATTTTCATTGTACATACTATATTTTTTGAATAATTTCTACAATTACACTTTTAATTATTAACTATGATGTTTATAATGTTATTTGTATGAAAATGTTTTTGAACCCAATTCGAATCATAAAAAAAAATATAGAAATGTTTTTTTATCTCTATCAGAACATCCTTCATCCATCCAAAATATAGACCAAAATTTTGTTCAATATTTTTTTAACTAATGGTATCCTCACCAGATAAGGAACCCATCATTAACATACTTATATAATCAAGGGAAAATTATTACCTCACATCAATATTAATAATGGATATAATTTTAAAAATAATAGGAAATATAAATATTCTTATTTCATTATGCTCTAGGTGAAAATTTACCATCAACTCCATAAACTGAAACTACTTTTGAACCACCCTCACCCTTTATAGAGTAGTATAGTTAATCAACAAAGACAACACTTTATCACCATTTATTATTTAATATATGTGGTATAAATAAAATGTATGGTGATAATTTATCCACAAGGTTGATACCGGGTTATGATAACATAGTGTGGAGAAATATCTCAAAATATTTATTTTTTATACATAGTAAATCTTTGAATAAAATGGTGCGACCTCTATTTTATCCAAGTGTGATCCATCATATCAACTTAAAATATTTTGAAAACATTAATTATTTACATGAGTCATTAATTTAGATAATTTTTATGCTAGATATTTTATACCTCCTCTTATGAAATATCTGGAATCTAACCTGAATGAATCACAATTCATTGGATAAGAAATTTACATTTAATAAAAAATTAATAAAATATATAATATGCTAATATTATTTAATTAGTTGAATGATCCATGAAAATTATCATTCTAAATTATCATTATACCATTTCGAGTCAATGTTTTCATGGGATAAAAATGTCATGATATATTTCAAATTAATTACACATAATATCTATATGAACCCATGAAAATTTAAATTCCAAATATCTTCATTGTGATTTTCATAAAACAGTTTATTTCAATCTGTAAATATAAATATTTCTCCATTTTTCAAGATCTAATAAAACCAAACAATATCTATCTATGAATAATAAAGTTTTGTTTTTAGAAAATGGAATAAATCATATTTTTATATACCATATTAATGTTAATATCCAATTGTATCACATGACATATTAAAATCCCTATGTATTTTTGATTATCATCTATCAGTTATTCATCAATTATATACACGAATTTATAAAATAATCCATTAAACAATTCCATAAAAGAATCATATGAATGTTTGAGTCTTAAATGGATCACTAAAATAGTTTTTTTGTAATGTCATCAAGGATATATTTTCAATATATCAACTTCCATTGCCATTAATTATGAATACAATTATTTTAGTTTGATTTTAGAAAATTTAAATGCTCCATTTAATTTGTTAATTTGATAAAAAATGTGAGCTATTGGTTATTTAATAATTATAATAACTTACATTAGCTTAATGTTTCCAATACATCATCTCAAGGTACCCCAAAATTTCATAGTATAAAGTGTTGATGTTGTACAGGGGAAAGACATGGTTGATGGAATCTTATTTTTCCAATCTCTTTTGTATGCGTCATTATTATTTTTCAATATCCCATTCATAAACTCAAAATTAAAGTAAATATATATGGTTTATTCCTCTCCCATGGTTAATATAAGGATCTGACCATAAACATTTCATAATCTAGACATCTCTATTAGATTTCACTTATTTATGTTCCAAAATATATTATTGGTTTAGTGTTTTAGAAAGTTAGCACATAACTCATACATATCAACCCACAAGAATACAATGCCGGTACCACTTAAACAATATCCATTTCTTCCAAAACATAAATTTTTTAACACAAAACGACAACATGATTTATCTGACAAATATTCATAACCTTTAACTTGACTTCCTTATTTATCTTACACATCCTTACAACCTATGAAAAACATTTAAAAACATGGGATGAAAAAAAACCTTAGTAATGGATTTAAAAAGATGGAAATAAACCAATAGTCTATGAATACATATAATCATATGAAATCATTTTTACAGAGACATACTTCTCACCCATATATACTTACATTGTGAAAAATGGAATTTCTATAAAAAAATTAGAGAAAATATATAAAACCATATATATATCTTGGAGAATTAAGTACTTATATTGTAACCCTGAAGACTACCTTATGATTTGAAACCCTCATTACTACCTTATAATGTAACCCTCACAGCTACCTTATGGTGTGACCATAAAAGTTACAGTTGGAGTGACCATACGACCAACCTCCAAATTAAACATACCCAATATATTAAAAAGAGACATAGGTACCAACCTTAAGAATAAAAAATTCCCATTAACCAGAACATAGTTATAAAACATGGATAATTTCATAAAAATAATAACTTTGAATTTGGTAAAATTAGATGTTTTAAAGAGTATTTTATAAGAAATATTTCTAAAAATAACATATAATTGATATGAGAATAAATATAACGAAATGAATATGTGTATAAAATAAAAATAAACATAATAAAACATAATGTAAAGAAAAATTCATTACAAAAATGATCATAAAACCACACAATTTATGAAGAATAAGGTTAACCCAAATAATGTAAATTGTGTTAAGAATTCCATTACCTCGAGATTATCGTACTTAAACTTGTTTAAACCTCATTTATAATGGTTAAAAGAGTATTATTAATAATTCATTCAAACATATTCATGTTTATAACACCTTATATAAAAATTTTATAACATAATTAAACCCATTTGTTAATAATATTTTGTTTTTTACATTGTTTTAGGTGTGTTTTTTATATGGTTTCTAGGGTTGGTTCGCAACTAATTTTCTTTTTGAATGGAAGTGAAACACCAGAAGTGTAATAAAATGGTGTTAATATGGTTATAGAATATTAAAAGATACCATAAATAAATTTGGTTATATTGTAAGAGTATGAATCATTAGGTAAATCGTTGTCGATATTCATTTAGATCATTTTTGCAGTTCTTTGATAATCACATACTTGATTCTTCATATACATTTAATATTACATATATAAGTTAATTCATGAAAATTAGAGAGGTAATATAATATATTTTAAAATATATTTCATCGATTAAAATGGTTTTGATACCATATTTTAAGAAAGTAAATTAAATTGAAGACACATTGTCCCCGATGTCCGTAAATCAAAAAATCACAGATGATGTTTTTATTTTTATAATGAGAGGAAGATGAGAGGAAGAATGATGATGAATTTTTATATAAAAATGATAAATTTAAAGAATATATATAATACTAGATATTTAATTCCTATTGGATAAGTGAAGGAAAAGGGAGTATAAGTTAAGAAAATAATTGAAAATAAAACACAAGAAAATGAAAGAGGATCTTTACCTCTTGATCTCTTCTCCTTGAGATCCTCCTTAAGACCGTTGGTTTTGTAATTTTGGTGACACAAGTAGGTCTAGGACATTGGGAAGATGCTTGGAAATGAAAATTTTCCGAATTTAGCAATGATAAAATCTTGAGAAGTGTGAGAGGAAGAGGGGGGGGGGGTTGAGGGTGGTATTTATAGTGAACGTGGGGAAGTTTTTAATTAATTTCAAAGGACAACTCATTAGTGGTATTTGAATACCCATGGGCTTGACCATGGTTTTGGACCATGGTTTTGGACACATGGGACACATCATATAATATTTTAATCCCCAAGGGTTCACCAGATTTATTACATCATTATGACATCATTATCATTCCATTAAACACACAAAAACGTAAAATTGTATTTTTACTATTCACTGAAAATTCAATTATCTCCGAAAAAGAAAAAAACACCCTAACCATTTTTTAACATGTAGAGTTAAAAAATGGACTCCATTTTTATAGAATAATTTTCTAAATATGATTATATTAATTTTTAAATAAAATCAAATGTTTTTTAAAAAAAAAAATTTTAAACCATAAATCATTTTATATCACTTTGAAAAATTAATCAAGATTTCATTATCTTATAACCATAAGAGAATAAAATAATAATATGATTCACTATTCATAAGGGTCATATAACTATTCATTTTAATATTCATAAGGGTATGTTACTATTCACCAAAAAAATAATTTGGTTCTATCCGACACCAAATAACTTATTAATAACTACCGTAGATGATTTTTTTTTGAAATTCAAATCACGAACAAAAAAATATGTTTTATGGATAGTTTATAACTATCTAATAAAAAAAGTTTTTTTATGTAGAGACTCATTGTTTCTTGCATTTCAATTTATTTTTAAAAAAATGTGGTGTTATATTCTCCCCTCCTTAAAATCGTGTCCTCATAATTTTATTTACTTGTTAAAAAAGTGAGGGTAACTTTCCCTCATAGAATTTTCAAATTCTCATGTCCCTTATTCAACCATGTGATTTCTCCACAAAACCTTTATATGGTGAATTACCTTATTCTAAAATACTTTTTCTTATTGATCAAAAATCTGGTCATGTTTCTCTTAAAAAGAAAGATTCTATTCAAACTGAACTGATTCTGGGCTCAAAACATGAGATGAATCTAGAACGTACTTTCTCAACATCAAAACATGAAAAACATCATGTACCTGAGATAAAATTAGAGGAAAAACTACTCTGTAGGCAACTATTCCATCTTTCTCTAAGATTTTATAAGGTCCAATGAACCATGTACTTAGCTTGCATTTTATACCAAAATACATAACACTTTTCCAAGGTGAGATTCTAAGAAAAACATGATAACCTACATTGAAAGAAAAGTATTTTCTCTTATTATCTTCATAACTTTTCTGCCTACTCTGAGTTATCCTCATTTTTTTCTGTATTATCATTACTTTCTTACCCAATTCCTCTACCAATTCTAGTACCATAAAATTCCTTTCCCTGACTTCATCCCCAAATTTTGTAGTTCAACACTTCTTCCCAAATTATCCCTCAAAGGGTTCCATCTATAGACTAGAATAAAAACTATTATTATAAGAAAACACAACTAATGAAAGATGTTGATCCCAACATCCCTGGTAGTCCATTGAAAATTTTTAATGAATATCCTCCGATTTCTGAATCAACTATTTTGACTGCCCATGTGATTCAGGATGAATTGCTGTACTAAAATTTAATTCTTTTCCAAACGATTTATGAAAGGCTTTCCAAAAGTTATAAGTGAACACTGATTCATGTTCAGATAAAATGGATAGAGGAACTCCATATAACTTGACATTATCTTTTAGGTACAGTCGTGAAATATAACCCAAATACATAGTATCTTTAATTGAATGGAAATGATAAGATTTAGTCAGTTGATCAATAATAACCCAGATTGCATTGTTACCTCAATATGTATTTGGTATTCCCACAACTATGTCCCAGAATATATTTACCCATTTCCACTCTTGAACTAGTAAAGGATAAATCATACCCTTTGGTAACTATCACTTTAATTTTACCTTTTTACATGTCATGCAATTCACGGTAAAATATAAAATATCTTTTTTTATTCCATCCCACCAGTAATACTCTTGAATTTATCTATATATATTTGTGCTGCCAGGAAGAACTAAAAATCGAGAACTATGAGCTTCAGAATAAAAATCTTTCTTTAGCTGAGAATCACAAGGAACAAAAAATCTTTTCCAAATATCAATAAACTATATTTATTATTGTTAAATTCTAGAAACATACCCACTTTAACTATTTCTAACTTTTTCTATAGCTCCATGTGTGCCTTCTATGGTTTCTTATTTCTATTTGACAAAGATGACTGCACTAAAACCTAAAAAAATATAAGAATTTCCTATACCAAAAACTTCCAAGACAAAATTCATTAAATCATTAATCAAAGGGTCTTGTTCCAAATGTAACATAGTTAATGATGCATGATGTTTTTTACTCAAGGAATCCACCAATTTTTTCCTTTTCTAGGATGGTAATTAATCATGAAATCATAGTATTTTATCAATTGAAGCCATCTTCTCTGCCTAATGTTTAATTACTTCTATGTGAATATATAAATTAGACGGTTATGGTCAGTATATATTTCACATTTGGCTCTGTATAAATTATTCCCCTAAAATTTTAAAGTGAAACCCACAACTGCTAATTCCAAATCAAGTGTGGGATAATTTAACTCATGAGTTTTAATTTGTCTTTAAGAATAAGAAATTAACCGATCATTCTACATCAAAACACAACCAATTCCTTTTAGTAAAGCATAAATATAGATGAAAACACCACATTTATGGAATGGAGGGATAGAACTAAATAATTCACCAATATTATTTTCAATTCTTGAAAATAACCACCACATTCTTTATTCTAGATGAATTTCACTCCCTTTTCAAGTTAACTTAGTCAATGAACTATATATCTGCACAATGCTTTCAAAAAAACATAGGTAATAGCCTTCCAAACAAAGAAAACTATGAATCTTAGTTATATTTTTGGATCTTTTAAATTATTAAACAACACTCATTTTAATTGGGTCAAGAGTTATTCCATATTTAGAAACATCATGACCACGGAAAAAAATTTGTTACAACAAAAATTCACACTTACTGAATTTTCCATATAGTTTCTTTTATTTTAAGGTTTAAAAAACAAACCTTAGATGTTTTTCATGATTATATTTACATCTATAATATACTATAATGTCATCAATAAACACAACACAAAACTTATCCAAGAACTCATGAAATATTCAATTCATAAGATCCATTAATACAGAATGTGAATTAATTTACCCAAACAACGTAACAACAAATTCATATCGAACATTTCTAGTATGTAATTTATTTTTTGAATTTCATCCTCTCTATCCTTCATTTGATGGTTCCCAGATCTCAAGTGAATATTGAAAAAATATTGAGATCCCTAGAGGTGATCAAACAAGTCACCAATGTGAGGAAAATGATACTTATTAATAATAGCAATGTTATTAAAATCTCTATAATCAATAAAAAGTCTCATGGAAACATATTGTTTTTAACAAACATAATAGGAACTCCCCATGGAAAAGTTATTAGATAAATTATTCCTTTATCAAGAAACTCCTGAACCTAATTTTTCAATTAAAGAAGTTTTATTTGAGCCATTTGATATAGCGGATTTGAAATTGTATTATCATCAAGAACTATGTAAATTTTTAATTAAACTTCCTGATTAGAATAACACTGTGTAACTCATTAGAAAAAAAATAAAGGTATTTATTTACCATTGGAACATCATTAATATGAATAGTTCCCTTCTTTTCAACAATATGATCAAGATAACATTCATTTAAATATTTCAACAGTTTCATAGATTCCTCATATGTTATCAATTGTTTGGGTTCATTATTATATAAAAACTAAAATTCATTCTAAAAAACTTCTTTAGATCTACTATCAACCATACTATGATAAACATAAATCCAATCCATACCCATAATGACATCAGACTCTACTAAGAGAAAAACAAAGATGTTTACAGGTAATGTATTTATATAGATAGCAATAATAATTTTATTAAATTTCATTTTATAATAAAATTTCCCCATCATATTTTAATAATAAGTTCTGGTATCATTCTTTGAGGATATATTTCCAATTTACCAAAAATTTTCTCAGAAATGAAGGAATTTGTAGACCCCATATGAAATAAGTATTTATAAAAATATGAGTAAATAAACAAAGAACCTGATACCACTTCATTGGATGACCCGACATATGCTGATGTTGTCCCAAAGGATCTCACTACACCTTTCTACTTATAGTCTTACTACTTTCAATCACATAGATCTTTATTTTGGAAGAAATTTACATAATGAATCATATCACTAAATTTGTAACTCTTTATAGTCTTCTTATCAGAATTGATCTTAAGATCATTTTCATTAAAATATCAGGCCATATTTTCAAACTTACTAACTTGAAAACCCTTCATTGTATTAGCAAGGCATTCCCCAGGGTTCTTTTTACAACACTTTTCGAAACCAGAAACTGAACTTTTATACCATCAGATTTATTTTATTGATTATTACCCATTGCTTACCATATGAAACTCTTTTATTATTTGTTCTCAAAGTACATGTGATCATAAAAAAAATCAATTTATACCCTCTCAGAACATCGTACAAGTTTCTCATAACTTTTTAATTCTCAGGAGGCCAACACCCTTTGATACCTTGGCTTAAATCTTGAGTAAAAGTGATTGATTTTTATATCAAGATCTTGAATAAGATTTGGGGCATACCTTGACAGTAGGGTTGAGTTTTTTTCATATAAGGACATTGAATATTACTACTTTTACCTCAATTCAAGTAATTAATTCTCCATTATTAGTCTAACCACATTATGAATATAGTTTTCAAGGAAAATACATTTAAATTCATTCCACTATAGGGATTAAATCTCTTCTCTATCCTTAATTTTCATAACCATCGAACACCACTGATTATATTTACATTAAAAATGATATATATAAAGAATTAAATTTATATTATCTAAAAATCTCATAACATTAAATAACATTCAATGGATTTAGTCCATCCTTCAGTCGCTACTGGGTTAGAAGATCCACTGAAAGTAGGAGGGTGTTGCCACATAAAATGTTTCTCTATCATCATGTTTCTTTGGGGAATCTCATGATATTTTCTTGAATGGATGACACAACCATTTATTCCCTACTTTTGTTGAGCTATTACTATCACAAACTTATCAGTTCCAATTCCCACTATTCCTGATTGTGGATTCAGAAAGATATCAGCTTCTTGGTTTTTCCAACTTCAGCTTCCCTATTTCTTTTGCTAAAAACCATTCTGAACAGACATATCATAGGTGAAGAAACATGGTAATATTTATATGATATAATATTTTAACATTAATATAAGGTAAATATATTTTATGTTATTATGTTAACATCATACAAACTCCCAAATTTATCTAAACCATGCTTTGATACCAACTATAAGGACCTGACCTAAAACATTGTATAATCTAGACATTTCAACTAGATTTTACTTATTTAAATTAGCAAAAATATTTTTGATTTATATTTTTATAAAGTTATAAAATAAATCATACATATAAACCCCCAAGAATATAAAGTGGGTACCACTTAAAAAATATCCATTTCTTCTAAATCATAATTTTTTACACAAAACAACAACTTGATTTCTCTGAAAAATATTCATAACATTTAACTTGTCTTCTTTCTTTAACTTACACATCCTTATAACCTGAGATTTTTTTTAAAAACATGGTATGATAAAAAAATCTCAATAAGGGATATAAAAATAAGGAAATAAATTATTATACCATGAATACCTATAATTATATGAAATAGTTTTCACAAAGACATACTTCTCACCCAAATATGCATACTTTTTTGAAACGTGTGATTTTCATAAAACATTAGAGAATATATATAAAACCATAAAGGTATCTTATATAATTAATTACTTATATTGTGACCCTCATGGCTACCTTAGGATTTTTAACCCTCATGATTACCTTACAATTTGACCCTCACAGCTACCTTATAGTGTAACAATCACAATTACACTTGGAGTAACCATATGGGTGACCTAAAATGTACACATAAAATATAAATTAGAGGAGGATATAGGTCCCAAAATTCTTCATAAAAAATTTCCAAGATCCATAACATAATCATAAAACATGGATAATTTCATAAAAACATTCACTTGGAATTTTGTAAAACTGGAAGTTTAAAAGAGGATTTTATAAGATTTTTTTAAAATAACTTATAATTTATATGGGAATAATTATAACTAAATGAAAATGTTTATAAAATATAAATAAACATAATAAAACATAATTTAAAAAAAAATTCATTACATAAATGATATTTAAACCATATAATTAATGAACTATAAGGTTAACCCAAAGAATGGAAATTGGGTTAAAAAGTCCCTTACCACCAGTTTCTCTTACTTAAACTTGTTTAAAACTCTTGTAAAATGGTTGATATAGTGTTATTAATAATTCAAGGAAAAATATTAATGTTTATAAAACCTTATATGACCATTTTATAACAACATTATACAAATTTACTAAAAATATTTTATTATTTACATTGCTTCAGGTGTATTCTTTACATGGGTTCTAGGGATGGTTGGTAAAAGATTTTCATGTTAAATGGAAGTGAAAATCCTGAAACACAATAAAATGGTGTTATTATTTTTTAATAATATTATAATATTCCATAAATAATTTTGGTTATATTTTAAGAGGATGGATCATTAAGTAAATAATTATTCATATTCAGTTAGATCATTTTGGCGGTTCTTCGATAATCACAAAATTATTTCATCATATACCATTAATATAATGCTTTTAAGTAAATTATAAAACTTATGAGAGTTCATATCACACTATTTAAAATATATTTTTTCCATTAAATGGTTTTACAATAAGATTTTTTTAAGGTAAAGGAAATAGAAGACATATCATCAATAATGTCGGTAAATCGACATATCAGAGATGATATCTTTATTTATAGAATAAAAGGAAGAGGAGAGAAATAATGATGATGAATTTCTTAATAAAAATGATAAAAATAAATCATATATATAATATTATAGATTTCATTAATCTTGGATATTGTAAGTATAATAGAGTATAAATAAAGAAAAAAATTGAAAAGAAAACACAAGCAAATGAAAGAGGATCCATACCTCTTGATCTCTACGCCTTGAGATACTCCTTAAGGCCTTTGTTTTTGGATTTTTGGTGAGACCAGAAGGTCTTGGATGTTGGGTAGATCATTGGGAAGGGTATTTTATAGAATTTATACAATTTTCAATGCTTCAAAGGTGTTAGTGGTAGGGGGTGAGGGTTTTATTTATAGTTAAAATGGGGGAGTTTTTAATTAATTTTAAAGGACACCTCATTAGTGGTATTTGTAAAACCATGGGCATACCCATGGGTTTTCCCATGATATTTTACAATAGGGAAACCTCATATAATATTTTAATCCTTAAGAGTCAAGAAGAATGAATACATCATTATTACATCATTATGTTGTCATAAAACACCCAAAATCTTAAAATTGTATTTTTTATTATTCACTGAAAATTTATCTATCTCAAAAAATTCCCAAAAAAACAACCTAACCTTTTTCTAAGTATATAATTCAAAATTGGACTCCAATTTTAGAAAATATTTCTATAAATATGATTAAATTAATTTATTAAAAAAAAATAATTTTTTCAAAAAAACCATAACTCATTTTATATCTCCTTGAATAATTAATCAAGATCTTATTATCTTATAATAATAAGAAAATAATATAATAATATGATTTAATATTCATAAGTTTTATATTACTATTCACAAGGGATTGTTACATGTCACCAATTGTTTTCCTATCAGACTCCAAATAACTCACTGTTCACATCCATAAATAACTTTTTTTTTAAATTCAAATCATAGAAGTGACAAAATTATGTTTAACAACTAGTTTATAATAATATACTTAAAAAAATATTCATTATATATATAATTAGGGTTTCATGCATTTCAATTTATTTTTGAAACCTTGGGTTGGTACATTTAATGGAAATTTTCAAATCCCGTTATTGGTTCCAACCACAAGATAACCTTTAATAACTTGAAATTTCATTAATAAAATTCCATTTTTGACATATTTAAATGACCTACTATTTTCTATGGTTATATAAAAACATTCATTTATTTTGATTTATTATATGCAATCATATTTAAAATAATTTTATGAATCATATCCATTGATAATATAGTTGTTAAATAGTAATCATATGACCAGTATAAATGCAGGGTTATGATAAATCTAACTGATTTTGACAAAAGAAGAAGTGGAATAAACCTATAGGATCATTCAATATAAAACCAATTTATCAAGGATTTTTAGGGAGATATAATCACTATGATTTTCCCTTGACCAATCACAAGACAATATTCAATAACTAAAGAATTAGTGAATCTATTTATAGGAGAAGTTTAAGATCATTGAGATCACAACCGAAAACATTTACGCCGAAACACCCCTCACCATAGGAAACATATAGTCTGACTATTTATTATTGTCATAAATTATTATGTATAAATACCCTAATAAAATTAATATGTATATTTTACTTCCAATAAAATAATGGTCATATTTACTTCTCATTGTTTTTATGTTATAAATGATTTTGATATTAATACAATAAAAAACAAAGTATATTATTGTGTAATATTCAATTTCAATAAAGTGATTACTTTTGATAAATTAAGAATTTTTCAAATAAACTATAATTTAATATGTTATAATTATTACAATAAATTTATTAATTATATTTTATAATATAATTTTACTAATTCAAAAATAATTTTTATGTGTTCAAAAATTGTTATTGTAAAAAATGAGCATTTCTTAATAAATTACTATTCATGTTCTAAAAGCTAAAATTCAAATATTTATAAAATTATTTTGTAAAATAAATATTTTTTTTAATATTCACATCAAAATTATCCAATGCTAAATTTTTCATAATTTTATGACGCATTAAATTTTTTGATAAAATTAAATATGTTCAAAATATACAGTGTGTATTGTGACATCATAATGAACCCAATGAATATTAAAAAATTCTATAAATGGAACTCAAAAGAAGGGTAATATTTTAATTACATCCAAAATTGGAGTAAAAAAATAGTAAAACACAATTTCCTTTGGAAGAAACCACGGGGAAAAACAATTGGAAGGTTTGTGGTTTTTATTACTTTATTATATAGAGTCCACAAACTATGTTTGAAAATTAATAAATAACTATTGTCTATCTTTCTATACAAACCCACCAAATATACAATTACTATTCATTAAAAAACATTGTATCACATCCTTATGAATTTTTCCCTAATGTAGAGTCCTCAAAAAATACCCCAATGCTCCTAAAAATCTCCTATGAGGATTTTGGAATCTCCCTCTCAAGTTAAGATATCCCCTCCATATCCTCTTAATTCATGCACTTCCCTTATGTAATTACTCTTTCTTCTGATTCATATTGATGTGATATGTTATTAAAAATGACCCTTATAACCGATATTATTTTCAATTGACAATATACCACTTTCAATCTCTTTAATCCTTCTGATGACTCATTATATACCACCTGTATGTCTTCAAAATTTCACTATGATTCTCCATGATAAACATTTGATAGGTGTATACTCTTACCCATTTCAACTTAATGTTATTGAAATATAAGTACATATAGTTATTCTATTTTATAATTCCATGCATGTAACCCAAAATTTTTAATCATGGGATTAATTTTGATTCAATACATTATGATGTTTTATGATCTATGTGTAAAACATTTTCTTGTACATGATATTATTATGATGGGTTCACCCATATAACACTCCAATGTGTTGGGTATTGTTTTAGTATAATGATATTCCATGTATGGAGAACTGGAGTTTATTCTGGGAACATTATGTTATTTTTTATAGGCGGTTGACGATGAATTATGCTTATTATGGAACATTTAATGTTGTTTCCACATTCCCATATTGTCTTTAGTTTCTCCTTCTATATTATCACACATTATTCATGTTTACAATTATCACCCATTTTATGTCCCATTTAAATGAATATTCTCTAAATTGTAATACCTTAACCATGTTATGCTTTGTTTATTCCCTTATTGGGAATAATATCACACCCTTTTATTATCAATTTCTCTAGGTTTTCTCATGAATTTTTAAGTATGATGGAATATTATGACCATGATAAGGATGTTTCCAATAATGATTATGAACCCCTATGTTTTAGGTTGTTATTTAATGTACCTAATTACCCAAAAAAATTAGACTTATTTATCTTCTAGGTTGTATTATGTCTATTCTTATGTAATAAATTTTTAAATAATGTGTAATAAAGACGTGGTTTGTCATTGTTAGTATAAGAGGAAAATGTTATTATTTTTGGGATTAGGATTATTAAATTTTATCAAGATCCTTATGGATAAAACTAAATATAATTAAAAATTCCAAAATTTCGGTAATTTTTTAATTAAGTGGTTTCCAATAACATAAATCATTGTCCGAATACTAAAACATGATGAAGATATGGCATAAAAGTACATCATGATAGTAATTTTTAAAATGGTGCATTAACATGGACTCGAGTGTCACCCGTTTCATTATAGTGGGACTTTTAGCACACATGGTTTGACACTTCAGGGAGATATAATTATTTAAATTTACAATCTCATTACAAACACTTATTAAGGGTCTAATAATTCCCCCAAGAGTTTATGTTATCAAATATATCTTGGGTAAAAAATTGAATCCAACAAATTCATAAGTTAAGGAAATACATTTAATTTATCAAAATTCCATTTAATGATAATGTATTCCTATTTATGTACTTAATAGTTTGAAATTATTAATCTGCAATTTTAAATTTATTATAGAAAATGTCCTGAAATTGGTGGAATCGAGTAAACAACCAATGTGGAGGGAAATGTGATGAATGCCCAAACCAGATGCCCAATCCGATGGGAGTAGGAATTGAAAAATCTGAGATGATACTCTCGCATTTGAATCATATTTTTAATAGAACCCTTAATTAGGAGGTACACCCAAATAAACCCAAAAAAGAAAAAGCTTCAGTTGATTCCTTTATGAGAAAAAGGCCTACAACTCTGATTAGATAATTTGACCCCCTAGCTGCGAAAGAATGGATGAAATCCATCTAAAATAATGTATCTAACCTTAAATGTTCTGACCAATATAGTTTTATACTAGTTTTTTTATCATACAGAGGGATAAAATGATAAGTTGTAGACATTTATCAAGAATATGAAGCCTAAGGAAGTGATCAAAGTGATGTTGTGGATGTAATTTTAAGAAATGATTTTAAAATAATTTTTCTCACTCTCTCTAAATATAATTTAAAGGGATTAGTTTACCATAAGAAAAAAGATGATGGATCCATTAGGGTGTAAAAAGAAAACATCACATGACATTTATAATATTATTAAAACTTTATAGTTACCCCTAAAAGTAAATTTCACCCCATCTTTGGTTAGAAAAACCCATGTCCATAAAAATCCATGGAGATCTGGGGCTTTTATTTCTATGAGTAAATTGTTTTATGTTCTTAATGGTATAAATAGAGATCATTCAATCTTAGGGGTATCATAAGGATCAAATTTAAAAAATTTGTTTTTAATTATTGCATTGTAATGAATAAATATAATGATGGTATGAAATTTCAACAAACCACTTGAAGAATGTATGGAAAGAAGCACCGTATAAATTTATTAAAGAGGAAAATAAAATTCTTTAGGTTTGGGATGGAATGGAACCTTGCTAGGAATTTTTTATAGGAGAATCCCACCAAATCTAATGGAAGTGAGGAAAGTTATAGTCAACCCTCAACCTATTTTCCAGTGATTCAATTGCAAGGAATAAGAAAACATCCCATAACAATTCACCCAGAAAAGGATTATTGGGGAAAAGAAATTATAACAACCTCAATGGAAGAAAGGGACATCATATTTCATTACAACCACTGTGTTGGATCCCAAAAATTATTTGTGACATGTATTCTAGTTATTCATTAATTAATATAAATCATGTATTCGGATCTTGGCGCAATTAATTCTTTCATACCACACAATTTTACTAACTATTTAAACACCACCATAAATAATAGAAGTATAGATTCTGGTGAAAAAATTGGAACAATTATTGAATCCAAAGTATATAAATCCTCCTCTATCAACATCTGTGGGATGAACTTCCTAGAGAACATTGTGATACTCCCTTCGGTGGGATTTGATGCAATTATGGATATGGATTGGATTTTCTTTGTATAGAGAAAACTTTAGTTACCATTAGTCGGAAATCACTATCTATATCATAAATCATCCTATGATTTTGTACATGTTCAAGGAGTAAGATAGATCTTATTTATCCAAAAAATCTCAATCTTGAATATTATTTACCTAAGATAAATAATATATTAATCAAACAAACAAGTCAAAGGATAATAATATCCTTGAAGACATTCCCATTGTGAGGGAATACCCTAATGAGTTTCTCAAATAATTTTTTGATCTTCCTCATATACGAGAGGTTGAATTTTCTATTGATCTTATACCATGGGGTTTTCCAATATCCAAGACTACATATATAATGGATTTCATGGAATAGGCAGAGATAAAAAAACTATTAATGGAGAATTGGGATATAGGTTTAATGTACAGAAGTTCTTCACCATGGGTTTCACTATTCCTATTAATTAAAAATAATGAGGGGTCAATGATCCTTTGAATTGATTATCATGAGATTACTAAGATAACGATAAATAAAAAGTACACCATGCAATAGAATTATGACTTCTTCGATCAACTATGTAGATCCCAATACTTCTCTAAGGTGGATCTTCAGATGGGGTATTATAATGTAATGCTGAAGAGTGAGGATATCATTAAGAAAACTTTTTCGTATAAGTTAAAACACTATCAGTCATATTAATTCCATTAAGACTCAGTAAATCTCCATAAATCATCAAGGAATATATGTATAGACTTTAGATATTACACCCATAAAATTTTTGGTAGTCTTTACAGAATAAATTATAATGTACTCAAAAATAAAGGGTAATCATCAGGGGAATCTGAGAACTGCTCTAAGGACCTTAAGAAAGGATCATATTTATGGGATATAAAGAAAATGTGATATCTGTTTGAAGGAATTCTCATTAATTAGGCATATTATCACAACTCATGGGATATTTTTGGACCCTAAAATGACATTATAAATTGTGGGATGGTTGAGTCTAACATTTGAAATCCAAAGTTTTATTCGGTTATCTAGGTATTATCATAGACTTATAAGTAACTTATCCTAATTGTTAAACTCTATACAAAGATAACTTGGATGTGAGTCATGTTTTCTATAATAATTAGTGTGAAGAGAGACTTAAGAAGTTAAAAAAGAGGCTTATCAATGCACCTATACTTACACTTACCTCATGTGGGAATGTTTTTCATGCCAGGAAATGATACTTTGACTAAGGGTTCAGGATGTTTCCTAATGAAAAATGAAAAATTGATAGCATATTCCTAAATGAAATTGAAAGAAAATTATTATAATTGCATAATTCGTGATATGGAGTTGGCTACAATAATCTTCACATTGAAAATAAATAATTATTATCGCTTTAGAGTGATGTGTGAAATACACATGGATAATAAGATCCTCATGTTTATATTTACATATAAAGAGATGAATATGTGATATTGAAGATGTTTAGAGATGATTAAGGACTATGAATTATAAATCTACTACCATCCTAGAAATGAAAATAATGTGTCATAAACTATGTAGAAATGATCTGATAATTTTTTAATTGATTTGAATAATCTCAGTCATAAAAATGATGGAAATGGAAATAATAAAAGAATTAAGATCATCAAACTATTAACAAATTATTTCTCAACCATCACTTTTATAGAAGATAATATATTCTCAAAGCGACGATGTCAAATTTAAGTGAAGGATGAAGCTATAAGAAAAGGGAAAACATTAGAGTTCAACATTAATGAAGAAAAATTTGTAAGTTTTGGGTCAAGACTATGTTTATCATCAAATCCATAGATAATGAAATATATGTTGGATGATTTAGATAGATCAAACTTCTCCATCTATCATGGGAGCACAACGACATTTTGAGATCTATAAGATCACTAATGATGAGACAATATGAAGATGGAGATCACATAATATACATCAATGGGTCTTGTATTTCAAAAATGGAAATCTAAAAAAATATATAATGGTATAATGGAGGCATTACCAATACCTACATAAAAATTAAAAAAAGTAACCATAGACTTCTTCATGGGTCTTAAAAACGAATCATGAGGAAAAAATACAAGATGGGTTTTGGTGGATCTCATTATAAATAATGATAAATTCATAGAAATTTTAGAATAATTATCATATGATTAACTTTAAAGGATTCACATTAGAGAAGTGGTGAGGCCACATGGAACAAAATTATCAATTGTATCTGATTAAAATCCAATATTTACCATCGTGTTCTGGAAGAGTCTCCAATATTCTAAAAGTATTAAGTTGAACTTCAACATTGATTATCACCCTAAATTTGATGTCCAATATGATTGGAATATCCAGAAACATGGGTTAATATTGAGGTAATTTCCAATTGAATTTAAAGGATGATGGGATGAACATCATCCTCTAGTAATGTTCTCATTAAATAATAGTATTCACACAAGAATCCAAATTCCCCCTAGGAAGCCCTTTATGGTAAGAGGTGAAGAACACCAATATACACGGATGATGTTGGGGAACCAAAACAAATGTTTCTTGAAAATGTTTATGATGTAACGCCCATGAACTTAAAGCCACTAAACCATTGCCTCGAGTAGGGTCACCACATGAACTCAATCCTGCCTCATCGTATGCCACATGTTACTAATTTGAAGTGAGGGTTTCATAGATCACATGGGGAGACTATACACATTATATGAGAGTGAGACACATCAAATAACATGTCAAATAAAAGAAACAACAAGAAATAAATAAGAAAAACGAATTACCACCCTTTTCCAAAATAGGGTATAAACACAACGAAATGCCAAGTTTTTCAAGTTATACTAATAGTACCAAATGTGAAGACAACCCAAAAATAAAGACAAATATACAAAACCCAAAACATGTCAAAAATACAAATCTATATCCCCATCCATCCACGACCCAATCCAAAATCAAATCCCAAACATATGTACTTTTCCCTTGTCATGGCGTGTATCTAATTAATCCACACAAGAAACCAATGGCTACCTGAGCATGGTATGAGAACATCTCAGTAGGAGACTAAAAATAGTGTTTAAAAAATATATATTCTAAATAGACAATACATGAAAAAACTAACTAAATGACAACGCAAACAAACAAAAACTCAAGTGAAATTAGTTAACAATTTTCCCTTTTACCATTTCAGATAGTAGATATGTATTATTCACTTATTCCAAGGGATAAGAATTTTCATCATTTACACAATAGAACAAACTATCAATTATTAATGGAAGATGTAGTAAATCAAGTTCTATATATCACTAGGGAAAACTATTTAATAATAAATTTCATCACCCCTACCTGGGAGCCTCAATATTGATAGTTTAATCCAATGTAACAATCAGGGGTCTAGAGACATTTTTCAAATATTTAATACATTATTTATTATGGTGGGTTTTAGAGCCTCATCCCAAACAGACCCATGGTGGGATACTCATTCCAAAGTCCCACATCACTATGCCACATGCATGTGATTATTTACCCATTTAATACATATATCATATCGGAAGACGTAAGGAACCAATATATATAACATTTATAATTTAAATTTCATGAAACATATAAATCATCATCTAGAATTTTCCCATTTACACATTTACCATTTAATTGCATAACCAATTTTAACTATTTCCCTTTTCATACCTTAACCCATTTGGTATACTCAATAATTCTTATACATTAACCCATTTGACATATTCAAAACTTTACTTACATTAACCATTTTTGACACAATTATATACAATCCCTTATGACATTATAAATTTCAAGAAAAATATTAATATTCCCTTTTCTACTCAAAAAACATATCAACATGTTTATCATGGTATCTACTTTATCACAATTCAATTCTATGAATAACATTACAATTTTCCTTTTTCAAGAATGTTATCACACCCCATGGGTGGAATTAAAATAGTTTATTCATTATGAATGCATTATACATGGATCAAGAGGGGTTCAAATAATCATTTAGACACAATATTTAATAAATAAAACTAAATTATTCAAATGAACAACAATATAGAACTACAATGACAACCACACATGCTCAAATCAACTTCATGACTATGGGATATAACTTGTAGGCCACCTACCTTGAATCCGAAGGCGAATGAATTCTAAATATTATCCACATATCTATATTCAATAACTATTTAAAGACCAAAGATAATATAAACTAGAGAATGTTGGTTTTATGGATTTAGTAGAATAAGAGTGAAACCACATGCCTGAATCCAGAAAAGTGAAGCTTTATGAGTGTTAGATTTACACAAAGATTCAATCCACAACCAACGACACTCCAAAATTCCTAGAATTGAATTAAATCACCCTTGAGAAGATTTGGAGGTTTAGTTTCACCACTATGGATAGAGGAGTCATAAATAGGATGAAAATAGAAGGAGGAACTTAAAATTTTAATAAGGAAAATTGTAAATTATCTCTTTCAAATGGGGAACATAGTTTTGATGCACTGTTCTTAAAACCATGTGGTAACCTTGAACCAACCTTTATCCAAGAGGATTATAAGTCACATGGTTACTTGGGGACCCCACCCAATTTGAAAATTAATGTGCCAACCTTGTGAAATTCCTCTATACAAGATCTCATGGTTTGGATTTCCTTTTTGGATGGTTTACAATAATAGTGCGCCAACCGTGAGACATGCATAAGATGTATTCATTTCCATTTCATTCATGTCGCAAACCCTCATAAATCCCTATATATTCCACATATACCAAGAAAAAATTATATTAACCAAAATTAAGCTATTTAAACCAAAATTTAAAGAAAAAAAATACATCCTTGAAGTTTGGGATATTACAACCTCTACACATTTTAATGGATCATCCTTAAACCGTATTAGAAAGAATCACAAAGCTTCCAAATAAAAGAGACCACGACATTGATCCCTCATATCTAACTCTATATACATTTTTTCTTACTGAACAACACTATTATTCCATAAAACTATAACTTAAGTAAAAATATTTCCATTCAAGAAATTATCACTTTGATCCACAATACAAACCAGATGTTCCTCAAAGGACACATCAACATCACGATCAATATCCTCAACATTAAACACATGAGATTTTTCATGGTTATACTATTGAAGATGTGATACTTAAAAAAAAAATCATTCATACCACTGTACTGATTTTTAAGATCCAATTAGTATTCCACCATTCCAATCCTCTCCATTATCTCAAATGGCCCCAAATACTTGAGGCACCAAGTTTCCATGTTTCCAAAATTAATTCTGACCTAACTATGGAGACACTCGAAGAAACACCTGATCACCCACCACAAGATCAAGTGGTCTATGATTCCGATACACATACAAATTTTTCCTATAATTATCCATTTACATTCGTTTCTGAATCAACAGAACTTTCGTTGAGATCTCCTGCATGAGATTTAGTTCCAAAAACATTGATTCCCATGATTACATCCTATACAATGAAGATCTACATCGTTTTCCATAGAGTTCCTCATATGATTCCATATTAATATTATCTTGGTACATATTATTGTAGGATAACTCATTCAATTATAGTTTTTTTTCCAATGATCCATGAAAACCATAGACATAAGCCTTCAAAATGTCCTCAAGTAGCATAATTGTACACTGTGATTGCTCATCCATCTATGGGTGAAGGGTTGTACTAAAAAGTAACTGGATACCAAGTTCCCTCCATAATCCCTTCCATAAGTGTGAAATGAAGCAAAAATCATCATAAAATACTATAGTCCATGGTACCTCATGAAACCACACTTCCTCTCAAACATACCACACACCCACCCGATCTATAGTGAAGGTCTCTCGAATTGGTAGAAAATGTGCAACATTGGTTAAATAATACAAAACCACCCATATGTCATCATTATTATATGGAATCCTTGTGAGACCTACCAACAAATTGTAATGGCCCAACCCCAGAAGCCTGGATCCAGTGAATTATTTTAATACACTAGCATGATTACAAAAACTCAAGTCCCAAAGTACCAATCAGTTTAGCAGTCTTGGAAAATAGATTACATACATGATCTTTACATTAGACATTCAAACATGAAATCACAAAATAAAAAATCATTTTAGAAAACCATTATTCCCCTTGATTAACTATGCATATCAATCATAATACACTTATTGGAATCTTAGGAAAACAAAACATAAGAAAGGGGTGAGCTCAGATGCTCAGTAAGGGTAAATAATTTAGCAGAAGCTATAAAATTTTAAGGCAAGATATGTAATAAAAAAATCCATTTAAAAATAAACATGAAAATATTATTGCCAAAATAAATAAAAAATTACCATATAAACATGCACATTGATAATATATTAGTCAAATAATCACATGTAATAACTATTTTCATAACGAGGGAATGCATAATATCGAACACCTTAACCATATAATCAAGGCCTCATCCCAAGACTAAAAAAAATAATTTTGTGAAGGCCTTGTGACAAGACACTAGTTTGTCTCATGAGACCTACCGATGCATCAAGGGTATATAACAGGCCCCACCCATCACTTAATAATTCCAATGCATTCCTCACATGAAAAAGGGTGAAACATAACATTAAAATTTGTACTAAAACTACCATACGAAATGTCAATACATTAACCATAAAACCTGTATGGTGTAAAAATAGAACATCGACACTCAAACATATAATAACTCATTAAATACAATATGTAAGATTTTATTATAGTAAATCAACCTCAATCAAGAATAATATCCAATAAAGAGTGTTTACAGAGTTAAAATTAATCTATACAAATCTTTGAGTTAAATACTCCTTTACATGAAATCATTTAAAAATAACCCAATTTATAAAGGAATTCATTTAAAAGATATTTTTGAATCAAAGTGTAACATAAAACTTTGAAATTTTTAAATAATCTAACACTTTAAAACAATCATGTTTACGTAAATAAATCCTTAAAATCATTTTGAAAACATGGACATTAATTAAAAATATTTAGAAAAATAAATCTTTTGAAAAATTTAAAATAATGATCTATTTAAAGAGTAACTTCCATAAAACCTTAAAAAATTCCATTTTAAATAATTTTAATGAAACATGGACATAGATGATAAATATTTCCCAGTATATACTTATAGATAAATAATCTCAGAAAATAATGAGATTGAGGAAATAACCCTTACCTTGGAATCTTCTTTAGTCAAGGGAACATTTATCATCATGTATAATGACCATATAATGTTTTTAAAATATACTCGAACCATATTCATATTTATGATATCATACGGGTTCATTTACCACTTTATACTACACATTTAATAATAATATCTATGTTAAAATAATATTTTGGGTAATAATCTCTTTCTTTATAGTATGTTTTTTAACTTGATATTCTTGATTGTATCACTTATATCATGATTAAATTTCTTCCAAAATATATAAAATTATTTATGTATCATATATATTCATAATATAAATATGTATAATAGATAGATATATGAAATGGAAAACACTGTTTATGGATACGGTAGGTCTTACGTACGCCTAAACCCTGTTTTCGTTTTCATATCATATTGAACGAAAGTAAATGAATGAATATATATATATATATATATATATTTCCAGTAGAATTATTATTTCATATATTAAATACTTATTAATAATAAATATTTTTATAATCATCGTTGAATGGTGAGCGTGGAAATGAATCTCAACGCATCGTGAAGACAGTAAGCCATACGCATGCACGAGCGAAGATATCATTCTATTGATGGTGAAATAATATGTAATTAGATGGTATATTATATATAAATAATTATTAATATGTTATATTTATTATTTATATCAATTATACTCATTATTATACCCATCCAAACAGTGAAGAACTAAATAACAAACTACACCACGACGTGGAGACGGTAGGCCGTACAAACACACGTATGGTGACATTATCATTCATAGGATGGATAGAATAATTAATATGGTTGTACCATATTTATAATAACATCACTATATTTATAAGGTACTAGATTCATTATTTTGTTATGGTAGAAACAAAGAAAGTGGATGTGGAAGAAGAAAAGAACTTTGAAAGAGGTGATGAAATTATTACATCTTCTTCAGGTTCTTACTTTTGATTTGATCCAAAGGGATCCATAGGTTGGATTTATGATAAAAGTATGGACTCTAGGTTTAATTGGGGGTATTTGGGAAGATATTTGTGCAAGAGTTTTCTGATCCAAATGGATTTGGAGGTGTGAATTTGGAGAAGTGGAAGTACCCTTTTATAAGAGAGGTGAGGGCCACATTTGGAAAAAATGAAATATTATTTTATTATAAAATCATTTTCGGTTTATAATGGATCTAAATGGATTTATTTATATTCTAAGGTGGGGATGGGTCGACATCCTTTCAACTAATAGGTTTTAGACAGGTTTAAGTCTCCATATAAATCTTATCTGTTAGATTTCACTCTTAGTTAAATAGTCTAACTTTTACAATGTCTTCTTATATTTTTATATTACATGGTTAATAAACATACTATAACATCACAAGAGAACCTTAAGTGGTTCATTAATGACATATATATAATTATATAATTAATTTTGACTAACCTTATATTTTTAGGAATATTATATCATTTAATAATATAGTATTTGTTTTAAAAACTCATTTTTTTCAATTTTGACACTATTTAGTATTTGGTTTTTTCAAAATTTAAATAACATGATTGATTTGAAAAAATACCTTAAAAAATCCTAAAATGTAATATTAACCTAGTAAATAAGTGTAATTTACCAAAAGTCTCAATTTACATTTATTTGGATATTTATAATACTAATTAGTTTAATCTTTCATTAATAAGGTAATTACTGGATCTCATTGTGTCATAAATAAATTTACCTATTTAATGTATAAAAATTATAAATAAAATACCATGATGTAGGAAATATTTTTAAATTTCTAATAAATATTTATAGATTAATTAATATTATGTATGACTTCATATTAAAAATGGTTTAGTTATTACAATTTGAATTTAACACTTTTGACTCTTCTTTAAATAAAATAATAATAAATGTCCTAATCTTATCCAAGTGGATCAAAAAGGTTCATATTTTATTCCTAAGTTTTATTTTGGTCATAATAAACTTATTATATAGAATTAGGACATGTGTTCGAGTAATTATAATATCTTTTATACCTTTAATTACCCTATTTACTTTTAGCCGTGGCAAATAAAATTTAAAAGTAACTATTCACCAAAAATTATTTTCATCCTATTGAACCAAATTTTACATACTGATTTCAACCATATATCTATGAGTTTTGAATTTCATTTCACCGAAGCAGTAAAATTTTTTTTTATGAAAATTTTCAAATGTGCCTAGAAGGTGGGTAAAAGACCTTTCAATGCTCAATAAAATTTGTCTAATATTATTATAAAACATATATAATGAATTACATTGGACTAATATATGTATTATTTATATATTTTTTTTACTTTAAGATAAATTTCTATTTAGAAATATTTATTTAAACTAAAAAGTCGGTTTTTTTCTACAACGTAGTGTTTTTCAATATTCATCAAAAATTGAATGTTTTTAGAAAAAAACCAAAAATTTACCCAAATATAATTTTGATATTCCAAATTAAAAAATGGTGTATATTTTAAAAAATTAAAAACATAGTAGTTCCAATAATTAATTTAAAATTAATTCCCGTCGTGAAAACCAGAAATTGAGTTTTTGAGGAGAAAAAAATATTAAAAGATCGATATGTGTTTATGTCAAATTTAAATGTGAAATTACTTCAAATGACAAATATTGGATTAAATGATAAAAATATAATCTAATTATACTTCAAAACCATGAAAATGTGTAATTTTTCACTATAATAATTTTTTATTAAAAAATTTGTTTTTAATTAAAATTTATTATCTTTCACTTTTCATCAAAATATGAAAGTTATCAGAAAAACACCAAAAATTTATCCATACTAAATTTTTATGCCCCAATTCTAAATAAAAAGTTTATTTTGTCAAATCGAATATATAAAAGTTTCAAATATTGGATTTAAAATGGGTTTTCCATTAAAATGTGGTAAAATTGCATTTATTGAAAAATACATATTTTATTAGAAAAATGGAATTTGTTCTTATATTTTGTCTAAGAAACACATTATATGGATGGTAAAATTATATGGAGTATATAAAATTAAAAATGTAGATAATAATATTCATAAATTCTTTTTGAATGCCTAGTTTGGTAAGTCATGGTGCGTTCGAACTCGATGTTGCATGTAGCGCAAGCTAAAGAATTATTTCAAAGAGATAATGTACTATGAAATCTTAGGGTGTTACAAAAATTCACTATTATGGCATACCATTTAAAACACAAATTGCGTAGTTTTTTTAATAAACCACGTGGATATTGATACTCAGTGTTCACCTGCTCACAGGTAAGGAATCACGCCATGAAACCTTCCACCTAATTCTTCATACACGGCCAAAAATACTTCCTATAAATATCACTATACATCTACATCAAGATTGGACGCGTCCGCAACTTTGATGCATGAAAATATTGCTACAAATATATCTGTATACTTGTCGGTACAACCAAACATACATGAACATAAACGATCCCATATCCCCCAACATCCCCACTGGTAGGTGAATCACGAACATTAAGGGTATCTCTCATATATTAACACTCTATACCCTCATGATTCCCCTCCATGATCCATCTCAAAAGTGTGAACTAAAATTCCAAGGATGAAAGGTTCATTTTACCTTTCCCATACATAACCTCATAATACATCTTAGTAAACAACACCATCATCCACCACTCTATACATGATTACAATACATCATAATTTTGTGTTTTCTAACTCATGGAATCCACTACACTGTTTCCATTTACTATTGTGTAAAGTAGCTCAATGTCAAATTATTTCATATATTCAACCCATATTTGATGATAATGATTAAAGTCACACTGAGAGAATATGTAATATAGGATTTTATGATCAGTATACATCATAAATAGTTCTCCCAATATGTAATACCCCATAATTTATTTTTGGAATGAATCACCATGGATAAATCAATATCATTTTTATGGTAATTTCAGTCACAAGACCTCAACTTTCATGACTCTTACTCCACAACCTGATCATCTTGCATCAACACCACCCCAATCTCAACACCAGACCCCTCACAAAACTAGGTATTCTTATTACCTGGAAAAGGTAAGATCAGAATCAATGTTTTTGTCAACTTCCTCTTTAATTTATGGAAGGAATTATCACATGCCCCTTACCAATCAAAAATTAAACCTTTCTTAGTCAAAAATAAAAGTTTTACTTCCAATAAGATGATTCTTTAATGAACCTTCATTAATATCTAACCAAAACTAGAAAACAACATACATCAAAAAAATTCTTGGGATTCTCCCAAGTCAAAACCATCATCACTTTCTCTAGGTATATGAACATTCCATCCTCTAAAATGATGTTCCCCAATAAATTCACTGAATAAATCCAAAAATGGAAGTTGGATAGATTGGAATATATAATATTTTCTTTTCGTCTACATAGAACACTATAAAGATGTTTGGAATGATCATCATGAGTCTTTGAGTAGACCATATGTCATCAACAAGGACAATTATAAACTGATCAAGGTAAGGATGAATGATTTGGTTCACAAGGGCCATAAAAACTATCAGCGCATTAGTAAATCTGAACGACATCACAAAACACCCATACAACCCATACATTCCCCTGAAGGATTTTCATGAAACATCATTGGGTATCACCATTAGCTAATGATACCCTAATATGAAATCAATATTAAAGATCACTAAAAACCCCATATCTAGTAAATAATGTCCTCGATTTGTGGAAGATTGAATCTGTTATTAACTGTCATCTGATTCCACTCCCTATCATCTACATATAACTATTACGATCTGATGACCTTCATGGAAAACAACACTAGAGATCCACATGGTGAATTACATGGATGAATGGACCCTTTATTTTCTAAGTCCTCTAATTGGGTTTTAAGTTCAAAGATTTATTCTAGCGCCATTCAATATGGTGGAATATGCACTAGTTCTAATCCGATAAATAACTCTATCATGGACCCAACATCCCTCTCAGGTGGAAGTATCAATATGTCCTCAGGAAAAACATCCTAAAACCAATACACCATAAGATTAAGGAAAAGCATATATACTCCCCCATTATCAATCATAAGACAAGCCACATTGGCTATGAGTTCACTTATACACTGATAAATTGGCCTTGTAAGTCCTTCTCAAACATCCCATTCACAAAAATAGACATAAATTACTCCCTCAAGAGACGTGAATGTTACACTAAAATCACAACATTAAATATTCTATTCACAAAGCACTATGATTTACCTATAAAAATCAAATAAATATCTGAAATCTCAAGAGAAAACAAGTCCCATATGAAATTATACCCACCAAATTCAAGAGCACAACCCTTAAATTGCATGATATTTTCCGACCATACCCCAAGTGGTGTCTCAATCGACCTAACCCTACTCAAATGTTCCTCTAAAATTCCCAACACAACCACAAACTAAGGAGATAGAAAATAATGTCAGTTACCTATTCCAAATAAATAACTAACAAGAGTGGAAGCTACAAGGATCATACCTCGAACAATATATAGACTTTCCTAGACACCTCAAGGTGTAGACGGAACTGTACAAAACTAACATGAAACTCTACCATGTGTTCTAGTATGAGTTTCTAGTGGTACAATACCCCACATATATTGTCTCTCTCTCCTTAGTGTACTACGTCCCCCACCTCTTATATTACATCCAGTCGAGCTTTAACTTTCTTCTTAATATGGGTTAATCAACTCCATGTATGCGCACTAAATTAATCTTGATCCTCCTTCTATTCCCAACTATTAGGGGTTCATACAAAACCTCTTCAAATTCCCCATTCTGCTACATGCTTGGCACTCAACCATTCATCGTGGACACTATCCACTCATGTTCCATGAATAATAACATTGATAATATACAATTTGGTTACTAAAATATTAAGATAGTTTCCTTGTCCAGCTATTCTTTCCACCACTCCCCGGGTTTAATCTCTCAAAGTAGTGATTCTTACCATCCTACGCCGAACCACTTGTTTACCCAACTGGAACTACTTTCCCACCACCAAACTCATCCCTCAGGATCCCTTTTAAAATAAGTGCTTGATCCACCACTTCCAAAACTCTATTTAAACATAAAATATTTATATGTGTCTTCTTATCATGTAAAAGTCCATCCTTCAAGTGTCTCTTCATAGCTACATCATCCCATACTAATGTTAGGATGAAGCATTTCAAGTCATTGAAGCAGCCACCATACTTATAAAGACCAATACTTTACATATATTGTTATTACTTAAAAATTGAAGCACACTTATTACAACATATAACAAATCCATGAAAGGACCGTATAGGTATAATGTCTTTAGAAACTGAAAGGCATAAACAACTGGTTCATAAAGCATCTACTTTGGCTCCCATTTATTTCATCATATCTAGAGTAACTTTTTGGAATATTCTACTTAATAACCTTCTTCCTGACCTGGGAAAATAAAACATACAAAAGGGTGATCTCAAATGCCCAGTAAGGGTAAACAAAAGAAAAATCAATCACATCATATACATAAGTACATAACATTTGGAAATCTTAACCTGCAAAAGAGATCATAATTTCATAACATGGGATAAATCATAGTAGTGAAATATAATCCCAATAATCATAACTTAAAAGATGAAACATTGTGGAATACACACATAATCATTGGGAATCATTTCCTATTAGTCAAGACTCATTGCCAAGACTATCTCAGTGGACAAAGTCCATTTATGAACCGAGTTCACTCCTCGTTTCAGTCCTGTTTCACTGAACCGGTTTAACCTGCCGTTCCATCCATGTCAATATCATGAGATATAAAATCTTTACCCAATGCATTGGATGGAGATATAGGTCCCACCAATCTCATAATGATACCATTATTATGTGTTCCACAAAATCATAAATCACACATCCTTGCATAACCCATGTAATAAAAATGGGAATCTTTAAAAATCGTGACATCATATAACAATTCATATAAAAGAATTCATAAAAATATTTCCATCACAACATAATCAAATCCATGTAAAAATAGGGATAAAAACAGAACCCTTTATTATCTTAGATGGAAAATAATTTTGATAAAACACTTGAACTCCATTCTTGAGGAAAATATCCTTTCTACTTCAAAAACATTTTTTCATTTCTTAACATGTCATACAATTTTAAACTAAAAGAAGTTGATTAAAAATAAACTTGAAAACTTGTAAAGGAAGATTCTTGGAAATAATGTTTTAAAAATCCATTCATGCCGTATAAGTTAAAAAAACATTCTTCTCGTACTTTTGTCGGAAATGTCAAAAAGTACCTCGTACGAAAAATGACAAAAGATTCCTTTCATATCTTTTACTAAAAACTAACCGAAGGGTAAAATTGGATATAAAATATTGTAGAATGAGGTAAATATTACATATTTAGGAAACATGGATGTGGATGATAAAATGCACCCCAGTAAATGCCAAAGTAAAAACAATCTTGGATAAAAATGAGATTGTGATATTTCCCTTACCTTAGGTCCGATATGATTTGTACATATCCAAAACTACTATATAATGATTTAAATAATGTTATTTACTTATTCCATAATCATACTCATTGTTATGATTTTACATATGGTCATATTATTAGCTTTTTATTAGTAATATTTCATTACAACTTGTTATTCGGGTGTTTATTACTTTTTGTTCTTATGCGGGTTTTGTCGAATAAATTCTCATTATTCACTTTAGGTTATAGATACCTCATTTCCAGAATTTTATTAGTGTAATATATATCATATTAATTCATTAAATTCATTTATATAATCATTATGCAATGAAGATCATGTAGAACGAGTCGCATCACATCGTGGAGACGGTATTCCGTACGTACGCACGAGCGATGATATCGTTCCCATGATCATGGAATTGTATTGGAGTGTATGTATACTATTTCAGAATCAATATAACTTTACAATAATCATATATAGTCATTATTTACACCATTATACCCATCCAAATAAGGTGGTGGTGGAAAATAGATTACACCACGGCGTGGAGACGATATTCTATACGTACGCACGTGTAGTGATTTCATTTTCCGTAGGATGGATAGATGGTGAAATAGGGTTGTTTAATACTTATAATAACATATTATTATATGAGTGATACTGATGTTATTACTTCATAATGAAAAAAATAAAGAAGAAGAAGTGGAAGAAGAAATAAAGATGAAACAATCGGTAACGGACATTACCTCTTCTTTGAAGTGCATATTTGAGACATCCTTTTAGGGCACTAAAATTGGTCTTCGAAGAATACCAGGAGCTATAGGATGTCTCTAGGGAAGTGGAGAGTAGAAATTTTCAGGGTTTGGCCGAGCATGAAGGCTCAAAGTGGTGTGAGGAAGAGAGGGAGGAGGTGCCCTTTTATAAGGGAGGAGAGGGGCACCTTTGGAATAACAAAAAATATTATTTTATTATAAAGCCAAATTCGGTTTAAAATAGCTCCAAATTGATTTATTTTGAAGCTAAGGTGGGGATGGGTCGAAATACTCTCATAAAATAGAATTTAGACAAGTTTAGGTTCCTATTTTTACCTTATCATTTTGATTTAACATTAAGTTAAATAAGTTTACTTTTACCGTGTCTTCTTGTGTTCTTACACTATAAGGTTAATAAAATTACTATAACAATCCAAACGAACCCCAAGTTGTTTATTATTAATATATATAACCTTATCTAAGTCATTTTTCCAATCCATAGATTTTTAGGAATAAAATAACAATTAATAATATAATATTTGTTTTAAAAACTATTTTATGTCAATTTTGACACTATTTAGTAATTAATTTTTGTGAAAATCATAACAGAATGAGTAGTTCGAAAAAAGTTAATTAAATAAATAATAACATGTCATATTAACCTATAAACTTAGTTTAATTTATAAAAAGCCTCATATTACATTTATTTGGGTATTTATAACATCAATTATGTAAATATTTCATTAATAAGATAATAACTGCATCATATTTGTGTCATAAATAAATTAAATTATTTAATGTCTAAAAATTACATATAAAATACCATTCTGTAGGAAATATTTTTTATCTTTCTAATGAATATTTATAGTCGAATTTATCTTATATATAACCTTATATTAAAAATTATTTACTTATTAAATTTTGATTTTAACTATTTTAACCCTTCTTTAAATAAATTAATAATAAATGTCCTAATCCAATCCAAGTGGGCCTAAATGGTAATATTTTATTCCTAAGTTTGTTTTTGGTCGAATTACACATATCCAATATAATTAGGAAATGTTTTAGGGTAATAATAATATCATTTTTACCCTTAATTACCCTATTTACTTTTAACCATGGTAAATAAAAGTAAAAAGTTACTATTCACCAAAAATTATTTTCATCTCATTGAACCACATTTTACTTACTGAAATAAACCATGTCTCTCAAATTTTTGAAATTCCACTCACAGAAGCAGTAAAATTAAGTTTTATGAAAAATTCAGTTTTTTAACAACCACTTACCGGTTTCACTATTCATCAAAAAATTAAAGTTTTCAGAAAAATACCAAAATTTCACCCTAGGATAATTTTGATATTCCGAATCCAAAAATGAAGTCCACTTTGAAAAATAAAATTTATAAAATTTTAAAATGTGGTTATTACTATTCATAACGGCTAGTTTTAATAATATTTTATTAGCGTATCATTGTTTAGTGAAACTCGGTATTGCGTACGATGCAAGCTATCGAGGAAGGTCGCGATTTCGTGTAAAGCAAGACAATCAAGTGTTGTGTGTAGAAAAAGATTCCTTTGATGATTTATATAACACAAAATTCTTGGGTGTTACATTCTACCCCCCTTAAAATGAATTTCACCCTCGAAATTCGTCACTTTGTAACAAACAGATGAGGATACCTCTCCCTCATCATATCCTCAAGCTCCCATGACGCTTCTTCTAATTGGTGGTTTCTCCATAAAACATTCACCAATCGAGTGGTCTTGTTTCATAGGACTTTTTCTCTATGATCCAGAATCTCTATCGGCTGTTCTTCATAAGAAAGATCCTGCTCCAGCGGTATAACTTCTGAGCTGAGTACATGTGAAGGATCAGGTATGTACTTTCTTAGGAGAGATACATGGAACACATCGTGAACTTGAGAGAGATTCGGTGGAAGCTCCAATCGGTAAGCTACCTTCCCAACACGATCCAGTATTTTGAATGGACCAATATATCTAGGGCTCAACTTCCCCTTCTTTCCAAATCTCATGACCCTCTTCCAGGGAGATATTCGTAAGAACACTTTATCACCCAATTCAAACTCTAGGTCTTTTCTTCGGTTTTCGGCATATATTTTCTGTCGACTCTGAGCTACTCTTATGTGATGTTGAATAGATCTGACCTTTTCTGCCATTTCATCAACGAGATCGGGTCCTAATAGCTTTCTTTCCCCAACTTCATCCCAGCAAGTTGGAGTCCTGCATTTCTTTCCATAGAGAGCTTCATAAGGATCCATCTGAATACTGGAGTGAAAGATATTATTATAATAAAATTCCACCAAAGGTAGGTGTTGATCCCAACCACCTTTGAAATCCATAGAGCAAGCTCTCAACATATCTTCTAGAGTTTGAATTGTTCTCTCAGACTGACTGTCTGTCTGAGGATGATAAGCAGTGCTGAAACTCAACTCTGTATCCAGAGAATGCTGAAGAATTCTTCAGAACTTCGAGGTAAATCTCGGATCCCGATCAGATATAATAGAAAGTGGTACTCCATGCAATCTTACCACTACCTTTACATATATCCTGGCAAGCTGATCCAGAGAGAAATCCTCTCTAATAGAAATAAAGTGTGCAGAATTTGTAAGACGATCCACTATGACCCAGATAGCATTATTGCCTTTGGATGTTTTAGGAAGTCCTGTGACAAAGTCTATAGTGATGTTTTCCCATTTCCATTTGGGTATGGGTAATGGTTGTAACATCCCATTGGACTTCTGTCTCTCAGCTTTAACTTGTTGACAAACCAAGCATCGATAGACATATTCAGCAACATCTCTTTTCATGACATCCCACTAGAAGTACTCTTTCAGGTCCCTATACAGCTTCGTGCTTCCAGGATGAATAGATAATGAAGAACTATGAGCCTCATCCAGCAGATCCTTCTTTAATTCGGGGATGGGAGGAACACAAACCCGATTCATGAACTTTATTATCCCATCACAATCAAGGTTGAATTCAGGAACATTTCTCACCTTCTTTCGTAACTCAACATCTTCTTTCTGGTCCTCTTTAATCTTCACATGTATAGATGGTTGAACATTCATTTGAGAAAAATACAATTTTTCCCCTTTCATTATAATTCCAAGATCCATACTTTGTAAATCCATAAATATTGGATCTTTTGTGATCCTCATCATGGATAACCTAGCATGTTCTTATCGACTTAATGCATCTGCCACCTTGTTTTCTTTCCCAGGGTGGTAATGAATTGAGCAGTCGTAATCCTTAATCAGCTCCAAACATCTTCTTTGGTGCATATTCATCTCCTTTTGTGTGAAAATATACTTTAAACTTTTATGATCAGTATAAATATCACACCTTTCACCATAAAGGTAATGCCTCCAAATCTTTAATGCAAAGATTACCGCAGCTAACTCCAAATCATGAGTTGGGTAATTTTTCTCATGTATTTTCAACTGTCGTGAGGCATAAGCTATCACCATATCATTTTGCATAAGAACACACCCCAATCCCTTCTTGGATGAATCACTGTAGATCACAAACCTTTCTCCACTACAAGGCAGTGTGAGCACAGGTGCACTGGATAACCTTTTTTTGAACTCCTTGAAATTCTCTTCACATTCCTCCATACAAACAAACTTAACTCCTTTCCGAGTCAACTTTGTGAGTGGATTAGATAATCATGAAAAATCTTTCACAAAACATCGATAATATCCAGAAAAACCAAGAAAACTTCGGATCTCAGTTTCTGTTGTTGGTCTCTACCATCTTTCGATAACCTCTGTTTTTGCTGGATCCACAGATATCCCTTCTTTTAAGATTATGTGACCCAAAAATGAAACTTTTTGAAGCAAAAATTCACACTTGGTAAATTTGGCATAAAGCTTCTCCTTTATCAGGGTCTTCAATATAATTCTCAAGTGATCTTCATGTTCTTCGTTGCTCTTTGAATAGAAAATAATATCGTCTATAATGACTACCACAAACTGATCAATATAGTCTCTAAAGACTCTATTCATTAGATCCATGAAGATAGAAGGGGCATTAGCAAGACCAAATGGCATCACTATAAATTCATAGTGTCCATACCTTGTACGGAAAGCCATCTTGGGTATTTCCTCCCTTTTGACACTTAATTGATGATACCCTAAATGAAGATCAATCATGGAAAAGTATTGAGCTCCGCGTAGTTGGTCAAATAGGTCATCAATGCACGGGAGAGGATATTTGTTCTTGATAGTGATCTTGTTAAGTAATCGATAATCAATGCAGAGTCTCATTGATCCATCTTTCTTCTTAAAAAACAGAACAGGTGCTCCCCAAGGTGATGCACTAGGGCGTATGAACCCCTTATCAAGATTCTCTTGGAGTTGCTTCTTCAATTCCTGCAACTCAACTGGGGCCATTCTATAAGGTGTCTTTGAAATAGGCAAAGCATCCCTTACGAGTTCTATTGAAAACTCAACTTCACGATTCGGTGGAAGACTCGGTAATTCCTCCGGAAAGACATCATCAAACTCCCATACAATGGGCATATTATTAATCATGAGTTTCTCACTAACCATTTGAGATAAATAACCTTCATTTAGTGGAATCAATACCCATAAAATGGATGAAATTTCCACCGGAAGGTTATGTTTATCCTTGCATCGATAGACGATCATAGATTGATTTGGAATATGAAATGTGACTTCCCTTCTTTGGCAATTGATATGAGCTCCATGTAGAGAAAGCCAATCCATGCCAAGAATCAAATCAAATTCCACTATAGGAAGGATCACAAGATTTGCAGGAAGCACTTTCCAACAAACTTCAATCGGAGAAGAATTATAAACTTCTAATGCGACTGTTGTGCCATTAGGGGTTGTCACAGCTAACTCAACATCTAACTGTTGAGGTAATACGGTGATATCCTTAGAAAATTCATCAGAAATAAAGGAGTGGGTGGATCCAGAATCAAATAAAACATTTTCTACTTTAGAGTGGATGGTAAGTGTACCTTTCACCACATCGTTATCGTACTCCACATCGCTGATAGAAATTTCATGTGACTTTCCTTTGTCTTTATCCTTAAGAGTTTGTTGACGTCAACCATCATCATCAACCCTTGGATTTGGGCATTGATTGGCATAATGCCCCATCTCCTTGCACTTGAAACATTGAAGTGTAGTAGGGTCATTTTGTGTATCCCTTCCTTTGTTTTCATCATTAGACATCTTCTTCCCATCATTGCGACATTCAAATTCCCGATGACCTTTCTTTCCACATTTGAAACATTTACTTGTCCCTTTAAGACAACTCCCTTCATGTTTCTTTCCACACTTTGAGCATAAGGGAAAGCTCATCTTCTTTTCAGTGTGCTCTTTAGATTTTCCTTTGAATTCCATTTTCCTCTTCTTATCAAACCCATATGACTGATGGGTTACTCCAATCTCCATCTCGACATTGAGAGCACATCGAATGATTTCTTCGTAGCTATTGAAGTCCCTTATGGCTAACGCCCTTCGAAGACTTGGTTTTAAGCCACTAAAGAATCGATCGATCTTACTCTCAGGTTGGATAGTAATACCAGAAGCGTACCTTGAAAGTCTTGTAAAATTTGCTTCATAAGTACCAACAGATTCATCATCCTTGTACTTTAGTTCAAGAAACTCTTTCTACATCTTTGTTTGGAGAATACGAGGGAAGTACTTATTGAAAAATAAGTTCTTGAACTCGTACCATTCCATGGACTCAATTTCACCCCTTTGCCTAGTATTCTTAATAATATTACACCATTGATCAGCATATCCTTCCAAACGATACACTACAAGGATGAATTTATCATGTTCATAACATTGAAGAACTGAAAATATCTTTTCATTAGTACTAATCCATTGTTCAGCAACTAATGGATCAATAGACCCGCTGAAAGAAGGTGGACGCTACCTCATGAAGGATTCAATAGAATGTTGCTCCTTCCTTTGCTTGTTTGGAAGTCCTGCATGATTCATAGCTTGAGAAAGTTGTGTGAGCATGGATACAATATTTTTTATTCCAGATCCCAAAACATTTGGTTGCTCAGGGGGACAATCATTGCATTACCCGTCACATTTCGCATTAACACGGTTCCTTCGGGTTCCAGCCATTGACTAAAACCAAGAAGAATAGTGTGAGAAACACTAATTATAATAGGAAAACCACATAATCAAGAATAAAATTTCACACTTAAAGTCTTATCCTAGGTTATTCATGGTCATTTCTAAAACACTAAGATTGTGTTCTATGCTTAGAATTATCCTTTGGGTTCTTACTAAGCCTTTCACATCCCAGTTTCCAAAGGTTGACTATACCTTTCCTCTGATACCAACTATAACAGTATGGAGTTACTTCCAATGGACTATAATTGATACCTATCAGGGCACTCCATGGGTGGCTACACCCCCTGGGTAGGACACACCACCATCCCCTGTGGCAGCCATTTCCTCATGAAGCCCTTGGGTGGAGAGCCATGCTTCATCCAACTCTCACATGTGAGTGTTCCCAAGGATCAGATACATTTCTACCTCCTTTTCCTCTGATACCAACTATAACGACCCATACTTTACATAAATTGTTATTAATTAAAAATTGAAGCACACTTATTACAACATATAACAAAACCATGAAAGGACCATATAGGTATAGTGTCTTTAGAAACTGGAAAGCATAAACAACTGGTTCATTAAGCATCTACTTTGCCTCCCATTTATTTCATCATATCTAGAGTCCCTTTTTGGAATATTCTACTTAATAACCTTCTTCCTGACCTGGGGAAATAAAACATAAAAGGGTGATCTCAAATGCTCAGTAAGGGTAAACAAAATAAATATCAATCACATCATATACATAAGCACATAACTTTTGGAAATCTTAACCCGCAAAAGAGATCATAATTTCATAACATGGGATAAATCATAGTAGTGAAATGTAATCCCAATAATCATAACTTAAAACATGAAACGTTGTGGCATACACACATAATCATTGAGAATCATTTCTTGTTAGTCAAGACTCATTGCCAAGACTATCTCAGTGGACAAAGTCCATTTCTGAACCGAGTTCACTCCTCGTTTCAGTCCTGTTTCACTGAACCGGTTTAACCTGCCGTTCCAGCCATGTCTATCTCATGAGATATAAAATCATTACCCAATGCATTAGAGGGAGATATAGGTCCCACCCATCTCATAATGATACTATTCTTATGTGTTCCACAAAATCATAAATCATACATCATTGCATAACCCATGTAATAAAAATGGGAATCTTTAAACATCGTGACATCATAAAACAATTCATATAAAAGAATTCATAAAAATATTTCCATCACAACATAATTAAATCCATGTAAAAATAGGGATAGAAACATAACCCTTTATTATCTTAGATGGAAAATAATTTTGATAAAACACTTGAACTCCATTCTTGAAGAAAATATCCTTTCTACTTCAAAAACATTTTTTCATTTCTTAACATGTCATACAATTTTAAACTAAAAAGAGTTGATTAAAAATAAACTTGAAAAATTTTAAAGGAATATTCTTTGAAATAATGTTTTAAAAATCCATTCATGCCGTATAAGTTAAAAAAAACATTCTTCTCGTACTTTTGTCGGAAAAGTCAAAATGTACCTCGTACGAAAAATGACAAAAGATTCCTTTCATATCTTTTACTAAAAACTAACCGAAGGGTAAAATTGGATATAAACTATTGTATAATGATGTAAATATTATATATTGAGGAAACATGGATGTGGATGATAAAATGCACCCCAGTAAATGCCAAAGTATAAATAATCTTGTATAAAAATGAGATTGTGATATTTCCCTTACCTTAGGTCCGATATGCTTTGTACGTATCCGAACCTCCTATATAATGATTTAAATAATGTCATTGACTTATTCCATAATCATACTCGTTGTTATGATATCACATATGGTCATATTCTTAGCATTTTATTAGTAATATTTCATTACAACTTGTTATTCGGGTGTTTATTACTTTTTGTTCTTATGCGTGTTTTGTCGAATAAATTATTATTCTTCTCTTTAGGTTATATATACCTCATTTCTAGAATTTTATTAGTGTAATATATATCATATTCATTCATTCAATTCATTTATATAATCATTATGCAATGAAGATCATGTAGAACGAGTCACATCATATCGTGGAGACGGTATTCCGTACGTACGCACGAGCGATGATATTGTTCCCATGATCATGGAATTTTATTAAAGTGTTTGTATACTATTTAATAATCAATATCACTTTAGAATAATCATATATAGTCATTATTTACACCATTATACCCATCCAAGTAAGGTGGTGGTGGAAAATAGATTACACCACGGCGTGGAGACGGTATTCCGTACGTACGCACGCGCGGTGATTTCATTTTCCGTAGGATGGATAGATGGTGAAATAGGGTTGTTTAATAATTATAATAACATATCAGTATATGAGTGATACTGATGTTATTAATTCATAATGAAACAACTAATTAAGAAGAAGTGGAAGAAGAAATAAAGATGAAAGAATCTGTAACAGACATTACCTCTTCTTTGAAGTGCTTCTTTGAGACCTCCTTTTAGGGCACTAAAATTGGTCTTTGAAGAATACCAGGACCTATAGGATGTCTCTAGGGAAGTGTAGAGGAGAAATTGGTAGGGGTTTCCCGAGATTGTAGGCTCAAAGTGGTGTGAGTAAGAGAGGGAGGAGGTGACCTTTTATAATGGAGGAGAGGGGCGCCTTTGGAATAAGAAAAAATATTATTTTATTATAAAGTCAAATACGGTTTTAAATAGCTCCAAATTGATTAATTTTGAAGATAAGGTGGGGATGGGTCGAAATCCTCTCATCCAATATAATTTAGTCAAGTTTTGGTTCCTATTTTGACATTATCATTTAGATTTAACATTAAGTTAAATAATTTTACTTTTATCGTGTCTTCTTGTGTTCTTACACTATAAGGTTAATAAACTTACTATAACAATCCAAAAGAACCCCAAGTTGTTTATTATTAATATATATAACCGTATCTAAGTCATTTGGCCGAACCTTAGATTTTTAGAAATAAAATAACTATTAATAATATAATATTTGTTTTAAAAACTATTTTAGGTCAATTTTGACACTATATAGTAATTGATTTTTTTGAAAATCATAACAGAATGATTAGTTCGAAAAAAGTTAATAAAATCAATAATAACATGTCATATTAACCTATAAAATTAGTGTAATTCATAGAAAGCCTCAAATTACATTTATTTGGGTATTTAAAACAACAATTATGTCAATATTTCATTAATAAGATAATTACTGCATCATCATTGTGTCATAAATAAATTAAATTATTTAATGTCTAAAATTTTCAAATAAACTACCATTATATTGGAAATATTTTTATCTTTCTAATGAATATTTATAGTCTAATTTATCTTATATATAACCTTATATAAAAAAATATTTACTTATTAAACTTTGATTTTAACTATTTTAACCCTTCTTTAAATAAGTTTATAATAAATATCCTAATCAAATCCAAGTGGGCCTAAATGGTCATATTTTATTCCTAAGTTTGTTTTTTGTCGAATTAAACTTATACAGTAGAATTAGGACATGTGTTAGGCTAATAATAATATCATTTTTACCCTTAATTACCCTATTTACTTTTAACCGTGGTATATAAAAGTAAAAAGTTACTGTTCAACAAAAATTATTTTCATCTCATTGAACCAAATTTTACTTACTGATATCAACCATGTCTCTCGGATTTTTTAAATTCCACTCACATAAGCGATAAAATTATGTTTTAGGAAAAATTCAGTTTTTAACTACCACTTAGTGGTTTCACTATTCATCAAAAATTGAAAGTTTTCAGAAAAATACCAAAATTTCACCCTAGGATAATTTCGATATTCCAAATCCAAAAATGAAGTCCATTTTGAAAAATAAAATTTCAAAAATTTCAAAAATTTGTTATTACTATTCATAACGGCTAGTTTTAATAATATTTTTTAGCATATCATTGTTTAGTGAAACTCAGTATTGCGTACGACCCAAGCTATCGAGGAAGGTCGCGATTTCGTGTAAAGCAAGCCAAGAAAGTGTTGTATGTAGAAAAATATTTCTTTGATGATTTAGATAACATAAAAGTCTCAGGTGTTACAATACTCCATCACCAAAACATACCTATAGGTTAACCTCGACAACTCTACAACCTTATCCTACCTTAATGTTTCCATATAGAAATAGTACCAAAACTTCTTGTGGAATATTTTCCTCAACAAAACATATTTCTATTAAGTCTGGACCAAAACATATCACTAACACATTTCCTTACCCCGATGTATGTAATCCAGAAACTTGGATGTCTTATCAAGAAGAGAATATAAGTTATTAAGAATCATCTAAATAGACTTTTTCCAAAATTCAGATACAGTGGGAGAACCCTATCCTAAAAAATCTAGAGGGTATTATATCTGACACTCACTAATTTTCTAAAAAATACTCGACATAACCCACACTAGGTCCTGTTCCATAATCTGCATAAAACGAGCATAGTTCTCCTGAAAATTCTATACTCCTCTATTACCCTAGATCACTAAGGTCCCTTGATCCACTTCTATGTCACAATTCTCAATGATATCCTATTGTCACCCAGTTGGAATACATAGTTATGGTTTCATTCATCTACAATGAAAAACACAAGTATTAGAACACATACCATAAATCATCCTCAGTTTACATAAAATAAGGCTATACACAAGCCATAAAAAACTCACTTTTCACATAGTATCTCAATGTAAATCATCACACTTATAAAACTACCCTCAACTATCCTATTCTTGGGTCATTGATAAAAAGGGGTAAAAAAACAAACATAGACACAATTCTTTCATTGGATACCTTTTTAAAACCAATTCTAAACTCACAATGTAAATCATTCCACTTAAGAAAATTTCCCATTTTAAAAACCTTTTACCACTAATAGGTTAACTCATTCAGAACACATTATTATGAAAAATATTTTAACAATTCCTTAAAATTATTTCCATTTACCAATTTTCATAAACTTTATTAGAAACATTTTATTCAAATTTTCAATAAAGTAAAATTACTTTTACCCTTTATGTCCTACACACCCATCCCATATGTGTCTATCATGATTCATGACACATATATTTGTATGTTTTTATATTGATGCATTAATGGAGAGCCTTAGGTAGTTTTATCCATGAGAAAAATAACATAAAACAGTCACATCACAAATTGAGGGAATCAACGAAAGGTAAAATAACATTCATCTTTAACATTACATAACATGACCAAAAATTCCCCCCATGGGTAGTTGGGGTTTTCCCCATATATGGGTTAGTTTCACCCAATAACCTTATCATTGAAAAGGCATGAAACATCTTAATCTACTATCCATCATTCCCATATATCAATTCATTGAAAATAGAATCTCTCATGCATATTTTCAACATCCATGACAGAGAAGACACTAAATCGGTGCCTTGAGCCATGTCACAACATGAACTAAAACACACCTACACATATGAATGTGGTCTCCAACAAGCAATGCAGGTCTAATATTTCATGTGGTGAGACTATACACTCTATACTAGAGTAAGCTATATCAGATAACATATAATGTAATATAAGATGTATAAAAATGTAAAATGAATTACCAACTATCTCCAAAATAGAGTACAAACACAACCAACTGATAAGTATTCCATGTCATTATAATAGTGAAAAATGTGAAGAAAACACAAAATAATGATAGATAATCATATCCAATTTTTTTTCTTCATTCCAGTTCTAAATCCTCATCCATGAAAAACCCAATCCTAACTCAACTCCCTTGAATGGGGCCTTTTCCCTCATCCTGTCCTACTACCATAGAATATTCTCACGTACCCAATGGTTGCCTATGAAAGATGTGAGTACAACTTAGTAGGACACAAAAAGTGGTGTCTACAAAATATCTAGTCTAAATAGATAGTGCCTGATAAAACTAAATGAATGACAAGGCAATCAAAATACTAATCTGGTTCCATTAGTTAACAATATTCATTTTAAACAATTCAAACAAATAATCCATATTCTTTAATTGTTTCACGGGATATTCCTTCACATCATTTTAAAAACAACCCAAAATATAAATTAATAAGAAAAAATGGATTAAATCAAGTTCCCTATCACACAAGGAAAATCCATTTCATATTCAATTCCATCACACATACCATGAACTATCAGTCCTGGTTGTTTCATCCAACGTAACAATTCGGGGTCTAGACCCTTAGTCCGACACCCTAAACTATTAATTATTTGTGTCGGGATTATATCTATAGGACAACCTAACCCATGGGGGATCCTCAGATAGAAATCCCACTTAACCAACCCATTTGAACATGCATGAAAAATTTAACACTTTTCCATTTTCATACCTTAGCCCATTTTTTATATTCAACAATTCTAATACATTAACTCAATTAATACATTCAACACTTTTGGTACATTAACCCATTTTCACACCATACCAAAAAAATAACTTATGAAATTATCTAATTCTAGAAAAAACATTTGATATTCCCTTTTGAACTAAAACTAATGTATAATCATGTTCATCATGGTATCTACTTTATCAAAAGTTAATTTCATGCATAACATAAAAATTTTATATGTTCAGAAATGTTGTAACACCTTATAGGTGGAACTAAACATGTATATTTAACCACAATGCAATCCCACAAGGACCATGAGGGGTGGAAATCATTATTTTGATTTATTTACAAAAATAAAATAAATAAATCAAATGCGCAATAAGATAGAACAAAAACTACAACCATACACACCCAAATAAACTAAAAAAATATATAATATAACTTGTAGAACACCTAAATTGAATTATAAGATGAATACCCACTAACCTCACTTTAGATCCGGATTCAAGACCCTTTTAATTACCATCCTATGATAAGCTAGAGATAGTGGGTTTCAGGTATTTAAAAGAAAAATAAAGAAACCACCTGCCCTAATCTAGAAAATTGAATCAAGATGAGTATCAGACATAACCATATCTTCAATCTATAATGAATAACACTCCAAAAATCCAAAAAATAAATGTTAACCCACCCATGGAGAAATTTTTGGGATTAGGATCGCCAATAGGGCCGGATGAGGAAGAAATGGGGAGAAAATTGGGGTAGTAAATTAAAATATTGGGGGGGGGTATTGAATTCTCACTTTTAAATGGGGTGCACAGTTTAGCCACACGGTTTTCTATATCATATTCCTACCATGCGCCAACCTATATCTAAGAGGGTTCCATGTCACACATTTACCTAGAGAAGCCATAATGTTTGAATAACCATATTTTAACCATTTGAATTTCCTTTATCCAAGGTCCATTGTTTGGATTTCCCTCTTTAATGGTTTACACTAACTACGTGCCAATCGTGTTACATGCACATAATAGTCTTTTTTCCATTTAATTTGTGTCACAAACCCTGAGAACACCCCCACGATTCATAAAATTTCCTGTAAATAGTACATTACCCAACTCAAGATATTTAAACTAGATTTTAAACTAGGAAATACCTATATCAATACCTGTATCTTATATAGGAGATTGCGGAACATGTCATGGCTATTCAGTAACAAATCCAGTCTAATCAGAGTAAAAAAATAGACCATGTGAAAATAATTGATGAGAAAAGGAGTTAGAGGTTTGATATTATGAATTAATACAAATATATCATTGGAATAAAGTACTATGATTTATCAACAAGGTATTTATTAGTCTAAGATAGATTTTTCCCTTAGAGATCCTTGATCACATTGGAGTGGTGTCCTGCCATATAAGAGTCCAACCTAACTTATCTAAAGTACATGAGGTGTTCCACATTTCACTCTTAAGGAATTAAATACCAAAATAATCACATTTTCTGAATCTATTGGTGGTATTATTAGAAAATTATATTTCATATGATGGATAGATGATAAAATATTATATCATATTTACAAGGTTATAAGAAAGAATAAAATGAACTAGGTCAAACTTTTATAAAGAAACCACATTTTTGGAGAATCTATGTGGGAAAAAGAATAGGTGATGAAAAATAATTGCCCTCATTTTTTTAGTTTGAAATAAAAATTGTGATTGAATTTTTTTAGAGGGGAATAATGTGAGGGAAAAAAAATTTACTAACAAAATTACCAATATGACTAATTAAATTCTATATTGTGTATTATAGTTAAATAAATCAAATTCATTCATTTTATTTTATAATAAAGTATCATATTTTTTAGACATATAATAAACATAACCATTTATAAAATAATTTTTTTAATAAATAATTAAATGATTAGTATAAATTAATTATTACGATAAAAAATTTCACTAAAGAAAAGAGAAGAAATGACCTCAACCAGAAGGATCTTGCTTGTGAAGACTGATTATTATATCTTTCAATAGAGGTAGAATCATTTTTATTTTTCAATGATCAATCCAAAGTCATGACCCAACAAATAATTCATGATAAAAATAGTTTATGGGTCACATTAAAGATCATCAAGAACAAAACTAAACCAAGTAAACTAAACCACACAATGAAAATATCACTATCACACACCTTACCCTCAAAGAATTGGATGGTGTAATAAATGTATATGTATCAAGAACCAAATTATATGAATATTTATATTTTATTTCCAATATAATAATGGTTATATTTAATTCTTATTGTTGTTACATTAAAATTGATTTTGACTTTGATAAGATAAAACAGAAATTAAATATTTAGAAAATATGAAATTTCAATTAAGACATTACATATAATTATTTAATTTATTTTATATATAAATGTAATCTATAATATGTAAATATTAAAAAATATTTATTAATAATATTTAATAATATAATATTCTGAATTTAAAAATATTTATTATAAGGGTTCAAAAACCATTATAGTCAAAAAAACTCAACATTTATCACTAAATATTGACTATTTTTTTATAATTGAATATTAACATATCTTGATTTTTTTTGAAAAAAATAAATATTATATTGTTAATCATAATATTTAAATTATCCAATAGTGAATTTTTCATCTTTTCTTTGAGATAGTTTATTTTTTCAGGTAAAAATTAAATATGGTATAAATATACATTGTATATTATGACATCATAATGACAAATAATTTATGTTATTAATTATATAAAAGGTACCCAAGACAAAATATATTTTCCCCTTTTAACTAATTTGTTTTTAATTTATTTATTAATTTTTAATTAATTTATAAATCCTCCAAAACCTATATTATATTTTAATGTTTTGAAATCCATTTTTTATGAACATGACTCACTTGCACATGACTAAGGGGAATATTTTAATTATTTCGACCCATGGAATTATAAACTAATTAAAAAATGATTCTTTTGAAGAAACAATTGAGAATAAATATTTTATGGTTTGTGTTTTTGATTTCTATATTATATGGAGTCCAAAACATATGTTTGTGAAATAATAATGAACTATCATCTATTTTTGTACATCAAAACACCTAATATCCCATTAAAAATCTCTAAAAAACCTTGTATAACAATTAAAATATTCCCTAACATATATAGAGTCGTCCCAAGTTTCCACAAGCTCAAAATTTTCTTCTACCAGGATTTAGGAATCACCCTCTAAAGGTACGGGGTCCTAACCTCACCACTTAATTCAACCACTCCCCCTTTGAAATAATTATTTATTCAAATTAGTATTTACAGGATATGATTTTACACATCCAATTTATTTAGAATACAATTTAAAATTGATTAGATACCCATTTCATCTCATTAATACCTCCCAATATTAATTATGTACCACTATTATGCTAATGAAATATCACTATGATTTTCTATGAAAAACAAATGAGAGGTTTGTACCTGTACCCATTTCCACTCAATTGTATTTACATAGTTGTAACTATAATTCATAGATTTAATACTTAAACATATATATACCAAAATACATAATATTGGTATTAAATTTTATGAAATATGTTCTTATTTTGTAGGAACTATGTTGCACACTTCTGATTGTACATGATGTGATTGTGTTGAGAGAACCCAAATAATGATCCAATGCAATGGAAGTTTTTTAGTTTCATTAGATGAATTTATGGTTCATGTGAGGTTTTAATAATAACATTATGTCATTATGTTTGGTGGTTAACCTTTAATAATGCATATAATGCATGTTTAATGTTTTTTCCACATTCTCATGTTGCCTTTACGTTCTGATTCTATATCATATGTCATTGTTCATGTTTTTGAACATCACCCCTTTTTTGTACCATTGAAATTACTATTGTATAAAATGTAATAAATTTTTCATTTTATTATTTTTTAATTTTTAATTGGGCTTTATTGATCACCCCATTCTTGTGTATGTCCCAAAGATATCCCAAGTAATTTTAAGTACGAGAGAATATTTTGAGCATGTTAAGGAAGTTTTCAGTAATATCGATGTACCACTATTTTATATGGTTATGTAATGTACCTAATTACCCAAAGACACTGGGCTTATCAATCATAAAGATTCTATTATATTTAATAGTATCTAATAAAAAATGAATTAATGTATAACAAATATAAGAGTTATTATGGATCATATAGGAAAACTACTAGATATTATGTAATGAAAAATTTTATTATGGATTTTTATTACCACGAATTGATATTTTTTCATATATACTAATGTAAAATATTTGAAAACAACAATATTATTGATAGGATTTACATTCTAGGTGTAATATCAAAATCATAGCTAAATGTGTAGAAAATTCCATTTGGTGAAATAAAAATACTGTTCAAATAAAATATTCAAATATAGCATTCAAAAAACTTATATAATAAATTATTTTAATAATGTAATACATTTACATCCCTTGGATTAAAATGACACATTAGATTTACACATTATCAATGGTAATCAAACTGTAAGGAAAACTAAATCCATACTAATCAATCACTCATAAGGGTGTATTAATCCTCACAAAAGAAACCATCAACATAATAATTAACGTTAAATAATTTATTACACAATTAAAGATGATTAATTTTAAATTATGTATCATATAATTCTAAAATATTGTTTATGTAAAATAGGTAGCCTCATATCATAGAAGGCCTTGAATCAAAGAACATATCTTCAACTACCAACATAGAAATGATGAGTTACTCTTTATTTCGTGGATGAAATAATCACATATCCTATTAATGGTCTTAAAATTTAACATGATATTAGAAAATAGTCCACATAGGTCCATTAACCATTATATTTGGAAACATTTGTTGATTTTATTCTTCATTGTTATTATTCCATGTGAACTATAGCAATATATGTTCATCTAACCCACCATTCCAAATTGAGTGAAAGCATACATATGATTCAAAAGATTTGATTTATATTTAACAATATTTATACTATTGAAGTGTTACTTTGATATATTTTCCATAATATAATTAAAATTTACCTTATCTAAGATTCATTAGGATTCATTCCATTTCTTATTTTTGAAATAAATATATTTCACCATTCTCTTACTCACTAAAGAAGGTTTCTCTCACTTTTTGTATTTATTATGATTTCCAATTCAGAAGATGTAATGTTGACAACATATATATAATATGTGGCCATATAATTATGTTACATGTCCATATCATTGTATTTGGAAGTATCATAAACTATCATGAATTATTTTCCCCATCAATAATCGGTTATGAAGTATAACATTTAATACATGAAAATATTTATGAGTATTAAATTATAAGAATATCTACATACTATAAAATAAGAAACACTAAATCTGATTCCATTTCCCTAAGATATTTTTTTATCATTTTTTAATAGTTTGAACATCCTTCTCCATCATTCTAAAAATCGATGGATATATAATAACAATTTCTACAAAAACATTTCACCATACTACATGAACACTTATAGAATACATTATTTTTTTCATATAAAATAAATGATTAGTACAACCAAAAAATTATGGATCATATACATTGAATTCTAAATCCTTAATATATCTACAAGGCCCTTTATGCCTTTATTTAAGAAAGTTCCATTTTCTCATATCCAAATTAAAAATAAAATATATTCATTATAATTCGTTCTTTCAAAACAATTTTAGATAAATGGAAAAAAACTATTATCATTTCATTTCACGAAAAAATAAAATTATTTAAAAATTATAGTATTGATTAATTTTAATTCTTTTTTTACCATGATTCATGATAGCCTTTGTGTTTTGACCCTTTAAGAGATAATATAAAACAAATAAACACATTATAAAACATTATTATAAATAAATTATTTACCATAAAGTTCAAATAAAATTATTTTCTTAAATTAATTGTTAAAAATTTCTTTCTATAACAGTATTTCGAGTTCCGACCATCCTTTTCTTTGTAACAACCATACATCCCAGGAATCAATATATTATATTATACCATATTTTAATGTACATACCTAATTAGATGAATCCGTAGAACTAAACTAGATCATCACAATAGTATGTGCATGTTTCACTAGTCGTAAGTGGTTGGAAAATTGGGATAAGATAAGAAATAACCTATGTGGAAAATTTTTCTTTAAAAATATTAAATAGAATGAATAAAAATGAATGTAGTATAATTTTTTTTATATTAAAAAATATAGAACATGCTATTAAAATATGAAATATTTCTTACAATATCTAGAAAGAACAAAAATGACATATTCTAACTTAGGGTAAATAAATAACTATAACTAGTGTAATTACTCCAAATGAACTAGATCACGGGGTAAGGTAATTGATGTTAAGATCCTTAAAAAGATATCAAAAAACGTGGATTAAAAAACCATAGGTAATTATCATCCTATAATGGTATGAGGGGAGTAAAAATACTACTGATTCAAATATCACATAATTATAAAGTAATTTTCCATTCATTTTTAGAAATATGTGTAACATAAAAATTAGAGAAAAAAAGAGGAATCCATGGATGCATATATGGATTTTAATGAACATCATTGAAGTTCCACATGGATAGATTAATAAGATAATATAGGTTAGACTAGGATAAAATGGAAACAGGTTGTTAGAGAATATTACTTTAAAATACAATGAAATAAATTATCTATTAACAATAAAAAATTATTTTTAGAGTTTTATAATAACTAAAATAATTTGAGACTTTGTAAATATAAATTTATATAAGTATATCAAAGGATAATGCATTATATAATAATAATAATGTTTATAAAATCCTAATCATATAAAAAATAATGATTCATAAATTGAATGATTATTCATATTAAAGTATGATCATAGAATTATTTAAATTTTATATCATTAAAGAATATAATAAATAAAATGATTTGATAAAAAAGTTTATATAAGGTCCTTTAACTAACCCCTATGTATCATAAGCTAATTTAATGTGTGTTTATTTGTATTATTAAATGTCTTTTATGGTATCCATGATACCAAAACTCAATTTCTTTTTAATTTTTATAATAATAAATTCGAATATAATTCACCCTATATTTTTAATGGTTTTATCCATAAAAATAAGTTATAGTTGATCAATTTCATTTTAGTGGTTTTGGAATGAAATCTAAGTATTTCCATTTAAATTATAGTGAGAACTAAAATTAAAGAAAGATGGTGAGAGTCATTCTATAAGAAATATAATTTTAAAAATTTCCCTAATTCTCTCAAATAGATAATATAATAACTAAGAGGAAATGATAATGATTGAAGGGTTAGGATAATTTCTCAATAAGATCACACTATTTGATGAAATAATATAGTACATAGGAATTGAGAGTAGTTAGAATATATTTTAAGATCATGACACATTGACATTGTTATTCAGATGATAATGTGTGTTTTCATAGACACCAAAGATGTATTTTTATATCCTTCAAAGTCTTTGGAAAGATTATGGTTTTTATTGGAATTAATGAGATAATAAAATACATTTTAACCATTATTTATTTCTTCCTTGAAGTTTCCAGATCAATCCACCAACTATCTCCAGCCTTTAATGAAATTCAAAACACACCATACACTTGTAACATAAAGAATAATTAAATACAGTTTCAATAATTATTATTACTATTATTTTGGATATAGATAATAAATTTATAGAAAATATTATATAATTAATTTAAAATATAATAAATATCATAATTATATAATAATAATTATCATTCTATAATTATCAATGAGGGATAAAAATGACAAAAGATTTATAATTTTATAATTCAATGTGTTTAGTAATTAAAAAATATGTGTTTGACTATAAACTATTAGAATGAAATATTTCCCTAAAAATTAGTAAAATTAAATACCATAACAATTAAATTTATTTCTTATGTATATTAAAATTTGAAACAAATATTATATTCATACAAAGGGACAAGTTGTTAAAAAAAATGTGCTTTCTGTTGTTTCGTCATTTTTTATTTGGAAATTTCTGGTTTAGGGGCATGTATTTGGAGGTTTTTTATTTGGTTTTGGGGATTTATATGGTTTTAGATCTATAGATTATTTAGTTTTACTATCACAATGGTTCTGTCACATGGGTTATATCTGTTTTTTGAATGACTTAAAGACTATGGAGGTAGTAAAGGTTGGAGCGGTCTTTGGTTTTGATCTTATTCTTGTGATGATCTGGATTTTGGGAGTGTATTGGTTTGAATTTTTTTTGAATCTCGTAGAGGCAGTGAGTTGGTTGTGAATTTGTGTGTATGGTTAAGGTAGGTTATTATCTTTGTTGTGGTTATTTGTTTATAGATGAAATCTATTCAAATATGATGTGAATTTTTGATGTTCTTGCAACCAGAATTCTACATGTAACTGCTCTTGATGAGGTTTAGAGAAAGAAGATTTCATCTTCACATTCCATTTGGAAGATTGATTGGGTATGGATCTGCCATATGTACTCTACTCGTGCAACTCTACACAAGATAGCTATCTAAATGGTCAGGTGATTGTGAAGGATCATCACCAAGGTGTAATCGCTAGAGAAGGGAAGTTTCTATAGCCTAGATCTAAATTATCCTTTTTAATGGTTTTTTGGTTGTAATGAGGAATGTTTTAATTTTTTAACTTTTTCATCAAAAGTGTTTTCATAATAAATATGTTATTTTTTAGAAAAAAAATTTCTTCTTCCCATTAATTTTTTTTCAATATATTATAATTCAAACAATACATCATAAGATCGTAGAATTTGTGGATAAAAAAATCTTTCTAAACCATATTTCATTATCAGTATACTGTTTTATTATAATTAGAAAATTTTATTTGATATAAAATTCTTTAAAAATTTCCTTAAGATGGATACTTTTTTCTTGATATATCATAAAAAAATAGTATCAAACAGGTTCTAGAATTTATTGAACATTGTAGTTACATTGGACCAAAAGTGTTAAGAACAAATGATTGAATTCACCTTAGTTGTGTTTAGAATTAATGTGGATAATTTTATTTTCATTATAATAAAAATAGATTAATAAAAAATTAGTACTATATATAATTATATGATAAAAAACAATGATATTATAAGATTTTAAACAATAAAAAATATAATTTATTCTATAAAATATAAATAATGAAAAAATTAATATAAAATCAGATAAATTAAACATTTTCCTTCTTTTCAAAACTATGATTTAATAAAAAAATTCATAAAAATTCTATATTTTTTTTATATTTATCAAAAAATGAAATAATGTATAATGTGAAACTACAAAAATCTCATATGATTTAATTATTACAAGACCATAATAACAAAATCCAAATCACTCCCCCCATTTTTTGAGTTTATAAAACATATATAAAATTGGAAAACATTTTCTTACCCTTTTTTAAAGTCTCAATCAGTTGAGATAAAAATGAAATATATGGAAATAAATACATTAATTGAATTTTAATATACTATAATGAGAATTAAATTGGAGATACTATACTAAAATAAATTTATCATCATTAATTATATTTCATGAGAGATGATGTAACAACTAAGTGTTTTTTCAAATGAATTTCCCAATGGATTATATAATTATTTTGTATATAGTAATATAGTATTATATAATCCACATGAAACAAATTTTAGAAATTAAAAAAATATTATAATAATTTGAACTTTATGTTTAGAGAATAAACATGACTATTAAAATTGAAAATTTTAAAAGGGGAAAAATATTAAAAATAAGTTAACTAAAATTTGAAAATTGGGATATAATCGATCCACCAGAATAACATCACTCAAGTAGAACACTCTTGAAATAAAATAAAATTGTAATAAAACAATATAAATCTTGAAAATGAAAATATATATAACCTTGAGTGAAAAATATATCTAAATGATTAAAAAATGAAATATTATATATTTAAGGGAAGAAGGGAACCCATAAAACCATTAAAAATATAATAATTTTTATATTAATAAGACTATTTAGAATATTAAAATAACTTTTGGAATAACATACACTCTCATTTATGTGTAAAATAATACTTTTTATCTTATAAAATGAAAATATGACATATGTATGTTCTTATACTAATAAATATATGGTTTACAATTGATAAAATAAGTATTTTATTTTTAAAACCCTTTATTGTTTTATTTTACAATTTATTAAAAAAATTAATAATTGAAAATAAAGTCTATTTTCAAAAAATGTGTTTAGAAATATGTATTATTATGTATTAAAATGATAATATAACTTTATGAGACCTTATATAATTTTTAAATGTGTCGAAAAATTATCATAAAATAAAAATACCTATTTTATGAAATAAATAATTATTTAATTAAAAAATTAAATTTCTAAAATATAGAAAAATATTTCCAAAAAATGTATTTCATTTCTATAACCTAATAAAAAATATTTTTTATGGGGAGAATTTCTTATATTTCTAAAATAGTTGATTTTTTTTGTGAATAGAGTAGTATGGTTGAATTGGTATTTAGCATTATAAGTTAAATACATGATTAATTGAATAAGGGATGATGTGAAAACCAATTTTTCTAAACTCAAATACAAAATATATTTCCTATAGTATCAGTAATAATCATTGTTGGTAATCAAGATAGAAAATAATAAACTCATGCATATATATTAAAAAAATATCTCTCTCCTCCTCGTATAAATAACACCCATCACATCTACTTATAGTATCATATTTTAAGGGTTTTATGTTTCAAACATTATATATAATTCTATTCCAAATACTATCTTTTATGTTGTAGTTCTTTTGGACTCACCAAAAGATAAATTCAAAATCCCCTTAAGGATTTTTTCAAGGAGATGACATTCAAGAGATAATATTTTCAATATACCTATATTAAATTCATTTCTTATTCTATATTATTACATTCATCCTTGAAAAACATGTATTTATAACTCTAGTATCATATATATAATGAAATTTTATATTTATAGTGTAATATATTCCACCCATCATGTTCACTCAATTTCTTATTCTAAAAATTAGATCGTTGTCCATATTACACCAGTTCACTGCCTCCATGGATGATGACTTTTCAATTTCCTTTACGAAATTCAAGGAACGTTTGAATTTAATTATAATGGTTCTAAATAATTATATATATATATTTATGTTTTGCAATGAATATATTCTATAATATTAGATAAAATGAAATTTTTTCTTTTTTCTTAGTAAAATCGTCAAATTAAACTAAACATATAATTTTTTTAAAAATATTTGTCATATATATATTGAAAAAATAAAGGGATTAGAAACAATTAAAATTTATATAAGAAAATTATTATTACTTCATTTAACTTTTTGTGTTTTATTCCCAATTAACAATAATCATCATAATTATCCCCATGTTTTCTAACTCTAGAACTATGAACCGAACACCCTCAGAATAGTGCAGTTAAACCTTGTATCTCTTCAAAATTTATGAAAATGAAAAAAATATAATTATAATAAATCAAATATAGGTTTCAATGATTATTAAAAAGGTAATTAATGATTTTTTTAACAATTTTAATTTCTTGAACTAAGTGATTCTAGAACATAATATTAAGGATCTCTCTTAACCATCATATTTTCATTTTGTTACAACTTTTCTCCTTTACAATTTTTTTCTCTATTTTTATTTTTAATTATTTTATATTATATATATATATATATTCCCAACATATATATCTAGTTTAATTCACTTATTTTTATTAGTATATACATTTTTTTAATATTTCTATACTCAATTTTATTTGTTAAGAAAACCTAATTAAAGGGAAATTCTTTGTCCCTTGCACTATTTCTAGTACCACAATATAAAATGTTCTAAACTATACTTGGTTTAAAAAATTACCCTTTATATACAGAAAACCATTTTTAGTTAATTAATGTTTTTATAAAAACTGTTATTAACATTCTCTTTTTTAAAAACTCTTTTACATATTCCCTAAAACCCAGCTTAAGAAATAAATTTAAAATGTTTCCTATCCTTATTATTCAAATAGTCACTTAACATGGACATATGTTTTCATGAACCATGATAATGTTTTATAAATTAATTTCTAATAAAGTGTTCATCGGATAATTTAATTAATCTATTATTATATTCCTTTTGTTTATGCTGTAAGATATTAATATGCATCCTATTTCATTACAAGGGTGATACTTTTTTCGTGATTTATATTTGAATCCTTATAAGGAACTCATATTTATGTACCTGTAATGATGGTTGAGACCACATTACTCTCCAATTTCATGGGTAATTTTTATTTCTTTAGAGACAATATGTATGAGATTAGTGGGTAAACATTTTCAATGATGGGACTCTATATATGATGTTTCCTTCAAAGTTACCCATGACTTATGCTCATGTCATGGATTATTTTGTTCTCAATTTCCTATATTTACATGATATTATGATCCAATATTCTTTACATTATGCTCCCATATGATTATTCATGATCCTTTCAATCCATGATATGAAGTTATTCAATTGGAATTATATGTTATGATTCATTATAATGTTCAATACCTTACTAGGTTTTATATATCACCAATTTAATTTATGTATACCTTGAGTTATATTTTTTAGTTTTTTAAGGCCAATTGGATTTATGTTCAGAGGTGGTGATTAAAATAATGATACTTTATTTTAGTTTTCTATTTTTATGTAATTTGTCTCCCAAAGTCACTAGGCCACTCAATCCTTAGTTTTTGTCTTTTATATGTTTATGATAAAAATCATGTAATAATATGTGTAAAAGGATTGAGTTTCTATTATTTGTATCATTAAAAGGTTATGTTATTTTTGGGTATTATGAATATAATAATTATATAAGAACTGTATAGATAAGCATATATATTGAAGAATATACTAAAATTTTGATGAAACATAGAATATGTTGGTTGTAATAAATTATATCCCTCTCTATATACTACAAGTGAATTTGGATCTTATACATTTTTAGGTATTTGTAAGAACCCTAAAAAATGAGTAATAGGTATGAACACAATTTTCACTCGGTTCATGACAAAAAGGCCTCAATGAACACATGGTTTAAAATTCTTGGGGGATATGATTTGGAAAATAGAAAAACTCTAAAAGAACCATTATTAATGACTTGAATAAAATGTTAGGTTATAACTCATGATATGAAACTTTCCATGGAAAACCATGAATAAAACTTTTTTCTTAGAAGGTAGTTATTTTATGTTATTTTTTAATTAATCATTCTATGATTATAGTTACCCTTTCTATATGATTTTTAGTTTGAGTTTTCTCAACCAATTTTTCTTATATCCTTTATTTTATTTAATAGATGTTAATTATAAGAAACTGACCAAAAACCAATTTGATAGGAAATTTGATGATTTCAATAATGACATGCCAAACCAGATAGGAGAAGTATATGAGTGATTCATAGTTTAACTATCTCAAAAAAAATTAGGTTATGAATAATTTCTTGATTTGAGTGGAAAAACATCATTCTAAGAATGAGTATGTTGTGGTTGTGTCATTTATATGACAAATTCCTACCACTGTTAGTGGATCTTCTGATCCACTCATCACACGACATTGAATTAACATGATTGAGATGGAATCCCCTTTACTAAAATTATAAGAATGGTTTATAGCTGTGTTGGCCATTAATCACAATGAGGAGTAAGCTGATATGTGGCAGATATTATTCAAGATCATGAATCGGAAATGGGAAATTGATTCTAAAGAAAGAGAAGGATTTAATTTTTTTTTCAATAAATACATTCCATTAAATATCTATTATAAAATATATGGGGTGCTCCTCACACTTAAGTTAAAGGAAGATGTGTTTACCAAGTCATATGAGGAAGACATTTCTAGGATTTCATTATATTCCTCTTGCATTGTAATCAATAATAAATGTATAGTGGAACACTTCCTTGTTGAATTAATGTCAATTATATGAAATTATTTGGTTATTTCAGACATTAAGAGATATAAAGAAATATTAAAATATTCCCATATGATTGATATGGAGATCTAAGACTCTCTAAATTATCATGGGGATAGAGATAAAAATTAAATATAGAGTTAAATTTTGTATGATCAACTTATTAAAGCAATTGAAGAAGGAAAAATAATCAATCTATGTGTAATAAAGGTGGGAATAAGATTCCCAGAAACTACTTAAAATTATATAAGAGATAGTTCAAAATGTTGAAATTAGGGGAAACCGGATAATCAATGCAGATGGGAGATGATGAAACCCATATACACTATAAAAACATTGTTATTAGAGGTTGGTTTTAAGATGGGTTATGCACAACCACCTCTAAATTCAATTTCTATATAAATTAGAGGGTGTTATGAACAACCCCTGCTGATCATAAAATTTAGAGGGGGTTCACAACAACCTATAATTTTTTAGCATAATTTTTAATATTTTATTTGATTTTAGAGTATATTATGTCAAAACAGCCACTAATTTAATATATCGTGGAGCTATATGTTCGGTTAGAATTTAGAGGCAATATATATAGAATTCATTTGGATTTTAGAGGCTATATGTATAATATTATTTTGTATTTTGGAGGCTATATAAATAATTGAATTTGTTTTTTAATGAAATATTAGGGGGTCACAATCCCCACTAATCTATTAAAATATAGCAGGTTTATGAACCACCTCTAACCCTTATATTTGATGGTGTTTTGAACCACTTAGAATTTATGAAATTAAAGGGGGGATTTGAATTCCCTCAAATATATGGAATTTTATGGGGTTTGGCCCCATATTATTTAAGAAAACTGAGGGGGTTCATGAATTGATGCTATAATCCCTTAGAATAGATGGGGTTTTAACCCCCTCTTATTGTTTTTGAAAATAAATCTCTTATAAATTCAAATTTTATATTATATATATGTGTGTGTGTGAATGTGTGTATATATATATTTATATTACATAAACACATTATATTAATGTATTTAAATACATTATAAACTTATATATAGATATTATATAAATAATTTAAATAAATACTAATACATATAAAAAACGGATACATATATAAATACTAGTATACAAAATATAAATGTAATTATAAATATAATTATTCAAATATATAATTTTTTCTGGTTTTATAAATATTATAAATTTATTAAATACATTTATACTATACATATATTATTTTAAATACATTTGTATTGCATATTTATTTATAAATACATTTATATTATATTATGTATACAAATATATATAAAATAGGAAAAGTTATATATATATATTATAATTATATTATATATATTAAATTATAATTTTTTTCATTACATATAAATTTATATCTATTAAATACATTATAGTATTCCTTATTAATTATAAATTAACATAGTATATATATATATATATTAATTCATTATCTTATATATTCCCAATTATATGATTATATTTAATTGTGTGTGTGTTTATATATATATATGCATACATGATATAATATAAATTCATATAATTACATATTTAAATATATAATATAAATATATTTAATATAATATAAATTATAAAATAAAAGTATGTTATTTATTATACCAACACATATATTTTTTTCATTAAAAATTTGTTGTAATGGTAAAAATGATAATAATTAATTATATTATTGTAACACACACAAACACACTCACACACACATATATACTAATATATTAAAATAACTATATATATATATATATATTATACCCATAAATATTATAGAAATACATAAATACACACAGACACAAATATTAATAAATATATGTATAAATATATATTTATAAATGTAGATATAATTATTTATATATATTATATTTACATAGATATATATTTATACATATACAAAAATATGTTATATTATTTATCTTTCAATGATTTTATATACGTATATATTATCACATATTTCACTTTGTAATGAAATATATATTAGTTTGTATAAGTATAAGTTTCAATGTTATCACAGTGGATGTGGCGTGTATCTTAAAACTAATGGAGCCGAGTTCAATACATACGAGCTAGGAATGAGAGATTCATCGTGTGAAGTTGGTGTGTTTTTTTGGCATCGGTGTGTGGTGGGGGAACTGTCTCGGGCTGGGGCATTCTCTAGGGACTTTGTTGTTGTCACAGGGTTATGGGGAGTGTTGTTCGAGGTGTGATGGGTGGTTGTCGAGGTTGTCATGGGGAGGGGGGGGGGGTCTGGGGGGTGTTTGGTGGTTGTCTAGGGGTGTTGGGGGTTGTGAGGGGGTCAAGGGTGGGTTTTATTTGGGGGGGGGGGTCCTAGTGAGTTATCTTGGGGTCATGGGTGAGTTTTCCTTGGGGGTGCTTTGCAGTTGTCCCGTGGACAAAGTAGGGGTTGTCAAGGGGTCTTGGGGGTGGAAGTTCATGGTCATCCAGTGGACAAGGAGTGGTCATTGGTGTAAAAAAATATGAGATAATTTAACAGTGGTTATTGGAGAACCACACCTAAAAATTATTGTTCAGAGTGAATTAAGAGTTGTTCTAACCGCCCCTAATTCAAAAATTAATTTCAGGGTAGTTATAACCACCAATAATCTGGGAATTTGGAGAAGTTTTAGGTGGTGTTTTTAACCCCATAAAAATCAACTACCATAAAATACATTATTATTTTAACATAGATTCATCAAAAACACTCACAACATGATGGGGAATACATATTATATTCTATTACCCTCAATTGCTGCTAATGTGTTTAGAGGGGGTTATAGCTCCCCTAAACACAAAAATAACCTCCTCTCAATAAGAGATTTTTTTTTCCTTTTATATGATTGATGGAAGGATGATTCAAATTAATAGTCAACCTATGTTATAGTGTTTCGACTACATGAAATATGGGAATTATTAAATCCAATTCCTTAAGCCCAGGGTTATCATATATGATCAATGAAAATATCCTCAAAGGTCTAAAGGGAAAAGAAGGTCAAATTTCATCATTACTGATGAGGTGGATCATGAAAATGATCAGTAACATGTACACTAGTAACTAATTCATGAATAAGGAATATACATTTTGAATTTGGATCCAAACATTATTTCATATCTTTGATGTTTAGAAGAACAACTCAAACACCATATTAAAACATGGGTGCATAGCTATCTATGATAGAAAAAAAGGAGCAACTACAAAATTCCAAGAATATATATCCTCATTAGTCAATGTTTTTGAACTGAACCTCCCAAAAAATATTGTAATACATCCCTTAGTGGAATTTGGGTCTATATTGGTATTCGATTTTTGTCATTATATAAATCCAACATCATCTTTTAGGAGAGGGAGACCACTCTTCACATCCCAAGTCATCCTATAATTTTGTGTAACAGTAAATAAATGTTTGAATCTAAATTGGAATCCTTATATCATATTTTGATATTATTTCTTTATGAGAAGTAATATCTTGCTAAAATTATTTATACAAATGAGTGAATATTACTTTAATGCATGTCGAATGTGAGTTACAATATTGATTCATTCCTTGAAGATTTTCATAATCTTTTTCTAACTGATAGGTTGAGTTATAATTTTATCAAAATTTTTGATACTTAAACATATAGAATAATACCTATAGAATTTCTACTATTGATTTTGATGAACTAATGAATCCGTTTCAAGATAATACATAGAATGATTTCATAATAATGATTTCTTCACTATGGGGTTTACCAATCATCGTTTTCAAGAAGATGTTTTGGTTAATGTTCCTCTTTACTAATTTTCATGAACTAATTAAAATATCGATAGAGAAAAATTATTTACTTCAACTGATGGATTTCAAGTTCAATCAACATCATAGAAACCCATAATTCTCTTTGTTAGGCCTTCATTTGTGATATCACTTATTAAAGTGAAATAAGGAAGATATTCCCATGACATCATTTTGAATATGGTATAGTCAATTCAATTTCACATTGAAACCCTTTAGACTCACTAAGGATCTAACAATATTCGTTTAATTATTTCCTAGATTATTTATATATTACCATTAATTTTTTTACATATTCTTACAAAATGATATTTTGATATACTCAACAAGTAAGGTGGAGAATGATGAGAATGTGAAAACATCCCTAAATATATTTCTAAAGGATAAGCTATATGAAAATTACAGTAAAAGTGAGTTATGGATGGAGGATGTATCATTCATTTTTTATTTTATCAGAAAAAAGATATATATGTTCACCATTCATAAAAAATTAAATTTAACAGTGGCATAGACTAGAATCTTTGATTGTGAGGCATAGTTTTTTTAGAATAATAGGATGTTTATGATGATTTGTGATAAATTTATCTTGATTTTAAATCATGCTATATAAGATTACCCCAAAGAGAGTAATTTTTTTCTTGACCAATAACTACAAAGATAGATTCACAGAATTGAAAAGAAGTATAATCACTATATCAATACATATACTACCAACAATTGAGGATCACATTGTGATATAAAGTGATGCTTAAATAAGGGGATTGAGTGTTGTACATATGCAGAATTATAATGTGATAGAATACACCTCAATGAAAATTTAATTATAAATAGAATCAGTATCATACAAATGATCTAACATTGGATGATGTAATAATAAAATAGATAATTGCGGATAAATATTTATTATGGGAAAATTATGAAATATAAATTGATTATAAGAGAATAAAATATATATGCAGAATGATTTTTTTAATATGAACCAATGAAGATAGTTAGAGTTAATAAATAACTATGAATTATCAATCCACTACAATAATGTGAAATCAAATAAATTCAAAAATGAATTTTTTTGAAAGGATTCTAAAATATTATTAATAAAGAGAATTGAGAGGGATTAAATCATCATAGACATGCTAAAGATGGAAATGTGAATCATAATGGATAGAAAATAATCCATAAATTCATCAAATTATAACTTAAAAATCCCTTATGGATAATATAATGGATTCTCATAGGGATGATTTGGAAGTCCAAATAATTTAGATGGCATAAGAAAATTAAAATTCATAGAGTAAAAAATTGATAAAGGAAGATCTATTAGATTTCAATCGCAATAATGTGCACTATAAAATGTTAGTATAAAACTATATTTTTTGTGTAATTCACATTGATTGACATTACCCATCCACCGAAGGAGAATAATATTGTATTATAATCCCTGAAAATAGTATTGGTTTTCCAATATAATGAAATAGTTCAAAGAATATACATCAATGTTATCTGTTTATCAACATGTGAAGGAAAAAGGGGAAAACCAATGGCCTAATACAAATGTTACCCATACCCATAAAAAAATGGGAGAACATCACTCTGGATTATTTCCTACTTCATAAAAATAAATAAAAATGAAATAATTCTATATGGGTTGTGTAAGATCATCGTATAAAGACTACTCATATCATTTCAATATGATATGACTTCTCATTGGATCAAAATTCAAGGATATACATTACATGAGTTTTATTCAATGCATCTAATAAATATATGTGATTTAACACCATGTTCTAGAACTATGTCCAAAATTATCTAAATAATTATATGAACTTTAGTATGATTTGTCTCCCCCAAAACAGATTTCCAATATGAGTGGAGTATTAAGGCACTAGAATATAAATTGAGAGAATTATCGATGTAATTTAATGGAGAATCAGAAGAGAATCATCCTTTTACTGAGTTCTCATAAAATAATATATTTTACTTAAGTATCAAAATGTTTCATTATTAATCCATTTATGGGAATATATCTATAAAACATTCGTTTTGGTATGATGCTAATGAAAAAAGATTACAGGATAGGAAATGGTTAATAAAATGGTAGAAATGGTCAAGTATATTAATCAACAAATAAGATATTCTCCAATTTAGAAAATGATATATGATGAAATTCATTAATAAGATATGGAGTTTGAGGTTTGAGATAATTTATTCTTACATATATCTCAATTATTTTATTATTAATAGAGTTCCAAAAAGGCAACCATATATTCCAGGTATATCAAATGCTTTTAGATTCTAGATTGCATATGAGCCATGAATTATCATTAGGAAATCTCACCAACCATGTCCCAAGTATATGATGTGTTCCATGTATCCCACATGATGAAGTAAATACCACATCCCTCAGATGATCAAAATTTATTGGTGGTATATTTGGGAGATGATCTCTCTTATGATAATCATCTGGTGATGATCATTGACATTAAATATAATGTTATTTGCAACAATATTACTCACTTAGTCAATTTAATAAAAGAAAATTAAAATAACCTATTAAGGATAAGACAAATTATCATCATTTATTTTATATATTAATCAATTAAAATTTATATAAATAGATTCATTATAAAAATATTATGTAATTTTTTAGTCGATAAGAAAATATTTATTTTAAACAAAAATTGTTTTTCAAGCATTATATTTTTTATATAAAAGCACGATTCCAATAATAAATTGTTATTTTGAAAAAAATATCTTTATTTTCTAATTCATAAATTCAAAATTATATAATATTTGTTTTTATGTTTCTAAAACTATATAATTTTTTAATGAATAGTTTAAAAATATTTTTTTATGGAAAATTGTATTTTCTATTCAAGTATTTAGAAAGTAAAAATAAATTTTGGTTTATTTTAAAAATTTATTTATTTAATTTTGATGAAATACAATCCATTAAATGTTATTTTATTCATTTTTATACTTTAATTTGGTATAGAACCATTTTTAAACTTAGAGAGTAATTTTGTCTAGAAACCATTTTTCCACTGCATCTTGTGTGATTAATTTTAAGATAATTTCATCCTATTATGTGAATTGAATTTTATAAAATGGATTCCAAATCATAAATCAGACAGTTAATATTAGGTAATAATTTTAACTTATTTTTTTGGTCATAATGAATAATAACAAAAGTAAATATATTTTACTATAGTTATGTTTAAAACCAGTTTATTAAGGTTTAAACTACATAGAACATTGTTAAAATGTTCTTGAAACATTTCTAAATCTAATTTAATGTATTATTTTAGACCCTTTATCATATATTCATTGGAAATGGTCCATTTTTGAGTCACTTTGTCTGAGTAAGACATTAATATATTTTAATATTTTTAGTAATTTGAAGGTGGTCCTCTCCCCCACATATAAAAGGACACCCCATATCATCTCCACTATACATTTAAAGATCCTTTTGGATAACATGATCCGAACAAAAATACCATTTTTACTTATCTATACATGTACTAGAGGAACTTTTTTGATCATAAAATGATCTTATTAAGTGTTTAGGTTTAAACATAAATATGGTGTCCAAAGGAAAGGCATTGTTCTTAATTTTTTGTTTTGTTTTATTTCTTTTCTACATTCTTAAAATATTTTTCAACCACAATTAAATAATAACATCATAATATTAAATATTTTTACATATTATTATTCTAATTTAATACCTCAGATCCATATCTACTTCCATCAAATTAGAAACTGAACCATGGTCCATGTTTAGAGCGGACTAAAACCTCTTGAACTGAAGTAATTTATTATCCATCACCAAATTTTGTAGCTAATTATAATGATGTATTTAATGTATTTAAATTATATTCCTGAAATATTTATCATTCAAGAAATATATGATAATTTTTTTTCCTTACTATACCATCCAATGAAGAATTATAATATAGTTCACGAATATGTGTGAATTACCACCTGTACTTTGTGATGCGATTGAGTTTTCAGGAAAAAAACACATTATTGACATAGATGAGGGAATTAAAAGACAAGAAATTATATTTAGGATATAATAATAATTATTTAACAATAAAATGATTCTTACCTAATTTCAATCATGTTTTTTACAAATGAAAACCTTACTCATGCGTTTGTATGCCCTACCATATCTATGATATTAATGTAGTTCATTTTTTATGAACATATTTCATATTTGGTTATAAAATAATAGTTTATTTATTAAAATGTTAATTATTTCATCATTATTATGTAAGATAATATGGAATAATGAAATTTATTACTATAGAGAAAGAAAATACAAAACTCATTTTGGATAAATGAGGCAAATATTTCTAAAACATCTAACGTGACTATATAAGTTATTTGGAAACGATATACTAAGTTACCTACATGATTTATCTATTATTAAAATAGTTTTTATAGAAATATTATGATTTCATAAGGTATGATAATAAGATTATTTTTAAAGGAAAATATATTCTACTATTTAAAGATATAATGTAATTTGTTTTGAAAAAAGTATGAAAGAGATTATGATGATTATAAATAAACCATTATGACTTTTATTTTCCTATTTTAACATCACTTGATAATTATTATTTTAATATTTGTGTTGATGAGTTGATTTATTTGGTAAGAAAAAGTTTATTTTGGGATCAAAGACTATTTTGAAAAGGCTAAATATTATTTGTTCTAATGGTTTAATGATTTTATTTATATTATTTTATATTTCCATTATTTTTTCTTTGTTCTCATAGAAAATTTTCAATTAATATTAATAAGGTTTTAAGGATGATTAGGTATCAGGATGAGGTCAAGATGGAAATTCTGAAGATATTTCATGAAAAAAAGATGATAATATTTAAAATTTTTATATTATGTGAAATTGGATACTTAGATAAAGTTTCATCATTATGATGTAATATGTATATATGTAACAATGGAAAAATAATTCTATAAAACATTAAATCTAAAAGTACTTTTGGGAATGAATGGAAATTATTTCTTATCAAAAGAATCAATTTTACAGATTGTGTAAGTTTTGGTCCTTATAGATGGTATAAAACAGAATGATTAGATAGTTTTAGATATTTGTATAATGTTTTTAAATACCCTTAATAAATTTTAACTTTGGTTTTGTATTATATACAAATTGAATATTACTATGTTTCAACATCTAAAGTATGTTTATTAAGAATCATTTTCCATAGAGGAGACACGAAGCCTGATTTATGATGATACTAAGAGGATAATATCCTTCTAAATAATGAAAATGGAATGGTTGTAATTGGTAATATTTAGTTTTTCCTTGTGATTGATTAATTGAATAAGGGTATAAATTATTGTTTAATTCATGGTACAAAAAAACTAGATATACCATATAGGAACAAGTTTATAGTATAGGATTTTATGATACATCACCCTTTACCATTCTTTAGATCCTTCGAGATATAGTTAATTAAGGTAACGATTAAATTCATAGGAATAGAAATCAATGTCATGGGTTGTTTGTAGAATCAAAATGAAACTCTTCTTATTTACCATTTTAAAGGTGAAGTCGATCAATGGTGTTAAATGGTTAATAATACAAGAGAAAGAGAAGATATTAACAATGTTTAATAAGACACATTTATGAATCATTTATTTGAGAAATGTTTTATAATGGATGTTTAAATATGGAAGGAAATGAAATTTTTGTAATTGATGTTGAAGGAGAAATATTCAGTTTTTGAGTGTGAAGAACGGTTCACTTGATTGGGAAGGTACAAACCAAATTGTATCTTGGATCTTGAATGTAAATCTAATCGGGTTACTCATGACTAAATCTAATATAATGAAGTGGAGTGGCATCTCAGGAATTTAAATGTTAAGAGATACTTGTTCTATGTTTCAAGAATGTGGAAGTGGTTTTTTCTAATGATCATGTTATTTATGAAAATAAGTAGATATTTTTGAGGTTGAATATGAATGGGAATAATATATCGAGATAATATAAATATAAAAAAAATCAAATTTCTCATTTTTGATAGGTACAGTAAATTACACCATTGGTAATATCTTATGATATATAAGAAGTTCATATGATATGGTAATATAATGAATATTTATTGTTATTACAAATAAAAATAACCATTTAGTGGTATGAAAATTTTTTATAAATAAAAAATATAATGTTTTAAATGTAATGTGATGGGTCATTATGTAGATGAATGAACAAAGAAGAAAACAATTATAGGATGTAGAAATAATATATGTATAATGGTGTATTGAAATCCTTTTCAACTACTTCTGACGATGTTAAACCATAAAATGTGTTTGTAATAAGTAAATTACATGTTATATATATTATGAAAATGTATTGTTTTATTTGGGGTCTACACATACCTTCATTTTTAGAAAATTTTCTTGTAAATTAATAATTTCAACTCAATAATTAATGTTATTACTTTAGGAAAAAACACATTGGGGTAATAAAAATGATGTAATATTTTCCAATTATCTTCCTATAATGGTCTATGGAATGGGTTTTCAAGAAAACCTTGATTTATTTCCCATTATAAAGTTTATTTTATTTTGGGTTTGGTTGAAATTTTAGTTCAACATTCTATGATAGTTTGCAAGCCCAAGTAAGTTATTTTCTAAAATTATGTTTAGTTGTTATATATGACTAAATTCATACCTCTGATAACCTATCAAGAAGATAAAATACAATTAAGATATAGAAATGAATATGTCCTTTCTCATGTTGTGTAATATAATAAAACTATTCATAATAATTATTAGTCAGTAGTAAAAGTGTGTTTGACTATTTTTACAGATAAGTTTTACAGTATTATACCTGATCAGGATTTCAACTTTATTATTGACTTATTTCCCAGTGGAAGGAAAAATTAAAAACACCCTTATTATATGTCTCAATATGAACTTATGTATTTGAAAAAGTAGTGTTAGAGTTTATTGATAAAGATTTTATTTGACCTATGTCTTCACCATATGGTGCTAATATTTTATTTATTAAAAATAGAAATATCTCCATAAGTTTTTGAATTCAATATAGATAATTTCATAGCATAAAAATTAATAATAATTGTCTTTTTCATCATATCGATGACTTGTTTGATCAGATCTAGGTAGGTTAGTAATTTTTGATGTTTCATTGTCAGTATAATAACCATTATTTGACGGTGAAGGAAGATTAAATTCCAAAGAAAAAATTTCATTTTATGTATAATCACTATGATTAATTATTTATTCTTAATGTGATTAAAAAATGATCCATCTATATTCCTAGATGAAAAAAATATATCTTTCTTTGAATATTTTGATTAATATATCACAGTGTTTATTGATGATATTTGGTGTTTTCAAGAAGAAATTATGATCCTTATAAATATTTATGAATTATTTTTTAAATAGTAAAATAAATAATGTTATATAAAAAATATTAATTAAATATTTAATTAAAGTATATTTAATTCCATGGACATATTAGATATAATTATTTCATAATTATCAATCCTTCTAAAAACTAATTTTATTGATGAATTTCCATAACTTATAAATGTTTCTGAAGTTTATAGTTGACAAGGGTTAGTTGGTTATTGATGATAGTTTTTGAAATAAATTGCACAAATATCTTACCCACTAACAAGGTTAATAAAAAAGGGTTTTAGATCATTTTGATAGAGGAATTTGATTAATGATTCGAATAATTTATAAGTATATTAGTGACTCCTGTAGTTTTTCCCTACCATATAGAAATGGTGACCTTTTTATATAAAATAATTATATTTTAATGTTAATTGGTTAAATTTTAATACAAATCTATTTTTTTCAATATATTATGCTTCACATCAATTAAAATCTAATTTGAAAAATTAACCTACACATGGACTTTTACTAGAAGCTATAGATTCCTCTAATTTAATTCTGGGAAATAATATGTATTGAGAAATGTGTGAAATATATAATATTCATAAATTATTAAAATATATATTCACACATAAAAATTTCAATATAAGATCCACTATTTGAATAGAATTATTAAATGATTATTATTACACAATAGTTTTATTATGTCTATCCAAAAGAATTATTTATCTATTATTAACCCACTAATGAGTTTAATAACTAAGGCTGAAAATCATGAACTCTTTTATATGGGAAAGTTGGCAATAGGGGAAGTGTCACAAGGTGTCATGTAGAATGATATCAAATCACCTTTATGAAGGGGGTATTAACTTTAGAGTTGTCAATGAGATCATGCAAGATAGGGAAGATAAACATTCAAGGGAAATAATTGGGGGAAAAATAATTTAGGCTAGATTGATATGGGATAGTTTCATGGGGTAATTGAACAACTGGGGGTCCCATCATGGTAGTCTATTAGACATATAATGGTGCATGTGTAATTCTATCAATGTGTTAGAAGATAAGGACCCATGGGTTATTAGAATACAAGATATATGATATTAGAAGTATAACTGTGTAGGATGCACACTCTACTTACTAGGATGAAAAAACCAAGAGAGACCATTCAAATATGACCACTTGCATCCTATTTTTTTATACCACTCTCAATTAAGGGAAATAAATCATATAAAAAAGAATTATCTTATTCTATGATCATGAAAAATGTTTTTTCTCATATTCAATGTTATCATACTTCTTAGATCGTGATTTATTATCATCTTTACATCTCATATTAAAGACTAATAAGTGGGATATCCCTCTCTAGTGAAAGTATATTATGGAAAAAATGAACTTCCTTGTCTAGAGAGTAAAAATCAGGGCCATCCCGATACATGATGAAATTTTGAACAAGAGAGTTCAGAGAGAATCTTATTTCATGTTCTATAAGAACTCATGCTATGATTCAAATAATCATTTATTTTTTAATGGTGATTTAGCTAGGCGTGAATGAGACCTGGTTAGAAGGAGACTGGAAATTCCATTGCAACCTGAAAATGAGTCTGATTTTTTATCCACTTTCTTATAGGGGAAAGAAAATTGACCTCGCATGATTAAGATCTATTCTATGTCATGTCATTTGGTCTCCATAGTGATTTGAGAGATTATGAATAAACATAGTGGGGGTATATAAAGGTAAAATTTACTTTAGAAGGTATATGTTTGTGCATTGGTGGTAGATTCTGGTGCACAATTTCTCGAAGAAGAGGTCTTGGTGGTAAACATACACCTCCTCACAAAGATCATGATAGTTTATATAGTATCACTATACAGAGGTGGGACAAGTGTAATCCACCTCAAATTGGCATAAAATTTAATATGTTTGGATCATGTGTATAATAATATCTAAGTGGATAAGGTATGGTTCATGATTGAAAATGGTTTTTGATCTATGGTTTTAGATAATATTTTGGTCTGAGAAACTCAATTGGGAATGAAACTAAAACCATAGTCATCATACTCTCTATATGTCAATGTCACAACATCAAAATAAGAATTGTTGAATAAAAATCCAAACATATGGTTGGGATCTTTCACAAAAATTCCAGAATCCTATAGTATTTAATTTATATCCTTAGGTGGTGAAACATAGTGATTTCCAACATAACTGAAGTCTTACACACATGGAGGTAGGGAAACATTATTGGGACTGTATTACATGTAAGGGAATCCCTAAATATTGTCTCATCATTTATTATAGTATATAATCATTACCAAGTGATTGTAACTGAATTATCCGAGAAGACACTCTTTATTTGAATCATTTCAGACCCCCTTGATTTTAATGGTTCATTAATCAAAATTCTATTATAGGACCTTCAGGTTAATTTATGCTGAGAAGGATTGAATAAAGGTATTTTAGATTTCACTATGAACTTTTTGAAATTAAAATATGTTAAACACAAAAAATATATTCAAAAGGGGATAAATTATAATTTTATTGATCCGTAATAGAAACTAAATAATATATCAATGGATTTGATGGTGTTATTATCAAAGACATCTTGAGATAATAATTTAATTTGGATAGCTACTGATGGATTGAAAAAATAGTTAATCTTCTTCACATTCAAGATAATATTTTTTTGGATCAACATTCTTAACAATATGTTAATGTGATTATTTAATTACATGGATTCACACTTTTTATTATATTTGGTCATGATCCCATTTTCAACTCTAATTTTCAAAATGGAATTCATTAGTAATTGGATATTGAATTATATGTTTTTTCAACATTTCATCCTCAATATGATTGAAATACATAGTGAACTATTCCAAATTTAGATGGTATTCTTCAATATTGGTGAATAGATTATAAAAGAAGTTATGATAAACATGTTTCATTGTTTGAGTATTCTTGTAATTATAGTTTTCTTTCCAGTGTATATATTTCACATTTTGAGGCATTATTTGGAAATCAGTGTTCGACTCCAGCTTTGTGGGTCAAAGTCTGGGAAATAAAATTATGGCAACCATAATTGTTATAATTAATTGTTAATATGATGAAAATTATTCAATATCATATGGGGATAGATTAAATGATGCCAAATATTTATATATTTTTTATAGGAATAATATTTTATTTAAGGTAGATGATCATGTTTTTCATAAAGAATCTTCATGGAACAGGGGTGTTCATTTTGATAAAATGTGAAGTTATATACATATTTTATTAGACTATTTAAACGTCTATAGAATATTATATTTGTTTATTAATGAATTTCCTTTCTTATGAGTTTATATCAGGTGTAAGATATATTTCTTTTTTTGCAGTTAGTAAAATATGTCTTCGATACATCTCATGTTTCGATCCCTAAAGTAGTTCATTTGGAAAAAAATATTTTATAAGAGGAAAAAAATGTTTAGATTCTTTGCCTAAGAGAGTAGGTCTTATAGATTAAGGTAATTCACATAGTTAATGTTTTCTATAAAAATGTTATGATTGAAGAGGCAACAGAAAAATATGAAATTGATATGATGGAAAAACATTTCCAATTATTTAGTTAATAAATGAAATTTCAAGGATCAAATTTTAAATAATGGAAGTATGAAACAACCAAATTATAGTTTGTTTAAATCTTTTTAATTTATTTTTATTATTCATTAATGATATTTTATTATGGAATATTAATTATTAATTTATTAATTTATTTTTCAGTGAAAAGGGAAAAAGATTTATTTATAAAAAATTTGGTTTTCATGATATATATGGGTTTGTAATAAATATTTATTTAAAAATTATTTAAATTTATTTTTAAAATGGGACTTAATTTATGAATTTGGATTATCAAAAATTTCTTATGATTTACTCCTAATAATTTCCTCAAAAGCTTTATTTTCAATGAAAAATGAAAAATAATGATTTTTATTGAAAATTATCGTTTCTTATCAGGTAATTAGAAAGAAAAATACAATTTGGGATTATTTTGAAAATATTATTATTTCTTTTTGGGTAAAAATAATCATATAAATTTTATTGGAATCAATAGTATACATGAATTTGGTATTAAAAAGTTCTTAAACTTACATAGTAATCTTTATGAAATCCGATTTTTCATTTAATTTTTTGTGATTGAATTAGATTACACTCCTCAAAATTTTTGAAATAAATTTGATAATATCAATCCAATAGTTGTAATAATCATAATTAATATTATATAGTAAGGTCAAATTAGTTGTTTCATATTTAATTGTAAAATAGTTTAAATGTGTTTGCACGATTACAGTAAAAACTATTTTAACAGGGGTTAAAATAAATATATAAATGATGAAATTACTAAAACTAATTCTAAATATTATTTTAATTATTTATTTAGTCCCCTATAATTTCATATTCATAAATAATCTATTTTTGAGATATTAGTTTTATTAATATAGTAATTTATTTTAATATTCTATAAATTTAAATTTGTGACCACTCCCCCACGTATAAAAGGAAACTAACTATCCTATAATCTCAAAAAATAAGGAACATTTTTGGTAATCCATACTTATATAACTTCTTTAAATCCATCCCCCCATCACATAGGAATGGGCTTTAGGATAAAAATGGACTAGGGTTGATTTACATATAAGTAGAATGTTTTTTTGAAGAAGAGTTATAGTTTTGAACTGAGCGTTTTGGTTTAATTTATTTTTCAACCTCTTTGTATTATCTATCAACTATGATGAAATAGAAAAATAAATTTCTTACATATTCTTAGATGTTATTTTGTAATGGAATAATTTATATCCATATATGTCACGACCCGTCCTCAGGGCCCATGCCGTTACTACCCCAAGCCCGCCTTCCATAGGCCAGGGGCTGGCGACTAGCACCAAAGGCGTAAATCCCGATGACTGGGAAGGCATTGCCTTAATAAAACATAAACACATCCAACTAGAGTACAAACGGAAGTAACACACTAGGTAAAAAAGAAAGAGTTGAAAAGTAAATGGGCCAGAATACAAACCCAACTGGAATGTACAACTTCAACTGAACGAAAGTACAATAGAAAAGAAAAATAGCTCGAAGATAGAAGCACCTCCTGGGTCGTCCCACTCGGATCCTACATGAAGGGTAGGTACAGATAGCCTCCTCAACGCTCTAACCCACCAACCTCCTCTGATCACCGTCTCGTCGTGAATTCCACCTCTGGGTATTGACTCGTCGTGATGTCCACCTTCGGGCACCGTCCAATCCTCGTACACTCGGTCTCTGTCAGCACTGTTCGTCGTCTGCATCCAACACAATGAGGTGAGGGCATATCCCGTGTAGGGGTGAGTATAACGATACTCATTAGGGACCCTGATACCCTCAAGGTCTCACTAAATCAAACATGGATAACCACAAATAAGGATCTCAACAGATAACCCTTACTTAGGTATAAGCCCATACTTATGCCTATGTTATCAAGTAACCCATCTCAATCATGAGGAAACACAAAGGTTATGAAATCAAAAGATAACCAATACTTAGGTATATGACCATATATATACCTAAGTTGTCAAGTAACCCATCTCAATCATGAGGAAACATAATGTTTATGAAATCAACGGATAACCACTACTTAGGTATATGCCCATACAAATACCTAAGTTATCAAGTAACCAATCTCAATCACGAGGTAAACACAAAGGTCATTGACTCCGCTCAAACCAGGATTTTCATTATCGAAACCACAACTGCTAGAGAACTCCTCCTCTATCGAGTGCAGTGGCCCTGTCGTGACTCCGAGGCGCTACTCACTAACCTTAGACTACTGAGGTACTCCTCCTGTCGAGTACCGCAGGTTTGATGCCAACTATCGGGTGCTCCGTCCACTGAGGGTCTACCACCAAATACCAGGTGGTCTCCCTAATAGCCTACAGAGATACTCCTCCTGTTGAGTACCACCGGTCTACTTCCAAATACAAGGTGCTCCGTCCATCGTGGGTATGATGCCAAATACCAGGCGCTCCATCCACTGGGTTAACTGAATCACTACGAGTTGAATCAGTCAAGCAGTCTTCAGGTCTATAGCTACTCTGTCTCCACACTCCATACACTCGTCTCTGGGAGGGTCCTCTCCATGAGCTACTGGTCGTTACTTCCAAGGGTCACTAAGTCTCATGTAGAAGTATCTCAAAGTACCGCCTCGTTATATGGGTCTCAAAAAAATAGACGGTGCATCAATCAGATGCCCAGACTGTGATTAATTAACCTTTTAGTCCCAGGGGATCGTTGGTTTTGTGTACGAAACAACCCGAATGTATCTCAACTCTACCCCAAACTCTCAGGGGGTATACTCAAAGGAACCGTTTTACAATGAGTTTACCAACACCGTGGACAGTTCGTCAAACGGACGTCCGGTCTGAAAGTTATCAGCTTTTCTGTTCCAGGGGCCTGAATGGTTAATAAGCTAAACCAACCTGAACATACTCCAACTCCGTCCAAACCTCAAGTGTAGTATTCTAAACGAACCATCTCATAAAGAAGAATCTAATGTAGTAGAAGACACGTCAATCGGACGTCCGGTACTCATGTTATAAGCGTTTCCGCTCCGAGGGGCCGGTTGGTTTCATGATTGAACCAACCCGGCCGTACCTAAAGTTCGCCTAATCCTTGAGTGTAATATACCAAAACGACCATCTCTATCCAAGTATTCCTATGCAATAAACAGTGCATCGATCAAAGGTCCGTAGCCCAAGATATAGGCGTTTGAACGAACCTGGTCCAAAAATAGGGGGTTTGGGCCCAGTCCGACCGGGCCCAACACCCCCTGGGTCGGCCCGAACTGGGTTGACCTGACTCGGGTCCAGGTCTGGCCTGATAGGGTGCGGTCCGGCCTGGCTGGCATGTCTTGGCCCAGCTGGGCGTGGCCCGGCCCGACACTGGCGGCCCGACCCAGCGGCCGGTTGCTGCTTGGCCAAGCGTTGCGCCATGGAGAAGGGGGGGGGTGCTTCCCCTCACTGTTTATTGACACCGGCGGCGCACTGGGGTGCCGCTGCCTCCAAGAAGCCAGCTTCCGCCTCCTGTCGCCGATGCCACCGTGCCGGTGAGGCGCGCCAACAACATCTTTTGCGGACCACCAGACGCGCTCTGGTGGTCCGTTTTTCCCACCGTCTGCTCCAGCGGCTCTCCTGGGACATTTTCTTCATTGACATGACATAAGAACTCTGTTTTGGTCCCATAAATCGTCGCATGTCAATCCGCGCACAATCAAACAATCTGTGGAGGGTCCGGGCTGGTTCCTTAGCCCGTGCCCTCCACGTTAGGCGTTATCAATTGGCAATAAATCAAACACATGATTTCAACAATGATAAGGGAATAATTTATTCAAGAATATATTATAATAGCAGCATATAAATAAACTCTCACTGTCGTGAGATAAAACCTCTCAATTGAGAAATTAAAAAAATTCCCCTACCTTGAGAAAGGTCTGCGGTAGCCGAGCATCGTGGATAACGGTATCGCGAAAGGGCGGACGTCGGCTTGTTGACGTCGTCGAAAGGTAAGAGATAAAGGTGACGATGGTCATTGGCATTCATCATTTCTGCAAAGTCCATCGATCCCGGCTCGAGCATCATTCGTTGGAGATCTGTTGGAAGGAGAACCGTTCTTCGTGAAGGTTGGTGTTCTTCAACGAAGGAGGAACTCTCTTCCTCTTTCACAAGGGCTCTCTCTCATAACAATTATCTCAACACAACAAGTGTCAAACAAATTAAAATAATGCTACTCCTTATTTTAATTATACTTTCAAAACTTTCAAAAATTAAATCCCTTAATTAAATAATTTAAGAGTTTGATAGCATTAATTATCTTTTGTTGGAAAATTTTAAAAGATGAGAGAGAGACGAAAAGTGGAGAGGCTCCACTCCATTAAATGTGTGGAGTTGTCATGTATTAAACAAGGGGTGAGTTATGGGGAGTTTAGGGAGTTGATGGGGAGGTGAGGAGTTAGGGTCATATGTGGTCCCCACCCCTAACTCCCCTTTGGAGAAAAAATAACCACCTTCCACGAATAAAATTTGTACATAAATTTTTTTATTTATTTAATTTTAATCCCCAATTATTAAACCTCAACCCGTGTGAAAATCAACTATGGAATAGGTCCCCTTAAACAATTACCAGTTCTTCGAGTTCATCGGTGCCCTCCCATTTCAATTCCGAGTACCAGTTCAAAAGTTAGAAAAACCCACTCGTTTGTTCACTGAACGTACCCGAGCTAAAATTCGGAAATTGATTCCGGGAACACCCGGACTCGGAATCCGGTTCCATCAGAAGCCACAGACTCATAAAATTCCAAAGAATTAAGAAAACATTTCCTTGAAATTTCCAGGTCTTTAAATTACTCCCACCTCAGGGCTTTACTTCCCCGTAAAGCTTCATCACACACTAGGGAAAAATAAAGTGGTACTAAGCACGCATCTGAGCCTTATGCTCCCATGTGCTCTCATGGAGTTTCCCATTCTACCAGTGAAAGAACAACTAAGGAATCGAAAATCCACATAGGACCCGATCCAGTCAATCCCTGATCTCCACAGTGACCTTCGTGAATGTTGCCCAGCCATCGATGTTTAGCTCCCTATAGTCGATGATGTGTGAAGGGTCGTGCACGTATCTCCTCAGTTGAGATACATGGATGACATCGTGCACCCGGTGCAACTGAGGTGGAAAGGTCAAGTGGTAAAACAACTCAACTACCCTGATGAGGACCTATAAAGGTCTGTTGAACCTCAGAGATAACTTTCCAACTCAGAAACATCTCCATAGACCTCATCGAGGTGAGACCCATAAGAAAACGTGGTCACCATCCTAGAACTCTAGTGGTCTCTGTATCCTATCAACAATGGATTTATGCCTACTCTGTGCAGTCTTCATCCGCTCCTGGTTGATTTGAACCTTCTCCAGTAGCCTCAAAATGAGATCACTGGTCAACCTCTACCTCCACTCCTGAAAAGCTCAGCTGGCATATCCCTGACAACACAAAGGGTTTTCCATTGTTTCCAAAGCTAAAAGAGGTACAATAACTCTGGAGAAGTCTAGCTCAAATCTAAGTCTGGACGACTCATGAGTGATTGGCTGCACCCACTTATGCTTGATTCCATCTTGTGCGGCATGGGGTTTCCTTTTCACCGCCCAAGGAAAACCCATCCCAACATTGTAGGTAAACCACAACCTTTCTGCCAAATACAGTCATTCTGTGTATGATCTCTGGTTACCCAGTCCATTCCCTAACTAACGTCGTAAGGCCTTGACGATGCCCCCAAGAGGTTCCAACCGAAACTCTCACCACAAGGGTCAGATAACACTGTTGGCTTAAGAGTGATTATCGAGTCTCCTCCCAAAGGTATCTACAGACGTGAGGGTCATGTAAATGGATTAACCAGAAACTCTAGGTTCGGGAAAAGATTCATGGAAGGAAGGGATGACTCGTACCAATGTCTGTTGTTACAGTGGAAAGTAGTAGACACAGACCATACCCCGAATCATTCCTAGAGACCTTGGGTCACACTCCTTGACCGCATGCAGCTACTCTCTTGCCCTGCCCCCTGCTCCCTGAGCCTGGAGGGGAAAACAAATGCGGGTGGTTGTAATATGTTAAATTGTACACTACCACATGATGCTCTCCCAGCTCTACTTCCACTTATGCTTCTCTACATATTCATATGTCCTTAACACTTCCTCTTCTTGAAACATTTTACACGCCCAAGTCTCTGAGACTGGCCCCAGTTTCATGCTTTTCCACTGCTAACCTTCACTGGCTGTATCCACTCAGCCAAATAATTATCATCCACAAAGGTTCTCTTTATCACCCTAACATAAGTAGGAATGCATAGAGGAAAGGTGTTGTCTCAGATATCCTTAAACAAACCTTGCTCGGATGTCCGAGACCTGAAGCAATTATTGTATCGTAGTCATCAAGTACCAAGAACGGTCGGTACGCCTCGATGACTACTCAGCTACCGACATGTCGTCCTTCCGAATCTATACAAGCCCGGGATAAATCTAAACCACCTCCTCAAGAAAATCCTCAGCTTCCTGTGAGTCGGGCTCACCTCGGAACCTGAGGGGTATCAGATGCTGAAACACATGTAAGGTACTAAGCCTACATGTGTCGTATACCGGTACCGCCGGTTGTAACTGCTGACCAACAGGTAGTGATATAGCTGGCACACTACCCAAAGGTACTATCTCAGGCATCAGTTCATGTACCGAAGCCTCATCACTATACGCACCAACCTCATGGTCACTAACTGTGAAACACCAGTATCCAGGATCACCACCTCCTCTACTAGTGTCTCAACTAGGCGGAAAACTCTAGCAATCACCTCCATCCAGTCCTCTTCTGCCTAGGAATCTATCTCACCTCACAACCTTGGAGGCCTATACTGCCGGAACTCGTGCAAAGCGCTCTTTCAGCGTGCACCGTCCGCTAGTAAGACTGGCGACATCTACTACCTAACGGGTGGTGGTGCTACTGGCACACCACCCAAAGGTGCCAACATAGAAAGGGGGCCCTGCACCGGAGCCTCGTCACTCAGTGGGCTGTCATAGAGTACTCTCTCGGAACTCTAACTGACTGTCTAGGTGGAGACATCCTGAACAGATCTGACATGGTCAAATGATTTAAACCTGGTGAGCTGACCTGGTTTGAGCTGACTTAAAGAATACTTTTCAAAAAACACATTCAATCAGTGTTCTCGTGAACTGAGTCGGAAATCAGAAGTCAGGGTCCTGGTCTATGGATACGTCGGTCGCCGCGCCAACACTGGACTCCATGAACTGAATACCACACTTGGTACCCTTAACACTATTGCTTCACAGAAAATAATTATCAAAGTCCTGAGTTCTGCGGTAGAACCGACTCCTCTAATACCAATTTTTCTCGACCTGTCCTCGAGGCCCGTGTCGTGACTACCCCAAGGTCGCCTTCCATTGTCCAGGGGTTGGTGGCTAGCACCAAAGGCATAAATCCCGATAAATGGGAAGGAATTTCCTTTATAAAACATAAACACATCCAACCAGAGTACAAGCGGAAGTAAAACACTAAGTAAAAAAGAAAGCGCTGAAAAGTAAATGGGCCAGAATACAAACCCGACTAGAATGTACTACTACAACTGAATGAAAGTACAATAGAAAAGACAAAAAACTGGAATATAGAAGCAACTCCTGGGTCATCCACCTCGGATCCTACCTGAAGGGTAGGTACATATAGCCTCCTCAAAGCTCTCACCCGCCAACCTCCTCTGAGTACCGTCTCATCGTGAAGTCCATCTCTGGGTACTGACTCATCGTGAGGTCCACCTCCGGGCACCGCCCAGTCCTCGTACACTCGGTCTCTGTCAGCGCTTTCCATCATCTGCATCCAACACAACGATGTGTAGGCATAGCCCATGCAAGGGTGAATATAACGATACTCAGTAGGGACCTCGAGACCTACAAGGTCTCACTAAATCCAACAAGGACAACCACAAAGAAGGATCTCAACAGATAACCCTTAATTATTTATAATCCCATACTTATGCTTAAGTTATCAAGTAACCCATCTCAATCATGAGGAAACACAAAGGTTATGAAATCAACGAATAACCACTACTTAGGTATATTCCCATACATATACCTAAGTTATCAAGTAACCCATCTCAATCATGAGGAAACACAAAGGTTATGAAATCAAAGGATAACCACTACTTAGGTATATGACCATACATATACCGAAGTTATCAAGTAACCCATCTCAATAATGAGGTAAACACAAAGGTCATTGACTCAGCTCAAACCAAGATTTTCATTATTGAAACCATAACTCCTAGAGAAATCTTCCTCTATCAATTAAAGTGGCCCTATCATGATTTCGAGGCACTACTCACTAACCTTAGACTACTTAGGTACTCCTCCTATCGAGTACCGCTGGTCTGCTGCCAACTACTGGGTGCTCTGTCCGCTGAGGGTCTCTCGCCAAATACCAGACGCTCTCCCTAATAGCCTACAAAGATACTCATCTTCTCGAGTAATGTGGTTCTATTTCCAACTACCAGGTGCTCCATCCGCCATGGTACTGCCTCCAAATACCGGGTGCTCCATCCACTGGGCTAACCGAATCACTACGAGTCGAATCGGTCAAGCAGTCGTCAGGTCTACAGCAACTCGATCTCCGCACTCCGTACACTCTTCTATTAAAGGTCCACTCCAAGAGATACTGGTTGTTACTTACAAGGGTCATGAAGTTTCACGAATAAGTATTATAAAGGACCGCCTCATCATAGGGGTTTCAACACAATAGACAGTGCGTCAATCGGACGCCCGGACTGTGAGTTATTAGCCTTTTAGTCCTGGGGGCCCAGTTGGTTTCGTGTATGAACCAACCTGAACGTATCTCAACTATACCCCAAAATCTAATGGGGTATACTCAAAGGAACCGTTTCACAATGAGTTTACCAATTCTGCTAACATTTCATCAAACGGACGTCCGGTCCGAAAGTTATCGGCTTTTACAATCCAGGGGCCCAGTTGGTTTATTAGCTAAACCAACCCAACCATACTCCAACTGCATCCAAACCTCAAGTGGAATATGATAAAATAACTGTCTCATCAAGAGGAATCAAATGTAGTTGATGACATGCCAATCGGACGTCCAGTCTTCAAGTTATAAGCATTTCTGCTCTGAGGGCCCGGTTGGTTTCGTGTTCGAACCAACCCGGCCATACCCAAAGTTTGCCTAAACCTTGAGTGTAATATACTGAAATGACCAAATTAATATAAGTATTCCTACGAAACTGATGGTGCGTCGATCGGAGGTCCGTAGCCCAAGATATATGCGTTTGAATGAACCTGGTCCGAAAATAGGGGGTTTGGGCCCTGTCTGACCCGGACCAACACCCCCTGGGTCGGCCCAAACCGGGTCAACCCAACTCGGGTCTAGGTCCGGCCCGATAGGGTGTGGCCCGGACCGGCCCAGCGGTCGGTTGCGACCCGGCCAAGCGGCCGAGCGTTGCACCGTGGAGTAGGGGTGGGGGGGGGGCACTGCCCCTCACCGCTAATTGACACCGGAGGCACGCTGGGGTGCCGCCGCCTCTTGTCTCCAATGCCGCCATGCCGGCGAGGCGTGCCGACAGCATCTTCTGCGGACCATCGGACGTGGTCTGGTGGTCCGTTTTTTCCACCATATGCACCATCGACTTTCTCGGGACCCGTTCTTCACTGAGACGGCTTCCAAACGCCGTTTCAGTCGCGTGCATCATCGCCCGTCAATCCACACACAATAAAACAATCTGCGGATGTTCCGGGCTTGTTCGTTAGCCCATGCCCTCCGCGTTAGGCGTTATCAATTGGCAATAAATCAAACACATGCTTTCAACAATGATAAGGGTATAATTTATTCAAGAATAAATTCTACCAACATCATATAAATGAACTCTCATGCTCGTGAGATAAAACCACTCAAATGAGAAATAAATAAAAATTCCCCTACCTCGAGAAATATCCGCGGTAGCCGAGCATCGTGGATGACAGTATAACGAAAGGGCAGACGTCAGCTCATTGACATCGTCACAAGGTAAGAGATGAAGGTGAAGACGATCATTGGCATTCGTCATTTCCGCAAAGGCCTACGATCCTGGCTCGATCTTCATTCGTTGGAGATCCGCCGGAAGGATAACCGTTCTTCGTGAAGGGTGATGTTCTTCAACGAAAGAGGAACTCTCTTCCTCTTTCACAAGGGCTCTCTCTCATAACAATTCCCTTAACACAACAAGTGTCAACCAAATAAAAATAAGGCTACTCTTTATTTTAGTTACACTTTCCAAACATTCAAAAATTAAATCTCTTAATTAAATAATTTAAGAGTTTGTAAGAATTAATTATCTTGTGTTGGAAAACTTTAAAATATGAGTGAGAGATGGAAAGTGGAGAGGCTCCACTCCATTAAATGAGTGAAGTTGTCATTTATTATACAAGGGATAAGTTATGGGGAGTTTAGGGAGTTGAGGGGGAGGTGAGGAGTTAGGGTCTCAGGTAGGCCCCAACCCTATCTCTCCTTGGGAGAAAAAATAACCACCTTCCATGAATAAAAGTTTTACACAACAAATTTAATTTATTTAATTTTAATCCCCAATTATTAAACCTCAACCCGCTCGAAACACAACTACAACATAGGTCCCCTTAAGCAATTACCGACGCTTCGAGATCATTTTTGCCCTCATATTTCAATTCCAAGTACCGGTTCAAATGTTCGAAAAACCCACTCGTTCGTTCATTGAACGTACCAAAGATAAACTTCGGAAATTAATTCCAGGCACACTGGGCCTCATAATCAGGTGCTGTCAAAAGCCACAAACTCGTAAAATTCCAAATAATTAAGAAATAATTTCCTTGAAATTTCTGGGTCTTTAAAATATATTATTTCTTTAATCTTGAAACTAATATATAATGAATGAGGTACTTACAAAATAATTTATTTTCATTCTAGAATCAAATAGTCAAATTCATTATAAATATACAATTATGTGGTATTTATAGAAATTATAAAAGTTAAAATGATGGAATAGTAACAAGACCATTAGGAATAGAAATATGGACAACAGAATATTAACCTCGCATAAGAATGTATAAATAAAATTTATCCATCTTATAAGAGAAAATATTTTATATTTATATCATTGAACTTGTAAATATTTTTTTTTGAAAATTATAAATTTAGTGTTAGTATTTTGTGAGTCATAAAGATTTAATTAAAATTATATAATTAATATAATTATTTTAGAGATAATATATTTTCAAAAAATATATTCATAAATTTTTATTTTTTTGACTTATGATTATTAGATAATTTTATGATACTTTAATTAATTATTCAATGTGTTATAAAATCAGTTATAGTTTTAAAACTGGTATTTTTGAAATAAATTAATATTTTAAATAAAAATTTATATTTCCATATATATAAATTATTTTCAAAAAATAGAGTTCATTTTTGAATTCTACCAATTAAATAATGGTTTCAATGAAATTTTTGGAATTTCCTAAATTAAATGAATTTTAGGGAATAGTAAAATATGGTAATTTTTTATAAAAGATAAATACATGATTTATTGAGTCATAGAAGATGAAAGGATGATGTAAGTTCAAAATCAGGAACTCTAATATTTTATATTTTTAAATTTAGTGATAATTCTCAAACAATTAATATTCACAAGACAAAACAATAAACTAATGAAAATTATAATGAAAAAACGCCCATCTCTTCAACTATTAATACAACCCCACACCACCACTTATACTCACACCTAAAAGACTTAAAGATTATTTTATTTCTTACCAATTACCTTCCTAATCCTCTTCCAGACGTCCTAGTCCTACTGGTCTCATCAAATGGCCAAAACTAAGGGCCATAAAGAGGTTCTCAAAGAGGAGAATTCAAGAGGTAAAATTTCCTTTCATTTTCATTTTTTTCAAATTCCAATTCTTTTATTATACTATATTAAACTACCCTTATAAAAGTGTAATTAAAACTCCATTATCTTATATATAGTTTACTAATATTATTATTATGGATAAATTCACCATCAAACTTATTCTCCTCTACCTTTTATTCAGAAAAATGATAATATCATCCTTGATGTGTTGATTTACTACCATCATTGATGATACACTTTCATTTTTCATAATCGCATTCAGTGATGGTCATAAACCATTATTATGGTCAAATAATATTTTATTACACGCACAATCATAGACACACACACACACATTATCTTATTTAATCCTCTATAACCAATATATTATCATGATATTGAATAAAATGATATATGTTCGTGATGAACATAAAAATTTCCCCAATAAATTAAATCATTCTCATTATTGTTTAATCTAATTATTCATCATCATATTAAGAAAAAAATTACATATGGTATCATTTAAAATTATTGATAAAAATTAACACTATTTCATTCCACTTCTAGAGTTTTTCACCCATTTGACAAGAAAATCCATAATGAACCAACCAAGGAAACCAAGAAATATATGCACCCGAAATAATGAAAATAACAAAAAATTATTAATAAATGGGAGTAATGATGTCATAATAATTCATATAAGTAATTATTAATATGAATATGGTTGTATAATATATTAAAAACACAGTTTGAACCATTATACAGGATATTTGAACTCATTTGAAGTAATAAGAGCCCAAGGTAAGGGAATTCTTAACCCTATTTCCATTATTTGGGTTAAACTTATACTTCATTGATTATGGGATACTAAAATTATTTGTGATATTAATTTTGTTTATACAATCTTTTATCATGTTTATTTACAGTTTATACATATATTCTGTTCATTTTATTAATTCTCACTTCAAATATATGATATTTTTAAGGTCCGTTTCTTAAAAATACTATTTTAAATTTCTATTTTTACAAATTTCAAAAGGAGTGTCTTTATGAATGTGTTATTATTTAATGATTATGGTTCTTGGGAATTTTTTATAATAGAGGGAGAGACATATGTTCCCCTCTGATTCATTTTTAATGTTTCTATTGGAGTTTGATCTTATATTTACCCCAAGTGTAACTATGAAGGTTACAACATAAGGTAGTCATGGGGGTTACATTGTAAGGTAACCGTGAGGGTTACATTTTATGGTAACTGTGGGGGTTAAAAATAATATTGTAGTCAATATGGTTACAATATTAATTATTTAATTCCCTATGTAACCTTTATGGTATTTTTTATGTTTTCTATATTTTATGAAAATCTCATGTTTTCATAAAGTAACTATAAGATACTTATTTTGTTAGAGGTATGTCTTTGTAAAAATTATTTCATATAATTATAAGTATTCATGTACCAATGGTTTCTCTCCTTTTTTTATATCCCTTACCGATATTTTTGTGATCATTCGATGTTTTTAAATGTTATTCATTGGGTTTTAATATGGTAAGAGAACTGAAGAATCCATGATTTAGGTTGTAATTAATTTTTATGAAAAGATTTCATGATTTTATTAAAAAAATTTGTATTATAAAAAAATGTATATTGTTTTAGTATTATAAAATTTGTATGATTATGAATTTATATGTATGAATTTTTTCTTAATTACCTAAAACTATAAAGTAGAAATAAACTTTGGAAATGTAATAATGGTTTTCTATTTGAATTTACTAAATTATGTAATGTTTAAGGATGAGTGCTTAAGGTTAGTATCATAGAATAGTTTAGATAAAATTAGGGTTTATGATGATGTTAATAGAATACCATAAATTATTTTTAACATATTTTTATGTTGAAATGATATATTATTTAAATATTACCATGTTTCTTCATCTAAGATATGTCTGTTTAGAATGGTTTTCCACAAAAGAAATGGGGAAGCTGAAGTAGGAAGGCATCCAAAGGAAGATGTCATTCAGAATCAACAACCAAGAATGGTGGGAATTGGAAACAAAATTTTTTTTATAGTAATGGATCAATTGGTGTAGGCTATAAACGAGAATGTGATCCATGAAATAGAACAACTGGAGATACAGAAATTTAATGTGACAATAGAGGAACAATTTCTAAGGAAACACTCTCCTACATTTAGTAGATATTCTGACCAGTGGTGGGTGATGGATAGATTAAATCCCTTGAAAAGATGTTAATGTTTATGGGGTGTTAGGATAATAAAAATATTAATCTTTCCATTTATTATTTTGATTGTGAAGATGACCAGTGGTGGTCATTTTTGAACAATATAAGTGATAGTGAGGATATTTATTCCTTCAAAAGAGAATAATTTCAGAATAATTTCCTTGATTTTTTTCTTAAGGTGGTTCAACTTAGGATGGAAAAGAAATTTATTTAATTAAATAGAACATATGAAGATTCAATAAACATTTATGAAGAAAACTCTACCCAACTGGAATGGTATGCTCCAAATATTATTTGGGATCATGATATAAAATCAATTGTTTTTACTCAGGATTGAAGCTAAGATATAGAAGGGAATTGACCTCATATGAATTTAAATGGTATGATTCTTTTAAATGTGATTAGTGGGTATAACTGAAGATTTATTATTATCACATGTACATTGAAAAAAGCAGAAGAAGAAGTCCACATTGCATGTGATAGGTAAGAATCAATCAAAGAAATTTAAATGTAAGAAATACCAATTTATAGTTTTTGAAATATGTGGTAAAAGGCACCATGGGTAATGTCTTAACATAAAAGGGATGTGATTTGGTTATGGTATATTTGTACATATGGATTGATATTGAAATGGGAAATATCTATGTGATGTTATGTTTAATTCAGATAAGAAAATTTTACTATGATTTAAATTTAGTGATATGGGGCATTACAAAAATACATTCCCAAAGAAATATCTGAATGATTAGATGAAGCTAGATTATAATTATAAAGGTGAAGTGAGATCGTTTTTGACTACATCAGCAAATGAAGTTCCATCCAATGAAGTGGTATCAGATACTATGTTCATTTACACATATTTTTTAGATGACTTTTTTGATAATTGGTCTACACTTTCCTTTATTTATATTATATTTTTGGTAAATTGGAAATTTCACATTAAGAAATGAAATCGGTATTTATGGTTAAAACAATCAGAAAAATATTAAGTAAAAATTCATTACAAGAATATTCTTGTAACTCTATGAGGTAATACATTACCTGCAGAACATGTTGTTTTTTGCTTAGTAGAATTTGGTGTTATTTTGTACAGTGACCCAACTTTTCTTACCTTAATTTTACATCATTTGAATGATAAAAAACAAAAAAAATACAAACGGGATCCAGAGGTTTAGTGTCATTGGAAAACATGGACCATACATAACTTTTACAACATAAAACATAAAGATTTATTTAATTTTATCTTCTCTATGTTCTTATTGGCCATTAATTTCTCCTTAATACACATAATAACCTAGGGATATACATAAAAGGGGTGAGATAAAATCCCAAAATGAGGATAATAACTTGAGACAATACAAAATGAGGTGAGAATAACATTATCATCATAATATAGGCATAAGATAATAATCAATAAAGGAAACATTATTAAAATACATGGAATGTGGCAATCCATAAAAATTGCAAATCATGTCTTAGTAGTCAAGTAACACACATAATTGTAAAAAAATATAGAATCATGTTCATGCATAAATCACATTACTCATTATTTTCTTTACATTAACTAATTCATTGTAGCACTATATAATTCTTTGCGCAACTATCAAATCTTAAAATTTTCATTGTAATATATAATTCTGGACGCACCCATCACATCATAACATTTTCATTATCATGCAAGACACAAAAAAATATCAATATCGAATGTAAAACAATCAATGGAATGTAATGGTTTTAACTTAATAAATCTTACATTCCGAAATTTTAGGTTCTCAAATGAAAGAGGGAATAACAAACTTGATACAAGGACTATCATCCTTGAGTGAGAAGTAAAGGGTGTGTTTTTGAAAGAAGAGTTATTTTGAAAAACATTATTCTAGACCTAAACTCTAGTGGGAAACATTTATATCCCATAAAAGGTATTATAATTATGAATAAATTATTTTTAAGGGAAAACCATACTGCAAATGGAGTGAAAGTGGGAAAATTTGAAGAAAGGATGTTGGGTTCGAGAATTCCCCTTACCTTGTATCTGAACTCTTTATTCACATTAATGTATTTTATAATAAAATTATATTCATTAATTAAGAAGTAAAAAAACTTTTATAAATTAAATTGATTCATCATGATCTTATTAAGTCCATTTATGGGCCTTTGGATGAGTTATAGTGTATAAATTGATTGTTTGAGAGTGTTCTTTTTCATAGTTTTTATGATCAGTTCACTTATATACATGAATAAAAGATTTTGTAAAATTTGGATGTACATTCCAAATTTTAATTATATATTATTAGTAAAATTACAAAGGTATAAATGATCTTTCAATGAATTCAGTTATGTACCATGATGATGAATTATTTGATAAAATTTAATGATGATCATTTTTGGTTAATTTCGGTGGATTTTCGATCACAACAAACTTATTTTATTTTATAAATTATTTTCATGTAGATAAGTTAGTTCTTTGTCACTAAAAGGGTAATAAAATAAAAATAAAAATATATTTATATCTATTTAATGTTTTTATTAATATCCTTGAAGGTGTTGAAGGAAAATGGAAGTGCATCTCCCACAATGTCAATAAATTAAGACATCGTTGTTGATGATTTCATTTTATAAACTAAAAGGGAAGGAGTATTATAATGAATAATCATAAATTAACATGATATAATACCACTATATCAATAATAAATGACATTTGGATAAGATATATTGAGGATAAGAGAAGAAAAGAAATGAAATTTGAAAGGCATTTGAAAGAATGAGAAAGAGAAATTTCCTATTGAATATATCATCTATGAATGCCTCATTAGAAGAGAGGTTTAGGTATGTTTATGATACCAAGGGATGATAGTCATGGGGGAGGCTAATGGGAAGAGATTTGCGTAGAATTTGGAGTAGGCCCAAGGATTGAGAGGTGTGAGGAAATGAGGTTGTGAGGGGTGGTATTTATAGTGGAGGGGAGAGGGGTTTTCCAAATATTATATTCAATAATTTCAATTTATCATCCTGAAAAACAACAGTTAGGATTATTGTGAGTAGAAATTGTAATAAGTGAATGTTAGTTTGAACTAGTGTACATTTACATCATCCATAACTCAAGCATGATGGATAAATTTATTTATTTTTCATATTTCGTATATTATCAAATTTCACTGTTCATAAAATTTAATTATTTTAGAAAAATAAAAAAAATTCATTGTAACCATTTTTCGACATTTAGAATTAAAAAATGAACTCAATTTTTTGAAAATAATTTTCTATGTATGATTAATTTAATATTTAATTAAAATCATAATTTACTTGAAAAATACAAATTTTAAAATTAAAAATATTTTCTAACACTTTGAAAAATGATAAAGGTGTCATAAAATTACCACATAATCATTAGAAATAAAAATACTAGTTTATGAATACATTTAATTAAAATATATTTTATAGAAAATTATTAAATTAATCATTAAATATTCAAGACTTATAAAAATACCAGCACTATAATGTAATTATATCATATTATCACTTATAAAATGGATAGATTTTATTTATACTATCATTGGTAAGGTTACTATTCACTTTGATGATTTACTATTTATAAAGGTCATATTACTATTCATATGGGTAACATTACTATTCATAAGGGTATGTGAAAACTCATAAAATATTATTTTTGTTCTCTCAGACTCCAAACATCTTACAGATCGCAATTATGTATGTCAGATTTTCAAAATTCAAAATTTAGAAGTGGTAAATTTTGGTATAATGGTCACATATTAGCCAATTTAAAAATGATGTGGATTTTTGTTTCCAAATATCATTTTATGTGATTAATAAATTACTACATGAAGTGAGAAATTTCATTGATAAATAATTGGGTTGCTACATTCTTCCCCCATTTTAAAATTTCACCCTCGAAATTTAGTTTTACATAAACTGGTGTAGGTAACATTCCTTCAATGAATTATATGGCTCCCAAGTTTCTTCTTAAAACTTATTGTTCCTTCACAACAATTTATAAATTTGGGTTATCTTGTTGCATTGGACCTTATCATTCTGGTCCAAAATCATTATGAGCTGATCCTCATAAGAGTGATCACCTTCCTACTGTACCACCTACGAGTTTAGTATATGTGAGGGATCTGGTATGTACTTCCCCATGAGTGATACATAAAACACATCATGAACTCAAGCCAAATTTAGTGGAAGTTCAAGATGATAGGCTACAAATCCTATGCAGTCCAGGATCTCAAAGGAGCCAATTTACCTTTGGCTTAGATTCACTTTCTTTACAAACCACATGACTCTCTTCCGTGGAGATATCCAATGAAAGACTTTATCTCCAACATCGAACTCCAAGTCACTTCAACAATTGTCAGCATATCACTTTTTCTGGATCTGATTAGATTTTATATGTTTTTGAATGACTTGAAACTTCTCTGTCATCACATTTACAATATTAGGTCCAAGTAGATTTATTTCTCCAACTTTATCCCAATAGATTGGAGTTCTACATCACATTCCATACAGAGCTTCATATGGAGCCATATGAATACTCAAGCGGAAGATATTATTGTATTAGAACTCAAACAATGTCATATTATGATACCATCTTCCTTTTAATTCTAATGGGTAGGATTTTAGAATATCATTGAGCATCTGAATAGTCCTTTTAGATTGGCCATCAGTTTGGGGGTGATAGACCATGCTGAAATTCCATTCAGTACTCAAATCATATTAGAGACTCCTGTAAAATTTATATTTAAACCTTGGATCATGATCTGAGATAATCTAGAGTGTAACCACAAGAATTTTCATCACTTTTTTCACATATATATTTTTATGTTGTTCATGGGAGAGATATTCCTGAATAGCAATAAAGTGGGTAGTCTTGGTGAGTCGATCCACCACAACCCATATCACATTATTTCCTTTGGATTTCTTTGGATGACCCATGAAAATGTCCATTGTGACATTCTATCAATTCCATATTGGTATTGGAAATGGATTCATCATACCTTTTTACATTTTTCTGTATGATTTGTCTTTCTAACATATCAAGCACCTTGAGATATTTTCCGAAATCTCCTTCATCATGTTATCCCTCCAGCATCCCACAGATCTCGGTACTTCTTGGTGCTACTAGGATGGATAGAGAATGTTGATCTATATGCATTATCAAAAATATACATCTTTATCTGAGGTGATGAAGGCACACCAAGCTGTATTCCAAACTATATAAAACCATCATCATTGATATGGGACTCTTACAACTTCCATTCCTTTACTACATTGACTTTCTTTTGAAACTCCTAATCATCCCTTTGTGCCCCCTTAATATTCTCTTAGATATATGTTTAGGAAATAATTTGAGAAAGGTAGGATGTATTCCCTACCGTTATGATTTTGAAATCCATACTTTTCATATCCATGAAATAGGGTGTTTCTCAAACCACATCTTGGATAGAGTAGCATGTTATTTTCTACTTAGAGAATCAACTACCTTGTTCTCCTTACTTGGATGATAGTGAATTGAGATATAATTTTATTTTATTAGATCTATACATCTCTTTTAAAAAATGTTGTGATCATTTTGTTTGAATATATACATTAGACTCTTGTGATCAGTATATATGTCACACTTCTCACCCTAGAGGTAGTGACACCAGATTTTCAAGGCATAAATCATAATTGGTAGCTCCAGAACATGCATTGGGCAGTTTTGATCATGGATCTTCATCTGTCATGAGCCGTATTCTATCACATTATCCTTTTCCATGAGTACACAATCCGATTTGTTCTTTTAATAATCACTGTATATCAAAAAACTTTATCTACTTTTTAGTAATGTGAGTACAGGTGTAGTGACCAAACTTCTCTTTATCTCCTTTAAACTTTCCTCACATTCTTCCCTTCAGACATAATTTAATCATTTTCTTGTTAACTTAGTTAGTGGGATTGAATATGGTGAGAAATTTCTCATATAATGTTGGTAGTACTCAGAAAATCCAAGAAAAATACAGATTTCTATGACACTATAGGGTCTAGGACATTCCTCAATCGCCTTTTTGTTGAAGGGTCCATAGAAACACAGTCACATGGGATCTCATGTCCCAAGAACATAACATTCTTCATTCAAAAGTCAAACTTTATGAACTTGGAATAAAAGTTATACTTTATCAATGTCACCAAAATAAGTCTTAAATGATCTTCATGTTCCTCCTTTCTCTTAGAGTATTTGAGAATTTAATCAATAAACACTGCCACAATTTTGTCGAGGTGATGTCTAAAGTCTCTATTTATCAAATCCATTAATATTTTAGAAGAATTAATATGTTCTTATGGAATAAATAGAAACTCATAATGCCCAAACCTTGTACAGAATGAAGTATTCTAAATATCTACCTTTTTCACCTTTAGCTGATGATATCTGGAACAAAGATCCACCTGTGAGATGTACTGAGATCCTCATAAATGATCGAAGAAGTAATCAATCCTTGGGAGAGGATACCTGTTCCTTACGATGATCATTTTGAGTTATTTTTAATTGATTCATAGATGCATTCTTCCATCTTTATTCATTATAAAGAGCATTGTCCGACCCTAAGGGGAAGCACTAGGGTGTATGAACCCTTTTCCCAAATGCTCTTGCAGCTGCTTCTTTAACTCCTCTAGTTCGATAGGAGCTATCATATATGGACACATTGAGTCAGGAGTATCTCCGGGTATGAGTTCTATTGAGAACTCTACCTCACTATCTATGGAATTATGGGTAAATATTTGGTAAATACATCACTATATTCCATCATGATGGGCATTTACCCTACGTTGACACTTTCCTTTTACTCAACCATTTGAGCAAGGTATGCTTCTTCACAGGGAATCAACACCCACACCATTGGAGGATTTTTAAATGGAGATTCATGATCTTCCTTGAATTTGTAGAGAAGAATTGGATGGTTCAAGAATATGAAAAGATATTTCCTTTCTCTGAAAGTTGATATGTGCTCTCTCTAATGAGATCCAATCCATTCCCATTATACCATTGAATTACACCAAGGTACGTATCATGAGATTTTCTACAAAAATATTTCCACATACACCAATAGAAGAAGAGTCAAACACATAGCTTGAAATGATTTCCCCACTTGGTGTATTTAGAGATATCTCTACATCAAGGTTTCAGGGGATTCAATTCATTAGTTCTAGAAACTTCGTCAGATATAATGGAATTCATATAACTAGAATAAAATAAATTTTTATTATTATTTAGTGAATTGGAAGTGAACCTTGTATGACTTAATTTTCTTGATCAACTTCCGCAGTAGTGATGGAATAATCCATCCCTTTCTCCTTTGTCTTTAGTGGCTGATGAAGCTAATTACCCTTGAGGGATTAAGGCTTAGTGCAATGGCTTGCACAATGCCCGTGATCCCTATAGTTGTAGCATTGGACCATGGGTAGTTCTCTCCTTTCCTCCACTACATTCTCTTAATTTATCATGACATTCCAACAATCCTGAGCCTGACGGACTTCTCCCCCACAGTTGATGCATTTACCTGCCCCTTTGAGGTAATTCCCATGATGCTTATTCCCTTATTTTTGACATGTGGTTGGTTGAGTTTTCTTTACCCCTTTCTCACTAGAACCTTCAGAATGACACTCTATATTTCTTTACTTATCATTATATCATTAGAATCACTATAAAAACTCTATATCCACTTTGAGAGCACATCAAACAACATCTTCATAACTCCCAAATCCTGGAATTGGAAGATCCTTTTGATGGTGTGGTTTTAATCCTCTATAGAATCTACCAATTTTTCTATCATTACTGATAACAAATCCCAAAGCATACCTTGAAAGTCTTGTGAAATTAACATAACAGGATATGACAGATTCTCTATTATTTTTCCTTAGATCTATGAATTCTATCTCTATATTCATATGAATTGTTCATGGGAAATACTTGTTACAAAAAATTATCTTAAAGTCTTCCCACTCCATCTCTTCAATTTCATCTATCGGCTTGGTGTTCTTAATCAAATACCTCCATTGGTCGGCCTATCCATAAAGATGATAAATGGCCAGAGTCACCTTCTCTATTTTATAATAGTGAAACATCATAATGATCTTCTACATAAATTTTACCCATTGTTCCACAACAATTGGATTGGAAGGTCCACTAAACATCGGTGGTCGTTGTCGTATGAAACAATCGATAGCCAGTTGCTCGCTCTTATGTGAAGTATGATGTTCCACATTATTCAAGTTATTATTCATTACCTGAGATAACTACGTAAGAATCACCATGATGTTTTGAACTCCACCTCCCAAAGCATTGGGGATGTCGTTCGAGAAATCACTGCATTGTCCCTCGCGTGGTTTGTTGGCCTAGTTTCTCCTGGTTCCCATAATTTGTAAAAATAGAAAAGGATAGAAGAAATCATATGTTGACAAGTCATAAATAAATAATTTATTCCTTTATAAAATTAACATTAAAATCATATCTTAGGGGATCCTTATGTTTATCAATGCTTCTTGTGTGATTACATGTTCTTAGTCTCATAATAGCATTTCAATAAGATTCTCTAATCATAATTCCCAAATTAATTAAATCATGACTCTGATACCAATAATAGAGACCCAAATTTGCTTAAATTAATTTTACATCATTTTAATGATAAAAAATGAAAACATTACACAATGAGGATCTAGATGTTTATTGTCTTCAAATAACTAATAAAATACATAAATTTTTCAATATAAAACATAAATATTTATTTAATTTCTTCTTCTCTAGTATCTTATTAGCCCTTGAGTTATCCTTAGTACACATAATCACTTAAGGATATACATCAAAAAGGGGTGAGCTAAAATCATATTAAGAGGATAAGAACATGAATTAATACAACATGTGGTGACCATAAACATTATCATCATAACATAGAAATACGTTCATAATCATTAGAGGAACCATTATTAAAAGACTTGGAATTTGGAAATGCATAAAAATGAAATATCATGTCTTAGTGGTGAACAACCACACATAGTTGTGAAAAAAGATAGAATCATGTTCATGAATACTTAACTATGCTCATGATGTTATCCACATTAACCAATACATTGGAGTGCTATATAATTCCAGGTGCACCCATCACATCATAACATTTTCATTGCCCTGTATAATTCTGGGCACACCCGTCACATCATAAAATTTTCATTATCATTCATGCCTCATAGAATATATATCAATATTAAACATAAAACAAGCCATGTAAAGGACTGGGGTTTACATCATAAGTAATACATTCATAAACATTGTGTTCCCAAATGAAAGTGTGAATAACATACTTGATACAAGGACCATCAACCTTGGGTGAGAAGTAAAGGGTGTGTTTTTGAAAATAGAGTTATTTTGGAAAAACTTTTATTTAACATAAACTCTAGTGGAAAATATTTATATCCAAAAAGTCAATATAATGATGAATAAATTATTTTTAATGAAAAAAATTCTTGAAATGGAGTGAAATATGGAAGACATGAAGAAAGAAGGTTGGGTTTGAGAATTACCATTACCTTGTATGAGAATGATTTATTCACTTTAATGTCCTATATAATCACATTATATTAATTAATTAAAAATAATACAACATTTTATACATGTAATTAATTAATTATGATCTTATTAAGTTAATTTCTGGGCCTTTTGATGAGTTATAGAGTTTAAATTCATTGTTTGAGAGTGTTCTTTTTGTTAGTTTTTATGAATGGTTCACTTGAAGACATGAATGAATGTTTTTTTAACTGTGGATATACATCTAGAATTATCATTATATATTATTACTGAAATTAAATAGGTATAATTGAACTTATAATTAATTTGGTTATGAACAATGAGGATTAATTATTTGATAAAATTTAATGATGATCATTTTTGGTTAATTTGGGTGGATTTTCGATCACAATGAACTTGTTTTATTTTATCAGTTAGTGTCTTGTAGATATGTTAGTTATAGATAATAAATAGGATAATAACATAAAATTTAAAATATTCATTAACCAATTAATGGTTTTATCAAAAACCTTGAATATATTGAAGGAAAATGGAAGTGCACCACCCATGATGTAGATAAATTAACACATCACAGGCGATGATTTCATTTTTATAAGAAAAGAGCGAGAGAGAGGAGTATAATGAATAATATTACATTAACATGATATCACTAAAATATAGAAATAATAATGTAGTTATCATGACATTTTGATAAGAGATGTTGAGGATAAGAGAAGAGAAGAAATGAAATTTTATAGAAATTTGAAATAATGAGAGAGAGAAATTACATCAGGAATATATCTTTATTGAGGGCCTATTTAGGCGAGATGTTTTCTTGTTTTTATGATACCAAGGGATAATGGAAATGGGGGGGGGGGGAGCTTGGATGATATTTTATTAGGCACATCTATCAAGAGGTGTGACTAAATGAGGTTGTGAGGGGTGATAATTATAGTGGAGAGGAGGGGGTTTCCCAATATTATATTCATTAATTTATTATTTCTCCACAAGACAAGAAATAGTGTGGATTATTGTGAGTAGAAATAAAAATAAGAGCATGTTAGTTAAAACCAATTCCCTTTTACATAATCCATGACTCAATCATGATGCCAAAATTCATTTATTTAGCATATTTTATAAATTATTGAATTTCACTATTCACCAAAATATAACTTTTTTAGAAAAGTACCAAAAATTTACCCTAACCATTTTTCAACATGAGAATTAAAATATTAACTCCATTTTATGAAAAGAATTTTCTATATATGTTTAATTTAATTTTTATTTTAAACTTTACTTTACATGAATAATACAAAATTTAAAAATAAAACTACTTTTTCTAACACTTTGAGAAATTGATTAAAGACTCATAGAATTACAATATAATGAAAAGACCTCAAAATAATGGTTTATGAATAAATCATATGAAAATATATTTTCTTATAAATTATTAAAATAATCATTAAATATTCATGAATTTTAAAAATACCAACAAAATAATGTAATTATATCATATTGTCACTTATAGGATGGATAAAGTTTATTTTTACAATCATTGGTAAGGGTAATATTCACTTTCCTCATTTAATATTCATAAGGTTCACATTTCTATTAAAAGGGTAACATTTCTATTCATTAGGGTATGTTACTATTCACTAAAAATATAGTTTTTTTGAAAAGACTCAAATCAGTATACTTATCACAACTGTGTATGTCAAATTTTTGAAATTCAAAACATTGAATTGACAAATTTATGTTTAAAGGTCACATAGTAGTTCATTTAAACATGATGTATCACTATGTTTTCCATTTTGATTTTATTTGATTACGACATTACTACAAGAATGGATAAATTTCTTTGATGAATGTTTTGGTTGTTACATTTTGGGTATGGATTGGATTTCTGTTTATCATTCTAAGATTGATTGTAATGTAAAAGAAGTTGTTTTCAGAAATAATTTCAGTTTGTATACAAGAATTAACCCATATAATTGATAACATATCAAGATGCGGAGAAACTGTTAAATTATGGAACTGATAGTTATCTTTCTCATATTATAGAAAAAAATGGAACTGTTTAGATTGATGATGTGATAAAGAAAAATGAATACCTAGATGTTTTTTGGAATGAGATTCCTTGTGTTATAACTTATTGGGAAGTTGAATTTACTATTAACATGGTTCTATATTCTAAGCTTATTTAGAAACCCCATTATCTAACAGATCAAGTGGTAATTATTCAATTGAAAAATTAGTTTCATGAGCTTCTTGATACATGATTCATTATTCCAAGAACTTCATAATGGGGTAATCCTATTTTTTTTTTAAAATATAGATGTTTCCAGGATACAGTTCATTTATTATAGACCATTGAATAATTTTTTTTATTAATAATAAGAATAATTTTCCTTATATCAATATATTTTCTGGTTAGCTCTAGGGAGATCCTTTTTTCCATGATTGACATGACATCCAGGTACTATTAGATATTGGTAAAGGAAGATTAAATCCCAAAATATATTTTTATACTAGATATTGGCATTACAAGTTCCTTGTTATTTTCTTTGGTTTGAAAAATTCCCCTAATGTATTTATAGATCTTTCAAATAGATTATTACTTGAATGTTTTGATATGTTTGTTATTGTTTTTATTGATGATATTTTGGTCTTTTAAGAAATATATGAGGATCATGAAATTTTTTTCAAGATTTTCTAAAAAACAATAAAAGGAAAGAAGTTATACAATTTTTTTTTGAGAATATGCTTTTCGGTTGCAACAGATTTATTTTCTTGGGAACATTGTATATTAGTATGGAATAAAAGTTTATCCCACCCAAACTAAAGTGTTTGATGAATGGAAAAGTACTAAAAATATTATAGATATTTTTAGTTTTCTTGTATTAGTAGGTTATTAAATATAGTTTTTTTAAAACATTGTATTGTTTTTTAGACCAATAACTAAGCTAACCTGAAAACGGGTTAAATTTATTTGGATAGAATACTGTGATGTTAGGTTTTAGGAACTGAAGAAGAGATTGGTTAATGCTGTAGTTAGTGCCATGACTTCCATAAATGGTGATCTTTTCATCTAAATTGACACTTCATTCAAGGGAATTAGATTCTTTTCTAATAAAGAGTGATCAGTTAATTTTATTTGCTTCAAGAAAACTAAAACCTCATAATTTAAATTTGATGAAACATGATTGGGAATTTTGAACATTGATTTTCACATTGAAAAATTGGAGGCATAATATAAAAAGATCATAATTAGAAATATTTAATGACCATAAATGATTGAAGTATATATTAACCCAGAAGAAATTTAACATGATAAAGAGAAGATTTCTTTAACAACTAAAGGATTATAATTGTACAACCAATTATTTTCCTGCAAGAGAAAACAAATTGGTGGATTTCTTGAGTAGAAAACATCATGCATCATTTACCATGTTACATTTGGAACAAGACCCCATTATTAATGATTTGATGAATTTTGGATTGGAAGCTGTTAGTGTATAAAATTCCTCTATTTTGATATAGATTTTAGTATAGTATCCTCTATCATAAATAATTAAGAAAGATCAGAAGGAAGATGGTGAGTTATGGAAAAAATATAATTGGTGAGAACTGGTATGTTTCTAGAATTTTATATTGATTAAGAATGTGTTTTGATATTTGGAAAGAGATTATGTGTTCCTTAATATTCATAGTTAATGAAATACCAGTTAATTGAATCTCATGTTCTTTGTTTTTAGTTCATCTTGGAAGCACATATATATTGAGAGACCGTCAAGAGTATTAATGGTGGGATGGAATGAAAAGATATATTCTATATTTTACTAGGAAAAGTTTAAAATATAACTAGGTTAAAAAAGAGATACAACTACCAAAGGGTATTCATTAGCCTTTTCTAGTGCCATTGTGGTAATGCAGAAATTTATCCATGGAAATCAAGGTGGGACTACAATAAAATTTCCAAGGTTACAATGCGATTTGGGTTATTATTGACCTACTCACTAAATATGAACATTAACTTTCAATTAGATATACTATGTCTTTGGATTAAATTTCTCAATTTTACCATAAAGATATTATCATGCTATATAGAGTCCCTCTATCCATTGTATATGAAAGATATCCTAGGTTTAGTTTTAACTTTTGGAATGGCCGTTCAAAAGTCATTGTGAAATTAATTAAATTATAGAATAGCCTTTCATCCTCAATATGATGGATAGACTGGGAGAATAATTCAGACATTGTAAGACAAGTTTTGAGCTTCTTAAATCGGTTAACAGGGAGGTTTAGGTCATCATATTTACCTAGTTGAGTTTTCTTACAATAATAGTTTTCATTCCAGTATACAGATGACACCTTTTGAGAATTTATAAGGAAATTAGTGTTGAACTCTATCATTTAGGGGATGATTTTGGGGAAAGGAAGTTGAATAGACCAGAATTAGTAAAGGAGGTTTATGGTAATGTTATGATGATCTAGAAAAACATAAGGACATCTTTAATAATGAAGAAATGTAATGCAGAAAACATGTGGAAATAATTTTCTTTCAAAGTGGGTGATCATGTTTTTCATATAATATCACCATGGTAAAGTTTTATTTGTTTTTGTATGATATGAAACTTCAGTCTATAGTTCATTAGACCTTTTTAAATCCTTGATAATGTTGGACTATATTCCTTCTAACTATATTTTACTACAATTTTATCTTCGGTACATAATGTTTTTCGCGTTTTGATGTTGAGACACTATGTGCCATATCCATCTCATGTTTTGAGCTCTGAAGTAGTTCAATTCGAAGAGAACCATTCTTATGAAGAGAAGCCTATTGAAATTCATTATCATAGATAGAATGTATTGAAGAATAAGGAAATTCACCAAGTTAAGGTATTTCTATTGAAACCACATGGTCAAAGAAGCAACATAGAAATCAAAAAAATACTATAAGGGAAATGTATCATTAATTGTTTAATTAGTAGATAAAAATTACGGGGATGAAATTTCTATAAGGTGGAGAGAATTTAATGACCCAAGTACTTATAAACTAATTTCTCTTCATTTTCCAATAAAATAGTGAAACTAATTATAATTTTTTTATAAAATCAGTGGTATTTATAGAATTTATGTAATTAAAACTGATGGAGTAGTAACCTGACCATTAGGAGTAGTAATCTAGATAATAGAACAGTAACCTCGCCTAATAAATTAAAAATAAAATTTATCCATATTATATGTGAAAATATGATATATTTATATCATTGAACAAGTAATTTTTTTTATAAATTAAAATTTTTTTGTTGGTATTTGGTGAGTTGTAAAAATTTAATTACAATTTAATAATTAATATAATGATTTAAAAGAAAATATATTTTCATAAAATATATACATAAATTATTATTTTGTTATTTTATGATTAAAATTTTATTTTATGAAACTTTAATTAATTTTTCAGAGTGAGGTAAAAGTTGTAATAGTTTTGAAACTCATATTTTCATATAAATTAACATTTTAAATGAAAATAAATTTTCTCATATTTAGATAATTATTTTAAAAAATTGAGTTTTAATTGAATTCTAAACATTGAAAAATAGTTAGGGTATAATTTTGGGATTTTTCTAAAATAATTAATTTTGTCGCTAAATAGTGAAATACTGTAATTTATTATATAAGCTAAATACATGGTTTATTGTGTCATAGATGATTAAATGGTGTTGTAAGAAAAAAATATTAAAATAACTTTTATTATTTTAATATATTTAGTGATAATCATCAAACTATTCATAGTGTGGATCCAAAATAATAATCTAATGAATATAACAATGAGAAAACACACCTCTCATCACCTATAAATATCAACCTTCACCACCTCTTCTCCTCACACCTCAAAGACATGTATCTTGTTTAATTTCTACCCAATTTCATTCCCAAGTCTCTTCCCCATATCCAATACCTAATGGTCTCAAAAAAGGCCATAACCAAGGGCATTAATAAGGTTCTCAGGGACAAGAATTCAAGGGCTAAAATCCTTTTTCATTTAATTTTTAGTTTATTTTAAATACCATTTATTTTATAATAATATCTTTAAATCCCCTAATCTAAGTGGCATGAAAAGTCTTTTATCATATATATACAATAATATCATTATTTGTATTGAAAAATCCATTACCAAACTTATTTTCCCCTCACTTTTATTCTAAAAATGAGAACATTGTCCATGATGTGTTGATTTACTTCCATCGTGGATGATACACTTTCATTTTTCATTAGTTCCTTCAAGGATAATCATAAAACTATTATTATGGTTAATTAATATTTTATTTTACATATTATAATTTATTTAATGATTTGTATGTAATATATAAAAATGATATTGAATAAAATAATATAAGTTCGTGATGATCATAAAAACTGCCAAAATAAATTTAATCATTATCAATAATGTTTTATTTAATGATTCATAATAATATTAGAAAAAAATGATAAATGGAATTATATAAAAGTATTGAAGCATATTAACAGTATTTAATTCCACTTCTTGTGATTTTATTCCATTCAACATGGAAATCCATAACGAACCAACTATGGAAACCATGAAATAAATGCACCAAAAATAATCAAAATAACAAAATATTATTAATAAATTGGTGGAAAGATGTTAGAATTATATCATATAAGTAATTAAAAATATCAATATGGTTATTTTATATATTAATAACACTCTTTAAAGTGTTATACATGAGATTTAAATATATTTTATGTATGACAAACCTGAGTTAAGAGAATTATTAACTGAATTTACATTCATTGGGTTAACCTTTTAATTTATTGATTATGTTCTACTAAAATTATTTGTGAAAATTATTTTTTATATTAGGTTTTACTATTTTGATTTTTAGGTTATAAAAATATTCCATTTATTTTTTTAAAAAATCTCATTAATTATATGATATTTATAAATGAATTTTATTTTAAAATATTCTTTTAAATTACCTTTTTTACAAAAAAATTAAAAAGGAATGTTTTAATGAAATTATTTTTATTTAATGATTATAGATCATACGAATTGTTTATAATGAATTTTGGGAACTATATATCCCTTGAATTCATTTTGTATGATTATGTTCATGGTTTAATTTATGAATACTCCATCTGTAACTATGACTGTTTCACTATAAGGTAACCCTGGGGTTTACATTATATGGTAGTTGTGAGGGTTACCTTTTATGGTACCTGTGATGGTTACAAATCCTATGCTAGCTACATGGGTCACAATATTATGTATGTAATTACCCATTTTATGTTCATGGTATTACTTGTTTTTTCTATGTTTTACGAAAATCTCATGTTTTCACAAAGTAACTATGTGATACATATTGGGTGATTTGTATTCCATTGTGAAAATTATTTCATATGTTTAATATTATTCATGTACTAACAGTTTATAAAATTATTTTTTTGTTCTTTACTAATATTTTTCCGCCCATCCCATGTTTAAACAAATCACAGGTTTATGGATAGTTAAGAAAAAATTAGATGCCATGATAAATGTTCTGAATACTTTTCATAAAAACATATCATTTTTTTATTAAAAACATTTTTATTATCAAAAAATGGATATTGTTTAATTATCATCCACATTATTTTCTTATCAGATGATATGTATCATTTATTGTTGATTCAAAAGCCCTATTTTGACTTTTAGGTCTTGTTTTGGAAATCAAAAATCTATTCATATTTGCTTATCGTACAGACTATGCTTATCATACTGACTATTCTTATCCTACTGACTATGATTATCGTACTAACTATGTTAATCGTACTGACTCTGTCAATCATACTGACTCTATCCATCGTACTAACTCTATCAATCATATGGACACTATCAATCGTACTGACTAAATCGTACTGACTCTGTCAATCATACTGACTTTTGTTTATCTTACTTACTTTGCATCATATCAATACATTACCCTATGTAATACTAATAGTACTCATATTTTACTTTTATCACATGCTTCTTTTTATCCTTTATCAACACATGTCTATCATAATCATGATTATCATCTTCATTCTTATTTTGTTTTAACCTAAACGATGTCGTAGAGTTAGTTATAAACTAATCAAAATGATGCCGTGTTTTCTATTTCAATGTGACCTTTATAATGCCAGGTGTCCATGTCCTTCCGAGTTTTCTGGAGAAATGTGACCGTTGGAGAAAATATGACCGTTGGAACCTGAGGGCTATAAATAGGAGGTCATTTGAAGCTGATAAGAACAACCAAGAGACTTTGATCATTCTTTTCTACTATCAAGTTCTAGAGAGAGACTCTATGACTTCTCTCTTGCTTCGTGCGAAAGCCTTGAAATTAAAAATGTGAACGGCTCGTTCATAGTTTTTGTATTTCAATAAGTTCATTGTTTTGATTTGTGTGACCGATCGGGTGATAACGATTGAGGGCTTTTGAGGATAGGCAGACGATGCTACTGATCTTCGTATCAAGGGCTTTAATGTGTTTTAAAGATAAAGGTGTCGATTAACTGAAAAATCGAAGGCTTGTAGGGATAACAAGACAGATGTACCGATCATCGTATCGAGGGATTACCAAAGTGGTGGTAAGATAGACCTGTTATCATAGGTGAAAGGATACCCTTCTCTTTGGGATAAAATAATAGTAATACTTTTACTTTTCCACTGATGATTGTATTAGAAATGGAATTTTTTTGTTTCCTTTCTTCATTTCATTTTCATTTTTAATTGTTTCAATTACAATCATACTGTTAGATATTGTATCAATAGTTTCTATATGCTTTATGGTAGAATATTTCCCTATTGTATTACTCTGATTGTTTTATTCATTTTGAATACAATTTCTTTACACTTCTCATAGTATTACATCATATCATACCTTTATACTCAATACAATTGTGGTTAATTGTATTTTTTGTGAATTGTATTAGTTTAAGATCATTTAAACTAATTTTATTAAGTGTTTAAACACAAAGTTTTTAAACCTAATATTCACCCCCTCTTGTATTATTCCATATAATATACATATTAATATATATATATATATCGATCCAAAACATGGTATAAGAGGAGGTTTCCACTGATTTTTATTACTAGTCCTATTTCTTTCTTTCAAATTTCTATTTCAACTACTTACTGCACTAACGTGTGGAGTGGAAAAGATTTTGTTTTATTATATGGCAGGGATAAATATTGGATCAATTGACAATATAAATCTAACTAGACCACCTATATTTTATGGAAATGATTATGAGTACTAGAGAGATTGAATGAATACATTTGTTATCAATACTGGTGTAGACAGTTTTATTATTCTTACTGAAGGTTACAAAATTCCAGACAAAGAAGTCAGTACTTTCACTAATCAAGAAAAGAAATAATATCAACTAAATTTCAAGATATGCAATACTTATCTATGTTCTATGACCAGGAATATATACAGCCAGATATCATCTGTGAAGAATCCAACTCTATTTGGAAGAAATTATAATTCACACATTTTGGCACATACAAGGATATATAAACAAGAAGAGAAATGCATAGATCATAGTATCATGGATTTCTTTTTCCTTATGGAGAGCAAGTATGTAAAGTGGAACAAATATTTATGTCAATTTTCAACAGTTTACAATCTATGGGATAAAAAGGTCTTTATTATGAAGCTCTTGTAGAAAAGATTATTAATATAATTCCAAACAAATGGGAGTCAAAAAGGACAGCTATTGATGAAAACATAAAAGTTTCTCATATTAATTTTGATGAACTCTTTGGAACTCTTTTACAGCATGAGACAAGAATGAAGAGAGATAATTATTTCAATAAGAAGAAAAATGGAAATTAAAGTATAGATTTTACAACCACATCCAAATCTAAAACACATGAAAGGATAAGAAGATCCAAATCCAAGAAAGTTATCACATCCGAATCATGTGATTGTGATCATTTTGATAATGAATTATCCAATCTTGATCGAAGGATGAACAAGATTGTGGGAAAGAAAGACTTCCAATATGGATTAAAAAATAAATATAGAAAGGATAAGAAAGATTCAGAGGTAAATTGTTATGAATGTAAGAAAGTAGGTCATATAAGACATAATTGTCCTTTACTAAAGAGAAAAGACAGAAAGGAGAATCATTCTGAAAGAAATAAGAAAAAGTATTACAAGACAAAGACAAAGAAATTCTTGAAGTAAAATGATACTTTGAGTACAAGTGGTGGTGATTCATTATATGATTCTTTAGAATATGAATCTTCAGGAAAAAGGAATATTGGAATTATAGCCAGACTACCAATTGAAGAACATTGTTTCATGGCTAAGGTACACAATGCTAAAGCCATTACAAATGCTTCCCTTAATGAAAATTATACTGATAATAAATATTACGAATTTTCAAATGATGAGTCTTCTTCATCAGAAGATAATACATTAAATTCTTATGAAGAAGTTTCTAGGTTTTCTAATCTACTTGATAATGAAAATTCTAAACTCAAGAAAAAGCCTGATAAGGAAAATTCTAGATTTTCTATTTTAACTAAAGAAGTATCAGGTATTTTTAATGATCTTGATATTAAAACTTATCATTTTGAAAGTATATTAAAAACCCTTGAGAAATTCAGTTTAGATAAGGATAAAATATCTCAGGATCGTGAAAATGTAATTACTAAGAAAACTATTTTAGAGATGAACTCTAGTTCCAAAAATAATTTTTTCAAGTATAAAAACATATTTTTAAAACTAAAGCCAAAAATCTTTTCCATGAAGAAATGTTTTCCAATCTTTACCTATGGCAAGAAAAACTTTGATAAAATGTATTCTCAAATTTGACCATTGAGGAATCATTATGGTTTTGGTTATACTCAGTCTAAACTAGTTTTTAGTAATAACAATTTTGTTCCTCAAAGAACCCCATTTTGTACTAAGTGTCAATGTGGTTTACACTGAGAAATTTTTTTCTCTTAATAGAACTCAGTATTTAGGATTTCATAAAGCTCATTTTCTAAAACAAATGTGGATTCCAAAAATTCTTCTATCTAGCCCTTCAGGATCCAAACAAGTTTGGATACTGAAAAACTAATTGTTTCTTTTTCAAGAAAATAGGAATTGTACCAACAAGAATATTTGGTACATGAATAGTGGTTGTTCTCGACACATGACCGAAAACAAAGATTTATTTGAAAATATTATTGAAACAACAGGTGGAAAAGTTACCTTCAGAGATAATTCTCAAGGAAATATTGTTGGAATAAGTAATATTGTTTTTCTAGAAAAGCTTTATTTCAAATTTTTTGTTTTTCAAAAGGCCTAAGAACAAAATGAGATATTATTTTACCATTCATCAGAACACAAGAATAACTTGCTTACATTTTTATGAAACCATTACCTTCTTATATATTTGAGTTTATAAAACAGATGCTGAGAATGATTACATTAAAATAATCATTCATATATACTTCATGTTTTACACATCTCCTTACATTAAAATCCTCTTAAAGAGGGGAGAACATTTTTTACATTACCTTATATTTTTCATAAACATTTACTTCATTATTCATTTATTATTTTGGTTTGATATATTTTTTATTATCTTTTTGACTATTTGGTTATTGTTTTAATAATCTATCATCTTTTTTTGTCTAACTACCATATTTATTTTCTGTCCATCGGAACGTCGACCTATGGTAACAAATGTTTTTCCATCAGCAAATGACCCTATGGTATCAAATTTGTTTTCCATCAGCATTTAAACCTATGGTAACAACTTTGTTTTCCATCAGCACGTCAACCTATGGTAACAACTATGTTTTCCATCAGCACGAAAACCTATGGTAATGAATTTTTTTTCCATCGGCTTGACAACCTATGGTGATAACTTTTTTTTCCATCGGCTTGACAACCTATGGTAATGAATTTTTTTTCCATCGGCTTGACAACCTATGGTAATGAATTTATTTTCCATCAACTTGATAACCTATGGTAATGACTTTTTTCCCTTCGTCATGACAACCTATGGTAATGAATTTGTTTTCCATTGGATTGAAAACCTATGGTAATGACTTTTTTTTTCATCAGCTTGACAATCTATGGTAATGAATCTGTTTTCTTTCGGTCTCACAACCGATCGTATTCTTTTTCCTTGAACTCATGTATTTTCTTTTTGATATTGTATTATACTATTTTAATACTATTAAACCAAAAATTTCCTTAGAATCTCTGACAGGTAAATTCTTTTTTTTTTTGTTTTTTATTTCTTATTTTTTGTTTCTCATTTTTTTTTAAAACTCCTTTAAATCCCCACCATTGATTTTTTTTCTCTTAATCTCAACTGTAGAAAACCGAAAGTCATCCTTTTTCACCTATAAATAGACCCCCCTCCCCAAACCCAAACCATTTTTTCAGATCTCGTGGTGAAGCTCGGGTCTTTTGTTCTAAGACTCTGTATGATCTTCTCTTTGTTGCATACATATGTCTCAGTCCCCTGCTAACACTCCAGCCAAAATGTCTTTAAAAATGTTTTCAGAGAAAGAATTATTTAGAGGAAGGTTATTTACTCAGGACTTCTTTGACATATATGATTTTACAATCAAGAGGATTATTTTGTTTCAAGGATGGGAACATCTTTGTGTTGAAAAAACTGTATCTCAAGATCTAATTCTTGTTGAAGAAGTTAGTCAATTATACAAAACTGTTTCTTTTGACAAAAATATTATGATCAACTTTTCTATGTATGATAGAAAAATTTTAATGTCTGTGAAACAAGCAGCCCACTTTCTAAATGTTTCAGCAAAAGGTGATTCTTTTTGTCCATCTCATAAAATACCAGAGGAATTTGGTTGTCTAATAAAGAATGTTCTGAAAATTATTTATTAATTATCAATGAAGAGAATATAAATGTAGCTCATTTATCTCCAGATAAAAGGTTCATGGTGCTTTGGATGCAAGGTTTTATTATCCCAAGGAAAGGGGATAGAGAAAGTCATAAAGTCTCTGATATATTTATGCTAGAATATCTTGTAAACATGAGAAAGGTAAATCTCAAGGGGTACATTTTTGAAACAATCAAGAATGTAAAGTCAGGAGCGATTAAATATCATTTTATTATGTATCCCTCTATTTTTAAAAAGTTCATTCTTGAGAGTTTGACGTTTTGTAATATTCCTCTGAAATGGATGTTTAAAGAACTAAATCCATCTTGGATTAGTAAGAATACTTTGAAGAAGTTTTATGTATGTTTCGATCAGAATTCAAAGCTTTTTGTTAAAGATGTTGAAGTTGAATCGGCACAAAATAAATTAGCACCTCTGCTAGATGAATCTTTACCAAATATTGATCCTCAAAAATCAGATACACAAACATGTACTAAGCCAAAGAAGAAAACTAAATAAAGCAAAGAGGTTGTGAACAAGTGGAGGAAAGATAGAGAACAGACAAAAGAAGGTGATCCTAAGTTCGGTCTTGATCCAGCTGAAGAGTTAGCTGAGAGAATAAGGGTAGAGGATACTCTTCATTCTGAGAAGAAAAAGAAGACTCTTTTAAAAAGGATATCTCAAGAATTTTATGTTTCTAAAATCATGAAAATCATTGAGGAGTCTAGTGCTCAAATAAAGGAAGAAGTGCATCAATAAACTATCGTACAGAGTCTTATAGAGAAATAGGAAGGGAAACAAAGTTTTAATGACGTACAAGAAGTTGAAGAAGAGGAAGAAGATTTTCTTTTTTAATTTCATCAGAGTTCAAAAAAGAGTAAATAAGAATCTTTTCAAAATCAAAGTGAAGGTATTCAACATGTTCCTCATGCCGATCAAGCACCTACTAAATCACTTGTAACCCCAGATAGAATTCTTTCCCATGTAAAGAAAGGTTCTCAATCTTCTCATACCGAAAACGTAATAATTATCAGTGAAAATGTGAAATAGGAAAAAAGGGAAAAGAAAAATCATAAGGGAAACAGCCAGTTGAGGACTCATGCCGATCAAATGAACTGGTTTCATACGATGAGGATGTAGATTAAAAACGCATAATTTCTCTCAAGAAAAGTGATTAAATTGTTCATTTTTTGTGGATAATTGAGAATATTATTCCTTATTTTACTATAATTTAAGGGAAAATTGATTTCATCACTCATAATCAATGGAATAAGTTTGGTTCTGTAACATAACTTAGAAAGAGATTATTGTCAATTGAAGCTGATTTAAAAGTACTATCTGAAAGTTCAGCTGCTTATAAAGAATGATTGAAATAGAATGAATAAATGGTCATAGAAAATAGAATGCTCAGTGAATGATCATGAAATATCAATTGAATACATAAGGAGTCTTTCAAATGATCTTTCTATTGCTTTCAATAAGCTTGATAAATAATCCATTCAAAGGATGAATCATATGTGAAAAAATCATGGAGCCTATATCCCTTTAATAAAAGAACTTCCAGAGAGAATGAATTCTTTACAGTCAGAGTTTTCAAAGGTCTCATCTTTCAAAGATGAAATAGTTACGTTGAAGAAACAAAATTCTGTGTTATCTAAAGATTGTAAGAATTTTCAAGATAGAATTGATACTCTTGAAAATGTAATCAGAGTTCAAGAAGAGACTATCAAGAATCGGGATCAGATTTTTTCCGATCAACAAGAGATTCTCAAATCCTAGAGAGATTATATCTCCGAAGACAAGAAAGAAATAAGAAAGATGAAATCTATTATTCATGAGCTGATCAAGAAAGAAAATGAAAGAGAAAAAAATGAGTGTTGTTGTATCTTTCTTTATTCATTTCTATAATTCTATAGACTTTTGTTATATCAATGAGATTTATGTTATCATTTCCATTGCCCTACATTTCTTTTCTCTATCTTTTTCAAGAAACTCAATATTACCCCATTCTTTTTGTAAATCACAAAGGGGGAGAATGTTTTATAAGGGGAGAATGTTTTAATCAAATATTTCTAAACCAAGGAAATTTATGAATACGATCCTTTGGATAGTACATACCTAATGGGGAGTTATTTGTATTCAATTTCATATTCAGAAGAGTTTTCAATATCTTAGGGGGAGATAAGTATTTCTTTTTGTTTTTACTTCATGTTTTGTGCTTTACAAAAAGGGGGAGATTGTTGATTCAAAAGTCATATTTTGATTTTTTTGTCTTGTTTTGGAAATCACAAATCTATTCATATTTTCTTATCGTACTAACTATGCTTACCATACTGGCTATGCTTATCATGATGACTATACTTATCATACTGACTATGTTAATCATACTAACTCTGTCAATCATACTGAATCTGTCAATTGTACTGACTCTGTCAATCGTACTGACTAAATCGTGCTAACTCTGTCAATCGTGCTGACTTTTGTGTATCTTAATTTTCATCATATCAATACATTACACTAAGTAATACTAATAGTACTCATATTTTTATTTTATCACATTCTTGTTTTTATCCTTTATCAACACATGTCAATCATAATCATGATTATTATCTTCATATATATTTTGGTTTAACCTAAACAATGTCGTAGAGTTAGTTATAAACTAATAAAAATGATATCATGTTTTCTATTTCAAAATGACCGTTATAATGCCAGGTGTCCAAGTCCTTCCCAGTTCTCCGAAGAAATATGACCGTTGGAGGAAATATGACCGTTGGAACTTGAGGCCTATAAATAGGAGCTCATTTGAAGCTGAGAAGAACAACTGAGAGACTTTAATCATTCTTCACTACTATCATGTTCTAGAGAGAGACGATGTGACTTCTCTCTTTCTTCGTGCGAAAGCCTTGAAATTAAAAAATGTGAATGGATCATTATTAGTTTTTGTATTTCAATAAGTGATTTGTTTTGCTTTGTGATACCGATCAGGTGATAACGATCGAGGGATGCTGAGGATAGACAGATGATGCTACCGATCTTCATATCGAGGGATTTCATGTTTTTGAAAGATAGAGGAGCTGATTACCTGAAAAATTGAGGGCTTGCAAAGATAGCAAGACAGACATGATCATTTTATCAAGGTCTTACTAAGGTGGTTGTAAGACATACCTCTTATACTAGGTGAAAGGATACTCTTCTCTTTGGGATAAAATAATTCTAATATTTTTACTTTTCTACTGCAGGTTGTATTAGAAAGGGAATTTTTTTTTCCTTTATTCATTTCATATTCATTTGTAATTGTTTCAATTACAATCATACTGTTACATATTGTATCGATAGTTTCTACACGCTTTATGGTAGAATCTTTTATTATTGTATTACTTTGATTATTGTATTCATTTTGAATAAAATTGCTTTACCTTTTTCATAGTATTACATCATATCATACCTTTGTACTCAATACAGTTGTTGTTAATTGTATTTTTTGTGAATTTTATTAGTTTTAGATCATTTAATCTAATTTTCTTAAGTGTTTAAACACAAAGTTTTTAAACCTACAATTCACCCCCCTCTTGTATTGTTCAATCTAATATACATATTAATCTATATATCGATCCAACAATTATTTCCTAATTCTCTGAAACTATTAACGATAAATGATCTTTTAGAATTTAATAATTTTTTATCTATATGAATTAACTAGATTGTGTAATGTTTAATGCCGTGTCCTTATATAAACCATTATTAATGTGTATGGTAGACTATCACTTCATGAAATTTTGTAATTAATTTCTCATCACTACATCTAATGTATGGTTATAATTATGAATTTTATTTATATATATGTTATATTTATTACATGTTTATCTTTCTATAAATAAAATATATCAACATTATTACCATTATATCTATTGAAAGATGAAAATATTATTTCTATTAACATGTTTATTACCACCTATATGAAGTGTTTTTATTCATTTTTCATGATTTACCAAAATGGATACTATATATAGGTATATTTAAACAAATAATATTATATATATGATATATTAAACATTCTATAAACACGACATGATGATTTCTATCTATCCATCAACCACATTAAAAAATGAAAAATGTTACTCATACATATGTATGACCTACCGTCGCCGTTATTGTAACATAATTCATTTTTCATTACCGTATTTAGTGGTTAGTTTTAAAATTATAATTTATGTTCAAAAAATAAAATTATTTATTGATCATTATTCTAGAGATTATGTAATAATAACCAACTTTCCTGTAGGTGTCCTACCAAATTATGTTTTAAAATATGAGTCGAATAACATTAAAAAAACATGAAATTAATTGATTACATGATTGTTTATGACATTGTAATAAATAATATAATAGGAATAATAAATTTGAAAAATGTGATTACGAATTTAAATAATTAACATAATTTTATTATTAATTAAGATAAACAATGTGGGTGACGATCCAGGCTAGAGGTAAAGGACAACTTACTTTAACAAACGCATTTAAATTTTTTCAAAGATTTATTTTAAAAATATTTTTTTCCATATTTATATTATTTAATTTATATTATAGACGTATTTGTATAGACATAAATGTATTATAAAGGAAATTTTATTTCACATTTTATATTCCGTGAAATATTTTCTAAATAATTTTTTTTCTTATTTTATTGGAATCCTTTTTTATACAAAATAAGAAACAAAAAATATATTTTAACATATATGACCTCATATTTCATTCATATGCTTCAAAAATTATTCTTTTTGGATTAAATTAAAATATTTCATTTTTTATTAAAAAAACCCTATTCTATTGTTTTTGTATATTAAAACGTTTTTTAATTGGAATTGGTAATTGGACATCCAAAAAAGTTTTTATTATGAATGCAGAGAATGATTTTATGATTATCATAGTGTAAGTTTAAGCATTCATATGTTATTAATTCTGTTATGGTTCTTTAGAATTGTCCATGGTGACTGATAAGAACCATATATCTCCTAATGACGTGTTCTCACAATATATCCCATAATGAAGGATGCGCTTCATATTTATTTAAATACATTTGTTGAAGGGAAAAAGTTATATGATTATGTTTCTCAAAAGAGATTATTGGAATTTAATATTTAGGTTATTAAATTTGTAAGAGTGATTATAATAATGATATTTAATTGATTCCCTAGTTATATTATTTGATTTGTTTATTCTATCAATGTATTTTTATACAAATGTTATGATTTAATAAGGTAAGATAATTAGTTAATGATCAATGGAAAGTAAATTCAACATCTAAATGGTGAAATGTAAAACTTTTCAATTTTTTTTAATATGTTTTCAAGATTACATGAAAAAATGATGAGTTTTATTATTCCTTAAATATTTTTTATGATTTTTTTATCAAAATATATGACAATATTTCTTATTTATTGGGTAAGAAAACATATATTTTGAGGTCAATGATTATTTCGAAAAAAGAAAAATTATAACCTATATCTTTGGACTAACAAGTTTCATTCATTATTTTAATATATAAATAAATGATATATTTGTTTCATCCCACATTGAAAATGATTTTCTTATGGTTTTAATGATGTGAAAGGACTAGGGTAAGGTTAATATCTAAATTGGGATGATATTTCATTCAAATAAAACTTATTATGTATTAAATAATTTATGTTTTGATAAAAATTGATACTGAGTGGAAGTGTCCACATTGTGATGAAAAAATAAATTATGTATTTTGATGATATATATCAATAGAAATATGAATCCAAAAAATCTCATATAATGTAATAAAATTAAATATTATATTAGGAATCAATTTTATGGATTTTGTAATCATGGGTCATCATAATAACCATAAATACATGGGGATTACAAGAGAACCAAAGGAATCCATGAATCTGAAGTACCCTTACACGTTTTCACTATATAATGTTACGTGAAATTTCTTGGGTGAATTTTATTAATTGGAAATAATATAATGACCAATAATTTTATCAATGTAATTTCCCCTATGATTATAAAATTGTGTCATACATAGTAATGTAGTCTCATATAAACCAGTTGAACCATATGATAAGAAAAAAAATTTATTATAATAATTTCAACATTTAATTTAGAGAATAAAAAATGACATAATAACTTAATTTTTTAATGAATTAAAAAATATAAAAAAATAATAATTTTAAAAATTTGGATCTTCTTGATCCACCAGAATAAGCTCAGTCAAAAATAACACTGTTGAAATGAAACAAATATAAATAATTAAATACTAATAAATGAATTTAATATATATATATATATATATATACCTTTCATAGAAAATAAAATTAAATCAAATATTAGTTAAATATATAGTACTTATAGGATAAAGTGAACCCACTTAACTGTTGAAAATATGACTATTGTAATATTAATCTGACTATTAGAATCTGAAAGTTAGATTAGTAATATTACCATTAATAATCATAACTTGGCCTTTAGAATATAATCTTATCTTATAGAAGTGTAAAATAATTTTTTTAACTTATAAAATGTTACTATGATATATTTTTATCATGATAATATTAAAAAAAAATTTTTTTTTAATATATATAGTTTTATTTTTGAAGGGAATATATGTAATATTTTCATTTTTATAAAAAATATAAAAATATAAAATAATAAATTATTACATAAAATTTGATTAAAAATTAATATTATGATGTATAATAATGATAATATAATTTTATTAGAACATAAGTAATTTTTCAACGAGTCTAAATATTGATCAAATTATTAAAATTATAAATTTTTTATACATATATATATGGATTTTATTTTAAAATTAAATTTCTAATATCTATAAAATTACTTTTAAAAAAAAATTATTTCATTTTCCAAATCAATATGGTGAACCATTGTTGGTTTAATTGTTGGTATTTTTTAAATATAGTTGATTTTTTGGAATAATGAAATATGATAAAATATGGTATTTAAAATTATATTTCAAATACATGACTTATTTCATATGGTATGATATTAGAACCCATTAATTTGAAATATAATCCAACAATAAAATTATAATAACAATAATCCATACTATTATAAGTCTTTATAAATAATAATAAACATATGAATATATATTTTAAAAAATACCACTCTCACCCCCTTATAATGACCACCCTCGCCTCCCTATCTCTTGAATTATTCACAACCTTGTATTTTTAAAAATTCCTAACTAATTATATTTTTAATACTATTTCCCATTTCTTAGAGATTTTAGTCTCACCAAACTACCAAATATATTTTCATTATGTTGTTTTCCTTAGAGATGACATTCAAGAGCTAATATTCTCAAACTATGTATTTTTAAATTGCTTTCAAATTCATCCTAATTTTAACATCCCTCATCCAACATGGAATAATAACTATAGTTTTATTTATATAAAATAATTTTATATTCTCACTAAAATATCAACCTTAAATCTTATTCATTTCATCACTTATTATAATAATTAAACACTTTTCAAAATTACATCGGTTCATTGCCTCCATGGACGATGAGTTTTAATTCTCCATTATATCATTCATGGTAGGTTTAAATTCACTTATAAAGGTTTTAAATGATCTAAATATGTTTTTATATGGGTTTTTCTATTTTTTTGTTGAATATATGGTTATAATATTAAATATAATGAAACTAGTTTTTGATGGTTGGTAAAACCATGAAAACAATCTTACTATAAAAAATTTATGTTTCTACTAAATGGATCATCCATATAATGTAAAAAACATGTATTTGGGACCATGTATTTTTTTTATGGAAATACATATAATTTAACATCACTTCTATTTTTGTGTCCCAATTTTAATAGTGTCTCCATAATAATCCTCAAGTGATCCAACCATGGAACCGTGTAAATAATTCCCTCATAACAGTGAAATTAAAAATTATATTTTCTTAAATTTATTGTATATAGACCAAATATAATTATAATTAATAAAATATTGATATAAATGGATATCAATTAAGTAATTAATTAAGAATATTTTATTATTTAGTATGTTAATTGAATATAAATAATGATTATGGAATATAAGGTATGATATCTCTCTGAACCTCCCTATTTTCAAGGAGAAACAATTTATATATTTTTACCTCAATTTTCTAACTATTTTTATTATTTTTATATTCCCCCCCCCAAAATATATAGTATAACTCACATTTATTTTATAGGGATCTACTTGTTTTTATGGTTTCCTTCACTATTTTTTTAGTTAAGAATACCTAATTAAATGGATAATTTTTTTCACTTACCTATTTTCTAGTACCACTAGGTGGACTATGGCTCTCGGTTCCGCTGAAAATGATAGGGGTTTTCTCATCTTCCAATCACATTTATTTTTTTTTTGCCTTCGGTTTGATTACACAATGTCTTGTTTTACACCTGACTGGGATATGAGGCCGATGGTCTGCTCATCGAAAGCTCAAAAATGAGATGCTCTCACAGTTGAAAGACCGAATTGAATCTATTTTTTCAAAGCGCTCAAGGTTTCTGAACACAGTAATGTCTCTACGACGAAAGTTTCTCTATGCAATGAGCTTGATGATGAGAGATTTTTTGTTGAATCAGATCCCGAAGCTTTGCAAAAATGGTCGCAACTTTGTCTGGATTCGATCTTGGGGAGAATCTCTTATCTCAAAGGCGATATGCCTTGGTCCAACCCAGAACTCAAATCGCGGATAGCACACATTTGGGGTGTCTAAGACTGGAAACTTGTTCCAATCAGGAAAGGATATTTTCATATGATCCTCAAATCGTAAAATGAACATGATCGTGTTTGGCGGTTAAGGAATCTGCAGTTAAAGCCTGGAGTTCTTCGGATCTTAGACTGGGACTATGCTTTTAACCTGAACACTTAATGGAATACTATGGTGTATATTTGGGTGTGACTCCATGGCCTTAACCTCTATTTCTGACATATGAAAATCGTCAATGATATCACCTCTTACTTAGGTATTCCGTTGAAAATTGATCAATGAACCATGAATGTGGAGATTGGGCATTACGTGAGGGTGATGGACGAAGTGGAAATTGCTTCTAATCATCTGAAAGTGATCAAATTCAATGAAAAGGAGTTCAAAATGGAGATCCGGGTGGAATGTGAATGAATTCTTCCATACTGTGAATTTTGAAAGATTGTGGGTCACTCCCGCATGAAATGCGAAGTTGTGAAGAGTCAAGTTGAACAACCGAGTGAAGATGGGTGGACTGATGTCATGCGTAAAAGAAAGTGCAATTCTATGTCCACTGTCATCCCTAATCCTCCCAAAAAAGACTCATAAGTCTGGTTCAAAAGATCCAATTTCCTCTAAGAGAGCTCAGGAGTCACTTGGGCCGATCAGGTTAAAGAAGAGGAAGACACCAAGATTGAACATGGAATTCTAGAGGAAATCATGGAAATAGTATGAGATGTTTTTGATCAACCATTGGATTCTACCTTACCTTATTTTCCCACTCCGATGGTGATTGAGAATATTATTTAACCGATGGTCATTTCTGACTATGAACTCTTGCGGACTGAAGCTCCCTTACTCACAGATGGTTCAACACTGCACCTAGCTCAGGTTGAGGGACAAATTTCTCATGTTTAGACATAAGTTCTACAAGACAATGTTTATAAGACTGGATAATCTGGTATAATTTCTTCCAATTATCCTATTCCCATTGTTGAACAAAACATGGCAGTGAGAACACATACATCCCCTACATGCATTGCTACTACTTTTTCTACTCTGAAGGTTAACTCAAATGCCCACAACAATTTTGTTTCATCTCTTCTGAATGTGGGGATAATAGACAAACATGATAACCCAGTGCTGCCTATTGTTCCTCAGAACAAGAATTTTAATGAAGAAAAACATGATGTTCATATGGATGCCCCTATTTCTGTTAAATAACCTTCCAATATAAATGATTTTAATGTCTCAGATGCTAATAAAATATTATATGCTTCTCCTATGAGAAAACAATCTATGACTAAACCTTCATAATCCTCCCCAATTCTTAGAATATCTAAGAGGAATAAGGGATCAAATGGTTCAAAGAATAAAAAGAGGAGCTATGGCTCCAAAAATTTGTTTTAAATAGATGTGATTTTTTGGAACCATCAGGGTATAGCTAAATCTAACACCCTTTGGGTTTTAAAATAATTACCTTGACTCATAAACCAAAAATCGTAGCTCTAGCTAAGACACAAATTAACTTTACTTTGAAATTATTGCATCTATCTACTACTAGTTATAAATTTCTTGGTGCTTGAAATAATGGTAGTAGTTTTGAATCTTTTATCACACCTCTTCACAAGATGTTAATATTTTTAATTTCTCTGATCAACTTCTCACTTGTGATTTTAATTATGATAACATGCTTTTCTTTTTCACCTTATTTTATGCTAAGAACAAATACCAAGATCTTAGGCCTCTTTGGAATGATCTCACTTCTTTATCTAACTCCATCCGTGATACATGGTTAGTGATTAGAGACATTAATTCCATTCATTCCCCCCAGTGAGAAACTAGGCCCTTCTCACTCTCCCATTTCTTTTAGAGAATTTAGAGCCTCGATAGAAGAGTGTAATATGGTTGAAATCAATCTTATAGGTGTTAAATTCACCTAGTATCATAGGAATTATAATCAGGTCATTGCTAGTAAACTTGATAGGGCTCTAGTGAATGTCCCATCTCTCGATGTGCGGGACACCATCTCTAGCATCACCTTACCCAAACTAAAATATGATCACTACCCTATTCTTGTTAGCCTTCACTCTAAAAGAACTAAACCTATTATTCCCTTCAAATTTAACAATGCTTGGTATGATGATTTAGGCTGCTCTCACCTTATCAAAAGTTGTTTGGAATATATGAATCATTACTCTGAAACCTTTGCCTATATTACCAAGCTCAAGAATCTTAAACATTGCCTCAAGTGTTCGTGTAGTGATAAATCTAAACAAATTGACCAGGACATTTCCAACCACGAGAATGAACTCAATCAAATTCAAAATAACTCTACTAACTCTGATTTTTCCTCTGATCCCCAAAATGAAATAATCTCTAGTAAGCTCAACTCCCTTTTAGTGATCAAAGGAAACATTCTCAAACAAGTTTTCAAAACTATGTTTCTCAAATATGGTGACAGAAACACAAAGTTATACAATGCCCTTGATAGGATTAGAAAAGTCAGTCACCCACTATCCTTTATTAATGATTCTAACAATATATATACCTTTATGGTAGACATAACTAATCATGTGGTCACTTATGTTGATAATATTTTTAACGGTCCAAATATTAATAAGAATACACTTCTTGGGATCATCCAGACTTTGGTCAATGAGGATGACAACCTCTTTCTCTTGAGTACTCCCATAGTGTAACACCCCAGGTAAATAAAGAATATGACATCTTTATATTTATCCATATTTTTGAATCAAATATTAATATTACTTTAAAAGAGATGCTATGCTCGATGGCGTACCCAATACGCAACAACGAGTTTTTGGGAATCTTACGTTGCACTCTAATAATAAAATAATATTATTTTAAATGGTAGTTAAATCCTAGACGTTGTAATGGCAGGAATGAATGGAACTAACTATAAAATGATTATATATGTTTGTCAAATATTTTTACTTTTTACAATAAATGTTAGCGGATTAAAAATTCGAATGAATCCAATTTTAAGTGTAAACATTCTAATATTCTTTAAAAGGTTGATTAACCGCCTTTTGATGGAGAAACTCTTTTAAATCCACTTTTTGAAAATTTTATATTTGACAAAATAAAATTCTTCTTTAGAATTGGGACATCAAAATTTACTTTGTGTAAATTTTTGGTATTTTTCCGAAAAAGTTCAATTTTTAATGAATAGTGAAAAATGTTGTATTTTAATTCAAAACCACTTTTTAATCTAATTTATTTATATGATTAGATTATCTTTTGAATTGGTTTTAAATTGTAATTAGAATATATTTTTACCATTTAATCCAATAGTGGTCGATGGGATTAATTTCACTTTGAAATCGGACTTAAACTAGTGTCAATCTTTTGATACATTTTGTTTCATAAAAACACGCTATTTGTTTTGACAGCGGGAATTAATTATTAAATTAATTAATGCAACTTATATGTTTTGAATTTTTTAAAATAGACATAATTTTTGAATTCATAATATAAAATATAGCTTAGGGTGAATTTTTGGTAATTTTCTAAAAAACATCAATTATTGATGAATAGTGAAACCACTAAGTGGTACTTATAAAAACTGATTTTCCGTTTAAGTGAAATTTTGACACCATTGTGTTTTGAATTTCAAAAATACGACATACATAGTTGTCATTAAGAAGTAAAATTTGGTTAAATAGGATTAAAATAATTTTTTGGTGAATAGTAACTTATTAAGTTTTTAATCGCGATTAGAGGTAATTAGTGTAGTTTAAAGTAAGAATAATGTTTTAATAAATTGAAATGACCTATACACATGTCCTACCATCATTGGATGTGTCATGGGAGACCAAGACAATCCATGGGTCAACTTGGGGACCCCATGGAGACACTTTGGTTGGAAAATGACAGAAATACCTTTTTATTTAATGATAAAGTAAAAATGACACAAATATGAAATGTTTTAATAAAACAATTTTTAAATGGGGATAAAAGTCATATTTTTTAATATAAATAGTTATTAGAAAGATAAAAAGATTTTCTACATCATAGTATTTTTTTAAAATTTTTAGACATTAAATAAATTAAATTATTTATGACATCATGATGATGCAGCGATGACCACATTATTTAACGATTTAAATAAAATGGAAAGATAATGTAATATCTAAGACCTACACATGTCCAAAACCTATTGGATGGGTGGATTTCAAACTCTTATAACCTTATCAACGAATTATATCAATGTGAGATCTTTTAAATCCGAAAATCATTTTCAAATAAAGTAACATTTGCTTACTTTCCTAGAGTGCCCCTCCTCTCCTCTTATAAAAGGCCCCCACATCTACCTCTTTACCCACACCTCTCAAGACTTTGGCTCGTCCAAACTCTTAAAATTTCATCTATCCACATACCTCTTTAACTCCTTGAAGCCTCACTTTGGGAAGAATCCTTTCCAAGGAAGCCTTTGAGCTCAAATCAAAGGAAGTTACCCGATTTAAAGGTAATGTCTTCACTTGTGTCCTTTTGTTTTATTTTTCTTCTCCAACCCCCTAAACTCTTTTTATTCATTTATTTTGTACCAAATCCATTATCTTCAATATACTAGGATATTTTTATAAGAATTATTTGAGCTACACTTACACACACCTACATCTAATGGTTAAAGAACATACTGTTTCCGTGGATGGTGAATTTCTGCCTCCCGAAATGATGATTGTTCAAATTTTTTCTAACACCTTAAAAGGTGGAAATTAAGATGAATATATATATATATATGATATATAATATGTTTATGTTTTACTTAAGCTTCTGTATTTTTCATTTATGGCATACCTTTATGGTTTCGATTATGGGTACACGCGATATCTTCATTTAAGGAAGTGCAGACTACCGCCCCCTCAAAGTGATTTGATTCGTTAATACCATATGTGGTACATATAAAGGATATATTTAATGATATTATATATGATAAAATACTGGAATTAAAATACTATTATGTATAATTATGTTTTAATTCCATTAAATGTGAAGTAGAAATGGATGTAGCGTTCATGCGTACGTACGGCTTACCGTCTCCATGAACGGTGCATTTCATTTCTTAACTCTAAATGTTATGTAATATTATAAATGCATGAATATAATGGATATATATGATATATATGATATCTACATCATGAATAAAACTCTGGATATAATGAACCTTTGACCACACGAACAACATGTAATTGTAAGAAGTCCACTTTCGACTTAAGAACCAAATATCGACAAAACAAACATTATTAACTTAAATGATTACATAACATTTATGACATGGTAATAAGTGATATAAAAGAAATAATTAACTTTAAAAAGGTTCTTAAGGAATTATAAATTAACTCGAGTTTATTATTCAAGAGATTAAAGAACGATCGAGTCAAGTCGGACCCGAGGTAAGGGATCTTACTCCTCTATTTCTTTTTAAGTACACTCTTTTATGTCATTCCTTATAAAGCTCATCTTTCTTGTTATTGGGATGTTATTTTATATTAATATTACTGTAATTTTTATGTTCATATGATTATAGACCCTATTCTCTATCATCAATCCATTTTGGAAGTTTTAAGTGGCGCCGTTAGGCTGCAGAATTTTCGTAAGAGATCTAACCTCTCTCTTTCTTTTAAAGTACTCTCCTTTATGTCACTTCTTTTAAGCTTCTCTTTGTTATGTTGGGGGATGATCTTTTATATTCATATTTCTGTAAAATTTATGTTAATATGATGAGAGACCCTATTTGATCTCATCAATCTATTTTTGTAAGTTTTATGTGGCGCCGTTAGGCTGCGGAGTTTTCGTAAGGGATTTTTCATCTAACTTTTATTCCCGTGAGATTAAGGCTACATTTGCCACAATTTCCTTTGAGTGGTGTATGTAATGCCCATTATTTTACTCATTGTGTAATATAATTTCATTTATGAGTATTTACATCAATGTTGTATTATCCTTCTTTCACGGGGTGCATGTCTCGAAAGATACCCATGTCGGTAAGGGAACCTTTCACCCTCTTCTTTTTGTAAAAGTGATCTTTTGTTATGTCTTTTAATTCACATAATATTATGTTGGGATATGTTCTTATATATCCTTATTGATTTAAATTTTATGTCCATGTGATGAGATACCCCTTTTTATCTCTCATCAACTCATTTTCTGAATTTTCTAGTGACGCCGTTAGGCCGTCAAATTTTTGCAAGGGAACTTCTTAAACCAAATTTGATTCTTTGGGATAATATTGTACTCCTTGAATATGTCATTCTATGAACATGTGTGAATAAACTCCGATTGTTTTACACTTAATATGCACTTATATTGGGTGTATTTGCTTGTTGCACATAATTATGTAGTTGATTTATATTTAAACCAAGGATACCGTCATTGTAAGGGACTTCGTCTCAATCTCCATTCATTGAGGCACATTTTGTTTTATACACAAGCTTCATTTATACGGTGTATAAACCACTTTGACTTTTACTTTTATACAAAAGGAATCTTTTGTCATGACCCGTCCTCGGGGCTCGTGTCGTGACTACCCCAAGCCCGCCTTCCATAGGCCAAGGGCTGGTGACTAACACCAAGGCGTAAATCCCAGAAAAAGGGAAGACATTGATTTTGTAAAGTAAACAAGCACCACAGAGTATGCAAGTGGAAAATTAAACAATAAGTAAAAACTGTAACAAGATGTACTAAAAGTAAAAGGGTCCAGAAATACAATCCCAACTATAAAGTACAACTGAAAGGGAAAAACAGCAACTGAAAAGAAAATCCGCAGCGTTGAGCCGTCCTCTGGAAGTCCAACCTGAAGGGTGGGTACAGATAGCCTCCACTGATCCTCGGGTCCACCTGACCGCTCCGAGTACGTCCCGCCCAGTGGTCCACCTCCAGATACCGTCCTTCTTCGCAAGCCTCCACCACAATCAGCGTTGTCCGTCGTCTGCAACCAACACAACGTAGTGCCTGCATAGCCCATGCAGGGGTGAGTATAAGCTACTCAGTAGGGACCCTGAGACCCCCGAAGGTCTCCCGAAATCCACAAAGTATAAACCACAACGGAAAGATACAATCACAAAGTAACAACAGAAACTTCTTAGGTATATGACCATACATATACCTAAGTCATCAATCCCCGTTCGGCTCCAACATCCGAGCCCAAGCACAGCCCAGTCCACACAAGAAAGCAAACGTATACCCAAACAGGATAGCTCAACACAATCCAAAAAGGAGAGTAAATCGTAAATCCACACAGGATAGTTCAACACAATCCACAAAGGAGAGTAACACAAGATTCAGCTCACACAGGTATACTTCTTCAAATGACGATAGAGATGATCATTGATCCATCTAAGTCGTCGGACCCACAAAGGATCGATATGTACTAACCCCCAAAATGACCCACAAAGGATATGAACCACAAATGATCGATAGGTAACTAACCCCCGCAAAGACCCACACAGGATCGGGCCCACACAGGACCTGTAGGCGCTGGATCACACAGAACCGCTGAGCGCTGACCCACACAGGATCGGATCCACATAGGATCGGTAGCACTGATCCACGTAGGATCACTGAATGTAGTAGTCGTCGCAGTCCACTGAGGATCCCTGCACAGTCGTCGTCGCAGTCCACTGAGGATCTCTGCACAGTCGTCGTCATTACAGTAGTAGTCGCAGCCAGCTCTAGGGTTTCTGCACACAACAAGCTCATTCTGGAGGGTCCGCTCCATGAGCCGAGAGGCTGATACATCATCTGACACATAGTCCAGATTTGATGTATCCAAAAGTTACGTCTCATCAACAAGAACTCAACGTAGCAGATGGTGCGTCCATCAGACGCCCGGACTGAGAGTTATTGGCCTTTTCGTCCCAGGGGCCAAGTTGGTTTTTAAGGCAAAACCAACCCGACCGTACTACACCTGCATCCAAACCTCGGGCGGAGTACGGCAAAAGATCCGTCTCACTTAGAGGAATCCACCAAAGCCGACGACACGTCAATCGGATGTCCATGGCTCAAGATATGAGCATTTCTGCTCCGAGGGCCCGGTTGGTTTCGTGTACGAACCAACCCGGCCGAACCCAAAGTATTCTGAAACCTTGAGTGCGATATAACGAAACGACCGTCTCAATCCAAGGATCGAATTTCCGTTAAAGACGCGTCGTTCGGAGGTGCGTAGCTCAAGTTATGAGAAAAAGACCAAAATGGTCCGAAGACGGGGGGTATGGGCCCGGGCCGACCCTGCTGGACCCGGTCCGGTCCGGCCAGGGCGCGGCCCGACCCGGCCGGCCAGGCTCGGCTCGGCCGAGCGGCCGAGCGTGGGAGCCACGGGGCGCTGCCCCCGCAGGATGAGGATGTCGCAACCCTGGAGGGGCCGCGCTGGACATCAGCGGACGCGGCTTCTGCCGCGTCCCGTGCGAGCGAGCCAGACCCGCGCGGCCGCCTCCGGCCGTTGGTGCCGCTGCGCCGGCGACCCGCGCTGCCGGAGACTTCCGCGGGCCACCAGAGTTGCTCCGGTGGTCTGTTTTCCTTCCCATCTACACCGCTTCTCCTCTCGGGACCCGTTCTTCTCTACAGAATCATCAAATTTCCTTTGTGGCATGCTTTTTCATCGCCCGCCAAATCCGCACAACAATGAAGAGAAGAGGAGGGTTGGCGGGCCGTGTTTGTTTGGCCCGCACCCTCCGCGTTAGACGGTATCAATCGGGAGGATAAATCAACACATTACAAACGTATCAAAACAATTTTAATAATTAAAAATTGCACTTGATCCAGGTTCTGGTTTTAAAAGAAACAATCACGGGGATATAAAAAGGTATTTCCAAAATAAAATCCCTACCTCGTCAAGTCGTCGCACACGCGTTCTTCGCGGAAATTGATCGTCGCGGAAGGAGGGGACCGTCACCTCGTCGCGGTATCCGGTGTTGCGTCGACGAACTCCAAGGACCAAGAAACAACAGATTTAATTATAAATAATTAAATCTCTGTTTTCCTAAAAACCACAAAGGAGATTTAAAAGAAACCCGAAATCTCTTACCTCCAGTAGTAGGTGATCGGAGATCGGGGTGGGGAAGAACGTCTCGGATGAAGCGTCGTCAATCTCCGAGGGTGACAGCGTTCTTCGCGTTCTTCGAGTTCTTCCTGAAGGTGGGTGAAGGCACAAAACTTGTCAAAAATTCTCAACGAGCATTTTTCCAGATGTCGTGCGTTGGACTTATTTTATTATTACGCCAACGGATTTCAAACAGGTTAAGAAACGAATGAAATTAATTCATAGAATTAATTTCAACGAATAAACCGCCCATTTAATTCAACGAAGAAAACCACCCAATTAATTCAACAAAGAAAACTGACCAATTAATTCAACGAATAAAAACTCCCAATAAATTGATGCGTTAAGAAAATAAGAAAACGCGTCAGTTGACTTTCATAATGACGGGTTTTTGCGGGTGCGTTACTTAGCGGAAAAGAAACGGTGGGGCTCGTGCGGGTCCCACCTCACAAATATCCTACCAAGAGGGTAGGATATTTTTGGATAGCACCCTATCTGCATCAACTCATCTTAATCCGCTTTAAGTGGCTTCAAGTGGCTTTAACGTGGCTTAGGTGAAATAAATTAAAGTTTGTCGTACAATTATTTTATTTCTTAACTTTAAGCCCGAAAATTAAAAACCACGCCAGAGCAAATGCAAATCCGGAAGAGGCGTTTCTAAGTAAGTACCGGCGCTGCGATTCCATCGGTGCCATCAGAATTCGATTCCAAGCCCCGGTTCAAAAGTTAGAAAAACTCGCTCGTCCATTCACTGAACGTACCCGAGCCAAACTTTGGAAAATGATTCCGGGCACACCGGGCCTCGGAATCAGGTGCTGTCAGAAACTGCGCTCTTGTAAAATTCCAAAGAAAATTAAGAAAAAAAATTCCTTGAAATTTATGGGTCATTACATATTTTCCTACGAATCTTTTTTTTAAACGACAAAAAGGAATGTTTCTTTTAACGTACGCGGTGACAACGACCTTTTCTGCCGCCGCGAGTAATATTTGATCATTGGTTTCCTAAACAAGCCGTAATGTTTTTAAAATAAAATAAATACCATATACTCTTTTATGTATTTTGGTATTGAAAATGGTTTTGATAAAGGATTATATTTTGTCAATATATTTAAATGATATATTGTGATTGAAATGTTGAAATGTGATCATTCCTTTATATTGGTTTTATGTGTTATAATTTTATAATGGTACTTGGACATTTTATAGGTGGTTACGTGATAAACCATATAGCAGGTGGTGCCGTGAATACTAGGACAGGTGGTTATGTTATAACCTCCAATGCATTGGGTATGGAAGTCGGCCGTATGGCTATTCCATTAAGTATGTATGGAAGTTGGCCGAATGGCTATTCCATTAAGTGATATGTGTGGAAGTCGACCTTATGGTTATTCCACTTAAGTATGTTTATGTCCCAAGTTACCTTTATATGTTATGTGATCTTTATATGGGTTTTATGGTAATATTTTGGTTACAGAAGGGTATGTAATGAACTTTTATTCAGTGAAGAGATTTTACTACTTCGAAATAGTGAAAAGTATTACTTTGATAATGTATACAGGGTTTACTTTTTGTTTTGAAAAACTAACAGTTTTCATTCTTTGTGTATCCCTTACTGAGCTTTTTATGCTCATACCAAGTTTTTGAAATGTTTTTCATAGGACTTAACATGGAATAGGGTCAAGGATGGGATCAAGGAAAAGTCATGCTACCTAAAACATGGAACTAGACATGTTTCTTTTTAAGAGTTTTTATTTTATGGAAACTTAGTAGAAGTTTATACTTTGTAATCTTTTGAGAAGTAATAGTTATGTCCTAATTCTCTGAAACTCTAAACCGGAAAACTTCCTCAATGTGAATTATTCATTTAATTCAATATTATGTAAGGTTTAAGGCTCAGGGCTTTATAGTTGGTATCAGAGGTCAGTTTAGATAACTTTAGAGGTTAGGGTATTATTTAAGCATAAGTGAAATTACCATACTAGTTAGGATTTCAGAAAGAGTCCTAGTTTTAGATAAAGTGAATGAGTAAGTATATCTTAGTGTTTATCTTCCTCATTTGTACATGATGGTTTTGTTGATATACTCACACTGACCATTTTGGTTTTAGTAAATGGCTGGATCTAGCAGGCACCAAAGTAACAATGGATGTGAAGGAAACTGTGATAGTTTTTTAAGAAAAAAACTGAATGATATGGGAACTGCAATGAGAAATCTTGTGATTATCCTCAACCAACTATCTGGAGTTGTTATTGACCACCTAAACCTTCTTGATTTCTATAAGGCATCATATATGTGAGAAACAAATCCCTACGGAACTACCGGTAATAATCACAAAGGTAAGTGTGTTCAAAAACCTATGTGTCAAAAATGTGGAAAGAAACACCTAGGAAAATGTTTCAAATGGACAAAAATATGCTATAGATGTGGAAATTAAGGTCATAAAGCAAGAACCTTCGATGGAAAAAGGAAGCATCCATTTGACTCGAGGAAAGGAAAATAAGTTCTTTCTGAGGGATCAATTGAATGTTTTAAATGTGGTGTGCATGGTCATTATGCAAACACATTTCCTATGAAGATGTTTCGTGAATGGGATCACCAAGATCGTTCAAATGTTCGTTTACCAATACCTAATGCCATTCCATTTGAGGATGAAGAAACTAAAAATGACCATTCAAAGGTATGGATTATTTCATAACTATTGTTTTCCTATTATGGAATCTTAGGATATGATTCATGATTTTTTTGTAGGAAAGAAGTATTTCAGAATAAGTTGGAAAGGAATGGGTAATGGATCATGAAGAATGTTGAATGACTAAGATGTCAACATATAAGGGCTTTAAGAGTTATGGTGAAATTATTAAGAGTATTAAGTCTCTTTTGATGATGGGGTTACATTAGAAGAATTTTTATAGTATGTGTAACCCTGATGTTTAATATATGAAAATTTTATTCAAGGAATAGTTATCTGTTCTTTTGTGGACATATTTATAAAGAACCATTTGGGTTTATTTGATCCTTACTTTTGAGGTAATTATGGGTTACTATATGTTATGATGGAAGTGAAAGGCATGAGATAAAATTGAGGTTAAATTATGTTATAGTTATTTTTGAAGATTTTATCTCGTTTTAGGGAATGTTTTAAAATTATATAGTTTTGGAAAAAGGACAACACGCAGACCATGTGACAACCCGTCGCGTCAGACAAAGCTGCGGGAATCAAACCCACAACCAAAGTGCGATTGGTATTTATCGCCTACCACTGGACTACGTGAAGTCCCTGGTTAGTTTGACTAATTCTTTTTAGTTAGATGATTTTAGGAATCAAGAGTAATTTTATTTTGGGTTATCTATGGAAATGATTAACCTATCATCGAGAATATGTGATTAGGTTAATTACTTTTCAGTACGAGACATTAAGAGCAACTGATGTTGTTTGGAGATAAATGTTACGATTTAACTTGGAAGACTATGTGACTAAATCCTTCAAATATTTGGGTTTAAATATTAGTTTGGTTTACTTTGAATAATTTTATGGACAAATTGATTATTGAATGGTCCTCGTTGAACTTTGGGTTTTGTTGAACAAATTTTTGAGGTTACGAATAGATTTTCTTTTTATAAAGGGGTATCCTTTTCTAGATTATCTGATCTTCTACTAACCTTTTTTGTTTTGGTTTTGGTTAAAGTCTAAAGACATGGGAAGTATATAGTTCTCTTTTGTGGATTATGTGATTCTCTAGAAATTGATTATAGTACTCTTAATGTGAACAAGTCTTCCTAAATAATCATCTTTTGGAGAAAATATGAGTTTGTGTAAGGAATCTAATTAAAGTTGAAATCCAACATGATAAGTGATTATGTTTCTTTATAAATATATTTCTAAAAAAAAGTAACTTAAAACAAAAAAGTTGTCTATTAACTTTTCCTACTGGGAATCGAATACCGTTTAACCCATCACAAGTTTGTGATTTTCTTGTGGTTAACATTCTCTTAAACATGTTTTCTATCAATCTCCATCAGAACATGACCCTATGTTCCACCTCCATGTCCATGTTTTCCTACATGGAATCCTAGTATGGGTTAACTCGGGTGACCTCTGTACTTATCTTTCTTTATTTTAAAGTGATTGTTTTACCGACTCTTGTTCCGATGTGGGACTTTCAAGGATGTTTCCAAGCCCAATTTTAAAATTCCGAGGACGCAATTCCCAATAGGGAGAAGGATGTAACACCCCAGGTAAATAAAGAATATGAAATCTTTATATTTATCCATATTTGTGGATCAAATATTAATATTACTTTAAAAGGGATGCTATGCTCGATGGCGTACCCAATACGCAACAATGAGTTTCTTGGGAATCTTACGTTGCACTCTAATAATAAAATAATATTATTTTAAATGGTAGTTAACTCCTAGCCGTTGTAATGGCAGGAATGAACAGAACTAACTACAAAATAATTATATATGTTTGTCAAATATTTTTACTTTTTACAATAAATGTTAGAGGATTAAAAATGCGAATGAATCCAATTTTGAGCGTAAACATTCTAATATTCTTTAATAGGTCGATTAACCTCCTTTTGACGGTGAAACTCTTTTAAATACACTTTTTGACAATTTTATATTTGAGAAAATAAAATTCTTCTTTAGAATCGGGACATCAAAATTTACTTTCTGTAAATGTTTGGTATTTTTTCAAAAAATTCAATTTTTAATGAACAGTGAAAAATGTTGTATTTTTATTCAAAACCTCTTTTTAATCTAATTTATTTATATGATTAGATTATTTTTTGAATTGGTTTTAAATTGAAATTAGAATATATTTTTACCATTTAATTCAATAGTGGTCAATGGAATTAATTTCACTTTGAAATCGGACTTAAACTAGTGTCAATCTTTTGATACATTTTCTTTCATAAAAACATGCTATTTGTTTTGACATCGGGAATTAATTATGAAATTAATTAATTCAACTTATATGTTTTGAATTATTTAAAGTAGAAATCATTTTTGAATTCGGAATATCAAATATAGATTAGGGTGAATTTTTGGTAATTTTCTGAAAAACTTCAATTTTTGATGAATAGTGAAACCACTAAGTGATACTTATAAAAACTGATTTTCCGTTTAAATAAAATTTTTCTACCTTTGTGTTTTGAATTTCAAAAATCCGACATACATGGTTGTCATTAAGAAGTAAAATGTGGTTCAATGGGATTAAAATAATTTTCTGTTGAATAGTAACTTATTAAGTTTTTAATCGCGATTAGAGGTAATTAGTGTAGTTTATAGTAAGAATAATGTTTTAATAAAATGAAATGACATAGACACATGTCATACCATAATTGTTTGTTTCATGGACGACCGAGACAATCCATGTGTCAACTTGGGGTTCCCATGAAGCCACTTTGGATGGAAAATCACATAAATACCTTTTTATTTAATGATAAAGTAAAAATGACACAAACATGAGATGTTTTACTAAAACAATTTTTACATGGGGTTATACAAGTCAGATTTTTTACTATAAATAGTAATTGGAAATATAAAAATATTTCCTAGATCATAGTATATTTTTTATAATTTTTAGACATTAAATAAATAAATTATTTATGACATCATCATGATGCAGCGATGACCTCATTATTTAACGATTTAAATAAAATGGAAAGATAATGTAATATCTAAGACCTACACATGTCCAAAACCTATTGGATTGGTGGATTTCAAACCCTTATCACCTTATCCACGAATTATATCAATGTGGGATCTTTTAAATCCAAAACTCATTTTCAAATAAAGTAACATTTGCTTACTTTCCAAGAGTGCCCCTCCTCTCCTTTTATAAAAGGCCCCCACCTCTACCTCCTTACCCACAACTCTCAAGCCTTTGGCTCGGCCAACCTCTGCCCATTTCATCTCTAAACATCCCTATTTAACTCCTTGAATCCTCACTTTGGGCAGAATCCTTTCCAAGGAAGCCTTTGAGCTCAAATTAAAGGAAGTTACCCAATTTAAAGGTAATATCTTCACTTTTGTCCTTTTGTTTTATTTTGCTTCTCCAACCCCCTAAAATATTTTTATTCATTTATTTTGTAACAAATCCAGTATCTTCAATATACTAGGATGTTGTTATAATAAGGATTCGAGCTACACTTACACACACCTACATCTAATGGTTAAAGAACATACTGTTTCCGTGGATGGTGAATTTCTGCCTCCCGAAACAATGATTGTTCAACTTTCTTCTAACACCTTCAAAGGTGGCCATTAAGATGAAACTATATTTATATATGATATCTAATATGTTTATGTTTTACTTAAGCTTCTTTATTTTTCATATATGTCATACCTTTACGGTTTCCATTATGGGTAAACACGATATCTTCATTTAAGGAAGTGCGGACTACCGCCCCCTCAAAGTGATTTGATTCGTTAATACCATATGTACTACGTATAAAGGATATATTTAGTGAAATTATATATGATACCATACTGGAATGAAAATACTATTATGTATCATTATGTTTTAATTCCATTAAATATGAAATAGAAATGGATGTAGCGTTCATGCGTACGTACAGCTTACCGTCTCCATGAATGATGCAGTTCATTTCTTAACTCTAAATGTTATGTAATATTATAAATTCATGAATATACTGGATATATATGATATATATGATATCTACATCTTGAATAAAACTCTGGATATAATGAACCTTTGACCACACGAACAACATGTAATTGTAAGAAGTCCACTTTCGACTTAAGAAACAAATATCGACAAAACAAACATTATTAACTTAAATGATTACATAATGTTTACGACATGGTAATAAGTGATATAAAAGGAATAATGAACTTGAAAAAGGTTCTTAAGGAAGTAGAAATTAACTCATGCTCATTATTCAGGAGATTAAAGAACGATCGAGTCAAGTCGGACCCGAGGTAAGGGATCTTACTCCTCTCTTTATTTTTAAGTACACTCTTTTATGTCATTCCTTCTAATGCTCATCTTTCTTGTTACTATGATATTATTTTATATTAATCTTACTGTAATTTTTATATTCATATGATGATAGACCATATTCTCTCTCATCAATCCAGTTTGGAAGTTTTGAGTGGCGCCATTAGGCTGCCGAATTTTCGTAAGAGATCTAATCTCTCTCTTTCTTTTAAAGTACTCTCCTTTATGTCACTTATTTTACGCTCCTCTTTGTTATGTTGGGGGATATTATTTTATATTCCTATTTCTATAAAATTTATGTTAATATTATGAGATACCCAATTTGATCTCATCAATCCATTTTTGTATGTTTTATGTGGCGCCGTTAGGCTGCCGAGTTTTCGTAAGGGATTTTTCATCTCACTTTTATTCCCGTGAGATTTATGCTACATTTTCCACAATTTCCTTTTAGTGGTGTATGTACTACCCATTATTTTACTAATTGTGTAATATACATTAATTTTTGAGTATTTACATCAATTTTGTATTGTCCTTTTTTTACGGGGTGCATGTCTCGAAAGATACCCATGTCGGTAAGGGAACCTTTCACCCTCCTCTTTTTGTAAAAGACTTCTTTTGTTATGTCTTTTAATTAACATAATATTATGTTGGGATATGTTCTTCAATATACTTATTGATTTAAATTTTATGTCCATGTGATGAGATACCCCTTTTTGTCTCTCATCAACTCATTTTCTGAATTTTGTAGTGACGCCGTTAGGCCGTCAAATTTTTGCAAGGGAACTTCTTAAACCAAATTTGATTCTTTGGGATAATATTGTACTCCTTGAATATGTCATTATATGAATATGTGTGAATAAACTCTGATTGTTTTTCACTTAATATCCACTTATATTGGGTGTATTCATTTGTCGCACATAATTATGTAGTTGATTTATCTTTAAACCAAGGATTCCATCTTTGTAAGGGACTTCGTCTCAATCTCCATTCATGGAGGAATATTTTGTTTTATACACAACCTTCCTTTATACGGTGTATAAACCCCTTATACTTTTACTTTTATACAAAAATAATCTTTTTCTACGAAGCATTTTACTAAACGACAAAAATGAATGTTTTTTTTAACGTACGCGGTGAAAATGACCTTTTCCGCAGCCGCGAGTATTATTTGATCTTTGGCTTCCTCAACAAGCCGTAATGTTTTTAAAATAAAATAAATACCATATACTCTTTTATGTATTTTGGTATTGAAAATGGTTTTGGTAAAGGATTATATTTTTTCAATATATTTAAATGATATATTGTGATTGAAATGTGGAAATGTTATCATTCCTTTATATTGGTTTTATGTGTTATAATTTTATAATGGTACTTGGACATTTTATGGGTGGTTACGTGATAAACCATATGACGAGTGGTTCCGTGAATACTAGGACAGGTGGTTACGTTATAACCTCCAATGCATTGGGTATGGAAGTCGGCCGTATGGCTATTTCATTAAGTTTTTATAGAAGTTGGCCGAATGGCTATTCCATTAAATGATATGTGTGGAAGTCGACCTTATGGTTATTCCACTTAAGTATGTTTATGTCCCAAGTTACCTTTATATGTTATGTGATATTTATATGGGATTTATGGTAATTATTTGGTTACAGAAGGGTAAGTAATGAACTTTTTTTCAGTGAATAGTTTTTACTACTTCGAAAAGGTGAAAAGTATTACTTTGATAATGTATACAGGGTTTACTTATTGGTTTGGAAATCTAACAGTTTTCATTCTTTGTTTATCCCTTACTGATCTTTTTATGCTCATCCCAAGTTTTTGAAATGTTTTTCATAGGACTTAATGTGGAATAGGGTCAATGATGGGATCAAGTGAAAGTCATGCTACCTAAAACATGGAACTAGACATATTTCTTTTTAAGAGTTTTTATTTTATGGAAACTTAGTAGAAGTTTCTACTTTGTAATCTTTTGACATGTAATAGTTATGTCCTAATTCTCTAAAACTCTAAACATGAAAAGATCCTCAATGTGAATTATTCATTTCATTCAATATTAAGTAAGGTTTAAGGCTCAGGGCCTTATACATAGACCATGAAATCAAGGCCACTGTCCTTAATCTTAACCCTGATAGTGCTCCAAGTCCCGATGGTTTCAATAATGGTTTTTTCAGCACTACTAGGAGGTTGTTCATGCAGATGTTTGCAAGATTGTTAAATATTTTTTATTACTGGTACCCTTATTTGTGGTCTCAATGCCCAATTCCTCACATTAATTCCCAGGGTGGAGAATGACTCTGAAATCTATTTATTTAGACCTATTTCTCTCATTAACTCTCTTTATAAAATCAATATGAAACTCCTCGCCAACATAATTTCTTCTCTGTGTAACAAAAGCATACCTTTGAACCAATTCAGGTTCATCAAAGGAAGATCCATACAAGATTGTATTTTCCTTGCTTTGGAATGCAGTAACTCTCTGAACAATGATTTTAGAGCTGGAAATATTTCCATTAAGCTCGACATTTAGAATTATTTTGATACCATAAATTGGTTCTTCATATTCAATGTCCTCTAGAGTTTTGGTTTTTAATTCTATCTTCATAAGTAGGATTCACTCTCTATTCAAATCTTCCTCGATCTCCATTCATGTTAATGGCTCCCCCAAGGGATATTTTAAAGGATTAAAAGGGGTTCGACATGGTAACCCTCTATCTACTATCCTCTTTTCCATCATGGAAGACTGTCTTAGTAGACTACTCACCTATCTTGTCCATAAAAAAAACTTCAACCTATACAAGTGGCCAGAAATCAATACGTTCCGACCCACCTTCTTTATGCCGATGACATAATCCCATTCCTAAATTGGGGTAAAAGAAATATTCGTAACCTTAAAATTCTTTATCCCACCATGAAAGGGTCTCAGGTCAATCCATTAGTTGGAACAAATCTTTTGTCTTCTTTGGGAAACATTTACACACTTCTAGGAAATGTCACATCATAGAAAATATGGTCCTCAAAGAAGGTTCCTTTCATTTTACCTATTTGGGAGTACCCCTTTTTTGGGGTGGACCTAATTCCATATAATTCAATAATGTTGTTGATCAGGTGATTAATAAACTTTCCCCCTGGAATGGGAAATCCATATCCATGGCTGGTAAGATATGCCATGTTAAATCGGCTATTGTATCCAAAATGGTTTATTCCATTATAATCTAAAAAAGGTCCCTTGGTATTCTCAAGAGAGTAAATACCTATATTAAAAACTTTTTTTGGACCAAAAGTATAATTTAATGGAATCTTGTTACAATTCCTTACTGTAAACCTCTTGAGAGGGGTAGCCTAGTTATTAAAAATATCTAACTTTTCTATGAGTCTCTCTAAGCTAGACTCACCTACAGACTGATCAATAATAAATATGACTCCATATCCTTTCTTAATAATAAATTCACTGAGGGACTCAAAAATAGAATTTGAACTATGTCAATTCCTCTATTTGTCCTTCCATTAGAAAATCGTTTGTCCACAACATGCATAACTCAATATGGATGGTTAGCTTGGACTCCACCATACGCTTTTGGATTGAAAACTAGACTAACACTCCCCTCATTTTTGTGTTACCTTATAATATCCCTCTGGACAATATCAATTTCTATATAAAAGAGGTTATGAAATCTAATAATTTGGAGCTCCCTGACTATATCATGCAGGATATTGATGGTTACCATTTCTATAATGATGAATATTTTCTTATTCGGGAACCTGCTCACAATGGTATTTTAGATTCCCAAAAATTTTACAATCATTATTTCTTGAAATTGAAGTCAAATTTTTCTTAGTTGAAGTTGTTCGAATAACCTTGGACTAAACCATCAAGATGTAATATCATTTGGCGTATTGTGCATAACCGTATTACTACTGATACATGTCTCCAATCTTTTGGTATCCAACTCTGTTCTAAATTTCATCTCTGTAATCAACAGAGAGAGGACACCGATCATCTATTTTTGTCATGTGCTATGGCCTCGGCTCATTGTAATTTTATCACTAACATGTTTGATTGTAGATGGCTATTTTCTAACACTATTCTTTCTCAGCTAAAACAGTGTGTGGATATTGATTATTCACAAAAAAATCAAGAACCTCTTCCTATCTACTATTGCGGAGATCCTGTAAGTTATTTGGTATGATAGAAATACTGTTATTCATAATAATCACTCTTTCAACCTTGTTAAATTTCGGACGAGAATTCTTATTTCCATTAGGGATGCCGCCCCAATCCCAGAAAGCTCATTGTGGAAAATCGATAGGTGACTTTGTTATCCTGTGATGTCTTAGGATTGTTGGAATCTTCACTCAGTCGGAACTATTTTTTGAAGTGTTATGGAAATCCCCTCTTCCTGGATGGATGAAGATTAATGTAGATGGTGACTATAAAAGAAACCTAGGACCTGTGGGTTGTGGAGCCATTTTCAGAGACCTTTGAGGTCATTTCCAGGGTTGTTTCTATAGCAGCTATAGAGTCAACTCTTCTCATGAAGATGAGATGTTGGCGATGATTAATTCCATTAAATCTGTTAAACAAAAATGCTGGAACAACATTAGGATTAAATGTGACTCCACAACCATTATTCACGAAATTTGGAATGGTGTGGTTCATCTTGATTGGCCTCTTATTGCGAGTTGTAAGAACTGCCTTGAATTGCTTCTGGAGCTCAGATACATTTCCTCCCATACCTACTGTGAAGCAAATATGGTGGTAGATGGTCTTTCTAACAAGGGAATCAACCAGGCCATTACGTGGAATGATAATTTTCTAGTAGAACTTGTCCCTCTCTATAGAAAATATTTTAATAATATTTCCTCTTTTATACTCATGTAATTTTATTTCTTAATTTTAATAAATTGTGTCTTTGTCTTTGACCAAGACATTGAATTTAAAAAAAGTACCACTATATAAAAGTTTTTAAACCCCCCTATTTTTCTAAAACATTCCATTGATTATAAAAAAATTATGTTCATTATTTTTTCATGGAAAATGAATATTTTATTTTCCATTTTAAACTATGTTTACCAGATTACATAAAACACCACAGATGATTTATATTTGGAAAGTAGCATATCCACTATTTTTCATATCATCACGTCACTTGGACCTCATTTTCATGATAAATAATTATTTTCTATCTATAAATTTCCTTGAATTATTTTTTCCTTGATTTCTTGGAATCCATTAGGACATTCGATATTTTTATTCTATGAGATATGATTGTAAAACTCATTTAATTATATGGGTAATATTTATTTTTATGCATTTGGATTGATTCCTTATGTGGAACTCATATGCATGAATATGTAATCATTGATTCATAGAGAAAATGCTTCCAAGAATTGGGTAATGCTTATATCTCCTGATATTATATCAAAGGGATCAAGGAGTGAAAATAATAGTTCATGTGACTCTATCCCCGACGTGATGTTTTCTTGGAAGTTTTTTTTAATTAATCATATGTCATGTTTTATGTTTTTCATCATTTATTTGTTTAAATTATCTTATGATTCCATGTTATTTATGTTGTTCTTTCATATGATTATTCACAATCCTTATATTCCATGATACCGTGTTATTCTTTTTGACTCATATGATATGCATTGTTATCATGTTTATTCCATTAATCATCTTAATAGGACACCCCTTTTGTTTATGTATTGATCAAATTATCCTATACAGTTATAAGAGAAAAATGATATTTAGGTGATCAATATGGAATGTAAAATATTGATATTTTATTTTAATTTCTTGTTTCAATTTTTTGTAACTAGCCTCCCAAATATGATATGCCTCTTGATCTATGGTTTGTATTTATAGAAAACGTCTGTTAAAAAAAGTAATACTCATTTAAAATTATTTGGTTAATATATAATTTTTTTATATTTGAAAACATAATATTCTAGAATGTGTTATTTTTAATAAACCTCGTGGTAAATAATAAAATAAATTATTTAAATTAATACTCAAGTGAGAAATAAATCATTGAATATTTTAATTAAGATAAATAGAAAACAAATTATGAATCATTATATTAATTTTTTTCTTCTATGAAGATTTTAATATTAATAATAATATATTAAACCACATAATGCATTAAAGAAATGAGAAACTATTAAAAAAGACAAATAATGATATAAAATGTTTGGGAAAAAATTATATAAATATATATTTAAAAAACAGAAAAAAACAATGTATCATTTAAAATGTATCCTATAATTTTTTTCTAGAAAATTTAATTTCAGTAAATGATAACTAATTCCCTAAAAGTTTAAGACCTAGTGTGTAAATAAAGTCAAATAATCCAACCCTAGGTGATGAGAAGAATAAAAACCCAAAAAACAATTTTCTTGGTAGTAGCCTATAATTTCATGTATTACAAAACCACAACCACCTATTTTTTATATGTGTTTTTTTTCATGGATTATCACAAGCAAATCACAATAAAAAATTTAAAATTTTTTTGGAAACATTTATTTGGTTTAATAAAATGGTGGTAAAACATATAATAATAGATTATTTTTCCAAAAATTTTGAAAAGATAAATCAAAATGATTATGAAGCATTATAATGATAAGATATCATTATAACAGGTTAATCATACCTAAACTACCTTCAATGAAGTCAAATAGTTCAATAGGAAGGGGCTTAATGAATATGTCATCAATTTAAATATTTGTGAATTTTTTTTCCATAATGATACTATATTTTTGAATATGAAATTGGAGGAATTATTTTCTCATATCAATTAAATTAGTGAGAGAATGTTATATAGGATTTTTATAGACAATAATCATACTAGTGTCATCACAATTGATAGGTGAAACATTATATGTCAACTCAAAGTCTAAGAGAGTATGTTTCATCCAAATTATTTGTGTGTATTTACTCCCATTGGCTATGTATTCCTCTCCTGTCACAGGAAGGGAAATAAAATTTTTATTCTAACTTCTCTATGAGAAAATGTATTTTCCTAGTAGGTGGAATGTTTGAGTAGTAATTATACTATATATTTGGTATCCTAAAAAATCAATTATTATTGTTAAATAATTTAAAATATTTACCATTTGGATATAATAACCTATGTTGTTTAATTCACTTTTGATACCTAAAAATTCATTTTGGATAATTTAAATGAGATTTATTAATTTTTTTTTTGAAAATTAGGATAATGGAATAGACTCTACATTATGGAAGTCCAATTCAAACTAAGGTATGGTTGAATTCTAATAATTATTCTATAAATCTTGTTTTTTATCTTATTTACTTTATTTATCCATCACTATTGTATAAATGGAAATATGTGGTTTATTAATTTACTTCACATGATCCATTCCATATAACTTAATATGTTCATTTTTTATTTAAAAAATGCATTCAGATTTTGTAATATTTGAAATGAAGGAATAATTTGAGTTCCAGTATAAAAATATTTCCAAAATAATAATTTATTAATTTATAAAATTAATTAAAAAATATTATTTATATGAGATGAAAAAACATCATCAAAAATTAATTTTTAATTATTAAGAAATCATGTAAAAAATAGAAATTGATTGGAATTAGATTTTCCAAAAATGGAATTATCTGATATAATGTATATTTTAACCCTTTATACAAATCCCAAAGGCCTTATATAAAACCATAAATAATTTTGGTTAACTTGAAAAAAATATAAATGTTTATTATTTTACAAATTGGGTGTTCAATGAAACAAACATTAGATGAATACCATTTAGAAAATCACTTTTTATATCTGTTTGGTAAAGTTTGAAATTAATATCACTGGTGAATGGAAATAATATTTAATTGGATTCATTATATACATATGGAGAAAAAGATTAAACATAATCGATACCTTATTATTTTTATTACTAATAATTCCTTGGTCATGAATTGTTTTTTGAAAAACCCTACTGATTCCAATAATTAGTTGATTATTTGGTGATTACATGAGATTCCAAACATTCTTCATTTGATATTAGTACAACTACTCATACATGGAAAGTATCCAATTCTCAAGATTAATATAGTCATAAATGGATTTAGGATGATGGTTATAGATAATATATTTACATTCAACATCATTTAAGACCAACCTTCATGTATGGGTTTCAAACTGTAATTCACCAATAACACATTAAAGGGATTTTTTTGTATTAAAACCATGCATTAGTAAATGTAGTAGAATTAGGTTCTTGAATATATATAACTAAATTATAATATTATGATTTTTTTATGGTGAAACTAGAATTGTAAAATCTTTTGTCAATTCTTAGATAAGGTTTTGGATTATCCTCAAGATATTTCATGTAATTTGACACTTCTAAGGTCGTGGTCCTCCTATTAAAGAGTTGGTAGGGTTTACATGAGTTATGATACATAAAAATGATAACCTCATCGGATTTGGGGTCAATTATTCCTATATTATCCATGTTATTAAGGATAAAGAATTAATTAATGAAGTCATTAAATAATCAATGTTTGGTAATTATCCATTACCAATTATCATAAGGTTTTTTAAATATTTTTCTTATAATAACATTATTATTTATATATAAATAGGAATTGTACACCTATTCATAACTGTATTGAATTATTTTGAATAAATTTAGAAGATTAATATATTTTTCAATTCGAATTCCTATTTCTCCTATTGAAAAATAAAATTTCTTACCTTGTTCTAAAATCATCAAATAAATAAATATAACATTGATATATACCAAACTCATAAAATATTATTTTATAAAATCTCCCACCAGGTTCACATGCACAGGATGCATGTTTGTAGAAATTTTCAATATCATCCTTCTTAGGATTGTTTACATATACATTACGAGAATTATTTTTATGAGTTATGAATAAATTGCATGCAAATATTGTATAATCATTCATTATTAAGAAGATCTAAGATTTACATCTTATAACAGAAACGTTAGATGGTTTAAAATGTTCATGGATAACTAGTTTTAAGGATTTTAATGAGGATACTTAATTTTCATAGTTGAATGAGGATTTTAGTTTCCTCTGAATTTGGAAAGGTACACAAACTAAGTTATCTATAGAACACAATTTTGATAAATATCATACATTCTTATTATATTTAAAATTTATAAGAGATTGTACAATATAATGAACTAGAATCTAATTAAAAATAAATGATTAATTTTATTGAGAAAGAAATAAAATATCATTTTCAATTGAAAAATATTTTATGTTTATAATTTTTTTACAATATGTTATGTTAAATAAAATCATTCAAAAAGAATTAAAAACATTACAAAAATAATTATTAAAAATTTATTTAAAACACCAATAAAATTATTGACTAATAATTATAAAATTAATATTTAGTCAATTAATATATAAAGATTTTATAATTAAATTATTGTTGGTGAAAAAAATCCTACCATTACCTCTTATTTTAATTTTTAAATCATCAATATATGTAACATTTTCCATGAAAAATGTTTTTGAGATGATTGAATTTGGAATGATCAACACACATATTTCCTAATAACCAACTATATGTCTACTAAGTACCTTATAATGGTTTTCTCTTTATAAAATTTTTCTAAATATTATTAATAGAATAATTCTATTGATAGTGATATTTTTCATACACATTATTTAGCCAAAATTATCAAAAATCTAAACATTTTAGAACAATTTTTTATATTAGAAATATACACTAATATATGAATTATAATTGGAATAAAATGTCTAAAATTTTGAAAATTTCATTCAAAAATATTATATATAAATTTCATAAAATAATATTAAAAAAAATAGGTTTTTATTTTCATGAAAGAATCCATTTAATAATATTTGGGAAATTAGATTGTTTGGAAAACCAATCCCAGAATTGTTTTCACAATACGTTGATATCTAAAAATTAATTTTAAATATTGGACATAAAGGGAAAATTTATAATGTCTATTTTTATGTTTATAAATTAAATATTCTATTTATACAAAATTTTATTGTTCTTTTGTATTTAAAAGAAAATTTCTAATTTTATTTAAAATTTTATCTTTTTCCAAAAGTAATTTTCTTTCTTTTGATGGTCATTAAATTTATAAACACGTTTATAAAAACCCTTTTTATTTTTATCTCTATCATAAATAAGATATTTATAAATTAAGGATGATTTTAATGAAGTAAAATTTCATGAAGTGAAATGGGTAGAGAGAGAAAAATAAGAACAAACCTCATAACCTTCCTCAGGATGTATTGTAAGACATTTAAGACATTCATTTGTTGTTTTGGATATTGAGAATGATTTTGTTTCTAAAAAATCAAGTTGAATCATTATGAAATTTTTTTCTATTATTATTTCACATTCATCTATTCTTTATTAAGGAAAAATCTATTTTTATGTCACCAATCATTTCAAAAAAAATAATGTAACTTCTATTTTCTAATTTTTAATTTTGAAATTTTTATTTGATCTTTTATTTTTCATTTACACACTCATATTTTTGGAAATATGCGTGATCTTGGTCTATCTTCTTGATGAATCATCATTAATTTCCTTGAAAGGAGTTTTATTTTTAGTTTTTTTAAACCAATTTTATACTTTTCCAATTTTATTTTCATAGTAATCTCATTTGTCATGAGGGATCTGATTATCTCTTCATCATCCGTAAGAAATTTGGGTCCCAATTGACCAGTAAAACACAGTGTCTTTTTATTTTTAATATAACTATAGAAAGAGTATCATTATGATCCTTTCTACCATTACCAATTTCTGTTAATTGAGTAAACATTTTAGTAATTTATACTCAAGGATGCATAGATGAACTCTCAAAATCTTGTCTAATGATATCATATCTATTATAATTTTTATTTTCCATTCTATCACGAGTTACATTAAATTGTTTCAATATTTTGTGAACTTGTTATAGGTTTAAATTTGATTAAATTTATTATTTTCTATCAAATTCAATGAATTTGTTTCATAACCGCATAATTCAAAAGTAGAAATGTCATAGGGGGCCATTTTATCTTTATTTCTAGGAGTTGGAGTATAACCATGTATAACTATCAACCAGAAAAGATAAGTAATAGATTTAAGATAAGTATAAATTTTAATCATAAAATAAACATAAATAAAACCATAAAAATGGGGGAATACTGATAGAATATCATTTAAGAGAACCATGAGTGTATGAAAAGTTCATTTTGAATTTTTTTTAGAAACCTAACTAATTATTTTGAAAAAAAATTAAACTTTGAATGATATTTAAAATAAGTGATGATAATATAATTCAATAATATATCCATTTGATACTACATATTTTTTGGTAATATATAAAATGATATTTGGGGGGGGGGGGGTGGTTAATTGTTGTAACACTCGAGCATTAATTATAGTATTATTTTCCTTATAATGAAAAAATAACACAATACACATTACTTTATTCAAGGGTATAATAAAATATTGTTTAACATTTATTTATATATTCAATTTTATGAAATGAATTTAATTTTAGAAATAAACATTTAAAAATTATATTAAGTTGATTTTTAAGATATTTTTCAAATAGTTAATTTTTTAGTGAATAGTGAAAATCTACACCTTTACTAAAACTGTAATTTTTATACCCTTTTAATTATATAATAAATACATGAAATATCTTCAATTTTTTTTAAAAAATTAATTATTTATATTTATTATAATAAATATAAAAATTATTTTTTAACTTATAAATTTATTTGTAACATTTTATATTTTTTTTGAAATTTGATTTTTTTAAATTATTCTTAATTTTAAATATTCTTTACAAACTAAAGAGTTTATATTTTTAATTCAATTTTATTTTTTCAAAAATTAAAATTTCAATTTTATTTAATATAATAAAATTAACACCTTTAGAATCCCTAATATAGTTTTATTTTCATTAAAATTGTTTTTATGCATTAAGCAATAATTTTTCTAAAAACAATTTTCATTATGTTTTGTGTAGTTATATTAAAATTAATTTCAACAAATAATAAAAATAAAAACTTGTAATATATATTAAATATTTTTGAACATCATAATTAATAATATTTAATTTGGTTAACCAAATTTTTATTTATAAATAATTGTAAAAATAATCAAAACTTATTACAATTATTATATTTAAAACTGGTATATCAGGTTGTAAAATAATGAGATAATGGTATCAATTCCACAATCAATTATAAACTATGTTTTTTGGTTTGTATTATACCATACACTTATCAGCTTATATTATTTTAAATTTGGATCCACATTCCTAGGAAATTAAGTTTATATTGATAAAATCATTTAGGCAATTCATTGTGTGTCCTTTTCCCGCACTTATAAAAGGTAACCACTTATACTCAATTAACTAGATATATTGGGTAAATTATTTCCAAAAATACCAACCCAAATCAAATTAAAAATATCCTAAATATGAAATTGGTTCTGGTCTTATCGAAGGACTCACAAGGAAGGATTCAAGTCTAAGCCAAAGGTGTTTTCCTAAAGAAGAGGTTTAACATTTAACCAAGTAATTTTAATTTATTTATTTATTATACCTCTTTGAATTTATATTTAACTAATATCATATAATAAAATAAGTATAATACATATAATGAAATGATATTATAGTAATATGATAACACATATTTATCTATATTCTATGCTAGGTAAAATCAGTATTTCTCATGTGAATGTAACAATTATCATATTCATGAAATGATTTATTTTATTTTCAATAACCACTTTACATAGATAGTCTTAAAGATAGAACTAATTAATATATATTATATTTCTTCCATAATTAAGCCACTATAAATATATAATATCATTCAAATTATTACACTTATTCTTATTAAATAAGGATAATGTCGCGCATTCGTACTGGTTGACTACCACTTCTATGTAGTGATGTGAATCATTTTTCATGTCCACATTTCACTGATAATTATACCTATGTTTAGAATTAATAAATATAATAATTATATCATGATTAAAATTATATATATATGTGTATAAACTTTGATTAATATTAGAATAATTATATTATTGAATCCAAGCACACATTAAAAACGAAACAGTAAACACTTCGAAATGACAATTTTAATATTTATTTTTTACTATAATTTTGTTAATATGTTATTAGTGACTCATATATGATATTTATATGGAAATACAATCTATATTTTTTATTTTTTATGTTTAATATTCCATTGTGGGATTTATATGACATTTTTTTCCTAAAACCCATAAATTTTCTTCTCTATTAGTTGTTTTTAGTTTTGTCATGTATTAGTTCCATTATTTCTTCCATTAAATCTGAAAAGTCAAGACGAATGTTTTGAATAAAAACCAACTTTGTATTTAAAATTTTTAATGAATATATTTCATCAATGTCCATATTTTGTTTAAATTTTTTTCATTAATTTTTTTATATCCCTAAATTATTAACTAATGATATTTTTACACAATTTTCATTGTGTAAAAAAGTTTCAAAATGTATATTCTTATTGTTTTCTATATATGAACTTTTTACCAATTTATTTAACAAAATAATTATTTTATTATATAATAGATGTATTATTTTCCATCTTTTTTCAATACTCATTTATATTAATGGTACTTAAAAATTTTTTATGTTTATTTACAAATAAAACTTTTTTCCAAATTTTTTAGATATCTTTAGATTTTAATAAATTGATTTAAAAATGAAAAGGGTATTTTCCTCATGAAACGTTCTACTAATATTTTAAATATATTTTAATTTTTTTTAAAATTACTTGGGTAATATTATTAGTTTATAAGGATTTTCATTAATGATACAATCATTTACAATTTCCTATATGGCCTTGAAATATTTTGATTTTGGAAATTATGGACATTCCATATTCTTGTTCTTCCAATACTATTTTTTATTTATAATTTTTTTTAATGTTTATTATGTTTAATTTTTTATTCAAATGATGAATTAATTTAAATTATTATGTAATGGTTTGGGGGAAAAATTCCATATCCCTTCGAGGTGTCAATATCTATCATGAGACAAAACATGTTGGCAATTAGGCATTAGAATTACCCACTTTTATATGATTTATTTACTTAATTCATTGATGATATGTCTATGATGCATAAAATTTTGAATTCCATTATTATGAAATACATTATTTTATATCCATCATATTATTCTAATAGTTTTTTTATCCATACATAGGTTTTAATCCGATGTGATTGTTTATGTGTATTTATTTGATCATCATATATGCATGTCATATTATTTATCTATTATTTATTATAATATAGATTATTATATATTCATTCCCTTATTGAGGATATAAGCATTAACCTTTATTAGGTTTACTTTCCCTAGGACCCAAGGAAGTGTACTATGATTGATATTAATGGGTATAAAATATGCAATGATAATTTCATCAATTAAAATTCAATTTTATATTATATATATTAAAATGTATTGTGAGATTCAAGGATGTATATAGTTTCCCACGACTCAAAAACTATTTTAACATATTGGATGAGATTTCATGTATCTAGTTCTAATGTAATAAAGTAACCATTGGATATCTAATATTAGGGATGGGGTTTTAATATTTTGAATCAAAGGATTTTTATTATTATCCTTTGGTTCAAAACTTAATAAGTTATATAAAATAGAAAAACAATCTTTGAGAAACACTAAGGATAAGTCTAAGAATATTTTTACATCTTAATTTTTTTAGTAATATAGATATTTTATTATTTTTATAGAAAATGAAACCCTTTATAGATACTAGGAAATGAATGCGATGGTGGAACATATGCATGTATGGGCAGCAACCCTAAATTTGGAGGATTGGGTATTAACTCAATCACTACTGGTGCATGATTACTAGTCTTTTGACTGTACAATTTGAGAGACACAAAAGGGGATATTATTCATCTGATTCAAATTCTCTTTACAAATATTAATAAAATATTTTAAATTATTTTTATTATTTTCATATATTATCTATGAAACTAGACGTATAATTCTAATATTATCTATTCTTAAATTTTTAATTTATGTTAATTGTTTAAATAATTATGGAATTAGACATTACTATATATAATTTTATGATATAATCTTTTGTATTTTATTATTTATAAGAGGAACATAGGGGATGGAATGGAAACTATATCCAGGCATGTACTCATTGAATGGATTTTCCTCAATTGAATGATTTTGAATCTAGAGGTAGAGATAACTAAATTTGAACTAAATTTTAGTATCTAATATAGGTTATGTCCAACAACATTTCCCATATAGAGCGTCCTACTAATCCAAAATGTGTTGTAAATATGATTGACCATTTCATGTGACAATAGGCTCTATCATCAGTGGTACCAAGAATCCATTAGTTTCCATGCAGTGGATAAGTTCTTTATAAAATATTTTTCTTACATTTGGAAGTTATGAATGATAAATGTTTGTCTTATATGTTTATCATTCAGAAGGGTTTGGAGATCAGTAGTTATTACAGATGTAAAATAATAGAGATGTGGAGGAAATATTTTACTTGGTGTGAAAGGATATTAAGGTACTATTAATGAAAAATACTATCATACATTTAATTAAGGATATTTCTAATAATAAGTAATGAGTTTAAGACAAATGGAATAAGAAAATTCCGCTTAGTTTAGAGATAAAATAACATGTTTTTCAATGAATTTTTCATACGGTATACGTACTCTAAAAATTATTATCAATAATTTCTTTTAGGGGATAATGAAAATACATTTGGGGAACTATACTCCCAAAAATTATAAAAATTTTAGGATATAGTATAATGTGTTATTTAGATTGTGAATTATTCCTCCAAGTCATGTTAATTCGAAGGAAATAAAGTGAATAAGATGAAATTTTTACAAATCATGAAGAAAATAATGTATTATAAGAATAATAAAAGGTAGAATTTTCATCATGTCTTACTTATTGATCGACCACTTGGTATAATCATGAAGGGAACATGAGTTTAATTTAGGTGAGGAGATAATGGGAATCAAAACCATGAATGAAAGGCTAAGAGATAATCCATTAAATTACAATTCTTTAACAATAATTATATTTTCATGACCCACTACCTCATAAGATATGACAATGAATGAAGAGGGATAATTTCCCTTGAGTCCAACCTCTAATAGGCTTAGGATAGTAAATATCACCGAGGTTATGAAGATTTCTTAAATTTTTGGCATTGCAACCTATAATAAAATAGGATTAGGAGATATGATAAATCAACCATAAGATACTACATGACATTATATAAAAATTAAACCAAAATCATCTAATAATTCATGTATAAATAAAAAATATATAGATAAAAGTCCTTAAAAGGAAGTCACAAAAATAAATGCTAAGGTAGCTACACTACATCATTTCCCAAGACACAAATATCATATATGGTCCAAAAAGTTATCTTGTGAAACCTAAAAATAAATTTATATACATATGGTGAGAATAAATGTATACTTAGAAGAAAAACCAATGTCTATTGTGCACATGCGAAAAAATACTAATGCACCCGTGAGCCTACATTAGAACCAAAAATATGTTATAAGGTTTATAAAATACTCCCCAACCTTACCAATGCTTTCTCACCAAATAACATATAAAAGTAAAATAATATAATAGGAATAATATCAATGATATGGTACCCTACAAAACTTTCTCACTGATTTTCCATTCTCACACCACAACGACATAGGTCATTGTTCTCCCACCTCTTACTTATCACATCATATCACGCCACATCAAATCAAATACCAACAATTGAAACCTTGACCCTACCATTAAATCACATCCTGCCCAAAGTTTCTTGGTCCATCACATCTCTTAACTAATGTAGTAGGATATCATTAACATTAAGGAAATCAACCCCATGTACATGGGCTTCTCCAACTATGCATGCTCCCCAATATAAGTTATCTCATCACATCTCACCCAATGACACCAGGCCCATCACATGTCATCACATTACATCTTGAAAAAGAAACTTTTGAATTTTGTCCATCAGAGCAAGTTCATGTCACCTATTCCTAGAAGAGGAAGGGGGAAGAGAACATATCCAGCTATCCATCCTCCCATCAATATGTTAAAGAAAAGACCCCACAAATATAAAATTATATGGGTGTTAGTACATGGTTCTCAAAGTAGGTGCGGTGCATTTAGGAATCATAGAGAATATAAAATGGAATATATATATATATATATATATATATATATATATATTATCAAACACATAATCCTAATCTTATAGGTTGATAACCTAGTCATTAACCATATCAAAACAACTACACAACACCACAAAACTTCTTAAACACACTCAACCACTTCAAAATACATTATAAAAAATAAAAATACACCAGCAACATTCCAAAATCTGAAAACCCTTTCAAAATAATCCATTTTCCATTTTCATATTATAATGCAATTTCATTAAAACACACATTTCAATCGATTTTGTCTAGAAAATTAATGATTCATTTATCAACAACCACATTAACCAATTTTTTTATCATTTCAATAATTTATTATCTACTCTATCATATTCCATTATAATTTAACATTTTTGATTCATTTCATTATTACATGGGTATCTATCACAACACAACCCATTATAATCTCATCGACCTCATATCAACATCACACATCATACAGATAACATTTAAAAATTCCAGAAAATGGGCTTTCATTATATTACGATTATTTATTTAAGGGAATTCACACACAATACATTAAATCCTAAGGCAACCATTTTATTACCCAAATATAAGTTATTAAACCATTCTATTAATAGTTATTAAAAAAAATTACACCAATCAAAATTTCACAATACATATCAAATTAGAACAAATAAAGTCTTCTAAAATCCATGATTTGTAGTGAGGAATCATACATGTGTAATCCTTTAAACAATATTACAAAAAAAAAAATAACATATGAGTAATTCATTTTTTTAAAAATAATAATAATTAAATTCATATGATTATCACTCTCTCTCCATGATAATAATTCAATTATCTAAATTAACAAAACATGTTGAAATAAGGATACTAGATCTATATTCATACAGAAATAATTTATATGGATGAAATTATCTAAAACACGATGAAATCATAAAAAATACATTCAAAATTCCATCATTTCCCATGAATTAAAGTTTATCAATTTATTATATTTATTAATCTAATGCATAACAACTTCTCAAAGAAGAAAAAAAGTATACCCCTCTATCATGATACAATATTTCTGATACAAATGATTACCTACAATTATTTATAGACCCCACAAATATGAGAGACAATTATCACAAGGGCTGGCAGAAAGACATAATCATTTGGTTTTCCATATTAAAAAATTTAAATTAAAAAGATAAATTTAATAAAATATAGAAATTATAACTCAAGAATTGTAATATAAAACTACACGGTTAACTTTTACTTGTAAATTACAATCTAATAGAACTGATGGTGTGTCATTATGATTAGTATTGATGTAGATTTGGAATAAATAATTTGAATATTATACGGTATATTGTAACAATATTTTTAATTCTAATAATGTTTTTTTCAATTAAAAACCACAATCAATTAACTCATTTATTTATTATGTTTAATTCAAAACATATTATAAAATTTTTATTTAGTTTATTATATTTCAATATCCCCATTTATTAAAATTATTATTCTTTTAAACATATTTTTATTATCCCTTTAATCTCGGTGTGACACACTAATGGTGCACCTTGCCACTTTTCTCTCTCCTCTCTTATCAACATACTTATTATTATTATTATTATCATCATTACTATTATTATATTTAAAAAATAATCATAATATATCTTATCTAAATTTATCCCTTCATTATTTTAACACCCCATCATTCCCCTTTTCTTTTTTTAATGCTCAAATCCCACATTAATGGAATCATTTTAATTTTGTTATGAATCCCCTCATTTCCATTTAAATACATTAAATAACATTTATAATTTCCCCTCCATAGTCAATTTACATTCCTCACCCCCATTTCATTTTTGTATAATATATATTTAATTAATTAATCAACATAATTACCCATGATGTCTAACTTTAAAACAATTATTTCAATTTTTTAAATCTGATATCTATCTTATCACATCACATTTAATGTTTTCCATTTTTTTAACTCATAAATTCTTTCCCAAAACATTACACATACACACACATACATATTTAACTAACCATATATATATACTCATATATAAATATGCTACAACATAAATATAATAATATATATAAACCATTATATATATACAACAAATCTATATATACACACACACACATATATATATAATAATATATATAAACCATTATATATATACAACAAATCTATATATATATATGCGCACATATATAAGTCGGTGTGTGCCTATGTATAAAAATATACACAATTGTATGTGTATAGAAAATTAAAATATACATTCATACATAGACACAAACACACACACATGCGTAATATATAACTGCCCAACAGAAACATGTGTATTTATATATCAATGTTCTGTATATGTATATATATATATAACATTCATAAAACAAATATTTTTAAATTTTTAATTACAACATAAAAAATATAAATATACATATAGACACATGAGTGTAAAATTAACAAAGAAATAAAATTTTGAAAAACATACGTAAAATAAATAATAAATAATTTTTATAATTAATTAAATCATCCTAAATTAAGTCACATAAAAAAATAATAACGTAAAAAACATCAAAATTATTATTAATAAATTATCAAACACATTTTGACATGTTTATAAAATTTTCAATAATGCCCGAACTTAAAAATCAATATGAAACATGATATAACGAAAAAGGAAGGATAAAGAATATTATGGAACTTTAAATTAGATACATCTAAACACATTCTTGTCCAAATTAATCCAAACAAAACAAGAAGGAAAATATAAGGGTGGTCCCGACAAACTACCAATTATATACCTCTTACATTTCTCGATATATTTGGAACACAACAACCATAAGCGAAAATATTCCTAAACCAAAAAAAAACATATTAAAATATCTGTAATAAGATATACCAATCAAATAGGACAAGGAATCATAGATAGTTATATGAGACACATCAAGACATACATATTAAACAATTCTGAATAAAACAATCATTTAAAATAATTTCATCATTCAAATTTTAAATCTAAAACTCCATGTTCAAAACCAAATCATAGTTTTTAACATGTTTATACCATTCAATACCACCATTCATTTAGAGGAATATTTTTACCAAATATTTTCAATGACATTAAAATAATGCTTTATTTCAAAATTTCATGGATTTGTATTTTAAAAAATAAATAAATGGTTTTTTGGAAAACCCTCGCATCTTTTTATTCAACAACCTAAAATTTGACACATGACATGGAATGTAAACAAAACAATACAAAAGGTTCAAATAATCCATTTTATTCCTCTTTAATTTTTTTAATTTTTGTCAACATGACATTAATTTTCAAGAACATACATATGAAAAAAATAAACATAACATTTCCCAAAAAACACAAGAACTCATACCATTATAAAAAATGATTCTATAATCATATAAATAAAAATAATTCATCCACCACACAATGATATTTTTGACAATGGGTGGAACTGGATCACCCAAATGGTTTTAAAAAGCGTCTTAGTAGTAAAATTCATGATGTGGGAAAGAGTTTTCTTATCTCTATATTTTTGAGTTCATAAAATTTTTCATCAACATAAGATCAATCACAAAAAAACAACCAATGAGATAATAGTCAAACATTAATGTCATTTCCTTTATAAATATATTTATTTATGGGAGGTTATCCCATCTTCAATAGTTTTAACATTAAAAAAACACTTTCTTTTTATACCAAGTTTTGCTATTAAACATTTTATGGGTGGTGGTTTGTTCCATGAATACAATAATACAACCACACAACAAAATACATCAAACCAAAAAAACAACATATCTCATCCACCAAACTTCACCAGAACATCACAACACAACCACCAGCCCAAACTCACCATCCAATGAAAAAGCCCACCTGAAATTTCACACAACAACACTACCTCACCACCTTTCGATCCACAAGAATACACCCCTGTAACATAAACACCTGATACATATAAATCCTCCAAAATTATTATAAGTCACTGACCATAAACATTACTTAATATTGAGATAAGTCAACAATTTGAGTTTAATTCACTTCGAGGATATTTTATGGTTTATAACATTATATAATTAGTTCATAAATCATACATAACAACATAAATATTAAAATTAGATACTTCTACTCACTATACAGTTTTTATTATATAACATAAACTTTTAAAAAAGAAACATGGTTCGTTTCATGTTTAAAAAACATAACCTTTCCTTGATCCCTTCCTCGACATTATTATTCTTTAAGTCCCATGACAAAAATTTCAAAACATTGGATGAGAATAAAAATCTCAATAAGGGATACATAATGAATTAAAACCATTAGTCTTGTGAAAAAATGTAAACCATGAATACTTTATCAGAAAGTAATACTTCTCACCTTTAAGAAGTAGTAAATATACACACCTCTATATATGCTCATTTCTTACCATTTTTGTAACCAAAATATTACCATAAATCCCATAGAAACAACATATAATATATAAAAGGAATCTTATGACATAATCATACTTAAATGGAAGAACAATAGGGTCATCTTCTATACATATCACTAAATAGAATAACTATATGGCCGAATTACATATCTAATGCATTGGAGTTTATACCATAACCAATCATCCTTGGTTTATCTCAGAACCACCTGTCTTTTTTTAGCATGTTACCACCTATCTTTTGTTTATCACATAACCCCTCGTCAAATGTTAATGTACTACTATAAAATAATAATACATAAAATATTGCATTTATCAAAATTTTACTCATAAAATTTTATTTTCCAACAAATGAGATCGTTTTAATATATTAAAATATTAAGTCAACTTTCAAAACCATTTTCAATAACAAAACACCTAAAAAGAGAATAAGTGATTTCTTTTCCTTTTACAAAAAATCAAGGCTATAGATGAATCCAAATATAAAATTACTTTTAGGATGGTGGAGGAGTCGTTTCTGCCATATCAATTCAAAACATTCTTTTTTGTCATCTAGTACAACACTTCATAGAGATAATGATTCCCTTTTAATGAAATTAATGGTAAAAGGGTTGATTATACACCGTATAAAATGAGAAGGTGTATATTATCAAAATACGATTCGATGAAAGGATATTTACATGAAGTCCCTTACCTTTAGTTTGACTCATCACATACAATCATTATATTCCTGAATAATAAACATAGGTTAATTTCTTATTGATTTTGAACATTTTTCATGTTTATAATTCTTTTTATATAAGTTATTAATAGGTTATAAAAATTACAAAATTATTTTAGTTCATATAAGAAGTTTTGTCGATATTTGGTACATGAGTCGAAAATGAACTTATTTTGATATAAATTATCAATGTATTAAAAAGTAAATCATCACTAGAATATTATTAATTATTTAAATATGATATATATCAAGTATATATGTATTTATTATATCATAATAATTTGGGATAATAAATAAAATTCACCGTTCATGGAGATGGTAGGCCGTACGTACGCATGAACAATACTTTCATTTGTTTGTAATATTAAAAGAATAACAGTCAAATGATATAAATGTACATTATAATAACATTATTATATTATTTTTATTCATGTTTCATATTTTTAATTAAACCATTTTTATACATTCCATGTATAGAGGGAATGAGTCACATCGCTTTGAGGGGGTGGTAGTCCAAACTTCGTCAAATGAAATTATCTTATTTACACATCATAGAAAGAATAAAGGTATATTATAAATAAAAATTAAAAAAGAATAGGGAAAATATAAATATAATATAAATCATATATAAATACATTTCCATCATAATGGCCACCATTAGAGGTGGTTGGTGAAAATTCAACAATCATCGTTTCGTGAGGCGGTAGTTCAACGTACATAGAAACAGTATGTTCTATATCTATTAAGTAGAGGTGGGTGGAATTTTAGGCTACAAAGTTAGCATAAAAAAATCCTAGTATATTTTTTATACTCTATTTTTATAAAATAAAGGAATAAAAAATGGTAGGGGGTTGTAGAAGTAAAATAAATGAGAGGAGCTTGAGAGAAGACGTTAACTCTAAATCGGGAAACTCGACTTGATTTGAGCCAACAAACTTCCTTGAGTTACTTAATACTTAAATTAAGGATTATAAGAGTAAAGGAATGATTTTTAAGCTTATTAGAGTATATTTTGTATGATCCAAGGGTCTTGAGAGGTGTGAGTAAGTGGTTAGAGGTGGTTGCCTTTTATAAGAGGGAGGAGAGACACTTTTGGAAAATCTTGAAATATTATTTTATTATAAATTTATTTTTGAATTATAATAGTTCCAAAGTGATATATTTCAAGTATAAGATGATTATGGGTCTCAATAATCTCAACCAATAGGTTTTATAAATGTTTATAGAACAAATCTACCTTATCTTTTAGCTTTAACCCTCATTTATATAAATTAACTCTTACAATGTCTTCTTGTATTTTAACTCTATATGGTTAATATGGTTACAATAAAATGAAAATATAATAAAGTGGAATATTAATGACCTTCTTGAAATTATATAATTCAGTTGGACGAATATTATATTTTTTTGAAAATTATATCATATAATCAAATAGTATTTGTTTCAAAAACCCATTTATGTCAATTTTGAAACAATTTAATATTTTTTTGTTAAATTCATAACAACTAGATTCATGTAAAAAAACATCATTAAATCAAATATAAAATGTTATAATCATCCATAATATTTTTTTATTGAATCAAAATATTCAAATTACATTTATTTTAATATTTATAATATTATTTATTTCAAAATTTCATTAATAAGTTGATCACTACTTCATCCTTGTGTGATAATTAAATAAATTTATTTAATGTCTAAAAATTATTAATAAATTTACATTAATTAAGAAATATTTTTATCTTTATAATGATTATTTATAGTCAAATATATGATTTATATAACCCCATATTAGTTTTTTAGTAAAAAGATAAATTTTTTTTATATTTCTATTTACATTAAAATAATTATTATAACATGTCATTATAAAATCCAAGTGGCTCCATGGGGTCCTAAAATTGACCCAAGGATGTTTATGGTCATAAATATCTCATCGAATAGGTTTAAGACATGTGTTAGGGTAGTTTTAAATTATCATAATGTTATTTTTACCCTAATTTAGCAGATTTACCATTAACCATGGTAAATCAAAAAATTACTGAAGTTACTATTCCTAATGTCCAAAAACAAAAGGGACCTATTTACATAATTAGGAACTTATGATTCCAAATACAAAATCCATTTTCCAAATTCAAAATACAAAATTATAAGTAATTAATTAATACTTAATCCCCCTTTTCAAAATCAGAAGGCTGATTTTTTAAAGGTAAAAACCAGAAAAAGAGAGACATGTGTTTATATCTAATTTCAAAGTGATATTAATTAAAATGAACAAAATTTGATTAAATGTTAAAAAAATGATCCAATTAAAATTTAAAACCAATTAAAAATATAATCTCACTATATAAATAAATTATATTAGAAGACTCTTTTGAATTAATATTATGTATTATTTAGTATTCATTAAAATAAGAATTTTATCAGAAAAAGACCAAAATTTCAAACAATGTAAATTTTGATGTCCCACATATAAATAAAATGTTTATTTGGTCATATAGAACCTATAAAACTGAAATAAAACTAAATTTGATAAGGGTTCTCCATCAATAGGTAGTAAAAGAAACTCTTAAAAATATTAGAGTATTTTATGCTGAAAAATTGGATTCATTCTTATTTTAAGCCTTTAAAATGTATTAGATAAATGTAAAAACAATTTCAAAATTTATAATCATATTGAAATGAATCAGATAATAATAATCCTTGATTAATTTCATCCATAATCTATGTCTCATGTTTAATTCTTTCTGAGTGTATATATACATTAAAATTGTGGGCTCAGTATATATTTCAAACTTTACTCAATACGGATGATTACTATAAATTTTTAATGCAAAAAAAATATCAGCTAATTCCAAATCAGATGTAGGGTAATTTAACTCATGAGTTTTTAAAATATATGAAGCATAAAAAATTACTATATCAATCATCATTAGGATATAACCAATTCCTTTCAATGATGCATCACAATAGATAACAAATTCACCATTCATGGATGGTAGGGACAAAACATGAATATTTAAAAAACTTATTTTCTTTTCATAAAAAAATATTCACATTCTTTCTTCTAGACAAACTTAACTCCCTTACATGTTAGCTTAGTTGGTGGGAAAGATAAATAAGAAAATTATTCCAAAAACATTCAGTAATAACCTGCTAATCCATGAAAATTATGAATATCTGTGATATTGGTAGGTCTTGGACACTATTCAACAACTTTTTTTAGATGGATAATTAGTTATGAATTCTTTAAAAACAATATGTCCAATTAATGAAATTGTTTGTGTAACGTCCCGACCCTAGATACCCAGAGTCGGTGCATTATTACATAACATTAGCATGATCACAAAGGATCAAGTCTCGAAAGACAGATTAGTTTAGTAGTCTTGGAAACACTAGATATATTCATAAGTCTTACATTACATCATAAGGTAAAAAAAAACTACAACAAAATATTGTCTTCATATCCCCTCATACTATCCCTGCAGGTCATTCATAAATTACTTCTTCATAATCCTGGGAAAAATAAAACATTGAAAGGGGTGAGCTCAGATGCTCAGTAAGGATAACATTATTGCAAAAGCTTTCATAGATATTCACAAACATTTAAGGTAGTTTATAACTAAAACAAAAGCCTTTTAAACTTGAACTTCAGCATAAAATGGCAAAGATAAAATGAATTAATTCCATTTACTTACTGACATGGATATTCTACTAGTCGAATGATCACATGCAATATCAATAACCACTTTTATAATGATGGAATGCATAATGCCAGACTATCATAACCACATAGCCAAGGCCTCATGCCAAGACTACAAATAATATTTTGCCAAGGCCTTGTGCCAAGACACAAGTTTGTCTCATTAGACCTACCGATGCATTGATGAGCTATAGCGGGCTCCACCCCTCACTTATTAAGTCCAATGCATTCCTCATATGAACAAGTTTAAACATAACATAAACATTCGTATTAAAAATAGCATACAAAATGTCAATACTTTAACCACAAACCATGAATGGTATAAAAATAGTACATCCACTGTCAAACATAACTCATTCGATACAATATGGAAGATTTTATTGTATCACATTAACCTCAATCAAGAATAATGAAGGATGCTGACATATATTGAAAATAATCCTCAAAACTATTTGAGAGAAATATCCCCATTTTTCTTGAAATCATTTAAAAGCTACACTATTTGTCAAGAAGCCATTTAAAAATAGATTTTTGAATCAAAGTGTCCCACACCACTTTGAAAATTTTTAAAAATATTTTTAATTTATAAACTTTAATGTCCATATAAATAAATCCTTAAAACCATTTTTTAAACATGGACACTAATGAGAAAGACTTAGATGAATAAGTCTTTAAAATATTTAAAAATGGAATTTTATTTAGAGATTCTAACCAAAAGAGAGACACTTGAATAAAAATAATTGAGGTCATAAAAACTTTGTAATATCATGAGAATAAATGGATTCATGATATACTATGTCAAAGCACATTATATACACCACATAAAAGTGATTTAGTGTATATCAATAAAGAAGTCTGAATGGAATGTAAATTGAGATGAAATCTCTCACAAAGGCCGTATCCTTAGGTTAAGGATAAATCAACGACATAATTATGTGTGAAAAATATAAATACACTCAATATGATTGGATATTTAGTGTAAAACAATCGAAGGATATTCACACATATTCTTGTAAAAACAATACCAAAGAATTGGATGTTTAACTCAACAAATGGTGAATGATTTATAATTATTCTTATCAAATTCATATCAATGACTTGAGAATTATCAATGGAGTAATTATGTGTATCAAAATTATATCCATAGGAAGGGGAGTGGAAATTATTACATAATCAAATTAATATTGATTCCACACATAATCTTGGGGTAATATAATCAATTAAATATGCATAAAGCCAAATGAGTGGAAATTGAAATCTCAAATTCCCTTATCGATTAGGTAACTTACGAAACATACACCCATGAAAGAAGTATCATACCATGATGATTTAAATACCCATAAATGAAAGTATACTACACAATTAATACAATCATGGGTAGTACACATACACCACATACAATAATTAAGTGGTGAACAATGGAATTCTCACGAAATTAATAGTGAGTTAAGAAACCCCTTACATTGTACTTTTCCTTGGTTGGGGGTAGGTTAACCTCCTTTATAATGTTTAAATAATTGTTATTAAATTATTCATGAATAATATACATTAATATGATATCATATATGATCTTTTAACATTGCTTTGTTAATAATATCTTAGAATTATCGTCGTTTCGTGTGTTAACTTACTCGTTTTCTTTAATATGTTTTGTTACGTAAGCCATGTTTTTCATGGATAGGTTGTATCTTATTCATATCAATAATGATATCAAGTTCTTAAACATTATTTTTAAATCATCAAATGATAATTATACTTGAATGGATACGATGGAGAATGAATCTCATCGCTTTCGTGGAGACGGTAGTCCGTACGTACGCACGAGCGACAATATCATTCTTTTGATATTAAAATAATATATAATTGGATGGTATGTCATATATTAAGAATCATTATAATGTTATATTTATTATTTAAATTAGTTACACATAATTATTATACCCACCCAAATAATAATTTATTGAATAACAATTACACCATGACGTGGAGACGGTAAGCCGTACGTACGCACGTATGGTGACATGTTATTCAAACGGTGGATAGAATACTAAATATGGTTGTACCATATTTATAATAACATCACAGTATATATAAGATACTAGAGTTTGTATTTTCTAATGGTAATAACAAAGAAAGAAGAAGTGGAAGAAGAAAAGAACTTGAAAAGGGGTGGTGAAAACATTACCTCTTCTTCGGGTTATTCTTTTTGATTTGATCAAAAGGGCTCCATAGATTGGATTTCTGATCAATCTAAGTCCTCTAGGTTGTAGTGAGGGAAGTTTAGAGAGTATTTGGGCAGGGTTTGTCCGAATCAAAAGGCTTTGAAGGTGTGAAAAAATTAGAAGGAGGAGTTCCCTTTTATAAGAGGGGTGAGGGGCACCTTTGGAAAAGCTAGAAATATTAATTTATAATAAATTAATATTCGGTTTCTAATGGCTCAAAAGTTTATTATTAATAGGTTAAGGTGGGGATAGGTCGAAAAACATTCATCCAAAAGAATTTATACAGATTTGGGTTACTATATTAACCTTATCTTTTAGTTTTAACTCTTAGTTAATTAGTTTGACATTTACCATGTCACTTTATATTTTTATATTATATAGTTAATAAACATACTATATACATCAAAGAGACCCCCCAAGTGGTCCATTAATGATATAAATATCATTATATAAGTCTATTGGACTAACCATAGATTTTTATGAATTTAATATCAATTAATAATATAATATTTGTTTTAAAAACTCTTTTATGTCAATTTTGACACTATTCAGTAGTTGATTTTTGTGAAACTCATAACAGAATTTTTACATCAAAAAATTTCCATTAAATCAATAATAATATGTCATATTATCCTATAAAATTAGTGTAATTCATTTAATGTCTCAAATTATATTTATTTTGTTATTTATAATATTGATTATTTTAAATTTTCACTATTATGGTAATTACTGCATCATCATTCTGTCATAAATAAATTAAATTATTTAATCTCTAAAAATTATAAATAAACTACCATTATGTGTGAAATCTTTTTAGCTTTTTAATTAATATTTATAATCGAAAATCCAACATATATAACCCTATGTAAAAATTGTTTTTCTAAAAGATATATGCTTGTGTCATTTTCGTATTCATTTTAACTTAATTAAAATAAAGTGTCTCTATCACCTTCAAGTGGCTCCGTGGGGTCCCAAAATCGACCAAAAGATGCCTATGGTCGATCATGTATCAACCAATAAGGTTAGGAAAAGTATTAGGGTAATTTAGTATTATTATAATATTATTTTTTTTAACCCTTATTTACTCGATTTACCCTTAACTATGGTAAATAAAATATTTACCGCAGTAATTATTAAAAATGTCTGAAAATAAAAGTTACCTATTTACACAATTCGAACATCCTGATTCCAAATATGGAATCCATTTTTCCAAATTCAAAACACATAAGTGGCAGAAATTAATTTAAAATTAATTTTCGTTGTTAAAACAAAAAGCGTGTTTTTAAGAGATAATAACTATCAAAAGATTGACGCTTGTTTACGTCCGGTTTAATTGGGAAATTATGTCAAATGACAAACATTTAATTAAATGGTAAAAATATATTCTAAATATACTTTAAAAATACTCAAATTCATAATTTATAAATATTAATTTTTTCAATTGAAAAAGTTGTTTTTAATTAAAATTTAGTAACCTTCACTATTCATCAAAATATGAATGTTATCTGAAAAGTACCAAAATTTCACCCTAGGATAATTTAGATATTCCGAATCCAAAAATGAATTCCATTTTGAGAGATAGAATTTATAAAATTTCAAAAAGTAGGTATTACTATTCATAACGGCTAGTTTGATTGGTTGTGGTGTGTTAAAATATCGAAGTTGCGTACAATGCACGCCATTTCATTATTCGAAGGGAAACGTACCGTGGAAGCCTGGGGTGTTACATTCTCCCCTCCTTCAATAAATTTCATCCTCGAAATTTTTAAAATTGTTCTTGGGAATATAATGGAAAGTCTCACATCGGAAAAAGAGTCAATAAAACTATCACTTTAAAAGAAAGAGAGAGAGGTATAAAGGTCAACCAAGATAACCCATAATCGGATTCCATATAGGAAAACATAGATATGGATGATAAACTAAGTGTCAAGTTCTGATGGAGAAGGATAGAAATCATGATCAGGAGAAAGTTAACAATAAGAAAACAACAAACTTGTGTTGGGACAAACAACCATTAGTCTTCTAGTAGGAAAGTAAATGGACAAAAAAATTTTGTTATAAGTTACATTACATAAGGACGAGGAATTCATTTATGATATTGACTAAGAACATAAAGATATATACTTACTTTTTAAGTAGAGTTTCATTATTTAATAACTTTTTACCACTAACTTATTTTTTTGAACAATGAGTATTCAAGAAGACTTGGTCACAAAAAAAGAGCTAGAATATACTTCTATATAAATACAAGATCCATGTAGGATAAACTATATATCTAACTTGTCTTTAGAGATTAATCAAAACCAAAATGGTTAGTATAAGATCTGATGATCCCCCAAATGTATATTCCATTAGTGAAAAAATAATAATCTTAATTTCTAAAATTAAACCAACAATAACCCAAAGTTAAATAAATACCATTCAATAATAAATTTTCCTCAAAATCCTTCAATATAATACAAACTAATATTAAAACCCAAAACTTATAAGAATGTAGTCTTCCACATTAAATTGTATCTCTAAATGACATCATCTACTCTTAAAGTCACATACTTAAAAGTAATTAACCTAATCACATATTTTTTATTAGAGGTTAATCATTTCCCTAAATAACACAAATCACTATAAATCCACAATAAAAACATAGATAAAAATCCACCATTATAATCTAATGACATCCCATAGTATTCTATTTTCCTTGGATATATAGTGTTCCCAAAAAAGTGAACATCTTCCAAAATAACATTTATCACTTAATCACCAAATCATTTTCCTATACTAAGGGTATTCATTTGATATGACATAAGAACCCAAATCAACATATTATTGATCAATAAAATCATTTAACTAAAAAAATATAGTCACACTAACCAGGGACTTCACTTAGTCCAGTTGTAGGCGATAAATCCCAATCGCACTTTGGTTGTGGGTTCGATTCCCACAGCTTTGTCCGATGCGACGGGTTGTCACATAGTCTACCTGTTGTCCTTTTTCAAAAACTATATTTTATAATATTACCAAAAGGAGATTAATTCCTCAAAATAACATAATTTAACCACAAATGTTATATCATATCTTGCATTTTCATCCCAAATTATAATAACTTATAATTCTCTCAAACCCCAATGATCACATAAAACCAAATGGTTTTTTATACCTATATCCACAAGAGAAGAGACAATTCTTCCTCAAATATCATTCTCACATGGAAAACTGCGGGGTTACAAATACAAGAGAAAATTATTCCAAAGTAAACCCATCAACAAGGAGTGCTAATACTTTTTAAACATTTCTCCAACCATTTATTTCCACATAGCTTCTTCTTTGACCAAGAAAATATCCTATATAATAGGACATTCACTCTGGAAATGGCCAGGTCCCCTACATTTATGGAAAATGACGGTAAATGGACTCTAGGTACCATTTTTATCTTCTTCCATAGTACTCTTCATTTTTCTTCAGCAATTCTTCACATTATGTCCTTCCGTCCTGCACGTAAAGCATTTCGTTGTCCCATTGAGACACTTTCCTGGGTGTCTCCTTCCACATTTCCTGCATGATGAAAATTGAGGGTTATTTTCTCCATGGTCTCCATTGTTGGAGCTCTTATCATTCATCACCTTTCTCTTCCTTGTTGATTCTAGGAGTTGGATAATATATATGTTGTTGATAATATTTTTGGAAAACTGATTTGGTATAAAGACGATATGTTTTATTCCTATCAACATTCCATTTTGTTGCTCATTGCCACCACCTTTCCCAACTTGTACATCATTCTCAAAGTCACTATGACTTCCTTGGAATCTATCCATTAACTAAAACCAGAAAGAATTGTGTGAGAAATAGTAGTCGTAAAATCATTTAGAGATTAACATGTCACCATATTCTCAATTTGAAACATATTAGGATTAACCAAGGTCAATTACTCTCATCTTATATTTATATTACATTAAATCTGTTTGTAAAGAAAATTTAAATTATCCTAAGCTTATCCCCCGGGAGTGTCGTAACCAAGAGTGCAGCAAGGCCCGTTGTCGTGCACCAGTTCCCATTCGAGTCTACCTCAAAGCGGTGGTTTCAGGTTTTACCCCTAGGTACATCTGTGCTAGAGCCACCTCTACCTGCTCGTATCTAGACAGGGATGTATTGTTTGGAAAACTCACAAAATCTCTACAATACGAAAATTATAGGAAGTTATTCTATACTAATCCTCAAAGTTCATCTTAGGTCTACGTTCTCTAATCAGAGTTTATCTAAATCTATCTTCCAAGGTTTGTACTAAACATCCTCTGATACCAACTGTAACGCCCCGACCCTAGATACCCAGAGTCGGTGCATTATTACATAACATTGGCATGATCACAAAGGATCAAGTCTCGAAAGACCAATTAGTTTAGTAGTCTTGGAAACACTAGATATATTCATAAGTCTTACATTATATCATAAGGTAAAAAAACTACAACAACATATTGTATTCATATCCCATCATACTATCCCTATAGGGCATTCATAAATTACTTCTTCATAATACTGGGAAAAATAAAACATTGAAAGGGGTGAGCTCAGACGCTCAGTAAGGATAACATTACAGCAGAAGCTTTCATAGATAAGCATAAAAACATAAGGCAGTTTATAACTAAAACAAAAGCCATTTAAACTTGAACTTCATCATAAAATGGAAAAGATAAAATGAATTAATTCCATTTACTTACTCACATGGATATTCTACTAGTCGAATGATCACATGAAATATCAGTAACCACTTTCATAATGATGGAATGTATAATGCCAGACTATCATAACCACATAGCCAAGGCCTCATGACAAGACTACAAATAATATTTTGCCAAGGCCTTGTGCCAAGACACTAGTTTATCTCATGAGACCTACTGATGCATCGAGGAGCTATAGAGGGCTCCACCCATCACTTATTAAGTCCAATGCATTCCTCATATGAACATGTTTAAACATAACATAAACATTCGTATTAAAACTAGCATACGAAATGTCAATACTTTAACCACAAACCATGAATGGTATGAAAATAGTACATCCATAGTCAAACACAACTCATTGGATACAATATGGAAGATTTTATTGTATCACATTAACCTCAATCAGGAATAATGAAGGATGTTGATATAGATGAAAATAATCTTCAAAACTATTTGAGAGAAATATCCCCCTTTTTTCTTGAAATCATTTAAAAGTCACACTATTTGTCAAGAAGCCATTTAAAAATAGATTTTTGAATCAAAGTGTCCCATACCACTTTGAAACTTTTTAAAAGGAGTTTTACTTTCTAAACTTTAATGTCCATATAAATAAATCCTTAAACCCATTTTTTAAACATGGACATTAATGAGAAAGATTTAGATGATTAAGTCTTTAAAACATTTAAAAATGGTATTTTAGTTTGAGATTATAACAAAAAGAGAGACACTTGAATAAAAATAATTAAGGTAATCGAAACATTGTAATATCATGATAATAAGGGTATTCATGATATACTATGTCAAAGTACATTATATACACCACATAAAAGTGATTTGGTATATATCAACAAAGAAGTCTCAATGGAATGTAAATTGAGATGAAATCTCTCATAAAGGCCATTTCCTAAGGTTAAGGATAAATAAACGACATAATTATGTGTGAAAAATATAAATACACTAAATATGATTGGATATTCAGTGTAAAAAAATCAAAGGATATTCACACATATTCTTGTAAAAACAACACCAACGAATTGGATGTTTAACTCAACAAATGGTGAATGAGTTAAAATTATTCTTAAAAAATTCATATCAATGACATGAGAATTATCAATAGAGTTATTATGTGTATCAAAAGTACATCCAGAGGAAGGGGAGTTGAAATTATGACATAATCAAATGAACATTGATTCCACACATAATCTTGGGGTAATATAATCAATGAAATATACGTAAAGCCAAATGAGTGGAAATTGAAATCTCATATTCCCTTATCGATTAGGTAACATACGAAACATACACCCATGAAATAAGTATCATACCATGATGATGTAAATTCCCATAAATTAAAGTATATATTACACAATGAATACAATCATGGGTAGTACACATACACCACATACAATAATTAAGTGGTGAACAATTGAATTCTCCCGAAATTAAGAGTGAGTTAAGAAACCCCTTACCTTGTACTTTTCCTTGGTTGGGGGTAGGTTAACCTCCTGTATAATGTGTAAATAATTGTTATTAAATTATTCATGAATCATATACATTAATATGATATCATATATGGTCTTTTAACATTGCATTGTTAATAATATCTTAGAATTATCGTCGTTTCGGGTGTTAACTTACTCGTTTTCTTTTATATGTTTTGTTACATAAGCCATGTTTGTCATGGTTAGGTAGTATATTATTCATATCCAGAATTATATCAAGTTCTTAAACATTTTTTTTAAATCATCAAATGATAATTATACTTGAATGGATACGATGGAGAATGAATCTCATCGCTTTCGTGGAGACGGTAGTCCGTACGTACGCACGAGCGACAATATCATTCTTTTGATATTAAAATAATATATAATTGGACGGTATATCATATATAAAGAATCATTATCATGTTATATTTATTATTTAAATGAGTTACACATCATTATTATACCCACCCAAATAATAATTTATTGAATAACAATTACACCACGACGTGGAGACGGTAAGCCATATGTACACACGTATGGTGACATGTTATTCAAAGGGTGGATAGAATAATGAATATGGTTGTACCATATTTATAATAACATCACGGTATATATAAGATACTAGAGTTATTATTTTAGAATGGTAATAACAAAGAAAGAAGAAGTGGAAGAAGAAAGGAACTTGAAAAGTGGTGCTGAAAACATTACCTCTTATTCGGGTTCTTCCTTTTGATTTGATCAAAAGGGATCCTTAGGTTGGCTTTCTGATCAAACTAAGGCCTCTAGGTTGTAGTGAGGGAAGTTTAGAGAGTATTTGAGCTGGTTTTGACCGATACAAAAGGCTTTTAATGTGTGAAAAAATGTGGAGGAGTTCCCTTTTATAAGAGGGGAGAGGGGCACCTTTGGAAAAGCTAGAAACATTAATTTATAATAAATTCATATTCGGTTTCTAATGGCTCCAAAGTTGATTATTCAAAGGTTAAGGTGAGGGCTAGGTCGAATACTATTCATCCAATAGAATTTAGACAGGTTTGGGTTACTATATTAACCTTATATTTTAGTTTTAACTCTTAGTTAATTAGTTTGACATTTACCATGTCACTTTGTATTTTTATATTATATAGTTAATAAACTTACTACATATATCCAAGCGACCTAAAAGTGGTCCATTAATGATATAACTATCATTATATAAGTCTCTTTGCCGAACCAGATATTTTTAGGAATTTAATATCAATTAATAATATAATATTTGTTTTAAAAACTCTTTTATGTCAATTTTGACACTATTAAATAGTTGATTTTTTTGAAACTCATAACATAATTATTACTTCAAAAAATGTCCATTAAATCAATCCTAATATGTCATATTATCCTAGAAAATTAGTGTAATTAATTAATAGTCTCAAATTATATTTATTTTGTTATTTATAATATCAATTATTTTAATGTTTCACTATTTTGGTAATTATTGCATCCTCATTGTGTCATAAATAAATTAAATTATATAATCTCTAAAAATTATAAATGAAATACAATTATGTAGAAATATTTTTATCTTTATAAGGAATATTTATAGTCGAAAATCCAACATATATAACCCTATGTAAAAATTGTTTTTCTAAAAGATATATGCTTGTGTCATTCTTGTATTCATTTTAACTTAATTAAAATAAAGTGTCCCTATCACCTAAAAGTGGCTCCATGGGGTCCCAAAATCGACCCGAATATGCCTATGGTCGAAAATGTATCAACCAATAAGGTTAAGACATGTTTTAGGGTAATTTATTATTATTATAATATTATTTTTTAACCCTTATTTACCGGATTTACCCTTAACCGTGGTAAATAAAATATTTACCGTAGTAATTATTCAAAATGTCTAAAAATAAAAGATATCTATTTACACAATTTGAACATCCTAATCCAAATATGGAATCCATTTTTCTATATTCGAAACCCAGAAGTGGAAGAAATTAATTTAAATTTAATTCTCATTGTTAAAACAAAAATCGTGTTTTTAAGAGATAATAACTATTTAAAGATTGGCATTTGTTTATGTCCGGTTTAATTGTGAAATTATGTCCAATGACAAACATTGAAATAAATGGTAAAAATATATTCTAAATATACTTTAAAACTACTAAAATTCATAATTTATCAATATTAATTAATTCAATTAAAAAAGTTGTTTTTAATTAAAATTTAGTAATTTTCACTATTCATGAAAATATGAATGTTATCTGAAAAGTTCCAAAATTTCACCCTAAGATAATTTCGATATTCTGGATCAAAAAATGAAGTCCATTTTGAGAGATAAAATTTATAAAATTTTAAAAAGTATGTATTACCATTCATAACTGCTAGTTTGATTGGTTGTGGTGTGTTAAAATCTCAAAGTTGCGTACAATACACACCATTGCATTATTCGAAGGGAAACGTACTGTGGAATCTTGGGGTATTACAGTTTGCAACCAAAATTAACTCTTACTAAACTTTCCATAAAATTACTTTTCATTTAAGGTTTGAAAAAAAATCATTAAGATAATTTCATGTTCATGCTATCTTTTTGAATATAACCATATATAATCTATAAACACAACTATAAACTGATACAAAAAATAACAAACAATCCATTCATGAGATTCATAAATACTGATTTGGATGGTTGTTTTCCTCTGTATGCCTTCATGGAAAAAGTACCCTATTTTCTCTGTGGAAAACCATTATGAACAAACATATCTAACATGAAGCAACATGTTAATATTAAAATTCTATATCATTTTAATTTTACCATAATGTAAAAAACTTTTATTTATATTCTATTAACAATATTATAACTCATTAATTTATCTAAACTGAACACTAATAAATATTATAAGGCACCGACCATTATCATTACTTAATCTTAAGATAAGTCAAAAATCTGAATTTAATTCATTAAGAGGATCTTTTAAAGTTAAGAGATTTTGAGAATTAGGCCATAAATCATACATAACAACACAAATATTACATATATATACTTCTATTTACTATCGAACTTTTTTTTCATAAAATATAATTTTTTTAAAGACACATGGTTCATTTAATATTTAAAAAAACATGACATTTCCTTGATCCCATCCTTGAATATATTCTTCTTCATGCCCTCTAAACATCATTTCAACACTTGGGATGAGAATAAAAAGCTCAGTAGGGGATACATAAAGAATGAAGACTATTTGTCTTGAGAAAACACATAAACAATTAATACTTTATCATAAAGTAATACTTTTCTCCTTTAAGTGGTAGTAAATATACTTCCCAATATATAATATCATTTCGTACCATTTTTGTAACCAAATTATTACCATAAATCCCATTGAAAGAAACATATAATATATAAAAGGTATATTTTTACATAATCATACTTAAATAGAATAACAATATGGTTGACCTCCACACATATCATTAAATAGAATAGCCATACAGCTGACTTCCATACCCAATTCATTGGTGGTTATAACATTAACACTCATCCTTGATTTATCACAGAACCACAAATCATTGGTTTATCACATAACCACCCATATTTGGTTTATAACGTAATTGCCCGTCAAATATACATGTACCATTATATAATCATAACAAATAAATGAACGCAATTATCAACATTTCATTCATAAAATTTCATTTGAAAGTACAAGAGATCATTTTAAGAAATTGTAATCTTAAATCCATTTTAAAAACCATTTTTAATACCAAAACACCCAAAAAGGGAATAAGTGATTTATTTTCCTTTTTAATAACATTAATGTTTATAGTGGAAGGTAAATATGAAATATCATTTACGACGGCAGAGGAGTTGTTGTCACCACATTCATTAAAAATATTCATTTTTAGCATTTAGTACAATGATTCTTATAAAAAAAGAAGGAATTTGAATGAATTAAAATTCAATGTTTTTATTATATATTGTATAAAAGAATGAGGTGTATATTATCAAAATATGCCTTAATGAATGAAGATTGAGGCGTAGTCCTTTACATTGAGTCCGAATCATCACATACAATCTTTATGTTCTGAAATAATAAAAATAGGTTAATTTATATTTTCTTGATGACATTTTTCAAGTTTATTATTCCTTTTATATCACATATAACCATTTTATAAAAATTAAATAATTATTTAAGTTTATATTAGATGTTTTGTCAATATTTGGTACATGAGTTGAAAATGAACTAATTTTCATGTAAAATTTTCATGCAGTCAAAAGTAAATAATCTAAATAATATTTTTTATGACTTAAAAATCATATTTATCCAGTATATATGTATTTATAATATCATTATATTTTATGATTAGAAATAAAATGCACCGTTCATGGAGACGTCAGGCTGTACGTACACATGAACACTACTTTCATTTATTTTTCATATTTAAAGAATAATAATACAATGATATAAATGTATATTATAAAAATAATATTATATTAATTTAATTCATGTCTCAAAGGTTTAATAAAACCACCCTTTATGTGTTCCATGTATAGTGGGAACGAGTCACAACCCTTTGAGGAGGAGGTAGTCCACACTTCCTCAAAAATAATTATCATATTTACACAATAATGAAAATATAAAGGTATGTTATAAATAAAAATTACATAAGCATAAGGAAAATATAATTATCATATATAAATACAGTTCAATCATAATGACCACCATGATAGGTGGTTGAAGAAAATTGAACAATAATCGTTTCATGAGGCAGTAGTTCACCGTACATAGAAACAATATGTTTAATATCAATTAGATGAAAGTGTGTATAGTTGTAGGTTGATAAATTTTCATAAAAACATCCTAGTATATTTAATATACTAGTTTTTTTATAAAATATTGTATGAAAACGTGGTTAGGGGGTTGGAGATGGAAAGCTACTGAAAGGAGCTTGAGAGAAGACATTACCTCTATATCGGGTAACTCCTTTTGATTTGAGCCAATAGGCTTCATTTAGTTTCCTTATGCTCAAGGTAAGACTAATAGGAGTAAAGGAGGTATTTTGGGAGATTATTTGAGTAGATTTTGGATGATCCAAGGGTCTTGAATGGTGCGAGTAAGTGGATAGAGGTGGTGGCCTTTTTTAAGAGGTAGGAGGGGGAACTTATGGAATGTCATTAAATATTAATTTATTATAAATTGATTTTAGAATTATAATAGTTAAAAAGTGGCATATTTATTATATAATATGAGTATGGGTCTTAATAATCACACAATATAGACTTTAGAAATGTTTAGATCACTAATTTAACCTTATATTTTGTATTTAACCCTTAGCTAAATAAATTTACTCTTACCATGTATTCTTATATATTTACACTATATTGTTTATATAGTTACTATAAAATGAAAATATAACCTCAAGTTGGTCTTTACTGATATTTTTAACTTTATCTAAGTTAGCTAGAAAAATATTATATTTTAATAACTATTATATCTTTTTATAAAAGAGTATTTTTTTTATTAAAACTCATTTATGTCAACTTTGACATTATTTAGTAATTGATTTTTTAAGGTCATAAGAAATTTATTAATAAAAAAAATCAAAAGAAATATAAAATTTCTTAATCAACCATTAATTTTGTGTATGGAATAAAAATTTTCAAATTATATTTATTTTAATATTTATAATATCATTTATTTGAATCTTTTATTAATAAGGTAATCACTGCATCATCATTGTGTAATAAAAGAATTATTTATTTAATATATAAAAATTATAAATATATTACCACGAAGTATGAAATATTTTTAGATTTATAATTACTATTTATATTCAAATATATCAGATATGTAACTCCAAATTAAAATCATTTTAGTAAAAAGATACATGTTTATGTTATATTTCACTTTACTTTAAAATAATTATTATAACATGTCATTATCACATTCAAGTGGCTCAATGGGGGTCCTAAAATCTACCCATGGATGGTCATGGTATCCCATATCTCATCCAATAGGAATAGGACAAGTGTTATGGTAGTTTTATATTATTATAATATTATTTTCACCTGCATTTACCTGATTGAACCTTTAACTACAGTAAATAAAAATACATACTAAAGTTACTATTCATAATATCTAAAAATAAAAGGGACCTATTTACATAATTTTTCCATATGATGCAAAATATTTAATCCATTTTTCCAAATTCAAAACATAGGTTTTTTGTTAATTAATTTTAAATTAATTCTCTTCATCAAAACGAGAATGCGGGTTTTTTAAAGGGAAAACCCATCAAAATATTGACATGCATTTATATATAATTTCAATGTGAAATTACTTCTAATGAACAAAATTAGAATAAATTATAAAAACATAATAAAATTAAAAATTAAAACCAATTAAAAATATAATCTAACTATATAAATAAATTAGAAGAAAACACAGTTTTGAATTAAAATTCAGCATTTTAACTATTTTTTAAAAAATGAATATTATGAGAAAAAACAAAAAATTTATACCAAAGTAAATTTTTATGTCCTTCTTCTAATGAAGAAGCGTATTTTGTCAAATAGAACCTATAAAAATGAGAAAAACTAAATTTAAAAATGATTGTCCATCAAAAATAATTAAAAAAAACTTTTTAAAATACTAGAGTGTTTTATGCTTAAATATTGGACTCATTCTCATTTTAAGCCACTAATATTTATTTAATAAATGAAAAAACATTTAAAAAAATATAAAAATATTGGAGTTCATTTTGTTTATTCCCACCAATACAAAGGTTAGGAATTAACTACCATTTAATATAATAATAATAATATAATTATATTATTTCTCGATATAACTCAATGTTGCCTACAACATAATATTTCGGAGAAACCCGTTGTTTCATGTTGAGTATTCTATCGGAAACAGAATCCCCTCAATGTAAAATTGATATCATATTCATAAATATTAATAGAAATGAAAATGGATTATTTTATAGATACTTGAGATGTTACATTGCTCTAACCAATGACCACCACTATCAATTAACATCAAATACCCATGAAGGGAAATCATGGAATTCCATCTCACATGTCAATATATTATTTACATTGGGTAGAACAGACTCACCCAAAGAGTTTTAATTTCTATAATGTATAAATCATCTCAAATAGTGATTTAGTTTCCCACTGTTTTAATGATTGAAGTTTTTAATCACACATTACATAAGTAAACATAATAAGAAAAACCACACATAGTAAAAACCCATTCTATCTTACAAAATTATTTATGGGAATACATTACTTCACCTTAATATTTAGCATGGGTATTCTCAGAAAATTTAAAATTTTTCCACAGAAAACTAATTCATTAAAAATATATAAATTATTTTTACCTTAATACATTGTGAGCATAATCAACCCATGATATCAAGGGTCTCATAATCCATAATAATCATAGTTCAATAATGGTTTACAACCATGGTTATTTTCAGAAAGACATATCAACACATAAATGGATCAATAATAATGAATCCACAAATAATAATTAATGTATCTAAGTTATTTATAGTGAAACATGATGACTTAAATTTAAATAGTTCGTATATGTGGCCATGTTAAGGACAAAACCACACACAATATTTCTCACACAAATTGATTAATATGAATAAACATTGAATTATAGATTCATCATGTTATCAAGGAAAAACACATCCTACTTAATATTAATTCTATTACATGCTTGGTTCTTGAAAAAAAATTTAATACCCAATTATATAGAAAACATTTTTTAAAACTCTCAATTTAATACATTATATATGATCACAAACTTAAAACTACATATATTGAATTATTATGTTTTATATTTTATCATGCTAACACTAAACATTCTTTAGTAAATTTATTACATAGGAAAACATGATTAAATATTGAAATTATAGCAACATTATTCTATTTCCATTTTAAATACAAATTATAAAACTTTTTATATTCTCAAGTCTCAAATAATTGAATATTTATTATTACCACATAATTTTTTTCAACATTAGACACACTTATCATATCAAACTAATCAATACACTATATGAGATGAAAAGTTATTTCACAACTAAAAATTTATATTAGTTATAAAATAATAATTTAAATCATTTAAATAATTCTTTTTCTTGACATTTTACCAAAAATCATGTTTATTATTTTCAAAAAACTAAAATAAAATTCCATAGATTTTATACACTAACATAATCTTAAAATATATGGTTATATAAATAATTATAATATTAAATCATGAAAAAATAAATAGAATGTCATTCTTTGCATGGTTGTCCAAATGTGAAAGAGTTATCAATAATCAAGATTCTTATTTTCTAAAAATTTCAAAATTCAAATTTCCAAATACAAGTTTATCAACATGTTCATAACACATGATCATGATAAATTATGAATTCAAAGAAACCCATGACATATTAACCACCCTAAGATCTAGAATAATTATAATAATGTTTTGGAAATATTTTGATTTACCATGTCATTATGAAAACTGATTTAGGTAACATGATTAATAAGGTTTTTCAAAATTAAATTATTGTTCAAAAAAATATAATATCCATGATTCTCTAACCACTTCAAACATTAGGTAATAAAAAATAAATTTTATAAACTTTAAAAAAGAAAAGAAAATTAAATTCATTAAAAATCAATCTATAATTGGTAAGGATGGAAGACATTCAAGACCCAAAAATTTTTTATACAAAAATACATGGATAATTAATCATCATTTTAGTATTTCCAATTAGGATATTATATTAATTAAAAAAATCATTGTAGTTAAATAGAAACCACAACATGGACACATTTAGAGAAACACACATAAAATTCCATTAATTAATTAATTAATCTCATTAGCCTCAAGAAAACACTTATCTCAATCAGAAGAACAATCAATCATGATGGATATACCTATTATAATATACTACCCTAAAAACAGTTACACCTCACCTTGTCATTCGATAGTCTTAGAGTATTTTCATTAGATCATATGGTCCCCGAAAATCTCATGTCCTTGATGGTATTTCATGGAATTTGCAACAAAACTATGATTGTAACACCTTTTTACCATTCTGTCAGGTGTTCTCTAATATTTTTTGTTGGTTTCCTTTTTCATTGGGAGAGTATTTCAAAAAATGAAGTTGGGAGGATTCCTATAATGGTGATGTTATGGATTTTTTGGAATTTTCAACATAAACCTATAGTTTCTCATGTTAACTAGGAATTTACACAATGTGTAATGTGATTACAAGACATATAATTTCCATCAGATATTTCCCATTTCCTGAGTAATCAATGTGAGAATTGTACACATCATTTAAGGGTTACATGTTATGTAATGTGTAAAATTATGGTTTTTAATCCATGGTGATGTGTTTTTCATAATAACTCAAAATTAAATAATGTGAAGATGTGTAATGTATTACACACCAAGTTATTCTATGATTTTCTGATTTTAAGGTAACTTATGGGTAGTTGAGGCTTAATTCTCTTTTTAGCCTCATTCTCTCTGCCGTATATATATTACCTCCTATGATTTTAGGTGAATCATTTCCGTTTGGAAATCTCCATTCCATGGTTGATAAATACAATCATGTCTTTCATCTCTTCGAGTACATGTCCCTTCTAGTTTATTCATTATTTCAAGTTGCAGAAATGAATCTACTTGGGAATTATAATAAGATCATGTTCTCCATAAATTATTTTAATTCTCTTTTCATTACTTATTTTTTTAAGCGAGATCTTATGGTTTCAAATCCACATTGGCGGTTAGGATTTATACATATTCAAGGTAGTTGGATCTATATAGGCACTCTAGTTTCTTGAATGTATTATTGTTCTTATAAATTCCATGATATTTGAAATGGAATATCTTGTGTTTAATCTGAAAAGTTTTTGGGTTTATGTTTTACATGTCTTTTTTATTTCAAAAATATAATTTACATGGATTGGATAAACAATGGATTTTCAGACCCTGATGCAGATTGACTTGGCTTGGAAATAATTTTTCAAAAATGTTATCATGATTTTTAAATAAAAAATTTATAGAAATTTCATAGCGCAAACCTTAGATGGGTTCATATATAGATACATGTATCTATAGTGTGTAAGACACACCTAAGAGGTAATCTTTTACATAAAGATGGACTTTGTTATGACTTGATATTATTTATATCCATTATTATGACTTTTTTAGTATTGTGAGTTTCTTGTATGTATTGTCCCATAGTCTAGAGGCCAAATGGATGATGAATTTCTATTTTTTGTTTCCAATTTAATGATATATTATTTAATTGATGATGGATCACATGTATATTTATATCTCTATCGGTATAAATACTTTCTTTTCGACTGTCTTGTTTCTATATTGGAATATATTAAATGTGATTAGTGGAAAACCAAATGACTATTTTAGAAATGATTTTAAAATTTATTATATATAAAAATACTTATAAAAATATATATTTTTAAATCCATAACTTATATAATATTGATATTATAACTTATATAGATTCCTTTTTAGTTTACTATAGGGATCTGTTGCAAAAAACATATTTTTTCCATTTGGTGGTTATAGAACTTGTTTCAGTGACACAAGTAAGGGGAAGGGAATTGTGTATCATACAAGATTCTCATTTTGTTGTTGTTCAAATTTGTGATTGTTTAGAGTGACAGTTTTCAACATGGTGACATTATAGTCTTAACTTATAATAAATATTAGTTTAACCCATTTGGATTAATTGCATATCCCATTGAATCTTATTTTTTACTATGGTTATAGGTGTTTTTTTCTTATATTTTAGACTTGTTTGATTATATTTGAAAGACGTCACCCTGTAATGAGAAGACATGGGCGGATGGTTTTTTGACCTATGTTATTCTATTTTAATTTATTTTCAATGGAGTTAGTCAGCCTTATGTGCACCAAAACTTCCTATGTTTGTACTATGTCTTGTGTATAAATGATTAAGATCATAAGAATTTGAATTTTAAGTGAAAAAAAATCATGAAAAACTCACTCCTGTGACATAATAAGAGTTTCCATTGGTGGTATAAAAATATTCAATAACATCGAGAGCTTGTTTGAAGGTAATTTGAATGAATTGTATGGTAAATATATTTAACTTTCCTAAATAAAATGTGTGGGGACATGATCTATGTAAGGTAACATGAATATACTATTTGGGGATTTTATTTAGAAAGTCTTATTCCTTTCAAAATATGTTTAATTTTTTGGTAGAATTCATAATTTATTTAAATGTTTATCATTATAAGTAATTTTTTTCTTTCTAATAGTTGGTTCAATGGGTTTGGGGTTTTCTCATGATTTATTGGTTATTATATTGTGTTTAATATAAAAATACTTGTTGACTATATCTCCCAAATACTAGAGGGAAATATGAATGGTAAGTTCTATAGAAGTATCCTCCGGTGGACTGTTATTTGGTCAAAGAAGTTATCCATGCCAGTTGGAATCTACGTTCAGTGGGAGTTTTGATCCCAAGATGATTAGTGGATCATGGAATAGAATTTGACAAAAGTAATCCACCTATCTCAAATGGTGACAAAACAACTCCAGAATCAGAAGAGTGACTTGAAAAAAGTGACAAAATCTTAAAATATTTGAAGACACCTGATGAATCTCAGGTGTGTTTTTCCATGAATATGCTCGAGGGTCGAGGAAGAAGATGGTGAGATCATATAGTTTGAGGTATGTTTCACAATGGAAAACATTTTTTTATTTCAATAAAATATTTAATTTGTAGTTTATCATGTGAATTTATGTGAGGAAGTGTCTTGGGAGTTTCTGACCATAGAGTAAAGGGAGCATACCATTCGGCAGTAATCGACCTATTTTGCTGAGTTGGTGCATTTGGAAACAGATCTTTTCAATAATGATTACCTGAAGGCTTATAGATTTGAGTTGGGTCTGAGGGATAATATTCGGTCAATAATAATTATTTGTGCCTTCCAACATTTGTGGAGGAAGTGGATAAATAATCTTTTTTTTGAAGGATAGATAGTTGGAAGGGATTGTTTGGGTGGATAATTAGTTAGTGTGAATGTTAGATGTGGTTCTTATTCTATTTAGGCAAAGAAGCACATGAGTACCTTATGTTTTGCAGGAACCATTTTAGGGGATTATTTAAGGAAGAAATAGGATATCTTCTACAAGTGTGGGAGGTATGGTCATACCAGGACTAATTGTATGGAGGCTCCTAGAGCATTTCATCTTTGTGAGTGAGTTGACCATATGAAATGATTTTTGTGACAACATGTCTTAAGGTAGTAAGGCAGGATCCACTTTCACCAAGAGATCAAAGGTTCACATTGATGCTCCCATGGTTTGTGGGTGTCATTCCCAGTCCATCCAGGATGTCCTAGTTGCTTGTATTGATGGATTTATGTGGTAGAGTGTGCACCAAAGGAATCTAATGGAGGTCCTGATACTATTAGAAGTATAAGGGTCATTTTTTTAATTTTATAGAGATTTCATTGTTTTAAATAGGTTCTATAAATTTTTTATATCATCAATGTTGGTTAACATATTGGGTTTGAATTCAATGATTATTTTGTTCTTTTTGGACATTTCAACTCATTTGGGAAATATGTCCATACAATTCTTTGAGTGAGACAGATGTTTTGTGGTGGTAGTAGACTTTGAGGTGGTTAGGGACTTCATTAGTTCATGATATTTGCATATTTTACATAATTATCTATATAAATTAGATGACCAGTTTTAAGTCCAGGAAATATTGTTATCATTGTCGGATAAATTTCTCATCTCATTTGGGTCACTCATTTTTTACAAGGTGTAAGAAAAACATTATCGAGAAGGGTGGGACAATTGTTACTTACATCGGTATAATCTATGGAAATGGTCATAAATGTTTGTTGATGTAGTTGAACCTTTCATTGGTGGTCAACTACCTATTTTGTTTATGTGTACCCTAAGGTATTTAAAGATTATTTCTTTGTTTTATTTCCACAGAGAGAGGTCATGTTTAGAATTGAGCAGCTCCCTGGAATGATGTCCACTTCTATTCCATCCAATAGAATAGAACCTATTAGGTTAGTGGAATATAAGGTCCAACATCAGTACCTAAGAGTGGATGGATTTATTCATCCAATCATGTCATCATGGTATTTTCCTATAATATTTATTATAAAGGCAGATTAAATTATCATTTAATGCATTGAAATTAAAAAGTCAAATCGAACATGTGTCATTTACCTAGAATTGATGATATCATTTATTAGATTATATGGGTTAGTTGGATTCCAAGATTGACATGTGGTCAGGGAACCATTAGTGGAGAGTCTAAGAGGATGACATACCCAAGAAAATGATTCTTAATTGATATGTGAATTTTGATATTCTAGTTATGCCATTTGGACTCAATAAATATCAAATATTTTTTATATCATTGAAGAACTAAATCATTAATCGGTTCTTGGAATCTTTAGTTATTGTGTTCTTAGATGATATTTTGATGTTATAAAGGTTGATGAGGAACATATTAACCATTTGGATTTTATTCTTAAATCCTTGAAAGAACATCATCAATATGATAAAATTTCCATGTGTGAGTATTTATCCAAGAGACACTATTTTTGGGGAATGTGAGATCTGATAGGGTTGTATTAGTGGATCTTGAAAAGGTATTGGTAGTTATGTCCTGGGAAACTCCTTCAAATACTTTGGGGATCCAAATCATTGTGGGGTTGGTTGAAAATTACAGATGGTTATCAAAGAGTTCTCTAAGGCTGCATCACTCATGACAACATTGACCCTTAAGGGTGTAATCATTTAGTGGGATGAAAAAATTCATTAATATTTTTAGGATATGAAAGTGAGGTTGTAGTTAGCACAAGTGTTTATTGTCTCATAACATGTTTTGGGGTACGATGTTTTATTTGATTACATGGATATGGGATTGAGATGTGTCTTAATGCATGGGTAAAAATAATTGTTTTTTGTCTCATGATAGTTATACCCTCATCAGAAGAACTACAATACTTATGATCTTGAGTGGGAAACAGTTATTCATACACTCAACAAGTTTCATAAATATCTTTTTGGGGAGTGATTTAAACCAAATATTGATTAATAATACTAAAGTATGAGTACAATTAGAGGGATCTAAACATGATATAGAGAAACTGGGTTGTCTTTCATTGGAACTTAGGTTTGGATATTTTATATACCATGGGAATGTAAAAATTATTACCGATGTGCTGAGTAGAAGCGTATTAATCCAAGAAGTGATGGAATCAATTAAAGACAATTCTCAAACTATTTTGGGGTTGAATATGATCTTGGGGTGAAGGGGGTTGGTCTAATGGTGTTCTTGTCTTCTATAAATCTTAAATCACATTTTTATAAATGATTTCAACTTGAGATGATGATAGACACCATGAAATGAAACTTGGGAGAAATAATAAATAGTGGGGATACCATAGAAAAGTAGTATCTGTCTCCCAGTAGAGGTTTGTGTCTTCATAATAGGTTAGTTATTTCTTTTTCCTTGATAAAAGTGTTGTTATAATGTCAACGCATGTCATTTTGGTCCACACACCATTGGGATACAAAGATATACCATGATTTGAGATGTCTATATTGGTTTATGGGGATTATGTGGTTGTTTGTAGATTTTTTCTTGTGATGTCAATTTTAGAAAGAGTCAACGAGGAACATAGGATACCTATATGCTGGTTGCAGCCTTTCACCATTATGATATGGAAGTGGGATGGAATGTCAATGTCTTTTTTCATTGAATTATCATGGAATCATATTAGGAAGGATATGATTTTTTTATTACCTACAGTCTCACTAAATATGTTTTTTTCCTATGAATAAAAGTAATGATTAATGGGGAACAAAATGAGGATTATTTGTATGAGATATTGTGATAGTTCATGGGGCTACCTCCAAGAATGTTTCTTATAGGGACTGTTGGACCACATCTAGATCCTGGAAAGGATTCAAAGAGGTAATTAGATTCTAGTTGAAACTGATCATGAATTATCATTAGTAGATGGATTGGCATATATACATTGATATCTAGGATCTTGAGGATATGCTAAGGGTTCTTGGGCTTGATTTCATTTGATAATAGAATAGGAATTTTCCATTGGTTGGGTTTTTAAAAAAAATATTTATCTGGACTTGATCTAAGTTGTATACTTGGAGGCTTTTTATGGTAGGTGATGTCGTTCTACCTTATATTGGGAAGAGTTGGGACATCATCCCTTGGTTGGTATGATTCTAGTTAATGAGACGATGATGATATTGAAATTGATCCAGAGGAATTTGATCATGGAACAGATTCATAAAAAAATTCATATGTAGGCAACCATCATTGTCCAAATTAGTTGGTGGTTGGTGATGAGGTTTTTCTCAAATATTAACATCACTTAGGTCATCGTTGGTTGGGTTAGTAGGGTATGGTGGCACTGAGGTTTGTGGGCCCCTTTGAGATCATTGAGAAATTGGGGATGCTGGACTACCTATTGGACTTTCCATATGGGTTTACTTCTATCTATGAGGTGTTTTATATTTCCATGCTGATGAGATATATACCAAATCATTCCAAGGTGGTTTTGTGGGACAGTATTGATTTTGAACATGATATCACCTTGGATGAGTAGCTAGTTCAGATTGTAGATCAAAAAAAATTTGGTATTGGATGGAAAAACATTCCCCATAGTTCAGGTAATGTGGCAGTGCATAAAGTATCAACAAGACATGTGGGATTCTTTGATGAAGAAATAATGACCTTCTCTTTTTTAGGATCTTAGATCTTGATCATTTTTACGTTCATAAAAATTTTATGGTCGGGTGATTGTAATGGATCAATAAATTTCTATCAGTTATTTTATAATATATTCTTTTTTTATTTTTAATTAGGTGAGTATTTCCAGACATGGAATTTAGAGGATACCACTAATGGTGAACTCATGTAATTGTATGAAGTTTTTGTATAAACCTACATTTTTTCCTATTCACTGATAGTTACATGATATTTAGTGTGACTACACAACATTTAATGGCCTCCGAAAAATACCATGAACTTAATACACCACATTATGTTTGTACATGTCATTCAAGGGTTCCACATCATATAATGTGAAAAATCATGATTTTAAACCTGGGTGATGTGTTTTTTGGTTTTACTTAAAGTGTAATAATTTCACAAGATGTAATTTATTACACATAGAGTAATTCCCAATGTTTTTACTTTTAGAGATCCATATGAGTGTTTGAAGAATCATTATATTTTTTAGATTCCTCTTCTTGGCCAGAGTTCTTACCCAACTATTTTTCGGGTGACGTCTTCCCATTTGGATCACTCTATTAATTGGTTGGTCAATAGGGATAGGCATTTTGTCTCTTCAGGTAAGTGTTTCTTTTAGATTCTTCCTTCATTCGGGTTGCATAACAAATTTTTGTTGGGAATTGAAATTATATAAAGTTTTATATAGATTATTTTCAATATCTTGTCATTCCGTGTATTTTTAAGGTAAATAATCAAATTTTAAATCCTCTTTATCAATGGATGTCGGGTTTTCAACATCCTTGATATAGGTTGATCTATCTAAGAAATCTAATTTAATTAATTTATTATTATTATTATTATTGATTATTTGATATTTTAAATGGAATTTTATGTGTTGAAATAGAAATTAGAATGGGTTCATGTTTTAAAGGGGGGTTTCGTTAAAAACCAAATTTCCATGATTTATAGAAAAAGTGAATTCTCAAACCCAGAAGTAGATTTTCGTGACTTTTAAATGGTTTTATAAAAAAGTGATCATGGTTTTCAAAATCATAATTGAATAAAATTTCACAGTGGGAACCTTGGGTGTGTTGAGAAAGCGACATGGGTAGTCATAGCATGTGTGACAATAGTAAGAGTTATCCTCTTTTATATTAATGGACTATGGTAAGAATCAATATTAGTTAGAACTATACTTATGCATTTTTTTGTTTTTGAGTATCTTGCAAGAATTTTCCCATTGGCTAGAGCTTGACTAGATGTTGTTTTTTTATTTATGGTTGTTTATAGAATGATATATTATATCATGGAAATTGGTTCACATGTGTATTAATTTTTCGGTTTGTTTACATACTTTTTTTATGACTGGAATATTTATGGATTTTGAAAATATGACATGTAATTTGTTGAAAACCAAAAAAATATTTGAGAAATTTTTTAATTTTATTTATTTATATAAATTCCCATAAAACTATTTTGTTTTAATATAATAAGTTTATCATTCTTGATATTATAACAATTATAGATCCCTTTTAGGTTTTCTATTGGGTTTTTACAACCTACTTATACCTTTGAGTGGATATAGATCTTGTTCTGTTGGAAACAAGTAATATATGAGAATTATGTATAATACAAACTTTTATTTTTGTTTTTGTTCTAATTTGTGATGGTTTGGAAGGGATGGTTGGTCAAATGGAGACTTGTTAGTCTAGACATGTCATATATCATTGTTTAACCTATTTGGGATATGTTTATCTACCTTTTCTTCTCAATTATACTCTAGTTGTATGTCATGTTTTTTTATATTCATGAATTTATTTTCTATATTTATTGTACCTCACCTAATGATTGTATGATATGGGTGACTAGTCTGATTAAACTACATCGGTCTACCAAAAAAATCTTCTTACACTATTTACCCACAAACCTATGAAATCCTCATAGTGCCTATCTTAAATAATCCATCATGTCTCTCAACCATTATCTCTAATACAACTATTCCATGACCCCATCCCTATAAAGATACCACAATAAAGAAAGAGAGATAATAACCTCATAGTCTTGCATATAGTCGGCCCTGGTTTAGAGACTTGCCCCAAGGGTATAAAAATCTCATAAATAGTAGACATGACCCTGTTTAATTAAAACTAGATTGGGAGATATGTTAAATAAACCGCATGAAACTCCATGACATAATAGAAAAAAGAAACCAATACCATCCCATAATGTATTTATATATATATATATATATAAGTGTCTAATGAAAGATGAATTAATAAAATCTAAGGAAGAGACACTGCAAAATCTTTAACAGATGGATCTATTAATTTTTTTTACATTTAATGGATTAAAACTATAAAACATGAAAAAAGATTTTTACATAGGGTGAGAATAAATGTTTACTTAATTTGAAAACCAAAGTCTTGGATGTTCTTGGGAAAAGTCAATAAAAATGAACCCATGATAAAAAAGATGACTAAAACACCTAATCATATTAACTAACCAAACACCAACCTCAACATAGTTCACTCACCAAATAATGATTCCATGTATATTAATATAATGGGATGAATATCAATGATCTGGTTCCCCACTCCAATTTCCTATTGGGTTTCCTCTATCACACCCCAATGATGTATTACCTGAATCTACCACATCTTCTATATCGCATCCCATAACATCACATCACATCATTCCCAAATACACCTAGATCATCACATTACATCACATCCTTTCTCCACACACATGATCCACAATATCTCTTAACAGGTGTAGTAGGTTATCATGAACATGAAGCAAATCATCTTTGTTCCCTCCCCCAATCGTGGAACCTACCCCCTTCAAAATACATATCATCACATCTCACCCATTCCATGAAGAAGGACCAGGCAAGATCGGGTAGCCAACCATAAACCCTCCCCCTAGGATATTAGTAAAAACACCCATGAAATATAAAAATATAATGTATTTGGTACATGATTATTAATACGGGTGGGGAATGTATAGAAATCACAGGGAATATATAACGTTTTCTATAAATTATTATCATAGAATCCCAATCTTATAGGTTTATAATTGAGGCCCTAACCATATCACCACATCCACACATGACCTCACAACCTATGAGACATCTATTTACAATTCTAAATGGATAAAACCAAACAATAAGACACATGCCACAATCTACAATACAAAACCCCTTTTAAAGTAAAATATCTTCAAATTTTTACATTATAAAGTAATTTCATCCAAACACCCAATTTAATCTATTATTTCCTACCAATTTATTTTTTCATTTATCAACAACCACATTAACAACACATTCGTTTATCATTTCAAGAATTCATTATCCACTCCAACCTATGCCATTGTAATCTAAGATTAATTTTTAATTTTATTATTACATGTGAATCTATCATAACACAACCAATTCTCATATCACTCGCCTCATATCACAACCACACATCACACCCAATTTTTTTTAGATTTATGAAAGAGAATATTTCATCACATTCCAATTATTTATTCAAGGTCATTGTCACTGAAGCTATAATTCCTATGAAAAACATTTTATTAAACTAATATAAGTGACTGATTGTTGAATTTAAAGTGATTCCAAACAATCAAACCCATTATGTTTTCACAAAACATATCAAGTTAGCAGAAATAAATTCTTCTAACAGGAATGATTTTCAGTTAGGCATCAAACATGAATATCCCTTTAAACATTATTACAACATAATCAAAAAAAAGTGAGAACTTCCTTTTTATAGAATATAATAACATTTAACTTCATACGATTATTACTTTATCACTCTAGTATAACCATTCAATTATATATATTAACAAAACATGTGATATTAAGGATAATAAATTTCTATGAATGATGTAAAACTTTATATGTAATAAATTATCAACAAAGTGATGAAATGATATAAAATAGAAGAGAAACTATCTCATTCCACAAAAATTACAATTAATCAATTAATTATATTTATTAAGAATATGCATACAACATTCTGAAAGATTAAAAAAAGTATAGACCCTACCATTATATAAACTAGGTGAGAAATGAATGATATCCAACCTCAATTTATAGACACAAGAAAGATTAGAAACAATGTCTGTAAGGACTTACACGATGCTATAATCATTTGATTCTCCATATTAATCAATTGAAATGTAAAATAGAACTATTTATTTAATATGGAAATTATATGTAAAATAATGTGAAACAACTTAATGATTACCTACTACTCATCAATATCAATCCAACATAATTGAGGACACATCATTCTGATTAATATTGAGAGAGATATTTCATAAATAACCGAAATAATATAGAGTTTTTATATACTAGATTATTAATTACCAAAATGAGTTTTTTCATTTAATACCCACATTAAATTCCTTTATTTAATTCAAAATATATTTTATAATTACTATTTTATATAATATTTGTCAAAAACCCCATTTATTATAATTATTATTATTTCAAGCATATTTGTATTATCTCTTTTTTATTTGGAGTGACACCCCCATTGCGCACCTCCACAATTTTCTCTCTCCTATCTTATCAACCTTACTCATTATTTAATTATTATTAAAAATAAAAAAATTAATAATAATAAATTAAAAAATTTAATCATACTCTCTCTACGATATAAACTTTTTCCTTTATTATTTTAATGCCCCTGTACTACCATTTTTTCTTTCATCTCCCAACCCCCAACCCCCAATTCACATTAATTATTTTAATTTCATTCCTTATCCAATTATTTTCATTTAAATTATTCAAAACACTTGTATATTTCTATATACCCAATAAATTACTATTCATCACCACTATTAATTTATTATATAATACATATTCAATTAATTGATCAAAATAATTACCCATATTGACTAACATGAATAAATTTTTTTCAATGTTTTTTTGATTTTTTCTCCCTATTCTCTCATCACATATTAAGTTTTTAATATTTTTTAACTAATACATTTTTTCCAAAACATCACAAACACACACACACACACACACACACACACATATATATATATATAACTACACACATATATATATATTCGTATATAAAACACTATATTATATATATGTATATAAGAATATATATATATATATATACTAATATATATATATACATACACATATGCGGGTGTGTGTGTAACAATATACACATTTGTATATGTATATAAAATTAAAATACACACACACACACACAGATATATATATATATATGCTTACATATATATGCATAATATATAACGTCACAACACACACATGTGTGATTATATAACAATGGTGTGTGTGTGTGTGTGTATAGCCAGGGTAACAACATTTTTTTAAAAATTTTAATTACAACATAACACAAGTAAATATAAATATTTACACATGTTTTTAATATAGTGTATAGTGTTTAATATATCACACTGAATTAAAATTATGAAAAAATACTTACAATATATAACAATGAATTGATTATTAATAAATAAATCCTCTAAAATTTAATCACTCTAAAAAGTGAATAATACATTCAAAACAACAAAATTAATATTAAAAAAATTATGAAATCCATTTTAAAACACATTTATAATTTTTAAAAAATGTTTGAACCTTAGAATCCAAAAGAAACACCCAAGGATGAGAATAAAATGATCAATAATAATACATACCTTTACATATATAGGTAACTATGACATCCTATGACCCAAATGTCAAGAGAATTTACCACAAAAGTGGAAATGGGGTGAGAACCAATTTAATGAATTTAGAATAGATAAAGATTAAATTTCTAGAGATATGGTGATAGAAACATTGATCATAACATCAATGTTAGCTAATATTTTTTTTTCAATTTAGGATCAACTCACATGTTCAATATTCCATATTTTTAATGAATATTATGTAATCTTATGGTATACTATGAAGGGATTTATCATTTAAACCCCTTGGAGGAAATATTATTAAATAAAATATATTCTTCTAAAACCCCATATTAATTTTTGGACCAAACCTATTCCCATATTTTCTTATGATACCTCTTGTCAACTTTGATATAATGTAACAACGAATAATTTTATCACTAGAAATTACATTATTATAATTATTTCATATATTATAAATCACAAAAAGTAATATGAATAAAGTAATTAAAAATTAATAAATTAATAATTTATGCCATAATATGTATTTATAGATATTAAGGAACCTATACAAATGAAATAGTAACTTGACTATTGGAAGTGTAATGTGACAATTACGAATAGAAAACCCTCAAATAAAATAGAAACATCACCTTTGAATGTATAAATAATATTTCGGTATATTATGAATGAAAATATAATATATTTATATCAAATAATAAGTAAATTAATTTTATAAAATTATAAATCAAGTATTTCTATTTTTATGAAACAGAAATGTAAATTTAAATGTTTATAATTAGTATAATGATTTTTAACAATTTTTTTTTCACTAAATATATTCATAAGTATATTTTTTGGTATAATTATTATAAGATAATTTTTTGATACCTTAATTAATTTTTCAATGTGTCACAAAATATGTTATAATTATAAAATCATTATTTTTCAAATAAATTAATTTTTAACTAATTTTTCTCTTGTATTTATAAAATTATTTTCATAAAATGGATTGAATATTAGAAATATGCATGTTGAAAAATGCTTTCAATGAATATTTATGATTTTTATAAAATAATTGAATTTTTTGTTGAATAATGAAATACTGTAATTTATAATATAATATATTTCAATCAAAATACTAGAATTTTTGAGTAATGGATGATATAATAATACATGTGTTATAACAAAAATTCACTAGTTAATATATTTAATCACAATAATCAACACAATTTATAGTCTTGAGAAAAAAAAATTTATATAAAAATATAAAAATAAAAAATACCCCACTAATTCCCAAATTTATATTACCCATCACAACGACTTCTCCTCAAACCTACAAGACTAGATGAATTTCAATGTTCTTCAAAATAATTTTACCATATATCTCCCCCATGTCCAAGATCCTTTGTTATCAACAAATGACCAAATGTGATTCCCAAGGAGAATAAGTTCCAGAGGTAAAATCCTCTTTCATTGTTTTTCATTTCCTTTTCAATTTGATATATATTTTTATCATCTCTTCACCAAACTATCCGAAAGTTTCATGGTAAATATATTATATTTAATATACTATAATTTAAATATATTTATAGAAAACTCCAAAATAAAATTTCTTCCCTCTTCATTTTATTCTAAAAATAAAACCATCATCTGTGATGTGTCTATTTACCGCTATATTAGATGAGGCCTTTTTATTTTTCATTACAACCTCCATGGTAGGTTATAAAAACATTATTGTGGTTAATTATGATTTTATTATAAATATTAAAAGGTATATAATGTTATTGAACCAATATATAAACATGATATTAAATAAAATTATTAAATTTCATGATGGTCTTAAAACCCACAAAAATAAATTAAATAATTTTCAATAACGTTAAATATAATAAATCATGCTCATAACATTTATAAAATGATATAAATCACAATTTAATCTTCTCTATGTTCATTAATAAAAAATAATTTCATTTCTTTAGAGTTATTTTCATTTTATATGAACTAACATACTTGTATACCAGAGATCATATCACGAATACTGAGAAAATGAACCTTCCCAGAATGAAGAAATTGAATCTTATAACTGATAAAAAATACCATAAATTAAAATAATTAAATTATAAACAATAAAATAACTAAATAATAGGTTTTTAATTAATAAATAAATTTAATTAATTTGACTATCCATGACAATATGTAAAAGTGAAAACCACATTTAAACATAAGGTAAGAGATTCCCTTAGAACCGTTATTTTTCATTCCGGTTACTCTCTATCACTTTTTAAACCAATTTAATAATTTATTTATATTAATTAATCCTTATAAATTCTATTTTTATATCCCAAATATTTTTAGCAAGCTCAATTCATCATTAGTTTTTTGGGGAAATACACGTTTCATAAGGTTCCATTATCAATTAATCCAAATAAGAAAGCTTGATTAAAGAAACCTTCCCAATTTAATACTGATTTTCATGTATATTATATATTTTATTTTAATCCACCATTATATTTATCAAATTAATAGTTTTTTTAGGATAAAATATCATAGTTCATTTCTATTTTTATGAAAAAAATGAATATTCCTATTTAATGGATCTTTTGTATTTTCCCTTGAACTGCACAAATGTGGCTCATTATAAAAATTGCTTAAACACTATTTGACATGATTTCACATAATTTTGGAATCAATTATCATGAGATATTCTTATTCACTATTAGAAAGGTCCATTTTTGATTTAAATCCATTCCTTATTGGACACATTTATGATATGCCCATTTTTATGCTGTATGACATGATTACGATACCCATTTATACCATGGGTAACCCTTATTCTTATTCCCTTTTTATGATACTTAGGGTGGAATATAGTTTAATGTAATATTTTTTATGTATGAGACCTGATAGTCTTTCAATATATTGGTTAGTGTTTAGTCTCACGAGAGGTCATGTTGGGACATGAAGAAAACTTGATTCCTTTATGAGACATTTTCCACCATGTGATACAGTCTTGGAAGTTAGCCATGAATCATTATTATGTCATCATATAAGTTGAGGACACATTTTTATGTTTCCATGTTTACATGATCACATGGTCTATATTTTATTCTACAACATGTTTACCCATATTCTATTCCTTTTTTATTTCTTTATGTTATGCCTTCTAACACTTGTGTTATTCTTTATTTGTATATTTATTCCCTTAATAGGCCTTTTAGGTCATCCCTTTTTTTCTATATTCCCAATGATATCCTATTTATTTGTTGGAGATCAAAGACAGTTATTAGCTCTATATGGATGATTAATATGATGATATTTTATTCAATTTTAATGTTTTTGTTTTATGTATCTAATATTGTAACAAAACTTGACTTTATGATCCATAGTTTGTATTTGATGGTTAATTATGCTAAAAATAATGTAACAATATATGTACAGATATATGGACATTATAGTTTGTATCAATGAATGGTATATTTATTTTTGGAGATTAAGTCTTGAAAAATATAGAAGGAACCTTAGGGATAATAACTTCCTGATGGATAACATATATTAAAATATAGAGAATCACATGCTAAGATATAATTTTAATTTACAAGTTTATCCTTCTATGATAAAAGTTGAAGGTTTATATTTATGTTATATAAGTATTAAATCCCCCTAATTTCACTTAATGTTTTAGATTTAATGGTTAGAAATATGGACCCTCTACCGATTATCAATGTGATAGAAAATTTGATGATTTCTCTAATGAAATTCCAAAACTAACGAGAAAGAGAGATAAAAAATTCATGAATGTACTTTCTCATCTGGCTCATGTTATAAATAATAACTTTAATAAGGTGGAACTACATACTTCTCCAAATAAAGATAATTTTTTAGTAAAATACATTATTTGAAAATGACTCCTATATTTAGTGGATCATATGATCCCATCATTGAGGAACAATGGATTTACTCCATTGAAAAGATACTCTCCATCCTTCAATTCTTAGAAAAAGATAAAGTCATACTAGATGTCTATTTTTTTGATGGGTAAGCTGATCAATGGTGGAAACATATCAAAAACACATCCTCTAAAGAATAAATTATTTCCATAGAAGGGTAATATTTAAAAAAAAAATTCAATAATATTTTTCCTGAACTCTAAATATTAAAATGGAAAGGGTGTTTCCTAAACTAAAGAAGAATGAAGATGAATCTATCAAGGTGTACGAGGAAACTTTATCAATGATTTTATGATATGCCTTTGTATTTTTCATAAACACTAAATGAAAGGTGAATAACTTCTTTATAAAAGTAATTTTTATCCAATGAAAAGAGTCGATGATTCATGACATCAAAAACTATGGAAAGGTTTTATGTTGTGCCCTTTAGGTTGAAATAAAGATCAAAGGCACTCAATGGTCTTATGAGATAAGATAGAAAGAGTGGAAAATTATATTTAATATAGGAGGATCAATAGATAAATCCCAATGTGGAAGGAAAACTCAATATCCCACATGTTGAAAGTGTGGGAAGAATCATACTGATGACTTCCCAAGGATAACTAAGAGATTATTCAAATATGGAAGATAGGTGGATATAGATAATAATATGTATTATAAGAAACCCAAAAATGCATTGGATGAAATTAAGATACAAAAAACTAAACATAGATAGAAGTGTTTCAACTACAAAGAACATGGACCTTATACGATCTATTTCTATATGCTAAGAGTTGTTGGAGGAAATCAACAAAAACAACCTCCATGGAAATAATGTAGGGATTATGCTATCACTAATATGGATTTGTAACCCAAAAATGATATGGTGATAGGTACAATGACTATTCATTCAACAATAATGAGCATATTCATTGATTCTGGTGCTATGCGTTCTTTCATATCATTTATGTTAAGAATATCTATTCAAACACAACCTCAAAACATGGAGGTAAGTTTATATGTGAAAATTGAAAATGGGGAAATTATTTCATGCAAAGTATATAACTCCTCCCTAATTAATGATTGTTGTTTAATCCTACAAAAAATCATCTCATACTTCCTTTGGAGGAGTTAGATTCTACATTATGCAAAGATTGTCTATCTTTATATAAATATCACATCAACTATCAGGAAAGGGAGAAAACTCTTCACACTTTTATAATCGACCAATTCTATACAAGTTTAAGGAATAGGATGAATCTCTTTAAAAATCGTCATCTCGATTTTGGATTTTATTTTCATATATTCAATCATATCTAGGTAAAATTATTGAGATAAAGAAGAGAATTATGACCGAAGGAATTCCCATTACGAGGGACTAAATTGATGTGTTCCCTAAAGAATTATCTCATATTCCCCATGAATTAGAATTCGAGTTCTCCATTAATTTTTTTTCTGAATCTCTTTCTATATCATATAAACCATATAAATTGTACATCATTGAGTTGGAGGAACCTAAGAAGTTGTAAAAAGAGAATCTAGACAAGGGTTTTATACACCTGAGTGATTCACCATGGGGTTAAACAATCCACTTCTGTAGGAATAACGATGTATCAATGTGCCTCTACATTTAATCTCTTGAGAACATAAATACCATGATAAAGAAAATGTATCCACTTCCATTAATAGATAACTTGTTTCATCAGCTGCATGGAGCCAAGTATTTCTCTATAGTGGACCTTCAGTCAAGATAACACCAATTAAAGGTGAATAAATAATATATTCCCAATCCTCTTTCGAGAAAGGTATAGAGATGATGAGTTCATATTGATTTGATTCAGACTCACTAATGCTTCAATAATTTTTATGCACACAATGAATAGATTCAATAGGTATTACCTTAAAATTTTTAGATATCTTTATTGATGATATTATAACATAATCCAAATGAAATAATGAGCATGAGGAGCATTTAAATACTATGCTAATGAACATGAGAAGAGATAAACACAATGAAAATTGTATTAAATTTTTGTTTTGGATGGAGGAAGTATCATTCATATGGTATGCTATCACTAATAAAAAATATTCGTAGATCCTTGAAAGATAGAGGAAATAGAAGAGTGGCATAGTCCAACATTTTCAATGGAGATTTGTAGATTCCATTGCCTATATGTGTATGAATAATGATTTTTGAAGAACATATCATGATTTTAAAATCCATTAACAAATATAACTCATAAGGGAGTAATTTTTATATGAACCAGTGAATGTAAGTACTTATTCAAAGAGTTAAAAAAGTGGCTTAATAATACACTAGTACTCACACTACGAACAAGTGATGAACTCCTTGTGGTATACAATTATTCTAAAAATAATGAATTTGGATATTAATTAATATGAAATGATAATTTGATAACCTATTCCACAAGGATATTGGAAATTAATGGAAAAATAGCCTCAGGATTTACCTATAGTTGGTGGCTATGATATTCACGTTGAATGTCTTGTAACATTACCTCTATGGGGAAAAGTGTGAGATATATACTGATCATAGGGAAAAATATATATATATTTATAATGAATGGGAATAATATGAACCATATAATATTGTTATATATAATCATGGATTATGAGTTCTTAATTTATTTTCACCATGGTAATGCAAATAAAGTATAAGATTCTCTTAGTAGAAATGATTCTGTAACTTTATCAATGATTAGAATTGAGAAGTAAAAAATGCTCTTAGGACTGAAAAGAATGGTCATGGGAATTATTATGGAATGAAAATATTTAATACTTTATCAAATTATTTCTCAACCATCCCTTATAGGGAAAATATTACATTACAAAAGAAATTATGGGGGAATTCAGAAAAAGGTGGAATCTACAGAAAAGGGGAAATCTCAATTTAAACAATTTCTGAATAAAGAGTGGTATGATTTGGGTCATGAATATGTGTACTATTAAATAATGAGATACAGAAAAATCTTTTTAATGAAATAAATGTATTAGCCTTCTCTACTCACCTCGGGATCACATAGATGTATCGAGATCTCTGATTGAACTATTGGTGGGACTATTTGAGGAAAGAGATAGCTGAGTATACTTCAATGTGAATTGTATGTTATAAAGTGATGGGTTAAAGGAAAATGTATAAAGGAATTATTTAACCATTAAACATACCAACATGGAAATTAGAAAACATCACCATGGACTTTTTCACTAGAAATCTGATGACAACTAGAGTAAATAAAGCTATATAGGCTGTTTTGGATTGTCTTACAAAGACAACTCACTTTACTGAAAATTGAGTTTAATTATCAATCGATCAAATATTTTGGATATAAATAATGTAATTTTTAAGGATTAATAGTGCAACATTATCTATTATATCTTATCAAGATTCGATATTTACCGATAAGTGCTAGAAGAATCTCCAAAATTCAAAAAACATCAAGTTGAACATCAGTACAACCTATCATCCTCAAACTGATGGAAATTATAAGAAAAAAATTTAGACAGTGGAATATATTTTTATAGAATGTTCTATGGGCTTCAAAATTTTATTGGATAGAAATGTATATCTGGATGACTTCTCTTACAATAATAGTGTATACTCAAGAATCCAAATGTCTCCATATGAAGCCCTTTGAGGGACAATATGTAGAAAAACGGTACATTGGGATGAACATAGTGAACTTAAGCTTCTATGACCTATAATGGTAGAATAAATGGTATAATATTAGAAGACCATTTAGTATCCCATCAAGGTGGTCAAAAGTATAAAAAATATGTTGGCCGGAAATCTTCAATGAAACCTATTGTTTATGGTTCGAGGTAGGGTTTCTTCTATATATCTCCATAGAATAGGATCAAGAAAATTTCAATGAATGGAAATCCAAGTCATAGGTACCTCGTCCCCTTTAATATTATTTATTTTTTCAAAGCTATGAATAATCGAGGGGCACGTACACTACCGAAGTCATAAGTATAGGATGTATTCATCAGATCACTCTTGAGAAACTATATATCATAACCCTCAAATTTACTCAATCCAGTGGTGGTAAAGATGGAAATGTTATCTCTTACAAGGGGATTCTTGTGAAGATATTTGAACATAGGGATAGTGTTCTATGTAAAAATAATACACACTAGGTCAAATTACAATGTTGGAACCATAAGTAAGAAGAGAAAACATGGGAACCAAAGGATAAAATGGAGGATAACTACCCTCTCAAGTTTTAAATATATAATGTAAAAGGAAATTTTGCGGGTGAAATTTTATTAGGGATAGAATGTAGTGACCTATAATTTTATCAATGTAAATTTCTTTCTTTCAATTATTTATATAGAATAAAACACTTAAAATTACATGGAGAAAGAAATTAAAAATTTATAAAGGAAGAATGAATTAAATATGAGGTATTTATAGAATATATAAAAACCTAAACCAATAGAATAATTACTTAATCCTAGGAATAGTAATGTGACCATTAGGAATAGTAAACCACATAATAAAATAATAAATTCATCATTGAAAGAATATATAAAATTTTGTTATGTTATGAATGATAATATAATATATTTATATCATAAAATATGTAAATTCACGTTATAAAAAATATAAATTATGTATTGGTATTTCTATGAAACATAAATGTTTATTTATAATTTTATAATACATATAAATATTTAAAAGAGTTTTTTTTTCATAAATAGATTCATTAATTAATATTTGTTTATCTTATTATTGTATGATAATTTTATTAGAATATAAATAATTTGTCAATGTGTCATAAAATATGTATTAATTTTAAAATATATATTTTTTGAATTAATTATGATTTTTATTTGAAAAAAAATTTCTAATAGTTAGATTTTTTTTCATAAAATAGAGTCCATTTTTGAATTCTACACATTAAAAAATGTGTGGGTTGATTTTTTTAGATTTCCTAAAATAACTGTATTGTTGGTCAATAGTGAAGTACGTAAATTTATGGTATTTAGCATTTTATGTAAGATACTAGAATTGTTGAGTCATGGATGATATAAGAACCCATTAATTCAAAATCACATGCAAAATTTACTGTACATAGCCACATGAATCAACACTATGTATAGTGTTGAGTGAAAATAATAATGTAATGAATAATATAATATAAAATACCCTATCTTTCCCTTATAAACACCATCCATTCCCACCTCTTCTCCTCACACTTTCCAAGCCTCGAATCATTTCAAAATTATTCCTAATAATATTCCAATGCCTATACCCCCACATAAAATATCCTTTGGTTTCATCAAAATTTCAAAATCAATTTCCCTGAGGATGTTCCCAAGGATAGGACATTCATGGATTAAAACCGACTATTGTTTTACTTTAATTTCTTTTTCAATCTATTTTATTTTATTATCATATCCTCACCTTCATATAAAAAAGTGCTATGATAACTCTAGTAAAATTTATATACATTAATTTAGTTTTATCAATGTAAAAAAAACCATAATCAATTATCTTCCCTCATAATTTTATTCTAAAAATGAAAATAGCATCCATTATGTGTCGAATTACCACTATCGTAGACAATGTGTTTTCATTTTCCATTACCAACTTCAAGGATAGTCATAAAAATTATTATGGTTAAATCTGACTTTATTATACAAATGATAAGTTATATATTATTATGGAACTAATATAAAAACAAGATATTAAATAAAATTATATAAGTTCATGATGGTAGTAAAAAAAATAAATTAAATCAAATTCATTAATGTTTTATCTAGTGGATTTCATCATAACATATAACTAAATGATATATAAAATAATTTAATATTTTTCTAATTTCTATTAATATCAAATAATTTTAATTTTGTATAATTAATCCCATTTTACATGAATTCTCATACTAGTATAAAAGAGAGCTGATCATGAAAAAATAAAGCTCCTTGGACGATGAAATTGTATCTTATAACTCATAAAAAAGACCATCAATAATAGTAATAAAATTATACTAAATCAAATACATAGAGAATATTATCATAATCAATTAATTAAAGGACTTAATTTGATTATTCATGAAATTACGTACATTTGAGAACACATTTAGACATAAGGTATGATATTCTCTACAAATCATCCTTTTTTTCCTTCGGGTTATGATTTCACCATGTAACACCAATGTAATTACTAATTGTTAATATTGAATCCTACTATTTTATGTGTGTATAAAACAATTTTTTTATATTTATCAATTCTAATTTAGTTTATGGGGAAATATATTTTTATTAGTTTCCCTTATCAATTTCTCGTGATATGTAAGCCAGACTAAATTGGATCTTCCTAATTTCATATCCATTTTTACATACACTCCATAAAATATTTTAATCCAGTATTATTTTTATAAAACCAATCATCTAATCATGAAATAATATCATAGTACATTTCTTTTTTATGTAAACAAATATTATATTTTCTCCAAAAATACACTTTTATATTTTCCCTAAAACTGAATCAAGGTATCTCATTTCTAATGTTTCTTAGACAATGTTTTACAATTTTTAACTTAAGTAATTTATAATGAATCACTATATAATTTTAAATTAATTTTGAAAGTTCTATGTATGATTTAAATCGACTAATTCATGTACACCTTTAGGATACACCCATTTGTTATGACGTATGACATGATTACAAAACCCATTTCTTCTATGGGAAACCATTATATATATTCCTTCTGTTTGATTATTCATTTCGTACACATATTCCCAAAAATGATTACATGTTATGATGGGTGTTCCAAGATACCACTATAATTCATTAGGTATTTTTTAGTCTCATGATTCTTAATTTTGGGATAGGGAGTAAACTTGATTCAATTATGGGACTTTCTCCACAACGTGATATAATCATTGAGGCTACCTTGATACATATTTATGTCTTGTTTTATGTTGCTTTGAAATTCCTATGTTTACAGGATTACATGATTCCGTGCATAATATTTAATTCTTCCACATGTTTATCCGTATTCTAATCTATTTATTTTATATTTTTATTCCTTATACACCATGTGTTATTATTCGTTCAAATATTTATTCACTTTCTAAGAATTTTAGCTCATCTATTTTTTCTATGTATTACCCAGGTTATAAAATATAGTTTTATGAAATCAAAGGAAGTTAGAAGCTCTTTATATATGATAAATATAATAATTTTGATTATATTTCCATTTTTCAGTTTATCTACCTAATATTCCAAATACAATAGACATTATAAACCATGGTTTTTATGTGATGGTAAATTTTCATAAAATCAATAAATAATATTTGAAACAATATTGGGCCATTATATATATTCAATTTCATGGATTTAATTTTAATGTTTAATGAATAATTTTATTTCCAATAGAATGAAACTATAAATATGTAAGAAGATGTGGAACTCCATTTATTTATAATAAAGACCTCATCCTCTGAGTTATGAATGTATCCACAGAAAGTATCTCTCCATAATTATTTTCTACGGGGAAAAGATTAGAACCAACCTACGGGTGGAAATTGTAAACCAATGACATATGATGTTCCTATTGTCTATGAATACATTGATGTGTTACCTAAATAACTAATTAGATATACACTTGAGAAACTTGTTGTGTTTAATATTAACCATATTTCTATTTAGAAACATGTATCTAAGAATCAATATAAAAAGGTGATAGAAGAGGTTTGGGGGTTAATAAAACTACATGAGTATTGTGATAAGGGGGTCATAATCCCAATTATTTCTCCTTGGGGAGATCCTAATTTGTCTTTGAATGACAACTAGAAATTTTACCTACGACCACTATTTGGAACTGTGGTCGTAGACCCTCTAACCATGCAAATAACATATTTCCATAGTTTTTATTAAGCGTGATAGCTATTTCCGTGGAATTAGGGGAATCCTACCACCATGGTTTTAACTCAGGGTCATAGGCTACAATTTCCATAGTTTTATTTATGTATTTATAGACCTATGACCATGGTTAAACCGTGGCACTAGGATCCTACAAACATGGTTAAAACTGTGGATGTATCCTCCCTATAGCTATGGTTAAAACCATTGTCGTAGGATCTTTTAATATGAAAAACCACATAAACATGCACAAACCTATAGTATAAAAATAAATAATACAAATACAACTACAAAAAAACTCCAAACCCATTGCAGCATCTCAGTTACACAAAAATAGAAAAAATAATACATATAAAATTTGAATTTTATAAACAATGAAAACAAAAAGATAGACACAGGAATTATAAATAATGTTGCTCTAAAATGTCATCTTTATCCACCTCATCATCAGCACCAATATCAACAACATCAACATGTGTACCACCACCAACAAAATCATCATCACCACCAACAACATATTTAGCCTCTCCACTATCAACAACATCTTCATCCACTCCGCCACCAGTAAACTTTCCACCAGCATCTTTAGCTACACAATCGTGGCCATCCTCATACATCTTGCACAAACTCGATAAAAATTCGTCCACTATTTATGCACTCTACAACGGAAGTGATGAGAATATAGATGATATCAACTTGAACAATTGTTCATTTTCTTTTTTTCCATTTCTCTGGAGACTCTTGTCTAACTTCTGACATGCACTCTCAACGGACACCTATAATTTTCCTTCGATAACCATTCCTGAAATATTTCTTAAAGATTCAATACCTGATGAAAAATATTTAGGTGGTATGATTTTCATTCCAGTTTTACAACAAACTCTACCACCGTTCTCATTTCCAAGAACCAGATATAAATAATGGTTTGGTCCAATTGTGTTCAGTTCATTTTCCATTAGATCATGAAGAGAATACTACAAAAGGGTGTTACCATTTTAGTAGATAATCAAAAATATATATAATATAAAAAATGTACGTAGTCATGCAAGAGTTGATGTATTTGAGAAAGAGTTAATGTATTATAGACTTGATAAACATGATTTTCTAATAGCATCCTTCTTCCATGATTTTTTACTATTAATATCTAATTTTCATTTAATATTGATGATATTATTTTACTATTGTGTGAATATTTAGATACTAAATCTAACCTGATAGTAGGTAGGTAAAGACAGATTTAATCCTTAAATTGTGAAACTCTTATCATATGGAATACATTTAGGGTAGATCAGTCTGTGACTATGTATTCAATAGATGTTACAGCAACATAGACTACTCTCTTTCACTCATTCAAGCCATCATTTTTTTTCCTTATAGACACAAAGGTAGTGAATGCATGATCTATCAAGTAATAAGAATTTTCTATTTTGATTAAATGTATTTATTCAAACTATAGAGTAAAAGGAAAGAAAAAGAATACTCTTCCATAAGCTACTGGAAATATAATTAGGATGTTCCTGATCCCCCTTTAGAACTCATAGCATTATTACCTTTAGTCTGAATACTGGGATAGATTTCTTTAAGAAGGAAAAATCATTATCCTTCTTTAATTCAATAACATCCCAAAAGGAAAGATGGAATGATAATATTCACTGCACACCTAAGCTATTAATACATGACCTCATATAATATAACTGCATGATATATGAATTGATGAGTGAGAATACGAGGAGAAGAAACACAAATGAAATTTCCAAGGTTATATATATACTATATTTTATCACTTAAGTATTGGTGTAAGAGAAAAAAAATATAATAATGTTTGCGCAATATAATCAAATCATTCATATCGTTTTCCATTGAACCAGTTTGAATGAAGGAAATCGTATGAGTTGAATTATGAATGGACACAACACTAGTATATATGGAACAATTTTTTGTTTTTAAAGGAAAATACATTATGGGATGCCCAAAAATTGTCCATAATAGTGGAATATACTGTGAGCAAGAGATTAGGAACCTACTAGCTTATAACCAGTTCATAAATAGTTTTTATTAGACCTGTCACATTATAGTGAAGGGGCAACTTGATTTGGAACAAGGTATGGAAATAATCCCAAAACCTGTCCACATACATGTACTAAACAAAGAGATGTTGTTTGATTTCTTTATATTGAATTTAGAGTTTGCATCCCTAGACAATATGTAGACTGTCCATCTTAATCGGACGATGCTCTGGCAGCCTATATTTCTATAACAACCATAATAGTAGATGCTTTGATGAGGGGATATAATATATCCTGAATTTAGTGATATTGGATGGGGTAATGTTGTTTTGAATTTTTTTGCACCTATAACAGTCCCTAGTAGTGATATTTCCAACGAAATTTTATTTCTAGATGAGAGTGTCATCATCAATGAAGGACTATCTCTTAATTTCCACAATTAGATAAACTCATCAATACTCTTACAAAATTTAGAAATGGAAATGTGTTTTTTATCCAGTGTTGGTGAGACAATATGATTTAGTGTTATGTATAAACATTTAGTGATCCAACAATTCATGTTGGAGCTATTTGAAACATACCATTTTGAGCTGGACATTAAATCATTATTGGAAGATACAATAGTATGCCATATCGAGGATGTGAGATAGACTAGGAAACCACTGCATATCTTTTGAGTGAATCTATCACTCAGGAAGTATGATCCTCCATCATATGAGGTGATTAATCTCCTGGTGAATTTTTAAAGGATGTCCTTGTTAAAATTTCTTAGATCCTTAATACCAAATCCAACCATGTCAACTGGTTTGGTGCAATATTTCAAATATTTAGAAACCAAATTCTTCTCATTAATGCATCCAGTCAAAAAAAGTTTATGATTTTGTCTTTCCAGGTTTTGATAATACAAGCAGACCATTTATAAATGGATAAGGCATGAATAAACATTAATGCGATGATAGAATTTACTAGGTAGACCCTTCTGGCTTGGGACATGCATTTTTATTATTCTACTTGCCAATTGACTAGTGATATTAGCTAGGATTCTCTCAAAGAGGAAGCTTCTATCCACCCCCCAGAAAAGAGATAAACCATGGTAAATAAAGGGTAAGGGTCCACTATTCACACTAAGGGACTAGTGTTATTGAGTGTCTTTTAGGGATTAAGGGATATTCCAAGATATCTTTCCCCCCATACTTAACTAGTTATTACAAATTATTCCCAAGGATTTATCTATATTTCCACAAGAGGATTAGAATGAGTTTATAATCAAGATTGTTCTTGGTAAAAATTCTATATCCCCTATGCTATATATAATGGATTCTACAAAAGATTCATGTGATAAAGGATTAACATGAGTATTTATAGGTTAAGGGTTTATTCATCCAAGAATTCTCATTGTGCTTCTTCTATATAGTTTCCAAATAAATAAGACAAATTACTATAGTTATGTTTATATTTATATAGTTTTAACTTGGTGTTGGTTAAGAATCTTTATCCCCTTAACTATATCAATAAAATGTTTGGTAAGATCAAAGTTTGTCTCTAAGATAGATCTAAGGTGTTGATATCATCAATTGTCAGTCAATCCTTTTATATTACTTATACTATTATTAAGAGTTGGTATAACTTATATTAGTATTGTAACACCCGAGACTTTTATGAGAAATATTTTTTTTTTATGTTATATAAATCATCAAAGGAATCTTTCACTACACACAACACTAGCTTGGCTTGCTTTACACGCAACTGCGGCCTTCCTCGATAGCTTGTGTCATACGCAATACCGAGTTTCACTAAACAACGATATGCTATAAAAATATTATTAAAACTAGCTGTTATGAATAGTAATAACCACTATTTGAAATTTTTTAAATTTTATTTTTCAAAATGGAATTCATTTTTTGATTCGGAATATCGAAATTAGCTTAGGGTGAAATTTTGGTACTTTTCAGATAACTTTCATATTCTGATGAATAGTGAAAGTTAATAAATTTTAATTAAAAACAACTTTTTAAATTAAAATAATTAATAGGGATAAATTATTAATTTTACTGGTTTAAAAGTATATTTAGAATATATTTTTACAATTTAAAACAATGTAGTTCATTGGATGTAATTTCACATTTAAACCAGACATAATCAAGTGTCAATCTTTTGATAGTTATTATCTCTTAAAAACACGCTATTTGTTTTGACGACGGAAATTAATTTTTAAATTAGTTAATGTAACTGATATTTTTTGAATTTGGTAAAATAAAAATCATTTTTTAATTCATAATATCAAATATAGCTTAGGCCAAATTTTTGGTATTTTTCTGGAAACATTCATTTTTTATGAATAGTGAAACCACTAAGTGGTAGTTAAAAAACTGAATTTTTCATAAAACATAATTTTACCGCTTCTATGAGTGGAATTTCGAAAATCCGAGAGACACGGTTAATATCAAGGACTAAAATGTTGTTCAATGAGATGAAAATAATATTTGGTGAATAGTAACTTTTTACTTTTTTTTACCACAGTTAAAAGAAAATAGGGTAATTAAGGGTAAAAATGATATTATTATTACCCTAACACATGTCCTAATTCTATTGGATAAGTGTAATTAGACCGAAAACAACCTTAGGAATAAAATATGACCATTTAGGCCCACTTGGATTATATTAGGACATTTATTATCAATTTATTTAAAGAAGGGTTAAAATAGTTAAAATCAAAGTCTAATAACTAAATAATTTTTAATATAGGGTTATACATAAGATAAATTCGACAATAAATATTCATTAGAAAGATAAAAATATTTCCTACATAATTGTTTTTTATTTTCAATTTTTATAATTAAAATAATTTAATTTATATATGATACAATGATGATGCATTAATTATCTTATTAATGAAATATTGACATAATTGATGTTATAAATACCCAAATAAATGTAATTTGAGACTTTTTATGAATTCCAATAACTTTATATGTTAATATGACATGTTAGTATTGATGTAATTAATTATTTTAGAACTAATAATTCTGTTTTGATTTTCACAAAAATCAATTACCAAATATTGTCAAAATTGACATAAAATAGTTTGTAAAAAAAATATTATATTATTTATTGTTATTATATTCCTAAAAATCTAAGTTTCGGAAAAGATACTTATATAATGATATTTTTATCATTAATGGACCCCTTGGGGGTCTCTTGGATGTATATCGTATGTTTATTAACTATATAATATAAAAATACAAAGTGACATGGTAAATGTCAATCTAATTAACTAAGAGTTAAAACTAAACGATAAGGTTCATATAATGAACTGAACTTTCCTAAATTCTATTGGATGAGAGGATTTAGACCCATATCCACATTAGTTTATAAATATATCAATTAGGAGCTATTAAAAACTGAATTTGACTTTATAATAAAATAATATTTTGAGTTATTCCAAAGGTGCCCCTCTCCTCCCGTATAAAAGGGCACCTCCTCCATCTTTTCCTCACACCACATTGAGCCTTCAAGCTCGGACAACCCCTGCCAATTTCTCTTCTCCACTTCCATAGAAACATCCTAGAGGTCCTGGTATTCTTCAAAGACCATTTTTATTTCCCTAAAAGGAGGTCTCAATGAGGCGCTTCAATGAAGAGGTAATGTCCGTTACCGATTCTTTCAACTTCATTTCTTCTTCCACTTCTTCTTATTTAGTTGTTTCATTATGAAGTAATAACATCAGTATCAATAATATACTGATATGTTATTATAAGTATGAAACAACCCTATTTCACCATCTATCCATCCTATGGAAAACGAAATCACCGCACGTGCGTACGTACGAAATACCGTCTCCACGCCATGGTGTAATATATTTTCCACCACCGCCTTACTTGGATGGGTATAATTGTGTAAATAATGACTATATATGATTATTGTAAATTGATATTGATTCTAAAATAGTATATATTCACTCCAATACAATTCCACGATCATGGGAACGATATCATCACTTGTGCGTACGTACGGAATACCGTCTCCATGATGTGATGCGACTCATTCTACATGATCTTCATTGAATAATGATTATATAAATGAATTGAATGAATGAATATGATATATATTACACTAATACAATTATGTAAATGAGGTATCTATAAACTAAAAAGAAAAATAAGAATTTATTCGACAAAACACGTATTAGAACAAAAAGTAATAAACTCCCAAATAAGAAGTAGTAATGAAATATTAATAATAAGAAGCTAAGAATATGACCATATATGATATAATAAAAATAATTATGATTCTGGAACAAGTCAATAACATTATTTAAATCATTATACAGGAGGTTCGGACACTTACGAAGCAAATCAGACCTAAGTTAAGGGAAAATATCGCAATCTCATTTTATCCGAGATTGTTTATACATTGGTATTTACTGGGGTGTATTTTATCATCCACGTCCATGTTTCCTCAATTTTTAATATTTCTTCCATCCACCTACATTTTCTTAAATCCAGTTTTACCCTTCAGTGAGTTTTTGGTAAAAGATATGAAATGAATCTTTTGTTGTTTTTCGTACGAGGTACTTTTCGACTTTTCCGAAAAAAGTACGAGAAGAATGTTATTTTTAACTTATACGACATGAATGGATTTTTTATAAATTATTTCCAAGAAGCTTCCTTTACAATTTTTCATGTTTTTTTAATCAAATTCTTTTAGTTTAGAATTTTATGACATGTTAAGAAAGGAAAAGTGTTTTTGAAGTAGAAAGGATATTTTCCTCAAGAATGGAGTTCAAGTGTTTTATCAAAATTATTTTCGATCTAAGATAATAAAGGGTTCTGTTTCTATCCCTATTATTAAATTGATTTGATTATGTTGTGATGGAATTATTTTTATGAATTCCTTTATCTTATATGAATTTTTTTATGATGTCATGATGTTTAAGAATCCCATTTTTTGTTACATGGGTTATGCAATGATGTATGATTTATGATTTTGTGGCACACATAAAAATGGTGTCATTATGATATGGGTGGGACCTATATCTCACTCCAATGCATTGGGTAAAGATTTTATATCTCATGAGATAGACATGGCTGGAATGGCAGGTTAAACTGGTTCAGTGAAACAGGACTGAAACAAGGAGTGAACTCGGTTCAGAAATGGACTTTGTCCACAAAGATAGTCTTGGAAATGAGTCTTGACTAATAAGAAATGATTCTCTATGATTATGTGTGTATGACACAATGTTTCTTTTTTTTTTATGTTATGATTATTGGGATTACATTTCACTACTATGATTTATCCCTTGTTATGAAATTATGATCTTTTTTGCAGTTTATGATTTCCAAAAGTTATGTTCTTATGTATATGATGTGATTGATATTTATTTTGTTTAACCTCACTGAGCATTTGAGGTCACCCTTTTGTATGTTTTAATTCCCCAGGTCAGGAAGAAGGTTATTAAGTAAGATATGCCAAAAGGGACTCTAGATATGATGAAATAAATTGAAGGCAATGTAGATGCTTTATGAACCAGTTGTTTATGTTCCCTAGTTTCTAAGGACTCTATACCTATATGGTATTTTCCTAGTTTTGTAATACATTGCAATAAGTGTGCTTCAATTCTAATGTAATAACAATGTATGTAAAGTATGGGTCATTATAGTTGGTATCAGAGGAAATGTATAGTCAACCTTTGGAAACTAGGATGTGAAAGCCTTAGTAAGAACCCTAAGGATAAGTCTAAGCATAGAACAGAATCTTAGTGTTTTAGAAATGGACATGAATATCCTATGATAAGACCTTATGTGTGAAATTTTATTCTTGATTATGTGGTTTTCCTATTATAATTAGTGTTTCTCACACTATTCTTCTTGGTTTTAGTCAATGGTTGGAACCTGAAGGAACCGTGTTAATGCGGAATGTGACGGGCAATGCAATGATTGTCCCCCGGAGCAACCAAACGTTATGGGAGCTGGAATAAAAAATCTTGTAGCCATGCTCACACAACTTTCTCAAGATATGAATCATGAAGGACTTCCAAACGAGCAAAGGAAGGAGTAACATTCTCTTGAATCCTTCATGAGACAACGCCCACCTTCATTCAGCAGGTCTACTGATCCATTAGTTGCTGAAAAATGGATCAGTACTACTGGAAAGATATTTTCAGTTCTTCAATGTTTTGAACATGATAAAGTCATCTTAGCAGTGTATCATTTGGAAAGAGATACTGATCAATGCTGGAATCTTATTAAGAATATGAGGCAAAGGGATGAAATTGAGTCCATGGAATGGGACGAGTTCAAGAACTTATTTTTCAATAAGTACTTCCCTCATATTCTTTGAACAAAGATGGAGAAAGAGTTTCTTGAATTGAAGAAAAAGGATGATGAATCTGTTGGTACCTATGAATAAAATTTTACAAGACTTGCAAGGTACGCTTCCGGTATTATTATCCAACCTGAGAGTAAGATCAATCAATTCTTTAGTGGATTAAAACCAAGTCTTCGAAGGGCCTTAGCCATAAAGGACTTCAATAGCTATGAGGAAATCGTTCGATGTGCTCTCAAAGTTGAGATGGAGATTGTAGTAACCCATAAGTCATATAGGTTTGATAAGAAGAGGAAAATGGAATTCAAAGGAAAATCTAAAGATCACACTGAAAAGAAGATGATCTTTCCCTTATGCTCAAAGTGTGGAAGGAAACATGGAGGGATTTGTCTTAAAGGGAATAGTAAATGTTTCAAATGTGGAAAAGAAGGTCATCGGGCATTTTAATTCCACAATGATGGGAAGAAGATGTCTAATGATGTAAACAAAGGAAGGGATACATAGAATGAACCTACTACACTTCAATGTTTCAAGTGCAAGGAGATGGGGCATTATTCCAATCATTTCCCAAATACTAGGGTTGATGATGATGGTTGACGTCAACAAACTCTTAAGGCTAAAGACAAAGGAAAGTCACATGCAATTTCTATCAGCGATGTGGAGTACGATAATGATGTGGTGAGAGGTACACTTACCATCCACTCTAAAGTAGCAAATGTTTTATCTGATTTTGGATCCACCCACTCTTTTATTTCTGAATAATTTTCTAAGAGTATCACCGTATTACCTCAACAATTAGATGTTCAGTTAGCTGTGACAACACCTAATGGCACAATAGTTGCATCAAAAGTTTATAATTCTTCCACGATTGAAGTTTTTGGGAAAGTGCTTCCTGAAAATCTTGTAATCCTCACTATAGTGGAATTTGATGTGATTCTTGGCATGGATTGGATTTCTTTATATAGAGATCATATCAATTTCCAATGAAGGGAGGTAAAATTTCATATTCCAGATCAATCTATGATTGTCTATCGATGCAAGGATGAACATAACCTTCTATTGGAAATTTCTTCCATCTTATGGGTCTTGATTCCACTAAATGAGGGTTATTTATCTCAAATGGATGGAGAGAAACTCATGATTAAGAATATTCCCATTGTACGGGAGATTGACGATGTCTTTCCGGAGGAATTGCTGGGTCTTCCTCCAAATCGTGAAGTTGAGTTTTCAATAGAACTCGTACCGGGTGCTTTGCCTATTTCAAAGACACCTTAAAGAATGGACCCAATTGAGTTGCAGGAATTGAAGAAGCAAATCCAAGAGAATCTTGATAAGGGATTCATACGCCCTAGTGCGTCACCTTGGGGAGCACCTGTTCTGTTTGTTAAGAAGAAAGATGGATCAATGAGACTCTGCATTGATTATCAAGAACTTAACAAGATCACTATCAAGAACAAATATCCTCTCCCGCAAATTGATGACTTATTTGACCAACTACGAGGAGCTCAATACTTCTCCAAGAATTATCTTCATTCAGGATATCAACAATTAAGGGTCAAAACGGAGGATATACCAAAGACGGATTTCCGTACAAGGTATAGACACTACGAATTTGTAGTGATTCCATTTGGTCTTACTAATGCCCCTGCTATCTTCATGGATTTGATGAATAGAGTCTTTAGAGATTATCTTGATAACTTTTTGGTAGTATTTATAGACGATATTTTTGTCTATTAAAAGAACAAGGAAGACCATGAAGATCAGTTGAGAATTATATTGAAGTACCTGAGAAAGGAGAAGCTTTATTCCAAATTTACCAAGTGTGAATTTTTCATTAAAAAAGTAGCATTTTTGGGTCACATAATCTCAAAAAAGGGGATATCTGTGGATCCAGCAAAAACAGAGGTTATCGAAAGATGGTCGAGACCAACAACAGTAACCGAGATATGATGTTTTCTTGGTTTGGCTGGATATTATCGACGTTCTGTGAAATATTATTCACGATTATCTAATCCACTCACCAGGTTGACTCGAAAAGGAGTTATGTTTGTATGGACTTAGTAATGTGAAGAGAATTTCAAGGAGTTGAAAAGAAGGTTATCCAGTGCACCTGTGCTCACACTGCCTTGTAGCAGAGAAAGGTTTGTGATCTACAGTGATGCATCCAAGAAGGGATTGGGGTGTGTTCTTATGCAAAATGATATGGTGATAGCTTTTGCCTCACGACAGTTGAAAATCCATGATCAAAATTACCCAACTCATGATTTGGAGTTAGCTGCGGTAATCTTTGCATTAAAGATTTGGAGGCATTATCTTTATGGAGAAAGGTCTGATATTTATACTAATAATAAATGTTTAAATTATATTTTCACACAACAGTAGCTGAATATGCACCTAAGAAGATGGTTGGAGCTGATTAAGGATTACGACTGCTTAATTCATTACCACCCTGGGAAAGAAAACAAGGTGGGAAATGCATTAAGTCGACAAGACCATGATATTTTATACATGATGATGATCACAAAAGATCCAATATTTATGGATTTACAAAGGATGGATCTTGGAATTATAATGGAAGGGGGAAAATTGTATCTTTCTCAAATGAATGTTCAACCATCTATACATGTGAAGATTAAAGAGGCACATAAAGAAGATGTAGAGTTACAAAAGAAGGTGAGAAATATTCATGAATTCAACCATGATTGTGATGGGATAATGAAGTTCAGGAATCGGGTTTGTGTTCCTCCCATCCCCGAATTAAAGAAGGAGGTGATCGATGAGGCTCATAGTTCTTCATTCTCTATTCATCCAGGAAGCACAAAGATGTATAGGGACCTGAAAGTGTAATTTTGGTGGGATGGCATGAAAATAGATGTTGCTGAATAAGTCTCTCGATGCTTGGTTTGTCAGCAAGTTAAAGCTGAGGGACAGAAGTCAAAGGGGATGTTACAACCATTACCCATACCCGAATGGAAATGGGAAAACATCACTATGGACTTTGTCACAGGACTTCCTAAAACATCCAAAGGCAATAATTTTATCTGGGTCATAGTTGATCGTCTTACAAAGTCTTCACACTTCATTACTATTAGAGAGGATTCCTCTCTGGATCAACTTTCTAGGATATATGTAAAGGAAGTGGTAAGACTGCATGGAGTACCACTTTCTATTATATCTGATCGGGATCTGAGATTTACCTCGAAGTTCTGGCAAATTCTTCAGCATACTATGGATACAGAGTTGAGTTTTAGCATTGCTTATCATCCTCAAACAGACTGTCAGTCTGAGAGAACAATTCCAACTCTAGAAGATATTTTGAGAGCTTGCTCTATGGATTTCAAAGGTGGTTGGGATCAACACCCAACTTTGGAGGAAATTTCTTATAATAATAGCTTTCAGTCTAGTTTTCAGATGGCTCCTTATGAAGCTCTCTATGGAAAGAAATGCAAGACTCCAACTTGCTGGGTTGAAGTTGGGGAAGGAAAGCTATTAGGACCTGATCTTGTTGATGAGATGGCAGAAAAGGTCTGATCTATTAAACAACACATAAGAGCAGCTCAGAGTCGACAGAAAAGTTATGCCGACAACGGAAGAAAAGACCTAGAGTTTTATGTGGGTGATAATGTGTTCTTAAGAATCTCTCCCTGGAAGTGGGTCATGAGATTTGGAAATAATGGGAAGTTGAGCCCTCGATATATCAGTCCTTTCAAAATACTGGATCGTGTTGGAAAGGTAGCTTACCGATTGGCACTTCCACCGAATCTCTCTCAAGTTCACGATGTGTTCCATGTATCTCACCTGATAAAGTACATACCTGATCCTTCACATGTACTCAGCTCAGAATTTGTACAACTGGAGCAAGATCTTTCTTATGAAGAACAGCCGATAGAGATTCTGGATCGTAGCGAAAAAGTCCTACGAAACAAGACCACTAGATTGGTGAATGTTTTATGGAGTAACCACCAATTAGAAGAAACTACATGGGAGTTTGAGGATATTATGAGGGAATGGTATCCTCATTTGTTTGTTATAAATTGACGAATTTTGAGGGCGAAATTGATTTTAATGGGGGAAGAATGTAACGCCCGGGACTTTTATGAGAAATATTTTGTTTTTATTTTATATAAATCATCAAAGAAATCTTTACCAACACACAACACTACCTTGGCTTGCTTTACACGCAACTGTGACCTTCCTTGATAGCTTGTGTCGTACGCAATACCGAGTTTCACTAAACAACGATATGCTATTAAAATATTATTAAAACTAGTTGTTATGAATATTAATAACCACTTTCTGAAATTTTGTAAATTTTATTTTTCAAAATGGACTTCATTTTTGGATTCTAAATAATGAAATTAGCATAGGGTTAAATTTTGGTACTTTTCGGATAACTTTCATATTCTGATGAATAGTGAAAACTTCTAAATTTTAATTAAAAACAACATTTTTAATCAAAATAATTAATAGTGATAAATTATTAATTTGAGTTGTTTTAAAGTATATTTATAATATATTTTTAAAATTTAATACAATGTTGTTCATCGGAAGAAATTTCACATTTAAACCAGACATAAACAAGTGTCAATCTTTTGATAGTTATTATCTCTTAAAAACACGCTATTTGTTTTGATGACGAGAATTAATTTTTAAATTAGTTAATGTAACTGATATGTTTTGAATTTGGTAAAATAAAAATCATTTTTTAATTCATAATATCAAATATAGCTTATGCCTAATTTTTGGTATTTTTCTGGAAACTTTCATTTTTTGATGAATAGTGAAACCACTTAGTGGTAGTTAAAAAACTGAATTTTTCATAAAACATAATTTTACCGCTTCTGTGAGTGGAATTTCAAAAATCATAGAGACACGGTTAATATCAAGGACTAAAATGTGGTTCAATGAGATAAAAATAATTTTTGGGGAATAGTAACTTTTTACTTTTTTTACCACGGTTAAAAGTAAATAGGGTAATTAAGGGTAAAAATGATATTATTATTACCCTAAAACGTGTCCTAAATCTATTGGATAAGTGTAATTCGACCAAAAACAACCTTATGAAGAAACTATGACCATTTAGGCCCACTTGGCTTAGATTAGGACCTTTATTATCAATTTATTTAAAGAAGGGTTAAAATAGTTAAAATCAATGTTTAATAACTAATGAATTTTTACTATAGGGTTATACATAAGATAAATTCGACTATAAATATTCATTAGAAATATAAAATTATTTCCTACATAATGGTATTTTATTTGTAATTTTTAGACTTAAAATAATTTAATTTATTTATGATACAATGATGATGCAGTAATTATCTTATTAATGAAATATTGACATAATTGATGTTATAAATACCCAAATAAATGTAATATGAGACTTTTTATGAATTATAATAATTTTATATGTTAATATTACATGTTATTATTCATTTAATTAATTTTTTTCGAACCAATAATTCTGTTACGAGTTTCAAAAAAATCAATTACCAAATAGTGTCAAAATTGACATAAAATAGTTTTTAAAACACATATTATATTATTAATTGTTATTATATTCCTAAAAATCTAAGGATCAGCCAAGATAATTAATGATATTTTTATAATTAATGGACCTCTTGGGGGTCTCTTGGATGTATATGGTACGTTTATTAACAATATAATATAAAAATACAAAGTGACATGGTAAATGTCAATCTAATTAACTAAGAGTTAAAACTAAATGATAAGGTTTATATAATGATCTAAACTTGTCTAAATTCTATTGGATGAGAGGATTTAGACCCATACCCACATTATCTTCGACATATATCAATTTGGAGCTATTAAAAACCGAATTTGACTTTATAATAAAATAATATTTTTAGTTATTCCAAAGGTGCCCCTCTCCTCCCTTATAAAAGGGCACCTCCTCCCTCTTTTCCTCACACCACATTGAGGCTTCAAGATCATCCAATCCCTGCCAATTTTTCTTCTCCACTTTCCTAGATACATCCTAGAGGTTCTGGTCTTCTTCAATGAACAATTTTATTTCCCTAAGAGGAGGTCTCAAAGAGGCGCTTCAAAGAAGAGGTAATGTCCGTTACCGATTCTTTCAACTTCATTTCTTCTTTCACTTCTTCTTATTTAGTTGTTTCATTATGAAGTAATAACATAAGTATAACTCATATACTGATATCTTATTATAAGTATGAAACAACCCTATTTCACCATCTATCCATCCTACGGAAAATGAAATCACCGCGTATGCGTACGTACGGAATATCGTCTCCACGCAGTGGTGTAATCTATTTTCTACCACCACCTTACTTGGATGGGTATAATGGTGTAAATAATGACTATATATGATTATTGTAAAGTGATATTGATTCTGAAATAGTATATATACACTCCAATACAATTCCACGATCATGAGAATGATATCATCTCTCATGCGTACGTACGGAATACCGTCTCCACGATGTGATGTGACTCGTTCTACATGATCTTCATTGCATAATGATTATATAAATGAATTGAATGAATGAATATGATATATATTACAGTAATAAAATTCTAGAAATGAGGTATCTATAACCTAAAAAGAAAAATAAGAATTTATTCGACAAAACACGCATAAGAACAAAAAGAAATAAACACCCGAATAACAAGTAGTAATGAAATATTACTAATAAGAAGCTAAGAATATGACCATATATGATATTATAAAAATAAGTATGATTCTGGAATAAGTCAATAACATTATTTAAATCATTATACAGGAGGTTCGGACACTTACGAAGAAAATCAGACCTATGGTAAGGGAAAATATCACAATCTCATTTTATCCGAGATTGTTTATACTTTGGTATTTACTGGGGTGTATTTTATCATCAACATCCATGTTTCCTCAATATGTAATATTTCTTCCATACACCTACATTTGTTTAAATCCAATTTTACCCTTCGATGTGTTTTTTTAAAAGATATGAAAGGAATCTTTTGTCGTTTTTCGTATGAGGTACTTTTTGACTTTTCCGACAAAAGTACGAGAAGAATGTTGTTTTTATATTATACAGCATGAATGGATTTTTGAAACATTATTTCCAAGAAGCTTCCTTTACAAGTTTTCAAGTTTATTTTTAATCAACTTCTTTTAGTATAGAATTTCATTATATGTTAGGAAAGGAAAAGTGTTTTTTAAGTAGAAAGGATATTTTCGTCAAGAATGGAGTTCAAGTGTTTTATCAAAATTATTTTCCATTTAAGATAATAAAGGGTTCTATTTATATCCCTATTATTACATTTATTTGATTATTTTGTGATGAAATTATTTTTATGAATTCCATTATCTTATATGAATTGTTTTATGATGTCATGATGTTTAAGAATCCCATTTTTTGTTACATGGGTTATGCCATGATGTATGATTTATGATTTTGTGGCACACATAAGAATGGTATCATTATGAGATGTGTGGGACATATATGCATTGAGTAAAGATTTTATATCTCATGAGATAGACATGGCTGGAATGGTAGGTTAAACTGGTTCAGTGAAACAGGACTGAAACGAGGAGTGAACTCGGTTCAGAAATGGACTTTGTCCACTAAGATAGTCTTGGCAATGAGTCTTGACAAATAATAAATGATTCTCTATGATTATGTGTATATTCCAGAATCTTTCTTTTTTTTAAGTTATGATTCTTGGGATTACATTTCACTAGTATGATTTATCCCATGTTATGAAATTATGATCTCTTTTGTAGGTTATGATTTCCAAAAGTTATGTTCTTATGTATATGATGTGATTGATATTTCTTTTGTTTACCCTTATTGAGCATTTGATCTCACCCTTTTGTATGTTTTATTTCCCCAGGTCAGGAAGAAGGATATTAAGTAGGATATGCCAAAAGGGACTCTAGATATGATGAAATAAATGGGAGGCAAAGTATATTCTTTATGAACTAGTTGTTTATGTTTTCCAGTTTCTAAAGGCTCTATACCTATACAGTCCTTCCTGGTTTTGTTATATGTTGTAATAAGTGTGCTTCAATTCTGAAGTAATAACAATGTATGTAAAGTATGGGTCATTATAAGTATCTTGGGATGTTTTTTGAGTTTATAGATATATTGATAGTGGTTATGTACCTGTTTGGGAGTCTAAATATTCTTGAATCTTACATATAGAAACATGACATTGATCCTTAAAATATAAATGAGAAGGTTCCTTAAAAACTATTTTGGATTGAATGGATTTTAGATGTCCTTTTTAAACCTTATCAGGAATTGATCTTATTAAATTATCATTAGAAATTCTAAAGAGAGTGGAAGATAATATATTTTCTTATATAATAAAATAGGAAAAGGTGATATAACTTACTCAATAATTCTCATTCCCTATGAGGAAAGCACAACACATATAATTTTCAAAGAATGAAACTGCATACAAAAAGCTAAAAATTTTAAAAAATTCTTATAATTTTTTCATGCGTTGCCTGATTCACAATAGTTCCATATTTTCTTTCCTACAAGAAAAAAATAATAATGATGAGGGAAAACATCCTTAGACATTTAATTCTAATTTATACATGCAAATTGAACATAAATCAATGAAAAAATTAATTTATATTCAATATGAAATCATATATTACCAGTAAAATTTCATGATATGGCTGGGTAGTTCACCTAAGAGTATAGTTATATATCATGATGCCCTTATTTATTATGTTCCTTTCAGATGAATCCTATTAGTAATAAATAGTAAACTAACCTTTCAACATGTAAAAAGGGATAAAAAATCACCATTTCAACTTAATAATTAAATAGTTTAATACATAACTGAAATAACCATGTCTGAAAAATAAAACTGATCACAATCAGATCCAATTAAAACATCCACTATAGAAAAATAATATTAATGTAAAAAATAAATTTAATAATAACATTAATATTGTAAATTACCTTGAAAGAGAAACATATCTAATATGAAATTAATTATTTGTATTGTGAAATTGGGCATTCATTGAAGATCGGTTCATTTTCAAGATGAGTACCTCTTCTTTTTTTCCATGCAACAAAGAGGTCATGATTGTAGGGCCCCACATCTCTTCCAGTTCCATTAACCTAGCTCTCATAGCATAAAGACAATCTAAGAAGTTATAGAGAAGATGGATATTCAAAAAAAATTAACAATAATACTTTATAAAGAAATTGTGAAGTAATTTAAAAAAAATATATTACCCAAATTTCCGCCCAAACCTTGTCTATTATTTATTATCAAACATTTATCCACTAGATTTCTTGAAGTGGACCAATATTGCTATGTCTGCTGACTATTCCCATGAAATTCATAAATTCTTTACCATTTTGTTCAATAATTTTCATTTCTTCATTATACAGAACCATAATTTTCATATTTCTATTCCACACATTATGCATCTTTGTACGACCACGTCTTTTAGTAGAAGATTTTCTTGAAAAAAAAACAAATATTTTATTGACATATATAACTGAAATTTCATAAAAATTTATTAATTTCATTAATTTCAACACATTTACTTGTAGCACTGTTTCTTATTGCTCGATCCCGCACGCTATGCTGAGGGCAGCTACTTGAGAAGTGTCCTCCATAGTAGACTATGGATTCTGAGGTTCGGTACGATGGTATGAGTATATAGGGGGCATAAACAATGGAGGTGTACCCTCCATAGTAGACTTTGGATGATGAAGTTGGGTAGGAGGGTATTGGTATACACTGGGTATAAACAATAGAGGTGTACCATTTAGAGATGAAGGCGGATAAGGGTAAAAAGGATGAGGGATAGAAGGATATGAACTACCCTGTATGGTAGGAGGATGAAATAGATAAAAAGTATGAACTCCCATGTATATATAAGGCATATAAGTGGGGGGATGATTGGAGGAAAGCATCCTGGTGATGGAAGATCAATGTACTATAAGGTGGTACATGTAGGGGGGCTACATATAGGGACAGTCCTATGCCCTAGAGTGCATGAACCATCTTCATTGAATGCAAGTTTCCTCCATAATGATTCCTCTTCATATTTAATATGATTTGTGTAAAGTTCATATATAATAAATAAATAAACAAGGGACTCAGTGTAAAAATCATATTTATCAGGCAAACTTATTTAAGTCGGTGATCATTTTCCTCCATTATTTTATCCGAACCTCCTCATAAGACATAATAATCTGTAAATTCTAAAAGTTATGTGAAAATTTTAAAAATTTAACAAAGAATTAAATAACTAGAAAGATGCCACAAAAATTCATATTATCTATTAAAACATTACATCATCTATTATGTTTTTTTCATTATGTTTTTTATTTTCAAAATTAAAACATTACAAAACAAAAGAAGCTGCTATATTAAAATTTTAAAAAAACATACACCAGGTCAAAATAATATAATCTTAATACATTGAAACATGTGACACTGGTCATTATATGTTATAATTTATGGTTCCCAATCCATTATCACAATTGAATCATCTGTATCATTGTATGATACATTTTAGTGAATACTGACCGGTTCATCCAAATGATCACCATCATCCAATCCTTCATCATAAATATTTCTGGGAATAACATCGACTATAACAAAAAAAATTTATTTTAAAGGGTCATTTATAAAAAATAATTTTCTAGATTGTGATGCAATTATATAAGGCTCATCTTTTCATAGCTGACATTTCATATCCATCATTATAAAAAAAATCTATATACAAGCCTTGTCGTGTCATTGAATTAAACCATTTTCATTTGACCAAAGTTACACGACCATGTGCATAGTAATTTAATAAAAAATTTCTATTAATAAACCCATAATATGACATATTTTCTGATTAAGGCTGTCTATCTGATGCACTATTATAACAATCTGTTGTAGAGCTTATCGTGACACCATCATGCTATGTTTCCAACATTGTTTCACATCTATTTATAAGGAATTTAAAACCATTGACAACCATTTCGTTACAATCAAAAACCACATTGTTCTAAAAAAATAACAATGCCCTTATTTTAGAAGATACATAATTCATCAGTAATCTTTGGACCTGAAATATATCGACGAAAAATATTGAACAACTACCAATGATTTGGTAATGAAAAAAAAATCGTAATAGTTAAATTCGACCAAGCAGGAAATTATTTTCTATATAATTTCTCCCACCTCTTCATAGATAAAGTGTGATGCCCCCTATTTAAAATTTTATTATGCTCTCATAAAATATGAAAATTTAATGATATTAAGAACAATGAAAAAATACCAAGAAATATATTAATAATTTTACATACATGATGTAATTGGTGACCATTTCATAGTTAAATAATACTTTACAATGAGACATTTACCACTCATCCCCATTAAAAGTACACAACCTGTATGATCAAGATATCCCCCCATTTGAGGTACTAACAGAAATATTGGATTAATGGGATTATACTTCTTATCATTAGTTCTCATGGGGTGATTAGATCTTGGGGTGACATTAGTAAAATATATTGAAGAAAATTTCATGCTTTCTTATGATAAATAAACTTTTCACAATAGATCCTTTAGGATGATTCTTATTTCTCACATAATATTTCAATTTAAGCATCATTCTTTATACAGGATACATCCATCAACTAGAAACAAGAGCACAACTAGGAAATCATTTTATTCCATTTTAAAATCCGGTTAAAGGGTTACGGTACCACATATTACAACCACAAACACAAATAGGAGAATCACAAACATTAGACAACGCAAAATAACACAGTTTTACACATCATAATAACCAAACTCATCTCCTCACCCAAAAAACATCATAATAAGAACTTCTGTTTGAAGATTCTCGGTCATATGTAACATACAGGTCAAAAATGATGGGGAAAAATGTTCTCCAAGTTGCAAATAATGATCGATGCATATTTATTTAGTTTTCTTAGAACACTTTTGTTTTGTATTTTAGCACAATGATCTTGATAAAAGTGACATAATTTAATCATAATGACCCTAAAATTATGTCATAGTAAATATCAAATAGAAATAGGAATCAATTGATGCAACATGACATGTTAGTCATGGGTTTTGATTGATTTTTTGTTTCACATATCTTGTATTCACTCATTTCTAAATGTTACTCGATTAACCATCTTGAACTATTATACTTTCCAAAACATGAAGAATTTTATTTCTCTGCATTTTTCATAAAAAAACTAGAAAATGGGACTTTCCATTGATTCTAAATAATTATCATAGGATGAAGTCTTGGTTTTATATCCTAATCAATTAATTGAGGACATGAGTGCAAATCTTCTCTTGTCTTTTCATTTACATTAATTGTATTTCAAGTAACATTTCACACAAATTTTTCATCAATATGCAATACATCTAAGAATTGATGAAGAATATTTGATTACCAATACAAAATATCATAAAATATTATTTTCTTTCTCAAATTATTGATGTAATTCAAAGGAAAATTCTTCCGTTTATTGCAATTAGCCGACCCTTTCTAAGAAAAAAAATAAAACTGTCATGTTCTTTATGGATATAAACTCCATTTAGTTTGGTCATTTTCCCACATGACTGGTATACTAGGGTATTCACATATTCTAACAACATTCTAACATGCTTAACATCATAATTATGATCATTTTCTAAAAACTATGTTCTTGTATTCATTTACTATTCCACTACTCTACATGAAGTGTTGGCTAGAGAAGAAAATGGAATCCAATCAGAAATCAAATTTTCCATTCTGATCCTTTCAGCTGAATCAACGTCTTTCTACATTTTAAATTTAGCTATAGTGTGATACCAAACATTATAACCTTTTTCAAAAACTTTTTTAGTGATGTGGTAACTTACTTCCTCATGTTTTAACCATGGTCTTAAAATGAAATCAAAACATGGGCATAAAATCATTCCACCATCTGAACCATTCTTGAATGTGAAATCAAAAAAAATATTCTAACTCCTTTTGGAACATATCAGTGATCTAATAAATATTTTACATATAAATTCTATAAATTATAATATGAATAAACAAATAGTTATAAAAATTTATGATTAAAAAATAACAACATTGCAACACATTCATGATTAAGAAAAGTAGTATATGGACACATTCATAGATTATTGTTCCATACATGCTTCTCTAGAAACAAAAGTAAATGATGAGGCTTAGTGAATCAACTATAAAATTATCATTTACTAAAGTATATGAGATCTCTAAATCACAATCACTTAAGAACTATACCCATATCCACTAATTTATATTTTTTTTCATGTTAAGAATATACATAATGAAATATCTTACTATCAGTTATTACACCATGAAAAATCATCATTGGGTTTCTATAAAGTCCCAAAATTTCTAGATATTGGTAAATATTCTAAATGAATAAATCATAATCATTAGTTATTTACATGATCTAAAAATAAGATACTAATATTCATGAGATACAAGTAAAGGTAACATTTTATATTCTAACAAATATATAATAATACATTCAAAAGGTGTCATTATTAGATAATTATGTAGTGGAAAAATATTAAAATGTTGGATTATTGTGAAATGAATCATATTAGAATGATAAAATTAGAGTGGACCCTAGGTTTTATATATTAAATATTTTTTTCTAAGAATATTCTGTTTGAATACATGCATAAGAGAGGGTCTTGTGTGTAGAGAGGGGGAGGGGTTGGGAAGGTGGGGGGGGGAGATGGGGAGGGGCTGAGCAGGGGCTGGGCATGGGGGAGGGGATGGGTAGTGGGGAGGGGGAGGGGGAAGGGCAGGGCAGGGGGAGGGGGTGGTGTGTGGGGGGAGGGGGAGGGGTTGGGGAGGAGGAGGGGGAGGATGCTGGGCTGGTCATGGTGAGGGGCTAGTGGGGTGGAGGGGGATGGACTGGGCATGGGGAGGGGCTGGGCATGGGGGAGGGGGTTGGTAGGGGGGGAGGGGGATGGTGGGAGAGGGAGGGGGAGGGGTTCCATCACAAAAGAGGCAGGGAAAGGGGAAGGGGTTCATTTACAATAGAGGTAGGGAAAGGAGAAGGTGGAAGGGGTTCAATCGCGAGAGGTAGGGTTCTATCACGAGAGAGGATAAAAGATGATTTTGGAGTGTTTGGAGTTGAGTTTAGGTGAATTTAATAAGTTACATGTTTTATTAATGATATAATATAAATTATATTTGGAAAACAAAAGTAGCCTATGTCTTGAAAAGTTCAATACAACTTGTGGAAATATTATAAAACTTATAGAGTTTTTGTAATTCTTGTTGTAATTTCGTAAACTGTAGTGGTAGATATTTGGCAGTAGGAGAAGCACAGAAAAGGCGTTCAAATATAGTATGTTATTTCATGAAATGCATAGATATAGGAAAAACAGGTAGAAAATAACAAAATATTTACCCAATAAATTCATGGAGCTATTGACCCCTGCACACTGCCCCCCCTCCCACACCCCTGCCCCTCATCCCCCCCTTCTCCATCCTGCCCCAAACCCCCTTGACCCCCAGCCCCCAACCCCCTTCACACCACTACCCCCACACCCCACACCCCACACCCCCCTTCCCACCACACACCCACTTTCACCCCACATTCCCCCACCATTTACCCCAACTCCCCCCACATTCCCCAGAACTGTCCCCACCATTCACCCCAAATCCCTTGAACCACCCCTTTCACCCCCACTGCCCACCCCCACCTACCCCCACCTTCACACCCCCAAGCCCACTTCCTCCCAGATGCCCCCACACCTGTCCCCCATTTCCCACCCCCACCTACACCCCCACCTGAACCACCCCCACCTACACACTTCCCCCCCCTCACCCCCACAACCCCCTCACCCCCACTAATCCCCCACCCCAACTCCTTTGAACCCCCCACACTTTACCCTAACTCACTTGAACCACCCCCCTTTACCCAGACTACCCATGCCCCCACCTTACCCCATTGCCTCCCACCTGCCACACTACCCCCACCCCACTGTTCCCACCCATACCCCCACCTGTCACCTTACTCCTCTATCACACCTTCCCCCCCCCATTTCCCCCTTAACTCTTTTGAACCCCCCCCCCCCCACTTTCACCCCCACTAACTCCACCCTTCTCACCCCAACTCCAATGAACCACCCCCGTTCACCCCCAATACCCCTTCCCACAACCAAGGTTATTTCATTTGTGAATATTTATATGCAGTATTAAATGCATTCAAAATGTTTATGAGTGAAATTATGATTAATTTCATGAATTAATAATGAATATGACATGATCACGTCACTGTATTATGCATGTATTCATCCATACCTAATGATTTTAAGGCACACATCATGGATTGATAAAGGACGAAGATCACATTATTTCTACATTTCCACATGATATTATTACATACATTTATCATATGGTTATGAGGATATAGAGTGGAAAATTTTATATCTAGTAATTCAGGATATTTGAATCCAAAATATTCATGTGGTTTAGTGAATTATTAAAAATAATAAATTAGTTCTTCAATATTCGATATATATTCAAGCAATTTGAGATAGAGACATGTGAAAGTTTGAATCTATTATTCAAGATAGAATAATTTATATGAACTATGTAAAAGATTGATAATACCCAAAACAAATGGTTATAATGATATGGAATGGGAGATTAAAGATATATTAATTTGGGTATATTTGAATCAAATTATTCATCAGTTTTAGTGAATGCTAAAAAAGAAGAAACCGGTGCTGCTATATTATATATATATTTAAGCAGTTCTATATATAGACAAGTCGAATATAGACACAATTATTCAAGAGAAAAGAATTTCTATACACTGTTTAAAAGAGTGATAAGAATAAACATAGTTTCGATTCTAAAGAACCACTACGTGTCAAAGATAAAATGAAGAGGAAGATCTAGTGCTATTTATATTGAAAAAAGAATAAAACAATTGGAATAGGTAGAAGAAGAAACCACCAGGTAGTTCATTATGTTTATAATAAGAAGAGATCTGTTCCCCTAGTTCACACATGAAAGAAGGGGAGAGATGAAGATTTATGTATATTTCAGTTTATACATGATGGAATGTAAAGAAGAAGTTATAAAATATCAGTTTAATACTATGAAGAAGAATATTTTTTATATATTTATATGTATAAAAATAAAATAAGGGACATGCTATTGTGAAATAGAAGAAAAATAAGAAAGGAGTATCACATGACCAATAAATAAGTATTCTAAATTGGTGTCACAATATATTGTTGTAACCCCTCTATTTATTGTAAAGGTATGAAATATTCCTTAGTGTGGGAAACATCAAATAAGTGCATAGTATACACACTATATAATGTCATGAGACTATAGTTTAACTCTCAGAGTCATTTAGAAATGGGTTTTGTGACCTTAGGTGTTACCAGATCACACTAAGGATTAGACTTATCACACTGAGAGGTGAAGCATATAAATTAATATTCCACTTGTGTGCGTGTGTTTTTGATTATGATATAAGAAAAAATAGAGGATGAAAGAGAGAATTAAAAACCAATCACCTAATAGTGATAGAGGTAATATGAAATGGGAACATAATTTAAAATCACAAAAAAGGTAATTAAAAGTCACTAATATTAATTCAACCTCAACTCAATGTAATTCATATCCCAACCAGTCCCATTTAGTTGGTATTGGAGACAAATTAACATCTAATTTGATCCTCTAGATTTGAATTTGTTATATTTTGAATATTGGAAGGTTTTATTCAATAACTATAATGAAGTTCAATTTTTTGAAAGATTTATGTATCTTAGATTCAAATTATATTTGTACCAAGACTAAGCTAAATAGAAGAAAACAACATAAAAAAGGATGAAAAAGTTATCCCTCTTGAAAAAATAATAAGAAAGAATAGTTTTTATATTATAGGATACTAAATAAGTTATACCTATCTTATAAGGTGATGGAATAGTGGTTGAGATAACTACCAAGGTATTGGATAGTCTTGTAACCTCTATTGATTCAAGGGATCCACGTGAAAATGATTCATGTGAAGATTATTTCTAAAACTATCCTAAAGAAGATACAAAAATAATTGGGAGTGATTATACATTTTCTGATACATAAGATAAATCTTTTGTAACATTAAATGACATACTGTATTGTTTTCTCTAAGAAATTATTTCTTTTATTTGTGAAATTTTTGAAATTCTATAGGAGGAGATCACCTAGTTTGAAGGTGAGGAAAATAGTTTAGAGAAATATTTAATATAAATATCTCTAACTTTTCTAAATATCTTTTATAACTTTAATTTCAACGAAGAAATGAATTAACATCATAAGGAAAGATACTCAAAATTTTAAGAACATTTGATCAAAACCATCCAAGAAAATTATGATCTCACTAAAAAAATTGAGAATAAAATAAATGAAATTGAAGATCTTTCTATCAAGAATGCTCAAATTGATTTCAAGTCCAAAATAATTGAGGATTATGAAGATTTTTTAAATGATAAGATAAAAATCTGATGTTGATGAAGTTGGAAGAATTATAAAATACTGTGAAAATAAATTTCAATTAATTAATGACCTAGAGAATTCTCTCAATATGACGTGTCTAGAATTTAAAAAAATTGGCCAATCCTGAAATGGCACATATTGAGTTTCTAAAGTTTAAAATGAATGAATCTACTATAAAAAATTGTTCTAACGATGACACTAGTTTTGAAAGGGTTCCATTATATTGAAATAAGATCATTGTGTCATATATTGGTAATTCTCAAGTAGACCTAAATAAAAAGGTGCCATATATACCTCAATGTAATGATTTTTCTAAATATATTCTCATAGAAAGTGTTGTTTTTCAAATAAAATCTATAAATGTATGGGTGAATAAAAATGAAGAAAATATTTACACCATGTCTATAGTGGATATAAGAATGAGTGTGGAATATTTTTCTGTAAGAAGAACCCAACTATTGATAAAGGAATCCCAAAAACAACATGCTCTAAAATTTAAAAATTCTAAAATACATGTTGTAAAAAATATAAGATTTAGGTTTTTTGAAAAATGATGGTAATGTAACAGGTTTGTAAAAATTTCAATTGTAATTTCAGTACAATAATTCAATACTTGAAGCACAAAGGAATAAAATTTCAAGGGGTTTTAAACTAGAGAAAAAGATCAATCCATAGTTTGAAAAGAATCTTTCTACATAAAACTGATTTGGGAAGCTTGTACAAATCTATGATATTTTCAATGGGTGTGGTCACATAAGTTATGAATGTTCATATAGAACTTCTAAATTCTATAAATCTCCGAAATAAAAAGTCTATAACACAAAAAACATAGAAACAGATTAATAATTCCAGAATATTAAATAAAAACATAATAATTCTAGAATAGTAAATAGATAATAGAATAGTAAACAGAATAAACCACAAATATCAGAATACCATATTAATTATGAGAATGAGAATGAAAAAAAAACCATGATATTATAATGTTTAAAAGTTGATAGGATACTATTCAACAAACATGATCCTAAAAATAGTTGAAAATAAACACAAACTGCTTGGGTGAACTCCTCCTAATATTGGCACTCCTGAATCAAAATTAATATTGCAAACAATATTCAAAGAAGACAAAAAATAGGATTCACAAAACAAAAACATAATGAAACACAAAAAAATGAGTACTGGAAAATAAAATCTAGAAAACACAAACTCCTCCCCCAAATGAAAATAAAATGAATACTGTAAACTCCTCCTGCAAACAGAAGAGATCCACAGGATGGGTTAACAGTATTTCAAATTTATGTAATAATGCAAATAGGATCCAATAAATAGAATGAAGTAAAATGTTTCATACAACCCACCAAATGGAGGAGTAATTCCTGAAGAAGGGTATGGAGAGGGGAGGAATGACTTGGCCAATGCACCAAATGGAGGGGGAACACCTGAAGAAGGGTATGGAGAATGGGAGGAATGCAAGAGGGATGAAGGAACCCCAAATAAAGATATAGGTGAGGAATGAAGGAACCACGAATAGATAATATGCAAATGGAGAAGCCAAATCGTGAATGAAGGATCCAGGATAAGGGATAGAGGAACCAAAGCCGACAAGGAAGAATGAGAGAGAATTCTTCGGTCATGAGACGATTAGACGAAATCCACGAAGAAGAAGAGAAGGGTTTCTAGGGAGAGTGGGTTAGTGAGAGAGTAAATCTGTGATGGAGGATAAATTTCCCTATGTATATCTCATCTAAAGAAAATGTTTTTTAACAACTATGGGGTTTGAATAGGCTATAGCCATATTTTTTAAACTGTGGATATAAAAGTGTGGCTATATCCTTAATTTATAGTATTGAAGAATTTGTATTAGAATATTTTTGTTTGTACTGATTACATAGAAATCAATATCATTACCATAAATAAAAATTATCCTAATCCATATCTTGATGACCAACTTGATCAACTCCATAAAGATTAATTTTTTTCAAATATTGATCTATATTCTAGGTATTATAAATTTTTAGTAAGATAAAAATATATTAACATTGCATTTCATAAAATATTAGGAAATTATGATCACATATTAAAGCCATTTGGATTATCTAATCCAGCAATTGTTTTAATTGATATGATGAATATGCTGGTCATAAAATACCTAAATTATTTTTTATGATATTTATTTATTATATCATGTATTAATCCAATATTTTTTAAGATAAAATTATTTATATTAAAATAATTCCTATGTATCCTAGATAAAATGATTTATATGGGAAATTTTGCAATTGGGAATTTGGGATTTAGCATGTTTCTTTTCAAAATAATATTGTATGTATAGATGGAATATTTATTGATCCTTTATAGAAAAAAGAAGTTTAAGAATGTAATATGATTAAAAACACAGTATTGGTATAATTTTTCATTAGGCTTGGTGGTCACTACCAACAATTTGTTCATAATTTTTTGTATTGTGAAACCCATTAACCAAATAGACACACAAAGGATTTAATTTAAAATAAGAAACTGAATATAAAGTCTATTTTGAACAATTGTTGAGGGGGATGATAAAATATTATTTTTTTAAATTACCATTAGGAGGGGATAGATTTGAGATATATAGAAATGCCTCAAATAATGGACTATAATTTTTAATAATGCTAAATGTTAATTTCATTACTTATACATCTATGAAAGTAATGATCAATGAATAGAACAATATAACCCATGATCTTGATATGGAAGCTATTATTTTTTACCTGAATATAGGGATGGATAATCTATATTATGAATGATTATTTATATATACATATAAGAATAATTGAAAAACATAATTTCAAATAAAGAGCTCATAATTAGGATAATATTATGGATATAGTTACTCAAGGATTATGATTTCTCAATATAAAACCACTATAGGAAGAAAAATAAAGCCACAGTTGACATGAGTATGATTGATCATGCAGTTCACACTAGTTTAGGATTGATAAGGGTTCACTATTAATTGAATAGTAATTTTGGATAAATGAATTATTTTGGGAGGTGAAACATCCCTCATTTGACTAATTATTTCAAAACCATCCTTATTAGAACTCATAAAAATTTCCTATCTCGATGATCGTATTTCTCTAAAAAATATTAATTCAATTAATGATGGGAAACATGGGTAGTTTATTTTCAAAGATGGTGTGTACAAATTTGGAAGGTGGTTATGTGTTTTATCCATATTTTCGGAAAATAAATAATATTTTGATGGATCCCATAAATCAAATTTCTTTTAACATCCCATAAGCACCAAAATGTATCAGGATTTGATGGATCATTTGTTTTGTTTTATAATGTGAAATGATAATTTAGAGATAATATATCAAGATTATAGTATTTTTAATAGGAAATGGATTATAGAAAATATCTTCAATTTCATATGACCTCTATATATTTCATTGAGGAATTGTGATGATATTATAAGGTAATTTTCCGGATATTTCCATATAATCCAAGAATGAAATATTTTATTGTGTTATTATTGACCACCTTAACAAGTACAGAAATTTAATCACTATATTTGAAGAACAAACTCTTGAGTTCCTTCAAATGATAAATATTAATTAAGGTGAGAGACTTCATGGTACAACAATTTCAATTATACATTGTCATGATCTATGGTTTACAACAAAATTATAGAAGAGTATTTATAAATATATTGAAACTAAACTATGTTTAAGAAAATATTATTATAAAAAAGAAAATGATCTATAGAAAAGTAATATATATAAATTATATTATTTGTTGAAGTCCAATATGATTGAAATTCAAGGAATATAGGATCATTATTTTCCATTTTCATAATTGTTTTATAATAATATATTTATTTAATTCATTAAAATTATACCATATGAATCATTTTTAGTAAGAGTTTTCATACCCACATTTTTTGGAATAAAGTTTGTAATGTTATTCTTATATTCTATATCTTATTATGGAGACAATTTTAAATGTTTATAAAAATTATAATAATATTAAATAATTTCAATGAAAGAAATAGAGCTATGAGTATAGGTAAATTTAAGTTATGTAATTTCAAATAGGTGATCATGTCTTCTTGAAATTATCTATAGGGAAGCATGTTATAAGGTTCATAATGAATGGTAAGCTAAATCTCAAGTACATAGGGCCTTTTAAAATTATTGAAGTAATTAGATCTATATATTAGCCTTTAGAAATGCTACACACCCCTATAAATTTTATGATTCCTTTAATATCACATTATTTAGAATGTACATGGTAAAAAAAACATATTTGCTGACCTATGATGAAATAGAATTAGAAAATGATTTATCATACTGTGATGATCCTATCATGATACTTGATAATAGAGAATAAGTTTTGAGGAATTATACAACTTGACTGGAAAAGGTACATTGGATAAATCATAAGATAAAATAGGCTATTTGGAAAAATAATTTATTTATAATGAGAACTAAACATATATACATATGGGGTGAAATTCATTGAATTTTATTGTTAATGTTTTAATATAGGGATGATTTCAATACACATGCTTCAATTATCATAAACATTTTATTCTCATGAAACAACAACAAAATCCACATATATTTATTCAAGAATCTAATTAAAATAATAAATTAATTTTTTAAAAAAATTAAATTTTAAAAATTTAATTTCAATATATTATTTAGAACATCAAAATCTTATTAGGTTTAGTTTTTGAGATATATCATAATTATTTGATTTTTCGGTGAATAGAAAAAATACCAATTTCACCAAACTCTCAATTTTATGGAATTATAATTTTATGATAATACCTTTAAACATAATGAAACATTTTCTCAAGATAGAAATTTTTTTATGTTCTATAATTCATTTAAAAATAAAATTTTTACCATTGACTATATTCGTTGCATTTTAAAAACCTAATAATTTTGTAGTCAAAATATTTTTTTTTTACTATATTCTTCAAAAATTGTTTCTATTGATCCATTTTATATTTTTTAAAATAAATATAATGATTATTTTATTTAAAATAATCCAATTAATTTTTATGGGATCAACAATATACATTTTTTAATTTTTTTAAAAATCCATTTTCTTTTCTTTTGGCACAGATATATTAAATTTTAATTCCACAAATTCTATAAATTTAATGTTTTATAATGAATAAAATATATTTTGTAATAATAATATTAAATATTAGGTTATGTTTCCAACTTAATTATATTTCAAAATAATCATTAAATAAATTAAATACATCATATCCAAATTAGTGTTAAACCCAGTTTACTGCAAGGGGAAAGGGTTGTTAAAATAAGAGATACAGGTATAAATTCCTCATAAATATATCTAAATCTATTGTTTTGTATTATATTGACCTTAAAATTACTAAATCATAGTATTTTACTATTGGTAAATAGATTCAAAACAAAAATACATTATATTATAAAAATATTTTAAATACTTTTTAGTGTATCCTTTCCATCACTTATAAAAGGGAACTACTTATCCAATATTATTAAACCTTTTTGAGGCACTTATATCAACCAATACTTTATAAAATAAATTAATAGCATTTCTCTTCACTGCCTAGAATTTTATTTTCATATCAAATTACCAACCAAAAATGTGTAAGAAGTAATACAAATATGATTTTTCAAAAATAAGAGTGATATCTTTTGTCTAAGTGTTGTAATTATATTTAAACATATAAATTCAAAAAATATTATATTTCCTCGATCATAAAATATTATAACTATCAAACATATAAATATATTTTATTATTATAGTGACAAAAACTATATTAATATGCTTCCCATTGTATTGAAAATTAAAAATCCACTCGTGTATACTTACTGTTTACCATTTACGTATAATGATGTAATTTTTTATCACTATTTTATATTAATGGTAATAATATATAAATAATTAATATATATTATATTTATTAATAAATTATGATTTAAAATGGTTAATAAATTATTTACCTTCATACCATTAAACTCATTAAAATATGATAATTCCATTCATGTGTACGTGAAGGATACCACATCCATTAAGTGGTGTGATTCATTATAAAAGTTATCATATAAAGATTAATTATAAATATATATTATTTTTATATAATTATTAGAAATTTTGAGATTATGGAATCAAGATAAAGATTCATGGATTGAACCTACCAAACAAAAACTTACCTGGGAAACTAAAAACTAAAAACAATGAAAACATTATTTCAATAAATAATTATTAATGAAAGGTTATTAAAATTTTAGTAGTGAAAAAATATTATATTATAAGAATTTATATGTTCTATTATAGATGTAAAATAAATTTAAATTTAATATAAAAGAAGATAAATGAACTAACAAAGAGATTCAGATCACAAGTAAAGATCAATTTTTCTATCTCATTTTATTTTGGATTATTTATGTCTAAGATTAAATTAGTTTAATTAAATTATATTTATATATTAAAACCCATAATATATATTCATTTCTATTTAGTTTTGTTTCCAATAATTATTTAAAATTTTAACTTCTTTAACACTCAAAGATACTAAAAGAATGTTTTAATGGAAAACTGATGTTGGATTTCAATTTGGCCGAGAATCATTTTCTTTAATTTCAATATTTTTATTAAAATGTTTTGAAGAATTTCTTTTATATACTCAAATGATTTATTTAAATAATTTTTATATTTTTATATTTCAATAAAAAATAATAAAATGAATCTCTATGTCCATTTATGAAAGATTTAATTTTTACCAATAGTGTGAACATAATATTCATTTTAACATATTCTGCATGAATAATGTTTCCAGTCATCATGAATATTATTTTATTCAATGATTCCTTTACTTTTTTCATTGTTTCATTTTAAAGATTACTTTTTTATAATTTTTTTTTGTTTTTTAAATAACTTATTTCAAAGAGGAAATGGTAATGTCCTTAAGAAAAGACTGAGTGTTCTTTTGATGGTATTTAGATATATGTAAATATAATTTGATGATTTTTATGTTTTTTCTAGGATATAATATAATTATACCATTCAATATATTTCTCTGGATGGTTTATATTAATTTTCAATTGGGAAATTACTGACATTACTGTTTCTAGTTCATCCAATATTGATAGTTAATGATTATTATGGAGTGTAGATTAACATTTATTATTCATTAATATGATATATATATGTTACTTATTATGTGATGAATGTGAATATAATTTCATAGAACCTAGATGCTTTGGTAGGTCACATGAAACAAAAATAGTTTATCCATTTTCATAACAACTTACCCTTTTATGTAAGATGTATCAGAACAAGGCCTCATCATTAATTTTAAGATGTGTCACATTATCCTTTACATAATTATAAAATAAGTAATTTATTTCTATATATTTATCCAAATAGATATTTTATCAACATATAAGTTTCACAATTATGTTATTATTTATATGTTGTTATATGATCATCACTATTTCTGATCATATTATTCATAAACTAGATCTTATATGACAGAGTCCGTTGAACACATTCTCTTACTGAGATTCTGAGATCATTTAATTCTTGTGGTTTATTTCCACACGATTCCATAAAGTATTATAAAATTAAAATGAATATTGATTCTAGTGAGAATAATATTGTTCTAAATGCAAATACAATATTGTATTTTATATTTTTGAATGTAATGTGAGATTAATGTATGTATATAATTTTATAATATAAGTAAACTATTATATCATGGATGATTTTATTTCTTTTATATGGTTCCAAAGTAATAATGTAACAAATTTATATGAGCTATTATGCTAAGGGCTATTAAAATTTCCATTAAAAATTGAATATTTAATATATTATTAATTGTAAATTTATTCTTGGAGTTTAATTATAATAAAAACAATATATGTATTTATAATAATCTATTGATAATAGTAAAACTACATTTAAATAACAATAAAATAAAATAAAATAATTAAAATAATTGAATTATATATAAATGAATGATTTACAAATTTAACAATTAAGAATATTAAAATATTATCACTTATTTTTTAAAATTTCAATGCATGGAAGTATAAGAAAAAATTTGATTTAATAAAGGATGAATGAAAATACTCATTGATTAATCCTTATTCCACATACGAAAATATTTTTAGAGTATATTTTATAATTCTCTGGGATTAAATTGTAGACAAGAAACCAAAAGTTTCTTTCATTTTAAATATTATACCTATAAACAAAAAGAAATTCAATACTATATTTTTTAACGGTTATATATAGATATTTTGAAGTTTTATAACCCCTTTCCATTTAACTATTTTGGAATGAAACTTTAGTTCCTCACTTTAAATGACAATGAGCACTAAAATATATTAACTAAAGGATGATATAATATTTCAAGAAGAAATAACATGTAATAATTGTATTGATTCTCTAAAATAGATGAAAATAAACACTGTGATAGAATGAGAATGATTTAAGAGGGATATAAATTTGTCGATAAGATCAAACTCTTGGATGGAAGATGAGAGTACATGGTAATTGAGGACATATGGGGGAAATTTTAAGATCATAGCTTGTTGTTATTGTTAATTTGATGATAAGTGGTGTTACCAAGGATACTAAGGTGTATATTAATAAAATTCAAAATAATTTATAACATTATAGATTTCGATAGTTCATTAAAGAGTTTAGATGATATTTTTTCCTAATATTGAATGCTTCTTAGAAGATTTTGGGTCATAACCATTAGTTCTATAATGCCTATAAAAGAAAAAATATGCTTCCAACTTTTAGAATAAATTATTTCAATTATAATTTTTATTATTCAATTATGATGGAGATATAGTGATTATCATGTTGAATAATTTAGTAATAATTCAATATATATATATATTTCCAAGTTATTTAAAAATAAATATCATTCCATAATATTCAATGAGAGATATGTATGATAGTAGAATTATCGATCAATAAATAAATTTTTTTATATATTCAAAAACACATTCGTGAACAAATATAAATGGAATGATATATTCATTTAAAATTATTTCATAATGAATAACATGACATTCAAATGTATTTATTTCTTAAATTTATAATTGAAACCCACGCTAAATTCAAGAAATCTAATAAGATAAAAAAAGAATATTCTCTTAAATATATCCAAAAAAACATTATATATGTTTGGAATACATTATCATTAATTTATAAATAATTTAAATAATTAATGTAATAAATATTATATATTCTAAAAATATATCTTCCATTGAAAGAAATATCATATTCCTAAAATATAGACTACACATAATTTAAAGATATCATTCTTTTAATACATTATTTAAATTGAAAATATTTATAAAAATATATTCTTCCCAAAATTTTAGTTATTTGATAAAATATTTTCTAATATATTTAAAATTAAATAAAAATTAGAAATATTTTAGAAGCTATTGATTCATAAAAAATTTATAGCATATAAAAATTATTTTTTCCCTCTAGCATAGTGAACTCATATTTATAATTTTTTTACTGCATTTAAATTCATAGAAATATCATAAATATTAATTTTCTAGAAAAATATATCATTTAAAAACTATAGTATACATATTATAGAAATTAAATAATGTTGCATTGACTTTGGTTCAAAATACTGAATCAAATAACATAATTATCCTTTGTTATAGTTAAGTTATATGTATATTTTTTTCAAATATTACAAATGAAATAGATATTCCCAAATTCTGGTTACTATAAGTCAATATATGGTAAGAAAACTAATAATAAATAAAATTGGAATGTATATAAAAAAATATTATATTAAAATATTTTACATTATAGAAAATATGAATCAATCAATTTTATTCAACATTATTTTTCTCTTCTGAAATAATATTTAATAAAAAAATTTTAAAAATTTTATCTAAAAAATCAATTTTCTATTTATAAATGTATGAATGTAATAATGTGAAAAATAGTCACTCAAATAGACAATACCAAACATCATTCAATGTTTTCAAAAGATGTGATGATAAATAGATATTTACATATTTTTCCCATAAGATATTCCTTAAATACTACTTCATTATTGTCTTTGATTATTATTATATTCTATAAAATAAAACATTGTATGGGTTTGGAATAAAAATGCCTCACCATTGGATTCTGTTAAAGTTTTTACAAGAGTACTACTAGTTGTCAACAATGAGAAATAGTCGATATAGAACACCAATCCACATCAACCATTACGCCTTAGTTTTTTTGACTGAATACATATCCAATAATAATTCATCATGTCCTATGATAATATAGCTAACTTAATCAAGAACCATATAATAGACTATTTGGATAATGTGGTCCTTTTCATCAAATGGTATTTACAAAGGGTTCACATATCTAATATTTAAAAACATTCTTCGAATGGTCTGCTTATGTCATATGTAGTTTATTTTATTAAGATAATGACTCCAATACATTTTGATGATTATGAAAATGTATCAAATTCATTACTACTAAATAATGTAAAAAGAAACATTTTTAATAAAATTATTAAAATATTAAAATTCTAATGAATTTTAAATGTAAAAATCATTGATATGTAGACCATTGGAACAAAATTCTATTTACATGGAAAATAAAGTGAAGTTAATAATATTTTTCATATTAAAATACAATTATTTCTTTTGGAAAAAATAACTTTGAAACAATTCATTTTTATAAATAATATAACACCCAAAATTTCATTCAAATATCATAACATTCTCTCCCTCATTGATAGAAAACTCATGTTTAAGAATCATAGAGTAAAATCAATTAAAATTATATAATTTCGTGTTATATATTTTTTATATAAACTCTATAATGAACATTACCCAATTAATACTATACCATAATGTACACCATTATATTGAATGAGTTATTTTCCAAAAAAACTTCACTAAAAAACTCTTTTGTTATCAGAAAAACCAAAATTTTGAATAGTTTAATTTTTCAAAAAAGGTATCACTAAAATTATTTTCATCTACCCACTCAAATCATGTTATATAATAATATAAAATGAATTAAAAACATTTTAGTATATAATCCACTCTTGTGGTATATCATAATAGTAGGTTATCTTAAATCAAATTGTAAAAAATCAAATTGTTTAAAAAATATCACGATATATAAACCAAAAATTTATATAATAAATCATCTATTGATGAATGAAATAAATATCACATGGATTGTATTATATCCACCTACCTTACGAAAATTTCATATTATCTAAAAAAATTCTCAAATATTTGATAACATAATTGAAACAATCTATGCCTTTTAAGAAAAATTCATCATTACTCTTAACTCACAAGAGTAATATATATTTCAAAATTCATCCCCAATTGTGGGTTTATTTATACTCATGAAACCAAATATAAAAGGGGGTATATAATATAGGTACTACCATAACCCCATTCCATTTTTAAAGGTTGTATGAATTTCATTAGCTTTATAATTTATTAAGAGGAGTGTAAAAATAAGGAATTATTAAATTTTTCATGGAATCAATTAAATTTATTCAAGACATATGTTCTATGACATAAAATACTCCTCATTTATCAATTTTTAGAAGCACATAATCTCTATTTCCAAGAAATGACCTAGGAAACACATCAAACTAGCATCCCAACTATTTTGTGGCAAGACCAACATGACTTTCCTGATTCCCATAGGATGGTGACTACATCCTAGGAATCAAACATCAAATAAAGTGATTGAATTTACCATCCTCAAATAATGATAATTTAATATATATATATATATATATATGTATATATATATAATGAAATATAACGATGAACAGATTTATTCAATAATCGAATTAAAATATGTGTGGTGATAAAAAAGTAACTAGAAAAAAACAGGGTTTATGTCGAGGGACAAAACCAAACACAGACCAAATTAATAACAGACACTCTATGCGATATATGGGTAATATTATATCATCTCATCAATAACTACCCATGAACACATTACATGTATCATCATTACCTCACTGTGGTTCCTTTACCTTTTATGCAATAGTAAAACTATGGTCAACACCCACCCTAATAGAGTATGCATTATTTGAGATAAACATGATATATAAGATCGAACCCAAGAGTTCTATAATAGTTCACTATAAAATAATATTAATATACTCAACATATGAAAAACATGGAATTATAAAATTGTTTTAACAATTATATGAGAATAATTTTAATGAATTTTACAATTTCTAATGTTCTAAAGAAAATATATATAATACAATTTGAAATCACTTATCAAATAATCCATATTACATTTCTCAAATCATTTTTCACATGTCATATCAAAGAAAAATCCTTGACAAGACAATGTATAATAGAAATTACCCATTTGAAAACATTAGTTTTATCCATCTATGTTTCTCATGCCTTAATAGACATGGCATAACTTAGTGAAATAAATATGTCTATAGGGGATAGGGACTACCCAATAGCATAACACCCCATGAGTGAACCCACTATACTTTAGGACTATCAATTTCTTAGTACATAGGGCTATCAAATCCCAGTAACAACCCAATAGTGAACCCCATATGGAATCATGTACAAGTCCGAAATCTAGACTCTTTACTAGGAACCCAAGGCTACCATATTCGTTATATGCCAAAATGTTTCAAAATGGATTACCACACACCATAATGAAATTTAAATACAACACATTTCGATCCAAAATAATGAGTTTAATTTCAGTTTAACAAACTATTTCAAACATAATTTAAAATAAATTTACGCACACATATCAAGAAAACCTAGTTTTATTCTAATGATAATTTATAAAACCAGTAAAAAAAATAGCATGAATGGTTCACAAAGAAAAATACATGAGACGTAACCACCCACCATAAACCTATGTATCAAGCCACCCAAAATAGGATCAAATAAATAAAAGTAAAGGTAAAACATGATAAATCAATGGGATTCCATAAACATATAATACATTGTACTGAAATATATTTTCCACAAGAACATGTTTTGTGGATAATATGGGTCAACAAATACCTTAATGGTTAGATGTTCTTCTCCATAGCCAAAATTATTTATAACATCTATCTATCATAAATGAAAAATTTCTATAGGAAATTAAGAAATAGATTTCAATACATCGCTTTACCTGATCAACGCATAAGGGATCAACATAGAAATCTTTGAACATTATAATAACATATTGTGATTTGATCAAACTTACCAAATTGAAGAGAATTGATTTCCCTAGGAAAAACCCCCAAAAATATATGACTAAAGGACATATAAAATAAAATGTAAATTATATCTAAGATACATTGTCAAATTATATAATAAATGGAAATATTAAAGGTTGAATTTTAGAATTTTGTGGAATAAAATGATATTTACACCCTTAGTTAACCAACACAACCTGATGCTATCAGCTACCCAATGGTGGACACTAGTAGGATGGTGACCACTATAGAAATTTAGTGATCCATTTCAAAGAAATAAATAAGATGAAATTGGTTCAATTTCTCTCAAATATCTCTGTGATTAATTATTTTATCATAGTTCTACCTATTGTCTTACTGGTGTCCCCATCAGCCCTTTATTTTCCCTTTCCAAATCCTTATGCTAGTTGATAGACTCTCGATGCCACTAGAGAGAAATAGTAGTATATTGAACCAACGTTTCCACCTATAACACCTCCCTAAATAGAAATATTACCTCCTATAATTTTAATTATATACATACATCGATTGTGGAGTTACAATTCAAAAAACCATACGGCATTATATCCCTAAAATGTCACAGAGAAAAGGATTCCTTGAATAGTGGTGAGTCTAATGCTCCCCCACAAATGATCCACACTCCCAATTATAATGATAATATAATATATTCATCCAAATTAGATGAAAAATGGAATATAATTCTCATATATATCATTTATATGATATTAATATCTTCCTAATGGATTTTACATAACTAAAATGTATAGCTCAAACTCAAATTTCTCCTAATTAATAACACATGGAAGGTCATGATAATCCCTATTGAGTTAATATATGTGAAATAAATGATGAATATATTTCAACAATGGATGTAATTCAAAACAATAAATAACCTATCCAAACCTTAAAGTGATTTAAAACTATACTTGATTTATCATAGCCAAATTCCCATGACTCCCAATCCATTGGTTACCCAATCAAGGAGTCAATTCTAAAAAAAATCGATCTCCAAAAATAACTCCAATTATATGAATCAACAATATAGCTATGAAATATAATTTATTTTATATGTATCATTTCATTGTTATATAACATAATACTCACTATTATATCCTCAATGATACATGATCCCATGAGAGATAAATCTCCCACCTATCACCAAAAACGAGGTGGCATACTTTATCAACCATACAAAGGCTCAAAAAGAGCCGATATAATAGATGATCTATAGTAGATATTATAAGAAAACTAAAGAAGATTAATTTGGATTTACCAATATACTCTAAAATCAAATACATCGGCATGAAGCATATACTCTATAATCTAAAAAAATGATCTGTCTGACCATCTATATGTGGATGGTATGTTGGACTCAACAGGACCCGAGTCCATGATACCTCTTAGAGACTTATCTAGAACTAGTAGGTATACATGAGATACATTTTTGAGATAATGGAGGTGGGGCATCCTGAAACCTCATGATTTATTACATGTACCACTTACCCAAATATTCAACAAAAGTGGGGTCCCTAATTAAAATAAAATTTTCTGATTTAATCAACCAATCAATCACCACCGAGATATAATTATTTTTTCATTTATTTTATGGAAATACATTTGTGAATTCCATGTAAACATCATTCCATTTCCACATAATCAACATAATATATTGAATAAAATCAATAGGCTTCAATTTATCTAACTTAATCTAGACAGAAGTGCAACCATGAGACACGTAATCATTAATGCCGCACTTCATTCCCAACCACCATAGACGAAATGTTATTTTATAATAAATTGTTTTCATTTAGGGATGAATGTCCCATTAAGAATTATTACAGTCATTCATCACCATATTTATAACAAAATAACGGGATAACGAATTGGTTCATGAAGTAATGAATTCTATTAGAGGGGAGAGACCAACAAGTAAAGGTCTCACCAGCAGATAATAGTTCCCTGATACCTATAAACTCATTATACTCTTATTGTTAATGTAGAATCTACATAAGGGGATTTGATGAAAACTGAGCACTTGTTAGAGCCATACTTAAATTATCCTGCTACACATCCATATGAATCCTAGTGAAAATCCCTATATGGATCCTCTCCACTTTGGCTTCCAATATGATGTGAGAAAAAAATTTACTACATAGAGCATCATCAAAAATAGTCCCCTTTCGAAAGGTATTCATGATGTAATATTTAAACCTAATGAGTTAATATTCCCTTTGAATATGCATTATGATTTTTTATTTCCTAGATAAGATATAAATTATGACCTTAGGAAATAAAAAAACTATGAAATTTTTCCTAAAATGATATTACCACCCACACTTCAGAGATGTGTAATAGTAGTGGTCTCTAAATATTGAGTACTATAATTATTATCAAGAATATTGACATTATGAGAGACATATTATAACAAATAATCATCATATATAAGTAATAATCACTTCCAAACTACAAAAAAATTTAAAATCGACCACATATCCCTTACTGTTATCTGGAGTTATTAGAACTGGAGCGGTTGTGAAACATTGTTTTAAGTCCTCAAAAGATTAATAAATAATACTATACCATGTAATTTTAACTATTCTATCTATAATAGAATTTAATTGTTTTTATATCATTTGTAAATCATTGATAAACCATGAATAATGCCTAGCTATACATAAGAATCTCTGTATCGAGAAGACATTCAATGGATCCTCCCATGAAAATAAAGCCTTTCCAATTTTAGCATCAAATGAGAGGCTATAATTTCAAATCAAACTACCTAATAAATTCATGTATATGATCCATAAATCGTATAAAAATAAAATTACATATGTTATAAATCCCCAAATATACCCAAAAATTAATTCAAATGGTACTCTTTTAGTTACTGAGTTATCGAATAGATTACGATATCATCCCTGAATACCAAAACAACAGTATCAGGGTACTGGGGGAATATCTATTTTAAAAAATCTATACAAACTATAACAGTTTTATTTTAGTTAAATTATATCATAAGATATTCATAGTTTCCATAGGAAAAACTTTAATGTAGTCTCTAATATTTACAAATCCTTAAAACTTATCAGATGATAAAACAATGGTCAACCGATTTTGAAAACCGATTTTCCACCTTTAACATAAAAGTAAAAAAAATATGAAAAATGATAATTATTTTTATTTATCATCTGATTTAGTATCATAAAATTTATATAGAGATGAATAAACCATCATCTTTTTTGACAATGAGCATAAAGTTTTCCCATGGATAAACTGTAAGATGAAAAAACCCTTCTATATTAGATCATAGAAAAAGATCTTATACTCTTTCATCTCATATACTAATATATGATAATATGGAATAGTAATTTATTTTAGAGAAAATACTAGATCAATGGATAACTATATAGATATTTTTGGTGGATGATTCGAGAATACATATGGTAAACCATCTAGACAATCCTGAACAAATAATGGAAGAACTATGTCAGAATATACATCCTTAAGCTCAACCATAATACTAGAAAAAAAATTCAAATCTCTAGGTGGGTGTTTCTACATGATTAGACCTTGGATCATACTATCCCAAAAACATAATATTTTTTTAATTTAAAAAATTGAATGAAACAAGATGATGATAATAATTAGTATAATCTTGGTTAGAAGATAGATGAAATTTTTTAATTATTATGAAGAAAATATCATGATTATGTTTCAAAATGTTTAAAACAAGCTCCACATCAATTATCAATATATGACATAAAGGAAAAAAAACCTAATTCCCATTCTTCCTAACATGTGGTGTCTCTATAACTATAACACCAGACTAGATCTATATCATACGATTTATCAAACATGAAAAATGGGTTATATAAAAGAGTGTGAGTCATCAAAATCATAAAATTTAGTTTTTATTAAAGATACAAAAATTGAACCACTCACTATAGCTAGACCAACACCAATATCTATAGGAAACTCTCACAAAATGTGAAATCACTTCACTCTTTTAGCCTATAGATGGATCCCTTTTTACATTATACCTTATGTCTATAACACAGTGGGACCTGGAGCAGATGATCAAAATCAATGTTATGGTGTATATTGAACATGCATGAATATTTTTAGATATCATTAGTGACCATATACACTATAGTTCAATGAAGGTGCATAGAAATCTAGTTAGGATTATTGTTAATTTCCTCATTAGTAATTATTCCAGAGTAAATTTTTATCTACTTACAATAAAGAATAAAAATACTAAATTTGGGAACTAACTCCACCAACACAAAAACTACATTTCCACAAACATTTAATCCTATATATACCAATAGAATTAGCTTTGGGTGGAAGGGAAGGCCTAAGAAAACCTATCTTACCCACCAATTCAATTTATGAAATCATAGAACCATTGACCACTTCATCAAAGTTGGTGGGATTTATTATATAAACCTTTAATTTTATTTTATCATGTAACCCTTTTATGTATTTATCAACCTTCACCGTATCATTCGTCACCATATTGTGATAAAAATCATCCATCTATAAAAAATAGTTAGTCTATTATATCATAGAGATGTCTACCTACTAAAGAGAGAGGAACTGTACAGAACTCTCCATCGTTAAAAATTATTTGAAAAAATGATGAATGAAAATGTCCTTGAGGACACTCCACTCTAAGCCCATATTTTAATTCCCATAAATCATGCAGTCCCATAAACTCTCTCTAAAACATTGAAGACTAAAAATTTCCCTCATCACATTGGAATAATAATGTGTGTCTCCAATGTTAATGACATAATATATTATTTCTATCTAGTACACCTCTTTATGAAGTTCATTATCACCATTATAGGATGTATAATTTTAACATAGGAAATATTATACACAATCACAGTCTCCTACAGCCCATCTATGACATATTATGTTTTGTTATAAAGAGGAATCATATTATGATCCAAAACATGAAAGTAATATGAATATATAGTGTGTTATATTACTACAATGGTGGGGTGGGTTTGTGAATTGTATTATATATAAAAAACATAATATTTTAACAATATCTTATAAGAAATTAATCAAATTTACAATAATACATATATGAATTATAAAATAAGAGTTAGAAAATTATATATTAAAAAAATTAAAATTTCATTTAAACTAACAAAGTTTAAAATATTTAAAACTTTTTGTTAATTATAATAACAAAAAATATTTTTTATAAAGGGTGTATGAAAAATATAAAAAAATATTCCAAATAATGTTACCACATATTAACCTTAATCATTATGAATTTCTTTTATTAGAAAAAAGGTATACATAAATTTAACCAATCATAATGTTTATCTTTCTAAACCATGGAAACCCTTGATACAATGAATAGAAAAAATATATTTTTTCTATATGGGGGAACCCTTAGTCAGAATAGATGAAATAATATACCAATTAAGAATTTGAGAGACCTCAATCACAAATGATCATACAGATAAATAAAAAATGAAAATTTTATTAAAGAAATTATAAAAAATCATCAAAATGATTCATTAAGAAAATAATATCTAATAATTACAATTATGTGATCTCAATTTTAAAAGATAATAAAAACTATTCTCAACAACATTAGTTATCTTCGGAAAAAATGGATTCATATTCCTTGAATGCCACTTTATTTTTGGACACATTTCCAATGATAAAATTCTAAATATCTCAGAGGTGGTTGTAATGACATCATATGAATTCCATATTCACATGAAAGAATCATCACAACATATATATATGATGATTTGTAATTATTTTCACCATTAGATTGTAAAATTATTTTATTTGGTAATGTACATTTTCTAAATTTTTTGGAATGTAGAGAGTTATTTATATTATATGATTTATAGATTCATTCATGGGATCATGTCTTCCACTGTTAATGAGTCTTCTATGTTAGAAATATTAAAACATAATATGATGTAAATAATATTACTTTTCTTTAGGAATATATAATACATCATCAACCAAATATATTCCTCTATGTTCATGGATCTTGAGTGATCTGTCATATTTTTTTTAGAGTTATGGAACATGTTTTATAAAAATAAATATGTTTTGGGAACAATCATTACAATGTTAGTGAATGTGTTCTGTATATAAAACACCTAAGAACATCTATTTACCACTTCTATATATTCATCTTCCATAGTATAAATTTATTCTGAGTGTTGATTCATACAAGATAATGAAACCAAACCCTCTCAAATGAATTGAAAAATTAAAAATTTACTTTTATTATCCATTATACATTATATAATGTTATAAGATAAAAAAATTTAATCTAAAATATTTTTTAGAATAATAAAATATGAATAAATTCATAGTTCCCAAATGGTAATGAAAAATTTAATTTTTTATATTATGATTAATCTCTTTTAGATTATCTTAAAATATAACACATAAGAATATCAAAAACATTTAGAATTTATGAATATATATAAGATATATTAAACTACCATTGATTCTACTTTAATCCTTTCCATAAAATAGAATCCGTAATTCATCAAGATATAATGATTTTAAATTTCTATTAGGAGTTATACTATTTGTTATATTTTAATATCCAATATTTTTAACAATATATTTTTTATAAATATTTGGATATATAATTGATCCTTTTTTAAGAAACAATAAATCCATTTTAAAAAAAAATTAATTATAATTTAAATTTCATATTTCAAAATATCCACATAAGAATCAAAAAGTAATATTTGAGAGAATCCAAATATAATTTCATCAAAATAAAACTATACATTGAATGTTCAATAAAATACTTTAAAAAAAATTAGTATCTAATAATATATTAACATGTTTATTGGTGTAAAAAAATTAGTAATTATACCATACCATGATCTTGAGAATAATTTAATACCATAAAAGAGTTAGTAATTAGAAAAGCATTATTTGGTGATTTAGTGTTTTAATAAACATGTGGTAATTAGATTCAAACTTCATCATATATATATTTATCACTATTAGAAACATGAGACTTCACCACTGAGCATTACCCATGGTTTATATAAACCCTGAGTATATAGTTCATGGAGACATTAAATACCCATAGTTTGTTTAAAACATGGGTATAGTTCATCTATTCCAATGGGTATACAAAATCCATTAGGATAAAGTCCCAACCACTCTCCCCTCCCACAACCACCACTCTTTCATTGAGCCACACCTCCCCCACCTAGGTTGATCTATGTTTCCCTCAACACATCGATGATAACACCTATCCTCCTCTAGTGTTATCCTCTGATTCAATGATTTTTTTTGATTTTTATCTTCTTTGATAGTGAGTTACAAATACTTCTTCTATTCTCCTAATATTTTTTTCATTTTTACAGAAGTATAAAAACCTAACCCTGATACTATTAGGTTACAATTATTCCATATTATTTGAAATAAGTTTCTTTATTTGTGATGTTTTATTTTTGGGATTTTGGTTTACTGATTGTAATTTGTATGAGTCTATAGTATTCTTTTAAGGTATATTTGTTGGTGATTTTGTTTCTTTTTATATCCATGATGGGAGTACCAGTATATTCATACCAATGGGTGGAATTTGTTTTATTAATTATTCTACTGGGTTATTTAATATGGTTTGAAATATTTTACTTCTTATATAGTTAAAAATTAAGGGTTTTGTAAAATTTTATTTATAATGGTTATTAGAATTTATTATTATGGTTTTCATTAAGGTATTTATTATTTGTAGTTTCTGGAGATGACTCATATAGAATCAACTGGATATATGAATTTTTTATTATTATTTGAGGTTGATTTATTATTATATAATATTTATGATCTCATCAAAATATTTTATTTGTGGGTAGTCTCTTATAGTCATACCTTCCTTCAGAATATGTATATGATGAGACTACACTTGTTTTCAAATTTAAAAGAAACTTTTAAAATATTTTATTTGAAAATATGAATGTGGATTAGTTCTTTTTATTATTATTTATTTTAAAGAAAATGTATTTAATATAATGTTGTATTGAATTAATTTTTTTTGAAATATTCTCATTATTTTTAATAATCTCGGTTATATAGTTTTCTGAACAAAGAATATTTTTTAATAATGTTTCTAATGATAATTTATGAGTATTTAGATAAATAATTTAAATGGTTTATTTTTTAATATACCAAATGAAACGACTAATATAAGTAATTTTGATCAACATGATCCTTCCATTATTGATGTAATGTGGTTATAGAATTCATTATTTTCGTGACATCTCTTTAATTTTATAATTACATTCAGAATTAGATATATAAACTTTAATAATATAGATAAATAATATTTTTATAATATTTTTTTTATTTCATTTCATATATCATACGTCTTTTCTCTTATCTACCCTTTATCACATTTTTGTTATATTTTTTGTTATTAAAAAAATAGTTTCTTTAATGACCTTTATACTGAAATTTGTCATATTTTCATTGTTAATTATGGTTTACATTATTGATTGGAACATCATTTTTCATGTTAATAGACTGTATAGATGCTGGATGTATTATACTGATCGTATTTCAATATAGTAAAAAAATTAACAATTTTGTTTAGTTATTGAATCTAACAATGCTTAAAATGGATGTCTTATAGAGTGTCTATTTTATAATTGTGTTTGAAGACAATGGTTAATTTAATAATATTTTAGATACCATAAAATAAAATCTATATTCTATGTAAATGATTATTATTATTTTTCATAATGGAGAGATAAGACAATATTCTACTTTTCACAAATGGAATGAAATAAGAGGTATAGAGAATTAGATATTTGATCGGTTTTCCATTTGTGGATCATCATGAGAGATATAATATTTCTTTTCTTGTTGGAATGATACCAATACAAGTGAGGAAAATACTACATATGATGATGATGTTGAGAGAGTGAAAAAAATTAATTGATGATTCTAGAACACCTGTCTCTCAGGAATGTATTAAAATAACGAATTTCGAAATTTTAATACAGTTATATCATTGAAAAATGATTTATGGAATTTCTTATACATTTATTTATCACATTAGTTTCTTTTTGAAGGAATTTATTTCTAATGATTTTGATATTATCTCAAATAATTATAATAATTGGAAGTTAATTTCGAGTATCAAATTTTCTACAAACAAAATTCATGATTTTCAGTAAGATTTCAACTTATTTTGGGTCGAAATTACTGTATTTAATCAATATAATGAATTTGGTACATCTAGATGGAAGGATGTTTCATATGGAACACCATCTTGTATTCCCCATAATTTCACGTGTCCCATTCCATTGATTCATCAGATTCAAAATTTATTCATATTTACAGAAATATCAACAAATATAAAATAGAATGATCCTGATAGAATTAAATATAAGGATTCGTTAGTTAATCTTGCATATGTATTAGAATGGAGGGAATTTGAGGGAACAAACACCAATTTGTTAGCTGAGGTGTGTAATGTCAGGGTGAGCGTATCCTTTGATAGTTCTAATTCACTTGGTTAGATGTTAAATGCACATAAAAGAAGGAAATTTTTTATTCTTGTTTAAAATATTTCTCAAGTTGATGTGTATAAAAAACTATTCACTTTCTTGAGTATAAAAATATATAGAATATAGGATATTGAAAATTTTATATATGTCTACTAGTCTTATTTAATAATAGATTTGAATTAGTTTTGTGATACGGGTGCATTCATATTCGATGCTTCTTCATAAAAATATTTCACATGCGGAATTCACTTCTATTTACTATAAATTATTTACATTATTATGAAATAATTTCTAGTCAGAGAATGAATGGAAAACAATAAGTCCAATTTGTATGAATAATACACTCCTGAGAAGGTTTAAATATTGTTATAGATTTAGTTTCATGGGGAATCAATAATTATTTCCAATGGACCATAAATATACGAGAATCAATGAGGGTTTGATAATATTGGTGACACAGATCATCCACCATAATGTATTTATGAAAATGATGTTCTTAATGAGTTGATAGATTTTATATTTTCATTATTTGAAGGTTAATTAAAATTTAAATATATTAAGAATATAGACACTGAATGAATTATAATTGGGAAAAGAGAAGCATCTTTTTTGAGTTTCCACATTGGACTTCAAAATTGTTACATTAATTTATAGAGGTGATGAATATTGAAAAACATATATGTGAAATATTTAATTCAATTATTCATAATAAAAATGGGATAAACAAATATGACATCCAATCCTTTCGAGAATTGTGGGATTGTGGTATTTGACTAAAACAACATCCTATGTGTATCTGTGAAAACAAACAGAATGTTCAATGTGCTTCTTATGTGATGAAACATTTAGAGGATGTTTAATTTCTATATGTATTGGAGAATATAAAGAGTCTTTATGGCTATTCCAGTAATATATCTAAATGACTCAATCAATGTGTTTTAAAATAAAAATACCTAAAAACCCATGATTATCATGTTCTTATTCTAGAATTGATTCTATTTGAAATCTATCATTTATACCTAATAATGTAAGGGTGATATTTATTAAGAAGTTATATTATTTAGAAGCCTTTTTTTTATAAAAGGATACCATAGTATTTATTGATACAAATTTATCAATAAGAACCATTAATTATTTATGATTTGAAAACAATTATGTCCATTATTTTTCTCCTACATGCTATATTTAATAGTTCATTATCTACATAAAATATTTTTCAGGGACCCAATTATTTATGTGGGTGTATCATACTAAAATAAATATTTGTAAAATGAAATATTAGTTCTAAAAATATAATCCTTCTAAAGTATTCATTGTGATAGGTTATCTGGATCTAGAATGTATGAATTTTTGTTCAATGTATTATGATTATTTTAGAACAAGACATAACCGACCATTCAGAAATTAATATGAGAAGTGTGGGGAAATATTTCCCTAATTTCTATATCATCCCCAAACTAGAGGAATTTCTAGGCCTTATACATTTGATATATTGAGATTTAAAGATACAGATATGACACATTGCACAATTTTGTTCAACTATTTTTTGTTCAATGAGTATATCAAGTAACTAATTTGAATGTTTATATGTAATCTTATACTATGTCATTTTACATATACCTTAAACTATTATTATTATATTATGAATTGGGAATAAAAAAATTATAAGTAGATTTTGTTGATATTTTCCTTTGAGAAGGAGAAAGGCTTTTCATAGCAAAGAGTTTTATTTATTTGTTGAAATAAAATATAGGGAAATAACTTTAACAAACGTAAAACATAGATATTCATTTTATTTTATTATTCATATTTATTTCAGGTATTTAGTTACATGTTGACTCTATTACTCAGGAATTAAGAGTATTTGATTTTTGTCCCATTTCTTTGGTTTGTGAATGAAAATATATATTAATAAATTGGTATAAATTTTTTTACTACTAATCGGCGGGTCAAAATATGAACATAGTATGATAGAGTTATGTTAAATCATACAACTTCCTATTATAAAAGTTAATACGAATGTAGACATTAATATGAAATTGTGTCTTATTATGAACTTATTGAGATAATATTATCATTATACTACATCTCTCATATTTAAGCCACTATAATGAAATTAAAATGGTTTGATTCAATGATAGGAGATGATACTTTTATTAATGATTAGGGATTTAGAGTTATTGATATGATTTTATTTTGAACTATAGACAATCCATACTTTATTTAATTAATGGGAAACATGTGTTTAATGGGAATGATCATTTGATACCTGATTAGGGTGAAATTAATGATGTAATCCTAAGACATAATTTTCATGATCCATGGGGAAAAATCACATCATTAATACCCCATTGGTGTAGGAAAAAATATTTAATTTGATTACTCATATTTTCCCTTTGTCATATTTGTTGTTATACCAGAAGTGGTTGTGGATAATATATTGAAGAAACCATATTTTTTTACAGTTAGTTTAGTATACCATTACATGGGTTTATTGGGTTGGAATTACTGTAATTAGATTAATTTACTTTAATTTTTTAATGATATGTTTTTTCTTATTGTTTTATTTCTTTGCATTTAGTTGGATTATTTCAATTCATAAAACTGGATTTAAAATGTGGGTTGTTTAAAATGTATAACATGGATTCAAATTATTATTTATAAAACCTGTTATGACACCATTTGTGAATTCATTGACTTCTTAGTTTTCTGAATATTTTTTAAAAATTGTTTCTAGAAAATGTACAATCCTTCTCATTCATATTAAGAAAAATATAAAGGTAGTTATGAGCATGCCATTATTTGATATTTATAGATGGATGCATGAGTGTGGGTTTCCACGTGTGGTTCCCTTAGTTAGTATAATAATTTTAATATTATTCTTATTCATTATATATAATTTAATGTCATGACTGTCCCCTGAGGACAGTGTCGTGATTACCCCATGCCCGCCTTCTATAGGCTTGGGGTTGGTGACTTTCACCAGAAAGGCATATGCCTAAAAAGGGAAGGCACTGCCTCAAAACCTGTACAGACACAGATGGGGTACACTGTGCACAAGTATAACACAACAGAAGAAGAAAGGTACAACCACAACTAAACACCTCAACTGAGTGTAGAAATAAGTACTAAAAGTAAAAGGGGACTGAATACAAGCCCAACTGAAATGAAAATATTGGTAAAAGAAAAAATAGATCCTCTGGTTTCCCTCTATGGATCCTACAAAAAGGGTAGATACAGCTCATCACTGTGGCTCTCCTCGTTAACCAGTTACCTATTTACACCGTCAAGTCCTGGTTCCCCATGTGTTAGTCAAAGTTACCCATCATCTGCCCAAGAAACAATAAGGTGCAGGTGATGACCGTTCAGGGGTGAGTATAAAAATACTCAGAAGGGACCCTGAGACCCCCGAAGGTCTCTCAGAATTCCACAATGGAAGAACCACAAAACATGATCTCAATCACAAAACAAACATAACAATACATCTCACACCAGGTATAACATAATTATAGAAGTATAAATTCTTATTCGTAAAGATAGATCATCTTATTCTATCAAGAGGCTCTCATGCTGACCCACACATGATCGATAAATGGTGACCCACACAATATCACTTGGTGCCGACCCACACAAGAATGATGAGTGTTGACCGACACAGGATCAATAGGCACTGGAGCACACATGATCGATGAGCAAATAACTACACATGATCGATAGGTACTGACCCACATAGGATCATTGAGCACTGACCCACATCGGATCGATAGGTACTGACCCACATGTGATCGATTTTCATTCTTCATGTCACAACTGGCCATTGGATTCCTGTACTTAGCACACGTTATTCTAGGAAGATCCTCTCCTTAAACCATTGGTCGTACCTCAATCTCCATGGAGTCATGTGAAGAAGTAACCTGATGAAATGCCATGTCATTAGGGTTCCAATGCATCAAGATACACGTCAATCATATTCCCAGTATATAAGTAATATGAATTTTAGTGTTGGGGGCCCAGTTGGATTTGAGTCCAATCCAATCCAACCATACATTAACGTTGTCTAAAACTAATGTGTAGTTTATAAAAAGGACTGCCTTGTCTTAAGGGTTCCATCACCGCACACTGTTCGTCAAATTGACATCCAGTTTATTAGATAGATCCCTTAAAGTGAAACTAGGTTGTATGAGGGTTCAGGTCCCGTCCGACCCGGCCCAGCTTGATAGGCCCGACCCAAACTGGCTGGCCCGACCTGACCCATTGGGCCATGGGCTCAGACCTCCATCCATGGGCTAAGCCTATTGTGTCGCAGGTTCAACCCAAACCACCTCACTGGGCATGGCCCGCAGGGCCGTGGAACCTCCCAGCCCACTGGTTGGCGCGGGGGTTTGCTCGCAACCTGAACGGCTTGGCCGTTCGACGTCTTCAAATCAGTGGAGCTAGTTCATGTTGCTCCAGCTGGCCAGTCCACGTGTGCTTGTCAACAATGGACCCATAGGAGCAGGTCCTCCATACACAGTGGCCTAGAGACACAACCCTCCTCTGCGGTGCGCTTCCCCATCAACATTGCCGACATCAGCTGACCTACCCTGTCCGTCGTAGTGCCTTCAGGCACTGCCTCCTCTTCATGGCCGGCGGGAGCCGACCACCGGCTTCTCTAGTTGTCGGCATTGCAGAACCATCGAAGCATCCACGGGCCTCCGTTGAAGCTCAGGAGGTCCATTTTCTCTTCTCACTATGCCTATAGGCAACCTGTGATGCTGCCATTACTACGTGGCTCCCAGTTTTTCATTTCAACCTTGTTGGTCGGTCAACCTCGATGAACCCAACCAAAACAAGAACGGTGGAGGGTCTGAGCCATGTTTATTTTGGACCATTCCCTCCACGTTATCATTATAACAATGGAATAATTGAATCAATATCATGAAAGATTAATTCATAAACTCTTATAAACAAAACAAGACAAAACCCTACCTTGAACTCTTTGGAAGACACTATAGATGAGGTAGACGAACCCGTGCTCGAAGGAGTTCATCATCGCTCGATGTTGTCCGATTTGAATCATCCAACGGACATCGAAGATCCATTCTATGTTGGTGGAATATGTCATTGGAATGTTGGAATATGTTCTTCTCATGAGTCCCTAAAACTCATGCCCATTATTTTTTTAAATAGAAGGAATAAAATTTTAACTTGCCGCAAAATTAATGTGGTTAATTAATGAAATTAATTAGTGAACCTGTTAAAATCAAAATGGTGTGGTTACAAAACCATGTGTAACTAGCCATTAAATTATCAAACAACCCAAAGGTCCCTCCACCATTGCTCATAGGTTATAAAGAAAGAAATAAAATAACCTGCAGAGTTATTTTATTATTTATTTTAAAGTCTATAAATTAACTTGTTCATTTGACTTTTTCCAAACAAAGATAATCTTCCCTTAAGAGAATCATGGTGATATGAATTCAACAGTTACCTTAGATTTTAAATTTGAACAATGATTTTAGAGATATAAATCACCGCTTACACGTTTACTGAATGTACCTTAAAAAAAGTTCAAAATATCGTTCCTGGCTCTTCAGGCCTCGGAACCACGTGCCACCAATTTTTGTAGAATCATAATAATCCCAAATAATTCTAAATTATATTATATGGAAATTCTAGTTATTTAAATTCTTCCCACCTTAGTGATTTACATCCTCTAAAGACAAAAAAAACTAGGGAAACAAATCGGGGTACTAAGAATGTATTTGAGCCTCTTGCTCCCATGTTATCTCTTGGAGGTTCCCATACTACCACCAAACTCGCACCAGAGGAATCGATCACCCAAAAAGGACTTGATTGTGTCAATCCTCTATCTCCACCAGAATCTCCATGAACATATCCCCATCATCAATGTCCTGCTCACCCAGTTGGTAACCTGTGATGGATCATGCACGTACCACCTCATCTGTGACACATGAAAAACATTATGTAACCAATGCATCTATGGTGGAAGATCTAGATGGTATTCCACCTTTCCCACTCTACTAAGGATCTTGAATGGTCTGATGAACGTCAAATATAGCTTGTCACCCAAACCAAATCTCTGCAATCCTTGTCGGGGTGAGGCCCCTAGAAAGATATGGTATCCCTCCTAGAATTCGAAGGGTCTTTGTTTCCTATCGGAATAAGAATTCTTCCAGCTCTGTGTAGACTTCATCCACTCCTGGATAACCTGCACCTTCTCAGTGGTAGCCCGTACCAACTCTCAACCCATAAGTGCTGACTCCCCTGGGTTTGTCTAGCACTGAGGTGATTTACATGGTCATTAAAACAAATCCTCAAACAGGGCCATGAAGATGGTTGAGTGATAAATATTTTTGTGTAAAAACTCCACTAGTGGAAGGGGGTCTCACAACTATGGCCAAAATCAAAGAGGCATGCAAGAAGCACATCCTTGAGTGTCTGTATAGTTCGCTCTGTCTGACCATCTATCTGAGGATGAAAGGCACTACTCAAGTATAGATGAGTCCTAAATGCCTCTTGAAATCCCTTCCACAAATGGGAGGTAAAAAATAATCATGATATGAGACAATCATTGTTGGAACCTCGTGAAGCTACACAATATCCCTTACGTAGAGGCATCCCAATCCCTATACTAATACCTAATCTCGTATGGGTAGGAAGTGGGATGACATGGTGAGGCGGTCAACAATAACCTAGATGGAATCGTGGCACCTAGAAGTACGTGGTAGTCCTGTGATGATGTCCATGGAGATTCCATCCGACATCCACTCTGGCACCTCAAGTGGATAAGTCAAGCCTGTTGGAACCTGGTTCCCAACATTCACTTACTAATAAGTGATGCATCGTGAAACAAACTTCACCACTGCTTTCTTCATCCCTGGCCACCATTACTGATGTTGGAGGTCCCGATAAATATTCTACAGTCCAGGATGTACCTCTAAAGGGGATGTGTTGAACTCCCTCAGAACCAATTATTGTAGATTCACTGGTACCATGATGTGTCCTTTGAAAAGGATGACCTGATATCCACCTTCAAAAAATCCTTCAGGAGCCTATCCTGAAGATATCAGTGCATGTCCTGTCTCATAGTCCAGGTCCCCAAGATGTGCCTCCAAAAATCGCTGAAGGAGTGGGGAAGTGACAATCATATACTGGAGGTAAGCTGATCCACCACTATCTATGAAGGATATCTTCAATGTGGCTAACGGCTCTATCGCCTTATTCAACAACTATAAACCAAACCTTCTACTGAGTGCATCTGCTACTATGTTCCCCTTCCTAGAAGTATAGACTATCTCAAAGTCATAGTCCGAGGGGAACTCCATCCAGCATCGCTGTCTCAGGATCAGGCTCTTCTATGAGAAGATATACCCGAGACTCTTGTTATCGGATTAAATAGTAAACCGTTCACCCATCATGTAGTGTCACCATATCTTAAGTTCAAATACCACTTATTCTAACTCCAGATCATGGGTTGGATAGTTCTTCTTGTGTTACCTAAGCTAACATGAGTTTTAGGCATTCACCACCCACTCCTGCATCAGGAAACACCCTATTCTTGTACCTGATGTGTCGCAGTAGATTACATACCCAACACCCTCTTCAAGTAACCTCAATATGGGGAAAATCTTCAGTCTTTGCCTCAGATCTTGGAAACTCTGATGGCACCCCTACGTTTATAAAAAATGTTATACCTTCTTCATCAATGCATTCAAGGGTGCTACTAACCTTTAAAAGTCTAGTAAAAATCTCTGTTAGTACCCACCCATCCCTAGAAAACTCCTCACCTCGGTCACACTTCTGGGTGGCTCCAAAGTAAGAACTGCCTCTATTTTTCCTAGATCCATTGCAACTCCAACCAATGAGATAATGTGTCCTAGAAAATGGACATCCCATATATAGAACTGGCACTTCAAGAGATTTCCATGAAGATGATGATCTCAAAGTGTATCAAGAACACTCTATAGATGCATGGAATGCTCCTTCTCCATCGTGGAGTATACCAGAATATCATCAATGAATACTACGATAAAGAAATCGAGGTAATGATGGAAGATCCTGTTCATGAGTCCCATAAACACTGCCAAGAGATTTGGTCACACCGAAAGGCATCACCAAGAACTCGTAATGGCCATACCAATATCTAAAGGCAATGTTCCGTACATCCCCATCTCATACCATGAGCTGATTATACACTGATCTGAGGACTATCTCTTCAGAGTATACTGGTTCATGGGATGATAGTCCACGAAAAGCCTTAGACTCTCATATACCTTCTTGGCGAAGAAAATCGGGGTAGCCCAAGGAGAAACACTGGGCCTTACGAACCCATTATTCTGCAAGACTTTTAACTATACCCTCAACTCAAGAAGATCCACTAGATCTGTATGATATGCTTGTGTAGATATTAGTACCATCCTGTGTTATAGATCGATATAAAATTCTACCTCTCTATGAAGATTTTATCCTAGAACATCATCAGGGAATACATCATTATATTGGTCCACCACTACAAGATAGCTCGAAATCCTCTCATCCACCACGCCAAGGGTGAGGCTATCCAACTGTTGAGTTATCAGCTACTCCCTCCTTCGATAAAGTACATAATGTTCTGAAAATGTTTCCTCCTCACCGATGAAGGAAGACCTGATCCCATAATCATGGACTCACCACACTTTCTTCCTAAAATAGTCGACATGATCATGGACTATGGATAACTAGTCCATACTCAAGATGACGTCGGAATCCCATGACACTGCTACTAGTAGAACCAATATGAAGCTCTTGCTTCCCAGAGAAATCTCACACAATATGAACTAGTTTGTAATCATCGAATCATCTCTCATAAGAGTCTTTAAATATAACGATCGATCCAAAGACTCTATCAGAATCTCCAAGATCCAAACGAGAGTCATGGAAATTAATGAGTGACTGAAACCTATGTCTATAAAAACTGAACCTATGTTAGTGTATACACAAATACCAACTCAAATCATCTCTGTAGTGTCGTGATCATAAGACATTGTCACCTGAATATGAGCTTTCACCTGTCCATCTGATCATTGTGGTCGGGGTTGCCCACCTTGGGGTAGTGGTGGTTGTACCTCAAATCACTAACCACAGCTTGCTGCCCCACCATATTATCTACCACGTCTGTCACCCTATAGACCTCCCTACTTGAATCTCTACCTCTACCTTAGTGGCCCCTCGACTATCTGATGATCATCAGTATGACAAGTCAAGAAGTCATGAGCCATGTGACCCTGCCCGCCGCAAGTGTAGCACAATATGCTCCTCTGCTAACCTCCTCCTTCCCGTGAGCTCCGCAATTCTGTCCTTGTATCCTTGGGTCTCCATCCAGATGGTCTGGCCTAATTGGACCTTTGCGTCATCTTCCTACTACCTACTGTAGATGACTCAGCTGCCTGTCGTTTAGTGTTGTCTCTCACCATCTATGCCTGCTCAGCAAGGAAGCTCTCCACCAATAGTTCTCGCTCTAGCACTCCAACCTATATCGGGATATTGGGCGATATCATCGATGCTCTGATCTCACATTTAAGACCCTACTCAAAGGTCTGAGCCATGATGAAAAGGTCATGTACCATGTTATTGGAGTATTAAGAGAGGTCAGTGAATCTCTCCAAGTATTGGGATACTATCCGGATACCGTACGGTAAGTGCAACAGCTCCTGAATACTCACAAAGCATAGTGTTTCTTGCCCAAACTCCTCCCTAAAGAGGCCCTCAAAATATAACCTAGAAAGTTTCACCTAATAATGCATCTAGAGAATCAGGCTCAACCATCTCCCTATTGTGCCGTGGAAGAGGCTAGTAGCTGGGATCACCATCTGGTCTACTGGTGTCTCGAAAAAATAAAAAAATTGTGCCATAGCCACCAGGCAGTCCTCTGCTGCCTACGGGCCCATCTCACCTCGAAACCTTGGAGGAATCTATCTCTAGAACTTGTGCAACTCACTCAGTCGGTATGCACGATCTGCTAGTGGGCCTAGTGGAAACTGCTTCCCTATGGGTATTCGTGCTTCTCGTACACCACTCGAAGGTTCTATCACCGTAAGAGGGCCCTGCACCAACGCCTCGTCTCTTGGTGGGATGTCATTGTGATATTTATATGGAGTCCAGGCTGGTTATTTATGTGGAACGATCCTAAAAGAAACAGGTGTGCTAGGGTCAATAAGTTATACTGGGAGAGATGACTCAAAGAGATAATAAAGAAAACAACATTTTCAAAACACAGAAACCTAGTGTTTTGACCTCGGCCTCTGAGCGACTTCTCCCCTTCTGATCATGGTGGCTAGGGTTTCCCGTAGGCCTCGTTTCCCCTTACACCTCCAGCCTAACTCATTATCGATGCCTTCTTCCTCTGTGTTGCCTCATATTAAGCATTTCTTGGTGACGGCGTGGTGCGGTGGGGTTCCGATTTTATTATGCGTTGTCTTCGGCTTCATTCCCGGAGACAATGTTTTTCGGAAGAGCACAGACTTCTTAGGTCAGTTCGGCGTGGCTCGCCTCTCGGCGACGTCAACTCAGTGTGTGGCTCAGATCGGCATGGCGTGGACCTTGCGACAACGGTGTGGTGTGTAGTGGATCCGGCCTCCAGTAGTTCGGTGAGACCTGGTACCATTTCTAGCATGCTTCTAGTGTGGGTCGACGACAGATCTGGAGTGGCTCAGAGGGGGAGGTCCTTGATTCTGGTGTTCGGACTTCATGGGGTCCGGCTTTCTACAGGTCTGATCTTGATGATTTTACTTATTTTTGGTTGCGATGATTTGTTGGATTTTCTTATGTGAGTTGATTGTGTCAAGATGAAGGGGTGTTGAGGTGGTATATTCGCGTTTGATTTTGAATGTGTTGATGTGGTGGTGGAATTCGTTAATTTCATGGATGTTTTGCTCCTTACAATGAATGATTTACCTGCGACATGTGGTTCTGACTGATGATTTCTATTGTTGAGTTTGGTGAAGTGATTCGTTATGGGGTGGGTTGGTTCTTATGGTGTTATTTACTTCATGGATGGAGTCTTTTGATTAAGGATGGAATTTTAGTGGCATACAATTTAAGGTTTGAGAGACAATGAAACTATATTCTCTTAGAGGAATGGATTTAGATGTGGTTTTGGGCAGAGGTTTTCTCCTGGTCATTTCTTTCAGATTTGGATGTTTGAGAGGGTATGAATTTTTCATTGGTTCCATGCCCGTGTAATCATGCACGAGACTGGTTTCCATGAAGCGATGAGTAGGAGAAACAGATTTAATGTTTATGATGCGGGGTGGATCTCTTCTATGTGCTTTGAACGAGTTTTTTTTCTTAATATTTTTTACCATGGTTCTTTGAATGTTTGTTGTCTTTGAAGTCATGTATGGTTTCTCACTTTTTCCTTAAAAGTGTTTGAATAATAAAAAAGTAATTTTCAATCAGTCATGTACAGAGTTAGAAATCAGAATTTTGGATCCTAGGGCATGGATACATCGGCCACCGAACCAGCATTGGACTCCCCAAACTAAAACCCAAACTTAAGACACTTAACACTATTACTGAATTTCAAACATAGACTCTTTGTTGTTATCGTAGAACTGACCTCTCTGATACCACTTTGTCACAACCCGTCCTTCGAGGTCTGTGCCATGACAACCCCAAGCCCGCCTTCCATAGGCCAGGGGTTGGTGAATAGAAATAGAAATTCATATCCCTAAAAAGGTAAGGCATCTACTCAAAACTTATACACACACAGAGAGGGTACACTGCACACAAGTATAACACAATAGAAGTAGAAAGGTACAAACTCAACTAAAAACATCAACAGAGTATAAAAGTAAGTACTAAAAGTAAAAGGGGCCAGAATACCTGCCCGACTGAAATGGAAGTATAGGTAAAAGTAAAAACATATATTGTGGTTTCCCACCAAGGATAATACTTGAAGGGTAGGTGCATATCATCACTATGGAACTACTCTTCAACCAGTCAACATTGTACACCGTCTTGTCCTGGATCCTAGAGTCTCAGTCAAAGCTGGCCATTGTTTGTACAAGACACAACAAAGTGACAATGAAGCCCATGCAGGGGTGAGTATAACAATACTCAATATGGACCCCGAGACCCCCGATGGTCTCTTAGAATTCCACAAGGTAATAATCACAAAGCATGATCTCTATCAAAAATCACAAAGAAGAAGAAAACCCACAACATGTATAACATAAGTATAGAAGTTCAAATGATTAGTCATAAAGCTGGATCATCATATTCTATTGGGAGGCTCTGTTGCTAACCTACAAAGGATAGGTAGATGGTAACCCACACAAAACTACTATGCGCTAACCCAGACAGGATTGCTGAACGCTGACCCACCTAGGATCGATAGGCGCTGACCCACACAAGATCGTTGTGTGCTAACCCACATAGGATCGATACGTACTAACCCACACAGGATCACTGAGGGATGACCCACACATGATCGATAGGTACTAACCCACACAAGATCACTATCCATTCTTTACGTCACAACCAACCAATGGATTCCCACACATAGAATGCTTGATTCCTGGAGGATCCGCTTCTCAAGCCATCAGTGTACCTCCACCCCCAAAAATTCCCATGAAGAAGTAACCTGATGAACCACCATGTCATATGGGTTCCAATGCAACATGCAGTGCATTAATTAGATTCCTGGTCTGTATGTTATAGGCATTTTATTTTCGAGTACCTGGATGGATTTAAGTCTAATCCAACCTAACTGTAATCGAACATTCCCCAAAACCAATGAGGTGTATCTAAAAAGGATCACATCATCCAAAGAAATATAGATCCGTAGATGGTTTTGTGGCATGAACATTCCCTTCAGCCACTGCCTTCTTTGGTCGCCGGTGACACCATGCTAGTGAAGCTTCAGCGGTCCACTGGTGATGATACAAAGGTCTATTTTTTCTTCTGATTGTTCTTACGACCCCTGGGACACTTCCAACACTGTGTGGCTCTTGATTAGGATTTTTTCTTTGTCTCTTGGTCACCCATGAAGAACGCAACCAATCCAAGAACGAAGGAGGGTCCGAGAGTTAATGATTCCATATGGTTCCCTCCACATTAGTGTTATAACAAGGGAAGAGTTGAAACAATATCCAGAGAGATGAATTCATAAACTATTAGAAATAAAACAAGACAAACACCTACCTTGAACACATTGGAAGATGCTGCAGATGAGGTAGATGAACATGTGCTCGAAGGTGTTCATCTTCGCTTGACATTTTCCACTTTGAATCCTCCAACGGTCGTCGAAGCTCTGTTCTATGTTGTTGGAAGAATTCGTTGGAAAATCAGCAGAGGTTACAATTGTGAGTCCCTAAAACTCATTCCCATGCACTATTTAAAAATAAGGAATAAGAGTTTAACTCCTCGCATAATTAGTGTGGTTCATTAATAAATCTATTAATCTCCCTACAGTGTGTTTACACAACCAAGTGTAACCATACATTAAATGATCTAAAAACCTAGAGGTCCCGAAACCATCACTCATATGTTATAAAGAAAGAAATAAAATAACTCATGCAGTTATTTAATTATTTTTTGTAAAGTCCAAAAATTATCTTTTTCATCTGGCATTATCCAAACAAAGTTAAGATTCCCTTAAGAGAATCCTGGTGCTGCGAATTCAACAGTGCATTCAGATTTTTAATCCGAGAACCAGTTCAAAATATTGAAATCACCAATCACATGTTTACTGAACATACAATTAAAATAGTTCAATGTTCCGTTCCGGGATCTCCATGCCTCAGAATCATGTGCTGTCAACTTTTGTAAACTCGCAATGATCCAAAATAATTTTTAAAAATTTATATGGAAATTATGGGTCTTTACATTTCATGTACAAATTGTTTATCAAAATTTATGGACATTAATTTGAACTAGAGTTGACTCCATCCCATTCTACTAGAATCGGTCTAAGAGGCGGTTCTCATAATCCAAGAGGGAGAACCCATCACATCCTTTCCCACTAAAACCGACCAGTGGAAAACTCATCTACCACACCATTCTATCATCTGCTTGATCCTCTAGGTATGTTCTAACACATGCCTACATCCTCATTTAATTTATCCCCTTATTCCCATACTACATTTTTTCCGCTTGTAGGGATCATCCCACCCTTAGAATATATATATATTGATGTATTGTTCTACGTCTATGTTTCCTCCATTTACTCCATTCCATCCATGATTATATGAATTTTTTTCTTCAATATCCACTCCAATGTATGAATATCACCGATAGAATTTATTATAAGAGACACATAATTCAGGATATAATTATTTAGAAGCATCTCATTGATCCATCATAACCTTTTTTGAATCCTTCACCAAGCCTTCTTATTACACGGAAGTCAAATTATATCACATAATCATTTCCACTTATACTGTGACATAATAATGCTTTCCTTTATATTATTTGACATGGGTGTAACTATATATTGGAATCCTGGAATATCCAAACAAATAATGGTGGATTAATATAAAGAAAACAATGATAGGTAAAAAATCGAAGGTTGTGTACAAGTTTCATGGGAACCATATCCAAGTACAACGACATCAATCTAGTGTAACCAATCAGATGGAGATAAATTGGTAATGAAATCAAGGACAATGCATGGATGTAAATATTGGTAACAAAACATCTACTAAATTTATATCTATATTATTGTTTTAATTATAAGAATTGAAATGATAGTTTCAACATCACATTATCTTTCATAATGTTGAATATGCTAAGGTTTCAAGGTTGATTAATCTTGTGGTGTCTTGATGATCATACAAGAATGAGTTATATGTTGTTTGGAAGTGTAGATTCAATTATAATTTATAGGGTGTAACAATATTAGATTACAATCGAATAAAACAATATCAAAAAATGATTTCATATTAGAGGATTTGTGATTTTAAGGTATTACCAATCTTTACTGGGTTTCATATAAAATGTAATAATTATTAATTGTGAATTTTATTGTTTAAGATGTATCAAGAAAAAACCAATGGAACAAAGACTTAATTATGTATTTGAAAACTATGGGGTGTTCTACAATTACTGAGTGTAAAAATCTATAGGTAAATTAATATAAATAAAAAAATATCTAGGTTTAACTTCTTATATAGTTAGCTTTTCATGCTGAAATTCATCTTTTATTACCATTGATCCCTTTAATATTAGGATTTAAATACCCCTTTAAAATGGGATAATGGCTAATTGGCCAATTTTCCCAATAGACTAATGGCCTACTGGCCAATTATACTAAAGAAAAATTTCTTTAATGGAAAATTGGAAAATTGGACACTTAGAATAAGGGCCTAATGGAATAATCTCAAATTGGAAAATTGGCCTAACATCCAAATCACCAATTATAATAACAAAATATTGGCCTAATGGATAAATTCCATAATGTCCAACATGACGATTCGCTTAATGGACCAAAAAAATAATGGAAAATGGCTCGAATTACCTAATTAATAATTGTCTAATTGGATTAATGGCCTAATAACCAATTTTCCATTTGGTCTAATATCTTAAGGTCATAATTGCCAATTGGATGAATGGCCTAATTTATAACTAGAAAAATGCCATAATTGTGTAATGTCCTATTTTCAAATTTGCTAATGTCCTACTATACAAAGGGACTAATGTCGAATTAGCATAATGGAATAATTCCTAATTGGACTAATGGCCTAACTTAAAAATGGCCTAAAGTCCAATTTCTATAATGGAGTAATGGCCATTTTGATAATTAGTCTAATGACCCAATAAAATAATTTTTCTAATTTCCTAATGAAAAAATGCACTAATTTCTTAATGGCCAATTGGACAATTGAACTAATAGACCCATTCCCATCCGGCCTAAATGACTATTGACCAATTTCCCGAATGGCCTATTTTTAATAGGCATAACAGCCTAATGGAGAATTGTCCAATTGGACAAACATCATAATATCTAATTAGAAAATTCTAATAATGTCTTCATAATACAATTGAATAAATGTACAACTGAAAAAATGGCCTAATAGACTAATGGACTAATGGATAAAATATTATAATAGAAAATTTTCCAGCGGGAATAATCGCCTAATGAAAAAGTTTCCTTATGGACCAACATCCAATTGGTCTGATGACCAATTGGCCAAATTCAATAATGGTAAAATGAAAAATTCGACTAACAACCGAATGGAAAATTTTCCTAACCCCATAATGGAAAATTGTCCAAAAAAATGGATAGTTTTTGAATTAGCAAAATGAAAAAATAGCCTAACTAGAAAATTTGCATAATTTCTTAATGGTCCAATATCCAATTAGCACAATGGCCTATTAGAAAATTTTCCAATTGGAATAATAGACTAATGAGAAATTTTTCTAATATTCAATTCACATAATAATAATGTCTAATTGGCCCTATAGACTAATGGAGTCATGTCCAACAGTCCTACTAGCCAAATGGCCAAATGGCCAAATGACCAACTAGACTAACATCCTAATGGAAAATATTGAAAATTGGAATATTGGCCTTATAGTCTAATTGGCCTATTGGAACAATGGATTATTCTCTTAATGGAAAATTGGAAAAATAGTCTAATGAAAAATTGGGCAAATAGAAAATTAGTATAATGGAAAATTTTCCTAATTGCTAATTATCCTAATGTCCAATTTTCCAAACGGACTAATAGCCTAATGGAAAATCAGATAAATGGAATAATTTCCTAATTTAAAATTGGGAAATTGGCCTAATAGTATAATGAGGTAATTTATCAATTTAACAAATAGAACAAATTTCAAATGGAAAAATTGTGTAGTGGCCTAATGGAAATTTGGAATAATGGACTAATGTCCAAATGAATAATTGGACTAATGGCGTAATTGAAAATGATTAGATTGACCTAAGGTACTAATTGAAATTTTTTCTAAAGGACAATTTGCCTAATTTATTAATGGGAAATTGATAAATTGGTCAAATGACATAATGTAGTAATGGAAAATTGGAACAATGGCCTAATGGCCATATTCGCTAACGGATTAATGGAATAGTATTCAATTGACCTAATGGACTAATGGAGAATTTCCAAATGGCCAAATGACATAACGACCTAATGTTATAGTGATGATTTGGACTATTCCCAAATTATACAGATAACATAATGATATAATTTCCTAATGAATAATTGGTCAAATATCCTAATATAGAAATATCTAAATGTCCTAATATAAAATTCACTAATTTTCCTACTAAACTAATTTCCTGATAGAAATAATATCCTTATATACAATTGGCATAATGTACTAATGGAATAATAGTTTAATTTCAAATTTACCAAATTGCCTAATAGAATAATCAATAACTGGACTGATTCAAAAAAAGACTAATATCTTAAAGAAAAATTGTTCAATTTATCAAATTGCCTAATCTTTTTAATATCCTAATTTCAAAAATGTAAAAATTTTATAATTGGCCTACTAACTGAATGGCCTAATGTTCAATTGGAAAATTAATGGCCTAATGACCAATCATCCTAACGACCAATGTCATGTTGGACTAATGAATTAGTGGTCTAATGGCCTAATGAAAAGTTTTACAATTGGCCCAATTTCTTAATATCCTAATGAAATTTGTTCTTAAAAACCTAATTTCTAAAAAGAAAAATTGATCAAATAGACTAATGTACTAATTTTCCAATTGATCTAACCAACTAATGGCCAAATAATAAAATAAATAATGGCATAATGTCTAAACCAAAAAATATCCTAATGGTATAAAGAACAATTGGTAAAATTCCCTATATATTGATGTAATCATTGGTCAATTATATTAATGTCCTAATTTAATATTGTCTAGTTTTCCTTATGGCCTAATGGCATAATGGCTAGTTGGCCTAATGGCCTATAAAAAAACCAGCCTAATGAACAATTAGCCAATTCAGATAATGGACTAGTATCCAGTTGGCCTAATGAACTAAGGGACTAACGTTTAATTGGAATAATGACCTAATGTAAAATTCACCTAATAGTTCCTAAACGAAATAAATTTCTTTAATTGAATAAATAAATGGGAAAAATTTGTTGAAATAGACAAAATGACCTAATTGTCCTAATTACCCTAAGTTGTCTAATTAGATTAATTAGGCTAAATGAAATAAATTTCTATATTTTGTTAATTAGATGAATAGAATGAATGGAAAAATTAGACTAAAAATAATAATAGTCATAAATAGGATAAATAGGCTAAATGTCATAATTCACCTAAGTAGCGTAACATTTCTAAGTGTCCGAATTGGCCTAATTGGGCTTATTTCCCAAATTTTTACAATTGGAATAATTTTCATAATTATCCTAATTATCTTAATAGTCCTAAATACCCTTAATGACCTAAATAGATTAATTGGACTTAGTTTCCATAATTTCTTATCTGTCCAAATAGGAAAATAGAAAATTATACCAATGGACCATTTTCAAAATGTTTAATTGACAAATTTATAATTTAACAAACAACCTAACCAAAAAATGAGCCTAATTATGAAATAATGAAAATTACTGAGTGACCGAAAAACCAAATATAATAACAAAATATAATTTTACAGAAATGAACATATAAGAGGATTCTATATCCTACTAATGTTTAGAAAGGAAATATTTATGTTTTTTATATGTTTTCTACTAGTAATAAATCTCAAATTGAATGTATATTTATATGCTTCTTTATTTTTTTGGATTTCTAGAACATCTAAAATAGTAATTAATTATATTATTATCACATTAATATCATTTAATAATGTTTAATTATAGTAATCAATTAATTTTTTTGGAAGAGGAATTGGGAATCAAAGACCGTGTGGCTCGAGAAAATTATTTTTTATCGAGAAGGAATAAAAACAACAAAAGTGCAGTAAATACACAAACTTAATAAAAAAAATTATGTTTTTTTATTTATATTTTAATTATATATATATGTAATTCAAAAGTAAATATTTATTTTATACTTTCAAAAGTCTACACCAAGGGCCGTAGATGATAAAGAAGATGAAACAGTTGGGCTAAATGATCATTTGTGCCAGCTATTAGTTGAAGGGAATAAGGGGACAACCCGTTGACCACTAGGGAAAAGTGTCCTACCCACTATGTATTGGTCATCATCAATATCCAAAAAAAACTATTAGGCCACTGAGATGCGAAGTTCATATGTATAAGTAGATAGGGAAAAAATAGATTTACAAGGGCATGAAATATATAAACTGATCACTGCGCACTTCCTGAAAGCTATGTCTGCTATTAAACAATTCCTTCCATCAGATTATTCTAGTATTTTTTATTAATACATGGAATCAATGTTATCTTTAAAATATTCCTTGAGTAATTTCAATGAGTATCCTAGTCGCTGTTAAGCTGATGGTGGTGGAGGTGGTGGTGGTCATGATGATACTGATTATGATAACGATGATGTTGGTGCTCTAGATGGTGCTATTGGTGAAGAGAATGTTGTTGAAGAAGATGAGGATGCGGATTTTGGTGATTTTTAGAAATGTATCCAATCTATTTTTAACATAGTAGTAATTATACATGTGGTAATTATTTATTAACTTCAATTTACTGATTATATGATAGTATATATATGTTATAGTACTACAAATGTTTTTGATATTATTGCAAGCTAATGTCTGAATGATTAATATACAATATATGAATTTTAATAAATTCATAATGTGGGTTATATTTTACTTAGGGTGTAGGGATCTTATAGAATGGATGGTCCTACCAAAGGAGGACATCTAACTATACCCATAGTTCACCTAACATCAGGTATAGATATATAGCCACAATTTAAACAAACCATGTGTATGATAAAATCTCCATGGCTATACCCAAGGTTTCTATATAATCCATGCGTATAGATCAATAATGATGGCTTCCTCTACCACAGTTCATAAATACATGGTCATATATTATACCAACTATTTTAAGGGATATAACCATGCATCTAAACCCTAGATATAGTTTATGTTTCCACTAGTGTATTAAAAAACATTACAACCATTTGAAAAAATGTTACATTTAAGAATTCTATTTAAAACTATATATTTAAAAAAGATTCAAGTCTTGTAAGAATTGAAAAAGGTTCTTTATAGTCCATTCCTTATTGATGATTATAACCCTTTGAAAAAAAATATTTCTTTATTTCGAACAATTATTTCATTCACATCATGTTTTTTACAAAATATACATTTTACACCAATTACATGAAAATATTTAGGATGGTCAACAGAAGTATAAACATGAAAACTCCAAAATTCATTGAGATAATCATATATTATTTTTATCTAATCCTCATCACCTAAATAATCATAATGGGACTTTAGATCAAATTTTGATAAAAATTCACATTCAGTTCTTAAGGAACATCTACTTTGAAAAGAATGACATACATAACCATTGATTTTATCTATAGGGTAATTTAAAATGATTGTATACTTTATTAAGTATTCTAAATAATGTTTAAAACAATATGTTGAACCTAATTTTGAAATATAGATTAAAAAAACGTTTTTTCAATTGTTCTTTGATATGAATAGTTTTACAACATGGTATTTATATTAATTTTTAATGGAAATCATATGAAATTTGGGTTTTGATTTTTTAAAAATCAAAAGAGCCTGTTTTGTTAAATTTAACATGAACTAATTCATAAATAGTACTTTTATTTTCATTAAAAACACTTTAGGAATTATTAGTCATATAATATTTCAAAGAATTCTACCTGTATCCTATGAATCAAATTAATATAAAATAACTTTAGTATTACGATGAATTCTTTACATACATGATATTATATGTATAAAAGATTTGGATTTCTTCCTATCCACATATCATTAATATTTTTATTAGTAAAATTCATAAGATACACTTGATATATTGTATAATGGATTTTAGTAACAACTTTGGGAAAAAACATTCTAGTAATTGAATAGTCACCTAAACAGTTACCTTAATTTTATAAAGAAATATATTTTTTCTTATATAAAATAATTTTATAGGGTTTTCTATCATCTAAGAAGATACATATTGTAACAGTATTACCAAAAGAATATTCAAAACAATAATTGAAAAACTATCCACGATGATCACTATTAATAGTTACCAAAGGTATAATTTTATAATTTTTAATATGGTGTATAAAATATATAATATATAAGAAGGCTTATTTCATTGAGGATAGAAAATATACTCCTATATATCTAGTGTTGAAATTATCCAAAACATATAAATTTTATTTTCCAATAATACATCATGTGTGTGTTAAAACAAAAAAATTAAAGTGCAATAACTATACATAATTAGAACATGACACTATAATAACAAAATTATGGCTTTAAATGAGATACATTTTAAATTGAAAGGACCAAAATATATAGATAAAATAAACCTTAGGTTTTTAATATCAATAAATTCATTTAATATTTTTTTTAAATTTTTAATCATTATAGTTTATTATAATTTCATTCCATAACAGGGACTGATCTTACATAGCACTCAAGAAAGGTAGATCAGGGATATTATGTAATTCTATTTTTAGTATGTATAAGTTATCATGACTGTTTTTATATGGAATAAAATTAAATTATGATATTTAAGAAGTAATTTTTTTGTTCATGAAGTTAAAAAGGTATCCTTCATCACATAATTTACTATTTTAGATATATTTTAATTATGTACAATGATAAATAAAACATTTGATATTAATGATTATCTAAGATGAATTTGTTTTCATATGAAATATATTTCTCATTAATCATTATCGATGAATGAGAATTTGAAACCTTTCATCTTGATAATCCTCTAAAATAATTTATTCTTTATAGTCATTTTCCTTGAATATACCATATCAATGTACAAAATATAGTTGTTGTTGGAACTCACATTATCTTACTGAAATAAAACAATTTGGATTTTGGTACTCAAACATACATAGTTCCAAATTTTTTTTCAAAAAACCTATAGGGATCCACATAAATTGAATATTATTATATATTATATCAACTAATTCATTATAAATGTATGGTTTGTGAAAACCAAAAGTCTATAACTCATATAGTTATGAAAAGTTATTTCAAAGTCTAACTCTCTAACATTTAGTCCAGATAGGGGAACTATAAAGAATATTGTATTTTTTTAATAAATGAGGTTTCATGTTATTAAAATTCATCTAATATGTAATTTTTATAATATTAATATTTCGATACATATAATCAAAAATTTCATTTCTAAATGTGAATTTAATAGTAAATTTCAAGATTAAATATTTTAAAATTTATTTTCACCAATAAAATTCATATTATGATCACTTGAATTCGAATTGGAATTCCTTTATAAATGTTTCGTAAGGTATGAAATCTCTGTATAATTTTTTGAAATTATCTATTTTTTATATCTCATCATAAAAACTTCACGGTGAATAAAACGTTTTTATTCTATTTTTCATGTATGCTATAATATCAATATACTTCCTAAAAACATTTAACAGAACCTCATCATTAAATTTATTGGGGTTTTATTGTTTAAAAGAATGAAAATATTTATAATAAACATATAAATATATTAATTCAATGAAAAATTGGTCTAGGATCCATAATATTCCTTACATATGTTGTAATTTTTTATCATTGGAATTTTAGAAAAAATCATTGTTTTAACAATCATCAATACCATTATATGAATATATATATGAAAATATATCTTCTCCATATGCACAAAATGTTTTTCAATGATTTATATATTTAATTACCTTGATGTAATAGTTAAATATTTTACTTTTATTTATCTAATTCTTATTATTTATTCTAGTAAAATCGGGTCATATATGATGAGGAATGTTTTATTCATAAGATTATAATTTTTAATGGAAAATTTTTCACCTCATTCAATAGTATTTTTCATGTATATGTAATTAAAATCATATTTTACAATAATATTTTTAATCCTTATATCATGAAAATAATGTCCGTGTTTACTCCTTTCTGAAGAACAACAATTTTTGTATTTTTACATCATTTTCATATAATATCTAGTAACATTTTCGGTTGTTCTGAGTTTATTAAGTGATGTGGAAGTAGAAGAAAAAGATAACCATTATTTTTATTATTTTTCTCATCATATCATTTCAATATTCATTCATAATTTATGAGAGTACCAATAATATCATCAAAACTACTCATTATAATTTTATTAGTATCATCAGGGGTAGTTCCCCTTTATTCCTAATCATTCCTCATAATTCTACTAATCTTGTTAACATAATTTTCAACCATCATGTATTCATATCTCAAATAATTAAGACTATTTAAATTTATCATATATAATTTATGAATCATGGATATTGATTTTTCATTTATAAAATAAAAATATTGAAAATATCCTCCCAATATAAACCTTCATTTTTCAATTACATTGTTTGTACCAATGTGAGTAACATCAATTTTCATCCATATATTGTTTGAATTATTATATAATTAACTACTCTTAAGTATGGTTCTATGAATTGAGAATAAAATAGTGGTTTTAAAATTATAAATGAGTATATATACAACAATATCTTCATAAAAGGATGTAATAAATTTCTTAGAAGGAATCCTAAAATTTTTGGTTATCATGAAAACATTTTCAACACCATTGTTGAGAAAAAAAGTTTCCATTCGATCTCTATTGTTTTCACAATCATCTCTAAACAATATTGAAAGTCTTTTTAGAGTGATATTTTATAATTTCCCAACATAAAATCCTAAAATTTTAGAAAAAATTACTAAATTCTACAAAACATGTTATTTTAAAAGTTTAAAACAAGAAGTGCCTCATTTGAAAAAAAAATATAGGATCAAAAGTGATTCTGTTTTACCATAAGTGAGAGAAAATATTGTTTATAAAATAATAAAAACAATTTTACAAACTAATATATAAATTTTATCATATATATAAATGTAAAATTTAATTTATGTTATCAGTGTTAGAAATGATTATAATAAACAATATCAACATTAATTAAAAACTTTACAATATGAAATTAGATAAACAATAGTTAATAAGAGTTAAAAAGTAACTCATGTATTGTAAAAGGTTTAAGAAAAGCCTAAAAAAAATTCCAAATAATTTTACTAGACTATAAACCTTAGTACTAAGAATGTATTTAACGAGATATATGGAATCCAAAACAAAAATTATTTTATGGGATGTCTTATTAATCCATGGGATCCATAAATACAAAATTAAGAGATATCATTGTTTCCCTAGCCCTAGGAACCCTTGATCATAACATCAGAAAAAAACATAGTCTATAAAATAAGATATCCATTTATAACGCCATATTGGAAAACAAAATTAAAAAAAAAATTCAAGGAATTTAAAAAATTATTTAAAATGATTCCTTAATAAAATAATCTCTGAAAATTTAAATGAATTAATCTCAATGTATCAGGATGACACATAATAATTAATGTATATTTAGATAACTAGGGTTTAAAAATATTCCTACTCACTAAATTATTAATTTTTATAGGGTAATTCCTAAAATTCATATTCTGAATATATTATAGGTGGTTGTATTGATATCATAAAAACTCTTTCTCCACATGAGTGGTTCAACATAGAATCTCCATCCAATTTACATCATTAATTAAAATCATTATAGTGTAAAAGAATTAAATCATTTAGAATTTATTTTCTTCATATTTTTTAATGTTTAATGTTCAACATGTTTTCTGATTTTTAAATGTTTCTTTTAAAATAATGTCTCCCTCAATATGATGAATTTTTACTAGTAGACTTGTTAAACCTTTTTCCAATGGAATTCATTGCACTTTTCCTACTTTAATTTGAAAATATTCACCCACAAACCGAGTTTCCTAAATCTAGTTCCTTATTCCATTACATTGGCATAATAAATAAGGAAGTTTCATACCAAATGACAGAATAATTTACTAGTTTGAAAAAACAAGATAAAAACATAGGTTTCACATTAAAACTAAAAAGGAAATAAAAGATATAAATTCTTTTAGAATATCCACAACTCCTAGATTATCACTTTAAGTTATTAATAATATACTTATTCACATCAAAAAAATAAAACATAATAAATGTATGATATGATATGCACATTAAGGGTATGTAAAATTGAGTAAACATAAGTAATAAGGAATAATAAATAAAAGTACACATTCCATTAAAACATAATCTTGAGAATAATATCGTAGGAATAAAAGTTGAGTAAATAATGAAATAATAAAACATAACAATAGATTTTATACAATTCTAATAATCACATGGAATATTAATTTATAGTTTCATAAGGATGTAATATATAATGTGGGACATCATAACCATACTATCAAGTCCTCATGCGAAGATAATACCAAAACGGGTACAAAACTAAACTACTTTTTCTCATCAGACTGACTGATGCAATGAGGGGAAATAACCGTCCCCACCCGACACTTACTATGTCCAATTCAATCCTCATATTAAATTTGTTAATCAAAGTAAACATATACATTAATATTGAAACTGATATATTAAATGTAAATAAAATTCCCCAATAATTAAACATAAATACCAAACATTCCGAGTAACATGGTTAATTGTATCAATATAGCATATCTAACGTAAAAATATTCATAATGATTTAAATAAAACATGGGAGATGATAACATAAGGTATTAATCCCAAATAAACAAAATAATAAACAATAATGTTGAGATATATGAAAAATCATTGATAAAATCATAAAGTAATTCTTGAGATAAATACTTTTAAGATTAAATAGAAGAGTTGTTTTAGATAAAAATATTTTTATAAAACCAACAGTGAACTAAGACATTTTTCATAATAAAATTAGTTATTTTATAAAAATAATAGTGGATTAAAATATATTATAGAGTTTACATGAAAATAGGTACGAATTTGTGACTATCCCTTGATGAAGAATTTGAGAAAGATCATTTTAATACATGTAACTCCCCATTAAAGAAAGAATTATTATGATTTGTACACACAAACACACACACATACAAACACATAAATTAAAAAATAGTTTATTAGGAGAACATATGATTAATTAAAATTTCATTTGGGTAAAAATAGTAACCTGAATGATAATGGTGGTTCGTGTAGAAATTGTTACCTAATGTCTAAATGTATTTTGTACTTTATATTTATATCACAAATAATCAAATTAAATCTATACATTAACTAATTAAAGACACTATATTCATGTATTTGATTTATTATAGTTTTATAATGTTAGTTTATGGATTTATTGATGAGTTATATAGATTAATTTCAACATTTTGTGGCATTCATTTTGTTTGTTTTTAAGATCAGTTTTCTCTATTATAAATAATGATGTTTATTAAAAGGGGTATAATTTTCTAGAATTGGAATTAAACGATTATAGTGAACAAAAAGAAGTGTAATTGTTATTATTTTTTCCATATGCAGGGATGAATAATTATATATCATGTTAATGATAACCGTTTATCTTAATTTAGGTGGTTTTTTATCCCAATGAACTAGTTGTGTTTTATTATTTAATATCATGTATATTTAATGGTTTGAGAAAATCACATAAGATATAATAAATATTTTATAATATAGTTCAAATATAAAAATGGTTTCATGATTAGATATTAAATAGAAATTAATTAATGAAATTTCATCATATATGAAGGTTATAAATCCGCACCTCTATGAATATTATTTCAATTTTAAAATAAAAGATAGAGAGAGAGAGCGTAAAGAGATTGATAATGGATATCACATTATCCTAATATCATTAATATATATATATTATACTAGATCCATTATGATTTATATTGGTAGAATGTCATCAAGACCCTAAAATATAAATTTATAAAGATATAAAAGTATACTAGTGAAGGGTCGAACCACATGGAAAAATAAAAAGTGGTTTGAGTGACCAAGTTATTGTCAACAAAACCCACGGGTGTCAACAATTGGAAAATTGATTTTAACTTATTTTTTATATTTTTATTAATAAATAATAATTAAGGGACAATTATTTAAATATATATAATAAATTGCTATTATAGAAATAAAGACATGTTTTACAAATATTGATATAGGAAATGATTCTAGAAAACTTCTCATAGAAAAAATAATACTAACAGTTTAAATGATAACTAATTTTCAAAAATAATATTGAGTTCACAGACTTGGTAAACATTGGATCACCCTCCCTTCTAGGTAGAGTAATCACATAGGTTTTTGAATCTAGAGGTTCACCACAACTAGAAAACCAAACAACTAAATAATTTTAAAGAAATGTTGTTGGACTAAATCTCATCGACGTAATCCAAAATTTGAAAATAATTTTTCAAAAGCTTCAACTAAGATCATTCTCACTGAAAAAGAATAGTGTAATTAAATTAAAATCTAGAGGTGAAAAAAATTGAAATTAATATTTTGAACTGATATCATTGATCAATTCCAAATCGTGAAGATGAATATATGTAAATAAGTAGAAAGACATGAACTAGAATATTATAATCCATTAAGCATGAAAAATTACATTGAATTCATTATATAAATTTGAGATTAACTATTTTAATTATAGAAAATTGAATGACAACAAATGTAGAAGAATTATCCCTCACCAACATCCAAACTTCGGTTTTATTCTACTCTTTACAATGTCTTCAATTCTCACATTCCGGTCTACTCATCATAAAATTACGCTAATTATCCTAGTTTCATCTCTCTAAGTGATGTGTGTAAGAATGTGATACCCCCTATTGCTGCTATCTCCTCTTAAAAAATAAGCTGTCATGATCTATTATCATTGCTGCAGTCACTGAAATTCATTAACTCTCCTCTCTTCCACTCTTTATGTATTGCTCAATCCTGTTATCCACATGACTTGAGAAATTCCCTATAACTGAATGCAACTGGGTAGTTAAGAGGAAGTTGGATCTATTTATAGTTTGAGTTCTACAAAACAAAAAAAAACATACATCATTATGTTCTAAACAAAAAATTAATTACTATTATATTAGAATCAATGTTTAGTTAATTAATTTATTTAGTTTATCACAATAAAACAGTTATTTATTTTATTAAATAATATTATTAATTTTATTGAATTATTTTGGTTAAAAAGATAAATTATAATTATATTTATTAATTTAAATTTACATTATTATGTTCATTAATTTATATATGTTCTAAAAAATAAATTATTTTAATAAAACAATTAAATTATATTTTAATTTACTAGTATTATTATTTTTAATTTATTTTTATTTATTATATAATATTTAATTTTATTTTATTTTTTGTTTTTATTTTATTATTTTTTTATCAACCTATATTATCTTTCACTATATGGGTGGGTTCTTTGGCATCCTGAAGCTTCCGACTCTCTAGAAACATCAGATAATGGCTGCGGAGAGTAGCTCCTTAGCATGACACAAAATTATACCTCCTCAATATGCAATGGTGGAGGCTCATCATCACCCAAGAAATGTAGAATCTATGATCTTTTTCTACCTCTTGGTCCATGGATCCTTCACTGCAACGAAATTAGCTTCAAATAAAGGTATCTGGTGGTAGATCATGGAAGCACTAACTCCAGATACAAAACAATTATTGAGTGATGCCCAAAATGTAGGTCCCCATCGGTGATTACTGTATCATGTGGTCCTACCATCGTAGACTCTATCTTGAAGTAGTTCCATAGTGGCACAGATCACTCATAGTGGAAATATATTTTCTATATCTCACAGCTCCAGGAAATGGCACAAGAGTTCCACATCCAGAAATGAGTTTGAATTTTATGAAATGATGGACTTTTTTTGTCTGTATGGTGTCATTGTGTTACATCTATGATATAAGGTACCGGTGTGTCATGATAGTAAGATGATGATGAGGGATGGAATTGTGACATGGTCAACTATGATTCCGGAAGTGATGGTAAGGGTGACTATATAGACAGTGATTGGAGTAGAATATAGACTCATAAAGTCACCATTTAATGAAGGGGGTGGCTGGGGTAACTCAAAATAGGGAGGCATGAAGGCAGTGTGATAGCAGAATGGTTGCAATGGTGACTCTGGTCACCAATGAAAGAAGGTAGTAGTGTATGTAGAAGTAGTGTCTCAATGTGTATAATTACAGTATTGGTATAGGGCATGATTTTTGGAAGTTACAATGAATCCTTTTTTAAACTGAAACACAAATAAATAATCAATTAAAAAATATACTAAATAAGAAAATTGAAGAATAAATTAAAACATAATTCAATTGACAAAACATAAAAAACTAAATCCATGATTATCGAATAATAAATTAAAAACAGATTACAAAAATTAAATTAGAAAATATTAGGAACTATTAAATAGGGAAATTATCTAAATTGATACAAAATTTTAAAATTGATTTAAAATCATTAATTAAAATGATTTAATTTAACAAAAAAAATAAAATTAAATAGTTTAATGGATAAGTTATGATAAATTATATTATAAAAAAAGTTAAAATATTAGAAATTAAGTACAAGCTAAGTTGATTAATGAAAATAAACAGATTAAATGAATAATTAATAAAAATAAATAAATTAGAAAAAAAGAATGAAAAGTTTGGGAAAATAAAAAATGGAACTACAAAAATGATTATAAAAATTGATTGATTGATGAATTTATTTATAAAAAAATATTTTGTTTAAAAAATAGTGCAAAATTAATTAATCAAATCATTAAAAAAAATTAAAAAAATTAGTAAATCAGGTAAAATTAAGGCCACATTAATTTCCCTGACACGTATTAATTGATTTTCCCCAATTAATACCTTACTTTATTATCTTTGAAAATTAGAAAATAGGGTTTTGAAACATTCTTCTCAAATTGAATCATGTTACATAGTTTAGAAGAAGAGGAATCAAGAATGAGAAAGATAGGATTTTCACAATAATAGTTCAAATGGACTCATTAACAAATCAAAATACCTGATAAGACATCAAAAGAATATAAGAATCAATAAAATATCTAAATTAAATTTCTCATATTGAATCTCCCCAATGATTTACTTTATTTTAAATGTAATTTCCAAAATTAAGTGTGATAAAAGATTATATAAAAGTCAAATGAAGAACTTAACCAAATGTACCTTATAAATTTATGTATTCATAGGTTCCAAAGAAGAAAATGAAGTATTTTTTGTTCACCTTTTTTGTAAAACATAAATGGTTTCCTAACAATACAATGTCTCCTTCTTCCAATGGTGTTCATTATTACCCTCACTTTGAAGAACTCATTTTTGATAGTAGATTTTTTTAATATTTCCTAGCCTAATTTCTTTTGAAAATCACTATGAATAACACTTATTTAAATATTAAATAGATTATTTAACAAAAATTCACCCTCCTAGAATCTCAATGGTTCACCATGGGTTCCCAAATTCCCATTTTACTCCAGTTTCAAATGATTTATATGAATAACATAAAAATTTTCTCACTAATGCAATTATTTTAATAATTAATAATTGGGTCCTCTAGGAAAAAGTTCAATCCTATAGTTATCTAAGGTTATGAAATAAACTCCGTAAGAATGTATCATAAATCACTATAAATCATAGTTCCTAAACAGAATATTTATAAAATCACTATGAAGAATCACTCAATATTCATTCATCCTAACATGTTTTAGATTTATGAAAACTCTTAATTACCAAGATGATATTACCTTTAAAGAAAACAAATTCTATGTTTAGAAAAAAAGCGAAAATTAACTAAAATTATGAAATAATTTTGAAATAAAATTAATAATTGTTTATAGATAAATTGTAAGGGTTGAGGAATTTGATGGTCTTACGTTAAATCATAAATTATCTCAAAGAATGTTGACCCCTTCCCCAACACATAAAACACAAATATTTTGGAAAAGTTAAATTTAAAGGTGGATCATACCGTTTTTAAATAATGGCTCACAAAATATTTTCAAATAAACTATGTTAATGGCAGATTAAAGTGTCTCATTGAAACTAAAAAAGAAGGTTTTCCACAATATTTTACTAAAATAGTGTGACAAGTGTTTTCATTAAGGTAGTGTTGAATTTTTTTTAATTTTTTTTAAATAAATTCATGTAAAAAATTTAAGTACAAGTGAATTGGGAGTAGAGGTTTAAAAAATTAAATTTAATTACATTTTTAATAAATATTAAAAATTCAGCCTAAAAACTATAAAAAGACAATAATAACACTTACAATAACAATTAGAGAGAAATGTGGGTACTATAACCCCCTAACCATAATTTGTAATAGTGTAATTGAATAAAAGTGTAGATAAATTTTCAATTACAGATATAAGATAAACTAAAGACAGAGTCACCGTTGTGGTGTGTCAAGTGTAATAGTGAAAATGTTAAATGGTGAATCATTGATAATAGTTAGTCATGGACTCACCATTGTGTAATGGAGTAGTTACTCATTATTTACCTTCCTTAAACAATAATAAATGAATAAAAAAATGAATGCTAAAATTGAAAATAATGAACATCCTTGATTAAGTATTTATCTATTTATTCTCTAGAATGTAACTCTATATGAATCCAAATACCATAGGAAATATTCTCCTCTAATTAAAATAGTATCATCATTGCTCAAAATACATACCCAGAATACCAAAAAACTCCAACAAAGAGGGAACATAAAGTATTTTATTCAATGTAAAACAAGAAAACGAAAAAAAGTAAAAAAAAAAGAAACCATGAATTGAAACCAATGAAGAAATTAATTTTATTTCTTCAGTTAGACTTTATTGATGGCACCAAATATATTCTAATGAAAATAATAAAATTCATGGGTTCCCTCCCATACAGTGCTAGTTTTTATTTTCCAATCCAGACTCCCCATGAAACTAACTGATGTTACACGGAGGATGTGGTTTTTTTTCTATAAACCACCACATATTGATAGACCAAATATTTTTAATGTATAATTTATTTTTTTGGTAATTAAAAAAACTATTGGAAAACAGGGTTCCATTATCACTAACAAATATTCCCTTAGAGACACCCTTTTACATTCATTAACAACTAAAGAAATCTTTATGTTGATTTGAAATAATATTATCTAAATCCACCTATTCCGTATTTTTATGTAAATTAAATTTAGGTGGATGTAATTGAACTCCCTCAAGCTCTTCCAAGATTGTTTTAAGCTCAAACACATCAAAATATATCTTATAAGTAGTTCTTTCCACTTCTATGTTATATTCAATTTTGATAAATTTTAAATTTTTATGAAGGGAATACATTGAAATAGGTACTTATAAAGGTCATTCATTTAATCAAAGATATCCAACTAATTCACATTCACATAATGATCAAGGTTATGGGTGATAAGGGATGAGTTTTTTTAAAAGGTTAATGATGATGGTTTTTAAGATAAATAGTTGTAGTTTATAAATTAACACTCAAAAAATCTTCCTCTTCCAATTAAACCAATGTTCCAAATAATGGTTCATCACCCAACTGAGTTGAGGTTTAATGTGAAAAATAGGGAAGAGTCATTTTTTGTTCATCAAAATATTCTTGTTCAAGAATACTAAATATCACTACCAAAAGTTCTTCATCAGATAATAAAATATTTATATCAACTTCAATATAAATCATTATGTGTGTGTTCAACCTCTCCATGATATTTGAAAAACAAAATTCACTTTCAAAAATATTGTTTGTTGTTTGTTATTGAAATTTGAGTTTAGGGGGGAAAATTTGTAGTTCAGATTCGATAAACTATGATTATGTATTATATAAATTAAAACAACTTTCACTATATTTGACAAAAAATTTATCCATTTCATTAAAAAAGGTTTTCGCTAGAAAATATTTTTAGAACAAGACAATTAATGTTCATCATTGAACCTATATTCAAGTAAGATTATCTGATCCTCTACATTAGACAACATTTAAAAAATTTATGTGTTAAATGTTTCTTAATAAAGAAGATAAGATTTCAAGACTGGTACTAGAATTTAATATTAGGAGATTTCCAGTATATTATTCTCATCTAGAGTATACCCAGATTCATGTTCATGTTAATTATTCAAAATTTATGCAAAGTTGGGTTAAATATTTTTAACATTTAAGTTATATTTATCAATATTTTTCACAACCAGAGTGACTACAATTTCATTGTTTTTAAAAGAGTGATATTTTAGAAACATGGGACCATGTACATGATAGGGAATTAGCTTTCAATATTATTTAGTTATTTCTTAATTTTATTTTATCTCAACGCCATTTAAGTTCATAAAATATTCACTTTAACTCTTTTCATTATCCAGTGTGTTTATTATTTCATCATATTTCTCTTTATCAGAATAATATTCCATAAAATAAAAAAATTGTTATTTTTTTTCAAAGAAACCATGATTTACAATTTCATTATCAAATATTATACAATCACGTCCTTCATCAAATTATCTCTTAGTTTCTCTAACAACCATTTCTTCTTTATTTATTTCACTTTCTTCTTGTTCCATAATCATTATTTGTAACTCTATGACCATGTTTTCAATTTTTTAATTTTGTTCACGTTCATGAGAAATTTCAACTTAATGTTTATGGTTTTGTTTGGAAAAGAAGTCCAGAATAGTGTCAATTATATATTATATATTAGATAATATTTGGTCAAATATAGCATGGATGTCACATCTAGGATAATAGTGATGTTCATTTTCTTCAATGTGATTAATTTATTACGATTTTTATAGAAAAACCATTAGGATGTATGTAAATAAAAACCACATTATGTGATTAAGGGGCCATTAAATCTTTTAAATACGTCATGCACTTTAATTTTTTAAGGAATTAGATTAAACACTCAAATTCTAATTTAAATAACAAAATTGGTAAGTAGAACAAAAGTAGTCAATTTGTTTTTGTTTTTGTTTTTATATATATTTTTTGATTTCCTAACCCTTGAACACTTAGTGGTTTCCCTCCATAGCAGTGAAACCAAATTTTGATATAGGTTGGAGGTAATCACATCCCATAAAACTAAATTTATAAACCTACACCAGTATAGTAATGATGAGTCGGACCATATAGAAGGATAAAAAGGGGTTTCAGTAACCAAGTTATTTTAAGGAAACCCACTAGTGCCAAAAGGGGGTAGAAATATATTTATTCTAACTAAAATTTATTTATATGAAAAGAGAATAATGGAGAGAATTTTTTTTATATATAGAACTATTTAATAATGGATAAATAAAGACCAACAATGCATATATAGATTGTGGAAATGAATTTAGAAAACTCATCATAGAAAAACTAATGATACTAGATCAAATGATAACTTCTATGGGAAAATACCATTGAGTTAATAACCTCAAAAAATATAGGACCACTATCCCTCTCTGGGAGAGTTATCACATAGGTTAGTGAATTTAGAAGTTCTCCGTAACTAGAAGACTAAACTGCTAAATATTTTTGAAGAAATGTTGTTGGATAAAATCTCATTGATGTAATACAATAGTTGAAACAAATTTTTAAAAGATTCATCAATGATCTATCTCACCCACAAATCATAGAGTAATGAAATTAAAATTTATATGTGAAAAAACAATCAAAATTATGATTCAGAACTGATGTCACCAATCAATGAAAAATCAAGAAGATGTAATTTTGTAAAGAAGCAGAAGTATATAAACCATAAGATTATAGTCCATTGGGAATGAACAATTACTCCAAATTTATTGTAAAAATTAAATATTAACCATTTTTATTACTGAAAATCAAATGAAAATAGAAATGATAAGACTTATTCCTCACCAAATTCCAAGATTTTGTTTTGTTCTTCTTCTACAGGTCTCTTTAGGTCTTGCCTCTCTATTTGATCATAGAAATATTTTGCTACTACTCTAAGTGTTCTCCCAAAAATGTGAAGTGTTATTGAATGAGATATCACCCCTACTGCTTCCTTCACCTCCTCAAAATTAAGAAGTCGTGTTCTGTTTATCACCGCTGCAATCACTGATTTTCATTAAGTCTCCTCTTTTCCACCATCCATGTATTTCTCTGTCATTCAATCATCATGACTTGAGAAATTCCTCATAACTGAATGCAACCAGGTAGTTAATATAAACCTGGAACTATTTTTTGGGTGAGCTCTACACACCAAAAAACAAATATCAATTATTAATTTATAAACATAAAATTAATTATTATTAGATAAGAGTAAATATTGTGTTAATTAATTTATTAATATTATTAAGTTTAAAAACAACTCCTAGTGAAAGTGAGAAACTATATATAACATAACGATTCCTCCTTTCTCCACAGGCAATGGCATAAAATCTTTATTGCACAAGATGTGAGAAGGCTATGAGCTTATGCTACCCCAACATCCATGGATACTCCGCTGCAGCGACATCATCCTCGACTGAAGGTGGGAGATGGTAGATCGCGAAAATTCCTCCTTGAGGACCATAGTGGAAATGATGTGATGTACAATATTTAGGTCCTCCTTGGTGACGACTACAGTGGGTGATCCTATCAATATCAGCACCAACTCGATGTAGTTCCACAACGATGAGTATTACTCATGGTAGCACCAAATTCTCTAGATCCAATGGCTCTAGGGGAGGAATAAAGGTTACACATCTATACATGAGATTAAATTTTAGGTAATAATGGTTAGATCAATTCTGTTGTGGTTTCGGTGCGTTACATTGGTGAGATAAGGTGTCGTTGTGTTGAGATTGTGAGATGTTTCTGAGGGATGCAACAGTGACATCATTGACAGTGATTCGAGAGGTGGAGGGAAGGGTAACTACATATGATGGTGAGATTAGAATAATGAAGACTGATTAAGTCACCGTTGAATGAACAGGAGGTTAGAGGTAACTCCAAATAGGTAGGAATGGTGGTAGTGTGATATAATAATAGTTGCAATGGGGTCTCATGTCACAGTTGGGGAAAAATAGCAGCAGAAGTATTAGTGGTGTCACAAGGTGGGGAGTTGCATTGGTGGAATAGGGAAAGATTGATGGTATTAATGGTGACTTGTTTTTAAAAAAATAAACATAAATCAATGATCAACAAAAACAATAAATAAATAAGAAATTTAAAATTTTAAAAATATTCGTTCAATTAATTAAACTTAAACTAATAATAAAACAATTATCTAATTAACAAATTCAAAATTGATAACTAAAATAAAATTAACAACTAACGTAAAATATTAGTTAGGGAAATTAACTAAATTGATTCCAAATTTTAAAATTTATTTAAGACATTAAATTAGAATGATTTAATTTAATAAATGATATCAAATTAAATAGTTAAATTGATATGTGAAGTAAAAATATATTAATAAAACAAAATTAAACGATTTTGAAATTAAGTAAATGTTTAAGTTGATTAAATAAAAATAAATAGATTAAATGAATTATTAAAAAAAGAAGTGTATTAGAAAAGTATGAATGAAAAATTTTGTAAAATAAAATTTAAAACAAAAAAACTGATTATAAAATTTGATTAATTAATGAATTTTATTATTGAATAACAAAAATTAAAATATTAAACAAAGAGTGAAAAATTCATTAATCGAATCAATAAAAATGAAATTAAAGATATGAAAAAATAAGTAAAATTAAGGCCACATCAATGATTATTTGGATAGAGGTGTGGAAGAGAGAATAAGAAAGGAAAATATATTTAAATGAAATTAAATTAAAAGGAAGAGGATTTACCTATTGAATTATCCTCCTTGATAACCTCTTTAAGGAAAGGGTTTTTGGACTTTTGGTATGAAAAAAATCTCTTGGTTGTGGAGAGAGATCGAGGAAGCTGATATGGGCCCAATTTTGACAAGCTTCAAGGCTGAGTTTTGTGATGATATGAGGGGGTGAGGGGTTGTTTTTTAGGGGAGGAGAGAGGGATTTCATTTAGTTTTTTATTAATTAGTTTACTATTAGAATCAAGACTCTCAATATTATGAAGATTATTATCAAATATATTAAAATAATGAAGTATAATTTGATGTTATGGGCTTATATCAGTTATAAATCTTTAATGACTTAAAAAATCCTGAATTTATAATTTATCATAAATTATCGTATTTTACTTTTTAATAAAAAATATAGTATTTTAGAAAAATCCAAAATTTGAACCTTAAAAATTTTTTATGTCTAAAATTCAAAAATTAAATACATTTTATGAAAATATTTGTCTAAATATGAGCAATATAAATTTTAATTAAACCAATCATTTACTAAGAAATAAAGATTCGAAATTTTTAACTGATTTTATAACACTCTAAAAATTAAACTAATGTCCCATAAAATTTACCTAAAGAAATAAGATGACAAAATGTTAGTTTATGAAAATAAATTTTACTTTAAAATAATTTTATTAATTTTAATGGTGTAATTATATATTTATGACATACAAAAATACCAACACTTAATTGTTAATTATTTAAAATATTCACTTATACTATTATTTAGCTTTGTTATATTTTCACACATGATATTCTTAAATTTTATTTATATTTCACAAGTGAGGTTACTATTCATTTTTATTGTTTACTATTCAGAAGGGTCATTTTACTATTATTAATTTCATGTTACGGTTTTATTGGTATAGGTTCCTTGTCTACTAGAAATACAACTTATTTCATTCACTCTTAAATTATAAAAATTGTACCATGTTCTCTATTGGTTTTTTCATGATTTAAAATATATAAAATAAACATAAGAAGGGAAATACTATTTAAATAATTTCATGTCATTACATTCTCCCCTCCTAAAAAATATTATCCTCATAATTTTTAGATTTTCACCCCAGAAAATGATTTGCGTAGTTTTTCATTATATGATTTTCATACACCCATGTATCCTCTTTAATTTTTTTTTATTTTTTCCACGTACCTTTTATAGCCAAGTCATCTGATTCCTCAACACCTATTCTTTAGTATCCAGAATCTAGATAATCTCATCATAGTTAGATAAGTGAGGTTCCAATTCCATTCCTCCATAAGTGAGTATATGTGTTGGGTCTGGCATGTACTTACATAACAAATAGATTTGGAAAAAATGTGTACATTATAATAGCTAGGTAGAATTTCCAAACTATAACCTACATATCTAATTAACAACATAATTTAAAAGGGGCCAATGTACATGGGTCTTAGTTTCACAATCTTCCCAAATGTCAAGACAACCTTCCCTGGAGATACTTTCATGAAAAAGGGATCTCCCAATTGAAATTATCAATCCTTCCTTGAATTATTAGCACAAGTCTTTTTTCATTCTTTGAGTTACTTTGATATGGGTTTGAAAAGTCCTTACCATTTCAATTGTTTCTTCCACAATATCTCGTCCCACACGCTTCCATTCACTAACTTCATCCAAACAAGTTTTTGTATGACATCTGTTTCCATACAATGCTTCATATAGTGACATTTGAAAACATAAATGGAAACTATTGTTATTGAAAAACTCCCAACAATAAAAATATTGATCCCACATACCTTGAAAATCATGTGAGTACGATCTCAACTTGTCTTCAAAATTATTGATTTTCCTTTCTAGAAGCCCGTCAATTTCAGGATGATAAACAGTCTTCAAATGAATCTCAATATGTAAATATTTCTAGAGAATTTTCTAGAATGTCAATGTAAATCATTGTTCATGATAAGAAACAATTGATAGTGGTTTATCATGAATTCTTAAAACATTATTAATATAGATATGAGTGAGGAACCTAATTGGAAAATCCTCCCTTATAGGAATAAAATGTACATATTTTTTCTTAGTTGATCAACCATCACACATGTTGCATAATTCCGTCTTGGATTTTAGGGTAATACATTATGAAAATTCATAGTAGTGTCATCACATTTCAATGTCAGAATTGGAAGAAGTTTCACGAATCCTATTGGATATTTTCTTCCATCCATCATCTGTTCACAAACAAAAAATCTTAATACATAATCATCAATATCACAGGTCATATTATCCCAAAAAATGATACGTCAAGTATCTATATATCGTAGTGCTACAATGGTTTATATAGAAATTCCAACTATGGGAATCATCTAATAACACCCTTTTTAGTTTGGTTCTTGAAGGTATTTATAACCTCTTCTAAAATTTCAAAATTCCATTTTCATACATGAATTTGTTCAACATCCCATCAGTTACATACTAATTTTTCTTTTGAAGATTCTAATTATAAGACTAATAACTTTTAATCCATTCCAGTAAAGATGGGTTTGAATCAAATTGAAAAATTATTGATGTTTCAAATTTTTTTTAATTCCCATATCCATATATACTTGGTCTATGAACACATGATCCATTTCAATCCCCATTTTGTTTATAAATCCAATATAATTATTGCTCAATGCATCAACTATCATATTTTACTTTCATGGAAGATAGTGTATAGATAAATCATAATACTTATGCAAATCAAGCCATCTCCCTTGAGTCATGTTTAGTTATTTCTGTGAGAAGATATATTTCATGATCTTTTGATTTCTATATATCTCACATAATTATCCATAGAGATTGTGTCTCCATATCTTCAGAGCAATGATTGCATCTACTAACTCAAGATCATGAGTTGGATAGTTCTATTAATGACTTTATAACTGTCATGATTAATTGGAAGTAATTTTATCATTCTACGTAAGGAAACATCCATGTCATTTTATTGGTGTATCACTAAAAATTACAAATACATCATTTCCCAATAGTTGAGTCAGGATCGAAGCATTCAATTATATCCTCTTCAATTGTTAAAAAAATCTTCACATTCTCTTTTCTAAACCAACATAAGCCCTTTACGAGTAAACTAGTTTAACGAGTTATGTAATCTGACAATTTTCAAAATGAAACACAAATAACAACCTTCTAAACTAATAAAACTATATACCTTGGTTTTTTTTATTGGTTTATACCATTCATGATCATCCTTTTTCGTCAAAATATCATTTAACATTCCATCTTGAGGGAAAATATATCCATGAAATGAAACTATTTGATTCCAGAATTCACACTTTATAAACTAACGATATAAATATATTATTCCAAAAGTATGTAGAAAACTATTCATGTGATTCTAATGATCTTTTTTTCTAATGGATTATTCAAAGATATCATAAATAAATCTCATAAGAAATCATCATGATATTCCATGAAAACACTCTTAATTATATCGATGAAAAAATAGGGTGCATTAGTAAAAACAAATGGCATTACTGTAAACTCATAATTTCTATACCTGGATTGAAATGTTGTCTTTAAAATATATACTTTCATCACACATAACTGGTGATAACCAGATTAAAGGTCAATCTTCAAAAAATATCGAGCTTCATGAAGTTAATCGAATAAAACATCAATACGAGGAAGATGATTCTTTTTATTATTACAATAAAATTTATTTAGCTATAGTCAATGCAAAACCTCAAGGATCCATATTTCTTCTTGAAAAAGAGAAAATGTCCTCCGAATAGAGAAACACGAGGGTGGATAAATCCATTATCACCGTATTCGTCTAGTTGTTTTTGCATCTTTAATAATTCCATTGTGCCCATTATATAGTGATTCATTGATATAATCCTTCTACTAAGAATAAAGTCAGTATAAAACATAATTTCTTTCTTTAGAGGATGTCATGTTAAATCCTCATAAAACACATCAATTTATTTTAACACAAATCCAACTAGAGTTAAGTACAAAAATGTGTTCATTATCATAAGATAATCCAAAATATATTTCAGTCATCAAGATTATCTGAAAAATGTGGGAACATCCTTACAGATAAAAGGGGGAATGATACCCCTATCAAGGCTTTAGTCAGTTGATGGTATACATATTTCACGGAGGTAATCATGAGTGGCAAGAAAAAGATGACTTATTGTGAGGGATTCACCACTGTTCATCCAAATCGGAGACCACATAACGATTATTATATCCTTTCTAGAAACATGTCTACTAAATCTTCTTCTAATATTTATAGGATTTTGGACATATACATCCTTAATATTTTAAATCATGACAAATCTCAATCTGAGTGGGAGCCTGTTAGTGACTGTAATTATAAAATTGATTTGTCATATTATTAAATTTAGACACTTTGTTAAGTGGAATATGACGTTTATTATTTTTTGACCATTTCCACCACTTATCTGTAATTTTTAATTATTTTTAATAAATGGCCAGAAGCTTTGATTCTGGCTAGAAATGTTGGGTATTCTAACATAATAAGTGCATTATGAAATTGATGATTTCCTTCTGCACCCGTAGATATTTGTTTTCCCTTCCCACCCCCAATAATTTCATTCGATATTGATATATGGGGTGGATATAGATAGGAATAAAATGATGAGATATATTCTATAAAGATAATAGATTCTTCATTATTCCCCAAAATTGCAACTTCTTTTATCTTGTAATAGATTTTAAAATCATAATATGAAAACCATATCGTACCAAGAATTATATCAAATTCAATCATGGGTATGCTGATAAGGTTAAAAACTAAATAAATTTTATGTGTTATAAGGGGGACTCATCAACATATATTTGTTGCAATGATACTTTAGATAAGAGTTTTGATTGAAAAATCCTTTATTAAAACAAATTTGAAAGGGATAATTTTATTAGAAAAATAGAATAATATAAAAGGAAGAAATGATCTATAGTCAAATAAATCATTTCTGATGATTGAGTAAATGATTTATGTACCTTCCACTACATCATTGGGATCTTCAAGATCATCAGTCTTGATTGAATAAGATTGAAATTTATCCCTAAGAGTTTTTTGAGAAATGTTTCTTAATCATCTAAGAAATTCTTGTGAATAATGTCCCATATATTTAAAATTATAGCACTGAACATTGGTAGATTCATTCCTTCCCCTTTATCATGGGCTGGTATCCTTTTTTACACACTTTTAATAGACTCCCATTCTATCCAAGACAACACCAAAATGTTTCTTCGCACAATTGTTTCCACGTGGAAGGTCAAATATTCCCTTCTTCCCCATTTCCTTATTTTATTTTCCAGATTTTCTATCTTCTCTATTTTTCTCTTTCATACATTTATTTTTATAATATATATAAAATTCATTTTTTTCATAATAACAGAAGACACTATATCTTATTTATGACGAGAGATTCCTAAAAACCAATTCCCTTTAGAAAAATGGTTTTAAACCATCAAAAAATTAGTCAATATTTCTCCTTGTATTATGTATATAGTCAACATCCTGACTTTTTATCCTTTTAATATTGGATTCATACTTCACAACACTTTCATCCACTTTTTGTCTTATTCCCAGGAATTAACTCTCTATATTCTCTTTCTTTTCAGGAGAAAAATATTTTTCTTCGAAAATTTACTTAAAATCCTTCAATTCAATATTTTTAATCTATTCATCCTTATTTGTGTTTTGAATCAATTTCCACCATTGATCATAATCTTAGGATATATGTTAAACATACATTAAAATCATCTTTCTTTTATTACATCCCAACGAAAGAAATATATTCTTTATGGAACATAACCACTTCTTTGATATGAATGAGTTTGTAGTCCTAATGAATGATTAAGTCATTTTTCAAATAAAGTGTTCTAATATTGTTCCTCTATGTTTTGGATCATTATAATCCACATGGGTAAGGTTATTGTTCATAACCTGATTAAGCTACTCCAGTTTGGTCATATGTTTCTCAACACCAGTCTCAACTATAGAACAAATATCATTATCTTTCATAGGAGGGAAATACTTACATAGAATATTCATGTTCATGTGGATTCCATTAATTCAACTAGTCACCTTTTATAAATAATGTAATACACTAAATTATGTTATGAATCATAATTTATAATTTCTAACTAGATGAAAACATACTGTAAATTGAAATTTTATGCATGTATAATATCATAATCATAATAATGGTTTCTTGGGGCCATATTTTTATTTAAATCCTTCATTGTGGTTTGTAAATAAAATTTTATTATCCTTCGAATATCATCTGATAGTTTCAAACCATGTGTGTAATAAGGCCCATTGTTATGTACCAGGTTAACCTGAGTCAAGCCCGGGACAACTTGTCAGAGTTGTTATTTATAATTACATAAATAATAGAACCATTACCACTTGCAGTATCTAGATATGGATTTATTTCTAGGAGTAACAACATAATCTCCTACTTACCAAACTTCTAGAATATTCTAATATTCTTATCCACAATTTCAATCTTAGGGTTTTCTTCCATAATTTATGTTTTCTAAATATTGTATTCTATGTTTATACTAAAATTCCTTTAATACCAACTATAGAAACTCCAACCATATTTTCCCATATATGGTTCCTTATTTTAGTATGTTTGAATAATAAACCATTATGTCTCAACTCGTAGGACTGAATAGTTTAGAAGTTTTGGAAAATCATATATAAACATAAATTTTATACTACAACATGAAAATAAATTCAATATATAAATTCGTTTAGAACATCCAAAACTTCTATATTATCCCTACATGTCAATCATAATATAATTATTCACACCCTCGGAAAAAAAATAAATATGAAAAGGGTGAGCTCACATGCTCATTAAGGGTATGGAAAACAGTAGATGAAAATTTAATAATACAAGATAAATAAAAGTACAGATTCCATTAATATATAATCATCAGCATAATATGGAAGGAATAAGAACTGAGTAATAAATTCCATACTAAAACATTACCATGGATATCCTAATATTTATAATCAAATAAACAATAAATTAATATTTTTATAGTGAGGGAATTCATTATGTGGTATCTTATAACCATACTGTTAACTGATCGTGCTAAGACTGTATATAAATGCGTAAATACCCAAACCTGTTTGTCTAATGAGACCTAATGATGCACCGAGGGTATATAAAGAGCCCCACCCAATACATACTAAGTATAATTATTTATTCATATGAAAGGGTTGAAACATAATCAACCTAAACAATCATATTGACAAAAACATATGAAATGTAAATTAAATTCCCCAATCATTCAACAAAAATACTAACCATTAAATGTTTCATGGTGAATAGTATCAATACAGAAAATCAATAGTCAAACTAATAATAAACCATTTAATAAAATATGGTTGATAATATAATTAAGCATTATTCCCAATTAGTCATAAGAATCAACAAGTGTGATGAAACAGATGAATATACTTTTATATGATCTTTGAGTAATTTTTTAGAGATATAATCATTTAATTTGAAATGAAGAGTTATTTTGGAAAAAATATTTTTATAAATACATATGTGAATTTACATAGTATTATATAAAAAAATGAGTGATTTTGTCAAAATAATTTTTTCTTTGAATAGATTATAGAGTGTACTAGAAATCAATAATAATTAATGAAGTTCCCTTAATGACTAATTTTAAAAAGATCCTTTTAAAACATCTAACTTCCCAGAAAATAAAGATGGAGTATAATTGGTACACACACACAAACATACCCACACAAACATATATATATATATATATATAACATTCAAACATAATTTATGATTAGTTAATAAGAATAATTAAGAATTTCATTGGGGTAAAAATAGTAACCTAAAATAAAATGTAGGTTAGGGAAGAAACCCTTACCATATGTCTGAATGGACTTTTAACATGACCTTAATATCCTTGTTAATAAAGTATAATCTATTAATTAATTAATTAAGAATCATATCAACATGTATTTTATTTATTATAGTTCTTATAAGTATGTTTATGGTATAATTTATGAGTTATAGAGTTTAATTTCATCGTTCTGGTGTATTCATTTTCTTGGGATTCATGATTGGATTGCTTGATTATAAGTAAAAAATATAATGTAAATTAGGTATAATTCTAGGAAATTATAATTACATGAAATTAATTAACAAACAGAAGTATAATTGGTATTATTTATTAATTTATTTCCATATATGAGGACCAATCATTAGATAACATGTTAATGATAATCGTTTAGCTTAATTTTAGCGGTTTTTTCGATCTTAATGAACTAGTTATATTAAATTATTTTATATCATGTATATATAATTGTTTCATAACCTTAAATAAAATATAATATATATTTTATAATTTCTTTTAATCATAAAATTTGTTTTATAACCAGCCATGAAGGAGAAATTAATGAAATCATCATCCATGAAGGTTGTAAATCGGCACCTCCCGGATGATGATTTTATTTTTTAAATAAAAGAGAGAGACAAAGTAAGGAGATTGAGAATGGATATTCTATTAACATGATATCATTCCATTATATATATGATAATTTAGTTATAATTATCTTTTAAAAATTGGAGGTGAGGGGAGAAAAATAATGGAAAATAAATTGAAATGAAATTAAAAGAAAAAGGAAGAGGATTTACCTCTGGAATTATTTTCTATGAGAACCACCATAATGAAAGGGGTTTTCATATTTTGGTAGGCCTGAAATATCATATAAATGGGGAGATACTATGGAGAAGGATTTTGGAAGAATTATGACAAGATTCTTGGTTTAGAGGTGTGAGTAGAAGGGGGGTGGGGGTGCTATTTATAGGGGAGGAGAGGGGGGTTTCCTTGAATTTTTTATTATTTAGTTTACTATTCGAAACAAGAAAATGATTATATTTATAATTACCAAAAATATTTTAAAATAATGAAATATAATTCTAAATTTTGGTCTTACAACAATCATATGTCATCTATAGCTTAATAAAACATGTATTTTTCATTTATTTCAAATTACAATATTTTACTATTTAGTAAAAATTCATGTATTTTAGAAAAACCCCAAATGTTAACCCTGAACATTTATCTACATGTAGAATTAAAAAATAAAATCCATTTTATTAAGATAATTTTATAAATATGTAAAATTAAAATATTAAATAAATATATCATTTACTCAAAAATACTTGTTCTAAATTTATAACTGATTGTATAACACTATGGAAAATTAAATAAGGTACCATAAAAATATCCTAAAATCATTAGATGATAAAATTTTAATTATGAATAAATTATTTGAAATTAAATATTCTTTTACATCAAATTTTAATTATAAAATGGTAATTAAATATTTATGACACCCAAAAATACCAACATGTAATGATTAATATGTTAAAATATTTACTTACGTATACTATGATTAAATTATATGAAATATTCACTAATGGTATGCCTAAATTTTATTTATAATTTCACTGGTTATGTTATTATTTATTTGGTTTTTTACTATTCACAATGTTCCTATCATTATTCTTAATTCCATGTTAATATTTCATCGGTATATGTTCCTTAACTTCTAGAAATACATACTATTTCATTCACTATCCACTTATAAAGATAGTATTGTATTCTATACGTGGTTTTATGTGATTTATAATATATAATGTAAATATAAGAAGAATAATCTCATTGATAAAATTATGGGACATTATAAAGAAACTATATAATCTCTTAAGAAATGGAATGTTACATTTGTAATTCTTATATGCATTTTACATCCACCAATAATAGAATCTGAAAAACTAAATTACTAAATATATATTATCGAAGAATAAAATTATAGTATATCCATACACCCATAAAGGTAAAATAATATTTTTAAATCATTATGATTGGAATATATTATAATAGTATGATATATCCGAAACAATAAAAAAATAATAGATATATAAACATTTCTATAAGATATAAAAAATAACTAACCACACATCTAAAATACATTTGATCTAATAGTTTCCTAAATTAATAAAGATCTAATGTTTTTGAGGTTCCTATAGGATTACTATTACTTTTAGTATTTTTGTATCCACAATTTTAAGTAGATGTTTAAAAAAAATTTATTAAGATATAAAAGTTCTTTAGGGATTGTTAAAAAATTGAAAACCAAATAAATAAGTTCATTTACCCCTTATGATAATTTTATTTTCAGATTTTATAGTATCCAAAATGTAATCTAAAAATTATTTATTTCCTGATCCAAATATAATTCAATCTACTTAAATTTTAAATATGATGGATTTCTTAAAAATTTAATAAAATTTTTTCATATCCACCTCCTTTAATAAAATATTTTGGCCACAAAAATATGAATATTGTACCATACCAGGATCTTAGGGAAATAATTTTCTTATATAGGCCATTAAGATGTCTAAAAACATTATATAATGATTTAGTTATTCAAAAACTATATTCTTTTTCTACATAAACTTCTTCATATATATATATATATATTTATTAAGAAAATCACACTTCACATTGATTAAAAGATGATTAAAATTTAACAATGCTTCGTATAATAGAGGAATAATAATAATTTTTTGTTTAGATACTCGCAAAAAAATTTCTTCACATTATATTACTTCATTCTTATTATTACCAATTATAACAATTTGTGATCTATTTCTTAAAGTTACTCAATTTTCATCACAATTGTTTTGAAATACCAATTTTACTCCTATGTTAGGAAAATATTTTGGATGATAGAATAATTTCTAAACATCATTAATTTCAAATTTATGGAGTTTATCATGCATTAATTTTATACAGTCTCGATCTATTAAATACTCATCTGGAGACCTTGGTTGAAATTGAGATAAATGTGCACAATGTTCACATTATATTCATAATGAAATTCTATTATTCTCAGGTTGACCTATAAATAAATTGATATTATCAGAAATACGATTCATAAATATTTTATAATTATATATAATAGAAAACAATTTTCATAAAAAATATGTTAAATTTATTCATGACATATAAAATCAAAAAAATCATTAGTAGTACCCTCATATGAATATTATTACCATATAGGTTACAGATCGATTTAAAAAAATCATCTAAATATGTGGTTTCATGTTGTTAAAAAACAAAATGGTCAATTTCATCAAATTTAACATGCACTATAAAACATTTGAGAATTTATAGACATAAATTATATAACATTTTAGATGAGTATTCAATACATTTATAAAATTCTTGATAAAGGACCATAATTGTTTATGTCATTTGATAGTTAGTTATATATATATATATATATATATATATCTATTTAATAATGGATGTAAGTCATCCCACATTAAGTACTTCATAACTAGAAACCTTCAATAAAATATCCTACATTATACAATTATTCATAGCTTGAGGAAAGAAATATGATAAATGTTTAAATTAGATGATAATTAAGGGTAAAAAAGTGTGGTTTCTATGAAAACATAAGAATAATAGGACAATAATTTTTTGAGAACATTATTATATCATTTGAAAACCACAACCTAAAAATCAATAACCTTGTGTCAAGTAATACAAAATATATATTCATAAGACATCAATCATAATAGAATCATGGAAAATGATCCATGAGAGAGTATAATAGTTATAATGAATGTATTTTTCAGTAAAAAACAATGTAATAACATTTTAAACATGTATAAATAGAAATATTTTAAATCATTAACTTAAGGAAATGTTATTGGATCCTTTAATAAAATTAGGGACATATAATCATGTCCTCAAATAACATTATGGGCATAAATCCAGGCATGAAAACAACCATATGGATATGAAACCAAGTAAAAAATAACCTTATAGGTAACACCATTATATTTCCAAAAATATATATTTTGAATAAATTAATTTTTTTAATAACTAGTATGACACGCAACAATGAGATTTAATGAACTGTGAAAAACTATTAATATTAATATTTAAACACAACTACTATTATATATACAATAAAATTGGTGGAATGAATATGATTTTCTGAAAAAAATATATATCACTACGGGTGTAAATAATGATGAAAAATTATAAATGTGAACTCAATTTTTGTAGCTTTATATCATTCAAAAAATAAAATTGCCTCAAAAAATATTTTTCATTTGTTTATGAAAAAATAATAATATTAATTTTTTAATCATTTATTAAATTTTTCTCCAAAAATAATATTTATTTTTAAAATATAAAAGTAAATATTTTTATGGTTAATGTTTGTGATTGTTTTGAAACTATTAATTTTTTGAATAATTTTTGAAAATACAATATTTATTGAAAAATATATTTTCATTTATTGAATCTATAAGGAAAATTTTGTTTTATGATTTTTATAAAAGTAAAATTAATTAATATATATATATATATTATTCTTATATAGGAAAATGGAGTCAATTTAATATTTAAATTTTTTATAAAACCATTTAAAACTTTTGAACATTTTTTCTTTAGAAACTCGCTTTCTCATTGCATATGTGCATTTAATTTCAAATTTAAAACATCAAATTATTTGAATGTAATTTAAAAAATTGATTATTTATTTTTAATCACATTAATTTATATTATAAAATAATTTCACCTTTTTTTGGTAAAAACTAATTATAAAAATACTAAAAACTAATTATTATGGATACTGTTCAAATATGTTTATTAAGAGTTAGTCTAAAAAGATACGGCGTATAACGATCATATATTTTTTCCAACACCTAATTTATGGAATTATTTAGACATTATCACCTATAAGGTAATTTAATTTCCTATTTTTTAGTTTTTTTCTTATGAATATATTCCACACACATCATTATATTAAAAAATTCAATGTATGTCATCTCCCCAATTTATAAAAATGTACCACATCCCCTCCCCTATTCACACTTCCAAAACTTTTTTCACCTAATTCCTTCCCAAGTATCTTTTTAAATTACATAAACACATACTAGAGGATTTATTATGGTATGGAATCCCTCTGATGATAGATTTTGATACTAACCTAATGATGTTATCTGAAGAAGTATAATTTTTAAACATGTGTTTTTGTTTTATTTCTTCTTAAAAAACATTAAAATATAATTAAAATATATAGATACAATAAAAAAATATCTCCCAAATAACAACATGTTATTATATTAATTTCATAACCTTTATTATTCTATAATTTCATCAAATGGGAATGTAAACCGTCACATATGGGTAGAAATGATTACCGCCTCACGAACCGTGGTTATTTTTTACCATCACCACCATCGATGAAGGGATACAATGATGGATTTAATTTTTATATAATATATTTAGGATATTATCAAAATTAAGAAGTTATAATATCACACCTGTTATCTTAAAATCTATCCCATTAAATAAAAATAATGTCACTCATGTGTAAAATGATCTACCGCCTCACGAACTAATGTGACGTTTTCTTCCTTTATGTTTTACCTAGATTGTAGTAAGGATTTATTAAAAAATATATATGATATTTTTAACATAATTATAATATTTGAATTCGTATATGAAAAATACCTTATTAATTTAAATTCTATAGGGGATACGATTATGTTTGTTATGTTTACAACAGACTACTGCCGTATGTGGTGATTCTATTCGTTTATCATTAACCACTTTCATTGAAGGTAGTTAGGGTAAATTAAATTAATATATCTAATATATATGACTTGATAAAAGTTACTAAATGGTAATACATTTTTTGACCTTTCATTCATTTGTTATGTAAGTAAAATGGAAAGAATGTTAATGCATATGTACGTCCAACCATTTACATGAATGATGTATTTCATCTTTTCTCTCAAACTTTTATGGATCACTCTAAACACATATACAATGAATTTATAATATAGTTATATCATATAAATAGAAAAATTTATTATGTGTACATGATCACAGTAATAAGACACAACAAAATCAAATAATTTTAACAATAATGCAGTTATTTCCTGAAATATGATTTTAACAATGAATTATTAATAAATATGAAATTAAAGGTTGAAAGAAAATAAAATATAATAAGATATATATAAGAATGGACATTTAATTTATATATAATAAACAAATATTCATATTCCATTGGATATTATTCAAGTGATATTTTAGTATTCCATTTTAGATAGTTAATAAAGGTTATAAAATAATAGTCTATATAAAAATATTATACTAAAAATAATAATACCCATCATACAAGAATTAAATAATGATTATGAATGATAAAATATTTTCATTAAATTGAAATTCCCATTGTGTAAAGAAAAATATCTCCATTCATGAAAATAAATTAAATCATCCAAGGATATAGAAACTATATTAATTTATATGAGACACATATCAAAACAAATAGAACAACATATGAATTATATAAAATTACATAATAAAACACTATAATTTGAGTAAACATAAAAAACAAAGAAGGATATATATATATATAAAATATAATCATTATAAATGATATCATGACATAAGAAAAAACAGTATGAACATCCTAAAGAAAAAAATTATTTACTTATGTTACCCAAATAACCATTAATTTAATTCATTTTACCCATAGTAAAATGATATTATCCTTGAAAAAACACATTAATATCCAAGTGATGACTGTTATTTTTCTTTCATCCTCTTATATGATCTTCTAATGAAAAATATCATACCCTATTTTGTTGGATTTCTTTCACAAGGACATAGTTAAATGTAATAAAAATATTTCATTATTCAACACAAATATTAGAAATATTCAAGTATAAGATATAAAATTGGGGGAGAAAAATTTACCCTAAATTAGTCACTAAAAATCATGATTAGATATCCTGGATCATAGTTTAAAGTATTAGATGAATGAGGGAGTAATATTTCAATGAAATAGCGATTCAAAACTATTGATAACAAAAGGGATATTTATATTCAAAATCTCAAGATATTATTTTAATATCTATTATAATATTATAAGTACAACTAGGTATAATCTTCTCCTGTAACATATACATAATATATATAATACTAAGGCATCACCACACATTTTTAATTAGTTCCAAAATATAATCACCATAGGTACTTAATGTCTTCCCAAAACCAAATAAAAAACATTTTATGTAAAAATTTTATGAAATATTTTATTTTTATAATGAATTTTCTAAAATAAGAAAGATATACATACCATTAAATAATTTATGAAATTAGTTTTCCGTTTTATATGATTTAAAAATTTACATTTCAATATTTTTTACTCTATAGGTATATGAATTATCTTATATTAACTAATAGGTAAAACCTCCGGTTATTAAATAATCCGCATAAAAATTCTCTCATTCCCAAAAATCCTCTCTAGTAAATTTCAATACATCAGAATGTTAATTGTCTAGAAATTTTTCTTTATCATACAATATTATTTTAAATAATAATAATTATTTTATAAATTCATTGAAATATATATTTTACATTCATCCATGTAAAATAAGTCCCATAGATTCAATATTAGTATTTATAAATAACAATTGTTGTTATCACATCACTATAAATATTTATCACCATAATATCTATTCACCATTTCATGATAAAATTTTCATTTTCAATGAAATTATATCACCCTAATTGCCTATGATAAAGATAGGGGGATAAAAACACCCCTTATTCAAAATATAATAATAAATAATCTATATATTGAATTATTATACTTCTTAATAAAAATAATCATTATAATAGTGATTTATTCACCTAATAGTTATCACCACTTAGAATTTTATTTTTATAAATTTAAATATTTTTAATATTGTTAAATTAAAAACTAATATATCTTATTACTCAAGAAATATAAATCATAACACCTTGATTATGAGTTTTACATGTTATTCTGACCTATTATGGTAAAAATATCATGTATATTAATTTATGATTTAACAAAAATACACATTTTGAAACATTAAGTTACACATCACTAGTATGTTATTTTGATGACCCTAAAAAGTTGTTTTATTAACCATTAATCAATTAATTTTTAAATAATATTCACCCAATTGAAATCCATGTTATTTAAAATAATCTATAATTATAAAAAACACATTCTCGATCAATTTTCATTGAATATAAATCCCAGAACACATTTTCACATAAAATATTTCATCATTAAAATTCACTATTTAAGAAATTATTTTCTCCATTATATGTTAAAATTTTATTTCAAAAAAAGAAGACTGATTAGAGGTTTCTTTTAAAATAACTATAAACCAGTTTTATAAAGAAAATATACCCTGGTAAGATGAATTATTTTCACAGTTTTTAAAGTGTAATATTTGTTTTAATATTGTGGTTAAATAATCTTGGATATATAGGAATTAAAAGAAGCATAAAATTTTATAGAAATTAATTAAATTACCCATGTTGATTTATTTTAGTTCATATTAAATATGTTTTTTATTTATAATGGTAGAATGAATATATTAGTTTATAATTATCAATATTTACATTATGTGTTTACACAATTACCTATGAATACCGCAATGTTGATATATGAGAAATTATTGACACTTGATATTTTTAGACCATACAATTCAACATTAGTCCCCTAAATTAAATAAAAAGAATTATTATAAAAATATCGACTCCTTATGAGAGTGTCTATTCTAAACATATGATTTATCTTAGTAATATTTGTATGATCCAAAAACCATGTGAATATTAATGCCTATTGTTTAACTAGAATGTGTTGTTTTTTATTGTCTATATATAATATTCAATGATTAAAAAACATTATAATTTTTTTATTATCCAAATCTGAATTAACAGAAATAATACAAGATTTGTGTATCCACATCACATCAACCATACATCCAAATATAATTGATACTATAATCTTGTGATGATTATTTAATCTAATCCTGGAGAGTCTAATTAATCAAAAAAATATAATAGATTATATAGTATTAAAAAATAATTTTGTTCTTCATATATAATGAAAGAGTAATTTTTAAATACTAGGTAAGATACACACAAAGAAAACTGAGTTATTCAAAAAAAATATTTTAACCTAAAAACATTTCATTTTAGGTATGAAACTATAACTGTATTATTAACATATATAACATTGAATCAATTATAAATATATAGGTTTAACCATTTTCCAATACCCATGTAATATAAATTAAATAATATAAACTAGCATGTAATCTCACTAACTAAAAAATATCCTTAAACAATTGGCCTCATTAATAATGGAAATCTCAGATCATGGATCCATATCATAGTTGATTCTTCAAATCCTTATTAAAATTAAATTTATCAAAATATAAATATAAATAATTATTTTTTATTCATGTAGGAGGTTAGTCTAAGAGCATGGTATAATTTGTAAAAGTAAGATGACACATTATGTTCTATTGATCAAGTAGATGTGTGATATAATCTTAGTGAGTATCATTACAAAAACTAGAAATATATTGCACATAAAAACATCATACCACAATTATATAATGGTGTATATTTTTATATGGACACAAAAAATCTCCATAACACACCACAATAATAGGATAAGAAACAATATCCTATTTAAATGGACACACCTATCTAGATCAAACCATATGATATCATAAGAAAAAACACTATCTTCCAAACTGATGAAATCCTCAATTGGCCTCACCCCAAATCATCATAGTTTTAGTGACCCTGACTCCAGTAATTTAGAGTTGGTTTCTACATTATTACATTTGATAAATATACAAGTGATCGCATCCCCAAATAATGAATAGTTTTGTACCCTTGAAGAATGAGTTCCACACATTAGAGGAATTTTACATTTTTAATATTAAAAAATATTAATGCATTAAAAAATCAAATGATCTGGATCCTTTAAACTCAATCAATGATTTTGTATTTAAATCTTTGGGAAAAGAGAAAAATATGTGTGAGCTCAAATTCCTAGAATGGAATATGTACAATGAAATCTATTATGAAAAAATAAACATTGATCAATATATAAAATAAAAAAACAAAACACTCATGACATTTAATGAATAACTTGACTATAATAAATGGATAATTTATAATCAATATGGAAAGGTAAATAACTAAAAACAGAAGCCACCTTATTAATAAGATAATAAAAAAATGAACCCAGAGAAAATATTTGTGATGGAATATCATTTATAATAATTAAAAATAAATTCTAAATCAATAAATTAATTAATTATAAGAAAACACAATCTCATGAATCATTGTACCTTTACTTTCAAGACATTTCACATGAAATTTTAAGACTACGGTCAAAAGCACATCTGATTTAGCCAACTGATTTGTATCATGAGACAAATTGATGGTTTTGGAGGATATATATAACCAAAACCCACCTATAACATCATGTCCCAATCAATCCTTATATATCTAATAAATTATTTAATTCATTAATCAATATTTTTTATCATCAAATACAAATGTTTTGTAAAGTATAAGGATTTATCGATATTTTCCCCAATGAATCATATAACATCACAAATAAAATATTTATGTAAAAATGGTATACAATTTAAGTAATAATCATACAAATCATACGATAATATGGATATTTAAGATAAATTTATTTTCCAATGAATAATTATTATTTGAATTCTATTTTTTGAAGATAAATTAAACAATCAATAATGTAAGTGAGAATGTAAAATAATATCTTACATATTTGGTAACTTTTTCATTATAACCCATTGAATAATAAACTTGATAAAAAAGAATTAATCATCATTAATAAATAATTATTCATTTTAAATACATCAAAGGGGTAGTATATACCCCACATAAAATTGAATAAGTGTATATTTACAAATATGTCTATATGAAATGAAAATTAATATGAAATTCCTTGGTAAATGATTCCCATTTTGTGAATGTGAATTAAACTATAGTATAATTATTTTAATAATTCTATTAATTTATAAAAACACTATATTAATATTTTTATGAACATATATTATCCTCTTATAAATTTTTACCACCTATTTGTTTAAAATATTAAAATATTTTTATGGTTTCATGTGTTAATTGACTTATTTTATCATTCGTGTTTTTAAGAATGATCTAGTTATTCTACAGAGGATATAAATAAGTTATATCCTGAAATTTAAATTTTTTATTAATATCATTTTTTCTTTGTAGATACATTATTATAACCATTATTAATAGTTGTTCCTAAATAATCAATGACGTCACTTCTTGGAGATGGAGGACCCTACACATGCATGATGGAAAATATCATTCCATTAATGGATGAATAGATAAGAAATTGTATAATATATCAATTTTAATTAGTTTATTTCATATCATTTATATCAAAAATATTCAGAAATTCTACCCTTATTACCTTCTATGTATTGCATATGTGAAAAAAGAATCTCATCGCTTCACCTAGTGGTATTCTACCATACACACGAGTAATGTTGTCATATTTTAAATAGAATGGAATGTAACAAGGTATATATGATATTATAATTACATAAATAAAATTATATCATTTTTATTATATATATATATATATATATTATAACCATAACTATATCCTACCATTAGAAACGTTCATAGAAAATGAATTACATTAGTTCGTGAGATGGTAGTCTGTCATACATACAATTGTCAATTTCAGTTCCCCTTTGATGAAAGAAGATATGGATATTGGTTATTACATTAATGTAATAAAATATATTTACATTGTATATACTAGTTTTATTATACTATAGATATATAAAAAATCATTGTGGTGAAAGAGTAAGTAAAAAAGAATTGATTACTCAATAATGTTGCCTATTATTCAGATAACTTCTTTTGGATTGCACAAAAATACATCCTACGATGGATTTGTGATTAAAAAAGTTCCCCTATAATGTTTCTCGGGGAGTAAGAAGTTGTTTTTTATATTACTCTTCAATTCAAATGGTTTTTAGAGTCTGAATAGGGGAGGGGAGTCGATGACCTTTTATAAGTGGTGGACAATACACAGATCGAATATATTAGAAGAATCAATTACAAAGACATTTACATAATTCCACATGCCTCTAAAATGGATAATTCGTGACCTATAGAGGTGAAAATAAAGAAATATTACTATCTAATGGGTGATGGAATGTTTTTTTGTCATTTAAAGACCTATATTTTTAGTTTAATCTTGTGGTAAATATCTTTTTTAACTTTACCATGTTTTACACCCCAATATTCCATGACACGTTTCCCTTTGAATAATGCAATAGCTTGAATTGTATGCAACTTCAATATTCTAACACACTATGACCAATAAAACTAGCCATTTTGAATTGTAATAACCACATTTTTTAATTTTATAAATTTTATCTTTCAAAATGTACTTCATTTTTGGATTTGGAATATCAAAATTAGCTTAGGGTGTACTTTTTTTATTCTTCTGAAAGCATTCAATTTTTGATAAATAGTGAAAAAAACTAAGTTATTGTTTAAAACCGACTTTTTATTTAAATAATAATTTATTTTATTTAAATTTTTTTTAGGTAAAAATAGATACATAATAACTATATTAGTTCAATTTAATTCATTGGACTCATATTATAACGAGTTTAGATATATAAACATTCTATTGAACTTTTTACGGTCTTTTACCCACCTCGTAGGAGCATTTTCAAATTTGTATAAAACTTAATTTTACGTCTTCTGTGAGTTGAATTTCAAAATTCCCAGAGACACGGTTAATATCATTATGTGAAATGTGGATTAATAAGTTGAAAATAATTATTTTTTAAATAGTAATGTTTTTCTTTTATTTACCACGGTTAAATGTAAATATGGTAATTAAGGGTAAAAATGATATCATAATTACACTAAAACATGCCCTAAATCTATTGGATAAGTGTAATTAAACCAAAAACAGCCTTAGGAATAAAATATTATCCTTTAGGTCCACTTGGATTAGATTAGTAAACTTATTATTATTTTATTTAATGAAGAGTTAGAAGAGTTAAAATTAAAGTTTAATAACTAAACCATTTTTAATATAGGGTTATACATAAGTTAAATTCGACTATAAATATTCATTATAAAGATAAAAATGTTTCCTACATTATGGTATTTTATTTATAATTATTATACAAACTACACCATGATGTGGAGATAGTAATTTATATGTATGAACGTATAGCGACTTTTTCATTTATAGAATGGATAGAATAATGAATATGGTTATACCATTTTTATAATATCATCACAGTATAGATAAGATACCAGAGATATTATTTTAGAATGGAAATAACAAATAAAGAGAAATTGTAAGATGAAAATAACTTGAAAGAGGTGATGAAAAATTTACCTCTTCTTCGGGTTCTTGCTTTGGATTTGATCAAAAGGGTTCCTTAGATTGGCTTTTGGACAAAATGAAGGCCTCTTGGATGATTGGAAGACAGCTGAGATGATATTTTGGTAGGTCATGGCCAAGACAAATGTCTTTGAAGTTGTGAAGTTTAGATAAGGTTATGTTCCCTTTTATAAGATATACCATCCAATTATATATGATTTTAATATCGAAAGAATGATATTGTCGCTCGTGTGTACATACGAATTGACGTCTCTACGAACACAATTAGATTCACCCCCCATCGTATCCATTCAAGAAAAATTTTCATTGGATGATTAAAAATAATCTTTAATGACTTAATATCATTCTGAATATAAATAAGATACATCATATCCATAACAAACATTACTTACGTAACAAATCATATAAAGAAAAACGAATCACTTAACACCTATAACGATGATACTACTGAAATATCATTAACAATGCAATATTATCAGATCATATATGATATCATATTTTTGTATATAGTTCATTTATAACTTAATAACAATGATTTAATAATTATACATGAGGTTAACATACCCTTGACCAAGGAAAATTACAAGGTAAGGGTTAATTTCACAATGTCTTTATTATCTGATGTTGTGTATCTACTGGGTCCTCTTTATCATATACATCCATGTTTCTTAAAAATTAATTCCAATTTTTTTTTACTTTTTAATAGACTATGGGTTAATTTCATTTATACCCTTTTATTAATTTTCATAAAATGGTTTGAATGGAATCTTTCTGATATTTTCCAAACTAGGTACCTTATGTCCTTTTCAACAAAATTAATGTAAGAATATTTTTTTAACTTATTTGGTCGGTGCAGCTATTTTCCGACATTATAACATCGTCGAAGATTCTCTTATAATAATAAAATAATATTTTAAAAATTTATATTTTCTTTTATAATTATATTAATTTTAAATGATTTCAAAGTAGAAAGAGATATTTCTCTAAAAACATTTTGATTTCATCTATGTCAACTTCCATTGAGGAATTGTAAGTGTATTTGAAGTTGATTTATTATGATACATATCATACATATATTATTGAAGGATTTGTGATATGTTAGATAGTGGATGTGTTATTTTTAAACCATTCATGGTTTTTAGATGAAGTGTTGAAATTTCGTATGGTAGTTTTAATATGATTTTCTATATTATGTTTAAACATTTTCATATGATGAATAAATTGGACTTAATAAGTAATGAGTGGATCCCGCTATAGCTCCTTGATGCATCAGTAAGTCTCATTAGACAAAATAGTGTCTTAGAACAAGGCCTTTACAAAATCTTATTTCTAGTCTTGGCATAAGGCCTTGACTAGGTGGTTATGATGTCTGGCATTATGAATTCCATCATTATGAAAGTGGCTATTGAAATTCTATGGGATTATTCGACTTGTAGAATATCCATGTCAATATGTAAATTAAATTATTAAATTTTATATTTTCCATATTATTTTGAATTTCAATTTTAAAAGTCTTTTGTTTTATTCTTATACATTTCCTTAAATGTTTATGCTTATTTATGAATGTTTCTGCAATATTGTTATTTTTACTGAGGGTCAGAGCTTAGCCTTTTCTATGTTTTATTTTTTCCAGGATGCCAAGAAGTATATTATGAATGTCTTACAGGGATAGTCTAAGGGATATGAGTGTGTCCTATTGAGACGATGTGGTTTTAGTTTTTCATTTTATAATGTAATGTAAAACATATGAATGTATCTAGTATTTCAAAGGATACGAAACTAACCGGCCTTTCAAGACATGATATTTTGTGATCATGACAATGTAATGAAATAACAAACTGACTCAGGGTAACTAGGGTCAGGGCATTATAGTTGGTATCAGATAAAGTTTAGTACAATCCATGGAAGCTAGATTTAGAAAAACTCTGATTAGAGAGCATTACCCTATGATAGACATTGAGGATTAGTATATAAGAACTTCCTAGAATTTTGGTACTCTAGAGATTTTATGAGTTTTATATGAAATACATCACTGTCTGGATATGAGGAGGTAGAGGCGGCTCTGGCATAGAGGTACCTAGTGGTAAAACCTGAAAACAATGCTTTGTGCTTGACTCGAATGAGAAATGCTGCAAAACAAAGGGCCTTTTTGCACTCTTGGTTACCCTATGTATTGTTATTCATAAACTAATCTAGTGAATGTTATTGCATATAAATGGAACCTAGTGGAAGGAATTGAAACAATATCAATGCACATAATCCATGTAGATATTTCCCTCCTACTGAAGATAATTATAGTAGAGCTGGTGAAGCAACTGGAGCTGATCAGCTTATCACCATACTTGGAAAACTCACTGAGGTTATGAATAATAACCTTACCCATTTAGAGCACCCTTATCCACAACACAGAGGATCAATGTCAAACCGCATCATGAGGCAAGAACCACCAACATTCAATGGGAGTAAAAATATATTAGTAGCTGAACAATGGATAAATTACATAGAGAAAATATTTCATTCTTTGGGGAGTAGCGAAAGGGAAAAAGATTTCATGACAGTTTATCGCCTCACGGGAGATGAAGATCAATGGCAGTCATTGATTCAAAACACAAAAGAAGATGAGGAAGTATCAGATATATAATGGAGGGAGTTTAATGAGATTTTCTTATAAAAATACATTTCTCGTGACCATCGAGCAGATATGGAAATACAATTTCTGATTATGAGGAAAAAAGAGGATGAAACTGTCGCAAAATATGTGGCTAACATTACACAACTAGCAAAGAATGCAACTAATTATTTATGTAACCCAAAAAGTAATATTGATTGGTTAAACCAATTTCTTTATCAAGAATTAGTCTCACAATCCTTCTCATCATACGGTTATATTCTATCATGTGATATCAAGAAAGAAAAATAATTATCAATGTCTTACGAATTTAAAGGAAAGTAGAAGAAGAAGAGATATGGTGAACACTATGTAAATGGGAATAAGTGGAAGAAGGGAAAAGTTGTATATTTATCCTACAATAAATTTAGGGAGAAACACCAGTGTTCTTTCTTTAAGGTAATGGGAATCTTTTGCAAGTGTGGTGAAAAAGGCCACCAAGCTCGTGATTGCAAGGGGAAGAAAGAGGCTGTCAATGTTGAATAATAAAATTGTAGAGAAAAGGGGCATTATGAAAATTAATTTCTTAAGAACCATGGGAACGTAACTCAAAAACAGCCAAGGGAGAAAGTCCATGCTTATGCGATCACTACTGTTGAGGATGAAGCTCAGAAAGACTTGGCGGTAGGTAATTTAATGGTTTCTTCAAGCCTATCCAATGATTTATTTGATTCTAGACCATAACATTGTTTCATATCTTCCTATTTTTATATGAAAATTAGTAATTTTCAATTTTATTTAACAATGGTGTTGTGAGTCAAAACATCTAAGAGATGTATTATGACAACAATGTTTTGTGAATCAGTTCCCATTGAGGCATATAAATGTTCTTTATCTGCTAATCACATCATCATACCCATAATTGAATTTGATATAATCCTCGGTATGGAGTGGCTTTCTGAAAATGATCAGCAAATTTATTTTAAGAATAAGGAGGTTATAATTTTCGAAGATGATAAGGAGTACCTTATTCTTAGAGTAAAAATGTCACCACATTATTCTTACCAAGATCCACCCCCAGTAACTCTACTAAATTCAATTATTTTGGAGGATGACAATGAAATAATTATGGGAGAGGAAAAGAATCTTCGAATAAAGGGTATACCTATTGTGCATGAATATGTTGCTATGTTTCCAGAGGATTTACATGGACATCCTCCAAAATGAGAAATTGAGTTTTCCATTGATTTAATTCCTGGTTCAAGGCCCATATAAAAGACCCCTTATAAAATGGGAACTGTGGAATTAGTGGAACTAAAGAAAAATATAGAGTAATTGAGTAATAAGAGATTTATTTTCCCTAGTATTTCTCCATGGGGAGCCCCTACCCTTTTTTTAAGAACTAAGATGGATCTATGAGGTTGTCCATTGACTACAGGGAGATCAATGCTATAACAATAAAGAACAAGTATCCACTACCTCGCATTTATGATTTATTCGACCAACTTCATGGAGCTCAATATTTTTCAAAGATTGAACATTGATCTGGATATCATCAGTTGTGTGTGAATAATAAAGACATTCTGAAAAAAACATTTTGAACTAGGTACGAGCATTAAGAGTTTACAGTAATTCCTTTTGGGATGACTAATGCACCCTATGTTTTCATGGATCTAATGAACAATGTTTTCAAGGAATATTTTGATGACTTTGTGGTGGTATTTATTGATGATATCATGGTATACTCTAAAAGCTATGAAGATCATGAATATAACTTATGCACCATTCTAAAAACCATCAGAAAAAATGAATTATACATGATGTTTTTATTGTGTGAATTTTGGCTTCAAGAGATTTCTTTTCTTGGCTATATTGTCTCTAAGTATGGAATATCTATTAATCCTTCAAAGACCAAGGCAATCCAATAATGGCCAGAACAAACGAGTATAACTGAGGTATGCAGTTTTATTGGTTTAGCTGGTTATTATCGGTGTTTTGTCTAGAATTTGTCTTGATTAGATAACCAATTAACCAAGATCACACGTAAAGTGGTTAAATTTGTATGGACAAAACAGTGTGAATTTTTTTTGATGAACTGAATAGAATATTAGTCAATTCTCCTATATTGACTCTACCATCAGGGAACGATGGGTTTGTTATTTATAGTGATGCTTCAAGGAAAGGATGTGGTTGTGTCCTTATGCAGAATGATAGAGTTATTCCCTATGCAACATGACAAGTAAAGATTCATGAGAAAAACTATCCTACTCACAATCTTGAGTTAGTAGCTGTAATAGTTTCTATGAAAATATAAAGAAAATATCCCTATGGTGAAAAATGTGATATTTATACTAATCACAAGAGTTTGAAGTATATTTTCTCACAAAAATTACTCAACATGGGGCAAAGTCTATGGCTTGAACTACTCAAGGATTATGACTAAACAACACATTACCACATGGGTAAGGAAATTAAGGTGGAAGATGTGTTGATCAGAAAGAATCATGGAGTTTTGAACAAGATGAGAGTTGAAAGGAATACCATTTTCATTGTTCTAGTGAAAATTGATATGGGAATAATCATGGAAGGTGAAAAATCATTACATTTTCAAATGGTTTCCAAACCATCTTTACTAGAAAGGATAAAAAGTTCTCAGGCTGATGATGAGAAGATTCAAAAGTAGATTAATGATGTGAATGAAGGGAGATTGAGTGACTTCATATACGAAGATGTGAATTTGAAATTTGGGAAGAGACATTGTGTTCCCAATATACCGAATATAAAAATTTAATTGTTAAATGATGCTCATAGTTCCAATTTCTCTATACCCCATAGTAGCACCATAATGTATATAGATTTGAAGGAACATTTTATGTGGGACACCATGAAGAGGGATTTTGCTGATTTTGTGTCAAGATATATGGGTTTTCAACTAGTGAAAGCTGGAAGGCAAAAGCCTGGAGAAGTCATGCAACCTCTTCCCACACTTGTGTGGGAATGGGATAATATTACAATGGACATTCTCATGGGGCTACCTAAGACTCTTAGAAGGGATGATGCAATATGGGTCATTGTTGATCATCTTTCCAATTAATCACTTTTTCTTTCTATGAGACATGATTTACCACGTGAACGTCTAACAAGACTATATATAAATGAAGTTTTAAGTCTTCATAGAGTACCCTTATCGATTGTTTCTGATCAAGATCCCCATTTTACATCATGATTTGGGAAAAGTATTCAGAAGTCCCTAGATACTAAACATCATTTGAGCACTGCATACCACCCTCAAACCGATAGAAAATAAGAAAGAACTATTCAAATCATAGAAGAAATGTTGAGATCATGCTCACTTGACTTTTTGGGTATATGGGATCAATATTCACCTCCGGTAGAATTTTCTTATAACAATAGCTTCAATTTTAGTGTTTAGATGGCACCAAATGAAGGGTTATATGAAAATAGATGTCGCACACCAACTTATAGGGATGATGTTGGTGAAAGAAAACTCATAGGCCCATAACTTGTTAAGGAAACGATGGAAAATGTGAAGGTTATCCAAACCCACAACAAAACCGCACAATGTAGGCAGAAGAGCTATGCCGATAACCGAAGGAAGGATTTGGAATTACAGGTAGGAGATCTTGTTTTATTGAAGGTATCTTAATGGAAGGGAGTTATACGATTCGATAAGAAGGGTAAATTGAGTCCTAGGTACATTAGACCTTTCGATGTTCTAGAACGAATTGGGACTGTAGCTTACATTTTGGAAATGTCGCAAAGTCTCTCAAAAAATCATGATGTGTTCCATGTATCACTGTTGTGAAAATACATGTCTGACCCTACACATGTAATCACCTATAAGGAAATTGAACTGGAACCTAATTTGTCTTATTGTAAAGATCCTTTCAAAGTTCTTGATACCATAGAAGAAGTGTTGAGAAACAGGATGACTCATCTCATAAAAGTTCTATGGAGAAACCACAAGATGGAAGAGGAAATGTGGGAACCCGAGGAACTTATGATGAAGAACCACCTAAATCATTTTATGTAGAAATATTCTAGAAATTTTTAGGACAAAATTATTTGATGTAGGAAGTAATGTAACACCCCACGTTTACACGGTATATTTCCCTTTGAATAATGCAATAGCATGCATTGTATGCAACATTGAAATTATAACACACCGCGACCAATAAAACTAGCCGTTTTGAATAGTAATACCCACTATTTGAAATTTTATAAATTTTATATTTCAAAATGGACTTCACTATTGGATTAGGAATATCTACATTAGCTTAGGGTGGATTTTTGGTATTTTTCTGAAAATTTTCATTTTTTAATGAATAGTGAAAAGCAACGAGTTACTGTTTAACATTGACTTTTTATTTAAATAATTATTTAGTTTAATAAATTTATTTTAAGTAAAAAAAATATAAATAATACCTATATATGTTCAATTTAATTCATTTGAGTCATTTTATAATGACTGTAGATATATAAAAATTTTATTGAACCTTTTACCATCTTTTACACACCTCCTAGCAGCATTTACAAATTTATATGAAACATAATTTTACCGCTTCTATGAGTTGAATTTAAAAAATCCAAGAGGCACGGTTAATATCAGTAAGTAAAATTTGGTTCAATAAGTTGAAAATATTTTTTGGCGAATAGTAACTTTTTACTTTTATTTACCACGGTAAAAAGTAAATAGGGTAATTTAGGGTAAAAATGATATCATAATTACCCTAACACATATCCTAATTCTATTGGATAAGTGTAATTAAACCAAAAACAACCTTAGGTATAAAATATGATATTTTATGTCCACTTGGATTAGATTAGTACATTTATTATTAATTTATTTAAAGAAGAGTTAAAATAGTTAAAATCAATGTTTAATAACTAAAAAATTTTTAATATAGGGTTATACATAAGAAAAATTCGACTATAAATATTCATTATAAATATAAGAATATTTCCTATATACTGGAATTTTATTTATAATTTTTATACATTAAATAATTAAATTTATTTATGACAGAATGATTATGTATTAATTACCTTATTAATTAATGATTAAGATAATTGATATTACAAATATCCAAATAAATATAATTTAAGACTTTTAATGAATTAAATTAATTTTATATGTTTATATGAAATGTTAGGGTTGATTAAATGAATTTTTTTCGAAGTAATAATGCTTTTATAAATTGAACAATAATAAAATACCAAATAGTGTCAAAATTGACATAAAAGAGGTTTTAAAACAAATATTATATTATTAATGGTTATTCTATTCCTAAAAATCTAAGGATTGGAAAATGGGCTTATATAATATTATATATGTCATTAATGAACCACTTGGGGTTCTCTTGGAGGTTTATTGTGTGTTTATTAACCATATAATATAAAAATACAAAGAGACATGGTAAATTTCATGCTATTTAACGAAGAGTTAAATCTAAATGATAAGGTTAATAAAATATCAAAACCTATATAAAACCTATTGGTTGAGATGTTTTCGACCCATCCACACTTTAGCCTTTAAATAATTCATTTTCGAGCCATTATAATCCTAAAATGATTTTATTATACCATAATATTTCAAGCTTTTCCAAAACTGACCCTCACCTCTATGATAAAATAGCACTTATATTCTATTAAATTAACTCCCTCAAAGCTATTTGGATCAGCCAACCCCTAAAAAAATAACCTCTCAACAATCCTAACTTCATCATAGAGTACTTAATTTAGTCATAAAGCTAACCTAAATTGACCTTTTGATCAAATAAAAAGGAAGAACCCGAAGAAGAGGTAAATATTTCATCACCTCTTTAAAGTTCTATTCTTCTTCCACTTCCTCTTTCATTTTTGTCTCCATTCTAAAATAATAACTCCAGTACCTTTTTTATATTGTGATGTTATTATAAAAATAGTATATTATAACCCGAACCTACCGGTCTTGAGCCGCAACTACCCAAGCCCCACCTCCATAGGGCAGGGGCTGTCGACAAGCGCTGAAGGCGTAACGATCTCGGGGAGAACTTCTCCTAAGTACCTGTACACACACACACACACAAACCACTTAATGAAGAAGTGAATATTAAAAATAAAAATGAAGGAAAAAAATATAACCCATCCACATCCATGAATCAACTACTAAATCGAACAAGTAATGTGCTGAAAAGTACAGACAAGATTAATGAACAGGAAAAGGGCAAAACACGCGCCCAACCCGAAAGGTGCCACATCCCGGTAACAGGTAAACAAAAGTAAATATCTGGTGAGTCTCACACATGAAATTACTAATATGACCACTGAATGCAGCCCAAGAGCTTGTGTCCTCTACGCACCTTCGTAGTCTCGATCGACCTGTCTGTCTTCTGCAAGGGCACACCATGTACGGGCAAAGCCGAAGAAGGGGTGAGTATAAAGATACTCAGTAGGATGCACCAAAATATCGAGGGAGCAACAAAGGTGGTACTAAAACGGTGAGCAGTGGACATAAAAAATAATAGTGTAAGAGGAAAATAGAGAGAGTGTATCTGAACCCAACTGAAAAAATGACGTACAATCGTCCAGCCAGGAGGATCTAGACATGGAAAGCACTTGGCATACTATGCACGTCTTCGCCCCTCCTAGAAGGAAAGTAACTGAACCCAAGGAATGGGAACACAAGTAGGGTGTATAAATATATATTTTCTCAAAATGAAACTCAAAAGAGTGTGTAATGGGATCTCCATATTCAAGATTATCCAATGAAAAGTTTCCCACAGTTCTAAAGATATCCATCACAGATCCCCAACGGTCCTGCACGTCAAAGATGTATCATCTCTAAACCATACATCCAAGGGTCCAACTCCGTTAATCACAGAGAAAGTCTCTGACTAGCCACATAGAAAGGGCTGAGTCTGAAATAAGTCATCGGGTAACCCACTGCCCAGCCCAGCTGGAGGGTAAACCCTAAGAGGTAATCGGGTAACCCACTGCCTAGACCAGTTGGAGGGTAAACCCTAAGAGGTCATCGGGTAACCCACTGCCCAACCCAGCTAGAGGGTAAATCCTAAGATGAACGGGTAACGCACTACCCTGACCTGCTGGAGGGTAAACCCTAAGGACAATAGGCAACCCACTGCCAACCTCACTAGAGGGTAAACCATGATACGCCGGTGGGTAACCCACTGCCCAACCCCGATGGAGGGTAAACCCAGAACTGGTATAATAACTCCACACTGCTCGTACCATCACTAGGGGCCACTAACATCGCTACCATGCATTGGTTCGGAGTGTGTCAATGGGAACTTCGATCAACACCCTTTCATGTTTCCACATTTATTGAGATCTCGATAGAGGCTCCGCATGCCAAAACTGATTACTCTGTTGCAATCCTTGTAGAAAAACATGCGAGATAAACTACATACTCGCTGGAAATAGAATCCCGAAGAAAAAGTTATTCAACACTACTTTATACCCGCACGACGTCTCATGGGGCCCAAACCTCGGTCCCAAAAGGGTTCGGGTGAGCTGCACCATCGAGATTCTATCGGAAAAACATGCCAAATTGACTATCCATTCACCCCGAACGTAAATCTGATGAAAAAGTCTCAAAATGCTGCACACAACTTAAAAGATGGCCAGTGGGGCCCACACATCAACTCCAGATTCAATGCCAGAAACCACCCCGGACTACTTCGTCCCAACTCCAGGGTAACAACGCCATTGACGGAACCTAAAACGGACTCCGGATGTGCTTGCGCCATCTGATAGAAGAATCCTTGCGAGGCGCTAAACAATACTTAACGGGAGTGTCGTGCCACTTAGCCCTCGTATCTGTAATTAAAAATCCCGAAGATCATCTCAAAATCCCCATATCGAGCTGAGGATCACATATCCGTAGACGAAGTGTTAATCCAATATCCAGTTTTCAATTTAGAGGCGTTCTAATGCCAATGGATGGAGATGGGGTAGGCCGGACCTGTTCGGCCGGTCCACCCCCTTCAGACCAGCGGTCCGCGGCTCGGCTGCCAAAACCGCCCGGTCCCCCACAACCCACAGTTCACCGTGAGGACTGTGTGTCTTTACCCAGACTGGAACAAGCGAGTCTGGCTCCTTTTCCTCGAGACCCGTGCTTTGCGGGACTCGGCCAGCTCCTGAGGTCACGACGACCCCAATCTCAGGCGCTGCATGCCGACCGACGAAGATGGCCGACGTGCGCTCCCACGGCCAGAACTATTGGGTAGTCGTCCCTCTCACCTGCACCGACCATCGAAGGGCCACTCCGCTACCCGGGAAATCCCACGCCGCCACCTGGTGAAGCCCGCGCCGCCATCGTCGCCCACCAGACCACCGCACAGAGCCACTAGACCAGCCTACAACCACATAAAACTAGGGTTTTTGGCAGGAAAACATCCCGGGGTCACCCCAGACACCCTGGGACACGAATATTAGATCTGAAAGACTCATTGGAATGCTTGGATATATCCCTAATCAAATATTCCCTTCGCTCAAAAATTAAACAACATATTTACGCTATAACATGAGTTCAAATTAGATGGGGAATAAAATAAACGAAACACACAAACCTACCTCGGAGGGAATATCCTGTCGCTTCACGAACGGTCCGCCGGAGCCGTAACCACTTTTTTGGCGAGGAGGAGGAGCTTGAAAAATGTTTCTCTCTTTTTGGGAGAGCTTTCGCCAGAGAAAGACCAAGGAGGAAGAAGGGGGTGGATGTGTTTAAGTAGGGAAACACACATAAACACCCACCAGTAGGCCCGTAACCAAACTTTTGGCGGGGTCGGGGTTAAGCCGCCTCTAGGTTAAAATTCACATTCTGAGCGCAACGGCGGTCTCAAAATTTTAATCTGAGCCTCCATTCAAAAGATATAAAGTTCATGCTCGAGGTCGCTAAATTATGAAAATTCCCCTGGTGGCGTTTTCCACAGAAGGGGCGCGCCCGTGAATGTTACACCCCTTTAAGGGTAAAAGGTATGCTACAGACTCAACAGTGCACTCAGTTTTCCCATCTGAGCAACCGTTTAAGAGTTATTCTGTTTATTATGCTTGTATAGTGTGAACACACTTAAAATTTAATTCCAGCCACACTGGGGCTCGGAATCAAACACATTCTGAATGCCCTGCTCTTGAATAACATCAAGAAAAATTCCAAGTCTTATAAGCTCCAAACCTGGGTTCTTACATCATTCCATCTTTCAAGTTTTTCATCCCCAAAAAACAAAACTACAAAAAAACTCAGTATACTGAGCCCGCATCTGGCTCTCCCGTTCCTAGGTGCTCTCTTATACCCTATCGTGCTACCACAAAACTTGAACCAAAGGAATGGATCATCCACGCAGGGTCCTCTCCTGTCGGTCCTCAATTGCCATTGGGTGCACCACAATGTTTTGTCCATCGTCAATGTCCAGCTCTCACCAGTCGATGACGTGCATGGGGTCATTCACATATTTCCTCAACTACGACACATGGAAGACGTCGTGCACCCTCTACAGTTGTGGGGGTAGAGAAAGATGGTAAGCAACATCACCAACCCTATGCACAATATAAAAGGCCCCAATGAACCTCAAGGATGGCTCAAATTCCTGGAAGAACCTCTATGTTCCACGCCGCGGGGAGACCACCAAAAATACATGTTCCCCCTGCTCGAATTCCAAAGGACTGCGACGACGATATGCGTAGAACTTCTGTCTGCTCTAGGCCTTTCTCATCCGCTCATGAATGCCTGGAACATTATCCGTCGTCGCCTTCACCATCTCTAGGCCCATAAGGGAGGTGTCCCCAACCACCTTCCAACACAACGGTGACCAGCATGGTCTCTCATATAGGTCCTCAAAATATGTATTGCCGATAGTATAGTGGTATGTGTTGTTGTACGCGAACTCCACCAATGGCAGGTGATCCTCCCAGCTTAGGCCAAAGTCTAAGATGCACCCCTGATAATATCCTCCAACACCTGGATAGTGTGCTCTGTCTGCCCGTCCGTTTGTGGGTGAAAAGCTGTACTCATCCACAGTTGAGTCCCGAATGCCTCTTGCATGCCTCACCACAATCGCGATGTAAACTGCACATCATGGTCGAAGATGATCCTCGAGTGTACTCAATGAAGGTGGAAGATCTCCTGAACCGACAGCTGCCCAAGAATCTCCATCGTACTATGCTCCTGATGGAAAGGAAGTGCACCGACTTCATGAGTCGGTCCACTATCACCCAAATGGAATCGTGCCCCTTCTCTATGCGCAGAAGCCCTATGATGATGTCTATAAATATTCCATCCCAATTCCACTCCAGAATATCAAGGGGCTGCAACAACCCTTCTAGAACCTAATGTTCTGCCTTCACCTGGTGATAGGTAAGACACATAGAGACAAACTCAACTACACTTTTCTTCATGCCAGACCACCAAAACTGCCACCGAAGGTCTCTGTACATCTTCCCCACACTGGGATGCATGACCAAGGGAGAAGTGTGGAATTCCCGTATCCCAACTGGTACTACAGCTCTCCCCTGGAATAGGATCTTATGATTTCCCCCTTCCGAATACCCATCGGGTGTGTCACCTGTGGATATCTGATCATACAATACCTCACTATCGACATCCCCCAGCTGCGACTCTCTCACACGCTCAAGGAGTGAAGGTGTCAACACAATAAACTGCAGAAAATCCACACCCTCCTGCTTCAACAAGGTCAGATGAAGGGGATCCAACTACTCTGATGCTTCCCACACTAGTCGAGCCTGGGAATTTCTAGTAAGGGCATCTGCTATTACATTTCCCTTCCCTAGAGTGTAGACTATCTCAAAATCATAGTCTTGCAGGAACTCCAGCCAGCGCCTCGGCCTCGTATTCAAATTCTTCTGAGTGAAGATGTATTTGAGGCTCTGGTTGAGTGAGTAGACCACAAAACACTCACCCAGAAGGTAGTGTCTCCATAACCTCAAGGCGAAGACCACCGCTACCAGCTCCAAATCGTGAGTCGCATAATTCAGCTCATGGGGCCTCAAATGCCATGACCCATAGGCAATCACTACCCACTTCCACATCAACACACACTCAAGCCCATATCCTAAAGTGTTACAGTACACCACAAACTCAATTCCCTCCTCTGGCAGCCTCAACAGTGGAGCACTAGTCAGCCTTTTCCTAAACTCCATGAAGGCCTTCTAGCACAGATCAGTCCAGGTGAATGGTCGTCCCTTCCATGTCAATGTGGTCAAAGGGGAAAAAATCCTAGAGAAATATTCCACTATCCTCTTATAGTACCCTGCCAATCCAAGGATGCTCCACACCTCTAACACATTCTTAGGTGGTTCCCATGAAAACATTGCCTCTATATTTGCTCGATCTACGGCCAAAACCTATTTTGAAATGACATGCCCTAGAATGTGAACCTCATGAATCCATAACTGACACTTCAAGAGCTTCCCTTATAGTAGGTGCTCCCAGAGTATGTCTAGGACTATCCTCAAATGCTCCGTGCGCTCCTCCTCTGTCGTAGAGTAGAGTAGTATGTTGTCAATTAAGACAACCACAAACTGGTCCAAGTACGGCTGGCACATCTGGTTCATCAAAGTAATGAAAATTGTAGGGGCATTCGTCATGCCAAAGGGAATCACCAAAAACTTATAATGCCTATAACGAAAACGGAAATCCAACATTGGGATGTCAGCCTCATGAACCCGCAACTGGTGGTTTCCGGATTAAAGATCAATCCTGGAGAACCACTTCGCACCTCTCAACTGGTCACAGAGGTCATCAATCCTTGGGAAATGGTACATGTTCTTTATCGTGGCCTTATTCATGCGATGATAATCAACACAAAGTCACAGACACCCATATTCCTTTTTTATAAACAAAACTGGAGCTGCGCAGAGGGACACACTAGGCCTTATGAATCCCTTCTCACGAAGGTCTTCCAACTGAATTCGTAGCTCCCAAATCTCTCTGGGTTCTATCCGATATGCAACACATGATATTAGGGTAGACTTTGGCTACAAGTCAATGAAGAACTCCATCTCTCACCTCATAGGTAGTCTCAAGATATCCTCGTGAAATATGTCCATGTAGTCCTCTAAAATGGTAGGGATCCAGGATCCTGTAGCATCTGCTACTCTGAGAGTCATGATTTCCAACTAGTGACAAAAAGTTTGTGGTCTCCTGCTCAGAGTACCCGTCTAGTCTGCCACAAGGTCTCACTCACCGAGGATGGTGAACCTCTTCCCATCAAAAGGCACACATCTAATTCGTCTGTGATGACAATGAATCTGGTCATGAACCATGGAAAGCTGGTCCATGCCCCGGATGATGTTGTAAGGTTACATCATGATGACCAGTAGGTACCACCTAAAACTCTCTCCTCCGAATGGCAATTCACACTATCTGCAAAAAAAGGTCACTAATGAGGCACTCCCTATAGGAACCTCGAATCTAAGAGCGGGTGTCAGCACCTCTACTGGGAGCTCCAACTCCCGTACCAAAATCAGTGATTTAAACAAGTGACTGGTGCCTATGTCTACTAGTACCAATGCTAGCTTACAATAAACACAAAGCATACCTCAGACCATCTCATGTGATGGGGGTTACAAACACCCATAGCCAGATGCTGTCCACAGCCGCTACTGCCAGCTCCCTGATCCTGGCGTGGGCTGCCCGGTGGTGGTGGTGGGAAGACCTCAAAACACCATCCCCCCACCTCTAGGTCCTGCCGCTCTGCCTACGCCGCCTCCCTTTGGACCACCCTATCCTCGCCTGGGAGATCCCTGGTCCCGACGCTGCCACTGCCATTGCGGTACGCCTACTGCCTGCCATGGCTTCTCGGTACACTTGGTCTGGAAGTCCCGTGCAAGGTGACCCCATCTGTAAAAAGCATAGAACTGGCTCTCTACTGACTGCCCTGATGCTCTATGATGCCACTGCGGTGTATGAACCTGACCTGGAGTCTTCTCACGGAAGGGTCTCCTAGACTGAGACTTTTCTCTCTGCCGCCTGCTGGATCATGAAGAATCTGCTCTGAAGCGGCCACTTCTAGGAAATTTTAGCTGGCATCCCTCATCCAATAAGATCTCTATCACAAGCGCCCACTCTAGCACCCTGAAATTAGTAGGGATGCACATGGGCACTACACTATCACATATCTCCCTAATAAGATCCTACTCAAACTTCCGCGCCCAAAAGTATCTATCACAGTCCATATCCTATGATTAGCATGTCAGATTGGTAAACCAGGCCGAGTAATACGCTACAGTCATCCCCCCTACTTCAGATCCATAATCCCATGAATCCTAATGGAGTGTAAACAAGTGGATTACTTATCCCAGAAGAGCTGTTAGAAGATATCCCATGTGAGAGACGACCTGTCGTGGGTCCGAGTGACCAACCCCCACCATCGCCCGACCATCCCAAAGAATAGGCGGGTATATAGGGCTAAAATCTGGTCTGCTGGTGTCCATACCAGCCTGAATATCTGGTCCACAGACACTATCCAGTCCTCCACCACATGGGGATCCGAGTCCTCGTGGAACATCTATGGTCGCGGACGATGGAAGTCTCAGAGCTCACTCAACTAGCGTTCAACCTCAGCCTGTGCTGCCAGTACTAACTGCCACTCCTTAGATGGAGGAGATACTACTGAGCCACTGGGTGGAAGGGGATCACGTGGGGGGTCCCTGAATAGACACCTTGTCACTCTCCCATTCGTCGTCATAAACTGGAGAGGGTAACCTGGATGGCTGTTGTCATGGGGAAATCCTGAAAATTATCACGGATTTCCATGATCAGATTAGCATATATATATATATAGATTAGTAATAAAAATGGTGAGTTGAATTAAAAAGGACAGTCAAAGATTCAATCCTACCAGATGCATGTTCCAAATTCCTTGCAACAAGTGTCCCAGAGTGCTGAGTCGACAAGCGGGTTGTCAGAGTCCAGGTGAATGGACACGTCGGCCGCCCATACCATCACTGGTCTCTATAGACTGAGAGACGCTCTCGAGACACGTCGAAAATATTTCCCTAAATCCCCACCGAATCCTTCTTAGGGACGTCTAAACACTGCCCCAAGGAATACAACATCTTTGATACCACTTTGTCACGACCCGACCATACCAGTCTCTAGCCACAACTACCCCAGGCCCGCCTTCATAGGCCAGGGGCTAGAGTCAAGAACCGAAGGCATAATGATCTCTGGTAGGCCTTCGCTTATGTACTTATATACACACACAACCCACTCGATGCAGAAATGTAGAGTAAAAAAGAAAACCAAAGGACAAACAACTATAACCAAACCACAGTAATGCATCAACATCTAAATAGAATATGTGCTGAAATGTACTGACTTGATAACAGAAGAGGAAAAGGGAAAACACGTGCCCAACCTGAAATGTGCCATAACCCGACAACAGGTAAAAAAATTAAATAGCTGGTGAGTCTCACAACTGAAAGTCCTACTACCACCACTGAACGCAACCCAAGCTCTTATATCCTCTATTCTCCTCCGTAGTCTCAATTGACCTGTCTGTTGTCTACAATGGCACACCAAGTGCGGGAAAAGGCCAAGTAGGGGTGAGTATAAAGATACCCAGTCAGATGCCTTGAAATCTCAAGGGAGAAACAAAAAAGGTACTACAATGGAAAGCAGTATACAGAACAAAGAATGGTGCAAGGGTATAATAGATAAAGTGTTACTCAACGCAACAAAAGGAAGGAAGTAGACTCGTTCATCCAAGAGAAGCTAGATATGGAAACCACGCGGCATACGCTACGCGTCTTCGCCCCTTATAAAAGGAATCAAACTGAACGAAAGGAATGGTAACAAACGTAGGCTGTATAAATATATATATATGCTCAACAAGAATCCTGAACGAGTGTGTAAAAGGATCTCCATCTCCAAGATCATCCAAGGAAAAGTCACCAACAGTTCTAAGGATATCCATCACTGATGCCCAACAGTCCCGCACGTGAAAGCTGTCTCATAGCTAAACCGTACAACCAAGGGTCCCACTCCAGTAATCACGGAGAAAAGTCACTGAATAGCCACATAGAAAGGGTTGTTTCTGAATGAAGTCATCGAGTAACCCACTCCCCAGCCCAACTAGAGGGAAATCCCTAAGAGGTCGTTAGGTAACCCACTGCTCATCCTAGCTGGAGGGTAAACTCTATGATGAATGGGTAACCCACTGCCCAGCCCCGCTGAAGGGTAAACCCTAAGGTAAGTGGGTAACCCACTACCCTGCCTCACTAGAGGGTAAACCCTGATACATCGGTGGATATCCCACTGCCCAGCCCCGCTAGAGGGTAAACCCAGAACTAGTCCGACAACTCCGCACAGCCTGTACCATCACTGGGGCTCACTAACATCACTACCGTACGTTGGGTCGGAATGTGTCAAAAGGACCTTTGACCAATTCCATTTCATGTTTCCACATTTAATAGGACGTCTAAAGAGGCTTTATACACCCAAACATATTACACCATTGCAATCCTCGCAGAAAAAATGCGAGATAGTCTACTCTCTCGATGGAAATGGACTCTCGACGAAAATGTTATTCAACACCGCTTTATGCCCGTATGACGTCTCGTGGGGCCCACACCTCAGTCCTAAAAGGGGTCAGGTGAGCTACGACATCACGATGCTCTCAGAAAAACATGAAAAATCAACTATTCATTCTCCTCGAATAGATGTTTGATGAAAAAGTCACAAAATGCTGCACAAAACATAAAAGACGACCTGTGGGGCCCATGCCCCAACTCCGGATTTAATGCCTGAAACCACCCTGGAATAATTTGTCTCAACACTAGGGTAACAAAGCCGCCAAATATGCCTAAAACGAACTCCGTATGTGCCTAGGCCTTCCGAAAGAAGAATCCCGGCGAGGATTCAAACAATACTTAACGGGTGTGTCGCGCCACCGAGCCCCCTTCTATTGAATTAAAAATCTCCAAGACCATCTCAAAATCTCCGTCTCAAGCCGAGGATCGTGTCTCCATAGATGGCACATGAATCTGACATATGATTTTTAATTTAGAGGCGTTTTAATGCCAACGAACGGAGATAGGGTGGGCCAGACCGGTTCAGCCGGTCCACCCCCTTCAGACCGGCGGTTCGCGGCTCGGCCGCCTGGACCGCCCGCCCCACCGCGGCCCGTGGTTCACCGTGCAGGCCGCGTGACTTTACCTGGATAGGCACGAGCCAGTTTGGCTCCATTTCCACGAGACCTGTGATTTGCGGGTCTCGGCCAGCTCCCGGGGTCACGACGACCCCAGTCTCATGTGCCGCACACCGACCGGCGAAGCCGGCCGACGCATGCTCCCACACCCCAGACTGTTGGGCAATCGTCCCTCGCGCCCGCGATGACCACTGAAGGGCCACACCGCCACCCGAGGAAGCCCTAACAGCCACCTATTGAAGCCCGCACCGCCGCCTGGGAGCTGTGTCTCCATCGTCGCCTGCCGGCCCAACGTCTGGAGCCGCCGGACCAGCCTAGAACTGCAGGAAAGAGGGGTTTTTGGTCGGAAAAATTATTGGGGTCACCTCAGACACCCCGAGACTCGAAAATTAAATCTGAAAGACACTCTAGAAAGCTCAGATCGAGACCTACAAAAATATTTCCTTCACTCAAAAATTAAACATCATATTGATTATATAATTTGAGTTCAAAGTAGATGCAGAATAAAAAAACGAAACACACGAACCTACCCCGTAGGGCGTAGCATGTCGCTTCACGAACGGTCCGACAGAGCCTCAATGAACTTGTTGCGGAGGAGGAGGAGCTTGAATAAGGTTTCTCCCATGTTGGGAGAGATTTCAGCAGGGGAAAACCAAAGTGGAAGAAGGGGGGTGGATGTGTTTAAGTAGGGAAACACACTTAAATACCAACCAGTAGGCCCGTACCCGAACTATCAGCGAGGTTAGGGTTATGCTGCCTATAGGATAAAATCTACATTCTGAGCGCAATGGAGATATTGGAATTTTAATCTGACCCTCTGTTCTGAAGTTATAAAGATCACGCCTGAGGCCACAAAATTACAAAATGCCCCTGGTGGTGTTTTCCACAGAAGGGTCACACTCGCAAACGTTACACCCCTCCTAGGGTGAAAGACACGCTCCAAACTCAACGGTGCCCTCTGTTTTCCCATCAGAGAAACCTTTTAGGAGTTATACTATTTATTTGTCATTTCTAGGTGGAATATATTTAAAATTTAATTTTGGCCACACCAGGGATTGGAATCACACGCTGTCTGAACGCCCTGCTCTGGAATAACATCAAGAAAAATTCAAAGTCTTATAGGCTCAAAACCTTGGTTCTTTCATGGTACTACCATATTCATTATTCTATCCTTCCAATAAATGACAGAGTCCCCATACGTGTGTACGTACGGATTACCATCTCCACATAGTGGTGTAGTTTGTTGTTCATACACTTCATCATTTGGATAGGTATAATAATGAGTATAAATGATGTAAATAATAAATATAACATGATAATGAATATTTATATATGATATGCCATCAAATTATATATGATTTTAATATCAAAATAATGGTATTTTTGCTCGTTCTTACGTATGGATTACCGTCTCCACGAGCACAATAAGATTAATTCTCCATCATATCCATTCAAGAATAATTTTCATTTTATGATTAAAAATAATGTTTAAAGACTTAATATCATTTTGAATATGAATAAGATACATCATATCCATAATAAACATCAGTTACGTAACAAATCATATAATGGAAAACAAATTAATTAACACCCTAAACGAAGATACTACAGAAATATCATCAACAAAGAAAGGTTAGAATATCATATATGGTATTATATTTATGTATATATATTTTGAATAATTTAATAACAATGATTTAAATATTATATAAGAGGTTAATGTACCCACTATCATGGAAAAGTAAATGTTAAGGGTTAATTTCAGAATCTCTTTATTATCTGAGGCTGTTTTTACATAAGTATCTACTGGGACCACTTCATCATGCACATCCATGTTTTCTAAAAATGTATTCCAAAACATCTTTACTATTTTCTGGACTATGGGTTAACTTCATTTATACCCTTGTTTGACTTTTTTTAAAATTTCTTGAAAGGAATCTTTCTGTCATTTTCCAAACAAGGTATCTTATGACCTTTTTGACAAAATTAAGGTAAGAATGTTTTTAACATATACAGAGAGTGCATATATTTTCCACTATTATAACATTGTCAAATATTCCCGTATAAGATTATAAGAATATTTTCAAAATAAATGTTTTCATTTATAATTATATGACTTTTAAATGATTTCAAAATATAAAGAGATATTTCTAAAAAAATGTTTTGATTTCAACTATGTTAACATCATTTGATAGATTGTAATCTTATTTGAAGTTGATTTATTATGATACAAAACTTACATATTGTATTTATGGTTTCATGATATGTTTGATTATGGATGTGTTATTTTTATACCATCAATGGTTTATGGATGAGGAATTGACATTTCAGATGCTAGTTTTAATACGATTTTTTATGTTATGTTTAAACATTTTCATATGAAGAATGAATTGGAATTAGTACGTGACAAGTGGAGACATCTATAGCTTTTTGATGCATCGGTAGGTCTCATGAGACAAACTAGTGTATTGGAACAAGACCATGAAAAAATCTTATTTGTAGTATTGAAAAAATTCCTTGACTATGTGGTTATGAAGTCTGGAATTATGCATTCCATCACTATGAAAGTGGATATTGATATTGCATGTTATTATTAGACTAGTAGAATATCCATGTGAATAAGTAAATGGAATTATTTGATTTTATCCTTGCTATATTATGATGAATTTTATGTTTAAAATCATTTGGTCTTATTATTATACATTTCCTTAAGTTTTTATTTTTATTTATGAAAGATTCTGTTATATTGTTATCCTTATTGAGAATCTGAGCTCACCCCTTTCAATGTTTTATTTTTCCCAGGATGCGAAGAAGTATATTATGACTGACCTGTAGAGATAGTGTAAGGGATATGAGTGTGGCCTATGGAGACTATGTTTTTGTAGTTTTTCATTTTATAATGTATTGTAAAACTTATGAATGTATCTAATATTTTTAGGGATACTAAACAATCGGTCTTTCGAGACTTGATCATTTGTGATCATGCCAATGTTTTTTAATAATGCACCGACTCTGGGTAACTAGGGTTCGGGCGTTACAATATGAAAATTATTTTTGACAAATTTTACTATTCATAATGTTAAAAATTTCTATAAACCCAAATAGATAATATAAATTATTATGATTAACAAAATGGAAACATATAATTAATATTGGATTCAGATAAGTTTCTGAAATGATAATAAATTTATACCATCAAACGTAACAAAAAAGCATGTTTCCAATGAAAATTTTTATTATGTGTATAGGGATTAAAAATAAAAAATATTTATGAAATACATTATATAGAACAAAATTTAATTTATTATAGTATTATCTATAAGAATTTACATTAAAAAAATTATAATATAATATATATTTTTTAATTAATTTAAACCAAAATATAGTTATCAATAAAATTAATTTTTTCACTATTAACCAAAAAATGAAGAAGTAAAGAAAAAACCCAAAAATTAATAATAACATAATTTTGATACAATTATTTAAATAATATGTTCATTTTACAAAATAATTTTTTAATGTGTTAATATTTATTTTATATTATTTGTGCAAAGCACAAAAAAACTTCCTTACATAATTTCATAGTCTTTCAGAAATCATTTTATTTATATTTTATTGATTCACATGCTGTTTCTAATTATTATATAACTATTGAATTTATTTTATACATGTGTAAACCATATAATTTTAATAATTTAGTTAGTTTTAATTATACATGAAAACATAAATTATATGTTATAATGGTCATGGTTAAAAATTTATAATAGAGTATTGTGTTTATTTTATACACATTTTTCATGTAACACAAGGTATTAGAGAGATTGAATCTATTTAAAAGTAAATAAATCATAAAATCTCAAGGTGTTATTTTCTTCCATCCTTTCAAAAATATCCCTTTAATATTTCATGGATATTACGTTCTAAGTAGATGAGTTTAGTTCTTCTTCATAACATCCTTTGGTTCCTACATTGCTTCATCTTTTTTTATTTATCCAATGCACCTCTACTAGTCAAGTCAACCGATTCCACAATATTATCACTATAGTATCAATAATAATTATGGGTTATTTATAATATTATTGATCTAGTTCCAACTCTATTTCTTCATTGGCGAGAAAATTCATTGGGTATTGTATTTAATTTCTTAACAATGATATAGAGAACACATAATGTACATTTGTTGGGCTTGGTGTAATTTCAAAATGGTAATCAATAACTCTATACTTTTAATGATTTTAAAGGGTCCAATGGAAATGGGGATTTGTTTATATTTTGTAGTGAAACTTATAATATCATTCCATAGAGATACCATCAATAAAACATGATCTCTACCATGTAATTATTAATCATTCCTATGATGGTTGTCATTAATCTTTTATTTCCATTGAGATTATATTTTATGAGGATGACTATTCATTACCTTTTTTGTGTCTCTTAAAAAATTATCTTCTTATAGTTTCCTTCCACTTATTTAATCCAATCAAGAATGAGTACATAATATATTTTCATATAATGATTCAAATGACACCATTTGAATATTTTAATGGAAACTATTATTATTGGGAAACTCAACCAAAGGTAAAAATTGATCACACATACCTTAAATTTTATGTGATAATGGCCTTCACATTTCATCTATTATTTTAATAGTCCATTTTTTATCCATTAGTTTGAGTATGGTAGGAAGTTATCTAATAATGCTCAATAAGAAACATCCTTTAGAACAAACTTCTATAATTTCAATGTAAAACATAGATCATTATTTGACATAATTGAAAGTAGTGTTTCATAATTTTTTACAAGAATATTAATATAGATCTTTTTGTGGACTTAAAGTGTTAAATATTCTGTCATTGAGAGGAAATTTTCTGACTTTGTTTGGCAACTGAAAATAACCTATATTGAGTCATTCCTTTGAAGAGTATTTGAAATTCATATGAATTTGTATATAGTAATTTTATCCTATTTACAAAAATAAATATGAATTAGATTCCTTAATCCTCTAGGATACTGTCTATCTTCCTTGTAATGTAGAAAAACCATGTATCTTGACACATATTACACAACTTCCCACTTCTTTTTATCCCACAAAATCATGTTCTTCAAATACATAAACATATTGGTGATATTTGTGTGTATAGTGAAATATATGATATTAATGTCATCCATTAAAATAATGTTTAGTTTAGGTATATATGTAACACATAATTTATTTCCAAATTTTAGATTAGAGTCATTAGAAAATAAATTCCTTGAATTTTCCATCCTTCATAGATTTATTTTTTGCAATAAGGTTGTCATCATAAAATTCAAAGCCTTTTTGTATTTATAATAACGATGGTTTCATTATAATTTGAAAAAGTATTAAAATAACTCATTATTTAATCATTATAATACCCATCGTTAGTAGATACATAAATATAGGATACCTCTCAATCCTTATTTGTGTCAGAACTCTATGAGTTTTTCTACATAGTACATCTGATAAATTATTTTCATTTCTTGGGAAGTAGTGTATTATTAAAAAATAATCCATTAGTACCCCAAGTAATTTAAATTGCCCCTAATGCATTATTTATATTAATAGATAATTTTTGGATTTAATGATTTGTGTATATCTTATAAATTTCTCCAGAGACATAATGTCTCTATATATTCAATGAAAGGATAACAAATACCAAGAAAAGATCATGGGTGGGATAGTTCGATTTACGAGTTTTAGTTTCTTTAATTCATATAAAATATCATTATCATTTTTTATTAGGACATAAAAATGTTACTCAATTAATAAAACACTATACATCACAAACCCATTATTTCTAGACATTAGAGTCAAAATCAAAATATTGAACAATATATTCTCAAGTTCTGTAACATATTCATCACATTCATTTGAAAAAAAACATATCCCCTTTACATGTAATCTTTGTTAAAGGGTTATCAAGTCTAGAAAAATTATAAACAAAACACTAATAGTAAATTACATAACTAATTAATTACATACCTCAGTTATGTTAATTTTTTCTGTTCATTTTAAATATACACATAGATTTTGGAAAAAATAAAGATATCATCAATGAATACAAGAATAAATTATCGAGATATTCAAAGAACACAATTTTCAATAGATCCATAAAAACAAACAGTACATTACTAATGTGAGATGCACGAGGTGGCTAGATCTTCATGACATAGGGTTAGAGATGAATGATGCAAGCATTCAATCAATGCTATAAGGAGCACATCCTACTACTTAGACAACACACTAAAATGTGGGATGTGATAGCTAATCCACAAAAAATAGACTTTGTATGAGGCACAATATTGTGGTATTTTTGATATTGGATCACCAAACTAACTTGTAGATTGACAAGGTAAGAATGCACAAGAGCAAGGGAAAAAACAGGGACAATCATCACACAATGGATTGGAAAAATTCATAAGCTATCAAGAAAATATTTAATGACATACAAGTTTCATGGGGGTGGATATTTGTAGCCAAGGTTGTGGTACAATAGTCAAGAATCTAATACCCTAATTTCATAAATTCTAAACTACTTTGTTCCCTTAAATTATATAAGATAAATCCTACCAAATAATTTTTGAAATGTAGCACACAACATTCCAACTATAGAACACCAAATTTTACTTTGAGTGTATAGCCCACAAGATTTTACTTTGGTGTCCAATGATTCCATTTATATAATCCTCCATGTGGTCAGGGCATCCAAATTTGTGCAACAATGTTGAAGAAGGTTTAAAAATCATGCTTTATCTTGAATAAGTGATATTGTTGGCTTATTTTCTCAATCCATGAAGGGAAATATCCATTTGGAATTTAATTAATCAAGATAGATGCCCATTATAGAATTAAACCTTTAATCTTCTTGAGGTCATTGTGCCTTGAAAACCCAAATCATTCTCCCCCATAATTGACTTGGTACCTTTTACATGGTTCTCATCATCCTCCATTTCTTGAAGAGGAGTTCTCCTCGACAATTCATCCTATTTACCCATAAAAGGAGAAATATCAGAAACATTAAAAGTGGAACAAACACCATACTCACATGAAAAATGTATCTTGTATGCATTGTTGGTAATATTATCGAGCACTCATAAATGTTTCTCTCATCATGGGATGAGTTTTTATTTCTTCTTGTCAGGAAATATCTCATTTTTCATATGAATCCATACCAAGTCTTCGCGCTCGAACAACACTTGTTTGCGACCATTATTTGCATGATCCACATATTTCTTCTTCATCCACTCAATATTTTCCCCTTCCTTTTCATGGAGTTGTTTAATTAATTCTATGCACCCTATCACATACATATTAGTTTCTTCCTACAAAGGCAAATAAACCAGATCAATAGGGTAAAGCGGGCTAAAACTGTAAAAAATTTCAAATGGATAAAATTTAGTAGTGTATTTCTTATCCCTGTTATACGCGAATTCCACATGTTGAATACACTCCTCATAAATATTGATATTCTTCTTGATAATTGTTCCCAGAAGGGATTATAGTGTTCGATTCACCATATCAATCTTCTTATCTTTTTGTGGATGATAGGTAGTGGAAAATAGTAACTTCTACGTAATTTTACCCACAAGATATTATAAAAGTATCTAAGGAATTTTGTGTCTCAATCCGATAAAATCGTCCTTGGTATTCTATAGATTTTGACTACTTCTTGAAAGAAAAGTGTTGCAGTGTAAGTGAAATCATCTGTTTTATGATAAGGAATAAAATGTGTCATTTTAGAAAATCGAACCACCCCCAAAAAAAATGGAATCTATCCCCCTCTTGGTCCCTGGTATCCCAACAATAAATTCCATTGTTATGTCCTCTCAAGGGTTTTTGGGGATTGGTAGAGAAAGATATAAGCCATGTGGGTTCAGTTTCAATTTTGATTTAAGGAAAACAATGAACTTTCCCAAAAACAATTCAACATCTCTAGATATCCTAGGCCAATAAAAATGATCACTAAGAACACTTAATGTTTTTATAACACCAAAATATCCTATCATCCCACCAGAATGTGACTACTTTAGTAAAAGTAAATAAATAGAGAAATTGGGAATAAAAAGTTTATTAATCTGGAATAAGAATCCATAATGAAAATAGAAATTTTACCAACTAATTCCATGTTTACAATTTCTATATGGTTCGATAAAATCAATTTCTAGAGTATATAAAATTTTAATTCATTAAAAACCATGGAGTTTTGAATCCAACAAGGATAAAATAAAATTTCTATGTGAAAGTGCATCTTCTACAACAATTTTTTTTATGCTTGTTGAAATATTGAAATGATTCAATGAATTCCAGACATTTATAATGTCTCCTATTTAGACTAAATTGTATCTTAAGGTACTTGATATCCTCATGATCAGAATGAATCACAAATTATGTAGGCCAAAGATAGTGCTTCCATATCTCTAGTACTCTAAACAATGCGTACAACTCTTTATCATATGTAGCAAAGTTTAGTGTTTGTCCATTTAACTTCTATCTAAAATAAGATAAAGGATTTCCTTCCTATATGATTACTTCACTAATACAAATTCTACTTTCATCACATTCAATCTCAATGGTCTTACCAATGTTTGGGAGTGCAAGTATAAGGGTGTACGTGAGTCGATCCATGAGAGAATGGAAAGCCTTCTATTGAGTTTCCCGCCATTTGAAAGGAACATTCTTCTTTTTCAATTAATTAAATGGTGATTCAAGTGTGATAAAGTCCTTCACAAATATTTTTTAAAAACTATATAGTCTATGAAAACTTCATACCTTCCCAACGGAGGTCGGACTTGGCCATTCATGTATTGATTTGATCTTCTTAGTGTCCAGTTCAACTCCATTCCCACTAAGAACAAATCCATGGAAAACAATATTATTGAGAAAAAAATCATACTTATTAATGATTTGAAAAAATTTTCTTTCCTTAACACCCCCTGAACATTTCTTAAGTGATCTTCATCTTCATGCAATGTACTACTATACACCATAATATCATCAAAGTAAACTACCACAAATTTTCCAATATATGAACGTACGACATGATTCATTAACCTCATAAATGTGCTAGGTGTATTAGAGAGAAAAATGGCATGACTAAAAATTCATAAGGTCTATTTATTGTCTTATATACCATTGTCACTTATCTCTTTCATTCATATGAATTTGATAGAAGACAAATTTTAGATCAATTTTTTAGAAACTAGTAATGCCATTTAACTCATCTAGCATGTCATCTAACCCGGGGATAGGATGATGATACCTGACTATGATGTTATTAATGGTTCAACAGTTAATATACCTTCTCTATGTCCCAACCATATTTGGTACTAGAACCAGTTGTACTGCCCCAGGACTAAGGTTCTTGCGAACATACCACACATCCAACATCTGTTGGTCATGCCATTGAATTTCTTTTTTCTCTTCTAGGTTGGTGTAATATTTAGTGAGGTTCAATAGTTATGCTCTTGGTATGAGGTCAATCTAATGCTCCATACCTCTAATAGATAGAAAACTATGTGAAACCTCTTAAAAAACAACTTCAAATTCCTACAACAAAGACTCAACAACATGTGGCAAAAGAGATTTTAAGTTATTATTTTTCAACATCACCTCTTTGTACATATATACTAAATGGTTTTTCTAAGAAATCAAAGCTTCCTTAACCTCACTCAATTTTTCCTACATAACACTTTTCTCTCCTCTCAAATTGTATTCCCCTCTTGATATTTCTTTTATCTCCATTAATTTTATTCCATCACTTTCAATTTTTCCATCATTCCCTCTTTTTTCATTTTCTATCATTTTTCCCCATCAATCTTTTTTTCTTTTATATAAAAATGTTATTATCGAGAATTTGTTTTGGGGTCATGGGGTTAAGGTTTATAAATTACCCTAATAGTAAAAAAGAGTAATGATTAAGGAAACCGTCATGAGTATCACACATATCATACTTCCATGGTCGACCAAATAACAAGTAGAACGCCTTCATAGGAATAATGTCACACAATACCTCATCCTTGTATTTAAAAATGGAGAACAATAACTTCACCTATTTGCTAAAATTCATCTCCCCACAATCATTCAACCATTGAAGCTGATATGTATGTTGATGCCTCAATGTTGGAAGTTTCAACTTCTCCCCCAACTCAGTGCTCTCTATATAACCACAACATCCTCTATCAATAATAAAACTACAAAACTAACCATAGATCTTACACCCTGAATGGAAAAGGTTCTCCCACTACTCTTCTCCCATGGATATTTGTGTGACTAGAACTCTCATTGTGAAATTTATCACAACATCTTCTACAAATTCTCCATTATCAATTTCAGGGGATTCTCAATCCCCCTCCTCTGATCTCTCTCAATTGGTTTCCCATTCTCCATGCCTATTTATGGTAATGGTGCCCCGGTTTGGGAATTACATAGTGATTTTTCACCTTTCCTTGACATTTGAAACACCAAATATCCTGATTACTTGTTTGGATATCCTAAAAAGTAGGATTCTTAGGTAAGTGATTTACCATGCCACTTTTGTGATCAACCACCACTTTCAGCTTTAAGGTTTGTCCAATCTTCTTCCTTTAATTTCCCCATTAAGTGAAAGGGGTAGTGGGATTCCTCATGTTTCTCCTCCCTTTGAAATGTTTATAAAAATTAGTGGCTTGGTGGATTATATCTTGTATCGTAACATGGTGGTAAATCTCTACTTGATCTACAATCTCCCAATTAAGACCATGGAAAAACCATGTCATGGTAGCCTACAGAGCCTCCATGATATTTTATTGAATCATTTAAATTTTAATATCCTTGTAGTAATATACTACACCCTTACTACCTTTGGTGAGCCGCTAATTTTTTGTGAAGATCTATATGGTAGTGTGAGGGGACAAAAAATTTATGTATGGTAAAATTCACATCATCCCAAGTGTTGATGGGACACCCACCATATCTAGCCCACTCATTTTTCATTTTATGCCACTAAATTAAAGAATAATCCTAAAACTCAAGGAAAGAATGTTTGACCTTTTTCTCCCCAGAATACTCTTGGCATGGAAACACATGATTAATCTGCATCTCCCACCCCAAGTATTCTTCTAGGTCACCTTTTCTTTGAAAAGAGGGAACCTTCACCTTGATCCCACCAAGTAGGTTATCATCTTGTTGTCTCCTTTTTCTGCCTCTAGTTTGTTGGTACTACCTCTTACTCTATGGAACCTCATCATCATCATCATCATCAACATTCACTGTATCCTCCCCCATGATGTGGGGATGACATGGTTCCAGAGCACATCATCGGTTATCATGGATCATAATTGGGATTGGTTTATTCATCAATTAATCAATCCTCTCATGAAACACTTCCTATTTCTTTTAAATAAGATTTTCAATATGAACCACCAAATCATTCATTTGGAGTTTCGTTGCATCAGGTATATGATATCTACTTCAACTTCATTCAACACTAATATGAGAACTTTTCTTCACATGATCATATTAAATGATATGTTATGAAAACACAAACAAAGGGGGGGACACAATGTTACAGACTCACTTACACACATGAGATGAATACACTCACAAACACATGGAAGATGTAAACACGCACACACACAAGAGTACACACACACTCTCATAAGGATACACACTCAGATACACGAGAATGTTTTTTAAAATTTATATACACTCTCACTCTCAATCCCAAGATCTTATTAAATATAATACCTTGGTTAGGGATATCTGGTGCCCCCACTACTTCCTAAACCAAGATTTTGTTTGGGGATGATTTAACACAACCTGTTTGAGTAGTAATGGCTAAAGGGAAAAAAGGATTGTGGAAAATGGATAAAGGGTGGGTGGAGATGGGGGTAGAATGGCGGTATTTAGGTTTTTCTTGATTGTTCACGATAAGAACGATTAATATAAATATAAGACAAATATAATATGGGGATGAAGTAAAATGATGGATAAATTGATGTTTGGAAATGGAATGTTCAAATAATGTAATTAACAAATAAGTAATTGTATCCATTTTTTTTTTCTTTTTTTTGGTCAATCATTCCCCAAAAGTGTTTTTCTTGGAGTTTTAAAAAAATATGATTGCAGGGAGTGTAAGAAATTTTTCTCAAATCCCTCAAATAAATGATATTCTTAATTTTTAAAAGCATGAAATCATGAGTTGAGAGAATTTGATTTTTTTTAATTTTTATTTTTGATAGAAATCACATATAGAGAATCAAACTCCCAAATAAGATGAATGAAAATTTGGCTTAATTTATAATAACCCATCATTACACAAACTATGATAATTCAAGAGGCCTTTATGAAAAGGTATTTTTTTAAAAGGGTGAATAATATTGAAGGATAATGATGGTAAGGGGTAAAATTAATTTAAATGAAGATATAGATGACTACTATATCAACCGGAGCTCTGATACCTACTGATGTGAGATGCATGGGGTGGCCTGATCATCACGGTGTAGGGAAGAAGATGATGGATGCAGATATCACAAGCAAGTAGTCAATCAATGCTATAAGTATCATTCCTTACTACTTAGATAAAACACTCAAAGGAGGAATATGATACCTAATCCCAATAAAAATGCAATTGGTTAGAGGCATGGAATTAGGGGAATTACGATCGTAGATCACCAATCTAACTTGTAGAATGACAATGCAATAATGCACAATTGAAAGGGGAAAACTAGGACATTCCTAACATATTGGAGAGAAATAACGAATAAGCTCTATATTAAATATTGAATTCCATATAAGTACCCCGGGGTGGCAATATATATTCATGGGGGTTGTAAAGTAGTCAAGGGAATAATACCTTCTATTCATAAAGACTAAAATACTTTTTCCCCTTAAATTAAAAAATATAAAGTCTACCAAATACTTTTGGAAATGTTGAACACAATATTCCAACTATAGCCCACCAGATTTGAGTTTGAGTGTGTAGCCAACCAAATTTGACTTTGGGTTCCAAATATGGTATTTATAGAATCCTCCATGGGGGAAAGACATCCAAATTAGTGCAACAATGTTAGAAAAGCTTTAAAAATCATGTTTGGGATTGAATAAGTGACATTATTGGCCTATTTTCTCCATCAATGAATGTCAAGATCCATTAGGCCTTTAATGAAGTAGGATGGGTGCCCATTGTAGAATTAAACAACTTTAATCTCCCTCATGTCATTGGGCCTTGAAAATCTAACTCCTCCACCATGAAATCGACATAGTTCCTTTAAATTGGGTCTCATAAATTACTCAATACAAATGGATTTAATGTTAACTTGTAATTCCTATACATCATTTATAAATCATTTTTTAATGATTTCATTATTTACATAGAATTAATGATACCCAGAATGTCAGTAAATCATTGAAAAAAATTGGGCTATATAATGTTGATAGAATAAGTCTTTAGTTAAAGGAAGAGGAAATTATTTCCTTATCATAATATCTTTTATTTCTTTATAAAAAATATATTCCCTCATGGATAAATCATTATTAATAATGAATTGAAAATTGGCTCCCCATAGTGAAACACCAGGGAGAATAAATCACTTTTAACATAACTCCTCTAGATGATTCTTAAAATCCACTGAATCAACAATGGAAATTATATAGGGATTCATCTATAGATTTATTGCATTATATATTTAATCAATGGAAATGTAAAGATCAAGTTGGGGGGAATTCCCAGGCCATTTATTTTAACATTAATCAATGTATTCTTACACTATAGATACATCCTAAATATTAACAACATAATCAATATCACTAGGTTATTCCTATTCTTATTCTATAAGGAACTCATATATTTGATCTAGAGGGGGTGATTCTTGTAATTTCTCATGTTATGGTATCTATTTTCTAAAGATAAGTAATTCTACATTTTTAGCAAATATCATAATTTCCTTATTATTGAAAAAAAAATTCTTATAATATTTTGATATCCTATATATAAAAAGGATTATATCAAATTAAACCATAGATATGGTAATAATGACAAAAACATATTGCATATTATATGTTCCAAATGGGGGCTTCCTGATACATCCTTTTTTCAGTGAGATATTCACTATGCGTTTTGACATAAAATTCGATTCTTAATGTGTTAGGGAGATATCTAATTTTCGTAGAAAACATGAGCGATATTAAAGTGTTTTTGGAGTTAGAAAAATAATAATTATTTAGATAAATATTACTATAGGATTAAAGTACCTACCAACACATATTTGGTAATAGCATACTCAACATTCGTGACCACATAAGCCTTTTCTTCTTCAAATGGAATCTGCTATGGTAGATTCCATTGATGCGTTGGACATTCCTTTCCCAAATTATGCATCTAAAAGCTATTGAAACACTAAATATAATATTATTGTTTATTCCCCTTTTAATCAATATCCTTACAACCCCTATCTCCATATTAATAACAAAATACTATACCATTCAAGTTATTCCCATGATGAATATTTCTATAGTTTTACAAGATGTAAATTTATTTTTTACTTATAATTTTTTATATATTAAAATTTACATGGTGCTTAGTGATCCTATTATCTTCTTTGATTAAATAAAAATTATGATACAGAAAAAACCTTCTCTATTTTGATGGTGCATAAAACTATTTCCTCATATAATAAAAATGTTTGAGAAACCAATGATGTTTGGAAACATGGATAAATTCATTCAAATAAATTATCGGTCACTTATCATGTGATGTGTATATAATCTGTATCATATCATTATAAAAATTTCAAGTTATATACAGACTTAGAAACACTTCTTTATTCCTATATCATTAATCTATAAAACCTTCTCTTTATTACTATTTATTTATCATGAGTGAAACATTTTTCTGAATCATGACTACATAAAATCATTCCATTTGAGGTGTTTCATTTATTATTCCTCCTAAGTATTATGGATAAACAACCACCGTTTATCAGTATATTCTTTGAGATAATACATTCTAAGTTTATCATTTTCATTGTCATCAAATCACCTGGAAGTGCATGTCTTCTCAAGAAACATTATCCATTTCTCAGCTACCATTGGATTATTAGTCCCACCAAATGATGTTGGCTTCTATCACATGAAGTGATCCAATAAAGAATAATCATGGTATGGAAAAATAGTTTTCACCATCCATGAAATATTATTTTTTACAAAATAATTAAGCTTCCCAAATATATCCATGATCTAGTCTGTTAAAATACCAACTATATTGTATATATTAAATGTAAAATCGATACATATTCCATGAATATTAATGAACCTATTATATCATTGAACCATTAAAAATGAGTGTAATTTAATAGTCCATATAATAAAAAAATTACTTTTAAACCATAACATATAATTATAAATATAGTGTAACACTTAAAATGAATTTAAAAATTATGAATTCTTAATATATTAATAATAAAAATTGTTTTCACTGGGATATGATTACTTTTAATTACTTCATAATAATTTTTAAATAAAATGTGTATTATCATAACTATATCTCATGGGAGTTTCAGACCAGGTGGAAATTAAGGGATATTATCATGCACCGGGTGATGATTGGTTCATTCCCAATACAATTTTTTTGATTCATAGAAACTATGTACATTAGATCAAAACACACATCCACATGTATTATCCAAATAGGGATATATTGCTGGAAAAAACCATATAATTTATTCCCTAAGAAAACATAAATATGTTATTATATACATATACTAAAAATATACTAAAGGGTAATGTTTATTAATATATGTTTTATTTAATAATGTTACTAAGGGTTATAATAAACATATCCTTATACCCATTATAATGATGTTGAGTCCTGTAACCCGATGCCGATGTCCACAATATTACAGTATACTTAGATACTATGGATCACAAACCAATTGACCACATAGTTTAGTAGTTTGGATTAACTAGATACATAAATGATAACCATTTTACATTGAGAATAAAAATACAATATAATAGATAAAAAATAATGTGATCATACTCTATGAAACCCATTCAAGGATTTTTTCCTTATATCATTATCAATAGAAAAAATATTCTTGTGCTAAGATTCATAGTAAAGGTTATATATAGTGAACTCTCTCTTGAATAAATAAGGAATAATCATCATGACAAGTAAAGTAAGTGAAAACACATACAATTAAATCAACATTTTGACTATTATATTTGGATAAGGTATAATTAGCATGGAATGGTAAATAACTAAAAACACATGAAACTGAATCAATTTACTATGAATTATATAAATCTATTGATAATATATATTTGAATATATCACAAAAAGTAATAACAAATGCATTATAAATGATAAAAATTCCAAATTACTAGAAATCATACTATCAAGCAACATGAAACCTGTACTTTCAATACGTTTCACATGAATGTTAAAAAATATAGGAAAAAACCACTTTGATTATATAGATTAATTCTCTCATGAGACCTATCGATTCCTCATAGAGATATATATAACTGGAACCCACCAATAAAAAATAAAACAAAATTATTCCTCATATACCTAATAATTAAATTAAATCATGAATCAACATAACATATAATCAAATATCTATTTTGATTAAATGATACAAATTTATTAACATTTCAATAGTCAATTAAGTAAAAAATAAAATTAAACATCATATGAAAAGGATATATGGTTTAATAAATAATAATATCCTTTATAAAGAAATATTTATATTTTGTATAAATGTAGTTTACAATTGAAAATATTGATAATAAAGATATTTTTCAAGTGAATGTAAATAATCATAAAAGAATGTGAGATTTGCACAATAATATTTATACCTCTATAGTAACTTTAAATGTGCAACACATTAAATAATAGACATGAAAAAAATATTTTTAATCTTTAATAAATATGTATTCATGTCAAATACATAAAATAGGAATTATAATCACCAACTAAAATATAATTGGTGTATATTAAAAAATATATCTCAATGAAATGAAAATTGAGATGGAATCACTTACCTCTCACAACCCTTTTTTAACACTATTTAACCTAAAATATAACTTATTTCAGAATTTTATTAATTTGTAACCAAAATATATTCATATTTATTATATCATATATGGTACAATTATATATTTTTACCAAACGTTGGTTATTAAATTTTTTCTTATTATCACTGCTTCATATGTTAATTGATTTGTGTTTGTCATATGTGATTTTCCACAAGGGTTCAAATTAATGTACATACGATATAAATAAATCATATTTAGAATTATAATAATTTTATAAATTCCATATATAAAATGTATATACATTATTATAACCATTAATAAAATTAGGTCTGGGAGAATAAATCCCATCATTTTGGGGAGATGGAAAAATGTACGTACGCATGAGGGATTAAATCCTTCCATAAAAGGGTAAACTGGTATATTAATGTATAAAATATTTATTTTATTGAATTGACATCATGTCATATATATCAAATATATTCATAAAATTCATCCTTATTACCTTTTAAATCCTATGTAAAAAATAAATAACATCACTTTACATGGCAATAGTCTTCCAAACACATGATACACCTTATCATATTTTAAACAAAATTAAATATATGAAGGTATATGAAATATTATTACACATGAATTATAATTATATCACGAATAATACATATAAATTAAACCCATAATTATATTTGACGGTGATATGAGTTGATAGAAAATGAGTTACATCTGTTCATCAGGCATTAGCCCTCCGTACACATGATCGACAATTTTGTTTCCCATTTTATGGAAGAAGGTAATGATAAAGGTTATTCCCTTATCATAATATAATATCATTATATTTTAGATATTGGTCTTACTATACAATAATTATTTTAGAATCATTGATGGAGGTGTAAGAATAAATAAAAAATAGAAACAATCATTCATGAATGATACCTCTTCTTTGGAAAAACACTTTAAGATATCCCCAGGACACTTACAATATTTTAATTATAATAATAAAATTATTAATTATTTTTGGAGTGGATTAAAGAAGATATTTGATGATTTCCAGGCCGAAAAAATGTCTTCAAATTTTGTGAATAGGAGAGGATATGAGAGGGGTGGCCTTTTATAAGTGGGAGATAGGACACACATGTAATTGTTGAGAAGAATAAATTACACCAAATTTTTTATCAATAAAAATGAATTTATAATGGGTATTTATTGACACATTGATGTTACATGATCAAAATATTTCCATACAATGTGTTTTGTAACTGATTGTATGCCATTTTTACCCTTTTCTTTTTAGTAGAACCCATATAAAGTTAGTCTATAACTGAACTGAGGTAATTAATTTTTTTATAGCCTTACCTATTCAAAAAAATAAAAAATTAATATGAAATTATTTGTTAATATAAATTATTTTTAAAAAAAATATTGAATCTACTTTTTAAAATTAAATTTATAGAAGTTGTAGAATCAAATTTAATATTATATAAACAGACACAATAAAAATATTGGGTTCTAGAAAGAAAATTAACCCAGGTATAAGTTTTATTAATATTAAAAATAAATATGAAATTGATTCCATAAATATAAATTTTATGTATTAAAAAATAGTTGGAGTTGTTATTTTTTTTAAAAATTTAAATACTATTTTATTTTTTAAATAAATTAAATGAAAATGAATTTTTTAATAAAATATGAACTTTGTAGTATTCATCAGAAAATTATAAATTTTCAAAAAATAAAAAAACAATTCACCATAATAAATTTTTGATATTATGAATGACATAATTAATTTCATTTAATCATATTAATATTCTAAACATGGTAATATTTAATATTAAATTTTGTACATGTAGTTTGACTAAATGACCTTTTAGTAAAATACTCTTTTTTAGAAAATATTTATTTTTTTCTTTCAATGGATTCTTATTTTATTTATAATAAATAAATAAAGATTTGGTTAATGTTAAAAATTTATAAACCATATAATTTTTGTAATTTAGTTTTCTTATTCATACTCTCCAACATAATAGTTGTAATATATTTTTCATGGTTAAAATTGTTTTTAATAGAATATCATATTTCTACTAATCCATGTGTTATGTGTATTGAAAGCCTAAAGATATATTGATTTTAATTAAAAGTAAATAAATCATAAATATTATCTGTGTTACAATATACTCAAAAAATATATCCCCACCAAATTACTTGATGACTTAACTTCGCATAAAAATACTATAAGAAATTAATGGGAGAAAATACTACAATATATAATTGTAAAAAAAAATTAATATTTTATCCAATAACCTATATGAAAAAAAACAAAAATATGAAAACTGAAAAATGATAGAAGAAATAAATAAATAAAAAAATATACATATATTATATTTTAGTATAATAAATAGATGAATCATAATCAAATAATAGAGGAACAATCTCTTCATTCGTATAGTATCTCATGTTGTTTCACCTCACTGGAGTTATAAATAAAATACCCATTTAATAAGTTACGATTTATTCACACATAAAATATATCAACACATGGGTTAGCTCTAAATATATATATCAATATTCCACTATATCTAAAAATAAATCACTAACTTGTTGTATATATACAATAATGAATATAATGTACTGTAATATTAAAATAACATGGTATTTTTATGAGGGAATCCCTAGAGAACACCCCTTGATGTTGTGGAATTAAAATGTTAAATTATTTAAAGAATATGCTATCTAAAATTCTATATCCTGAGTAATCATAATTTTATATATAGAAAAAAATATTTAATAGAACCCTAACTCCCAAGTGAAATATCTATCGATTACATAAGTCATCATGTGAAAACCTTGAGAAATATACATCAAAATCTAGGAAACAATCAAAATTGAGTGTTCACACAGGATATCATATTTATGCATTAGATTCATACTGTTAGCTTTAGTAAATCAAAATATTCAAAAATAATAATTCAGATCCATAATAGAAACATAAAATTGAATCATAGAGTGACACATAGTTTACATTATCTAATATTTCAATCGTATCCTTTTATTATTTCAATACTAGAAAACTATTCTCATGAAGAAATATAGTATTTAATAAACATAAAAATTATTTTATATCAATGTACACACATTAGATATGAAATTAAATGAAATAATAACTATTTATTTATTGTGATTTATATATCTATAATGTTAATAATGAATAAAAATACCGGAAACTTAGTAAACATGAGGTATCTCACAGATTCACAAGATTAAATCAAGAATAGATCAATTTTTTTTATTTCCCATTAAAATTATTTATATATCCCATTAGTTGCCACTATATAGTTTGGGAATGAACGAGTTAATAATTCAATTTTAATCCCATTCAGTATAATTATGGAAAAACTAATAGTATATCTATAATAGAGATAAATTATTCCCAAAATTAGTCCAACTTCAATTAATATAAAGGAAGGTTTTACTTGAAAAGCATAGTTAATTATGAAAATATGAGAATTCATACAATGGTTAAATTAATCAATATATAATTAATAAACACACTTGAATTTGAAATTTAGTTTAAGCAGAGAAAATAAATCATACAAATCCTTTTACCCAAATATCTAATAAATAAAAGAAAAATCTTCTGAAAAAAGTTTTATCAGATAATTAAAGAGGTATCTCATGAATTATTTTCTTAAACACGACCAATATCCAAATACCAACGTAAACCCTCTTATAAAATATCTCAATTTTATTTTTAAATCATATTTTAATAACTATTATTATTAAAAATATTTTCTTTTGAAATTAATTTTTCTAACTACTATACATAAAAATATCATTTAATAACAAAAATGATTAATTTTGTAAAACCAGTGAGAAAATTAACTCCCACAATCATAAATTCTATAATATGGGTCACAATAATTCAATTTTGTAACACACTAATAAATTTATATCTTAATGTAATTAAGATACCTATTAGGGAATATTATTTTGACTCGCGATCATCCCATATTTTTTATTCATTATATGTCACACAATAAAGTTTTCTATAATAATAATGGTCACAAAATCATTAAATTGTTACAAGGAAGTCCAATTATGTCAATATTTGTAAAAATAACCATTGTATGATGGTCAACATTTCCATTTAGACAAATAATGAATTTATCCATGATCGTATAAGGAATATTCATTATTTTTGTCACAAATCTCCATGATTTGCATAATATATCAAACAATAAATATATATTCAATATTTTTATTTTGGTTATAATCATAAAAAATATTCAGAAAAACGACAAATAGAATAATCATGATAAAACGTGGTAAACATGGACCAAAAAGGATCCTTATTAACTTCTTGAAAAGAATAACACGTAATTATATATTCTAATTTCCTTAGAAATAGGTGAAGTAATAATAAAATAAATTATTGATAATTATTGTTTATAAAAAGTTCATTATTCATCTCTTATATTCCCCCAATTGGCAAATATGAATGTCCTGAGAATGGTATGGATTCCATCATTTTTAATTACCAGAAGCTATCAAACTACTAATTAGGTTTCACCAAAATCATATATGAAGATAAGAAATATTTATGTGGATTGGTGGAAAGAAAATTACCATAAAATGTAGAAAAATAACCTTGTTTAAAGTTGATTGGTCAATGTGAAAATGGGAAGAACATATAAGGGGATATGAAATACACTATATGAATGGTACATAATAAAAGAACCCATTATGTGTGTTTTAATACTATAAGAGTAAAAAATAAACATTTGGAATATATGTTTTAAGAAATATTATCAACATACCAATAGGTATATGGTTTATATTCATTAGTATCATGGTGGCTTATCCAGTTTCTAGTGGTTGCACAATAGCCTAAAAATGGTATAAACATTGTGGATATTCAACTTATTCCTTCCCCACATACCAAATGAAATCATAACTATTTTCTATTGGATTCAAAATCCACTACCGAAATAGCATATTTTTTAAAAACTCTATAATAACATTATATAATATTTTAATCTAATAAAAACATGTCTAATTCATATTGATTAACTCCATGATGACACAAAAAATTAACAAACACACAGATGAATACCAATTTTTTTGGATTCATATCTTATAGAAGATGATATTTTAAGGACTTACTAATAACATATTATATGTAAAATTTTACTAAGATATATATTATTTATTTTACAAAATTTATTATAATTAATAATTCATTTTTTAATATCATTTAAATCATCTATTTAATAATTTATGTTTAATAAAACATTATCCCCATGATAATTTTATTGTATATGAACTCTAAAGATTAATGAAATTGTATTTATATGCCTATATTTATAAAACATCTGACACTATTTCATTTTCATTAAACTTATACATGGTTAATATTTGGTTCATCAATGCTTATAGTTTTTGATAATGAAAATATTCTTCCATAAGTAATTCATTTATGACATCATAAAAATGAAAAATATATATTGACAGTCTAGGTGAATGGATATATCTATAGTGTATATAATAGAAGAACTATTCTATACCATTGACATACATCAATTTTAATTATATCATAAAATCATCGAATTATAATCATAACCTAAAAAAAATTCTAGGAATCCATAATGAGATATTTTAATTGTATTTTGTTATTCCATTTTTCATCTTTAATAAAATAATATTATGTTAATTAAAGAATTTATGGAATAAGAGGACATTGTAAAACAAATATGCATAAAATGAGTTATTATAAATCATTGAAAAACCAAATAAATAACATTGTATTCGATAGCATGTATTACACAGGACACCAAGCATGTAAGTAATATAATATCCGGATACTTTATAATATTTTTTTACTTTTTAAAATATATTATATATATTTAAATTCATGAAACATTGAGTTAGCATGTCTTTCACACAAGAGTGACCTTCCTCTATAGCTTTGGTTACATTCAGCAATAACCTCAGAAGAATATCTTTGATTACACACAGGTCATCGTTTCACTAAATAACAATGTATTATGAAAATATTGTTATTTAATATAATATGATATAAAAATGGCATTTAATTAGTTATTATGTATAGTAATAACTAAACAATGGAAATTTATGGTTTATATAATCATAAAATGAAATCATGAGTTACCAATTAATGAGAAATGAAAATAAGAACCAATTTGATATAAAAAGATATATTATTATTTTTATTCTTCTAAAGGAGTTTTATCATAATAAAAATAATTCGTTACAATTATTGAATGATTTTAATTAAATTGATATTTTTTATATATAATAAAATATTATTAATATTAATGAAAATATTTTTTATATTCATCCATTAGTTTTGATATGCAAAAGATAAGAACAAACCCTATTTTACACATAAAACCTATATTTTAATAAATGGAATTTTATCGCCATTTACGGGTGAAACCATTTTAAATTTGAATTTTAACAAAATAATTGATTTAATATGACATAATATACATTATCTTTGAAATAGTAAGGCAAAAATTAGGTTAGTATGATGTTTTTAAATTTTTTGAAAACATATCAATTTTTAATAAATACTAACAAATACTAAATTTTAGTTCCAAACTGTTTTTTATCTAATTTATTTATAAGGTTAAATTATAATACTTATTGGTTTTAAATTTTAATTATATAATATTTATTTATGTTAATATAATTTTTTTCATGGTAATAAATTTAATTTTGAAATTGATTATAAAACATAGGAAACCTTCATATGTTTTTACTTTAAAAACTAGTATTGTTGTCCATCGTTTGGGGTGAATTTTAAATCAATTTAGGATATTTGTATGATTATAATTTTTAAAAATTGATCCAGTATTTGTAATAATAATAATATATAATGCATAAAGAGACCATATATGTTTTTTATCAAAAATATTTGGGAATGTAATTAAAATTAATTATAATTATTGAGATATAATTATGCTTAATAAAATACTAAACATAAAACTTAATGGAACAAATGACCTAGAAACTTGACCAAAATCTATTTTCTGGAGATAATTCGGCCATAAAACTAAAATTATTTAGTTTTTGGGTTTTTATTACTTTTTTAATGTATGAACATGTGAACACCTAACTTATTACAAAAAATTAAAAGTGAGTCTTTTTCTATCCCTATAAATGGCCACCACCCCTCTCCATTCTTCACACCTTTCAAACCACATATTTTCAGACAAGATATTCTAAAAAATATTCCCAATATATCACCCATTAATCTTGAATCCTCCATTTATCTAGAAATACTTCCAAGGAATCCTTTTGTTATAAACCAAAAGAAGTTAGATTATTAAGAGGAAACGTCTTCTCTCAAGCATTTTAGTTTCAATACAATTATACAATGCTTATACTATTCGTATATTATTTTTTAATAAAAAAAATATTATCATAAATTTAATATAATTATTATATGTTATTATTTAAAACTACAGTTACAAAAACCTAAATATAATGTATTATAATCATACTGTTTCTATGTATGGTGAACAACTGCCTCACGATACGATGATTGTTCATTTTTCCTTTATCGCCTCTCATGCGGGCCATTATGATAAAAAATATTTTTATATATGTTATATATTATATTTATAATATCTTTATACTAATTTAATTTTTATATAAATCAAAAATTTATTCATTCCATCTTTCGTAAATATGATAATTTCGTTTGAGGAAGTATGGACTACATGGCCCTCAAAGAGATATGATTCGTTCATGTCATACATGGAATTTATAAAGAACTGATCTAATAGACCTATGTAACATATATCATATATATATATGATACTGAAATTATAGATATAAATATGTATCATCTAGATTTCATTCCATTAAAAAAACAAATAAATGAATTTATCATTCAAGCATTCATACGACCTACCATCCCTACGAATGGTGCACTTCATTTTTAATCTTCAAATATTATTTTCTTTTATAAATAAAGATATATAAAATATATATGATAATAATTTTATGGTATTCATTATGTAGTTATTATATAATACCCCCTTTGACCATATTTAACTTACAAATTTGTTTGACGCATAAACCAAATTTGGTCAAAAAAACTGATGTTAATATAATTGTTTATGTTGTAATATACACCAATGTAATAATTGAAATAAATGTAATGATTAAAATTATAAAGGTCATAAATTAATTATAAAATGATTATGATTAAATTTAATATAATATTTTTATATATAAAGTTAAAGGACTTTCCCCTTAATGGAAACACAAGGTACGAGATTGTGGTCTCATTTTCATTTTGTGAGGCATGTTTAATTATTGTGCATATAATTTTTTATATATGGTATACATAATTACACATTCAAATTTAATATAATGAATTATATAATATTTATGGTATTGAGATTTCACATTTAAGGATTATTAACATTAGGATTTCCAATTCATTTTTTAGTACATTGGTAAGGGATTCTCATCTCAATTTTTATATGTGTGAGAAAAATTCCATGTCCAACTCATAATTCTTTTGTGTGGTTTACCTACAATCCATTTTTTTATATTATATAATTAAATGTTTTATCTTCATGGTATCTTAATATTACATTAAATATTATTATTTTATGAGGTTTATGATTTAAAATGATTCAAATTGGTATGGGACACTTTGGAATGTTTAATGATTAATTTACTCAAGACTAATCCTAATTATATTTTAATGGAATTTCCATTCAAGGAATTTATATAATTTTTTTAACAAACCCTTTAATTATTATCTGGTTATTCATGAAGATTTTCAATTATTAGCACCAATTTTCCTCTCTATGTTACTCAAAATATTTTAGATCTTTTTTATAAAAAAATTTACCTTATTTCTCTTTTTATTCAGAGAATCTGTTTTCTTATAAAAATAATTTTTTACTAAAATATTTTTAAAAATTCTTGTATAATGACCTTTTAAAGAAAATTTTCACAATACTTTTTACCGATGTTTGAAAAAGAATATTCTTCTCACTTTCTGAATGCACCATTTTCTACCATTTTACATACTAATGGAATATTATTTTCTTCTAGTACAAAATATAGGGATTTATCTTCCATCATTTCATTGAATTCTACTTTCCATGTTTAAAATAATTATTTTTAAAGAAAATGTTTTTAAAATGTATTTTCAAAGAAAAATATTTTCAAAATGTTTTTCAATTGAAATATATAATTTTATCAAGAATATTTTAAAAATTTATTCTCTTATTTCCTCAGTGACAATAACCATCCATATTAATCCACTTCGTATTTGTTGTATTGGTACAATCCTAATTATTCATATAGATTTATTATTATTTATTTGGAAAACGATAGAATTCTGATTCACTTCCTTGATTTATTTTTAATTTCCCTTAAAATATTGAATATACTATGATCATTGAAATTGAATTTCTCTTAAATTTTCTATATCATTTATCGTGGATTTTATAATTACCTAAACCAAATAAATTTTTACATATAGTGTATACATTGAAATTAATTTTATTATATAGGAAAATATTAATATATACGTATAGATTATTCAATATGGATATTTGATAAGCCACATTATTTATTTGATATATGAGGAATGCTTTGGACTCGAAGACAGGAGTTAGGGACCATTAAAGGTATGCCCTATGGGTTGGAGACTAGTGAATGAAATCACATTAATGCATTAGTAGTCTCACGAGATGAAATATTTAAACAGCCTCCATATATGGGTTTTACCCGATAGCTAGAAATATATTTTGAATGGTCCTTATGGCAATAGATTTTCAGGCACCTTAGACATGATTTCCAATAATTAAGATTTTTTTTCTCATCTAGTTTTTGTTATTATTCATCCATGATATTTATTGTCAACATATCTATGGATACACTTAATTTTCAATAGAATTCTTAAATGGAATGTTTTATAGTTTCTTACGATTCATTATTGATTTTTTATTTATCTAGGTATCTTAATTACTTGTGTTTTCAGTTTTTTTCCTTTCCATATTTTTACAAACATAAATTCAATTTATTGATTACATGGAATGTGTGTTCAGTAATTTACCATTATTTACTGTTGACCTCACCTATTTTGATAATCCCAATCTTGTATTCATATGTTTTGAAAATCCCAATTATGTGTTCATATATTATGATATTCTCAATTACTGTCGATCTACACTTTAATTCATTCAAATCAATGATCAAGTTAATAATAATGTTAAAACAATTTCTGATTTATGTTAATCTCGATTATCCATGTTTATATAAGTTTTTCAATGATTCTAAGTGAATTAGATGTGTTTTGCATAAGACAGTCAAGTGTATCACTGACCTGAACATAGCTACTGATAACCAGAGCTACCGATAGACAGATAACTACCGATAGCCAGAGTTACCGATAGCCAGAGCTACCGATGCACAGAGCTACCGATAGCCAGAGCTACCGATAGCCAGTGCTACCGATGCACAGAGCTACTGATGCACAGATCTACTGATAGCCAGAGCTACCGATGCACAGAGCTACCGATGCATAGAGCTACTGACAGCCAAGAGAAACTTATGGAACTAAGTTCATCGAGCTACCGATAAGAGCTACCGATAAGAGCCACCGATAAGAGTTTGAAGAGATACCGATGAAATATCCTAGACAGAGTCAACCGTACACGTCTACAAACAAACGGCTACCTATAATGAACTACGGAGTCAAATCCTATATCTTCGACACTATTTGTTTATTACACTAACGGCTACATTTGTTACTTTTGATGCATTTAATGTTATTAAATTATTTATGTTTCCATTTCAGGAAACCGTACCAAGTATTATTTAAAAGCATATAATCATTCCTTCTTCTCAGTAAAGAAAAAAGAAGGCATAAAAGACATCGTGTATGTATCAGTGAATGTAAGTGAGACAAGAGACTTGAAGAGATCGAGCACACAGAACACACTTGCGATCAAGCTCAAAACGTACCAACAACAACTGTAGAACGTGCACTCACAAGACTACTACTACCAGACTCTAGAACACCGAGCATACATCGAGCAATCTATGATAAAGAAGGACTACACAGAACACTTCATTTTCTGAGCCGATAACCAAGCTGAACCTGGAAGCACTAAAAGAAGAAACGATACTCTGTTTTTCAGAAAAATACCAGAGAAGGACTCAGATCCATTTCTGATCAAATCCAAAGGAGTCCAGAGCTGCACTGCAATCACCAGAGCCATTCTAAACTCTATATCTTACTCTAAGTGATTTAGTATTTTCATTACGAGCAGTGTGTGTAGTCTGTTAATTATTACACACACACTGTCTCCTGAACCTTAACATGAGGATTTGTAAATCCTCACTCACAATCTTTACATCCTTTATTTCCCACTGTGGATAGTGGTAGAGGTCGAGTGTGACCTGGACAGCTTTGAGTTATTGTTTGTTATCCCACGTATAACTGTGGTGGAGGTCTCTTGACCTGAACAGTGTGATCACTGTTGTTAACCCAGATCCAGGGTGTGGATCACTTTATATAAATTTTTAGAGGACTAAGTCTCGGATTGAGACTGAACCTCTTGGTTAACTCTTGTGTTTTTAGTTACAACCTATATCCATACTATTTACATTTATTTTATATTCCATTGCTATTACTTTGAAATATAATTTATCTTCAAAGCTACTTTGATAGTTAAAATCACATGTGTTTATATTTATTATAAACCAATAAGTTAGTTTCAAAAGTTAATTTAATCATAAGATTAAGTTAGCTGAGAATTAATCAATCTTTGAGAAACTAATTGAACCTTTATAATCTGTTTAAATTCAGTACAGATTAATTTGTTTTGAAATTGGGGGATTTTAATAGATATTGTTTTTAGCAGAAATTTTAATTGGAACTCAATTCACCCCCCTCTTGAGTGTCCACTCCGACCAACATTTGGTATCAAAGGGTGTTTAAAATATTTTGTACTCTGTTTTTCAACTGTGATTTTAGTTTTATTTTAAAGTTCATAAAATTTCTGTTATTTCTAAACTTTTATCTCTTTAAAATCATTGCTTTAATTTAGTTATCATGGAAAATAGAATTGAGGGTGCTTCTACTAACCGACCACCTTTCTTTAATGGAAATAACTATACTCAGTGGAAACAAAAAATGAAAATTCATCTAGAAAGAATGAGTTTTGATATTTGGACTGCTATTGAATCTGAATACAAAATTCACATTACTGATAGATCTAATTGGGATGAACCTACAAAGACTGCTTACAATAATAATTGTAAAGCTATGAATGCTCTGTACTGTGCTCTAGGAGATGAAGAATTCAACAGAATTTCTGCATGCAAAACTGCTTTTGAAATTTGGAATACCTTGGCTGTTTCTCATGAAGGAAAAAATAATGTTAAAGAAATGAGATTGAACACGTATACTATTAAGTATGATAATTTTAAAATAAAGTCTGATGAACCTATTTCTGACATGTATCTCAGGTTTAATGAGATAGCCAACATGATGAATTCACTCGGAAAAGCTGTTCCACCAAAGGAACAAATTATGAGAATCTTGAGATGTCTACCAGACCGATGGAGAGGCACATCTGTCTCAATCAGAGAATCATGTGACATTGCTGCTTTACCTTTCAATGAACATATTGGAAAATTGATGATGTATGAAGAAGAGCTCAAGGTAAAAAAAGAGGAAGATGATGAACTGAAAAGAAAATATGTAGCTTTCAAGTCTACTGCTTTGAAGAGTAAGGAGAAGGAGAAAATGCCAATGGAGGATGAGAGTTCAACAAGTGAAAACTCAGAGTATGATAGTGATGCAGAAATGGCTCAGATATCCAGGAGATTCAAGAAGTTTTATAGGAAAAAGAAATTCTTTAGGAAAACAAATTACAAAGGAAAGTATGATCAACAAGGAAAATGGAAAAAGGATTGGAAGAAAGCTGACAGGACTGATGAAGTTGTCTACTACGAATGTAAGCGAAAAGGACATATCAAAGAAGACTGTCCAAAGTTAAAATTCAAAAATAAATATTATTACAAAGACAAGAAGTACAAGAAATCCATGAAGGCTACCTGGAGTGCTTCGGAAGACAGCACAAGTGAAGCTGAATCTTCGGACTCTGAAAGGAATCGAGCCAACATGTGTTTCATGACAAATACTTCTGAGGTAACATCTGACACTCCTGTTTTAAATTCATATTATTCTGGAGATGATTCTGATTCAGAAAACATGTCAAAATATGAACTATTTGAATACTGTGATATGTTAGAAGAAACCTGTAATGAGATTAAAGACAAATACAAAGGTTTAAAGAAATAGTATACTTTAAGTGTTAAGCATAAATCTGATCTTGATATAGAAAAGGAAAAGAATGCTCAACTGTTAAAGGAGAATACAAGAACTAAAACTTTCAAATGAGAAACTCAGAAAGGATATAGAAAAATTCACAAATGGAAAGAATGCTCTAACTCAAATGCTAGGAAAGAAAGTTTCACCTAGATATGCTACTGGTTTAGGATACCAACCTGGACAGAGACAGTTCACCAGAACCCGACATATTCCGAAGTCTGAAAAAAATATTGCTAGTTCCAGTTTTGGAAATTCATATGCTTCAACAAGATATTCATATGGTTATAGACCAAATAATGTTTATCTTTCAAAATCTATTACTTATATTAATTGTATAAAACTAATAAAACAAATCTTGGTACCTAAAGCCCTGATTACTAACCTATCTGGACACAAGAAAATCTGGGTACCAAAGTCATTTCCTGTTTAAATCTGTTTTATAGGAGACCTTCTTGAAGAGCTGTCACAAGAAGATATGGTATTTATACAGTGGGTGCTCAAGACACATGACTGGAGATTATTCTTGCTTCAAGATCTTAATAAAGGTTCATGGAGGTTATGTCACCTTTGGTGACAACTCTAATGGAAAAATCATCGGCCTAGGCCAGATTGGTAACACTAACTCAGTATTAATTTCTAATGTTTTATTCATTGATGGACTTAAATATAACTTGCTTAGTATGTCTCAATTATGTGATGATGGTTTCAATGTCATGTTTGAAAATGATTCCTGTGATGTTTTTAACTCCAAAAATGGTTTAGTATTTTCTGCTCTAAGGAATGAAAATGTTTATTTTGTTGATTTAAATTCTTTAGCTAAAAAACTATTCCTTGTTTGAATGCTTTTCATAAAGAATCTTGGCTATGGAACAGAAGATTAGGACACTGCAACTTTCACTCACTTAGAAAACTGGCTAGGAAAAACTTAGTTAGAGACTTACCTAAATTAGAATTCCCAAATGACAAAGTATGTAATCCCTGTCAAAAGGGAAAACAACACAACGTTTCTTTTAAATAAAAGAAAGAAGTCTCAACTTCTCAACCACTTGAGTTGGTTCACATGGATTTGTTTGGACCAGCAAGAGTTTCTAGTTTAAATGGGAAGCACTATATCTATGTTCTAGTAGATGACTTCTCTAGATATACTTGGGTATATTTCTTAGCTCAAAAAAGTGAAGCTTATTCTTCCCTTGTTAAATACTCCAAGTCTGCAGAAAATATTAGTGGACTCAAAATTAAGACCCTGAGAAGTGATCATGGTCGTGAGTTTGAAAATCAAGACTTTGAATCTTATTGCTTACACAATGGCTACACTCATATATTTTCATCTCCTAGGACACCTCAGCAGAATGGTGTAGTAGAAAATAGATACCAAACCCTTCAAGAAATAGCTAGAACCATGCTCAATGAATATGAACTGCCTATTTACTTTTGGGCTGAAGCTGTAAATACATCTTGTTATGTTATCAATAGAGTCTTGATCAGACATGTTCTTAAGAAAACCCCATATGAGTTATGGAACAATAGGAAGCCTAAGGTTAATTACTTCAGAGTTCTTGGTTGCAAATTCTTTATTCTTAACACAAAGGATAATCTGGACAAGTTTTCTTCTAAAAGTGATGAAGGAATTTGTCTAGGTTACTCTACTTCAAGTAAATCTTATAGAGTGTTTAATAAGAAATCCAAATGTGTGGAAGAATCTGTTCACATCAAATTTGATGAAACGGATCCACATGAGCCTAAAACCTCTCTTGATAATCTTGAAGAATATTTTTCTGTTCTGGACCTTAATGATAAATCCAAAGAACCTGTTATAAAAACATCTAGTTCGGGACTTTTTCCAGAATCTGTTTTGGTTGAACCCAAACCTACTAATGCACCTAAAGTGTCTAGTCATACATTTACTAGATCAACAAGAATTCTAAAGAATCATCCTTTGGATGCTGTTGTTGGTAATCTTCATAGAGGAACACGGACTAGAGCTTCTCTATGAAATCAGGTTGAACATCAAGATTTTCTCTCCCAGCTGGAACCCAAAAATATTAATGATGCTATCGTTGATGAATTTTGGGTAATGGCTATGAAAGAAGAGTTAAATCAATTTGAAAGAAACAATGTCTGGGAATTAGTTGACACACCTAAGGACACACTAACAATAGGCACTAAATGGGCTTTTAGAAATAAAGTTGATGAATCAGGAAACATCGTTAGAAACAAATCTAGGCTAGTTGCACAAGGTTACAATCAAGAAGAAGGAATTGACTATGAGGAAACCTTTGCACCTGTAGCTATATTAGAAGCCATTAGGATTTTACTTGCATATGCTACACATCTAAATTTCAAGTTATATCAAATGGATGTCAAAAGTGAATTTCTAAATGGTTTTATAATTTAAGATGTTTTTGTAGAACAACCTCCTAGATTTGCAAACCCCCATTTTCCAAATCAATTTTTTAAACTTTCTAATGCTTTATATGGCTTAAACCAAGCTCCAAGAGCTTGGTATGATAGACTCAACAACTTTCTTATTTAAAAAGGTTTTACTAAAGGTATTGCTGATCCAACTCTTTTAATTAATAGAATTCCTAAAGATGTTTTAGTTGTACAAATCTATGTTGATGATATTATTTTTGGATCTTCTAAAAATTCTTTATGTACTGATTTATCAAAAATTATGCAAAATGAATTTGAAATGAGTTTAATGGGAGAACATAAATACTTTCTTGGATTTCAAGTAATTCAAAATGAAAATGGTATTATTTTGAATCAATGTAAATATACAAAGGATCCTTTAAAACGATTTGGTTTGGATAGTATTAAGGAGAGTGAAACTCCTATGAGTAAAATTTGTAAATTGGGTACAAATGAAACTAGGAAACCAATGGATCAAACCAATTATAGGGGTATTGTTGGTAGTTTACTTTATCTTACTGCTAGTCGACCAGATATTATGTTCAGTGTATGTATGTGTGCAAGATTTCAAGATAACCCGAAAGAATCTCATTTTCTTGCTGTTAAAAGAATTTTCAAGTATCCCAAACATACTGTTAACCTTGGTTTATTTTATCCGAAAGGACAATCCTTTGAGTTAATGAGTTATTCAGATGCTGATTTTGTTGGTTGCAAATTAGACCGAAAAAGCACTTCAGGAACATGTCATTTATTAGGAAAATCCGTAGTATCTTGGTGTAGTAAAAATCAGAATTCTGTAGCTCTATCCACTGCCGAAGCAGAGTATATAGCTGCTGGTAGTTGCTGTGCACAAATTCTGTGGATGAAACACACTCTCTTGGACTATGGATATTATTTTAAGCATGTTTCGATTAACTATGACAACACTAGTGCGATAAACATCTCAAATAGTCTTGTATCTCACTCAAGAACCAAACACATTGATGTAAGGAATCATTTTCTGAGATATAATTATCAAAAGGGTGATATTTCTCTTGAATTTATCGGCACTAACCATCAATTGGCTTACATTTTCACAAAACCCTTAAGTGTGGACAGGTTATGTTACATTTGGCACGAGCTGGGGATGTTTAATCTTCACAGATAAAAATTCTCACCGATAGAAATCCTCAACGATAGAAATCCTCACCGATAGAAATCCTCACCGATAGAAATCCTCACCGATAGAAATCCTCACCGATAGAAATCCTCATCGACAAAGCGTTGTTTTAAATCTTTTGTCTACTGTCAAGAATCTGAACCGTTTTTTTTTTCTTTTATTTTATTTTATTTTTATTTATTTAACTTATGATTTCTAAATGATAAAACTAAGTCTAAGTCGCTTCTCACTCCACCGAACACAAAACCTTTTACCTTCGAACCATAGAACCCGAACCCTCTGCAAACCTGAGATCCCTCAAACCAGCGATGGCAAAAACTAAAATTCCTGTCATTCGAGAAGACTGTGTTGAGCCTAAAGAGAAAAGGCAGAAGTCCGAGCCAGAAGCGAGTAGTGCTGTTATAACTAGGTCAGGAAGGAGACCAGTAAATCCTCATCTCCAAAATAGAGCTATTGTGATCGAAAAAGAGCTGTGTGTAGACTGGTTGTTGACCAGCAAGTCGTTGGTGCTCGAAGTTCTGGAAGCTCAGAGATGGGTAGACTGCTTTTCAAATAACAACGGTCCCTACTACCCAAAGTTGGTAAAACAGTTTTACAAGTTCGTATGCTTCGAGATGTTAGAGAATGAGAACCGAGTATCTTCGTTTGTAAATGGTAAAGTGCTATCATTTTCATCAGTATAATGGGATGATTGCATAAGAGTTCCTCATGAAGGTGTGTCTGGATATGTATCAAGAGCAATGCAACCTACCAGTGACATTTTTGATCATGAGATCGCATTGAAATAACTGAATGGTGATGGAACTTCAAGGCAAGTGGTTGCTGTAGAAATGGATGGAGAGAACAGATTACTGTTCAAGATTGTTCAACATGTGTTGATACCAAGGAGAGGAGACTTTGTTAATTTGAGATATTAGGATATCTATCTCCTACAACTTTTGAGACATGATGTCAAAGTCAATTTGTGCAGATTGGTGATGAATCAAATGGAAGATATGACAAGACTGAAATCAAAGTCTAACGCCCTATTCTTTGCTAACCTGATTTCTGTAATGATCAAAGTGAAAGGGATAGATGACTCTCAAGATGAGATAGTTGTAGTGAAGAGAAACTTTTATATCAATACTACAGTTTGAAAATATATGAAGATTAATTGGAATCCATGGATAGGAGAATGGGTCAATGATGACCAAAAGTTATATGCTAAATTTAATCCTGTCGATTATCCCTCAAGGCCAAAGGATAAAAGAGATCTAGGACTAGGACCTAATGAAGAGGAACATGAGTACAGTGATGAGTCAGAAGAAGTAGAAGAAGAAGAAGAGGGAGAAACTCCTATGGGTGAGGGAGGAGATCCTGACTTTCCTCCAAGCCCTATTGCTGAAATATTGTCTTTAGAAAAGGAAGTGCTAGCAGAAGTGGAGACACCTGCTAATGAGGAAGACCTGTCGGTCTCTGAGCATGTAGAGGAAGAAAACAATGTCTCTGAATTATCTGATTCTGCTGAATTGAGTCCGAGTCCAGTTATTGGAAGCTCAGTTGTACCTTCTATGGATGAAGAAAGAGAAAGAGGAGAAGCTGTACCTATTCAAGAAAATCATCATGCTGCTGCAGATATGGAAGTTGTTGTAGAAGATTTTGATGAAGAAAGACCACAGAGAATGTAGTTGCTATATATGAGAATGCACCCATTGAGGGGGATCATCACACCATGTTTGGAAATGTTACAGTGACTATCGAGTCTGAAGACTGGATAGATGACCCAGGTTTTATAGTATTTGGTTTGGATTATCCTGATTCAGATAATGAAGTATCTTTGAATAGACCGAAGATCGGCTATGACATCAATCCTGAGTTATTACCTGCTGATGTGGTCCGAGTACATGATTTAGATGTGCTGAAAGAAAATCTCAAAGTCAGTTTTGTATAAGAAGTAAAGACAATGGAATATTTTTTAGTATCCTCGATTCAATCAGTCATGGCTGACCTTGTAGTCAGTTTAGCTTCTGAAAGAGTATCTACTACAGTTGCTCCTACTGATTTTGTTACAAAGTCTGACCTCGAATCACTAAAGCATGAGCTGATGGAATCCTTTAGTGCCTCTATTGCTGAGATGAAGCACTGTTTTGGTGAAGAAATGAAGTTTTTAGAAAGGTCTTTTGAGCTTTCTCTTGGTTTCAATCTGTCAACTTTTGTGAGTGAGGTAATGGAAGAAGTCAAGGAGTGCCACACTCAAACTTCTAGGATAGAAGAAGATCTTGAAGATCTACGGATATCTGTTGTTTCCTTAGACTCTTTCATGAGTTCAAAATCTCAAGCTGACAAGGATTTAGCCTATGTGAAGAGTGTTGTAAGTCAGCTGGTCTCGGTGTTTGAAGCTTTCAAAACATCTGTAAAGGATCATGTCCAAGATCAGGACTCTCAAATGCAAAATATGATTAGTGGGTTGACCACAATCTTCAAATAAACATTATCCTTCTCTGTTGGTCCTATAGTTCCAAAAACTGCAATTGATCTGAATCAATTTCGTGCTCTAATGAAGGAGGATATTGGTTCTATTTCAACCAGTGGCTCTGTGGACTCATCAGATTTAAGTTGAGTTGTGCTGTCTACAGGGATTCGGCCAGAGAAATCATGAAAATCGTCCAGGACTACATGAGAGAGGCCTCTTCTTCTCAAGAAGTAATCAAGAATACGGTGGATACTTATTTTGAAAAGGTTTATACCAAGCAACAACTGACCAACCATTTCAAACTTCTGCGTGAGAATCTAAAGTTACCTCTAGTGACTCAGGCCTTCAGAGAGCAGGTTAGTAAGCTCAGGGAGCTTACTCCTGCTTTGGATAAATTCATTGAAAATAGAGATTATTGTTTGTCTGCAATGGAGAGAGGAGGAAGCATTATAATGGATTTCAGAAACCTGTTGCTTCCCTTCCTGCATGTGGATGCCAGACCGGTCATTGTACCTCCTAATTTTCCTACCTCTGCTTGTACTGCGTCTCCAGTTCAGCTGACTCCTGATCAAGCCATAAGAAGTCTCACACCTATGATCACTCAAAAGACTTCCCAATACAGGCCCGACACTATATCAGTTGATCAACCTCTTCTGATCATTTCTGGAATTCAAAAGTCCTCCCCAGTATCCTCCACACCTGAATTCTCTTCTGATACCAAGGGAAAATCTCACATTGAAGATGTGGATTGATACAGTGGAAAGGTTGTTTGACAGGAATCCTATTTTTTTTCTTCTCTCTATTCTGTTTATGTAATTTTTTTGTCTAATCTAATACAAATGCATTTCTTTCCACTATCTCAGTTTATCAGTTTTCTATGTTTGCTTTCCCACTTTTTGATTATCACAAAGGGGGATAAATATGATCAAAAGAAAAACAAAATTGGAGAAATATAAAATGAGAAATATAAAAGGGGAGAAATATGATCAAAAGAGGATCCTTTGATACTATTTCTAACATTTCATTCTTTGGTACTAATTCTTTCAAACCTTATCTCTGATACTATTGTATTTAATTCTACCTATGATAATTTTGGATCTATATCTTTCTATTAATATTTACTCTTTCCTCTGATACTGTTTTCTTTGAGAAAATTGAACATTAATGTTATACTATCTAATCCTATATTCTCACTATCTTAAAATGGCCATATCATAAGTTGTGATTATCAAAAAGGGGGAGATTTTTGACCTCACCTGTTTTGATAATCCCAGTCTTTTATTCATATGTTTTGACAATCCCAATTATGTGTTCATATATTATGATATTCTCAATTACTTTTGATCAACACTTTAATTCTTTCAAATCGATGATCAAGTTAATAATAATGTTAAAACAATTTTGGATTTATGTTAATCTCAATTATCCATGTTTATATAAGTTTTGTAATGATTCTAAGTGAATTAGATGTGTTTTGCATAAGACAGTAAAGTGTATCACTGACCTGAACAGAGCTACCGATAACTAGAGCTACCGATAGACGGATAGCTACCGATAGCCAGAGCTACCGATAGCCAGAGCTACTGATGCACAGAGCTACCGATAGCCAGAGCTACCGATAGCCAGAGCTACCGATGCATAGAGCTACCGATTCACAGAGCTACCGATAGCCAGAGATACCAATGCACAGAGCTACCGATGCATAGAGCTACCGATATCCAAGAGCAACCGATGGAACTACGTTAATCGAGCTACCAATAAGAGCTACCGATAAGAGCCACCGATAAGAGTTTGAAGAGCTACCGATGCAAGATCCTAGACAGAGTCAACCGTACATGTCTAAAAACAAACAACTACCTATAATGAACTACGGAGTCAAATCCTATATCTTCGAGACTATTTGTTTATTACACTAATAGCTACATTTGTTACTTTTGATGAATTTAATGTTATTAAATGATTTATGTTGCCATTTCAGGAAACCATACCAAGTACGATTTAAAATCATGTAATCATTCCTTCTTCTCAGTAAAGAAAAAAGAAGGCATAAAAGACATCGTGTATGTATCAGTGAATGTAAGTGAGACAAGAGACTTGAAGAGATCGAGCACACAGAACACACTTGCGATCAATCTCAAAACGTTCCAAGATCAACTGGTGAACTTGCACTCACAAGACTACTACTACCAGACTCGAGAACACAGAGCATACATCGAGCAATATATGCTAAAGACGAACTACACAGAACACTTCATTTTCTGAGCCGATAACCAAGATGAACCTGGAAGCACTGAAAAAAGAAACGATACTCTGTTTTTCAGACAAATACCAGATAAGGACTCAAAACCATTTCTGATCAAATCCAAAGGAGTCCAGAGCTGCACTGCAATCACCAGATCCATTCTAAACTCTATATGTTGCTCTAAGTGATTTAGTATTTGCATTATGAGCAGTGTGTGTAGTCTGTTAATTATTACACACACACTGTCTCCTGAACCTTAACTGGAGGATTTGTAAATCCTCACTCACAATCTTTACATCCTTTATTTCCCACGGTGGATAGTGGTAGAGGTCGAGTGTGACCTGGACAGCTTTGAGCTGTTGTTTGTTATCCCACCTATAACTGTGGAAGAGGTCTCTTGACCTGAACAATGTGATCACTGTTGTTAACCCAGATCCAGGGTGTGGATCACTTTATATAAATTTTGAGAGGACTAAGTCTCGGCTTGAGACTGAACCTCTTGGTTAACTCCTGTGTTTTTAGTTACAACCTATATCTATACTATTTACATTTATTTCATATTCCGCTGCTATTACTTTGAAATATAATTTATCTCCAAAGCTACTTTGATAGTTAAACTCGCAAGTGTTTATATTTATTATAAACCAGTAAGATAGTTTCAAAAGTTAATTTAATCATAAGATTAAGTTAGCTAAGAATTAATCAATATTTGAGAAACTAATTGAACCTTTATAATCTGTATAAATTCACTACAGTTTAATTTGTTTTGAAATTGGGGGATTTTAATAGAAATTGTTTTTAGTAGATATTTTAATTGTAACTCAATTCACCCCCCTCTTTAGTGTCCACCCCGACCAAAATTTACTAACTATTTTCATTGATTCATTATTTCTTCCACTATAATATTCCCTTACTGGGGATTTTATCTCACCCTTAATATGTTTATTTTATAAGGAATCCAAGAAGAGAATTAAGAAAGATAGTAATGGATTTACTAGATGGATTAGAGTTATCCTTGATGTTTTTTTAGAATGGAGGAAACAATATGTTGTAATTATTGTATTCATTTGTAATAAATTACTTATTTATGTAACTGGTTTACAAAGATTAATAACTTGATTGGTAATTTGGGGATTTATTCCTTGTAATCATGCTAATGTAATAGATAGTTGAAAACTGATCTATGATATCTGGGGTCGGGGTGCTATAGTTTGTATCATAGAATTGTTTTAGCATTGTTGGAAACTAGATTTAGGAAAATATATGTTATAAAAAATAACCTGAAGGTAGAATTTGATGATAAGTATTGAAGAACAACATAGAATTATGGTAAAGTATAAATTTTGTGGGTTTTCATAAAAATACATCCCTTTATGGATATTATAAGTGGATGTGGTTATAGGACAGATATACCTTGGAGTAAAAACATGATGAAAGTGTTTTGGGCCAAACTCTGAGTAACCTGGTATAAGAAAACAGACCTTACTAGGCACATGGCTAGACACTCTTAGGGGATATGGTTAAAATAATTCACAATTTCATTACAAAACATTATGATGGATTTTTAAAAGAAATAACATAGGTTAAACCTATGGTGTTTTAGATAGATAATATGGTGTCTTTATCTTTGAATCCTAGAAATGATATTATGGATGAACTCTAGATTAATGAATGGTCTACGTGAAAATAAGTGGATGAAATACTTACATATTAAGTATGAATTGAAAACCTTAGTTAATAGTCTATTTAATGATTATATTTCCAGAGTATCTATCATATTTATTATGGAAATTATATTAATTTGGTTTTAGAAAAAAAACAAAAAATAAAAAGGGTGACAACCAATAATATGTGGAAAGGCCTTGGATCTTGAACCCATTACTGAAGGAATATCTGGGTTTCACACCAACCACTGACCAACATAATGGCCTGGTTAATTTTTTATTATTTTTAGAAAAACAATTTGATGAATAAATATTAATAATGAACAAGTAGTACACATATTTATGATTAGGTACTAATCTATTAACCATATTCATTTTAGAATATAGTTATTGAAAAATAGTTTGACTTGTCACTCTTAAGTTCCATTAAAAGTTTCTTTTAGTGCATTTGTCATAAAAATTAATTATTGGTAATTAGATTATGGTAGAAAATGGATGAATTACAATTTTTCCAAGAACATAGAACAATTAATATTGTTAACATAAAATTGAAAACTATAAATTAAGGATATTTCCTTATATTCATTGTCAATAAATGAACTACACAACATCAAAAAATGACTTAAAAATATAATGTTGTCATAATACTTTAATTTCATTAAAACTAATGGTCTTAAAAATCATACAAGATTTTTGGATTTGAGGACCTCAAAATTCTATTGATCATTAAATTATTTTATATTGTTGACATCATTCACACCATATAAATATTTATCCTTTCCCTAAAAGTATTTATCCCTTCTTGAAGCTTATGTTCTCTTACATAGAGACTTAATTACCAGGTAGTCCATGTGACCTTTTTTGTTTTCCATTATATCTTTTATATATGATTACTTATGAATAGTTCTCATTATGTGGGATTCAAAACATAGGATGTATCAAAAAATCTATCACTATGATCAATGTATAAATTGAGAGGATGAAATTTAAATAAAGTGGAAAAAACGTGATGACCCGACAAACTTAATCCTAAAAACTTGTATTCAATAGCGAGTATGACATGCGAAACCAAGCTTTAAAGGTAATATAATATCCAGATTCATTATAATATATTTACAATTTAAAATAAATTATATATATTTCAATTCATGAAACACTGAGTCATCATGCATTACATACAATAGAGAACATCCATGATAACATGTGTTATATTTAAGAGTGACCTCCTATGATATCTTGCATTATGGGCATGTTCGAGTTTCAACAAATAACAATGTTTTATTAAAGTATTAGTATTTCATATGATATGATATAAACTAGTAATGAAGTGTTTATTTATGAATAATAATAACAATATTATGAAAATATATAATTTATATAAATATAAAAATAATTCTTGTGTTACTAATTAATGGGAAACAAAAATAATATAAAATTGGATATAAAAAGAAATATTATAGTTTCTTGGATTCCAAAATAGTATTATATTAATAAACATAAATAAATACAATTATTTATTTATTTTAAAGGAATATATATGTTTTATATTAAATAAAATATTTTTGATATTCATCAATTAGGTTTGATATGAATAAGGTATGAACAAACCCTACTTTTATAAATAAAAACTTATATTTTTATAATGGAAATTTAAATACCTTTAATTGGAAACCCAATTTTAAATATTAATATTGAAACTTTAATTGATTAAATATGTCAAAATAATCTTCGTATTTTAGGAGTAAACATAAGAATTAGGTTAGGGTTAATTTTTGATATTTTTCAAAAACATATAATTTTTTAATGAATTATTTAAAATACTGGATTTAAGTTCAAATATTCTTTTCCATATAATTTATTTATAAGGTTTAGTTATAAATTTAATTTGGTTTAAATTTTAATTATATTATATAATTATTAATTAGTATAATTTATGTCATTTTAATCAGTTTCTATTTTAAATTCATTAGAAAAACATTATAAACATCCTGATATTTTTACATTAAAAACTAGTATTGTCAACCCACCTAAGGGAAGGATTTTAAATTAATTTATTCCAATTATGTGGTTTGAATTTGAAAAAATGTACTCCATATTTTGAATAATCATAATTTATAATTTATAATAACACTAATTTTATTTAACCAAAAACATTGGTGAATGTAATTAAAATTACTTATAATAAATAAGGTCAAATTAAGGTTAATGACAGAATAAACTGTTAAATTAAGTTAAAAAATTACCTATAAACTGGTCCAATACCCATTTTATGGAAATATATATAACGGCCCATACTTTAAATACATTTTTATTACATCAGAATTGAATCACACTTATTACAACATATAAAAAAACCAGGAAAGGACCGTATAGTTATATAGTCTTTAGAAACTGGGAAACATAAACAACTGGTTCATAAAGAATCTACTTTGCCTCACATTTATTTCATCATATCTAGAGTCCCTTTTGGAATATCCTACTTAATAACCTTCTTCCTAACCTAGGGAAATAAAACATACAAAAGGGTGATCTCAAATGCTCAGTAAGGGTAAATAAAAGAAATATCAATCACATCATATACTTAAGAACATAACTTTTGGAAATCTTAACCTGAAAAAGAGATCATAATTTCATAACATGGGATAAATCATAGTAGTGAAATGTAATCCCAATAATTATAACTTAAAAAATTAAACATTGTGGAATACACACATAATCATAGAGTATCATTTCTTATTAGTCTAGACTCATTTCCATGACTATCTTAGTGGACAAAGTCCATTTCTGAACCGAGTTCACTCCTCGTTTCAGTCCTGTTTCACTAAACTGGTTTAACCTGCCGTTCCTACCATGTCTATCTCATGAGACATAAAATCTTTACCCAATGCATTGGAGGGAGATATAGGTCCCACCCATCCCATTATGATACCATTCTTATGTGTGACACAAAATCATAAATCATACATCATTGCATAACCCATGTAACAAAAAAATGGGATTCTTAAACATCATGACATAATAAAACAATTCATATAAGATAAAGGAATTCATAAAAATAATTCCATAACTACATAATCAATTCAATTTAATAATAGGGATAGAAAACCAACACTTTATTATCTTAGATGGAAAATAATTTTGATAAAACAGTTGAACTCCATTCTTGAGAGAATATCCTTTCTACTTCAAAAACACTTTTCCTTTCTTAACAAGTCATACAATTATAAACTAAAAGAAGTTGATTAAAAATAAACATGAAAACTTTTAAATGAAGCTTCCTGGAAATAATGTTTTAAAAATCCATTCATTCTGTATAAGTTAAAAACATCATTCATCTCGTACTTTTTTCGGAAAAGTCAAAAAGTACCTCGTACGAAAAACGACAAAAGATTCCTTTCATATCTTATACAAAAAACTCACCGAATGGTAGAATTGGATTTAAAAAAATGTAGGTGGATGGAAACAATATTACATGTTGAGGAAACGTGGATGTGGATGATAAAATACACCCCAGTAAATACCGAAGTATAAACAATCTCGGATAAAATGAGATTGTGATATTTTCCCTTACCTTAGGTCTGATTTGCTTCGTAAGTGTCCGAACCTCCTGTATAATGATTAAAATAATGTTATTTACTTATTCCATAATCATACTTATCATATATGGTCATATTTTTAGCTTCTTATTAGTAATATTTCATTACTACTTGTTATGCAGGTGTTTATTACTTTTTGTTCTTATGCGTGTTTTATCGAATAAATTCTTATTCTTATTTTTAGGTTATAGATACTTCATTTCCAGAATGGTATTAGAGTAATATATATCATATTAATTCATTAAATTCATTTATATAATCATTATGCAATTAAGATCACGTAGAACGAGTCACATCACATCGTGGAGACGGTATTCCGTACGTACTCACGAGTGATGATATCGTTCCCATGATCGTGAAATTGTAATAGAGTGTATGTATACTATTTCAGAATCAATATCAATTTAATATATTAATATATTGTTATTATATTACACCATTATACCCATCCAAGAAATTTGGTGGTGGAAAATAGATTACACCACGGCGTGGAGACGGTATTCCGTACGTACACACGCGCGGGGATTTCGTTTTCCGTATGATGGATTGATGGTGAAATAGGGTTGTTTAATACTTATAGTAACATATCAGTATATTAGTTATACTGATGTTATTACTTCATAATGAAACAACTAAATAAGAAGAAGTTTAAGAAGAAATAGAGTTGAAAGAATCGGTAACGGACATTATCTTTTCTTTGAAGCGCCTCTTTGAGACCTCCTTTTAGGGCACTAGAATTGGTCTTTGAAGAAGACTAGGACATCTAGGATGTTTCTAGGGAAGTGGGGAAGTGAAATGGGCATGGGTTGGCCGAGCTTGAAGGCTCAAATTACTGTGAGGAGGAGAGTGAGGAGGTGACCTTTTATAAGGGAGGAGAGGGGAACCTTTTGAATAACTAAATGTATTATTTTATTATAAACTGAAATTCGGGTTTTAATATTTCCAAATTGATATATTTCGAAGATAAGGTGGGGATGGGTCGAAATCCTCTCATCTAATATAATTTATACATGTTTAGGTCATTATATTATCCTTATCTTTTAGTTTTAATTCTTTGTTAATTATATTGACATTACCATGTAACTTTGTATTTTTATATTATATAGTTAATAAACCTACCATATACATCCAAGCGACCCCCAAGTGGTCAATTAATGATACACCTATCATGATATAAGTATCTTTGCCGAACCTTAGATTTTTAGGAATATAATAACAATTAATAATATAATATTTGTTTTAAAAACTATTTAATGTCAATTTTGATACTATTTGGTAATTGATTTTTTTGAAAATCATAACAAAATGATTAGTTCGAAAAAAATTAATTAAATCAAAACTAATATGTCATATTAAAATAGAAAATTATTGGAATTCATAAAAAGTCTCAAATTACATTTATTTAGGTATTTATAACATCAATTTTGTCAATATTTCATTAATAAGATAATTATTACATCATCATTGTGTCATAAATAAATTATTTTATATTAAGTATAAAAATTACAAATAAACTACCATTGTGTATGAAATATTTTCAGCTTTATAATTAATATATAGAGTCAAATTTAGCTTATGAATAACCCTATATTAAAATTTTGTTTAGTTATTAAACTTTGATTTTAACTATTTTAACCCTTATTTAAATAAATTGATAATAAATGTCCTAATCTAATCCAAGTGGGCCTAAATGGTCATATTTTATTCCACGGTTGTCTTTTGTCGAATTACACTTATCCAATAGAATTAGGACATGTTTTAGGGTAATAATAATAAGACCTTTACCCTTAATTACCAAATTTACTTTTAACCGTGGTAAAAAAAGAAAAAAGTTACTATTCAACAGAAATTATTTTCATCTTATTGAACCACATTTTAGTCCTTGATATTAACCGTGTCTCTCATATTTTTGAAATTCTACTCATAGAAGTGGTAAAATTATGTTTTATGAAAAATTCAGTTTTTTTAACTACCACTTAGTGGTTTCACTATTCATCAAAAAATGAAAGTTTCCAGAAAAATACAAAACATTAGGCCTAAGCTATATCTAATATTATGAATTCAAAAATGATGTTTATTTTACCAAATTCAAAACATATCAGTTACATTAACTAATTTAAAAATTAATTCTCGTCGTCAAGACAAATAGCGTGTTTTTAAGAGATAATAACTATCTAAAGATTGACACTAGTTTATGTCTGGTTTAAATGTGAAATTGCATCCAATGAACAACATTGTATTAAATTGTAAAAATTCATTCTAAATATACTTTAAAACAACTCAAATTAATAATTTATCACAATTAATTATTTCGATTAAAATGTTGTTTTTAATTAAAATTTAGTAATTTTCACTAATCATCAGAATATGAAAGTTATCCGAAAAGTACCAAAATTTCACCCTAAGCTAATTTCGATATTCTGAATCCAAAAATGAAGTCCATTTTAAAAAATAAAATTTCAAAAATTTCAAAAAGTGGTTATTACTATTCATAACAGCTAGTTTTAATAATATTTTAATAAAATATCGTTGTTTAGTGAAACTCGGTATTGCGTACAACACAAGAAATCGAGGAAGGCCGCGATTGCGCATAAAGAAATCTGAGCTAGTGTTGTGTGTAGTGAAAGATTCCTTTGATGATTTATATAACATAAGAACAAAATATTTCTCATAAAAGTCTTGGGCTTTACAATATAATGTCCATTAACCTTCAATTCATTACTTGTGTTGGTTTTTTTGGATTTTTTTAGGTAGGAACAAGTTCACACACAACTTTTTTCCCAAAATTTAATGTGATTACTTTTCCTTCCCTATAGAAGGCCACCACGAATCTGTATTTATCACACCTCTCAAACCAATTAGTTTCAGCCAAGATATATCCAAATATCATCCCAAATTCATTACCTTCTACCTTAAAGCCTCTATTCATTCATAAATCCATAAAATGAATCTTTTTGGTATAAACCTAATGATGATACCTGATTAAGAGGTAACATCTTATCTCCAGCTTTTTAGTTTATTTCACATTATCCAATCTTTAAGATATTCTAATTATACAATTACATAAAACAGTATCATAAAAATAATAATATTTTTTATAATTATATTTTGACCTACAATTACCTACACCTCCATCTACTGGATAATAAAAATACTTTTTGTGGTACGGCGAACTACTGCCTCATGGAATGATAATTTTTCATTTTTCCTTAACCGCCTCTCATGGTATCCATTGTGGTTGAAATTGTTTTATATATGTTATATATTAAATTTATAATATATTTATACTTATTTATTTTTTATTTACAATATACCTTTATGATTTCCATCTTATATAATTACAATAATTTCATTTGAGGAAGTGTGGACTACTGCTCTCTCAAAGTTATATGAATCATTAATTCCATACATGGAATGCATAATGTATGGTTTTAATAAACATATGTAACATATAAAACACATATATGATAAATTAATTATAAATATACATATATATCATTTAGTTTCATTTCATGAATAAAACAATGAAATTAATGTATCATTCTTGTATAGGTACAACATACCATCTCATTGAATGGTGCACTTCATATAAAATATAAAAATATTGTGTACTATTGTAAATACATATATAATGTATATATATGATAATTAAGTCAATTTTTACAATATTTAGAAGTTATATAATACCACCTTTTACCATACTTGTCCTATAAAATATTTTTTTACTCCTAAACGGAATTTGGTCAAAACAACATACATAATCATAATTGTTTAAATAATTGTATAAAAAATTGTAATAATTGAAATATAATAAATAATAAACGTGAAAAAATTTATAAAAAAGTATAAAACTATCATAAATTTATTATATAGGAGGTTAAATGACATTCACCTGAAAGGAAACATAAGGTAATGGATTATTTTCTTATTTTCATTCAATGAGGCATGCTTAATTGTTGTGAACCTAATTTCTTATATATAAAGTAAATACTTCTACATTGAAATATAATATAATGAATTATATTATATTAATGGTATTTAAATGTTTTATTTATGGACTATTACCTTTGAATTTTCCAATTCATTTGTTACTACATAAGTGAGAAATTCTCATCTCACATTATACATCAGTGAGCTTAATATCATGTTCACTATAAAAATATTTTGTGTTGTGTACCTAATACCCCTTTTGTTACAATATATCTTTAATTAAATTATCTACATAGAATATTAAAAATTTATTTAATATTATTACTTTATTATTTTTTTGAATTAGAATGATTCAATGTGGTATGAGACACTTAATAATGATTAAATATTATTTTCCTCATGATTAATCCGAATGATCATTCAATGGAATTTCAATTAATGGAAATTTTATAACCATTTTTAAATAAATTATTTCATTCTTATCTGGTTATGCATGTCCATTTTCAAGTATTAATACCAATTTTTCACTCATTGGTACTAAAAATTTCTTATATACTTTTTTCAATATAACCTGACATAATTTCTCTCTTTAGTCAGTGAATATATTTTCTTCTAAAAATAAATTGTTATAATTTTTTTTAAAGGTTAGGGCCCAACCCTAAATTTATTATTAGAGCAATGACTTATCTTTGACTGGGTAGATGGAGACTCATTACATAGCCCGAAGACCCAAGGCCCAGTGGCCTGAATAAGTGGCTTGAAAGCCCATTTTTTGACCCAATGGGCCCCTCGGTGAACTGTACAGCTACAGTACCCATCCTCCTATTGTACCTTCTATAGTACCACCACTACTAAAGATCCTACTAAAGTTAATCCACCACTACAATGTCACTGCTACTACAGTTCCTTCGTATTTATAGGACTGCTACAGTTCCCCTGCTACTGTATTGCAACTGTACCCAGAAATTTTTTCAATGCCCGGGTTTGTTCTTGGGTATTTTTTATGGCTAGCTAGTGCCTATACCACCTGGGTACAAGCTCATTGGATCTTATTAAAAAACACTCAAAGATTCTTGTAAAATGTTTTTAGAAAGTCATTTTTACCCTTTTTTATTTTACCAATGTTTTCAAAGGAATAATATTTTCACTTTATGAGGGATGCATTTTTTTATCCTTTTGGCGTAAAAAATGAATATTTATTTTACCTCACTCTACATGTACAGATTTATCCATTGTCATTTCTTTGAAGCCTCATTTTTAAGTTTCAATGATTAATTTTTTTAAAAAATTTCTTAAAATGGATAATCAATGAAAACAAAATTCAAAATGTTTTTGAAAATAAAAGGATATTTTCCTCAAGATTATTTTTATATTTTATTATTTTATTTCATTAATGACAAAACCCCTCTATTTAATCCACGTGGAATTTTTTGTACAGATACCATCCTTATTCTTTCTTTGGACTAATTATTATTTACTTATCCAATGAAAGTATTCAAATTCACTTCCTTGATTTATTGGTTAGTCCCGTAGAATTATTTAATCTCTTATGATCACTAAATATTTAATTTCCCCTAAATTATCTATATCATTAATAATGGATATTTTCATTTCCTAAACCATATACCATTTTTCAAATGGTGTATACTTTGAAATTTATTTGTTCATTTGGGGGAATATTAATAGATCCTTATAATTTATTCAATACAGATATTTGATAAGGCACATTATTTATATGATATATGAGTAATGATTTAGACATGTAGACATGGGTTGGAGACCATTTGAGGAAATCCATACGGGTTGGGTGTAGTGAATGAAAACCCCTCAATTCATTAATTGTCAGAAGAGATGAAATAGTAGGCTAGTCGCCTTATATGGGTTATTACCCAGTAGATTTTTTTATTAATGGTATTGATGGTAATTGGTTTCCATATTCCTCACACATGAAATCAAATAATTTATAAATTTCCCCCATTTTTTGTAATTATTCATCCATGTGATTGTGTGTTGACATATGTATAAATACATTTCATTTTTAGTTCATTGATTAAATGGACTCTGTTATAGTTTCTTACCTTTCCCTGTTATTTATTCATTATCTAATTATTTGAATAGAATGTGTTTTCATTAATTTCATTGCAATATTGTTTACAATCATCCATGTAGTTTATTGATTGCATGGAATGGGAGTTCAATTATTTACCCTTCTATATTGACTATTCAAATTGATTCATTATTAATTACACTATATTTTTACATTACTGATAATTTAAGCTCACCCTTTTTATGTTTTTACCAGGAATCCAAGAATAATACTATGAAAGATATATAGGGTTTTACAAGATGGGTTAGATTTGTTCTCAAAGTTATTAATTTTAAATAAGAAATAAATTATGTTGTAATTAGTGTATTCATTTGTAATACATTACTCATTTATGTATCTAGTCTAACAAGAATACTTATTTGATCAGTCATTTGATATTTTAGTCCTTCAAATAAGGACAATCTAATTGATATCAATCACCAACTCTAAGATGCTTGGGGATGAGGCACCATAGTTGTACCATTGGGGGTAATAATATAATGTACAATGATCCTTTAGGTCATAAAAAATAAATAATATTTCTTGTAGAATTTTTTTTACTTGTTAAAAAATATTAGACTATTTTTCATATAATTATCTACGTTTATCATTTATCAATAACAAAAATTTTAATATTTTTTTTATTTATGATGTTCATTTTATGAAAAATAATACCTTTCTATTACAATCCAAACATAAGAGTTTACAAAATTCTCAATTTAAATATTTCATTCATGGATTTTGTTTTATCATACTACAGTCCTCAAATGTGTATTTTTTATATCCTTAATCATTTAATATTTTTTAACCCATTGAGGAAAATTGTATATTTCTTAAAAATAAACATGGATGAGTTTCATTTAATTTTATATGGATAAGAATATGGATTATATTTTTATAAATGAGTTATTTTTTGTATTGGATTACTTTGCGTGTGTTGGAATTCATATATAATACTGTTGAGTTTAGAGAATAATAGAAATAGAATTATTAAGATCTCACAGGAGATGATTTTGGAAATTTTATTGAGTGGTCATCCAATGATATATAAGATTAATTATGATGAAAATAGATGGATGAAATGTGATATTAACTATCTATTTTATGATATATAATATCTCAAAATAATATGTCAGTTTATTTATGAGGAATCACTAAGATGTATAATATTTTCTCGATATATGGAGAACAAAATTTGGAAAAATAAAAGATTTCATTAAAAAATATTAATCAATAAATATGACTCATTTTTGTTAACAGAGGATGAAATACATGTTTGTAGATCGTATATATGAATATATATCCCTATAGTAATTAAATAGAATCTATATATGAATACATCAATATCTCCAACTATCATATAAAAAAAATATTTTTATATGTGAATTATAAGTCATTATTTCAAATTATACATATATTATCAAAATGATTTAAAGAAATTAAAATGTTATGTTACACAAAATTAATCATAATATAAATGGTGGGGAATATTTCATTGTGATACAAGTATTAAAAACAAAATAATAACTTTAACATAAATGGAGTCACTTCTTCATTTTGGTTATGGGTGTTTTGGATTAAAAATTGAATGTAGATACCAAAAAATATGAATAATAAAATGAGTAAAATTTAGGAATCAATATTTTTTCTAGAATATCATATTTAAAATACTTATTTACAAATAAAAAGGAATTTTTAAATTATTTTTAAGTACAGAAGTCTAGAATATTTATTACATAATACATGACCATATTTAAAATAAATTATAATATTGAATCATATAAATGAAAATATATAATTTTATCATCATCATTTTTATGACAACATTTTTTGATTTTTATTTTTGATGTATTTGGTGTAGAGACCATTTAAACAGTGAAAATATGTTTTTCAATTTTTTTTAAATATGATATTTTCGGAATTTTTGATGGTAGATCTAAGAAAATATAAAATACCAAATATACTGATGTTATTATCAAAAAAATGAGAATAATGAAGATCAGATAAATATAATATTTTGGGGGATCACGATTTACTATTAATTATTATTAATATTTAATGAATATTACTATTTTTTATTATGATTTTGGTTATCTTAAAATGGTCGGTGAATCCAGTTATAGTATGTTTTGGAATCTACCATTTCGTTAACCACCATGATCATAAATGAGTTGTTATATATTTAGAAGATAAAAACCATTATAACTTCGAGAAATTGGAAACCAATTTATATGGAATATTAATTAAAAATGATTATGTTTATTTTTATAATTTTTCACTAACGTTATATTGATAGGTCTATGTTGAACAACTAAGTGATATTTATTTTTCAATTAAAATGTGTCAATACTAATTCTGGCCCCACCTTAGTTTTTATCAAAATATAATACGATTTTAATAATTATATTTTGAGGTGAATTTTATACAATTAAATCTCTTTACATTTCTCTATAACATCATAATTGATTCAACTACAAAAAATTCCATTTTTTATTTAAATGTATTTTATCATATGAATGAATAAAGAGTAACATATCTTATCTATCTTGGAAACTAAGAAAAAAATTTAACTAATGGTTCTATAATACTATATGAGAGTTATTTATAGTAACTACCCATATCCTAATTGGAATTTTTTATTTAATTTTATGTTTTTATATGATTTTTAATAGTTTCAGATATATAATTGCGAGCATAAATTTAGAATATGAGAAACTAAATTGAATGTGTGGTGGATCATATTGGGTAATTCTATAAAAGGTTACCAAGAAACCTATTATGAGGTATTGGATACTAAATGTTTATTCAAAATTCCATGTACATCAGAACTGCCACCTTATTCATTGAGGGGTTTTATTACATGCTAGTGAGATACATGGTTGTTGAAAAGCCTAGGTGGGTACCAGGTAAGGGAAATATGGGTTTTAATAGTGGGGGAAATTTTTAAATTTTTACTCTATTATTTGGTTCATAAATGAGGATCTATCCAATTTATTTATCATTTAAATGATATATATCTTTCATTTGGGCACATTATCATATAACTTACTTCTAAAACATAATGACTTGATTCTAGCATTATTTGAGATCCGATTTGAGGTTTGACTTCTATTTTTCTTAATATTCGTACATTTTTCATGAATATATCTTTCAATATTGATGGTTTTTACATTTAAAATTTATTATTGTTTTAATTATCAATCTTTTTCTTCTAGTTATCTTAATTTTTTTATTTTTTTAAAATTACTTTTCTTTATATAATTTATTGATAATATATTTTATCTGGATAAGCATAGTTGGACACATAGTTTATAAAGTATATATAAAGTATTTTTTAATGAAATTTGGAATTATTATTGATTTATATTTATTATATGTGTTATTTTTTAAATTGAAAGAATTAATTTTAAATGAATTTGTTTCTATTTATTAGAATGTAATTGTGATAAAAATTTTGATATGGAAAATATTTACATTATCCAAGTACAAAATATTAAATATTTATGGGAAGTTGTAATTTGATATATTAATCATTATATTTATTAAAATATTATTTTTTTATATGGTTTAATATATTTATAAATTATGAAAAAATTGAATTATAATATAATGGTTGGGAACACAACATATAAAATTAATGTTTTATGGGTATGTATTTCTATATGGCTCTATAAATGGCTTTATATAGTTTATGTTGTTTAATGTGTATATATTCTACTATAAAGAGTACTTTCTTGACCAATATTGTTTAATGATTTTGAATAAGGTAACTATGTACCTTGGGAGATTGCCATATGATTTGGGGGTATCATTTTTCATAAATAATATAAATAATGGAATTTAAATTCTATAAATTAATCTTTAAACTGATAAATGGTATAACTGACATTTAATTGATTCATTAATGAACATTTTATTGGAAAATGAAATATTGATACCTTATTATTGGTTCTAAACGTTTTTTTCTTGTAAATTTTTTTGGCTTTTTAGATTTGATATGAAAATGTATATATTTTTAATATTTATACGATATGAATTTTTTCAATTGCCATAACAATATATCATATGATTAATGACCTTTTTTATTATATGATCATCTGATGTATTAGTAGTTTATGAAAAATTATTCTTAGTTTTTTTATCTATAAAAATGAACGTTTTTAAAAATCCCATGGTGGGTTATAATATGAAAAAACATTATATGGAATATTGGACCCTGAAAATTATCTTATTGATGTCATTTTGGGAAGAAAAGGTTGACTCTTTAGGGTATTATATATGCAATTTTATGGTATCATTGTTACTTGTGGGGATGGATGTAATTATGAAATACATATAGTTAGTGATGGTAATGTCTATGGATTCATGATGAGCTATGAGAATACTTCATGATCCTTATGAAATGATATTGGATAAAGTTGGTATAATTTGTTTTGGTGACATGGTAACACATTCTATATTTTGAAATTAAAAAAAATCTAATTGAATTATTTTTTAATTATAATTTTATATATAATTACATAATAACTCATTGTGTTGGTTGGGGTTTTAGTGTTTCTAATATGTATTTTATTGTATAATTATGTATGTGAAAACTTATTTTTCCTGTATATTACATGTATTATGTTTTAGGTAAATGAATGAATATTTATATGTGTGGAGCTTGTGTCTAGAAACACTTTTAATATTATTACAAATAAAATTTTAGGGCGGAATAAGGGATTTATTCACATATATTATTCATCTTTTTAGGTTCCATTTCTTATTTTTGTGTGTTTTACTTTCCTTTGATTAATGTTTACTTCTATAACAAAATTCATGATAGGAAATTATTTAGACCACATTTTTTAATCTTTCCTGATTTAATTTTTTATATTAAATATTAATCATTTATTTGATGGAAGATATTTATAAAGCGTAAATCACTCCATATGTGGTTTCCTATATCCCTATCACTCATCATCCACATCTATTGATATAGGAGTGTACTTAAGGTCATGTGGAAATGTTCATGGCTGGCTCAGTCACATAAAGGTTGGAAAACAATAAATATAGTATCTAAACTATTTTTTCCTAGATTCATAATTTATGGGTTGTAGATATATAAGAAGTTTTACCCTATACACAATTTATAATTTATGTCCAGGTTTCTAGATTACATGAAAATGGTGGAATGAAAATTTATCAGTGGTTATATTATTTTATTTACTTAGATTTCTAATGTATTTTTGTAGAAAATAATAGAAATTAAGTTGAGGTATGGGGAAATTTTTACATCATTATTGTCTCATATAGGCATTTATCATATTTTTTCCATGTATTTTTTAATTTTATCATATTGTGTAATGAGATTAGTTTTTAAGACTATTAATTTTGAGAAAAAAATATGAAATAAAGTGTTAAATATTGAAACATATAATTAAGTGATGTTTAATATGATAATAATTAGGTTTTTATATAACTAGTCACATAAAATAGAACTTCAATAGGGATATGTCGCTTTCATGCTCCAAATTTCATTTATTTTTAGGTTTCAGAATCCAATAATAATTTTTAAATGATAAAAAATTAATAGAGGAACCGAACAACATATTATAGAGAATTATGAAATTTTAAAATGGTTTAAAAATATTTTTTTATAATATAATAATCAATGACATATTTATTACATCACATAAAATATTTTATAAAAAATAATTTTATGAGTTACTTTCTTTTTCATAGAAAACAACTAATATAATACCCCTCTTCATCCCTTCTAATCCACTCGATATGAACATAAACAATATCGAAGATTATATGAATCCCTTAGCCCATTTCTTACTCATGTTACTACAGGTAATTGCTTGTGAAAAAAATGTTTAAAAAATAAAGAAGTGAATATTACATAAATTCAATATCGTTGAAATAAGATTTAAAATAAAAATTTAAATTATTACAAATGAGGGAGTTGATCATTTAATAGATTTAGGGAACCAAAGTGGATAAATGATTAACCTATAGAAATAGATGTTTTGTATGAGGGTTTTAATGTGTGTTATATGAAATTGAGGAAGATTTCGATTATATGTATTTTAAAAGATAGAAATATCAGGGATGATTAATATCAAAAATGTTTTTTAAAGTGATATATATTATAGAGAATGATTAGTGGTTCGAGTAAAAGTGTTATCATCTACCTAATCCAGAGGAATGATGAAGATTTTTAAACATTTCTAACACATGAATGAATATACTTGATCTATTTTTCATTTTGATATTGAAAAGTTTCAGAAATTTGAAATGATGGTTAATATTTTCATCTTATGGGGGTGGGTTAATAAGGCAATGGGATTTCAAAATTATGATTCATTGTGGATGTTATGGTCAGGTGATCATTATTTATAGTAGTTTTTGATCCATATGTGATTTAAGAAATCAAAAATAGGTAGTGGTAGAGGCTAGAATGGGTAGGATCATTTGGGTTTACAATGGTATAACAAATTGTCCCATGGGACTCGGTCTTGGTTCATGTTCCTGGTTATTACAGGATATTGTTAAATCATTAGGTTTGTTTTTGAGGGTTTATATATATTGAGAGGTAAAACGATGGTAAACATTACCATTAATACAATATTGTTTTCATATTTTGAATCATATTTTTATGTATATTTTTATTTGATTTTTATCATGGCTTACAATACAAAGATGGTTTTTGGAGTTATATATATGGATATCCCATTAGAGAGGAAGGTGGAGCATAATCAATTGTTATTTCTTTATTAAATTCATTTATACAATTCTTACGATACAATTGTCATGTCACAGCCAGCTACTAGGCCTCTGCACTATGCTCGCTTGTCTCAGGGAGGATACGCTGCACGAGCTACAGGTCGATACTCCAACTATCATGAAGTCCCATGTATAAGTATCTCAATGATCCGCCACATCACAGGGGTCTCAACACAACAGACGTTGCATCAATCAGACGCCTAGTCTATGAGTTATTAGCCTTTTAGTCCATGGGGCCCAGTTGGATTCGTGCACGATCCAACCTGACTGTATCTTGACTTTACCCCGAACTCCAAGGAGGTATACTCATAGGGACTGCCGCGCTCGAAGAAAACCAGTGTCGATAACGTTTCATCAAACAGTCGTCTCGTGCCAAAGGTATGTCCAAAGAATGTAAGGGGGGTCGCAGTGGGCCCGGGTTCGGTTCGACATGGTCAGACTGACCCGATAAGGGCTTACCAGGTGAGACATATTGGGTATGGCCCATTGGGCCCAGCCCAGTAGGCCACGTGGGCAGTTCGCCCCGGGCTCAGGGCTGGTTTGACCAGAAGTGGCGGGAGGTTGCGGCCTGGCACGGTTCTTCCTAGACGGCATGGCCGGGATGGTACGTCTAAGGCGCGACGAGGGGGGTCGCGGGCTGGCTCGGGAGGTCGGGTGGCCGGGAGCCTGGAGGTGGTCGGGTAGGCCTCCAGGCAGGCCAGCGGGTGGCTGGGCAAGCCGGGTGGCGGCCGGGCAGGCCGGTTGGTGGCCGGGCAGGCTGGTAGGTGGGCCGGCGGGAGGTCGGTCATGCCATATGGCGGGTCAGCGGGCGACCTGGAGGCGGTTGGGCGGGCTAGCAGGCAGTCGGGGAAGCATCTAGCTGTGCGGACGGCAGTGGCTCGGCCGGTTCGGCCAGCGGATGACGTGACAAGGGTTGTTCGGCCGGAGGGCTGTGGTTCGGGTTGGAGTGCAGTGCGACCCGGGCATGGTGCGACTCACGGAGGCCACATGAATCGTGGACTTTGCCTATTTCCTTCATCTCCTTCAATGCCACTTCGTTGTTATGTCACCATGCTGAAGATCATCACAAACAAGAACGGTGGAGGGGTCAACCCATGTTGGTTTGGCCCACACCCTCTGTGTTAAAGCTGGTAAAATTTGGCTCATCAAGGAGAAAGAAAGATGAACTTCAATTGTTTTACAACCACTACAATGATTACTTTCCAACCGAAGAAGAGTATACGGAATGTATTATTACTCAAATTAACCCCCTACGTTGATCGTTGGTCAATGATGGAGTCGCTGAGAAGTAGACGGAGAAGATCATCATTCATCGCGTCTGCAACACACTTTCATTCCTGAGCTCATGCATCAGTTCATTGACGATTATGAGGAGGGAAGTTAGTCTTCAATGACATCCCATGGCAGTTGCCTCCGAGGAAGAAGTCGAAGACGCTCCTTGCTGGCATTTTTTGTTGGAAGAACACGTTCTTCGTTCTTCATTGGGAGAACTCTAATTATCCCAAGCTCTCCTCTCCCTAATATTCCACCATAATGCCAAAAGTGAATAGATAGCCCCTCAAAATAATAGATTTTCTATTATTTTAGATTGTTGGGTTTAAAATTCAAATTGTAGTGTTTAATTAAAAGAGATGGCTCAATTGATTATTGGGTAGGATTTGGTATAATAAATTATGTGTTGGCTCAAAGAATTAAAGGCGAGGTGGTGGCACCATAAATGGTAGAGGAGGTCAAGGGGATCCCTCTCATTAATGAGGGGAGTTGAGAGATTTTCCTCTGATCCCATTAATGGGTTTCGGGTGGTCCCCACCCATATTATTCAAATTGGGAGGTTATGTGGTCTCGGGTGGTCCCCACCACAATAACCCAAAATTGGAGGTTGAGGTGTAGTGGTCCCCACCACCATAACATCTCATGGAATGTTATGTCTTGGTGGTCCCCACATCCAACCTCCGCAAGGAGGTTATAAATCCCATGGGACCCACCTACAAACACCCACATGGCAACTAAAATAAAAATAAAGTGAAGCTCACTTTATTTTATTATTTTCCATGAAAACCCAAAAACTAACTTTTATTATCGACCCAAAACCATCAAAGTAAAGGTCTCCTTAAGAAAATATTGGCTATATGAGTTCATCGATGCCTTAAGATTTCAATTCCGAGCATCGGTTCAAAAGTTATTAAAACTCGCTTGTACGTTTACTAAACGTACCCGAACGAAACTTCATGAATTGATTCCGAGCACACCAAGCCTGGGAATCCTACACCGTCAATTTTCACATATTCTTAAAATTTCTATGTATTTATGAAAAACATTTCCACTGAATTTCCAGGTGTTTAATTCTTCCCACCTTAGAGATTTACGTCCCCGTAAGCTACAACTCTATCTAAGGGAACAAGTGGGGGTACTGAGCACAAATCCAAGTCTCCTACTCCCATGTGCCCTCCTGAGGATTCCCATGCTGCAAGCGAACACTCACCTGAGGTATCGACCGTCCACATAGGACCCACTCCTGTCGATCCTCAATCTCCACTTGAACCTCTTTGAATGTCTCATCATCATCAACGTCCAACTCTCCATGGTCGATGATGTGAGAAGGGTCGTGCACGTATCTCCTTAGCTGAGATATGTTGAAGACTCCTTGCACCCAGTGCTATTGAGGTGAAAGAGAAAAGCTGTAATGCACCTCGCCAACTCTGCTGAGAACCTGGAATGGTCCGATGAACCTTGGAGATAACTTGTCGCCACGACCAAATCACCGCATACCTCGTCGAGATGAGACCCATAGAAAGATTTTGTTGCCATCCTCGAACCCCGGAGGTCTCCCTCTCCTGTCAACATACGACTTCTGTCTACTCTGTTCAGTCTTCATCCACTCCTGGATGATCTGAACTTTATTCGTGGTAGCTCTTACCATCTCGAGTCCCAGTAGTGCTGACTCCCCAGGGTCAGTCCAACAGAAGGGTGATCTACATGGTCGCCCATATAACACCTCAAAAGGTGCCATCCCTATGGTGGAGAGATATATGTTGTTGTACGCACAATCCACCAAAGGCAAGTGATCAGGCCAGCTACGATCAAAGTCGAGTAAACATGTACGATGCATATTCTTGAGAGTCTGAATGGTTCTCTCATCCTGGCCATCCGTCTGAGGGTGGATGGCAGTGCTCAGATGATATTGTGTCCCTAAAGCCTCATGAAACCCCTTCCATATCCAGGAAGTAAACCATGCATCACGATCGGAGAAAATATATGAACATAATCCATGTAGCCCCACAATCTCCTACATGTAGAGGTATCCCAAGCTCTCTACCGAACCCTTCTCTCTAATCGGTAGGAAGTGGGCTGACATGGTGAGTCAGTCGACGGTCACACAGATCGAGTTATGACCCTTGGGTGTACATGGAAGTCCTATCACGAAGACCATGGATATCTTTCCTCACTTCCACACTGGGACCCCTAAAGGCTGAACCAAGCCTGCTGGTACCTAGTGCTTTGCCTTCACTTGCTGAAAAGTGAGGCACTAAAAGAAAAACTCTACAACTGCAGTCTTCATACTTGGCCACCAGTGCAGTCGTTGGAGATCCTGGTACATCTTTTCCACTCTTGGATGTATCGTTAAAGGGGACATGTTGAACTCCTTCATCACTTCCTCTTGAAGTGACACTGGTACCATTGTACATCCTTCGAAGAGGATGATGTGCTCCCTTTAACTAATCAAAGAGGTCATCAATCCTCGGGAGTGGGTACTTTTTCTTCAAGGTCACTTAGTTCATGTGACGGTAGTCGACACAAAGCCTCAATATCCCTTCCACCTTCTTTGCGAACAGAATCGGGGATGCCTAGGGAGAAGTACTAGGCTGAATGAATCCCTTCTCTTGTAAGTCCTCTAGCTGTACCCACAACTCGCAAAGGTTAGCGGGAGCCATACGATATGATGGTACAGATATCGGTGTCGTCCCAGGGTACAGGTGAATGTATAAGTCGACCTCTCTATGAAGAGGTAGACCTGGGACATCATCATGGAAAACATCTACGTACTGTTCCACCACTACAGGATAAGTCAGACTCTCCACATCAACTTCTTCGAGGGTATGTCTATCCAACTAATTAGTGATCTGTTGTACTCTCCTCAGAGCAAGTCAATCCTGCTCTGAAAAGGCTCCCTTCTCTCCGGTGAAGGTGAGCCTGGTCCCATCCATGTAGACACACCGCACATTGTGCCTAATATAGTCAATATTAGCATGGACTATAGATAACCTGTCCATAATCAAGATGACGTTGTATGGTATCAACACCGCTACAGGGAGATCCCAGCCGAAGCTGTCACCTCCAAGAAGAAACTTACACTACCGGAACCAGTGCGTAATCGTCAAGTCTCCTCTTGTAGGAGTATCTATAAATAAGGATCGATCTAACGGCTCCGTCGGAATCTCTGAGCTCTGAATGAGGTTAGTGGAAATGAAAGAGTGACTGGAACCTGTGTCTATAATAACTACATCTAAGGTTAATTAGACATAGACCATACCTCGAATCATCTTCAGAGCACCATGATCGTAAGCCTCAGCTGCCTGAAGCCGAGCACTCCCCTCTCCACCTGCTCCCTGCGGTTGGGGTGGACCACATGGTGGTGGTGGTAACATCTCAAATTTTCATCCACCGCCAGCTGCACAGACATATACTCTTCCACATCCCCCTTCTCCCTATGGACCACCTCGACCGAATCTTTGTCTCTTCTTAGGCGGTCCTTCGACCGTATTATGATAATCCGAATGGTGGGTCGGATAGTCACGATCCATGTGACCCTGCTCACCACATGATAAACATTACCCGCTCTTTTCATGTATGTCTCTACCCCAGGTGCCACGCCTAACTGATCTTGAGTCATGCTGTCATTCACCCATTGGTTTGGTCTTCCTGGACCTCCGCGAAATCTGTCTACTACCAGCTGCATAAGACTCCACTGCTTGTCGACTAATGGGAGGTCTCACTGCTGGTGACTGCTCAACAAGAAAAATCTCCCCTAAGAGGGCCCTCTCCCACACACTTGTCTACATTGGGATGCTGATGGAGATCATCGAAGCCCTGATCTCTAACCCGAGCCCCTGCTCTAAGGTCCGGGCCCTGAAGAATGGGTCACATACCATATAATTGGAGTAGCGCGAGAGGTTGGTGAACCTCACGGATTACTGTGCCACCATCATGCCGCCCTGCTACAGGTGAAGTAGCTCGTGTATCGACACTACACAAAGAGTGGATAGGACAAAATCCACCAGAAACAGGTTCTTGAAGTCTGCCCATAGTAGTGTCGCCTCTTCATGCACCTAGAGCATCAGGCTCCACCATCTGTCTGCTACTGCCTGAAAGAGACTTGTGGCAAGGATCAGCATAAGGTCAGCTGGTGTCCCTACCAGTCTGAAGACTCTAACCATAGCCTCCTGCCAATCCTCAGATGCCTATGGTTCCATCTCGCACATGAACCTAGGCAGCCTTTGGTGCCAGAACACGTGCAACACGCTCAAGCGGTGGGAATCGTCTGCTGCTGGGGATGGTGGCATCGGTGGTCCAACGGGCAGTGGTACGACTAGTGCCTCCAATGGAAAAGGGTCGTGCATTATGGCCTCATCACTTGGTGAAATATCTGTGCATAAAACTCTCAGGACTCTAGCCAATCATCTACGTGGATGAATCCTGAAAGAAACAGATGTTACATGGTCAAAGATTATAACTGTTGAGCTAACCTTGTTGAGCTGACTTAAATAAAACTTTTGAAAACACACACATAATCATTGTTTTCGTGCACTGAGTCAGAAATCAGTGGTCATGGTCTTGGTGTATAGATATTTTGTCTGTCATACAAACACTGGACTCCCTGAACTAAAACCCACCCTCAATACCCCTAACACTATTGCTTCATAGAAAATAACAGAATCCTAAGATCTTCTTTAGAACCGAATCCTCTGATACCAATTTATCACGGCCCAACCCCCGGGTCCCATTCCATGACTACCTCAATCCCTCCTTCCATAGGCCAGGGGTTGGTGACTAGAACCAAAGGCATAAATCCTTAAAATAGGGAAGGAATTGTCTTTATGTCCGGAAATCACACTCACATCGGAGTACAAGCCGGATGCCAAAACAATAAGTAAAACTGTAAAACCAAAGTCTGCTGAAAATTGAAAGTGGCCTAAAATACATAACCAACTGTAAAGTATAATTAAAATAAAAGTACTAGTACTGAAAAAAGGGATAATAGCTCTTGGATCTTCCACCATGAAATCCTACTTGAAGGGTAGGTACAAATATCCTCCACAGTGCTCTACGCCCGTCTGACTCCTCCGTGTATCGTCCCGCCATGTGGTCCACCTCTGGGAACCGTCCAGTCCTGGTACACTCTGCCTTGGTAAGCATTATTCCACGTCTGCATCCAACACAATTAGGTTCGGGCATAACATGTGAAGGAGCGGGTATAACGATACTTAGTAGGTACCCTGAGACCCTTAAGGTCTCACAAAATCCAACAACGAAAAATCAAAAGTATGAAATCAACTGATAAACCCACTTAGGTATATTCCCATACATATACCTAAGTTCTCAATTAATCCAAATCAATCATGAGATGAACACAAATGTTACTGAATCAACTCAAACCGGGATTTTATTCAAGGGGTAGTATCAAGTAGCATCCCCAGTCACACTGTCGAAACCTTGACTACTGGAGAACTCCTCCTCTATAGAGTACAGTGGGCCTTCCACATCACTAAGGTGCTTCCCACTAACTTTGGAATGCTGAGGTACTCCTCCTGTCGAGTATCGTGGGTATGCTGCATCACCAAGGCGCTCCCCACCGTGGGTCTTCTGCGTCACTAGGGTGCTCCCCCTTATAGCCTACTGAGGTACTCCTCCTGCTGAGTACCGTGGGTATGCCATGACACCAAGGAACTCCCCACTGTGGGTCTGCCGCGACTCCATGGTGCTCCCCACTAGGCTAGTCGAATAACACTGCATCAAATCGGTCAGAAGTCATCAGGTTTCAGCCAGCTACTAGGTCTCCGCACTATGCTCGCTCGTCTCTAGAAGGATCCGCTCCACGAGCTACAGGTTGATAATCCAACTATCATGATGTCCCACATAGAAGTATCTCAAAGGTCCTCCATGTCATATGGTTCTCAATGAAATAGATGACGCGTCAATCAGATGCACGGTCTATGAGTTATTATCTTTTAGTCCCAAGGGCACGGTCAGATTTGTGCACGATCCATCCTGACCAAATCTCAACATTACCTCGAACTCTTGTGAGGTATAATCAAAGGGGCCATCACACTCGATGAAAACCAGTGCCACAAACGGTTCATTAAACGGTCGTCCGGTGCCAAAGGAATATCCAAATGAAGTAAGGGGGGGGGGGGCGCAGTGGGCCGGGGGTCGGTTCGACCCGGTCCGACCCAGTCTGGGCCGACCTGGTCCAAATTGTTGGGTCTGGCTCAGCCCAATGGGCGGGGTAGCCTGTTATGTTCAGCTCGGCCTGCTGGGCCTCGCCGAGTAGGCCGCGTGGGCAGTTTGGCCCGGGCTCGGAGCCGTTTCGGCCTAGAGCACCACGAGGGTGTAGCTCGACGCTGCTCGGCCCGGAGGGTGCATCCAGGCCAGTTCGGCCAGGGCACTACGAGGGCCGTCGTGGGCTGGCATGAGAGTTCAGATGGTCGGGAGTCGGGAGGCGGTTGGGCAGGCCTACGGGTGGGCCAGCGAGCAGCCAGTAGGTGGTCCGGCAGGCCAGCAGGCGGGCCAGTGGGCAGCCGGGCAGGTTGGGAGGTGGTCCATCGGGCAGTCGGGTAGGCCTACAAGTGGCCAGGGAAGCCAGAAATGGTGCTGGCCGGGGCGGCTCAACCAGTTCGGCCAGCGGAAGACACAACTAGGGAACCTCGGCCGGAGGGGCGCGGTTCGGCCTGAAGTGCAGCGCGGACGGGGCACAGTGCAGCTCACGAAAGCCGCAGGATGTGTGACCTTTTCCTATTTCCTTCATCACGTTGAATGCACTTCGTTGTTATGTCACCATTCATAAGATCATCACAAAAAATAATGATGGAGTGGTCGATCCATGTTGGTTTGGCCCACACCCTCTAAATTAAGGGTGGTAACATTTGGCTCATCATGGTGTAAGAAATATGAACATCAATTGTTATTACAACCTCTGCATAGATTTTTATCCAACCTCAGAAGAGAATAATGAATGTAGTATTACTCAAATTAACCCCCACCTTAATCATTGTTCGATGACAGAGTCACGAGGAAGAAGACAGAGAAGATCATCGTTTATCGCGTATGCAACACACATTCAATCCCAAGATCAAGCGTTGGTTCGTTGAAGAAGATGTGGAGGGATGTCGGTCGTCGAAGATGTCCCACATCGATTGCCTCCAAGGGAGAAGTCGAAGATGCTCTTTGCCAACATTATTCATTGGAAGAATGCTTTCTTCATTATTCATTGGGAGAACTCTCATTCTCCCAGGCACTCCTCTCCCCAAAAATCCACCCAATTAGAAAAAGTGAATAGATAGCCCTTCCAAATAATAGATTTCATATTATTTTAGATTTTTGGTTTAAAATTCAAATTGTAGAATTTAATTAATAGAGATGGATCAATTAATTAATGGGTAGGATTTGCCATAATAAATTATGTGTTGGCTCAAATAATTAAAGGTTAGGTGGTGGAACAATAAATGGTAGAGGAGGTCAAGGGGACCCCCTCATAAATGAGAGGAGTTGAGTGATTTTCCTATCCTCCCATTAATAGAGGTCGGGTGGTCCCCACCCCTATTATTCAAATTGGAAGGTTATGTGGTCTCATGTGGTCCCCACTACAATAACCCTACATAAGAGGTTGAGGCATAGTGGTCCCACCCACCATAACCTCTCATGGGCGGTTATGGCCAGGTGGTCCCCACTTCTATCCTCCACTAGGAGGTTATAGAGCCCATGGGACCCACCTCCAAACACCCACATGGCGGTTCAAATAAAAATAAAGTGAGGCTCACCTTATTTTATTATTTTCCACAAAAACCCAAAAACTAACTATTATTGTCAACCCACTAACATCTAACTTGAAAGTCTCCTTAAGCGAATACCAGTGCTGCAACTTCAACAGTACCCTCAGATTTAAATTCCGAGTACAAGTTCTAAATTTATAAAAACCCACTCGTACATTTGTTGAACGTACCCGAAAAAAACAACAGAAATTGATTTCGTGCACAACAAGCCTCAGAATAATGCACCGTCAATTTTCAAGGACTCATAAAATTCCCATGTATTTAAGAAAAAAAATCATGTAATTTACAGGTCTTTACATCAGATGCTCAGTAAGGATAACTCTATAGCAGAAACATTAATAAATAAGAATAAACATTTAAGAAAATTTATAAGACTAAAACACAATCCTTTTGAACATAATCTTCATTTTAATATGGCATAGATAAAGCAAATAATGTCATTTACTTATTCTCATGGATATTCTACTAGTCGAAAAATCACATGTAATATCAATAGCCAATTTCAAAATGATGGAATGCATAATGATAGATTTCAGAACCACTTAGTTAAGGCCTTGTGCCAAGACTACAAATAAGAATTTGTCAAGGCCTTATTCCAAGACACTAGTTTGTCGCATGAGACCTACCGATGCATTGAGGAGCTATAGTGGGATCCACCCGTCACTTACTATGTCTAATGGTTTCATCATATGAAAAGGCTTAAAAATAACATAAAAATACGTATTTAAACATGCTAAAAAATTTCAATCCATAACCATAAACTATGAATGGTATAAAAATAACACATCCACTACGAAACATAAAACCAGACCTTCAATACAATATAGAGTATTTTATTATAATAAATTAACCTCGATCAAGAACAATATCTCGTAAAGGATGTTGAAATAGTTGATAATGATCAGTAAAAATCTTTGAGAGAAATATCCCTTTTTCCTGAAATAATTTAAAAGTCACAAAATATATTAAAGAATTCACTTAAAATATATTTTTTAATAAAATTATCACATACCACTTTGAAACTTTTGAAATTAAATATCATTTTAAAACATTCATGTCCATATTAATAAATCCTTAAAACCATTTTGAAAACATGGACATTAATGAGAAAGCAATAGATGAATAAATCATTAAAACATTTAAAATTATGTTTCAATAAAATATTACCTTAAAAAGAACCCCTTTGAAAACTTTTTTTCTGAAACACATACAAGGATAATAAATATTTCCTTGTGAAAACATGAACATAAACAGTCTCGAATAATAATGAGATTGAGGAATTATCCCTTACCAAGTTGTTTCCTTTAGTAAATGGCACGTTTAACATCCTGTATAAAGACTGAAATATGTTATTAAATTATACCAGAACCATATTGATATTTATGATATCATAAATGAATCATTTATGACCTTATACTTCCCATTTAATAATAATTTCTATGTTAAATTAACATTTCAGATAATAATCACTTTCTTTATCGTACATGTTTTAACTTGTTAATCTTGATTGTATCACCTAGATAATGATTTAAATGCTTTTTTAATATAAAAAATGGTTTATATATCATATATATGTAGAATATAAATATGTATAATAGACATATATATGAAATTGAAAACACTGTTTATGGAGACGGTAGGTCGTACGTACGCATAAACACTATTTCCATTTACATATCGTATTGAACAGAACCAAGTGAATAAGATATATGAAAGTAAATATATATATCCAGTATCATTATTATGTAATACATTACATACTTATTAACTATATATATATTTTTATAATCATCGTTGAATGGTGAACATGGAAATGAATTACATCGCGTTATGGATACCGTAATCCGTACGTACGCACGAGAAACAATATCATTATATCGATGGAGAAATAAAATGTAATTGGATGGTATATCATATATTCATAATCATTAACATGTTATATTTGTTATTTAAATAAGTTATACTCATTATTATACCTATCCAAATAATGATCTTTTTAAATAACAAATTACACCACGACATGGAGACGGTAAACCGTACATACGGACGTATGGTGACTTTGTCAATAATAGGATGGATAAAATAAGGAATATGGTTGTACCATTTTTATAATTACATAATAGTATATATAAGATACTGGAGCTATTATTTTATAATAGAAACAATAAATAATGAATAAGTGGAAGAAGAAAAGAACTTGAAAGAGGTGATGAAATATTTACCACTTCTCCGGGTTCTTCCTTTTGATTTGATCAAAAGGGCTCCTTAGGTTGGCTTTCTGACCAAAGGGAGGCCTCTAGGATTAATGGAGGAAATTTGGGAGGATATTTGGGAATGGTTTGGCAGAGACAAAAGGCTTTGGAGGTGTGAAATAAAGAGAAGGGGAACTTCCCTTTTATAAGAGAGGTGAAGGTCACTTTAAGAAAATATGGTAATATTATTTTATAATAATATCAGTTTCAGTTTCAAAGGTCTCCAAAATAAATTAAGTAAAGGATAATGTGGTTATGGGTCAAAAAAATTCAACCTATATGTTTTATATAGTTTTAGGTCACCATATAAACCTTGTTTTTTAGATTTAACACTCAGTTAAATAGTTTTATATTTACCATGACTCATTGTATTTTTATATTATATAGTTAATAAACTTAATTTAACAGACCACGAGAACCCCATGTGGTTCATTATTAATATATGTAACCTTATCTAACTCTTTTGGATGATCCTAAGATTTTTAGGAATATTATATCAATTAATAATATAATATTTGTTTTAAAAACATAATTATGTCAATTTTGACACTATTTAGTATTTTGTTTTTGTGAAAATTATAAAATCATAATTACATAAAAAAATTATTTAATCCACTATAACACGTAATATTATCCAATAAAATTAGAGTAATTAATCAAAAGTCTCAGATTACATTTATTTGATTATTTATAATATCAATTATTTTAATCGTTCATTAATAAGGCAATTACTGCATCATAATTATATCATAAATAAATTAAATTATTTAATGTCTAAAAATAATAAATAAAATACAATTATGTAATAATTTTTTTTAGATTTGTCAGGAATATTTACAGTTGAATTTATACTATGTATAACCTAATATTAAAAATGGTTTAGTTATTAAACATTTAATTTAACTCTATTAACTCTTATATAAATAAAATAATAAAAAATGTTCTAATATTATCCTAGCGGACCAAAGGGGGTCATATTTTATTCCCAAGGTTTTTTTGGTCGAATTATATTTATCTAATAGAATTAGGACATGTGTTAGGGTAATTATGATATCATTTTTACACTTAATTACCCTATTTACTTTTAATTGTGATAAATAAAAGTCAAAAGTTACTATTCAAAAAAAATATTTTCATCTTATTGAACCAGATTTTAATTACTGATATTAACCATTTCTCTCAGATTTTTGAAATTCATCTCACAGAATCTGTAAAATTATGTTTTATGCAAATTTGTAAATGCTCCTAGGAGGTGGGTAAAAGACTTTAAAAGTTCAATAAATTTTTTATATATCTAAAATTTTTATAAAATGACTCAAATGAATAGAATTTAACTTATATAGGTATTATTTATCAAATTTTACCTAAAATAAATTTAAATAAAATAAATAATTATTTAAATAAAAAGTCAGTTTTAACCAGTAACATAGTGTTTTTCACTATTCATCGAAAATTGAATGTTTTCAGAAAAATATCAAAAATTAACCCTAAGATAATTTTTATATTATGAATTCAAAAATGAATAATATTTTACCAAATTAAGAACATAAAAGTTTCATTTATTAATTTAAAATTAATTCCCGTTGTCAAAACCAAAAAGCGGGTTTTTAAAAAGTAAAAACTATCAAAACATTGACATGTGTTTATGAAAATTTTAAATGTAAAATTACTTATAATGAAATCCATTGTATAAAATGATAAAAATATAATCGAATTATACTTCCAAACCATTCAAAGGAATAAATTATCACTATAAATTATTTATATTTAGAAATTTGTTTTCAATTAAAAGATAGTATTTTTCACTATTCATCAAAATATTAAAGTTATCAGAAAAGTACCAAATATTTATCCAAAATAAATTTTTATGTCCCAAATATAAAAAAGAATTTTATTTCATTAAATTTAATATATAAAAGTGTCAAATATTGTTATTAAAAAAGCTTCTCATTTACAAAGCGGTAAAATTGCATTTTTTGAAAAATACTTATTTTATCCGAAAAAATGAACTCGTTCTTATATTATGTATAAGAAACACATAATATGGATGTTAAAATTATATAAAGTATATAAGATTCAAAATGCAGTTAATACTATTCATAACCGCTTTTTGAACAGTTTGTTTAGTAAGTTATTGTGCGCTCGAACTCGGTGTTGCGTGCAGCGCAAGCTATTGAATAACATTAATGAGATAACGTACTTTGAAATATCGGGGTGTTACAATTACCATGAATACATTTAACAAATATATGTATAAAAATTTTCTTATATAATTATATAATTTTGAAAACAATATTTTTATATTTTTATACATGTTTAAATAAAACATGGGTTACTTTATTTAAATAAACATAAATCCTAATCCATATTAATATTTTATAATATGGTAATATATAAATCTATTTTCATTAAATTTCATAATATTTCAATTAATCATATCATGATTATTTTATGGTGGTGTTATTTAATTAAAATATATAGTATAATATAGAACTGAACAGTGAAATATTTTATTGTATATCAATTTGTATTACAATAAATATAAAAGAATAATTATAACTAAAATGTATAAGAAATAAATAGTTATTCAACATGTGTAATACTTATTAAAAATATTCATATTAATCAATATTGTATCATCCGTAACCACATAAATATTTAATACTATGATTTTAATCGTGATCCTCAATAAAATACAACTTAGTAATCTATATGTGTAGTGTCTCTCAAAGATTATAAACATAGTAAATCAATGTATAAAAGAGGTAAATAATCATTGAGTTTATGTATATAAAGAAATAAAAAATACCAATGAATATATTGTAATAAATATGATTCCACGTAGATTAGATATTGAAAGAGGATGAAAGATAATGCCCAGTAAGAGGGAAAACATTAGAAAAAATTATACCAAATTAGGCAAGAGGTTTAAAATGAAATATTAAAGAGAAAGATAATATATGATCAAATGGAAGATTAAAATATGGTTAACAACAATATATCACCATAAAAATATTTCTACAAAATAAAACATGATATCATAATAATAAGTCAGGGATATAACCTATGAAATCATTGGACAATGTTCTTTCCTACTACCCATGAAATTTACAAGGAACCCCATGAGATGAATACATTATGCAATTTATTTGGGGTATATATAAGTCTTGGACTATCCGTCACATCATAACATTTATAAAAATGTGTGTTTTACAAATATAAATCATACATTAGTAAAAATCATAAGAATAATCAATGAGAAAAAATGGTTTACATAATCATGTCTAATTTAATAATAAAATGATATTTAATAAATATTACTAATTAATTAGTTATAAAATAATATATTGATGTTGATAAATTTTGAAAAAATATTATTTAATTAGTGTATTGTTTATACTGTGAAAATTTAACACAGTTTAGAAGATAAACATGTTTTTAAATAACCCACTTATGCGAGATTTTATGAACATGATACTGAATTTATAAAGAATGTAACCACATTATATTTACATAAAAGTAAAATAAAACTGAATAATATAAACTTTGATATCGAATATTTTATAGAAATTATTTAATGGAATTATATTAAATAATCTACAAAAAGGAATAACAATTAGAAAAGTTAATTTTAATCATGTTTTCTTAGGAGAGAATACATGAAAGGAATATGAGAAAAGAATATATAACCATAGACACGAAGTAGAGAATAATATTGGTATATATTTTAGTAAAATATAAATAGAAAATTGAATTATTTAATTATAATGACATAGGGATTAAGTTTGTTATTGAAATAAAAAATATACAAAAAATGAAGAGTGTAGTTCCTAAGATCCTTTTCCTTGGGATCTAACATACATGATTAATTCATCTATTACCCTTAATAAAGCTAATATATTTAATAAAAAATTATTCGAAACTTTTTTTAGTATAATAAATTGTTTAATTTCAATTTATTATACTATATATATATATTTTGTATTTCATTTTCTAGAAATGACCATCTCAGGTTATTATGTTAATTTCATAAAGACTGTTTTGGTACTATGATAATGTTTGAATGTGTGTTTAGATAGACCAATATTAATAATTAATGGTGATATTAAACTTTTATTACTTATTTATCCCAAAAGTTATATATTTTAGTTGTTTGTAAAAAGGATTAAATCAATGAATGTTATTTTTTGAATCTTTTTTGGATAGATAAAATCACCATATCTGTTATAAATTATTAAAATTAAAATAATTATATAAATATAATTATATAATAGTTATAATATTATTAATATTTTATATTTTCATTGAAAAAAATAAATGACCATCCATTCAATATTGAGATGAAATTGAACCACGTCATCTAAGGAGGAGAATAATAGAATATAATATGTAAGAAAATTTTATTTGTATAATTATAAAAATATGGATGATAGAAAATTAATATTATATTGAAATAATTAAATTTGGGTATGCTTTTGTTACTAAAGATATTATTTTATAAAATTTTGAATAAATTTTGAAGAGGATAAATAATAATACATTAAAAGAGATTTGTTAAAAATATTTACACTTCCTTTGGAGATCCTCTCATAAACTAATAATTAATTTATTTCAGATTACTGTTTTAGTGAGACCGATTCCTTAATTACATGAGAATATGACAAGAGAGATATTTTGTAAGAGTTTTGTTGTTGTAAGTGGTATTGAAATGGGGAGGCATTTTTAAGTGGAAGAGTCATGTTCTTTAGAATAAAATATTAAATAAAATAACATATCTTAAAATGGTGACTCATTATCTGATTAAATAATAATGGGATTTATAAGCTATTGTAAAGTGTGATTTAAAATTTTATGCTAAATAACTGAAATCTCAAAAATAAGTTTATGTATACTGTTTAAGAATATAATACTATTATATTGTTTTTATTACTCACTTAAAATTAAACCGTTAATAAAATAATGAAAATCAGTTATTAATGTGATAATTAATAAATTGATTTCAATTTTATCAAAATAATGAACCAAATATGAGCAATTTTATATTTAAAAAATCATTACTAATTGAAATATACATTTTAATGATATTATCAGTTTTTAAATCCCTTGGAAAATTAAATTTGGTTTCATGAAATCTTATTAATGTTTTAATAAAAATAAGTACTATATCATGAAACTATTGAATGAAAAAAGTTGTTTATAATTCTAAATTTCTTATAAAATTGTGTATTATTGAAAAAAAACATATATATTTTACCAATATTATAATTAAGCATTCATTATTTCAATTAATTATTTATTTTATTATTTTATACCTTCATTAAATACATGATCCTTTTCATTGATTTCTATGTGTTTTTATCAAATTATAATTCCATAAATCTGGTCATTATTATAATAGTCTCGTTACTATTCATAATTATTAGCTTACTATTACTGTGGTTATATTTAAAAATGGTCACAAAAACTAATGAGGATATTATGATCATATTTATTACCTAAAATAGTAAATGTGGTGTGAGTATATAGAATGTCATTTATATTATTATGTATTTCATTATATGAAGCACACCTATGCACATTTTCATTCAAAAGAAAATTTCCATATGTAATATATTGGGACATTATATTATTTTCCCATTTATAATTTTTTCGCTTTAAATTTTATTTCATAAAAAAATATAATTATTTATTTGGGATATTCATTTTCATTGCCTATTGTTTCACATGTTGGCACTACATATTTGTGGTTTCTAAAAATATGTATGACTTGGTGTGTTGTGTTGATACATAGGAAATAGTTTTTACAATCAATAATGTTCACTTACTTATCTTCATAATAACTATAAGGATCCATCTATTCAAAAAAAAATATTTAGTACTAGTGAGGGATCTAGTATTTAATTTAATAAGGTGGAAAAATGGAACACATCTTGATGATTGTTTGGGATTGGTGGAATGGTCAGCTGATAGATTAAAAGTATGATGTGATCAAAACACTCAAAGGGGACTATATATTTACGGTGTTACTTTCCCTACATTCCTAAAATCATGAATCACTTCAAGAGTAATATATGAAGGAATACTTTTTCTCCAAACTCAACCCCCAAATCATAACTATGATTATCATCATTACTATAATATTGAATCTATGATTCCCTAGTGTGATGTTGAATGGATCTAAACATATATGACATTTCATCAAAAAGTTTAGGTAAAAATAACTATAATTCTCTAACATCATCCCAAAATTTTTGAGTTATGTATTTCATTCAAGGGAGGTCTTCATAAGTATCCATCTAAAATCATTAGAGGGTGATATTATTTTATTAGAACATGGTTTGAGGAAGAGGATTCTACTAGCTTGCATTAATTTTTATTGAGATAGATCTTATAATGTTTTACATTGTATAGATATTTTTTATATTGGACCACATATTTGGGGTGATAGGGTTTACAAATGTTCAACTACTTGTAAAATGTTTTTTGATGTCTTTTAGAAAACATTGATGAGAACTTTGGATCACGATTAGATAAAATAGATATTGTTTTCCTTGTATCACCAACACTTTAATAGTATTTATTTAGAAAATTTTATGAATTAATATATCATCTAAATTATATATGACGTGTTTTTTTTGAGAAGGTCTACAAAACCTAAATATAATTATTTCTATTTCGTGTCATTGGAAGACCCATTTCAAAACATATGGTGATGTTCCGCAATTTATATGATGGTATTGTTACTGTTTTCAAAAAAAATGCAGGCAATTTTTTCTTTATAAATTTAGTTTATGAAAAATAAGAAACATTAATAGATATTCAGAAATATACTTCATAATATTTTCCCCACATTATTACTGTCATATTTTCAATTCATTTTTGTGCTCCTTAGGTGGACATATACTTTTATTTTTCAATAATCTATAAGAAGAAACATCTTTGTTAATTGATTTAGTGATACACATAGTAATGTAAATAATAAGAAAAAAATATCCTTTTCAATATTAATTTACAAGGATATACAAATTAATTTTCATCCATTTTCTTTTGTATCTCCATACTTGCCTAATGTGTTTTATGTATTTTGCCTATAATATTTTTAAAAATTATTTTATGAGTATAATATTCAATTAATTTTACAATCAATACAATATTCATCCTTTATATATGTAAAAATATTTATACATCTTAAATATCATCATGTATATGGTTACATGGAATTTTCTTAATAGAGAATCTTCTAAATTATTCATTATCTTAGGATGTTAATGGATTGAGATATAATAGCCTTTGACCAGACATAAATTTATTCATTGCATCAAATTTAGCTACTTATATGTGAATATATGCTTAATATTATTCTAATATATATATATATATATATATGTAACAAAATTCCATTGAGATAATGTAACACCTCAAACCCAATTACCTAGAGTCAGTGCGTTATTACATTATATTGGCATAATACAAGGAATCATGTCCTGAAAGACCGTTCAGTATAGTATCCCGTGATGTACTAGATACATTCATAAGATTAACATTACACTATAAAATTAAAAGCTACAACAACATTATTTCCATATACCACACTCATATCCCCTCAGACTATCCCTATAGGCCATTCATAAAATACTTCTTCACATCCTGGGAAAAATAAAACATAGAATGGGTTGATCTCAGATGCTTAGTAAGGATAACAATATAAAGGAAAAATTCATAAATAAGCATAAAAATTTAAGGAAATGTATAAGACTAAAACAAAAGCCTTTTAAACTTGAACTTCAGCATAATATGGAAAAGATAAAGTCAAATAATTCCATTTACTTATTTGAATGGATAGTATACTAGTCGAATAATCACATGAAATATGAATAGCCACTATCATAATGATGGAAGACATAATGCCAGACTTTATAACCCCATTGTCAAGGACTTGTGCCAAGACAACAAATAAGATATTGTCAAGGCCTTGTGCCAAGACACTAGGTTGTCACTTGAGACCTACTGATGCATCGAAGAGCTATAGTGGGCTCCACCCATCACTTAATAAGTCCAATTAATTCCTCATATGAAGAGGATTAAACATAACAAAACCTTCTGTATTAAAACTAGAATACGAAATGTCAATACTTTATACATAAACCATGAATGGTATAAAAATAACACATCCACAGTCAAACATAAATCATTCAATACAATATGGAAGACTGTATTATAATTAATCAACCACAATCGCGAATAATGAAAGACATTTACATAGATGAAGTCAATAATCAAAACTATTTGAGATAAATATCCCCCTTTTTCTTTAAAACAGTTAAAAGTCTCACTATTTATCAAAAATCATTTTAAAATAGATTTTTGAATCAAATAGTCCCAAAACACTTTGACTCTTTTTAAAGGAATTTTAATTTTAAAAAATTTATTTCCATATAAATAAGTCCTTAAAACCATTTTTAAAAAATAGACATTAATGAGAATGATTTTGAAGAATAAATTTTTAAAACATTTAAAATGATATTTTAGTTAGAGTTTATAACCAAATGAGAGACGCTTGAATAAAAATAATTGGGGTAGTCCAAGCTTTATAATATCATGAGAATAAAGTTATTCATGATTTATTATGTCAATGTATAGTATATACACCAAATAAAAGTAGATTGGCTCATAACAACAATGAATTATCAATGGAATGTAAGATGGGATGAATTTATTTATAAAGAACATATCCTTTGGTTAAGGATATATCAATGAAATAATTATGTGTGAACAATATAAATACACTCAATATGATTGGATATTTAGTGTAAATCAATCAGAGGACATTCACACATATTCTTGTAGAAACAACACCAATGACTTGGATGTTTAACTCAATGAATAGAATTTGAGTTAAAATTACTCTTAAAAGTGTATATCGACGACTTGAGAATTTATCAATGGAGTGATTATGTGTATCAAAAGTATATCCACGCAAATGGGAGTGTAAATTACTATATAAGTAACTAAATAGTGATTTCCCACATAATCCTAGGGTAATGTAATCAATGATGTTTGCGCAAAACCGAATGAGTGGAAATAGAAATTTTAAAATCCCTTGTCAATTTGGTAACATACAAAACATACACCCCATTAAAGAAGGATAATAAAATGATGATGTAAATACCCATGAATTAAATTATATTACACAAACAATACAATCATGGGTAGTACACACACCACACAAATGGTAGCAGGGGAAAATATAGCATGAATGTCATGGGAATAAAAGTGAGACGAAAACCCCTTACCTTGTATGTTTCCTGGGTTTAGTGTACATTAAACTCCTATATAATAGTTTAATAATTTTTATAAAATTATAATAGAACTATATACATAAATATGATATCATATATTATCCTCTAATATTGTTTTGTTAATAATATTTTAGTAGTATCATCACTTCGGGTGTTAACTGATTCGTTTTCCTTTATATTCATTTCTATGTGAGTTGTATTTTTTATTGATGGGATGTATATTATTAATATTAATAATTATATCAAGTCTTTAAGAATTATTTTTAATCATCAAATGAATGTTATTCTTTAATTGATACGATGGGGAATGAATCTCATCCCATTCGTAGAGCCGGTATTCCGTATGTACGCACGAACAAAAATATCATTCCTTTGATATTAAAATCCTATATATTTGGATGTTATATCATATATGAAGAATCATTATAATGTTATATTAATTATTTACAACAATTATAAATCATTATTATACTTATCCAAATAATAATGTATTGAATAACAACTACTCCACGACGTGAAGACGGTAAGCCGTACGTACGCACGTACAGTGAAATGTAATTCAAAGGATGGATATAATAATGAATATGGTTGTACCATATTTATAATAGCATAACAGTATATAGAAGATACTGGATTTATTATTTTATAATGGAAACAACAAAGAAAAAGGAAGTGGAAGAAGAAAGAAACTTGAAAGAGGTGATGAAATATTTACCTCTTCTTCAGGTTCTTCCTTTTTATTTGATAAAAACGGCTCCTCAGGATGACTTTTTGACTAAAGTAAGGAACCTAGGATGAATGGAGGAGAGTTTTAAGGATATTTGGGAATGTGTTAGACGAGCCTAATGGATTTTATGGTGTGAATTAGAGATAAAGGGGAGTGACCTTTTATAAGAGGGGTGAGGGGCACCTGAGGAAATGCTTGAAATATTATCATATAATAAAATCATTTTCGGTTTCCAATGGATCCAAAATGAATAATTTAAAGGATAAGGTGGGTATGGGTCTAAAAAACTCAACTAATAGGTTTTAGACTGTTTTGTGTCACTATATTAACATTATCTTTTAGATTTAACTCTAAGTTAAATAGTTTGACATTTACCATGTCTCCTTGTTTTTTTATATTATATAGTTAATAATCATACTATAAACTACAAAGAGAACCCCAAGTGGTTAATTTATTATACACCTATCATTATAAAAGTATTTTGGTTGAACCATAGAATTTTTGGAATATAATATCTTTTAAAAATATAATATTGGTTTTAAAAACACTTTTATTTCAATTTTGACACTATTTGGTATTTTGGTTTTGCTAAATTCATAACATCATTATTACTTAAAAAAAATGTAACCAACCCAAAAATGACATATTAACCTAAAATATTTGTGTAATTCATAAAAAGTGTCAAATTTCATTTATTTGGATATTTATAATATCAATTATTTTAATATTTCTTTATTTATGTAATTATTTCATCATCATTGTGTCATAAATAAATTAAATTATCTAATGTCTAAAAATTATAAACAAAATTCCATTATGTAGGAAATATTTTTTTTATTTCTAGTTAATATTTATAGTCGAATTTATGTTGTGTGTAACCCTATATTAAAAATGGTTTAGTTATTAAACTTTAAATTTAACTCTTTTAACTCATTTTTAAATAAAATAATAATAATTGTCCTAATCTATTCCAAGTAAACCTAAAGGAATATATTTTTATTACTAAGGTTGTTTTTGGTCTAATTGAACTTATATAATATAATTATGACATGTCTTGGGGTAATTATGATATCGATTTTACCTTTAATTACCCTATTTACCTTTAAGTGTGGTAAACAAAAGTAAAAAAGTTACTATTCACCAAATATTATTTTCAACTTATTGAACCACATTTTTCTTACTGATATCAACCATGTCTCTCGAATTATTGACATTCCACTCACAGAAGTGGTAAAATTAAGTATTATGCGAATTTGCAAATGCACCTAGGAGGTGGGTAAAAGACGGTAAAAAGTTCAATAAACTTTTATACATCTAATTTTTTATATACATTTTTTAGTTGAATTACATTGAACATATATAGGTATTATAAATATATTTTGACTTAAAATAAATTGAAAAAAAATAAATAATTACTTAAATAGAAAGTCAGTTTTAAACTATAACACATTGTTTTTCACCATTCATCAAAAAATGAATGTTTTCCGAAAAATACCAAAAATGTACCCAATGCTTATTTTGATATTACGAATTCAAAAAAGAATTATATTTTACCAAATTACAATCATATAAGTTTCATTGATTAATTTAAAATTAATTCCCGTTGTCAAAACAAAAAAGCGGGTTTTTTAAAAAGTAAAAACTATCAAAAGATTGGCATGTGTTTATGTCAAAGTTTGAATGTGAAATTACTTATAATCACCTAAATTGTATTAAATTATAAAAATATAATCTAATTATACTTCAAGACAATTCAAATACATAATTTAACACTATAATGTATTTCGATTAAAAAATTTGTTTTCAATAATAATTTACTATTTTTCAGTATTCATCAAAATATAAAAGTTAAAAGAAATTTACCAAATATTTAGCCCAAATAAATTTTTATGTCTCGATTCTAAAGAAGAATTTAATTTCATTAAATTTAATATATAAAAGTGTCAAATATTTCATTTAAAAATGGTTCCCCATTAAAAGGTTGTAAAATTGCAATTTTTTTGAAAAATACTTCTTTTATCTGAAAAAATGATTTTTTTCATATATTATGTCTAAGAAACACATAATATGGATTCAAAGATTATATGGAGTATATAAAAATCAAAATTCAGTTGATACTATTTATAACTACTTTTGAATGGCTAGTTTGGTAAGTTGTGGTGTGCTCGAACTCTGTGTTGCATGAAGCGTAAGCTATTTCATTAATGAAAATAACTTACTAAGAAATTGGGGGGTGTTACATTCTTCCCCCCTTTTGGAAATTGCATTCTATAAATTTTAAAATTGGGATTCAGAACTTTATTGAAAGTCCCACATCAAAAAAAGAGTCAATATAACTATCTATTTAAAAAAGAAGTAAAAAGGTCACCCAGGATAACCCACACTATGATTCCATGTAAGAAAACATGGATATTGAAAATAAAATAAGTTCCAAGTTCTTGTGGAGTGTGATAGAAAACATGATTAAGATAATGTTAACAAAAAGAAAACCAGAAACTAGTGATGAGATAAACATTCATTAGTTTCCTAGTAGAAAAAGTAAACGGATAATATTTTTTGTTTTAAGTTCCACTTCATAATGTTGATGAATTTATTTATCAGATTAACTAACAATACAAAGAGATATACATAATTTTTAAGTATAGATTCATCCATTAATAAATTTCAACCAGTAAGTTATATTTTTTTTCAAACGATGAGTCTTCAAGATGACTTCGTCACACCTGAATCTCTTGAATCAACTTCTTGATAATCACATAATCCAAAAAGGATGAACTATATATATTTACCATGTCTTTAGAGATTAACCAAAACCAAAATGGTTAGTACAAGATCAGATGATACCCAAAAACAATAATACTTTAACGAAATAAATACATATCTTAATTTCTAATATTAATCCAACAACACTCAAAGATCAATAAATACCATTAAATCTATAAATGTCCATAAAATCCATCAATATAATCGAACTAATTTTGAAACACAACACGTAGAAGAATTTTATTACGCAGTCTTCCCTATTAAATTGTGTTTCCAAATTACATTGACTACTCATAAAGTCACACACATAAATGTAATTAACCAAATCACATATTCTGTATGATAGGTTAATGATTTCCCTAAATAACAAAAATCGCCATAAATACACAATAAAAACATAGATAAAAATCCACCATTACTCCTAAAATGAAATCCCATAGTATTCTATTTTCCCTAGGCATATAGTATTCCTAACAGAGTGAATCTCTTCCAAATTAACTTTTATCACTTAATTCCAAAATCATTTTCCTATACTAGGGATATACATTTGATAATACAGAAGATCCCAAATCAACTTATTATTGTTCAATAAAATCATTTAACTGAAAATAATTAGTCACACTAACCAGGGACTTCAAATAGTCCAGTGGTAGGCAATAAATCCCAATCTCACTATGGTTATGGGTTCGATTCCTGCAGCTTTGTACGATGTGATGGGTTGTCACATGGTCTGCGTGTTGTCCTTTTACAAAATATATATTTTATAATGTTCCCAAAATGAGAAAAATTCCTCAAAATAACTATTACATAATTTCACCACAAATGTTATCTCATACCTTGCATATTCATCCCAAAATTTAGTAACATGTAATTTTCTCAAATTCAAAGATCATATAAACCCAAATGGTTATTTATAACTATATCTACAATATATAACACAATTCTTCCAAAAATATCATTTTTCCATAATAAACATGAGGGTTAAACATAAGAGAGATGTCTTCCAAAGTAATCCCATCAACAAAGACCACAAATACATTTAAACATTTCACCATTCTTTTATTTCCACATAGGTTCTTCCTTGACCAAGGGGTTATCCTATATAATATGTAATTCACTCGGGTAATCCCCATGTCCCCTATATTTATAGTAAATTACTGTTAATGAATTCTTGGGATCATTTTTATTTTCTTCTATATTACTATTCATTTTCCCATAACAATGTTTTATTTTATGTTTTTCATTCCCACACATAATGCATTTATTTGTTCTATTGAGAAAATTCCCTTGGTGTCTCCTTCCACATTTCCTGCATGATGGAAATTGATCTATCTTTTCTCTATGGTCTCCACTACTGGAGCTCTTACCATTCACCGCCTTTCTCTTCATTATTGAGTCCTAGAGTTGGTTAATATATTTTTTGTTGACCATATTTTTGGAAAACTGATTCGGTATTAACATGATATCTTTTACACCTATCAACATTTCATTCAGTTTCTTATTTCCTCTACCGTTCCAACCTTTTACATTATGTTCAATGTTACTATTACTTCCTTGGAATCCAGCCACTAAATAACAAAAGGAATCATAGTGTGAGTCATAAAATCATTTATAAAATATCAAGACACAATATTATCAATCTAAAACAACCGAGGATTAACAACAGTTATTTATTCTCATCTTATATTAAAATCCATCAAATAGGTTTGTAATGAAAATGTGTATTATCCTAAGAATATCTCCCAAGAGTGTTCTAACCAAGAGTTCAACAAGGCCCGTTGTCGTGCACCAGTTCCCATTCGAGTCTAGCTAAAAGCTCTATTTTTGGGTTTTACCCCTAGGTACATCTGTTCCACAGCCCCCTCTACCTACTTGTATCCAGACAGGGATGTATTACATGAAAACTCACAAAATCTCTATAATACCAAAATTTTAAAAAGTTCTTCTATACTAGTCCTCAATATCTATCTTAGGGCTATGTGTTCTAATAAGAGTTTTTCTAAATCTAGTTTCCATGGTTTGTACGAAACTTCCTATGATACCAACTGTAATGCACCAAACCCTTTTACCAAGAGTCGTTGCATTATTACATATTATTGGCAGGATATAAAGAATCATTTTCTAAAAGACCGATCATTTAGTATCCTTGGAAGTACTAGATACATTCATAAGTTTTACATTACATTATAAAATGAAAATCTACAACAACATTATTTCCATAGACCACACTCATATCCCCTCAGACTATCCCTCTAGGTCAGTTATAAAATACTTCTTCACATCCTGGGAAAAATAAAACATAGAAAGGGGTGAGCTCAGATGATCATTAAGGTTAACAATATAGAAAAAACATTCATAAATAATCATAAACATTTAAGGAAATATATAAGACTAAAACAAATGCCTTTTAAACTTGAACTTCAACATAATATGGAAATGATAAAATCAAATAAATCCATTAACTTATTCAAATTCAGAGTCTACTAGTCGAATAATGACATGAAATATTAGTAGCCACTTTCATAATGATGGAATTCATAATGACATACTTCATAAACACATAGTCAAGGCCTTGTGGGAAGACTACAAATAAGATTTGGTCAAGGCCTTGTGCCAAGACACTAGGTTGTCTCATGAGACCTACCGATGCATCAAGGAGCTATAGCAGGCTCCACCCATCACTTACTATGTCTAATTCATTCCTCATATGAAAAGTTTTAAACAAAATATATACATTCATATTAAACCCAGCATACGAAATGTCAATACTTTATACATAAACCATGAATTGGATAAAAATAACACATCCACAGTCAAACATAACTCCTTTAGTGCAATATGAAATTTTGTATTATAATAAACTAATCTCAATCGAGAATAATTAAGGATATTGACATAGATGAAGTTAATCATCAAAACTATTTTGGGGAAATATCCCCTGTTTTCTTTAAAACATTTAAAAGTCTCACTATTTATCAAAAGTCTACTTAAAATTGATTTTTGATTCAAATTTTCCCATACCACTTTGAATATTTTAAAATGAATTTTAATTTTAAAACATTAATGTCCACATAAATAAAATTTTGAAACTAATATTAAAACAAGGACATTAATGAGAATGATTTAGAAGAATAAATTTGTAAAACATTTAAAATGATATATTAGTTAGAGTTCATATCCAAATGAGAGGTGCTTGAATACAAATAATTAAGGTAATAAAAACATTATAATATCATGAGAATAATGGGATTCATTATATACTATGTCAAAGTACAGTATATACACCAAATAAAAGTGGATTGGTACATAACAACAATTTAGCCTATATGGAATGTAATATGGGATGAATTCCTTTGTAAAGTCTGTACCCATAGGTTAAGGATAAATCAATGAAATAATTATGTGTGACCAATATAAATACACTCAATATGATTGGATATTTTTTTAATTCAATAATAGTAAATTCACACATGTTCTTGTAAAAACAACACCAATGACTTGGATGCTTAAGTCAAGGAAAAGAATTTGAGTTAAAATTACTCTTATGAAGTTTATATCGATGAAATTAGAATTTACCAATAGAGTGATTTTTTGTATCAATAGTGTATATATTATAAGGGGATTAAAAATTACTACATATGTAAATAAATAGATAATTTCACACACAATCTTGGGGTAAAGTAATCAATTATGTTTGCGTAAAACCGAATGAGTGGAAATTAAAATTTGAAATTCCCTTATCGATTTGGTAACTTACGAAACATACACCCCATGAAAGAAGTATCATCCATTGATGAAGTAAATACCATTTAATTAAATTATATTACACAAAAAATAAAATCATGGGTTGTACAAACACCACACAAAAGGTAGCATGGGAAACTATAGTATGAATTTCACGGGAATAAAAGTGAGATGAAAACCCCTTAACTTGTACTTTTCCTTGTTATAGGGTAAGTTAACCTCCTGTATAATTGTTAAATAATTTTTATTAAATAATAAAATAACTATATACCTAAATATGGTATCATATATGATCCTGTAATATTGTTTTGTTAATAATGTTTTAGTAGTATCATCGTTTTGGGTGTTAACTGATTCGTTTTCCTTTATATTATTTGTTATGTGAGTCATATTTGTTATTGATGGGATGTATCTTATTCATATATAGGATGATATCAATTCTTTATGAATTATTTGTAACCATAAAATTAAAATTATTCTTGAATGGATACGATGGGAATGAATCTCATCGCGTTCTTGGAGACGGTAATCCTTAAGTACGCACGAGCGACAATATCATTTTTTTGATATTAAAATCATATATAATTGGATGTAATATCATATATAAAGATTAGTTATCATGTTATATTTATTATTTAAACCAATTATAATCATTATTATACCCATCCAAATAATAATGTATTGAATAACATCTACACCATGACATGGTGACGGTAAGCCGTACGCACGCACGTATGGTGACATGTCATTCAAAGGATCGATAGAATAATAAATATGGTTGTACTATATTTATAATAAATCAAATTATAAAGAAGATATGATAGTTATTATGTATTATTGGAAACAACAAAGAAAGAGGAAGTGGAAGAAGAAAGGAACTTGAAAGAGGTGATGAAATATTTACCTCTTCTACGGGTTCTACCTTTTGATTTGATCAAAAGGGATCCATAGGTTGGCTTTATGACTAATGTATGGCCTCGAGGATGAATTGAGGAAGGTTGGGAGGATATTTGGGCATGTAGTGGCCGAGATTAATGTCTTTGATGGTGTGAATCAGAGAGAAGGGGGAGTTCCCCCTTATAAGAGGGGTGAGGGGAACCTTAGGAAAAGTTAGAAATATTATTTTATAATAAAATAATTATCAGTTTCTAATTTCCCCAAAAGTAATTATTTAAATTATAAGGTGGTTATGGGTCGAAAACCACACAAAAAATAGGTTCTAGACAGGTCTGGGTTTTTATATTATCCTTATCTTTTAGATTTAACTCTTAGTTAAATAATTTTACATATACCATGTCTCTTTGTATTTTTATATTATATGGGGAATAAATTTACTATAAACTTCGAAGAGAAACCCAGTTGGTTCATTAATGATTCACCTATTATTATATAAGTTTTTTGGCTGAACCATAGATTTTTAGGAATAGAATATTAATTAATATTATAATATTCTTTTTTAAAACACTTTTAAGTCAATTTTGACACTATTTGGTATTTTGTTTTTTCTAAATTCATAACAGCATTATTACTTTGAAACAAATTCATCTAACCAACCCTAATATGTCATTTTAAACTAAAAAATTAGTTTAATTCATATAGAGTCTCAAACTACATTTATTATTATATTTATAATATCAATTATTTTCAAATTTCATTAATTTGGTAATTACTGCATCATCATTGTTTCATAAATAAAGTTAATTATTTATTGTCTAAAAATTATAAATAAAATACCATTCTGTAGGAAATATTTTTATATTTCTAGCTAATATTTATAGTCTAATTTATATTGTGTTTAACCCTATATTAAAAATGGTTTAGTTATTAAACATTGAATTTAACTCTTTTAAATATTCTTTAAATTACATAATAATAAATGTGCTACTCTAATCCAAGTGGACCTAAAGGATCATATTTTATTCTTATGGTTATTTTGGTCGAATTAAACTTATCTAATATAATTTGGACATGTTTTGGGGTAATTATGATACCATTTTTACCCTTAATTGCACTATTTACTTTTAACCGTGGTAAATAATAGTTAAAAGTTACTATTAACCAAAAATAATTTTCATCTTATTGAACCACATTTTTCATCTGGATATCAACCATTTCTCTCAAATTTTGATATTCTACTCACAGAAGCAGAAAAATTATGCTTTATGCGAATTTGCAAATGCTCATAGGAGGTGGGTAAAAGACAGTAAAAAGTTTAATTAAATTTTATACATCTAATGTTATTATAAAATGACTCCAACGAATTAAATTGAACTTATATAGGTATAATAAATCTAGTTTTTCTTAAAATAAATTTAAATAAAATAAATAATTATTTAAATAAAATGTCAGTTTTAAACAATATCACAGTGTTTTTCACTATTCATAAAATATTTAATGTTTTCAGAAAAAAACCAAAAATTTACCTTAAAATAATTTTGATATTAAGAAATTAAAAATAAATTATATTTTACCGAATTAAAAACATATAAGTTTCATTAATTAATTTAAAATTAATTTCCATTATCAAAACTGAAAAGCAGGTATTTAAAAAAGTAAAAACTATCAAAATATTGACATGTGTTTATGTCAAATTTAAATTTGAAATTACTTATAATCACCAAAATTGTATTAAATGATAAAAATATAATCTAATTATACTTCCAAACAATTAAAATACATAATTTAACACTATAAATTTTTTCAATTAATTTTTTTTTCAATTAAAATTTAGTAATTTTTAGTATTCATCAAAATATAAAAGTTATTAGAAAACTACCAAAAATTTGTCAAATTTTTTTAATGTCCTGATACTAAAAAAGAATTTAATTTCTTTAAATTGAATATATAATAGTTTTAAATATTGGTTTTATAAAGGGTTTTCCATTAAAATGTGGGAAAATTTCTTTTTTTTTTGAAAATTTCTTCTTTTATCTGAAAAAATGAATTTGTTCTTATATTATGTCTAAAAACACATAATATGGATTCTAAAATTATACAGAATATATAAAATTCAAAATTCAGTTAATACTCTTCATAACTAATTTTGAATGGCTAGTTTGGTAAGGTGTTGTGCGCTCGAACTCGGTGTTGCATGTAGCGCAAGATATTAAATTAAAGAAAATAACATACTATTAAATATTGGGGTGTTACAGATAATCCCTTTAAAAATTCAATATGAAGATTAAAATTACCAACTTTTGATATTATGTAGGATAATTATTCTCATGAATCTTCAGCTACCTTTAGGAATATATAATCATGATATCATTTTTATAGGGTTATATCGTAATCCAACCATTGAAGCATCACTTTAGATCTAGAATATTTCCTCATATGCACGTAGTGTGAATATTGGTGTAGTTATTAACCTCTTCTTCAAATATGTGAATAAATACACATATTCATATATTAAAATAAACACTAAACATTTATAATACAACATGGTTACTAGGATTGAAAATTTATAGGAGCTACTAAAAAAATTTCAATTTTTCATGTATTGTAATTCTAAAGAATTTTTTAAGAGCATTATGGGATTAAATTGTTATGATTGAATATATCATTTTTGTTTTCAACTATTTATGGAATTTGGAAGACATGGTAGTGTGTACAAGTTGATTTAGTGTGAACCAAGGTTAAAGAAGATCTATAAGATGAATTTCATAATTTCACATATGTTTTATGCTATAAAAAACAATGATAGGTTTCAAGGGTACATCCTCAATAATTCATGTTGGGAAAACGTATTCATGGGGTGAACATCACAATGATGAAAATTTTGGGAGTTTTAATATAGTTAAATCCACTTATTTTCATGTTGTGAATATTTATTCATATTAGGCATGATATTTTAGAATTGGTGCATTCAGATTGAATTTGGTTGAAATTTTTTATTTCTAGGATTCATTAGGATTGTGGTTGGAATTACATAGAATATAATTACATTTTTATAAACTTTTTGGCATGATTATCTTGTGTATTCTTCTGTAGAAATGTTAGATCTATTAGTTTTTATATCAATGTAATCCATTTTTATTCTCATTAATGCAGTAGTTCCAATATAAGGATGAAAAACAATTATTACATGAAATTGGTTAATAAGTTCTATGTACTATATATAAAATATGTGTTTTATTCTTAAGTAAACTATCAAGTATTAATCGATTTATCATTTTTTAGACTGGAATGGATAATGTAATCATTTTTGGGGTTTAGGTAGTAAATAAATTATTTATGTTAGTTGAAATAGCTAAATGATGTTCTTAAACTGAGGTATAAGGTAATGGTTATATTCATGGGTGTTTTGGTCTAGAAAGTGTTTTTTATGTTTGTAAAATATTGGTTAATGTTCAAAAATTATATAAGGTATTTTTTATTTTCCCCCCATCTCATTTTGGGATATGACATGAGATGATGGTTCGGTATAAGAGGTGGTGTGGGATAGTTTTCAGTTGTATAGAATAACTTAATGAATGGTTTTTGAATGACCATGAGTGAGGTGGATTGGTAAATTTTGAGGATGATGTCCATTTTTAGTGATTTATCATGTTCAGGTATCTTTTACATGTAATATCTATGAGTAAGATTTGATATTGGTTAGTAGTGAGTCATATGGATTAGGTTAATATATGATTTTAGGATGACCTTGAGTGATGTGGTTGGTAATATTTTGATAATGATGGATATGTATATTATGTTTTAAAGATGAAGTATTTTTATGAATGATCCATCATTGTATCAAATTTTATAAATGTTCTGATTTTTTTCTATGCATAAAATGAACTATCCAGTGTTCATAGTGATTTATTGCTGTTCCTGTTGACCTTTACATAGACCACATGGATGGTTCAAAATGTACGTATGACCTCACTAGAGATTGTGGGGATGAGTTTTCATTATTTTTATGAAATTTCCATTGTCATGTTAGATGGGTGGATGTGATTTTTGTGACCTCTCAAGTATCAATGGGGTTGGTTCATTGTGTTAGATTAACCTCATTAGTGTCTGTAGGGATGGGCCATTTTTATCTATTATCCACCTAGAGTATGTAGGGGAGGGTCATGATGCAAGATGAGGTCATAAACCAAGTGATATTATTGGGCCATGAGTAGTATTTTCTTTTGTGGTTTTAGATGAATTCCTTCTGAAAACGATCTAAAAAAGGATTTTTTGGGTTTGTGGGGGACTTGTTAATGAAGTAAAACAATCTAGTTTTTATGTTTGATTATGTAATTATTTATTGTTATCACATACAATTTTATTAGACTGTGGCACATTTTTTAAGGTTTCATTGGTGGTTTCATACTAGTTTTATATTGACACTCTATATATTAGTCTTATTTTTTATGTAAAATAAAAATAAAATGATCCATATATGGGTATAGATTCTATTAAGGGTAGTTTTATAGAAAGAGTAGAATGGTTGAGACGATGCTGAAAAATAATACAATATAATTAAGTGTATATTCCTCTATATTTAATTTGATTTCCCCATATTCTATATATAACTACCACATGTGTTTATCTCCCATTATCATATTCTTAATTATAGTATTTTCAAAATTTTAATATCATGAAATGGTATTCACATTTCATCTGTAGATAAATTTTTATATTTACAATAATTAATGATTCTATGATTATGTACACATCAGTTTACTATTATAAATTTAATTATACCCTCATGATGGAACATAAGACATTATTGGTAGTATCATGCCTCTTGAGTATGGGTAGGCTAGAAAGAGGCCATGTGGTGACCTTTTCTTACACCGAGTGACCCATGATGGGGAGTCAAAAATTGGTATCTATAACACCCCAAACAATTTTACCCAGAGTCAGTGCATTATTAAATAATAATGGCATGATCACAAGAGATCATGTCTCAAAATAATTATTAGTTTAGTAGCCTTGGAACCACTATATACATACATAAGTTTTACATTACATGATGAAATAAGAAAAAAAACATTATGTCCCCTTTGAACACACTCATATCCCATAGAATATTCCTATAAGTCAAACAAAATATACTTCTTCACAACCATGGAAAAAGAAAAAAAATAAGAAAAGGGTGAGATTATATTGTAAGTAAGGATAACAATATAATGGAAACATTCATAAATAAGAATAAACATTTATGGGAATGTATAAGATTAAAAAAAATCTTTTTAAACATAAACATCAGTATAATATAGAAAATATAAATCAAATAGTTCCATTTAATTATTCACATAGATATTCTACTACTCAAATAATAACATTTATATCAATATCTAATTTAAGAATTATGGAATAAAAAATTCTGAACATCATAACCACATAGTAAAGGCTTAGTGCCACGACTAAAAATTAATATTTTGTCAAGGCCATGTGCCAAGGAACTAGTTTGACTCTTGAGACCAACCGATGCATCTAGGATATATAGTAGGCTCCACCCATAACTTATTAAGTCTAATTCAATACTCTTATGAAATGTTTGAAACATAATATAAACATTCGTATTAAAACTAGCATACGAAATGTAAATATTTTAACCACAGAACATGAATGGTAAAAAATAGCACATCCACAATCAAACATAACTCATTCAATACAATATGGATGATTTTATTATAATAAATCAACCCCAATCAAGAATAATGAAGTATATTGACATAGATGATAAAAATTAGTAAAACTATTCAAGAGAAATATTCCCTTTTTCTTGAAATCATTTAAAAGTATAAATATTTATCAAGAAGCTATTAGAAAATAGATTTTTGAATCAATGTATCCTATACCACATAGAAACTTTTAGAAGAAATTTTAATTTTAAAACATTTATGTCCATATAAGTAAATTTTTTAAACCATTTTTAAAACATGGAAATTAATGAGAAAGATTTAGAAGAATAAATCTTTAATACATTTAAAATGGTATTTTAGTTAATGTTCCTTACTAATTAAGAGATACATTAATACAAATAATTGTGGAAACAAAGAAATTATAATATAATGAGAATAAAGGGATTCAGGAAATACTATTTCAAAGTATAGTATGTAAACCATTTAAAAGTGAATTGGCTCACAACAATAAAGAAGTCTCAATGGAATTTAAATTAAAATGAAATCCCTTATAATGATAGTATCCTTAGGTTAAAGGTAAATCAAAGACATAATTATGTGTAAAAAATATATATTCACTCAATATGATTGGATATTCATTTTAAATCAATCAGAGTACATTCGAACATAGTCTTGTAAAAACAATATGAATGACTTCGATGTTTAACTCAATGAATGGAAATTGAGTTAAGATTACTCTTATGAAGTTCATATCGATGAATTGAAAATTAATAAATGGAGTTATTAGGTGAATCAGAAGTATATACACACAAATGGGAGTGTAAATTACTACATAAAAAATTAAATTGTGATTTCACACATAATATTGGTGTTAAATAGTCAATGTAATTTGCATAAACCCAACAAGTGGAAATCGTTGTCAGAAATTCCCTTTCTAATTTGGTAACATAAGAAACATACATGCCATGAAAGAAGGATCATACAATGAAAATTTAAATACCCATAAATTAATATATATCACAAAAATAATACAATCATGGTCCGTACATTCACCACAAAAAAAAATAGCGGCAACATATCTTGGATCTCACTAGAGTAAGCAGTGAGATGAAAAACCCTTACCTTGCACTTGTCCTTAGTCAAGGGTACATTAAGGTCATTCATAATAGTTAAATAATTGTTATTAAATTTTTCAAGAACCATAAACATAAAATATGATATCATATATGATATTCTAATATTGCTTTGTTAAAAAAATTTCAGTAGTATCATTTTTTCGGGTGTTAACTAATGTGTTTTCCTTTATATGGTTTGTTACTTAAATCTTGTTTTTATGGATATTTTGTGTTTGATTCATATATATAATTATATTAAGTTCTTAAACATTATTATAAATCATAAAATGAATCAAAGCAATATAAGAAAATAATTCTATATATGAATTTGAGATAAGGGTATGTAGAGCATGTTATTGAATTACTTTAAAGAAAATAACATACTATGAAATCATGGGTTGTTACAGTATAATATTTTTTTTCTTATTACAAACTATTTTTCTTATGGTGGACATAATATTGAGTATTATCAAGACATGGGATGTAACTTAAGCTAAGGAATATCAATTAACATTGGTAGTAATATTTATCTTTCTATTGGCATTATTTTTATTTTTATCCTTGTTACTACTATTTAGAAATATCACATCATGTTAAGTAATATTTATTTATTTATGATTTATAAGATTAAAATTTATCATTATTGACAATATTATTTATTTTAATGCATTGTTTATAGGAATGTAAGTTCATATAAAATGTTCAATTTTTACTATGGTTGGTAGGGGAATAAATTAATTCTAAACTAGTAAAAATATATTAGGAGTTTTAAAAAATATATTATTGAAACTAATTAATTTAGAATAATCAAGTTATATTGTATTATCAGTTACTATAAGTGACATGTAGGTTTATATGGATTGGAATCAAGAAATCAGCTGATGGTAAGTATTTTTTTATTATTCATTCCTTTAGAATTTCCATGATTATTATTATTTTTTTGTGTTTCTAAAAAGTAAATTCACAATGCATTAATGTTTCTAAAATACTTTTAGTGTTTTTTTAAAAGGTATTTTTTAATTCCATGTTTTTGTGAAGTAGTTATATGAATGTTTTGAAATAAATATGGAATTTAAATTTAATTTTACACTATAGTGGCCATGATTTGTGTTGTCACTTTTTTATGTAGTAACATCAAATGTGAATAAGATAGTGGGATTTTCTCCTATTTTTTAAAATTAAAAGCATATTTTTATTGAATTTTATTTAATGTGGTACCCAAATTATTTTGATGAAGGGGAAGTTTATAATTAAATATGAAAAGGTGTTAGTGTATAATCACACCATACATGGATGTTAGTGGGGGCTCATTCGAATCATTTAAAATTGGTGTATAAGTTAGATCCTATAAAATACCCTATTTTTTGAAATGTATTATATCCCAAGTATTGTGTATTTAATTTCATGTGGTATTAATGTTATAATTTCATTGTTTGTACACTATTTTTCATATATTGGTTAGTTTTAAATGTGGTTGGTCTTTTTGATATAGACTTTTTTCTTGTGATGGACCCTCAATATGGGTGAGTTTTTCTGTCAAGTTTTCATGCCATGGATGTGTGGAATATTCATGAGTAATTGAACAATGGATATTTTTATTAGGTGCATATATGATCCCCTTAAATTGATATACAACCTACAATGTTTGGGATATTGGGTTTTGTTTAAGTTAGAGACAAGCGTGTGTAATGGGTTATAGCATGGTGTCACCGTAGGGTTAACTAGTAACCTTGAGAATAATGAGAGTGTGATTTATATGATTCTATATGTGTTTTAGTGTGTGACCTAGGTTCTGAATACCATATGTCATAATTCTTGATCAGTATAGGTATTGTAGATTGGATTATCAAGTAGTGCATCTATTTTATAAGATCATAGAATAGATTGAGATCTATGAGGGTTTTGTGGGTATTTGTTGTATGTATATGGAGGAATTTTTATACTATGGTTTCATCATAGAAACTAAATATGATACCTGGGTTGATGATAGGTCAATATCTGATCCGTAGGGTGGTATAAAAACCATGAGACATGGTGAATTTTAATCATGGTGATATGTAACTTTATTTCTAAATCATGTTGATAATTATTTGATGCTATAAGTTCTAATGTTAGAGGAAAATTATGTATAAATAATAGTAATTGGGGAATGGAATTAAAATGAATACTTGTTAATTATGTTCAATGTTTATGGGATGTTTAATAAAGAGAATTATTTCATGTGGTAATTATCTCTAATAGGTAGTTCCTTTGTGAACTACCCATTTGTCTTGTGTTTCAGTGATATTTGGATCTCATGAAGATGTGTTACAAAAGAGGAATGTGGTGGTGCGGTCTTTAGATTTTATAGATCATATAATATTTATTTCATGGACTGTGTTTAGATTCTAATAGGATAATTTTTAGTTATATGACATACTAAAAAGCATCCAAGGTGTGATTTATTATGGTCTGACTAATAATACATGGGGATCATGGTAAAATTCATGCATGTGATAAGGATTCTATAAAATAATAATATGAATGAACAATTAGTCTTGGTGTTGATTTTGGGTGTGGAAATAATCTCATCTTGTTAGTGTGTTATGACCCATTATTTGAATAAATTATGGTTTAAAGGGTGAAGCTATTTCAAAATCATTATCAGTGATCATATAATTAATTTTTTTTACTTATAGTGAGGTATTATTATGATTTTGGTTATTTAATAAAAATGATTCTATTATCAGTGATCAAAGAATTAATTTTTTTACTAGGTTTTGAGAGTGGGTTTGGGTGGAATATAATGTATTTGTAAAATATCAAGAGCTAAATAAAGAATTTCAGGATGCGACATATGTGTTACATAATGAAAAATCATTTCTATGATGTAGAGGTTTCATTCAATTATGTTTCACTTTATGAAAGTGTATTTTCTTGTGGAACTACTCCTAAACCAGAATTTAGGATTATTTATAATAAATAAATAAATTTATTTTCTCCCCTTGGTACCATAATAGGATTTTGTGGTGTTTTGTTCCCATTTATATGATTTAGGAACCACTGAATTGGTTTCTTCTCTGATATGTTTAGCTCGTTGTGATTAATTACTTTTAGTAAGTCCAACACTATATATTCCATGGATCCCTTATTTGTATATTATTTTTTCTTCTTCTCGAAGACCCTAATATGTGAATAATAGGTAATATTTTTCCTAAATTCTAACTCATTATCGAATTAGATGATTATTATTGATAATTAGGCTCTATCGATCAAGATGAAGAAATCCCATAAAATTTACTACATTTTTATTAATTTAAATTTCATCATTTATTTGGAGGTGCACATGTAGAAAAGTGATACCAATTCTATTAGTGTCAATGATAGTAGGTATAATATATAACAATGTAGCATTTCCTTTAATGAGGGAGTGTGAATTTTAAGCCCTTAAACTTATTAATGTGATCATTATATTGATTTGGTTCGTATGCATGCATAATTAGGTGAATGTGATTGAAATGATCATTTTAGAATATATAGAGGCTAGTATATCAATCGTAAATGATATTTTGGTTTTAGAAATTGATACACTGCATTATTTAATAGTAATTCATGAATAATTCCTTTATTCATTTTTTGGATGGGGGGTTTTATACTTGGACTGATCAATTGACGTTAAAAAGGTGTAGAATGATTTGGTTAAATTATCTTGGGTATTTTTAGCTTTTCCTCTTATCTAAATGGTGATTATTAATAGATGTGATGGTTGGTTTCATGAGGAAATGTTTCTTAGTCATTAGTCATATAAATTTTCATGACTCGTTATGTTTGTATAACTATGCATGATATAGTTTATTCTTTTGTTATGATGATGGAAATCATGATTTAGGAATCGAACTAAGGAATATATTTTTGAGTTCCAATGTTATCAAAGAATTTTTGGATGTGTTTCTTAATTCATGTTATTATGATAAACTACCCCGGGAATTCAACATGGGTCGATATTCTTTGGGTCATCATATGTTCCCATAGAGATGGGTCATCATGTATGATATAACCTCCCCTTAGTCTATAGGGATGGTTCTGTGGTGTCGATATTACCTCCCTATTTTCCATGGGGATATGTTAGTTCCATTATAAGTGACAACCCCAGAGCCTTTGTGGATGGGATAATTTTTTTATTGAGCCTCTTAGTGTCCATGGGGATGGTTCGGTATGCTTTGTTGACAATATATAGTGTGTAGGGATGGGTAACTATTCATGAAGAGTCCATGAACTATGTTGCTACCATGGACCCTGTTTTTTATCAAATATTAATTAGATAGAAATTTATTGCATCAATGAGATAATGGAGGTAGGGACGATGTTTTTGATTACCCTATTATGGAATAATGGGAAAACATGTTATAAAACATTTTTTAATCTTATTTTCCATCATTAAATAAGATTGTATAAGACTGTTTCATTTATGTTAATAAAAAATGGTTCTTTAATACTCAGTTCAAAGAGAAAACCCTTAATTAAACCTTGATACATGTGAAAATTCTATGGTTATGGATTTACATTAGAGCACAGGTATTATCAAGCCAGTTATATAAGAGATGAAGATTGGTCAATGAAATGATAGGATAACCTCAAAGACTATTTTATGGGTATTCCTATTTATTCTATTTAACATTTTTATTATATATAGATATTATACTTGTGGATATTTCCCATTCACATATTGTATTATATAATGTAATTTATATTTTTATAGAATGTAATGTATTTTTTATTTATTTAGAATTATGGTTATTTTATTTTCAATTATTATTTCTTCTATGAGTGTTTACAATGACATCAATAGGATTTTAATTGAATAGTCTCCAAAATATTATTGTTAGGCACTCCCCACTAGTTGTAATAGACATTCTTATGGGGAGGTGTACATGACAATATGTGAATTAATCATACTTCCACAAGTGTTAATATATATGGTTTAATACATATAACCTAAGAAAATTATTGATCCCTATTATTTATTTTTTATAGAATATTATTCAATTACTTTTTTCATTGAAGGCTCCATGATATCCTCATTCTTGTAATATCATTCCACAAGAATGATGCTTTATCTATCAAAAACTGACATTTATTTTAAATTCTATATATATTTTACTTTCTCAATGTTTTTAGTGTTGTACTATAGTACCCCACATGTTACTCTTTTATTTTTAAGTAAATGATATTTATATCAATAATTACATAAAGAAATTATATATTGAAAAATATAATGCCTCTATTCATAAATTATAGGAAGATGTAGTTAATCTAGGTGAGTAGTATGTGGATTAATATGAAATTGAAGAAATTATAACCATTATGAAGAGATTTCATGTGAATATTATATTTCACCTTTAATAGAGGACATACCGGATGATGGTTCAAATTATAGATATACAAGGCTGTAAATATTTGATAGAACAAGTCAATATTATGTTCAAATATTATCTTTCTAATTATAATGATCTTATTTATATTAGTATAATATATTCATATCCATTTCTTTCCATACATAAATATAAAAATGATTGAATATTCACCTAATGGGGAAAAATATGTGTATATGAAGACCATGTCCAGATTCTCATGTAGTTTTTAGTCAGTCCATCTTTTTTATGTGGTCTATTCTACATGAACTATCAGATATAAGCACAAATATAGATATATTTACAATTTATATCACAAAACCTCAATTAGGAGGAATACTAGAAATATCTTTAGGGCTGAATCAGTATATCCCCTCAAAATGGTAAGGACCTCATGGTTGATTCTTTATTATATTCATTATCATTTTTTATTGATAAACCAACTTATAAGCTAAAAATATCTCTTCATGGTAATGTATCTAAAAAAGAGATTCATCCTCTACTTAAATAATTTATGGAATCCTAACACTATTAGGTATTTATAAATATATTTTATTCTCCTTTCAGTAGATACTGACACTTTATTAATACAACCAATCATTAGTAGCACAATATTTTTTTGATAAATTTCTATTTTATTAAATTTAATTTATAGTTTTCATTTCATGAATCATTGAGAGTAAAATAAATAGAAATACCTATTGAATTATTATTATGCTAAAATAATATAAAATATTAACTGATTATTTCAACATTAGCTTTGGTTGAAATTTTGATATTTTTCTGATAAGAATGATTTTGTAGTGATAGTGACCAAATAATAATTATTCTATTGATATTATATATTTTAGTTGGGAAATCCCAATAATTATTATAATTTAGTCGAAAAAACAAATTACATAGATATATTATAATTAATAACATTTCAACCATAATTTTAATATATTTTTGTATAAGTTTATTTTTGGAATTAAAAAATAATTTTTTAAAAACATGGTTTCATTTCATTTTGTTTTTTATCTTAAATTAATTAATTAAACATATTTGAATTGGATATCATAAATTGGATTACATATTTTTAATTATGATTTTCTTAATTGATAGAAATGACCCTTTTATTTTTTCTAAATTTAAATAGTATCCCTTAGAGATATATGTCACCTTGGAAAGTGTTAAACACAGAAATCAAGAATATATCAATTAGGTAATTCATAAAATTTTATATAAATGATGAATTTATCTTATTTGATGAATGGATTTGGAAATTGACATCTCAGTCTAAAAGATATAGCAACATGGGGCCATATTTCTTGGATATTGACCGTTATTTTTCATTACAAAAATAATTATAAAAAATTCACGCTTTTAAATTTTATATATCTAATATTTTTCAATAATTATAAAAAATAATATATTAATATTTAATTTTTTCAGTGAAGTATGAATTATTTTCTAGTCATGGTTTTATTATTTTTTATTTTTAGTGATTGAATAGTTACATTAGATGTATATGAAATGCTCGTACAATATATATTCAATTAATATAAAAATGGAATAAATTATTTTAAAAATATTAAAAAGAATACATTATGGGTGAATTATGATGTTTCATAAATTTTATAGATTAATATATAATTATTTGTGTTTTTTAATGTATTATATTCAAAATAAATATTTTCATGGATTCATTAACATTAAATTAAATGAATATCATCAAAAATGACAATAATGATATTTTATAAAAGACAATTTTTTTATAAAAATAATGAGGACATGTGTGCTAATATGTGATCTATAATGTAACAGATCATCCATTTATGATCCAATTTTTACATTATATGTAATATTATAACCCTTAAATATTTAAAAATCGATTACAATGGTTATGGTTCAAATTGGTTAGAAAAATCGTTAATCTAAAGGATAAAGTTAAAAATGATATCTAAACCAATAAACCTTTTATTGGATGATTATAGTATAATAATATCCTCATTATCATTATATCTATTATAATTGTGATCCATTTTTCATGAGAATGGCAGATATTATGTTATAATATTTCAGATATTTCCATATGTTCCCCTCGAATCACTTATAAAATAACACCTATTATGTTTTAAATTATACAATATTGATCTATATATATTTAAAAAACCCTTAAATAATTCATTTATATGCTTAACTAGAAATTAATTAAAGAGTCTAGTAGAAGTCTATAAAAAATGAGGTAATTTTCTTTACTAGCATTTTCTTGTTTCAGTCTTCTTATACAAACTCTAAATTAGTTGTAACCATTCAAAAATAATAACTAAAATATAAACATTATATTTTTATTTTTTTAGGATTATGTAAAAACTATTTTCTTTATATTACCCATCCTATAAAAGTTAAATCACTTATTGTACGTCTGTATAACTTAACGTCTCTATGTAAGAGTATAATTCATTTTTCATCCCCACATTACAAGGATTAATATAAAGGTAGGACTGATGAAAATATATAACACAAATTATATAATTATTATTATATAATTGTAATATCATATATACACCATCTTATATTATAATTGATTGGAACATGATAACGTCACTCGTGACTACAGTGGGACAACCACATCCACGATGTGGTGTGAGTCATTTTTCATTTATGAATTACATCGAAAAAATGATGATATATATAACGAATTTATATGATATATATTATATAAATAAGATTATCTTAAGGTGATTTTTTATTTACCTTTCTTTCATTCCATGTATCAAAAAGTGAAAAGTGTTCATTTATACGTACCTCAAAACGTCTCCATGAATGATGCAATTCATTTTGATATATCTTTATTTTATAAATGAATCTATATGTATATATATATAATGTATATATATGATATTTATATGAGGATAATAATTATAGAGAGGTTGGAACAAAAATTAACTTCTGTGTACCAGAATAATAGAATCAAAATTCTCATGAAAGCTGATGTAGTTAACAAACAAAACAATAATTATAACAAAATATAGATAAAAAAGGGGATAAGATGTCATAAATAGAACATATAAGATATTACTGATGTTAATATAGTAATTTTACACGAATATAATAAATCAAAATTTACTATATAATTTTATATAATCAATTAATATTAATGTTCAACTAATGGTTTGAGGTTTCATCTCAATTTCATCTCCATTAATACATATTTTATATTATTCATTAATAAAATTATATTTCAGGTGTATATTTCCCATTTGAGGTATTTAAAATTAATAATTATTTATTCAAGATTATTAATATTTCATTTCATGTTTACTATTTCAAGGGGTTAGAATTTAAAAGTATAAAATTTGGAATGATTTATTTTACAATATCATTTATTTTGGATTATGCATATTTTTTTAAAAGAATATATTGATCGATACATCATAAAATTAGTATATTTTATAATAATTTAAATATTTCTGGTTCTTCCCTATATTATTCTATATACTTTTTAAATTTGGCATTGAGTTGATAAATACATTCTTTAATACATAAATCAATGTTATTTCCCTTTTTAAATCGAGTATATTTTTCATCCAGGATAATAATATATATTGGTTTATAAAATTAAACTTTAATTATAAAAATTAAATATCATGGTATGTTTTTATTATCCATGATATTTATCATTGTTAAAATGGAATAATTTTAACATTTTATGAAAGGATCATTTTTTAATTTCGTTTATAAAAATTATAACTGAATGTTTTTGTTTTAATATATATGGTGTTCAGTGATTTTCATACTTGTATGAACATTTTATGATATTTCACTTCTTCTATAAATTTGAAATTATTTTACAATTAATAATATTTAAAAAATTCATATATTTAATATTCTTTTACTAATATATTTAATTCATTACATGGAATGATTTTATTAAATTTTCTTTATTGAATTGATAGTTCTTTTTTATCTTTTATTAATTTTTTGTTCATTTAAATTTTCATAAAACATTAAATTTATAATGAATCATTTTAATTGGAAAATAAATTTATCTTCTATAAAAATACTCATTGTATCATATATGTTTTAATTTTCTGAAATTTATTCAATTTTTATTTATGATATTTTTAAATTTATAAATATTTTTTAGAAATGAAAAATATTAATTTTTATATCCTTCACCCATTATAAATAATAATTAATAAGGGATATTTTGATGAATTATGATGATCATTAAAAATATTGGAAATTCATTGGATATGTTGTGGTAGGTGGGTTCAAATTATTCATATCCCCTCGAATCTTCGACATGTCTCAAAAGAAAAATCATTTAGCAAAAATTAAAAAATGGGGTATTTATATAGATAATAATTTATTAAGATGTCTTAGTATAAGGAAATGATGGTAAATGTGCCATGATATTTTATATATTGATGATAAATAGTGAGAATTATTTTCATTGAAAATTTTGTTATAATTATCAATGACATTATTGGATTAAATTTATTCACGCTTCAATGTTTCCACATGTTATTGATTGTAATCAATGTGATTTCATTTATTTAAATTTTTATATTTATCATGAATTATTTATTCATGATAGCTACTGATGTATGTAACTCATAATAATAATATGACGTCACACTATATTTTTTCCATTCTTTTGATATGAAAAAAGATATGAAAAATATAATCAATGATGTGAGAATATTTTAAGGTCCATATAATTTATATTTCCATTATAATGTATAAATAATGTATATATCTTGTTTTTCAATAATACTAAACAGATTAGTTCATCAGGATAAGATCCCTTATATATTATGCCAATGTAATATTGTAAAAAATGGCTATGGGTTACTAGAGTTTGATTTTTTATTGGTAGAATCAACGTAAGATTTGTATAATCATTTGGATGCTTATTTTAAATGCGCATAACTAACATGATAATTATGAAAATCCATTATAGTATTTTAGGAATACTTCTATAATATGGTTTTTTATTTTTTTGACCAATATTTATTAATATTATGATTCGACTAGGTGTGTTGCATTATTTTGTGATGGAACCTAAAAAAAGTAAAATAATCAACACCTGTAAACAATTTAGGAATTTATAGGATTATAAATATAATATAACTAGGGTTATAACTGAGAAGATCATGCCCATATTATGTATGAAACAAAATCTAAGATGAATTTTATATCCCAAGAATAGTGAAATATTATTCCATAGCATTTTTCATCTATTTTTTATCACTTCACACGGCATAAGACTCTATATTTTAAATGAACTACTTATCCATTTTGTTTCTAGATAACAAATTAAGTCTCTCATAATGATATTCCAGGATATAAAATGCAGTGAAAGTGAAACAATTATTATGATAGTTTATTATTTGAAAGGATTATAAAATCAATGGTGGAATTAGATACTAATCACTAAATAGGTATAATAAATATAAATGAGGGAATTGATAACTAGTAGTGAGTTATTATTTGTGAAATTATTCCCCTAAAAATACCACACGGAATTGGAGATGAAATTATTTATTATAAATTAAATAAAAAAATAATTTAATACATAGTATGTGGCTAACTACTCTAAATTATTTGTGATATATTCATATTATATACATAATGTCAAAATAAACATGGTCTATTTCATTGATTAGATTAGCCCAAGTCTCAACATGGAGCATGAATCATAAACATTTTCATCATATAATGATATAATATTAAGTTCCAATAATATAGAGAAATAGTTTTATAAATCCTATATCATCAAGGAAAATAAATAGAAGAAGGGGATGGTTGAGAACTATGAAAAATAAACACATAAAAAAGAAGAAAGGGTAGAAAAAAATTCCAGAAGGAAATTTTTTGGAATAAACATTCCAGGGAAATTATTATAGGGCATGGTAATTTTTTACATGGGTGTATATAATTATTATTTATATAAAGAATATAATGTAAATAAATAAACCAATACTATCCAGTGCAATGAATGTAATAAGATAACTCATTATTTAGAAAAATTACCCATGAATTCAAGGAAATTACCTTTCATGAAGCCATATGGAGAAGGCTAACTATATTAAATTACTATCTCCAAAGTCAGTCATCCAAAATATTTATTTAAATTAAACATTATTAACTAGTATATAAGTGAATTATTTTTATTTTATTTATATTATATCAACTTTTTATATCTGAATAATTTTTTATCTATGTCACATCACCATTCTACTGATTAGAATTTTAGTATGAAGTAAAAAAACATAATTATAGGATTCAATTGTCACAGGTATAGGTTTCCTCTCCAATAGAATATCATGGTAATGTGATTCCTAAAAATCATTTCATTCTATAACTATTTGAATTTGATATTGTTTTTGGTATGGATTGACTTTCTCTGTATAGTGCCCATATTATTATTTGTGGATGGTAAATCATATTTGATATTATGAATAATCCTATGATATCACATTGATGTGAGGATGAAGCTTCAATAAAAATTAAATGTTTTTACCATCATATATGTATTACTATATATAAATGAGTGATATATTGCTCATGCAGTTAGGGAGAAACTCATCACTAATGATATTTCTATTGTTTGGGTGAGTGTGGATGTCTTTTTAGAAGAGTTTAATTGTATTACAATGAATTGAGAGGTTAATTTTTGAATAAAACTCATGTTAGGGATACAACTATTTCAGAAATTCAATATATAATGGACTTAATTGAGTTTTATTAATTTAAGAAGAAAAATATGGGAATTCAAATATGGGATTTTTATAGCCCAGTGCTTCTCAATCTACCACACTATTTTTTCATTAAGAAAAAATATGTGTCAATGTTTTTTTCATTGATTATTAGTATCATAAAATTTCTATATTAAGAACAAGTATCTTCTTAACCATATCATTTATTTATTGTTTAATTAATAATAGATCAATAATTTTACGAGAATGATTTTTGATATGGCTATAATTAGTTAAGGGTCTAGAAGTAGGATATAAACAATAAATCCTTCCAAATGTGGTATGGTGATTATAAATTTATAGTAATTAAATTTTTAAATATTAATTCACATGATCTAAATATTTTTTTTAATGAATGGAGTCTTTAGAGATTATAACAATTTATTTCTGGAAGCCTCTATAGAGAAAATTCATATATATTATAATATAATGAAATATTATGGTGAACATTTGAGGATTGTGAGAATACCCAAATGAAGGATAATTTATATTCCTAATAGGCCAATTGGGAAATTTTGGGACAAAAACTCTCATTATTAGGTTATTTAATCCCATGTGAATCTATATTAGTGGTTATTTTAAAAATGAATATTGTTGTGATATTTTCTAGCCAATCATTGTAACTAAGATCTGTAGTTTTCTTAGGTTGGATAGATACTATGGATTCTATAAGGTATCATTATCATGAATATCTAATGTAATCACTATGTTGACTTGCAATGGGGTTAATTTAATGTAGATATATGAACATGAGGAGAATTACAAATAACTAATGAGAAGGTTGGTAAGTGTGGATATGTGAACACTAACATAAATTGGATAAGGATTTGTGATTTATAGTTATTGATGGAATAAGTTACAAGGAAGTATCCTCATGTGTAATGATATGATGATTTCTTATTCCTTACATGAACTATGAATTAATGGGAAAATTTTCCTTACTCATTAGATGGGGCTAGCAGTAAATTTTTTTGGATTGAATATATATATATATATATATAGTATATGTATGGTTAATGTTGTGAAATATATAAAGATAATAAAATTTTTAAATATATATTTACACCAAATGAATATAATATATTACATATAATATGGTCTTAGTTGATCAATGATTATGATACTCAATACATTACCACTATTGGTAGGTGACAGGGTGAATAATTCTAGGAAGTTAGAATAATAAGTATACTTTATCAATGATGATGATTGAATTAGATCCAATATTTACTGATATGAAGAAGATAGATATTTAAATCTTGGTGGAACGATGAATATCTTATATTTTTCTAATGAATGTTCAACCATAACTGTATAAGAAGATTAAGAAGGCATAAAAGAAAATTTTTGAATAACATATGAAGGTGTAGAATGTTACGGAGTTCAACCATGGTCATTATTGAATGATAACTTTTATAAACTATGTATTTGACTAGTTAATAAAAAATTTCATGTAGTTGTTTGATAAAGATTATAGTTCATCAAATTATATTAATCGAAGAAGTAAAAATATGTATATGTATTTTAATGAATATTTATAAATGGATTAATCGAAAATGAATTTTATTAAGTATTTATCTTGATGCCTAGTGTGTCATTATGTTAATTATTAGGTATATAAATCTATGAGTAGGTTATAAACATAACCAATACCATAATGAAAAGGGGAAAACACAAACATGAATTTCAAAATTGGAATCCTGAATATTACTAAATGAAACAATTCCCTTTTTATTGTAGCCAACTACCTTATGAAACCATATCACTTCATATCTATTAGATAATATTTCCCTCTTAATTTTATTACCTTGTTATAAAGTAAGGATGTTGTGAGATTTCATGTACAACCACTCTCAATATTATATGATATAGATTCGAGGATTACCTAGAAGTTCTAGATACACATTATATAGAATTTTAATACAGACTTCTGATTCAGTAAATCAAATAATTATCAAATATATGGTCGATATAAGAGGACCATTAAGCCTCTATGAATTATTGAGAGCTTGCTATATGGATTTCCAAAGTGGTTGGGTTCAACACATTATTTGTACGAATTTTCTTACAACAATATATTTCAATAAAAAATATTATTTATCTTTATGATGATATATATTTAAGGATGTGATGATATCAAATTATTTGGGATAAATATGGATAAATAATGCTATTGGGACCTGATATAGCTGACAAAGTAACATAAAAGGATATTATAATTCAAATGAACATAACAGAAGCTCAGAGCTAACAAAGTGGGAGTCTTGATAATTCAAAAAGGATATCTATAATTGAAGTAGTTTAAATGGTTTTCATATAAATAAACCCTTTTATTATGTTACTAATAATTTATATAATGGAAATATCATCCCTATATATATCATTCCATCCAACATATTTGATCCTACAATAGATGTGGATTATAGATTGGTGCTTCTACTAACTATATATCATTTTGTTGATACTTTTCATTTATCTATATTGATAAAGTGAATACCTGATCCTTCACATTTACTAAGATTAATGTTCAAAATACTAGTGAATGATCCATCTAATGTGAATAATCCCAGCGAAATTATAAATTATAGGGAGAAAGGTCAGTCAAGAAAGACTAGTAATATTATCATTGTTTTGTGAAGAAATAATAAAATTGAGAAATATATGTGGGAATATGAATATGTGCTAAAGAATAATATTATGTGACTGTTATATTATATCTTAATTTTTCATATCAATATTATCTTAGGTTGATATTTTTGGACTTTTCTGAAAATATAGATTTTTCAATGAATAGTGAAATTTTTTAATTTCTGTAAAAATATAATTTATATTATTTGCTAGAGGGTCATAATTATGTTAATTTTATATAAAACTAACATAATAAAACATTATTTATAAATTATATAATTAATTAACATTCATTAATTAATTTACATGGTTTCGGTAAATGTTCAATATTTGACTTCAAAACAAAATTTTCAAACAAAACTCTTTTCTGTTTCATTTATTATTTTTATCGGATATTAATTTATTATAATCTTATGAATTGAAAAATCATTAAATATTTTGAATCAAGATGATCATATTTGGTAAATCAGTCCCATTTATTTTCTGTCATTTTGAATTGTTACTTTAGTGGAATCAGTAAACAATATTGAATCACATATGAAAAAATCACCATTATCCACACAATCATCACATTTTTCCCATATATCTAGTTCCAACCGATTAAATGGGTAAATATTTTATCGTTAACATAATAGACATTTCCCTCATTCCCACATCCAAATAGGCAAGTCCACACCACATGACATCTTTCCTTTAATAAGAATCACCACTAATTATGACATCATCAATGACCGTGATCCTCCACAAATAATGACATAGTTAGTGTTTGGGATCCAATAATTACTATAAAATCACTTGATACTAGTTTCCAAGGTACATCATGAAATATAGGTGTACCTATCCATCCACTTTATCAATATTATAGATGATGGGGAAAATAATCATAGAACATCTTGGTCATGGTAATTAGTACCAGAATCTAGTGGGGATGTGAATAGAAACCACAAGAAAAAATGGTTTATTTAATAACACACAAAATACATAACATGTTATTTCAGAAAACCAATAATAATTATTCTTTATCACATCATCTCTAGCACAACAAAATGCATGCCACTAGCTACAACAACCATTACCTTCTGACAATCTCTATTACAACACCACCCCCACCACACCACAAATACTAATAATATAAATCTATCCTTTAAATACCCCACATGAATACTAATGAACAGCACTATGTTATATACATTATTTACTAAACAAATCAATTCTCAATATTATATTTACTTACCATGTTTCTTCCGGAATTCATTAATCCAATATTTAATAAAAACCACACCAAATACATTTCCAACATTGAATTTCATTAATTTTCATACATTGTTCAAAAAATATAACCCATATTTACTACTTCCAACACTTATGATTTAACCGTATTTTTAACATCCCATTTAATATAGAGATATAATTAATCTTGATTAACACATTCAATGCAAAAATAATATGACATCAAAATGCCAACACAATTTGATCCCAAGGATCCAATTTATATGTTCTTATAAATTAATTCATTCCCCTTTCTACAAGAAATAGTAATTCATCAAACATATCAATAGTAAAAAAAATTATTCCACTAAATAAAATGATTAAAATTATGTTTGAATCATGATTCCAGAATAGTTTAAAAACTTTTTTATAATAAGTTTCATCATATAAAATAAAATCACATGACCAATTCATTATCCTATTTTAGTTTATAGTATTTTTATAAAATGGGGTTTTATCCATATAGTTACTAAAAGAATAAATAAATTCCCATATCAATTATAATAAACCACTAATTTATAATATTTATTTAGTTAATCAGTTATTAAAAGTGACATTTTAAACTTATCACATCATTATTACACATTCCACAACAATGGTAATTTTTATTCTAATAAAAAAACCAATCAAACGTTTGATAACATGAATATAATATTTCTATATTGGAAATCACCCCATTCCTATCAATTTCAATTTTACATGTTCATTATCAATATTAATAAATTATAAACAATCATACAGTTGTGAAAAAATGTTAAAACCATATATGACCATAATTAAATATAATGTTTGGACCCCATACCTAGATTTTATGTTTAACATTATATAAGAATGATTGAGTGATTATAGATCAATCACCACTGATTGAACTTTACTAGAAGTGAAGGGACACTCACTATAACCTTTCAACATAAAGAAACTATGAACCCTTACTTGAGTTTAAACAAAAAATAAGGGGTTCTTCCTTAAAAACATCAATAATAATGAAAATTGGGAAAATTATGTAAACAAAATAAAATTATATATATAATATATACAAAAAACAAATATAGATAAATCAAACAGTTTAATCACTCTGAGGTCATGGTTGGTGATTGGTATGGGGTTTAGGGGTTTCCTAGCATTAAAAATATGATAGTAAAATCAAAAATAAATATTATGATACATCCAATTTATCATTTAGGATTAAATATACTCCAACATAATGTGGTGAATTACACTACTCCTATGGGGAATCAAATAAAAGAGAGAATATAGAATTCAAGAATTGTAACACCAAATTGTGATGAATTTTAAAAATAAAATTAAACCATTTTGAATTCCGTAATTACTTGAGCCATTTTGTTTTCTAGGAAATTTCAATCATAGAAGATATCTATGATTTTACACATCAGTGTAGTTCTATACACTGATAACATACAACTTACAATACCGAAAGCTATGGTGTCATGAGATATAGCATGTTGCTTCACCCACATTCATGTGGCTTGACTCTTAAATAGAACATGAAATCCACAATGCACAATTTTAATATAAATATGGGCTTTCCTTCACATATTTCATGTGAATATTTCACAAAATGGGACACCATTGATGAAAAAGCTTCCAAAAATGGTTAACAAGACCATTTCACTAATCATGGTGGAACCTGTTACCAAATAGTGTCTAACCTCTAAATTCACAGGGCCAAAATGCTCTACATCACAGTAAATATTCCAGTATACCTTAAAAACATTCAACCCCATGACCTATCACCTAGAATTATGTCCTCATATATGTCTAAAAAATTATTTTCATCTCTTAGAACTCCACTGAATCCCTTTGAGACACATCCCTAAACCAAGAAAACATTATTTAAGTGATATAGATATGAAATTATTTGTAGATAGAAACATATTTATTCATAATTAAATTTTATTATTTAAATATGAAGGTAATTAAAAATTAATTTTCTTACCGTAATTATAAATAATAATATAGTCCATATTTTTTTTAATTAAATCCTTCAATCGTTTATAAAAAATGCCCTCCACCATTTATTTATACCCAAATACAAAATAATATCACTTATAAAACGTCTTTAGAATTCACCCCATAAACCCAAATTGAATTTTTTGGGTGTCCTTGGAAAATCTATAATTCCATTCATTATTACATAATGTGTACTCCAACAATTTTTTTCAAAATGAGAAATATATGATATTAATTCCAAACATGATTAGTTTTTTGTTTCCTCCTCTTAAAAATTTTATATTTAATAAATTTTTAATTTTAAAAAATATTTTATATAATCCTTAAATTATTTGATTTTTTAGTATCATATGACAAATAAGTCCATTTTATATTTATTTATATTTATTTTTCATTCATGGTAGAAATGAGATTCATGTTTTAATTATCCTATATAGTCATTTTGTGCATTATTTTTCATGATTTAAAAATATTAATGATTTAATATAACAATTGAAATATATTTATGTTCTATTGTAATGAAGTAATAATAGTGTTGTAGATATTTTAAAATAAATAATAATCAGTATTTTAATTGACTAAAACTGGCATATAAAGAGATGATTCTCAATCTAGAACTTTTTTCTACAATATCCTGAACAATGAACTTTTATAAAACCATACAAACAAAAAACCAAAAAATTAACACATTAATTGATAACAGGACCAATTGTAAATTCATATTAACCTATACCATTATATTAAAATGTATTCATAATTTTGGATAGGAAAATAATAAAACCCCATGAATGAAAAATAAATCTATGAAATAAATAACATATTATAAAAAATATAATATTAATTATTATAAAAACATATATATAATATTTAAATATGAAACTAAGTTATTTAATCTGGAATTTGATGTTATTATTAGGTATACAAATTGATTAGGTGATCAAGGTACTTGATGTCCATCACATTACAATTATATTGTAATTTATAATATCACTTCATCACTGTTCATTAGTCTATTTACAGTAAAATTTTCTACTATGTTATATGTACTCATTTCTATTATTAATTATAATTAATTTTTAATATAGACTTTATGTACTCATTACTATGTTAGGTGATCATCTAATAATGTTTTTGGTAATCAATACTCAAAAATTTAGTCGATTACATTTCTCCTCATTTTCAGTTTCTAACATTATAATGATTATTTTATTCATTGAATTTTGTAATCATCCTAAATAAATATTAAATTATAATTTATTATTTTGGTTTCTGGGAAACAAGATGATCTTAAATTATTTATTGGTTTTTGGGTCCATTTTGTTAAAAATTTATAAAAGGTTTCTTTTTTGTAAAAAATTATTTATCATCTCTAATTTTATTTTAATATAATTGATCCCAATATTAAAGAAAAATTAGTAATCATTAATTCATGTTTGTAAAATATAACTTAATTATTTCATTTTTTTAAAATTATTTGATAATTTTAGGTTTTGTAATATAGGATATTACTGTGTAACACATTTCTATCTCATGTGTTATTTTATGTTTCCATTTAATGTATATTCCATTTATATGTGGACCACATAAACCTAAAATATTATAATATAATCATTTGATATATAACTATACAGCCCCAATATAATTAATAAATTTATGCATCTCATGTGATACTCTATATGGTGTGTGAAAATATGGACTTCCATATTTCTATATTATATATTTACATGTATAATGGATATCTATATTTAATTATATGTCTTATATTTGTTTTCCACTCTTATGAATCGGAAAAATACCTTGATTCTATTATTTCATTCTTGCCATATACAATGTGCAACTATAATGGGTATACATTACATCCCAAAATTATTATATAAGGCACACTATAAGAATCCTTTGTTAATGATTTCATTTCAACGTTAAAATTTAATGTGAAATAAAAAATATTAATTTATTTTTTAATTTATAGTTTTGATAATATCTTATGATTAATATTTGATATTTATCTAAAATTGTAGAATTTTTATTGTATTGTGAAGAATAATGTTAATTTTCAAAATATATAATTTGATGACATTATTATTAAATTTGAAAGAACTATAAAGTTACAAAAACCATTTGATTTATAATTTTTTTCATAATTTAAAAAATATATATATTGATATTTCATTATAAATTAATTAAACATATAATTATCATTGTCGAAACATAAGTAATATTATCAATAAAATAAAATCTTTTGATATTTTTTGTATTAAATATTATTAACGAAAAATTTACCATTGTATTTATATTAAAGAAAAATATATTTTATTTTTTTAAAATAAAATATTTTATTTTATGAATCTAAATTACAATGATAATTCATTATAAAAATAAATTTTAATCTAAATATATAATTTTTTTAAATATTGGATTTTACACATTTCCAGTAATAATGAAAAATTGTGTTTCTAAATATATAAATAAAATATTATAGGTTGATTTCATATTTGTAATAATTAGGACCATGTTATTTAATAATATTGACTTTATTTTTAAATATTATAAGTAATTTAACATGGAAAAATGTAGTTGCTATAGTAAAACAAAAATTTGTAAAATTTGAAACTATATGAGTGAAGGAATTTTTTTTTAAAAAAAATATGGGAAATTATATTGTAGTAATATTTTACATCATATAATCCCTTGTAAAATTATTTTACATATTTGCAGCCAATTGTCCTCTTAATGATGTTTTCTCTTTTTATTCATTTTAAATATTTTTAAAAAAATCCATTCACACAAATTTTAAAAAAGGACCCTCCCCAACCCCTGAATTCCACTCAAAAATCTAGTTTCCTCATGAAAAAATAACCTTATTCCATCTTATATATTCTACATTCACACACATAATATTCTTGTAAAAACATATTAGTATATTCCCTCTGTTTCCAAATAGTCATCTAATTAAACTCTCAAGTCCTGAACAAGAGTGCTAAATTTCCCAAAAAAATTATCTTTTATATAACCTTTTCAAATATATTCTTCACATTATAAATCTTTATATCAGTATTCTTTTTATACATAGTATTTTTTCTACTGGAATATCTATGAACCATATTTTTCAATTTCCTCTAAAGGATGTCATAAATGATAGTTGTATGTGTATGCAGAATACCACATCCACAAGGCATCATGATTCATTTCCCATAAAAACCTTAAATGATTTTTCCTGATGATGAATTTTACAATTAATTATTATGTGTATAAAATATTTTATATTCTGTAATGATAAAAAATTATAAATTTCTACAAATATAAGGAAAATTAAATCTTCATATATTTGTACATGCGGACCACCCCCTCTCATGAATGATTGACATTCATTTTTTTAAAAAAGGATGGTTATATGAAAATTATTAAAATATAATTCTGATTCTAATGAAATTCTTATGACTAAAATATATAAAACCATCATTCAATTAGCATTATTAGAAATAAACATCTCTAAAAAATGTGTAATCCCAAATAGTTCTCTAAGAGAAAACATTTATTTATTTTTAAAATTTAATTACATAATATAGGTTATAATCCTTTGATAATCCTTTTAAATTATAATATATCACACTAATAGACAATAAATAAGGTCATCATTCTTTTTTAACAATGATGTCACGATCCAACCAGGTTTGACCTTGAATCGGTCACTTGATCCAGACCGCGACATGGACCAAAGGGAGTTCCACATCCACTTGGGTTAGAAACTAGTTTTGGGCATCAAAACATAAATTTGGGAATTATTTAAGACAAAAATAAATTACCAAGACCCGATAAATAAATAGTACAAACAAAAAATGCAGCAAGACTCAAAATTGAATCTCCAAAAAATAAACAACCGATTCAGTTATAGGATACAAACAAAAAACTAAAAAAAAACTAAAGTACCACCACATGATCTTCATCTAACCTCTTAGTCACCACCAACAATAAGACCACCCTTACTCCAATAATGACCAACTAAACTAGGAGAACTCGAGGAAAAAAGAACTTGTAACTAAAAAGAGAAAACCTGTCTGAGCACTAAAATACTCTGTAAGAATTCCAAAGATAAACCACATGATATAGGTGTTTCCTTCACCAACAAAGTCCATTAATTTTTTTTAAAATATAGTAACAAAAATATATTTTCCATTATTTTAATTTAATAAACATACCTTTCACTTTTTAAAATCCAACACATTCTACCTCACATTTCCCAAGATAACTACAATTCTCTAAATAAAAACCCATACCAAAAGATACTAGGGTTGTGTTGAAATAAAAAAACAAGGTAAATATAAAACTAATTGTAGACTAATACTAACAAAAAAATGAATGACCTAACAACATAGAATAAATAATAAACATGGTTGATCATAAACATCCCTTTAAGACCCATGGAAGCACTCGGTTCGGAACCACCTACCGACTTATAGTGATTCCCCTAAGACAATAACCAAATAGCTACCCTAACCTGGACACACTAGTGGCACATCCCTCCTTGCCTATCTACAAATTACGGAGGGTACTAACCCATCTAATTGAGGATAGAAAGTAATTGTAACTTGATCATCTAAAAAATCTCATGTACCAATGGTTGTTACAATGCTGTGTAAGTAAGAGGCCACCGTGTGGGTGACACACCTTACCTACCGCCACCAAACTGGCCTACCCCAAACACGAACACCGCCTATACTATAACCTATTATGGGGAATTATAGATAGGTGTTACCACTATTTTGTATATATATATATGTGTGTAAATATTCATTTCACACCACAAAAAGGATCCAACCGGGCCACTATAGCATATAAGCATTGAAACTGTTTCACAATACACTTTGGTTACCAATCAGGTGGACACACTTTCCATATCCCATTACTTTCTAAAAATAAACACAACACCCCATTTGTGTTAGAAGTTCCAAATATTACATTATCTTGACATAACTATATGCATTTACCAAAACATCCTATGAACACTGTTTTTATATTTCTAATTCCAAATAGAACCATATGTTCCAAACACACAACAAAACACTTCCCAACTACCAAACGTGCTTTTACCCTTTCTAAAATAATTCCAAATCATGTTTTAAGGAAAAAAGGTAAAATTAATGAATAACCCATTTAAAACCATTTCCATAAATCACACAAAAGGAAAAATTAATTTAAATTACTAAAATCCATTTATGAAACTGAGTTTTATAGTGGACACTATTTTACATGTACCATATTTATTTTAAGGCACATCCAAATGTGGACCTTTTGCACCTGTGTTTGTTCCAAAATATAATGGAAAACATACACAACCATTTTCAAAAAGTCACCATTTTATTTTAAAACAAACCCAAAAACACACTAAATCACCTTTTACCCACGATTATAATTTTGAACATCAATTATTAAATCATTAACTCATTTAATAAAACATTTCAAATGAACAAAAAAAATATTACCTCAATATTTCACCAATTTCACATAATAATTCCATTTTAAAAACAATTTCATATATAAATACTTCAAAACTACTTTCTCACCACACACTTAAATTATAAAATAGGATAAGGAACACAAGAAAGCCTAATAAATTCATCAAGAAATGTTTAAGCATTAAATCACCTAGATAAAATAAAATAATTATTTAAACTGCTATTTTTAAAAATTTTAACAAATATAAAAACACTAAAATAAGTTAAATAAGATACTTATAGAGGTGAAAATGAACTATAAAAGTTAAATTAAAACACACAAGTGCCAATGGGATATTCTGGAAAAGAAAAATTACTGAACACCAACCTCAACCATGATTAAAAACAATTTAACTTCAATAGAAGGAAGAATATACCCTAAGGGACCTTCCGAACATTATATATGACAATAAAAACTCAAAAAAATAATCCAATGTGATTATGGGTTATAAAAAATGATGGAAACCCAAAAAAATAAAATAAATACAATCAAACATAAGGAGTGGGTTGTTAGAGAGGGGGGTCGCGGCTGCACCAGAGCAAGCTGTTCGGGTCGTGCTAGAATCAGGTGGAGCAGGGGGTCGATCCATGAAAGAATAGGGTGGAATATGAAGGTTGGGACACCTAGATTAAGACAGATTAGGGAGGTTGGGCTGTCAGAGAAGGCTTCTACCAAATGGATGAGGGTTCACCAGGAGGGGTCAAGCCATAGGTCACCATAGTAAGGAGTGATTCATATTGGTGAGGGGTGTTGTGCTCAAGATGGGTCAGGCAAGGGGGTATAGGGAAAGGGCAGGGCTGCATGAAATGTATAGGGGGAGAGGATGACCCAAATTATGTTTCCATAATAATAATTATAATAATAATTTAATTATAAATATAATATTATAAATAATTATATAATTCTTAATGACATTATTAACAATAATATAATCATAAAAATATTAATAATTCTATTAATAACAATAGTTATAATAATAATCATAATATTATTAATCGTTACATCATTTTTAATTGATAATAACATTAACTACAATTTAATAATAAAAAGATTAAGAAACATTTAATAACAGTAATAATATTATTATCAAACATAATAATAAAATTATTATGTTTTAAACATTCACACCCGACATATCTAGGTGATAACAAAACCCAAAAAAGGGAATAACATGAGGGGAGGTTCTGCGCACCACAAGGACTCAGTTAATATGAAAACATCAAAAACCTAACAAAAAACAGCTGAAATTAAACAGGAAATACACTATGGAAAATACCAAAAAAAAATTGGGTCCTCGGGAACTATCTCAACCTCTCCACACAATCCAAACAACACCTTCACAAAACTAATAACTAGGGAACTCTCAACCAAAATTAGACCAATTTATTTAGCATGAGAAAAACAATTCACCTATTAGAACTATGCTACTTTCTCAAACCAACTAAACCATAAATATTAGGGGAAAATCATGGAAGGAAGCCCTGACTAAAAAATAGACCAAAAACACCATTCAATTATCTCAGAAAACCCTATCATCCCCAAATGAGCACCATTTAACTAAATCTATCATCTGAAATGGACAAACACACTTTAAAAAACACACAATTTAGAAAACCATATATAGAAAATCAAGACTATTTAGATGACAATAGAACAAGTTCATCACAATATCTCAAGTAAAAGATGGGCTTACAGAGTAGGGAAAACATAATACTAGAAAAAAATAATGAAAATTCATCAAATTTTTTAATCTTGGCATGGAACATAAAACCAAGACAGAAACTTCACACTCCAAAAAAATCTTGAATTTATACGAGCTTCACACCAAGACCTATAGATGGGGATTTTATGATTTAAGCATCTCCTTACACACATTCAGGCACTATAATCCTATTTTCATGGTGTCTTTTTCAAGTGAAGTTTCCCATAAAACATCTCCAAATTACCTAGACTATAGCAATGATGAAATGTCTTCATAGGGATGTGATATAATAGGTGAGAGTGCCCAAACCATCCCCACTAGTTGCTTACAAGATGTTGATCTGATGAACTAGAATCCAGAACCAATAGAAGTGATTTTTCAGAAATAGGTATCTCTCGCACACCCCTCTCGTCATATAGTGAAACTACCTAAGAAGCATGAAACACTATATTTCGAACCACCTGCGCTCAAGATACCAAATCATATGTCAATTATTCACCTAACATATTATCAAAAAAAATGGTCCATAGATGGTAGAACCCTCTTCATGATCTCTAGATCAAGGACCTTAAAAAAGAGAGAAGTTTTCCTCAAACCATGTAATACTACCTCTAGGGAAAAGGAATCCAATTCCTTATGATGGTCAAGATATTCGTTCACCATCCATTATCCTTATCAAATATGCATTATCTCCTCCCTTTTCATCATCTTAACCTCTTCATGTATGAACCATTAGATAACAATGGATTTAAAGACATACTAATTCTTCCCATATTGTATTGACGATAGAGAGAATAACTCAAAATTTTCCAAACGTAGACCTTACAACAGACCCAATACAACATGAACTATGATAGCGTTGTGAGTTCCCAGTACCCTAAAGACAATATCAACATCTTAAAGGTATTCCACTACCTCGAATTGGCCTCAATCACCGTGAATAATATTCAACTTCTAAGAGGGACCAAAAATTGAACATGACTCATTTGAAAATTAGGATACCTATCTGAGTGAAATTTTCTAAACAACATATAAAACACAAAGCCAAAAGTAATATCATGTCGAAGAAATATCAATAAAAGGACCTACATAAAAAAAATTGGCTCAAAAACCAAAAAATATAAATAAACCCAAAAAACACCCCTTTCAAAAGCCACCATTACAGAACTAGGTAATGACTTTAATTTCAAATAAACACCCAGGAAATACCATAAACCATTACACATGTGTTATTCCATTTCAATTCATATGTTCCAATAGAAACATTTTGTACACATACCCCCACATGTGAAAACATTGATAAGGAACACCATGGGTCGCACCAAGAAATTTACTTACTAATTCAAAACAATCACCAATTGTTCAAACCAAAGTTAATTCAATTTTATAACCCACTTTAACAAGTTAAATCCATTTGAAATAATATATTTTCTTTTCAAAATTTTTTTTTCTTCAAAATCCCACTCACACCAACCAAAACCATGAAAAATCACATCTCACACCACTAACTTAATTAGGGACTCGAGTTTAGGCCTAACTATGTGACATGGTAGTGGGCCATGCCTCATGTGGGTCAAAACGATAAGAGGAACTCAAAAAATGAACTTGGATTTCACATGGGTCACAACCCCATGTGGGGTCATAACATGACATCATCTCACCTCCTTTGTTACCCCTCAATCCAAAATAAGAACAAAAGTCTTGAATCCTAGACTACCCCTGGTAACCCAAGGATCTGTGCAAGCAAGAGTTCGGGACACTCTTTCCACACCAACATGTCACATCTCAATAGTCTTGATCTTTATCTACTAGACACTCCAAATATCATTGGACTCCTCTGATACCATCTTATCGTGAACCAACATGGGTTTACCCAGAACTAGTCAACCGACCCAATTCTACGCATGAACCAACGAGCGTTCCTAGTACCTATTTGTTGGAAACTAGTGCCAGGCATTAAAACATACATGTGAGAATTATTTAAGACCAAAAAAATAATCATGACTATATTAATAATTGTTACAAATAGAAAATTCATCATGATCATAAATTGAATATCAAATACATAAACAACTGATTTAGTTACATGATACAACCAAAAAGTCTTAAAATAAGAATAATCAAAACTAAACCACTTCCATGAAATCTCCATGTGATACCTTGGTCACCACCAACCATAAGAAAATAATTTCTTGAAAATTGAGAAAATAAATTTGGAGAACCTTAGAAAAAATGAACTGACAACAAAAAAGGTAAAATGGGCATGATCAACAAAATGATCAGTAGGAATTCCAATGGAAAACTACGTGATCCAAGTGTAACCTTTCCAAACACATTCCATTAACACATGTTTGAAATACAGTAATAAAATTATGTTTTCCATTATTTTAATTAAATAACCATAACCTTCCCTTTTTGAAATCCAACACACTCTACCTTCCATTTCAAAAACAAAATACCAATTTAAAAATAAAAACCCAAACCAAATGATAATACGTTTTTAAAGAAAACAAAAAAACATGGTAAATAGAGAAATAAGTGAAGATAAATACTAACAAGGAAATAAATTAAGAAACCCAGAATCATAAATAATAATAATGGGTGATCCTAAAAATCCCTAGAAGACCCATGGACTCACTCTGTTCGGAACCACCTACTGACATATTGTGAAGCCCCTAAGTTAATAACCAACTAGTTTCCCTAACAAGGAATCACTAGTGGCACATCCCTACTATCATGTCTACAACTCTAAGAGGGTAAAAACCCATCTAATTAGGGATAACAAGAAACTATCACTCAATCTTCTAAAACATGACCATAAACCTATGGTTGTAGTAATTCTTTGTATGTAGTAATCCCCTGCATGTGTGAATCACCTAACCTACCACTACCACACTTGCCTAACCCAAACATGGACACCACCTATATGATAACCCATGAAGGGGAATCTTAAGTAGGTGTTCCCACTTTATTTATCTGTATATATTCATTTCACATCACAAATAATGGAAACTAGGCCGCTATACCATATAAACATTCAAAATGTTACACAAAACACATTGGTTTCCAATCGTGAACTCATAATTTCCAAGTCCCATTCATTTATAAAAATCAAGAAAAAAACACTTTTGAGTTGGATGTTCCAAATATACCTCTATCTTAAATTAAATATATTAATATACTAAAACAACCTAAAAAAAGCTTTTATATTTTCATTTCCAAATAGTCCCATAAGTTCAAAAAACACACCCAAATATTTCACAACTACCAAGTAGAACTTTACCCTTTTTAAAATCATTCTAAAACTTGTATCGAGGCCAAACAGCTCAAATCATGATGAAAAAAATTTAAAACCATTTCTAGAAATCACACAAGGGGACCAAAATTAATAAAAAAACTAGAATCTATCTATGAATCTAAAATCAAATTATGAAAATGAGGCTTAGATAGGACACTGTTATACACATACCATATTCATTTGAGGGCACATCCATGTGGGCACCTAGGGCACCCAATGATGTTCAAAAATCTAATGGGAGAGTCCAAAATCATTGGAAGATAATCAAAACCATTTAAAAAATGTCACTATTTTCTTTAAAACCAAACCCAAAAACACACCAAAACACCATGAACCCATGATTCACATTTCAAAAATCATTCAATAAATAATTTACACATATAATAAAACATTTTAAAAGAACAAATCAAAGACTTAGATAAAATTTACACCAATTTCATAGTCGAATCAAATTTTCAAACCAATTTTATATCCAAAAACATCCAAAACTAATTTCATACCACACTCAGGAATTATAAAACATTCTAATGAACACAAGGAAGCCTAAAAAATCCATTAAGCAATATTTAATCATGTAATTACCTAAACACAATAAAATAATTATTTCAAACTATATTTTTATAATTTGTATCTAATATAAAAACACAACAATAAGTTAAATAAAATACTTATAGAGGTGAAAATGAAATTTTAAAAAAATTAAAAGACAAAAGTACTCATGGGTTGTGCTATAAAAAAAATTCAGAATAACCTACCTAAAAACATGATAACAAAATAAAACTATCTCAAAAGGATGAAAACACATTAAGGGACCTCACACACATCCTATAAAATGAGAAAAAAAACACAAACTTGAACCCTGATGATTAGGTTTTGGATAGGATTAAGTAAACGCCCATGAAGAAAATAAGTAAAGACAAATCACAAGAGAGGGTTGTTGGTGATGGGGGTCACTTCTGCACAGGAGAAGGGGTGTTTGAGATGTGCCAAAACCGGATAGAGCAGGGGGTCAGACCACACTAGAATAGAGAATATCAGGGAGGTCGGGTCACTAGGAACAAGGGGAGCATAGAGGTTAGGATGCTGGAGCATGGCCCTACCGGACAGATGAGGGCGCACCAGGAGGGGTTTGGCTAGAGGTTATTGGTAGGAGGGAGTGTGGTGGGTGAGGGGGGATATACTAATTGTTGGTCACACAGAAGAACTTTAGGGAAATGGGAGGGCATCATGAATGGTGTAGGGGGAGTGTTTGACCCAAATTAAGGGTCCATAATAATGATAGAAAAATTAATAATAATAATAATAATCATCATCATCATCATCATAATATTAATAATCTTCAATTCTTTATTAAATCTTAATATCATTGATAACAATTTAATAATAAAAATATTAAGAACACTTTTAATAAAAATTGTATTATTATTATCCAGAATAATAATAATAATAATATGATTTGATATTCACTTAATTTTATTTTCATTAGATTTATTTATTTTAATCATTAGCGTACGCCACATAATTTTGGGTGGACTGCATGGTTACCACCAACCGTATGGTTCCCATGCACAAGTCCAAAACCCACCAAAATCATCAAACATAAAAAAAATTTAATCCAATAGTAAACCCAAACCTCAGCGAGGCTAACTGAAGCTAATAAATAATAAAATAAAATAGTTTTATTGTTAGGGGTGTAGAAATTGATATCACATCAAAATTACATCATAATCATCCATTAATTTTGGTATGTATTTGTTTGGGGATGTTTAACCACATACTTTAAAAAAATTATATTTATAACATGTATGAAAATGATAACATAATACATTATAATATATATTATAAATAATGAAATATTTAAGTGAATATATTTTTGTAATTTTAACATGAAGCTTACATTCATTAGTTCATACATAAACATTTGTTGGTTAAAAATTATTGAATCATGATAATCAATGAAAGTATATTTATGAATTTTATAATAGACTCAAAAAGAATGAAAATAAATCATTATAAACTACTCTTATTAATCATTTAAATTCCATTGAATGATCATGGAATTTTTGAATTTTAGATGAGAATGAATAACAACACTGCTAATATTTTACATTTGTAAAATGATCAAGATTACTCACCATGAATATTTAAAATATATAGAAACTAGAAAATATAAATATAAAAAATAATCAAAAAAATAAAATTAAAAAATTTTACACTTTTGAATTATTTTCCAAAATATGTGATTAAGATAGTTAATTGTTTATACCATATGTTAGAACACATTCAGCTATATGAGATTAAAGGTTGATGTTTTTTTTATGAAATTTCAATTCCTTGTGAAATGATTTTTATACACCATATCTACTACTGTATTGTTTAGTTAGTAACCCATTAAAATTTTACAACATTAATATTTCGTCATTTATGAAATTTAATGTTCTATTTGAAATTTTATAAATTAAAAAATTTTGTATTAAAAGTTATATAAAAACTTCAATATTATTAAATATCGAATTTATATTGAAGATAAATTATATGTGTTGTTTTCCTTGAAATTGAGCCCCTATCCTTATAATAAAATTTGATGAAGTTGTTCAATAGATGTTCCATGGGGAAACCAACAAAAAAATTATATTTGACTTTAAACTCATTCTTCACTCTATTCATGAATATTTGGAATTCAAAAAAAATGTTGGAATGAAACAAATATGGGATATGAATTGATAATTCATATTTTATAACATAGCCTCCATTAATGGGGGTGTGGTTTCATTTAAATGAAATATTCTTATATGTTAACATATGATCAAAGAGATGATGAATTCAGTTTTAGTACACAAAATAATAATTTTCAGGAGGAGATCCAGAAAATGTATGCATCTTCAAAAATCTCAAAAAAGTTGGAAAATGTCTTTGATGATGAAAGAGAGAAGGAAAAAACAACTATATGGTTGTAGGTAGTGGGAAACCCACATTGATGGATATTATGACACATTGAAGAAGAGCTCATTTATAATGAGGGATTTATATCAGCCCCCCCTGAAAAGAGGGATGAGTAACTGATACTCCATTATGCCATTGATTTTTACTACTAGATCTTCCTCTAAAAGTTAAAAAGATCCAATATAGATATCCTGAGGATCTCCAACCAAGGTATTTATCAATCTGAATGGGAACTATTGTTGAGTATTATTATTAGTTTGACCTGTCATATTATGGTATGTAATTTTGATAAATAGATGTGCAGAAAGGTTTTCCATCCCAACTTCTTTCCTTGTTGACTCTTTTCCTTTTTAATAAAAAGTTAGAAGATTTTATTGAGACTGTACATTATTGGTGTAGTATAATAGGAAATATTGACTACTTAGGGATTAAAATTTATAAAAATTGTGTTTTAAATCATCACGTATCTTCTAATATCTTAAAGAGTACAATTTTTTTCTTTCAACTACATCATTATTTTGTAGAGTTATAGATGATGTGAGTTATGTATTATACAGTTTTACTAAAAAAAGTTTCAATATCAAAATTAAATAACACTCCAACATGATTACAAGGAATAGTTTCTCAGGTAATTTATTATTCATTTGTAAAAAGGGTTAAAAATACCCAAATCAGAAAAACTCTTCTGACTTTATTTCTAAAAATATACACATGTATATCTAGTGTATTCCTCAAATAAATCAAACACATAATAATTTCAAGCAATTTTTACAATTTCTATTGGACCAGATATATCCATGTGCACTTATTGTAATTCATTAAAAATTAAGACATCAATTTTGATTTTGAAACTGGTATTATTATATTTACTAAACTAAAAAGGAGAGAAAATTATTTGATAGATTAAACATAATGTCTAAGAGATCCCATAATAGTATATTCTTAATGATTTTATCTAATGTTATTATAAATTAGTGTTTTAATCATATATTTCAAAACCAATATTGATGGTTCACTATTTGAAGACAAGGTAGATCATGCCTCTTAAGGTCTTATTTTTTAAGTGTCAATACTTTCCCATTCCTGTTTCCAAAAAGTACAAAAATTATTTTCTAATTGTGGTCAGTTAATTAATTAATATTGAATTTAAAAATATATCCATCATCACATAATTGAATTATTCTTATAATTGTTTTCATAAATAAAACTTGAAATAAATAATTTTAAATTAATTATTTTCCATGAATTACAATACTAAATATTCGAATAATTTATCCTTGTGAATTTTCACCAAAAATGACTACCCAATCATTCATTTTAATAACATTCATGATGAAATCATTTTTCACTATCATATAAACAGAACATCTAATATAAAATTTTCAGATATCATTACTATCGGTGCAATTTTTATTTTCAGGAAAATAACATGATTATAATTTTGGATCCCAAACCTTAATGGGTCCATAAATTTTATAAAATTATATTTAGAGAATCCACATATATGAAACAATTTTATTCTAAAATGTTTTCACCTCTTTGATAAAATATTCATTATTAAAGACATATGATTTTACTCTATTTAAGGAACATATATTTTTTAATTTCCCTCTACATTGAAATTTTTCAATGAATGAATAAATTGTGGGAAGCAAAAAGTTTTTCTTTTGAAAATTTTATTTTTCATTAGTTAAACCCATTTTAGATAAATTCCGAAGAAGTTTTTTGTCAGTACATTTTATCAAAAATTTATTTTTCGAAAGTATATATTTTTAGTATATCTTTCAGACATGAAATTATAAATTTTGTTTCACACCTAAATTTATATCCTAAAAATTTTCGCCAAGATTTATGTTTTCCAATATTATTTAAATGATTAGTTTTCTCAAAAATTGATTTCCATAATTATATTTAAATATTTATAACATCAGAAGTTATTTTATAAATTGATGAGTTTTTTTGATAAGTTTTTATTTATCTATGTCATATGTATTAGAAATTTTATAGTTTTTTTTATAAATTTTTACACAATATTGATAATTACTCAATGATATTAAAATTATTATAAATTTCTAATGTAGATGCACTATATTATTATGTAATAATATTTTCCGTATCCAAATAAATATAGTTTCCACATAATGTATGCTTAGTTGTGGTTTCAATAGATAGAATATCTAATAAAAATATTTTATACATAGTTACTCCATCAATGGAATAAATATTATATTTCATTTAATTTTTGAATATTAATAAATATATGGGTAACAATCACCTCCAATTTAACTCTAGTTGTATATGGATATCATAATTTTCTTATTCTTATGTCATTAAAACCATTTATAATTCCTCTTTAATTTTATATCCTAATAGAATTATCTCTTAATCATGGTACAATATTATCACATCTAACAAAGAATTATTTTACTCATAACATAATATTTTAGAAGAACCATTCTTCTAACTTATTTTATTAAATGCATTTACACACATGTAATGATAATCAGTCTTCCCAACAATATTGTTTGTCCTTTTAGAAAGATTAGAAAAATAATAAAAAAAATTAAAATAACTACTATATTATTCAATACGAATATTCATATTCATTGATGACATATAAAAATTATCTACATGTCTCACATTATTAGAAACACATAAAGTAAAATCTAAAGATACTCCATCATTCATTTTTCCCATTTTTTCATACCTTTTAATAAACTATATTCTTCATTGAGATTTCAAATTATATTATCTAAAATCTATATATTAATATGATTTACATCATTAAAATATTTCTTTAAAGAATCTCTTTCCCATTACATGATTGAATTGATCTTGTCAACCAAAACCTATTTTGAATGTTCTTTATTAGAAATTGAATGTGATCTATTTAAAATTTTCATCAATATATGGGACAGGAACTACATAAATCAATGATGTTTATGTATTTGAAGATAGAGGTTTTCAGAGGAGGCTTGGTGGTTGTCTCGAAGAGTTATATTATTAACAGATGCTAGCGGGAATAATTACACACCATGTAATAATTAATCTTTTTGTACGTCAGGTTCATGATGTGTAAGTTTTTGAGGTTAAATAATAAAATGGTGACATAGTTTTTAGTGAAATAGTACCCAAATGTTTTACAAGATGATAAGGGGATTTAAATATACATAAATCCCTAATGATCTATGTTTTAAATGTTTTCATCTACTTGGGTTTTTAAAGCCCTACAGTTGTAGAAACTCTCCCTTGATTCTAGATAACCCGATGATCCCCTATTTGACTTTTTGAGGATTCATTTGTCAAGTATCAATATATAGCTTCCCTATATCGATCTGTAGTGATCTATATTAGATCATAGGTATGGTCTACTATTTCTCTTTTGGTATCTTTGATCCAGAACCTATTGTTCCTCTTTCCCATTTGTTATTTCTTAATATCTCTTTATCTAAATGACATTTTAGTTAGCTTTGGAATAGTATTGGCAAAATTATCTTGGGTGGGTGTAGTTATTTTGAGAGAGGAGACTTGGATTCAAAGTGTTGGTCAGTTATAGTTCAATGAAATTTGAAATCATTTTTGATGTATGGGATTGATTTCTTCACTATTTATTTTGGTTCAACGGTATATTGAAAATGATTTTCCCATTGGATTGTATTGGAATTTAAATAATTAATTAACTGAACAAAATTAAATAATTGGTATCAATCGCATGGTGATGTTGTTATCTTGTACCGTGAAAATAGTTTTATGCCTTGTTTGGTAGTATATGATGTTTTCATAGAGTACCTAGTAATATAGAAATATTTTTTTTTGTTAAATGAGTAAATGTTTAACCCATGGGGTTGGATCAATCTGGGATGCAATACTAGGGGTATAATTCTGAGAATCTGTGAACTCAGTTTCATTGTCCTATAAAGCACAAAACATTGTTTTGATGCTAATGTAATTTAATGTATTGAAATGTTAATGGATGATTAATAATTAAATAATTAATTAATGAAAATATCACCTGATGAATATGAATAATGTAATTTAATGTATCCCTGAAAATGGTTGTGATCTTATTGGATATCTAGTCTTAGTAGTGGCAGTTGAGAGTCATAGATACATTACATATAGTTGAATCTAATATTAGGTTATTCCAATATTTAGATTGTGAGATATATTATATCATGTACTTTTTTATTCATATTATACTCTACCTTTTCATTTAGTTAAATTGACACATGAGTGGTTTTTTCCATAGAGAGGTTATTTTCCCCAACATCCTGGTGGGAGGATGGATGCATGACTATCACATTTAGAACCACTGTATTATCTTGGTAGTTACATGTAATGTTATTCAGAATAGTTATTTTTCACCATGTATTTCTGTAATGGGATATAATGGCTTGTGGTTATTTTAAAAACATTTATTCCAGATATAGTTTCCTAAGTAATAATATCTGAATAACATCTATGGGTTGTGATGTCTTTATGATTATTACTTAGTGTTTGGGATGTGATGGATTGAGGTATAATACCCAATATATAATATATATTATGTGGGATATATTGGATCCTGGGAAATACCTAGTTAATTTTGGTTACATGGATGTGGTGGTGTGTTTTATGAGGTGCATGTTTTGGTGCTTCACCTATTTTTCTGCATAATATCCTTGTTGAGAGAGATTCTTAGGACACATGATGTTGGGGAGGACTATAAAAGAAGAGGGGAAATAATAGTGTGGTAACCTTGATATTCATTCTTATATTATATCCCCACATATTCAGTCCATGGTGAAATTATCAATCATGAGGATAAGAATATATTATACATGTTTAGGAGATGCAGTTGTTTAACTTGTTGTTTTCTAGGTTTTAGGATTATTTCTTTACCTATATCACAAGAGGCTCTGTGGAGGATATTACTTAGTACAATTTTGTACTCTATATATGTAAATATAATCTATTTTTTTGGTTATTTGGAGTAGGTGGGAGATCATGTTGGTTTATACTTGCTTTCAGTTTACAAGGTATGTTTTAGATTCACGATCACTGTAATTTTTTACTTTTCCTTTGGTACTTACAGTTTTCTATCAGTTGTAGTAGTTATTTCATGAAATTTAATAGGTGATCATTGAATTTTATTTTATATTGGAGTCTACGAATGATTTGGTTTTTTTTATTATATCACACATTCATACACTTTCTCATAGAGTTTAATGACTCTCATCCATGTTATTATTATGCCCTCGGTTCTAGTCACCAATCAAACCCTACTAGAGGTAGGACTCAAAGCTCATTATCTCTCTTATCCCATTGTCATCCTAGGGTGTGTACACATTGTGGGGGGGGGGGAGGTCATGACAAGGTGATATCATATTCTCTTTATGAGGGTTATTATAGAGTTTGGAGTTAACCATAGGTGATGATTTGTTAGTTATTAGGGAAATAATCTTATCTACTTTTTGAAAGAATTGTAGACATGGGGGATCTACTGAAACACATGTATTTAGTTCCCCATATGATTTGATTCACATGAAAATAAGCTTATTGAATCTACTAAATGAGGTGATATTGGTTTTAGGATAGAGTCCTATGAAAATATCATGCATCATTCTTCATTGTGAATTTGTTTTTATGGGTATAATTTGCGATCAGTTCACATAAAATGAAAAAAATAATACTATTAATTAATTTTATGGTATTCCATATTCCAGGTTTATGAGATCTGCCTACTTCTACGTTTTTAGGAATGGATATAGGTGAACCACCTCGTCATGTTCACATAGAATATGTCTAGACGGTCATGCTATTAGATCTCCACAGAGTGGAGTTTGACGATGATGACACTTGAAAGAGGAAACATCGAGGGTTTTCTGTGCTAGTGGAAATTTGGTACGAGGTATCCATTTTAGATATCATCACATTATACAAATTGGAGGAGGTTTATATTTCAGTATGTTTGATTTGTGCTTAGAAGGAGCTCTGGGTATTGTTGGATGTGAAGATACTGCATGGGGTAGAAAGGAAGTGGTGGTTCTTATTACTTCGAGATCATGAGGAGTCAGCAGTCTCTTGGGAGGAGTTTTGATACTAGTTCATAGTAGAGTTTATTTGATCGACAATGAAGATGTCCAATATCTAGGATCATTTAACCCTTTGGATGGGGAGATACAGTGTGCTTGATTTTAGGATCTATTTTTAACCATTTGCGATATGATTTTATTCTATTTCCAGAGGTGGAGGCCAAAGAGGTGAATTTCTAGGGGGAATTTCATAATGAAATATAGAATCATGTCACACTGTTAATGTTAATGATTTATCTCAATGTGATGAAAAGAGAATAATTCATCGAGGTAACATTATCTAGAACTATATAGTCATGAGAGGTAAATTTTTAGGATTCTTCATTAATAGAGTTTTTGTATGGGGTTCCATGTTGTTAGTATAGAATTGCTTCCAATATGTCGGGGGTAGGTCATAACCCTCAATGTCTAGTTTCTCTAGGGTAGTGTGGGATCTTAGGCCTTTGCGAAGGGATCATATGCATGATAATATTTTTTAGGCCAATGGAATTAATAGAAATATTTCTCGACCTTTATAAGCATTCATCATTGTCGAGCTCTTATATATCAGGTTCAACCCAAGAGGTAGTTCCAGCCGAGGGAGGAGCAGAATGTAGCTCGAGTTTGGGATCATTAGAGGGTAGATAGGGTTGGTAGTGGAAATACCTAGAAAACTATATATCCGCATAGATTATAATGTGACCATGGATGTGGTCTTCAAACATTTCAAAAAAATCATGGATCATGTCATGGCATGCTTCATGATTTATCATTTGCAGTTCTAGGTGATCAAGATGTCGTTCGAGTTATCCTCTTCTTTTTTTGTATATGGGTGCATGACTTGTTTCATCAAATAGCGATAGAGTCCTTCATATCAGCTCCCATTTTCATTATTTGGGACATACGGTATAGAGAATACTAGTGCCCTTGGTGTTGAAAATTCCAATTTGATGTTGGCATAAATTTTTTTGTAAATAGAGACTGTTAACTAGTGATGGGGAACAACTCTCTATGAGTGATTTAAGTTGTTTAAGAATAAAATAAAATTAAATAATCCTAAGAGTTTATTATTAGTATTTAGAGGAGTATATCATGGATTTAATCAGGATAAATTGTGTTTTTTTATGTTGATCAAGAACAATTAGTGTTTGTTAGAGATAAAGACCTTCAAATTGGTCAGATGCATGTTTCATCCTTATCATACTTGATGGACAAGCTAATGTTTAATTCTTAGGAGGTTCATTATTTAGTGTTTACTAATTTAGTAGAATAGAAACTTGATGTGTTCTCTAATGAGGTTTATTCATTATCCCCTCAAAGAGAGATCGAATTCGGCATCATACTACATCCATCTATGTTTGTTTTCTCCTTGTCTTTATATAGGATGGAACCTTATGAGTTTAAAGTTCTATGTCAATAGGTTGATGTTTTTCGGTATTGTTTATATGTTCAGTCTAGTGCATCACTATAGGGTGAATGAATTTTTTTCTTCAATAGGGATTTTGACTATTTTGTTTTTGTGTCGACTATCATTTCTTAAAACAAGTGATATTGAAGAACTACTACTCTCTTAAAAAAATTTAGGATTTATTAAATAAACTGAATTGTTGAAGATGATTTTTGATGATCAATTTCTATTCAGGACATAATCTTGTGAATTTGAAGGATTATGATTTCCTAAAGTCTTCTTTCTATTGTCTTCATGGTCAATAAATGATTTTGTAATGCAGTTTAGTGTGAAAAAATGATCAAGTTGGGTTAATGGGGATAATGAAGACTATGTTACATGGTTTCTAGGATAATATTTCTATGGTTTTCATTGATAAAACCTTCTGTAATCCACATCTGAGTAGGATTATATAGATCATGTGGATTCCGTTATTTTTGTTCTCCATATTGGGAAGTTGTTTGGGATGTTTTGCAACTATGAGATTTCAGCTCGATAAGTCTGTTTCATAGTCACATAATATCGTGTCATGGAGTATATGTGGATCCATCAATGGTAGAAGTAGTTCTCTCTTGGTCATACCCTATGATATTCATTAAATAAATAATTTTTCTAGGTCTAGCAAGATATTACAGGAGGTTCGTAGCTGATTTCTCTTCGGTTGTAACTCCTCTGATAGTGTGGACTAGAAGGGATAATGAATTGTGATGGAATGATCTCTGGAATAAATCTTTTGAGTATCTAAAGGAGAAGTTTGTCAGTGTTGCATCTCTTTGTCTACCAAGAAAATGATTTCAGTTTGATCTTTTCTATGATGACTCATGTCTTGGATTGGGCAGTGTTTTGATGTAGCAATGCTCAGTCATTTCGTTTGTTTCTTTGTAGTTATGTCCCCATTATCATAACTACGCCACCCATAATATCAGGTTAGATGTGGTAGTGTTTTCCATGATGTTATGGATACATTACCTAATTATCAATAATTTTTTGAACTTCACCAATCATAAGAGCCTAAGGTATGTGTCTCCCAACGTTACGTGAACATACACTAACATCAGTGTGTGGAGTTCATACAAGACAATAAATTTGAGATTTTTTATACAATAGGGAATGGAAATTTTTTAGAATATGTGTTAAGGAAGGAGTCATGTAGTGATATAGTGCATGAATCCAATGATTTTGGAAGAGTGATGGAATAACATTCAGCCTTTCGTCAAGATATGGGAGATGTAGGGGTAATTGTTGTCTTTTTTAGTTGTTGTTTCTTTCATCAATGATATAGAATATGAGTGAATCCTAGTCAGGGGATCTTGAGGTGGTTGTCTAGAGAGACCATACTATTTATAAAGAGTCCCATGATGGTTTTTCTGAGAATGAACAACAATGAGTGTTGTTTCAGCAGTGGGTTTTTTTTCCTTTGGTGATTTTTGAGGTAGTTCGTAGAGATTTTCATTGTTCGCATTTGAGAGTATATCCTGTAATGATAAAGATTTAATGATCTTTGATAGGTAACTTTATTTGTCTAGTGTTTATGTTTGTAGTTAAATAAATTGTGCATCGATACTTGTTTTAAAAGAAGGTTAAGGCTAAACAACATGTTCACGGTAGTTTTCTCCAACTGTTAGAAGTTCCTCAGTAGAAGTGGGAGGACATATAAAGGAAATTTATCTAGTTTAACTCAATCTCAGCGAGAATATAATTATATATAGTTGGTAGTGGATCATTTTATGAAGTTTTACCACATTATAGTGATCAAGGATTCAATATCAGTGGGGGTTCAGTCAGGAATGTATCAGGAAGAGGCTGTGAGACTCCATAGAGTACAAAGGAAGATCCTTTCTGATTGAGATCCTCATTTTACCTCCACGATGTGGTGTTGTATATGTATTAATTTCGTTCTCAACTAGACGTTAGCACTAATTTTCATCCTCAGAGGGATGGATATATAGAATAGATCATAGGGATACATGAATACATATTGCAATGTTGTGTAATGGAATTTGGAGGTTCATGGATGAGGCACCTTCCTTTGGTAGATTTATATTAGACTAGTATTTTTCACTCCACCATTATTAAAGAGTCGTTTGAAGACTTGTGAGGCAAAAAATTCTTTTCTACATTGTGCTCTATTTTGGTCATAGATTTTCCGATTCTTGGACTTGAACTGCATCAGAATATTACATAGAGGTTTCAGGTGATCCGTGAAATGATGAAAGTTATGTAAGATCATCCTAAATCCTAGTCAATCATATTAGGATACCTATTGAGTTTTATTTTGGGAATAATATATTTTTAATGGTGAATCCCCATTATAGGAGGTGTAGGTTTAATCATGGGATTACTCACTCTCCCCTATTTATTTGGACTTCTGAGGTGTGAGTTCTTATTGGTGTTATAGCGTATTAGACATCACTTCCTCTGTGGAGGATCTAGACAGACAATGTTTTTCACTTTTCAACGATCCTTCATTATCTTATTAACTACTCAAAATTCATTGTTCTGGGTGATATCTATTTTGATGACGTCGCAATATTTAACGAGAATCCGGTAATGATCCATGTTCTCCTAGAGAAGGTGTTGTGTGGGCATGGTATTCCCATAGGTCATGTTATGCGGTTTCATAGTGGTGGGGAGTAGAGTACCTGAGAACATGACTCATCAATGAATAATAAATACCTAGTGTTGTTTGATGTTTATCACATATCATGTGAGATTGTTTTTTTTGTCTCATACCTTTTCTAGTTTGGGAAAAGTCTTTATCTTATTTCATGTTGTGCCTTACTCTCTGTTTTGATAGTTATCTCCCCTAGGAGAGTGTCTAGGAGAAGGGTGTGCTTTTTTTAGGGTTTCACAATGATCCTTTGATAATATTATTGAGCTCATGTGGTGATGAGATCCTTTATATATATCTCATTGTGTGACTATTTAGATGAACCCTTCTCATTTTCCTCCCTTAGTCAGTTTTGGGGTATCAGGGATGAGAATGTTTTCATAGGTGTCTAATATCATGTCCAAGATCCAGGTTGATTGATCCTTTTCACATATTTGATGATCGAGGTGCATGGGGGATGTTTGTGAGATTTTGGTTTCTAAGATTTGAATATGGAATAATTGAACATAGTTTAACACTTACACTTCTTGTATGTTAGGTCCATGACATGTTTGATTTTAAAGTTAAATAGTAAAAATGTGTTGAGTTTTTTAGTAGAACCAAACCCTATGGGTTTACATGACATGAAATGGAATTAAACATCATATAAATATCTGATGTAGTATGTTTTAAATACTTTTATGCTCTTGGGTTTCTCAAAACCAACAGCTGAAGCACCAATCTTTCGATTCCAAGACACTCGACAACCCTCTCTTCGATATTTTGGGGATTCAATTGTAATGGATCAATCTCTTTCTTCCCCCTTCAATATGTTGAGATCTGTCTTTGATCCATTTTATGTTCTACATTCATTCATGTTTTTCCTTTCATATGTTTCCTCTAGTTCCTCTTTTCCATGTCATAAATATGGATCATTGTGTTTCTGAAGTTTTTTTTGGTCGTTTGTTGGCACAATTTTGGTGATGCATCATTGTGTGTATGTAGTTCTTGATGGAGAGTAGATTGAGATTAAATTAATTGGTCTGTTCTCATAATAATTCCTTTGATGATATTTTTGAGGTATGGGAATTATTTCTTCTCTATTTATTTAAGTGCAATACTAAATTTTACATGATTCACTCCTTTGGATCTAAACTTAATTAACATAATTAATTAAATAATTTCCATGTCTCAGTTATGTACAGTGTAAATGGTTTCCCCCTTTTTTCTAGACAATGTTGTATCAATGATGTGCATGTTATTCTTGGATTAGGATGAAAATTTGAAAAACAAAAAAAATAGATAATTATTTGATAAAATAATTAAATAGAGATGTTTAATGAATCGAGTTTGGTTTTAGCAATTTGAGGATAATCAAATTAATGCAAGAATGCATGTTTTATTGAAATATTTAATAAAACTGATGCATGTTTATGATTATTGTATAAATGATTATAGGTATGTCAAATTAATTGTTAAATTAATTTTTGATAGCTTGTGATATCTTGTTCCATGGGTTTTCTATAGATGGAAGCCTTGATTAATCATTTGTTTAATTCAAGATATAATAAGATCTGTTTGTGTGACAAAAGATAATGAATTTTTAGAGATTACATCCCCCATTTATTGTAAAGAAAAGGTTCCATGTTCTTTGGAATCATGAGATCTTTTTGTATGTAAAAAATGAATTTCTTTCTTTATGGATGATAGCCTATGTTTGTTTCCTGATGTTTATGATGTTCTCTAGATATGAGCCTTCTCATATGGGGCGAGGAGGCCTATGTGTGAAATGAGTCTAATATTGCTGATCATGGATGGCCATTATGGTATGTGGGGCTGGGAGGCCCAGGTTTGGTCGCAGCAGTTGACGCATGTGATAGTGGGATTCATAGAGTTATGAATGTGGGTGTATGGGAGGACACCAGGGATGAAATAACTGGATGAATGTGGGATTACCCATTGATATGAAAGCTATATGATTGTATTAATCTATTGTTTTTATGATATCTAGGTTGATTATTTATCTTCCTTCCATTCCCCCATGCTTGATGAAGATGGATGTTCTTAGTCATATGCCTTGTTTGATATAATAGGATTTATTCTACGATTACCTAGTAATGTGGAAAGTAATTATATTAATAATTGAAAAAATGGTTAACCCATAGGGTTTGATCTTTATAGGATGCAATGATGAGTTTATAATTCCAATAAGTTGTGAATTCATTATTCTTATGCATAGAGGGCATGGAAATTTTTTGTGCTGCTAATGTTTTATAATTTGAAAAAATTTAAATGATTATTTTATTGTTAAATAACTATTTAAGTAAATTAAACCTGCGGTAATGTAGTAAAGAAATTTAATTTATATCTTTAAAAGTTTATGTGATTATATGGTGGTCTTTCTAGTGGATTTTTGGAGTCTAAGGGACATTAGGTGCAGTAGATAGTGAGGCCAGGCTATTCCCATAGTGTGGTTGTGTGATCTATTATAGCGTGTACTTTTTTGTGTTTTTTGTACACTACTCCACACGGTCAGTTTGGGAAAATGGCACCATGATGATTTTGGGCCCTATAAGGGGGGATAGGTGTTTTCTCTAACATCCTGGTCAGAGGATTGATGGATGTCTACTCCCTTTGGGATATCTCTATTTTATTGTTAGTTACATGTGATTGTAGGATCCACATTTAGTTTTCCCCACATATTTGTATAGATTTCTGTAATGAGTTGTGGTTATTTTACACATATATAATTTGAATATATTTTCCTAAGGACTATTCAATGTATAACATGTTTGGGTTTTGATGGCTTGAGGATTCTTACTTAGTGTATGGGTTGTGATGGCTTGACATATAATACCTAATGTATGATATATGTTATATTAGATTTGGAGGATCCTAAAAACATCCGAGTTACATTTGAATACATGGATTTGGTGGTGTGTTGCACAAGGTTTATGTTATTGTGCTTTGACAAGGTGTCTTCAGGCTATCCCTTTGGGAAAAAATTCTCAGGGTATGCAATGTTAGGGAAGAGAAGCAATCTAGTGGGGAATTGGTAGCATGGTACCTTAATAATCATTGTTATATTATATGCTCTAGTATGTGATAATTGGATATTGTAGACATGGAAAGGATATGACCATTGTAGGCTTATTTTGGTGAAGAGTTATTCTTACTTGTTGTTCAATGTGTTTTAGAAGGATTTCATTGACTTTAACATGAAAGGATCCAAGTAGGATCCTACTGAGTATACAGTTATACTCACCCTCCCTATATATAAACTATTTTTAGGTCAGTTGGAGTAGGTTGGAGATTAGATTGGTTGTGATTACCTTTCATATTGTAGGATCTTTTTGGTCTTCGTGGTTGCTGTCGTCTTTAATTTTACTTTGGTACTTGTTGTTTCCATACAGTTGTAGTAGGCATTGAATGGCACTATATATGTGTACTTTGGATTTTCTTATATATTGGAGTCTGAGAAGAAATTTTCCAATTTTCATGTTCTATCTCCCTTTTTCATGTCTTCACTTAGAGGGTAATGCCTAGAATATGGGTTCTTATTATACCCTCGGTGCAATTTGCCAACCTAGATCCTACTGGTGGTGGGACTCAGGGGGTTATTAACTATCCTCTCATATTCTTATCCCAAGAGGGGTCCACTTTTTGGGAGGGGGTGTGATAATTGTCTCTAAAAAATAATATAAACAAAATATGTTGATAAAAAAGAAAATTATTTATAATATTATGTAATAATTTATATTCTATTTTCTATAAATTTTCATTTACTAATGTGTGTAATTTCTAAATAATTCCAAATATCATTCAGAAATTGACAAGAAGAAATATAAATACATAAATTCCTTTTCATATAACATATCAAAGTATTCCTAACATAGTAATTCAATTAATATTCAATCGTTCAATGATTTATAGTAGTATAAAATTATTTCTTAGGCATTTGTAAACTTATAGCAATCATAACAATGTTATTAACATTAGTATAAACATGAATATTTTTCATATTCTCTCTACAATATTCATTGTCATCCCCATAGAGAATCAGCAGTCTATTCGGATTTAAATTTTCCAGGGATCAACTATTTAAAAATTCTAACATTGGAAATATTAAATAAAAACATTTTATAGATACATGTCACTTTAGAAACAATTCATACCAAATATATAAATAAGAATTTGTAATAGTAGTTACAAATCATTATAAATATGCTTAAAATCAAAAAAAAATAAAAAACATTTAAAAAAATAATTAGAATGTAATATGATACCAATTTGAGGGCCAAAGATTATATAAATGGATAAAATTAGGTTATGGTGATTTTTTGACTCTTAAAATTTTAACTAACAAAAACCTTTCCAAAATTTTATATATAATATATAACATGTGTATGATTATTTTATATTGGTAATTAGACTCCCTACAAACCTACACAATTTATATAATCATAGTTTATAAGAATATTAAATTTAAAAACTAAACTTTCCAAATAAAATAAACAATGTAAATAATAAGTAGTTAAAAATATGAATAATAAAACATACATAGATCTAAATAATGTATAAAAAACATTATAATAGAAACAATAACAATTTAATCTTTGGTATCAATGATGTCAATAAAATGTTAAAAAGTATCCACCATTTAAGGAAATTATATCGTGTTCCTTTCTTCAATTAGATATCCCTTGATCTAAAAGATTGAAATAAGCTTTGTCTTCCTTTCTGTAGAATCCCTCAGTCAATAATATTGGATTATGTAGTTTTATTATCCCCCTAATCCATTAATTGAACATAATAAAAATAAAAAATTATAAAACTATAATTTTCAATAGAATTAACAATACTCACTCAGATTCCATATAAAAATAATAATCAAATGATTTCAAAAATGAAAGTATCAAGATGTTACAACTTAGTAAAAATATTGTATTGAAAATGAATTAAAAAATAAACCTCTATTTATAGGCACACTTCAAAATAGTCAATTTTTTTATACCTGGAGATTTTTTCAATGGAAATGGACAAGCTTCATCTAGAATGCTTATAATTCCCTCTACTAACTTTATCTAATGGTTTCCTTTATTCAACATTAACTTTTTGTTTATATATTTTATCAATTATATATAACTATTTACATATTATTATAAAAAAATTTAATGTGATGGACTACTTTTTTTTGATGGATTGAACTATGTTCATCTGATCGATTGGGAATTTTTTTCCAATGGGTTGTTCATTGTTGGTATGATGGACTTATCTTGGTTCGTATAATGGACGGATCAATATTTTTCCAATGGAAAATACATTTTTTATTTGATAGACTAATCTTCAATCATCTTATGGATTAGGGTTTTCTTTTCCAATGGAATGAAATTATCCAATCTAATGTACAATATTGATTTCACTATCCAATTAAAAAATATATATTCATTAAATTATAATGTTTTTTGTGATCAAACAAATTAGTGGATTGTACAAAACTATTTCGAAATATTAGAATGTATAAAGGTAGTAAAAGGTATTTTTTTAAAAAGTGTAAGGTGATTTTCAAAAAAAATGTATTAGAAACTATAGAAACTATAAAATTTGAAAAAAATATCATTCTTGATATAATGGAACCATAATGATGTAGTTAACACATGAAATATAGAAATTATATAATTCGTAAGAATCTATAAATAGATTGTATTTGAAATTATATATTGGTATATTCTTCTATTATATATGTATAAGAATGATTAATTTATTATACAAGAGGGTAAAATCATTTATGATGAATGTATAACTTGAGGTATGCGGTTTCCCCACCCAATTTCCATTCAGATGTTTATTCTAATGCATTATATAATATATCATGTAATTATTATAAGATAAATTAACTATGGATATATTATGTTTTAGTCCTAATTTTTTTAGATTTTATTTTCTTACCCTGTATCCCTTAATTGATTAATTATCACTACAATTATACGATCTGCGTAATGGATTTCATCTCAATATGTGATCCATTGATACATATTAGCAATTATGAAACTATTTACTTCTATTAGGTGTATACACCACCCCATTAATTTATTTAATTTTAATATATAAATATTCAGGATAAATAATATTTCTATTCATGTTTACACTTTCATGGGTTTCAATTATAATGTTACCAAAGTTGTAAGGATTTAATTTAACGATCCCATTTTTTGGAACACCATTATTTTCATAGATGGAATCTTATAAGGAATCCTTTAAAAAATTACCTATTTTCTTACGATCTATATATTTACTATGTATAATTTTTTGACCAAATTATCCGTTATTTGGAGTGTTATTCAAGAAATAAAATGTTTAAAATAACTGATTATATAATATATATTTTGGATGGAGAATATTTTCCATCCTTGTGAATATTTTTTAAATGTTTTTTTAAAGTATTCATTTTAATTTAATTAAATTATTTATTAAATAAATTTTAGGTTATCATTTAAATTATAAGATATTTTAATGGAATTATTCTATTTTAACTAAAATATTATGTTAAACTCTCTTTATAAAAAGGAAAAATGAAATGTTTTCTATCTATAATATACTATGTTAACCAATTTTCCTACTTCTAAAAAGATTTTATAATATTTAGAGTCTTATGAATGTTTTAAGTTGTTTTTTTCAAAGGAATTTATTAAATAAAATATTATTCTAATTTTTCACTTCGATTTTATTTTATTCTGAAAATAGAATGAGATTATAATAAATTAAATATTATGATGAACTAATTATCATCTTTTATATCTAATAATTTATTGGTTATGAATAATAACCTCAAACTTTCACTGTAATATGATCATATTTCATTGGTCATTAAATTTATCATATATATCCATAATATTTGAATTATTGATATTATTTTTTCCTAAATAGTATACAATTTCAATATATATATTTTTATATTAAATTAATTTGATTGATTGATGAATTACTGATATTCAATATTTTATGTCTAATCCAAATATTTACTGGAATCATATACTATTTATAAATTAAATTGATCAGTCAATATATTAGGAATGAATTTGACAAGTATGGATGAGAGGGGACTAGTTATATATATTACTTTGATTCATGAATTTGTCTCATAAGATAAATTTGTTGCATCTCCATATTATATTTTTGGTTTAGGTATAACCACTAACTATATTTTTATAGAAATATGAATTAATGATATATATATATATATATATATAGATTTTCGATATCATTACCTTCTCCATTAAGAAATTAATTAATTAAGAATGGATGTTTTATTATCCACAAGATTACGTCCTTGATATTTTCCATTAATTCATTTTTATAATTTTTTTTGATAAAATGTAATGTGCGTAAAATTATTTACCTTTGTATATTGATTATTTATTACTAGATCATGTTAGATTCCACTATATTTAACACAAAAAAAAAATTCAAGCTCACTCTTTATTTGATTTTATTTCCCTATTATATTAAGAATAAATGTTTGATTTATATCATGCATTTGTAATAATTATTGTCACTATGTTTTATATTTATTTTTTAATGTAAAATAAAGAGAAAATATGTATCTTATTTAAAATGGAAAATGATCTATTTTTTCCTTTGTAATGTGATCACTTGTATCATCTTCTTATTTAATATTGTAAATTGTGGCTATAGGTTACTCGAGTTAGGTCCTTTGTATAAATATAAGTGTGAAATACTATAATAGATTTTGTTATTTGAAATTAGAAAACTCCAATGATGAGGCAAGATATATGGGTCATCACAAATTCACTTACCAAATATATAAATTAAAATGTTGGAATATATTAATTTCACCATTAGTTTCTTTCACATATGTATTTCAATAAAATTGTGATATATCATGGTAAATGTCTATCTATTCTATCTAATTAGGAACCTCAGTTTAAATTGAAATTATTGAATATTTTTAAAACTTATATCAACATATAAATTAGTTTGATAATCAATAATTTTCCCCAGAGTTGGAGTTTTAGATTTAAATAACAGATTCCATTATATGTGCATATCTCTAGGAATCCATATAAATATCAATAACAATGAATTTAATGATTTATTAAATCATTAAAATATAATTTATACCCTTTCATATCAACCCCAATGCATTACCATGTTAAGCACTCATCCAATTTATTAAGATAAATTATAGAACATTATTTCCTTTCATTGACTATAATAATCTTAATATGATAAATATTATGAATAAATATTTTTTTAACTATATTAATGAATAGTTTGATCAATTTATAGAGGAATATTACTTCCATAATATTCATTTTGAATTCAGAAATCAGAATTAAATGTATAAAAGAAGTACATTTTTAATTCATATTTCCAAAAAAGACATAGAAACTATGTGTATATTCCATTTGAATTGAATAATTTCATGTTCATACACGTAGAACAAATGAATATAGTCATTAAGGAATACCAAAATTTTTGGTCAACAATTATTATAAAAAATATTCTTATATACTCAATGTGAAAGTAAGTGAATGAAGATCACATATTGATAGTGTTTATGACCCTATGAAGGGTTACATTTATGAAACATTTATAAAAAATAAATTCTATATATGAAATGTGTAATATTATAGATTGGTTATCATTAAAATACAATATATATATATATATCCTTCAGAAATATGTTTTATTTAACAATGTCCCTGATTTAATATTGTATCTAAGATCTGTAGAGGCCTTCAATTTTCAGATATTAACAGCGTTAATTAAGAAATTTATTAATGGTATAAAAACAAAAACCATGTTAAAATGGATGATATTAATACTCATTTAGAGATAAAACTATGAATAAAATTTCATAGAGTTTTTGAAATATTTTTCACTTTTCTTGTATTTACACTACCCTATATTTGGGAAGTGTTTTTAATTTTACTATGATTCAATATATAATGTCATGTGTTTCAACTTCATGATGAATGAAAATATAATTTATCATTACTCATAATAATTAATAAATCATGATCAAAATTATCATAAATATTATTTAGATATTGAAATAGTTATTATTTAATTTAATATTTGTTGATATTGTATCAGTTGATAAAATTATGATATATGCACTGACCAAAGTATCTAGGAATATAAATTCACAAATAAGGAACTTATTATGTGAAAAAGGAAATTATAGTTATTTATAAAATAATATGCCTTATCTATATGTTACGTCATGTTAATGAAAATAAGGCAGATGATTCTCTTTGTTTAATTTAATTTGCAACTCTATTAATTATGAGGATTTTATAAAACCCAATTATTATTTAGTTTTATTAGATGAATCATGATGTCATAATTATAGGAGATAAATAATATCTTATTCAAAGGACTACTCCACTATAAAATCTTTTAAATATTTAAAAACAAAAAAATTTATGTATATCTGTAAAATAATTTAGAGAGTATTCCAGAGCACAATATTATTAAAGATGGTGTTCTAATTCATTGTACATGGATATGTGTCCCATAAAAAATGAAATGGAAGATAGAAATTTTTTATGATTCCCATATCCAATACTATTATATTCAGATATGAATCATAAATATGTTTACATATAAAAAGTAAAACCACTATTTGTGTAATACAAATAGAGAACATGATGAATATGAATCTCAATGGTTTTTTTCTAGTAAATTAAGGATAATTGATAAAGAATTAATGGAATATTCCAACCATAACCCACAATAATATGGATGTGGGAAAAAACTATTAACATAATCACAGGAATCCAAAAAACATATAAGAGTCATAAATCTATTTGGGTTGTTGTATATCAACTAAAAAATTATTCATATTATATTTATATCAGTGCATATTTCACCCTTGACCAACTCACAATATATACAAGGGAAGTGTTGATGATTCATGGAGTACCACAATATATTTCATTTGAGATTGTTTTGAGGTTTACCCATAAGATATGTATAATACCTATTAAATATTTGTGAAAAAATCAGTTTTAGTAATGGATATCATTATCATATTGAAATTTAGTCTGAGAGGAAAATTCATCATCTAGAGGACATGATAAGATCTTATTTGATGGATTTACATGGATGATGGAATAAATACCCACTAATATATTTTTCATAAAATGATATTTTAAATTATAACATTCAGATGGAATCAAATGAAACTCTTTATTGTAATAGATGTTAGAATCCATATTTTTGGGATGAATTTTGTCTGAGAAAGATAATTTGTCCCGAAAATTTCCATGAAATGATGTAAACAGATAAATCCATTTAAAAACATATTAATGTACAACATAGTAAAAAATGTGTTATGAAAATAATAATCAATTAGATATAAAGATAAAATTGGAAAACAAGGTGTTCCTATGAATATCTTAATAGAATAGAGTTGCGAGTTTGGGGGAGAAAGGAAAGATGAGCCCCTATCCCATCTATTTCAATTCACTGAACCCATATACCATGATTACAATGTGTTGAATATATTACTTTTTAGAATGAATATACATAAAAATTTCGTTGTGCTATTCATGGAATCCAAAAAACTGAATCATTATCCTTCGTATAAGGAACACCCTAGGAAAATTATAGATCGAATAGATAATGTGCTACAAAATTATTCCACTTATCTTTGCACACTCAGATTTTTATTTTTGACTTTTGACCTGGTTTACCTATTGGAATTATAGTTATCTCCCTTTTCATAGTTGTTATGGTCTTAATATTTCATTTTTTGGGTTTTTTGTCTTAACACATGGTTGGCCCATGTTTAAAGGTAACTGTGTGGCCTAGAACAAGAAAATATGTGAGAATTGGAGTGCTTCTAGTTGAGGGCCTGTGGCCCTGACATGGTTAGTCCAACCATCATTAGAACATGTGGGAAGACACTATATCATGCTAGAACCATTCCTCATGGATGGAACACTATTTTAAAACCATGGGTCGAAATAATCTATTAGACAAGTTGTGTCCAGTAAGGGGAACAAGGTTGGCGCTGGGTTTGGTAAACCATGTGGCCAAACCATGCGAGCTACCTAGATATTAAAAATTATGAAATTTCCATTCTAACCATTAAGGATTTTAACCTAAAACTCCCATTTCGTTCTTCCCCTAGTTTGGGAGACCCAAAAGAGGATTATTTCTTATTCAAAAAGCCTCATGTTCATCATCCACGTTAGATATAAGGTAATTCTAAATGTTTTGGGAAAGTTATTATCCTATTCTCTTGTCCATCTTTCTCCTTTATTCCATTTTATCTTGAAATATCATTCTCTCACTATCATATGGATATAGGTTTTTTTGGTTCCCATAATTTATTTAGGGGGTTTATGTGTTTAATATTCCTCTTAGTATATCTTCACTATGGGAACCTTCATCGAGTGGTTTTTGGTGTACGTTGTTGAAGTGATGTGGGATTGTGGTAGGTTTCCATTTTCTATTTCCATTTTGAGTTAAGAATCATTAGTTTCATGTTTTTTTCTACCTTATTAATATTATAATTATATATGTCTTATCTATGGATTAATTTTGTGGTGGTCAATGTGGTTAGTTATACATTTTTATGTGATAAATGGTATTTTTTGGTTAAATGTCGCACACAAAGTGTTTAACGAAATTCTTTATTGGATTTTGAAATCATGTTAGGAAATTTGAAGCATGGTTTGGTTATGTGACTGTATTGTTAGACTATAAATGTTGATTTGTGTATCTAAAATATGTTTCTTAAATATTAGGGATTTAAAAACATTGAATGTTAAAGGTTTGGAAAATGGATTGGCATATGGCAGTGGTTACTGGACTATTTGGAATTTTAAAAGTAATTTATTTTTATTTAAATTTTATACGAATATTCAAATTGAATTTTTTGGAATGTTTAGGAAATTGATAATGATAAATATCTAGTCCATTTTAGAATTTTATTTTTTTATTTTATAAAATATGGTTTAGTGAACGGATTTTAAGGCCCGTTTGGAACATTATTGAAAATGGTGAATGTTTTTATCATGAAAAATATCATCGTATAATTATATTGCGTCGTTTATATTAAATGGATGGGATTTAATTATTATGGAATCCTCAGGATCCCTTTATTCAAATAAGTGGGACATCATCACTGTGGAAACCTCATGACCAATTTATTAGTGTAGAAATAAGAGATCGTTGGTGTGGACTACTTTGTGATCTATAATCTTTTTAGACAGAGATAATTCATCTGGATGGCTTAGGCGATTCATTTTATATGAATAATTTTATGTGTGTATGTGCTTTGATGCTTGGTAGGTATCAGTTCTCTCACCCCCTTCTTTGCATCTTGACATGGTAACCTAGAATAACCATTGAATTTTATAGGAATGATTTCTACACAAGAATAGGTTATGCACTAGCTAGTGGCTAGTAGCATGGGTATATATTGAGTTTTATTGTTATAGGATAGTTCCCCTCAGAGTATACCATGTTGGGTGTGGTCAAGCATGTGATGGAGTTATTTTATGTCATCATAAATGGCATGATTTATGGGATGAGTCAACATGTATTAGTATATTCTAAATTATTCAAGTGATCATATGTTCCCCCATTTCTAAAAAAACATATTTGTATAAATGATGATTGAGATGCCAAATTAGTTGGTTACTCTAGTGTTCTTATTTATGTTTCCCTTAATTATTTGATTATTGTGGTGATCAGATGTGTTATGTGCTTATTTGGAATGTGATAATCTATATTTAAAGGTTTATAGAAATTTGTTTCACTTCAAATATTTTATAATCCTTTATTCATGTTTTGAAATGAATGAATCACTTTCCTCCTTAAAAATGTAAATGGTTGCTTCCTGTAAAATAAATCAAAATTTGAAAAAATGGGAAATGAACTTTGATTTGGTTTAAATTGGTATATGTGTGGAAAAAACATAATTTTATACATTGTATTTAAAAATATATGTTTATGTTTTTTATAAATGATGTTTATTAAGAATTGATTTTTCATGAATTCCTACTGAGTTTCAATATTTACACCTATATTTATTTATTTTTTAGCTTTTTCAGTATGTTTTAGCTTCGTATTGATTATCATGGGTGATTGGGTGTCATTGGTATCATGGAGTGTCTGTTATGTCACGTGAAGATGTGTTGTCATCAGATGTAGTTTGTTTTTTTTGTTCAATTGTTTTATTTCCATATTTCAATAAAATATGTTTAGTTTGAGTAAATTATTTATTTTTTCATATAGGAATTTTATTTTTATATTTTCACTTTTTCATTAATTTATTTATATTAGGTGAAGTTTGTTCCTTTTTTGTTTATCTTTTAATACCTAGCACTAGTTTTCAGCTCATGGGATTGGGATTTCCCATCAGGACATTCCACAGATCAACTCTAGGTAAACCCTATTAGGTTCATGACAAGATGGTATTAGTGTCGGTTTCCTAGGAGGACCTAACTTTTAGAGCACTATTTTGTTACTTGGGGTTTTCATGGTAAATTGGGTATCACTATCAGAGCATGGGGTGAATTTCTAGGGGAGAGTTTGTTCAAAAATTTCTAGACCAAACCACGAGTTTATGTGGTAATTTTTGATTAATTTCTTTTATTTTAATCATGTGGATTATTATTTAATTAGGATAGTAAATATTATTAGTTCTAATGGTATTAGTGAGATCATTGGTCCTCGAAATCCTTCTAAAACTAGATACATTGTCATTTAATATTCTATATGATGGTGGTATAATTAGAATATTGTCTCTAGCCATATATCCAAGTCACCCATAGATACTAGTTCTATGTTTTCTTGAATCTCCCTTGATCTAGAAATTTGGTTTCATAACACCTATATTTTAATTGTGAATATTGGAGTTGAAGTGGTAATGGTTTTGTTTTGGGAAGATAGAAATTGACTTTTTTGATTTACTTTGAGGAATGAATTATGAAATTTATTTTTATAGAATAATATTTTTTATGGTCAGGGGTTTACTAATTATTTTTATTTGAGAAACACGTATTAATTTTAAGATGTTTATGGAAATTTTTTTAAATTATAATAAATGAGTTTAAATCAAATGATTTCCATGAAGTGAAGTTTTTTAATGGGAGAAATTTCATTGAATTTTAGGACTCAATTTTTTATTGAAATCCATGGGATTTTATTTTAGAAAATATGAAATGGATAGTTGTGTGTAGTATAAATTTTTTTTTCACTCAGGGGTGGTGATTTTTTGAAATTTTTTATGCATTTTCGAAATGGTAAGTAGATAAAATGTGTAAAAGTGGAGGGTTGACTTTTTTTCAAAAATTGGAAATGTTTGTTTGACCATTGGTATTAACTTTGGTGCTTACATGAATCGTTATGTGTGAATAGTGGATGGTTTAGGTCATGTGAAGATGAGTTCCTTATATGTAATTATTGATGGGTTCCTGGGGTGGAATGAGAATGTGCATGTGAATGAGAGTCTGAGGAGTTCCATTAGTGAGTATGAAACCAACCACATTTGTTTTATTTCAAAAATTACTTGAACAATAATGTTGTGATTTTTTAATAGTTGGAAGTTATGTGCCTTGTTTATCCCATGATTAAGGACTTGTTTTTTATGCAATGGGTTGGACTTTAAGAACTCTTGTTAGTGGGTTGTTTTTTATTGAGCTCTTGGGTTTTGGTTTTATAGTGTGTTATCCCCTATCATAATTTGATGGATTTTCATGGTACCAAAAAAGGTGATTCCCCATTAGCAGTATTTATAGTTGATCAATATAAAGATTTCATTCCTGAGTTTAAAAAATTAAATCCACATCCCTTTTATGGTCAATACAATCCTCTTAAAGGGGAAGAGTTGATGTAAAAAATATAAGTAACCTCTGATGCATTTATTGTTTTTAGTATTTAATGGTTAGGTGTTCTATGTTCAACAATGAAGGACTAACCTATAAGTGGTCGATGTCATTCACTCAATGAAAATCCCCAGGAAGATCTCACTTGGGTTTTATTAAAGGATTCATTTATTTATTAGTATTTCTATGAATGATTGAATGTGTGGAGGGGAATATAGATTTTCAGTTTTCATCAAGGTTATGAAAAAATGTTGAAGTACATCCATTGTTTTTTGGGTCATTTTTATTTCACTCAATAGTTGAATGACGATGATTCCATGAATTATCATCGTTTGGAGTTTGTAATTTTTTCGGATCTACAGTCGAAGCTCTAAAATATGGAATCGACAAGTATGATCAATGTAGTGATAAAATCTATTCATGTTGAAGCTATGTTAGTAAATGTGATTTTGGAATTAATCCCTTCATTAATCACTAGAGGATGTGAGGGAAATTATAGTAAATTGATAAGAAAGAGGCCGAAATCTATTTGTTTAAGTAGCTGGATGAAAAATGACATTACATCTTTCATCATCTTTCGTTATGAGTAGGATCCTGCTGTGTCATATGTGTGGCAAGTTGGATCGTAATAAACCCCCTTTTCTGAGATCACCAAAGATCTACTATGCATGTTGATTCTTAGGTCATTTTTACCAGTTCTATAGGGATACTTATAGAAATATCCATGAAGCCATATCCATCTCTTCAAAAAACACTCTATCATCATTGTAGGAGAAGGTTGGTTCTTGGGGTTTGATTTAAATCTCTTTATTTTTTAATACTTCATAATATTGTGGCTATTGTTATCATTAGTGTTCTATTTTGTGGGAAATATAAAGGTATTTTTTAGATCTTATTGGAACTTCAATCTTAATGAATGTGTGTTTTAGTTCAGAAGTTCTGAATCCTATTTCTCTAATAGGTGGTGTGTTTAGTGAGTGAATCATCTAATTATTTATTTCGGTGTAGGTGCAACTTTTAAACAAGTATGTTTCATAATATTTTTTGATCTTCATGCTATTCCCGAGGAGATGTGTGACTGATTAGGGTACCATATGAATTAGTTCTAGTTTGGGACCATTTTTTCCAAGATGTTGCGCAGAAGATGGTCAAAACATTAGGGCGACTTTTATAGGCATCATAGTGAATATTTTTACATATTCCGGAAATCTCAATGAGTGTCGAGAACTTTGGTTCACCTATTTTTTCTAATGTTTGGGTGAGATATTATTAATTATATTATTAAATTCTCTATTTTGTTTTTAGTTATCCTATGTCATATAAAGTAGGGTGGTCTTGTAATCATGAAATCTCGGTAGTTGATCCTTTGCAGATACAAGTCTCCAATTAATTTCCCTTTGGTTGTTGACCATTTTGTATGGTGATCATTTGTTTCCCTCATCTTACAACCCTTATGGTATAGGGTTTTTGGACCACGTGGGGGAATATTTCTAGTTGTCTATAATGGTGGGGAGTCCAAATGAAGGTCTCTTTCAATATTCAAAAGATTGAATCAATGCTAGTTTTTTTCTGATGGTGAGGAGTCAAATTCATCCATTTATGATGAGAATCAGGTTAATACATATGAGGTCTATTAGGAAGGGGATTCTCTTAGTGAAATATAATTTCTATGATTCCATTTTAGTTTGGGTGAATATTGGGTTTTTGAGAGTGAAACCAACGATTTTGTTTGAGGAAAAGCCTTAGATATTTTCATGCTGAGTTTCCCACCACCCCATTGAAAATATTTTCAATTTGTTGTTTTGTTTTTTGAAATAGGTGTAAGTTATGTTTAGTAGTAGTTGATATTATTTTTATTTTTGGGGTAAGATAATGAGAAATCAGATATCATTAGTCATTGATTGATCGACTAGAAGTTGTTGTGACTTTCTATGAGAGGAAAGCGTTAATGGTGGTGTGAATTATCACACTAGGAATTTTGTTTTTGACCTCAAATATAGAATTTCAATTGGAGTTGGTGTTATGGATTGTATATTAGGTGTAAAGATATTAAAATTTCTGTTTTGGGTGTTTCTTTCTCTTAGATAATGATTATAAGATGAATATCGCTAACAATTTAGCCTTTCTAATGAAATTTTATGAGTCATAGAACATTTTCGGGTAAGGGGTCATGACCCCAGCATGGTAAGTCTAATCATTATTAAAACATATTAGATGACACTATCCTATTATAAAACCGTTCAGCAGAGTTGGAACACTGTTTGTAAACCATGCAATCATAATTTGTAAGAGTTTATGTGTATCTAGTTTGTTGTGAACGGTTGGAGAAAAATTTGATAAATCGTTGGGTGAAACTGTGCAAGATACCCGGATCCTAAAAATTAGAAATTTCCCTATTAAACAGCCACTATATTTTTTACCCACAACGAACATTTCATTTATACCCTGGTCTGTGTGACCCAATGGATTCTTTTCTATCCTTACAAAAACATATGATTATCCCTCCATGGTAGATCTAAGGTGATTCTTCAATTTTGGGGCTAGATTTATCATGGTATTATCCTCTTCTCTTCATCTTATTCCTTCCCCTCTTATTTTCCCTTGAAATCTATTTCTCCCATGGTCAAGTGAGACTAGGGTTTGGGAATCACTTTATTTATATTGGGGGTTTTGTGTATTTAATGTTTCTCGTGGTAGATCATGCTTCATGGATTATTCATGGAGTTGATTTAGATGTGAGTTGTTGAAGCTCTGTGAGATTGAGGTAGGTTAACCTTTTCACCTAAATTCATTATTTTATAATCATTGCTTTCATGATTTTTTCACCATAAATATATGTCATATATTAATTTGTGATATTTGGAGTAATGTTTGGTTGTGAAATGTGGTGATTTATTCCTTGATAGGTTATAAATGACATTGTTTTGTTAAATATTTCACAAACAGTGTTCGATGAAATGACTGATTGGATTTTTCACGAATTTTGTGACACCTAAGAAATGGATTGGTGTATTAAGAGTATTTTGGATTATTAAATTATTATTTAGGTTTTTAATTGGATTCTCTAAAATGGTATGGATTTTAAAATTCAAAATTTTGATGGTTTGGATAATGGATTGGCATCTTGTGGTGGCTAATGGAATGTTTGTAATTTATTTAAAATTGGATCTGGATTGAATGTGTTATGTTAATGTTGAAATGGATTTTTTTTAAATAGTTATGAAATGGTAATTGATTCATTTTAATTATTTTTTAAAATTTTATTTTTTCTATGATAAAATAGTGTTTTTTGAAAGGATCTTGAGGTCCGTCTGGTAGTTTTTTGAAAAAGGTGAACTTGATTATCATGAAAAATATCATTAGATAATTATATTACCTTTTTAGATTAAATGGAATGTATTTAATCTATAAAAAATCTTCTATATCCATTTATGTGAATGAGGATAATGTAATCACAATAGAATCCTTGTGATGCATTTACGTAACATGTTAATGGAAGATCATTGGTGTACAATTTATTTTGATCTATAGATAATTTGGAAATATATTAGTTGATATGGTGACTTAGGTTATGCCTATTATGTGTATTATTATATATGTGTGTGATTGGATACTCAACTAACATCAGCTGTCTCACCATCTTTATTACATATTGACATGGGTACCTATCATAGATATTGAATTTTCTAAGAATGATTGATGTAATAGAATAGGTTATGCAACAAATAATGGCCCATAACATGGGGATATAATGTGTTTTGTTTCTTTGGGATAGTTCCCCTCTATATGTACTAGGTAGGGTGTGGTAGAGTGTGTGAAATAATTATTTTATGTCATCGAGTGAGTCATGCTTCTTGGTATGAGTGGACATGTGTTAGTATGTTATGGATTATTCACGCTCTCCAAGGTTCAGCAATTTCTATAGAAATTTCTTTGTAATGACACATGATTGAGAAGCCCGAATAGTTGTTTACTCAAGTGTGCTTATTTAAATTTCCATTATTATGTGATTATTTTGGTCTGATCATATGTTGTGTACTTTTTTATAATGTGATATGTTTCCTCGCAATGGGTTTGGTAAAGTGTATTCTCTTAGAATATTTTAATACTCTCCGGTTATGGTTCTTAAATGAGAGAATCACATTCTTCTATGAAAATATAAATTGTGGTTTTTTGTAAAAGAACAGGGATTTAGAATGAAATGGGAAATAGACCATGATTTGTTTTAAATTAGAAAATGTGTGGAAAAATACAATTATAAGTGGTATTTCCAAATTGAATATGATAATTTATTAATTTAAAGGATTTTAATTGGGAATATATTTGTTTGGGAACACCTAGTGAATTTTAATAATCACACCTATAATTATTTTTTGACATTATTTTTTTCTATAGGTTTTAATTTGGTTGTGATCACCATGGTTGATGGGGGTGTTGGAATATAAGAGTGGGCTTCGGGGCCCATGTATGTGTGTGGTCTTCAAGTGTAGTTTGGTTTTTGTTGTTATTTTGTTGTATTTCCATATTTGTGTTAAATTTGATTAGTAGTAATAAATTATTTATTTTTTAATATTGGGAATTCCAATTTATATTTCAATTGTTCATTTTAGTTATTTATTTTAGGTGAAATGGATCAATTTTTTATTTCTTTATTGATTCCCGACACTGGTTTCTATCTCATCGTTATAGGGAATGCCCTTTGGGCCATTCCACAGATCGGCTCGGGGTTGACCCACATTGGTTCATGGAATATCTGATCAATGTTATATTAAAAAACGATATGTTTTTGGAGGCTCTATTGGATTATGATGATGTGATGATAGAAATCCACAGTCACATTTCAAATCAATGTAATGAAATTTGGGGATGAAATTACTTTTATTCTTAGTAGAATATGAAACCTATGTTTTTTATCCATTAAAAAATCATTTTGTTGATGGATTCCTCCAAATGTGGAACTAAAAACAAACATATATGGGCCATTTTAATGAATCTATATAAATGGAAGCTATAAATAGTGGAAATATAATTATATTTTATATAAATGTATAAATAAAATAATGTTCACATTAAATATTGACAATAATATAGAATATAAGAAAATAATGAAATATATTTTAAAAATTTAAATTTTTAAAAATAAAAAAAATACTTATATGAATAATTTATTATTTTTTAATTAATAATTTATTAGAAAAGTGAAGAATAAAATAAAATGTACTAAAATTTGTTTTCCTAAAAAAACAATTTACAATATTTTATGTTTTGGAATAAAATTAAAAATAATGATGTGAATATTAAAAAAATAAACCGCATTTTTTATTTATCATTTTCATATTATCAATATTTGGGTTTTTGTTTTTTTTCAAAATAGCATTATTTTTTGTTGACTTTTAAATATTGTAATATTTTCAATGAATAATAATTTATTATACCACATATATATTTTTCAAATAAAAACATCATATTCAATAGAATTTATTACACAGAATACTAATATTAGAAGACAATATAAAACATTGAGACTCTACAACACATTTCTATTTAAATAATTCCATCTTTGTGATAGCTTTTAAGGCCCACAACACCAAGTTCCAATAAAACATGATAATCTATTGAAATATTTTTATAAAAACATGACCTTTATAACCTTTATGTTAACATTGTGGGTATGAATCTTACTAAAAGAATATTACAAATTATTTGGTATAAATAATTAAAAATTAATTCATTGTTTATATATTGATTAGAAATAAATTATGTAACTTTTAAAGGGAAAATTAAATGTTTTCTGAAAAAACTATAAGTTTTCTAATAGGTGGTATAGTTGTACATTGCTCACATAAATTAAAATAATCCTCTTTATAATTATAAATAAAACTTTTGAAGAAAATAAAATTTATTTTCCAAATATATGTTTCCAAAAAAACATTGGCTTTATTCATTATAATATTCTAAAAATATAAAATTATTCGTGAACATTGAAAAATAATTATTTTTAATAGGAATTTTTTTTCCATTAATTCTTTTAAAAACTTCTAAATTTTTTTAAGATAGTTTAAAAAGTAAAATTACTATAATTATATATCTATTAATCCAATTTATATATTTTTAGTAAATTTCATAATGAAATTGGATATTAAATTTTGTAATCTTCTGAACATCTTATCTTTGAAAACCCGTTATCTCATTTCTTCTGTGAGATTAATTATAAAATACACTTTTCCAAATATATGAATGATATTTTGAAAAATTAATTAATTGGTTCTTAATTAAAATAATATATATTAACAAATAATTTCATCTTTATTTTCACCATAATAAATAATAATAATATTAAAAATAATTTACCATGGTTAATGTAAAAATTGGTTTACAAAGGGTAAAACTAAAAAGATAAGGATTTAAAATAAACCAAAACATATTTGAAAACCCATTGGATTTCCATTGATATACACTATATATTATAAGATCGAATATAATCCAATTTTTTGTATTATGGGATGTTAAAATAGTTTGTCCACAATTTTATGTTTGAAAAAACTATATTGCCACTCACATTTTTTATAAAAACCACCCCATATCCTCTCATCTTCACAATACCATGACCCATTTTCTAGAAACATTCCAGGCCAAATCACATAATTAATTCCCTCTTATCATCTTTTAAGAATTATTTTGTTTCATAATCCATTCTGAAAATCCTTTTGGTGAATAAGAAAAGAAGTTTTCTGATGAAGAGGTAATGACACCAACTTAGTGTTTTATTTTATTTCTACCTCCACATCATAAAATTATTATGAAAACGTGATGATATAATATATTAATTATCTTAAATATAATGAGATGTTTTTTAATTTAATTAATATCATATATCCTTCCCCTATTCCATGAAATGTGTTATGAGGTAATCTTTCTTATGTATAAGAGACTACCACCTTTAGAACCGATGTAGTTCGTCCTACATCACCACCATGATAGGATAAATATATTGATATATTTACCAAATTTATATGATATTTATGATATTATTTTAATTTTCTGATTTTATTATGTCATATTCCTTTTTCAAGTTCCATTCTTTTTCAAATAAGTTAATGTCACTAATGTGTATGATATACTACATTGTTGTGAAACACCATGATTCATTTTTAATTTATAATTTCCAAAGAATGTAAAAATAATAAAATTTATGAATATATTATATATATATGAGATGATTCTGATTCATTAAAATTAATATATAACCCAATTCCTTATTATTTCACATGTGAATGGATTGATATCATCTAACATGTATATGTATGGCTTACCTTCTACACGAAGAGATGTGGTTCATTTTCCATGTCCATAACTAAAAATTGGTTCTAAACAATTATCTAATGAGTAAATATGATATTTTAAAAATTATTATGATTATATAATATATATTTATATATATATCATATTCACTTACACCATAACTTTCTTGACCAAATGTGCATGGGAAAATAACATAATTGAGTCCATAAATGATGAAAATAATGAATTATTTTTAACAAATTTATTGTAAAATGTTATAAGTGGATCAAATATGATTTTATAAATGTAATGACCAGTAAAATTCAAGGGAATTTTTTTCATAATTTTCTTTGAGATTTTACAAGAACGCGGTTTCTGACGACACTTGATTCCGAGGCCCGGTGTGCCCGGAATTTTTATCCGAAGTTTAGCTCAGGTACGTTCAGTGAACGAATGAGCGGGTTTTTCAAACTTTTGAACCAGTGCTCGGAATCGAATTCTGAGGGAACCGATGGATTTGCAGTGCCGATAATTGTTTATGAAAACCTTTTTCGGAGTTGCATTTTCACGAGAGAAGTTGATAAAAATTGTGGAAGTTAAAATAAAAATTTAACTACAATTTTTATTTTCTATGTGGTTAAAACATTTGGGTGGAAGTTGCGGTAAACCACCCGACTTCCCATGGGAGGTTATGAGGGTGGTGGGGCCCACACGAACCCCACCCCTTCATATTATCTAACTCCTTCAACCCACCATTAATTTGATAACTTACGTTATTTAATTAAGTGAGTTTAATTTGAATGTCTGAAATTCAATTGCTTAAGTTATGTTAATAAAATAAGTGATGAAAATATTTTATTTTGGTTGTTTTCTTGTTCTGTGAGTCTTGGGAGAAAAGTTGAGGAGCTTGAAGAACTTCTTCCTCTTCGACGAAGAACGCGAAGAACACGAAGAGCGCCAGATTCCTCAGAGATCAACAACGCGACGCCATCCCCATGACGTGACTTCCTTCTTCCGCGACATCTTCTTCTACGATGATTATCTCCGCGACGAACCCTCACTCATCGTGTTTGACAACGTAGGGGTTTTATGAGCTTCTTATTTCGTGACTACTTCCGTCATTTTCTTCCTTCCAAATTGAACCGCCTGTTATCGCAATAATGGGAGGAGGTCGGACCTCACGAACATGGCCGACACTCCTCCACTTTTTGTGGTTGTTTGATATTGATGCGGCACGAGCAAGGCAATGTGGTGCCGAATCACCGTGAGGGATTTGTTAAAGGAAGGGTGGAGAAGCACGGATCCGTCGCACCATGCCATTGGAAATAAACAAATCTGTGGCAACGTCTTGTTGTGCCGTAGAAGACGAACCAAAGACATGGTGTCATCGCGCCGCGGTGGAGGACCAAAAAAGCACCGCGGCCGGAGCGGGTCCGCGGCGGTGGGTCGCGGCAACCTCGCACCGTGCCGAACTAACCAAGGTCGCGGCCAGATCCGGGCCGCGGAAGAGCAGGGGAACGGGTGGGCGGTACTGGGCCGCCGGCGTCGGAGCAGAAGGACCGGCCTTGCCGGTCCCATGGCGGCAATAGCCGGCTGGCCGGAGTGTGCCGACCGGACATTGGAAAAGCTGGGGGTTATAATCCCTCGGCTGGCCAGCTAAGCGGCCCCATAATAGGGCCGCGGTTACAAAACGGGGGGCAGGTGCCCCCCCCCCCTCATCAGCTCGGCCAAACGGCAGAGCCACCTGCTGGCGCCAGCGCGCTGGGCCGACTACCCCAGCCGGTCCTCCAAACCAAGCCGCGCTGAGGCCAGGCCGCGCCCAAGCGGGCTGTACCCAGACCCGGGTCAGGTCGACCCGGTTCGGGCTGACCTAGGGGGTACCACACTGGGTTGGACCGGGCCCGAACCCCCCTAATACCGGACATTTCGTTCTGTTGCCCATAACATGGGCTAAGGACCCCCGATCGACGCACATTCAGTTACGTAGAGATCCTTGGATCGAGACGGTCGTTTTGGTATATTACACTCAAGCTTTTGGAGTACTTTGGGTTCGGCCGGGTTGGTCCGTACATGAAACCAACCGGGCCCTCCGAGCGGAAATGCTTATAACATGAGTTACGGACGTCCGATTGACGTGCCGTCGACTTTGTTGGATTCCTCTACGTGAGACAGATCTTTTGGCTTACTCCGCTCAAGGTTTGGACACAGTTGGAGTATGGTCTGGTTGGTTTTGACTTAAAAACCAAACGGGCCCCTGGGACGAAAAAGCCAATAACTCTCAGACTGGGCATCTGATTGACGCGCCATCTGTGACGTTGAGTTCCTGTTGACGATACGGAACTTTTGGATACATAAACATTGGACTATGTGTCGGTTGACGTATCAGCCCCTCGTCTCGTGGAGTGGACCCTCCCGAACGAGCATGTTGTGTGCGGGAACCCTAGAGCTGGCTGCGACTACAACGACGATGACGACTGTGAAGGAATCCTCTGTGGATTCGACGGTGACGAGTACAGAACTCAGTGATCCTACATGGATCAGTGCTACCAATCCCGTGTGGGTTCGATCCTTTGTGGGTCAGCGCTCAGCGGTCCTGTGTGGGCCAACGCCTACAGATCCTGTGAGGGTCCAATCCTGTGTGGGTCATTGCGGGGGTTAGTTGCCTATCGATCCTTTGTGGGTCATTGCGAGGGTTAGTAACTATCATTCCTATGTGGGTCAGATGGCTTAGAAGAATCAGTGGAATTATCTGATAATCTCTATCTTCTTACGAAGAAGTATACCTGTGTGAGATTAATCTTAACTTTCAAACCTTATCTTCGATAAGTTTGACTTGATATCCTGTGTGGATTACGTTTTTCTTTCTTTTGTGGAATGGGTTGTGTTTTCCTGTGTGGAATGGGTTGTACTTGGGCTCGAATATTGGATCCGAATGTTAATTGATGACTTAGGTATATGTATGGGCATATGCCTAAGTGGTGACGGATGTTACTTTGTGATTGTATCTTCCTTTGTGGATAATCCTTTGTGGATTTTGGGAGACCTTCAGGGGTCTTGTGGTCCCTACTAAGTAGTTTATACTGACCCCTACACGGGCTATGCTCGCACTACGTTGTGTTGGTTGCAGATGATGGACAACGCTGATCGCGGTTGAGGCGTGCAGAGCAGGTCGGTACCCGGAGGTGGACCTCTGGACGGGACGTACTCGGAGCGGACGGCTGGACCCGAGGAGGTGTGGATGCTATCTGTACTCACCCATTAGGTTGGACTTCAAGTGGCCAGCTCGAGGCTGTGGCTTTACTTTCAGTTGCGGTTTTCCCTTTCTAGTTGTACTTTACTTTCTGTTTGGGTTTGTATACTGGCCCACTTATTTTTCCACACTTACTGTTGTACCCAGTTTTACTTAGTGTTTACTTTTACTGCTTGCTTGCTCTGTGGTGTTTGTTTACTTTACAAAGGAAATTCCTTCCCTTTCTACCGGGAATTACGCCTTGGTGCTAGTCGCCACCCCCTGGCCTATGGAAGGCGGGCTTGGGGTAGTCACGTTACGGGCCCCGAGGATGGGTCGTGACAAATTGGTAGCATAGGAGTTTGGTTCTACCACAGAACTTTGGAGTCTGATCTTTCTCTATGTTAAGCAATAGTGTTAAGAGTATTGAGTGTGGTTATTAGTACAGGGAGTCTAGTGTTTGTGTGGCGGCCGACGTATCCGTACACCAGGACCCTGACTTCTGATTTCCAAATTAATGCACGAAAACATTGATTATATGTGTGTTCAAAGTTTTCTTTGTGATTACATTGTGTCAGCTCACCAGGTATACTGTTCTGACCGTGGCACACCTATCTCTTTTCAGGATGGCCCCACGACAGCAGCCAGCTAGGGTTCTCATAGTTGTGTGTGACGACATCCCACCGACCGACGATGCCTCGGTACATGGCCCTTTGACAGCTGAGGCACCAGCAGTACCTCTACCCGCCGAGCCACCGATGCTTCCAGCCCCAACCGCTGACGATGCACGACGCCTTAGTGCACTGCACGAGTTTCAGTGCCAGCAACCGGCTAGGTTCCACGGGGAGGCAGACCCTCAGGCAGCCGAGGATTGTCTAGAGGCAGTTGTACAAGTTTTCAGGTTAGTGAGGACACCAACAGACCTCATGGTGATCCTCATAGCGAGCCTACTGCACGCAGCAGTTGGCATATGGTGGAGATTGATTCTCAAGGTGCACGACGAGGCATCTCTTCTCTGTACAGACTTTGAGAGCCTCTTCTCCTCGGATTTCATCCTAGAGACCCTTTATGTGGTGCGCATCCAGGAGCTTCTTTAGCTGTGGCAGGGCAGCATGACAGTCACCCAGTACTCTGCGAGATTTACAGATCTCTCACGCTACAAAACAGACATGGTATGGGACCCATTCTTCTGGGCCCAGACCTTCAAGAACGGTTTGAGGTAGGAGATCAGGGCATCACTGATCTCCCTAAGCATTCCGACACAGGAAGGAGTACTGGAGCGAGCCCTTCTGATCGAGAGCTTCCTTGTGGAGCCTGCTTCAGCAGCGAGACCTACCATAGGGCATCACGTAGCAGAGTCTTCTGCAGTAGGCAGTCAACAGATGACTCATCGGTCCAAGAAGACTAGACCCTCAAGAAGACGACCTCAGAAAAACTGGCTCAGCATTGTGGGGAACACATCGCAGAGCAAGTATTTCGAGAGGCAGACAGTGCTACACATGCGGCGGGCAGGGTCACATGACTCGTGATTGCCCGACCCACCATGCAGATGAGCAGAAGACGGTTGAGGGAACACCTAGGCAGAGGCAGAGGGTCGACCATGGTAGTCCGCCGGGATTAGGCGGACGAGGCAGAGGAGCGGGCCGAGCAGCAGGTGGTGGGCGATGCTTTGAGGCTCTACCACCACAACCACAAGGAGGTCCACCCCGACCACAGGGAGTTGGCGGGCAGAGACATGCACAACTCTAGGTAGCGGAGGCCTACGACCACGGCGCACCCGAGATGATTCGAGTTACTATCGGTGTCTATTCCACGCTTTCTACAGTTCTTATAGACATAAGAGCGAGTCATTATTTCATAGATGATGACCTTGTTCAGAGATCGGAGATTCCGACAGAGCCGTTGGCTCGAAAGTTATGGCTAGAGACTCCTACGGGAGCAGACTCGACGATTACGCACTGGTGCCGGCCGTGTGAGCTTACTCTAGGAGGCAAGAGCTTCGGCTGGGATCTTCTTGTAGCGGTGTTGAGGCCTTAAGACGTCATATTGGGCATGGATTGGTTATCTATAGTCCATGCTCATATTGACTGTAATAGGAACAAGGTGTGATGTGTACGTACCGATGAGAACAGGTTCACCTTCACCGACAAGAAGGGATCCTTCGTAGCACAGGATGGACTCCTGTAGAGGAGAGGAAAACCCATCACTTATCAGTTTTCTAGCCTCATCCTAGGAGGAGTTGACGTGCGGAGTCCTGGTTATCCTGAAGTGGTGGATCAGTATGCAGACATTTTCCCTGATGACGTTCCAGGACTACCTCCTCGTAGAGAGGTAGACTTTTATATTGACATGTACCCCGGGAAAGCCCCGATATCCACTCCAGCATATCGGATGGACCCCACTGAGCCTCAAGAGCTATGGGTATAGTTGGAGGACTTGCAGGGCAAGGGATTCATCCGACCTAGTGTTTCACCCTGGGCTTCCCTGATATTGTTCGCCAAGAAGGTAGACGGGAGCTTGCGACATTGTGTCAACTATCATCGCCTGAACTAGGTAAAAGTGAGGAACAAGAATCCTCTAATGAGGATTGATGACCTCTTCGATCAGATCAAGGGAGCACAGTGGTTATCGAAGATAGAACGTAGATCAGGCTACCATCAGCTCAGAGTTCGGGACGAGGATGTGAAGAAGACGGCCTTCAAGTGTCGGTACGACCACAATCAGTTCTTGGTTATGTCATTCGGTGTGACCAATGCTCCCGCAGTGTTCATGGCCCACATGAGCAGGATCTTTCAGCCATGCCTCGATTGATTTGTCGTGGTCTTCATCGACGACATTTTTATTTACTCAACGACTGAGGAGGAGCATGCCTACCAGTTACGGGTTGTACTAGACCCACTCTGAGAGCACCAGCTTTATAGAAAGCTCTCGAAGTGTCAGTTCTGGATACGCGAGGTCCACTTTTTAGGACACGTCATTTCTGAGGTGGGTGTTGCGGTGGATACTGCGAAGATCGAGGCAGTGCTGGCTTGGGAGCCACCTAGGAGCGTGACAGAGGTGCGGAGTTTCTTGGGACTAGCTGGGTACTACCATAGATTTGTGCGAGACATCCCCAGAGTATCGGTACAACTCATAGCTTTGATGAAGAAGGGGAAACCATTTTTGTGGTTAGACAGATGTCAGCAGAGCTTCAGGAGCTGAGACAGAGTTTGACCAGCACGCCTATCTTGAGGTTGCCGGAGGAGGGAGTAGGGTACGCAGTTCACTATGATGCATCAGGGACCAGACTCAGATGTTTCCTAATGCAAGAGCAGGTCGTGGTCGCCTATGGATCACGTCTGTTGAGGCATATTGAGAAGAACTATGCTACCCATGACCTGGAGTTAGCAGCAGTGGTCTTCGCTCTAAATATGTGGCGACACTATCTGATGGGAGAGTGATTTATAGTCTATTCTGACCATCAGAGTCTCAGGTACATCTTCACGAAGAAGGACCTGAACCTGGGACAGCGGAGATGGCTCAAGTTCCTCCAGGACTATGAATTTGAGATTGTCTATACTCATGGGAAGGGGAACGTAGTAGCCGATGCTCATAGCAGGAGGATGGGTATCCAGCTACTTGGGGAGGCGACAGTGCAGCCAGCCGCTTTGCAGATATCCTTCATGGATAGAGATGGAGAAGCCTTTCTTCAGTCACTCACAGTCCCTCCTCCACTACTACAGCGGGTCAGAGAGGCACAACATGGGGATGCTGACTTTGAGACGCGACGTGAACAGATATCCTTAGGACAGGAACATGATGGATTCTCCATGGGAGGATAGCACGACGTCCTTTTCAAAGGATGTACCTTCGTACTAGTTGCTTTATGGGAGGAGGTGCTGAGAGAGTTTCACACTTCCCCTTTGGCGGTACATCCTGGAGTGGCGAAGATGTACCAGGATCTCAGACGACAGCACTGGTGGCTGGGCATGAAGAAGGTTGTGGTAGAGTTCGTTTCTCGATGCCTCACATGCCAGCAGGAGAAGGCAGAGCACCAGGTACCAGCAGGCTTGGTATAGCCCTTGGAGGTCCCAAAGTGGATGTGGGGCGGAATATATATGGACTTCGTTTCTGTACATCCACATACTTCCAGAGGTCACGTCTCCATTTGGGTGATTTTCGACCGACTCACAATGTCGGCTCACTTATTACCCATCAGAGAGCAGGGATAAGTGGAGAGCATGGGAAGTCTCTACATTTAGGAGATTTTATGACTACATGGTGTGTCATCATCTATTTTCTCCGATCGAGATGCTCGCTTTACTTCCCGGTATTGGAAGGGGTTGCAGGGGCATTCAGGATGCAACTACGTCTAAGCACCGCCTTTCACCCTCAGACGGATGGTCAGATGGAGAGGACCATTCAGATTCTCGAGTACATGCTCCGTGCATGTTTCCTCGACTTTGGTCGCAGTTGGGAGGACCACCTACCCTTGGTGGAGTTCACGTACAACAACAACTACCACTCCACCATCAGGATGACACCATACGAGGCATTGTATGGCCAACCTTGCAGGTCACCTCTGTGCTGGATTGACCCTGGGGAGTCAGAACATGTGGGACTAGAGATGGTCTAGGCCACGACAGATAATGTCCAGGTCATCCAGGAGCGGAGGAGGACAGCTCAGATCTGACAGAAGTTTTATGCTGACAGGAGGTGGAGGCCACTGGATTTCGAGGATGGCGACCACGTCTTCTTGCGTGTCTCACCTCGACGTGGTATATGGAGATTTGGCAGAGGCGACAAGTTGTCTCCACACTTCATCGGACCATTCCAGGTCCTCCCCAGGATAGGCGAGGCGGCTTATCGCCTGGCTCTACCACCTCAGTTGCACTGTGTGCACGACGTCTTCCACGTATCCCAGCTGAGGAGATACGTGCACGACCCGACTCATATCATTGACCATTAGGAGCCGGACATTGATGATGGGGAGACTTTTGCGGAGGTCCCGGTGGATATTGAGGATCGAAAGGAGCGAGTCCTACATGGACAGTCGATTCCTCTAGCGTACATCAGATGGCAGCATGGGAACCTCCAGGAGAGCACTTGGGAGCGGGAGGCTCAGATGCGTGCAAAATACCCACTTTTGTTTCCCTAGTTTTTGAGGTATCATTATGGGGACGTAGAGCCCTGAGGTGGGAGTAAAGTAAAGACCCGTAAAATTCAAGGGAAAATTTTTTTTCTTAATTTTTTTTGGATTTCATAAGAACACAGTTTGTGATGGTACTTGATTGCGAGGCCTGGTGTGCCTGGAATTTCTATCCAACGATTAGCTCGAGTACGTTCAGTGAATGAACGAGCGGGTCTTTCTAACTTTTGAACCGGTGCTCAGAATCGAATTCTGAGGGCACCGATGGATTCGCAGAATCAGTAATTTCTTAGGAACACCTTTTCCGGAGTTGCGTTTTCATGAGAGAAGTAGATAAAAATTGTTGAAGTTAAAAAAATTTTAACTACAATTTTTATTTTCTAAGTGGTTAAAACATTTGGGTGGAAGTTAGGGGAAACCACCCAAATTCCCATGGGAGATTATGAGTGTGGTGGGGCCCACACGAACCCCACCCCTTCATATTCTCTAACTCCTTCAACTCACCATTAATTTGATAACCTAAGGTATTTAATTAAGTGAGTTTAATTTGAATGTTTGAAATTCAAATTCTTAAGTTATGTTAATAAAATAAATGATGAAATTATTTTATTTTGGTTGTTTGGTTGTTGTGTGAGTCTTGGGAGTGAAGATGAGGAGCTTGAAGAACTTCTTCCTCTTCGACGAAGAACGCGAAGAATGTGAAGAGCACCGGATTCCTCAGACATCGACGACGCGATGTCGTCCCCGTGATGTGTCTTCCGTCTTCCGTAACGTCTTCTTCTGCGATGGTTATCTCTGCGACGAACCCTCTCTCATCGTGTTCGACGAGGTAGGGGCTTTATGCGTTTCTATTTCATGATTACTTCCTTCATTTTCTTCCTTCCAATTTGAATCGCATGTTATCACAATAACGGGAGGAGGTCGGACCACACGAACACGGCCGATACTCCTCCCCTTTTTTTGGTTGTTTGATATTGATGTGGCAGGAGCAAGGAAACGTGGAGCTGAAGCACCGCGCGGGATTTGTTAAAGGAAGGGCGGAGAAGCGCGGTGCCGTCGCATTGCACCGTTGGAAACAAACTAATTCCCGACGTCGTCACGCCGCGCCGTAGAAGACGAACCAAAGACGCGACGCTGTCGCGCCACGCTGGAGTACCACAAAAGCGTCGCGGCCGGAGCGGGGCCGCGGCAGAGGGGCGTGGCACCGTCGCACCACGCCGGACGAACCAAGGCCGCGGCCTGTTCCGGGCCACGGCAGAACAGGGGAACCGGCGGCGGGTACCGGGCCGCCAGCGTCGGATTAGGGGGACCGGCCTTGCCGGTCCCGTGGCGGCAGCAGCTGGCCGGCCAGGGCGGGCCTGCCGGCCAGGGGAAAATTCAGGGGTTACAATCCCCCGGCAGGCCAGCTGAGTGGCCCCATAATGGGGCCGCTGTTACAAAATAGGGGGCAGGCTCCCCCACCCCCCCCCCCCTCATCCGCTCGGGCAAACGGTCGAGCCACCTGCTGGCACAAGTGCGTCGGGCCGGCTGACCCAGCTGGTCCGCCAGACCGGGCCACCAGGCCGGGCCGTTCCAGCTAGGCTGGGCCGCGCCCAAGCGGTCCAGACCCGGACCCGGGTCGGGTCGACCCAGTTAGGGCCGACCCAGGGGGTGCCGGGCCGGGTCGGACCGGGCCCGAACACCCCCTAATACCGGACATTTCGGTCTGTTGCACATAACATGGGCTACAGACCCCCTATCAATGCACCGTCAGTTGCGTAGAGATCCTTGGATCGAGACGGTCGTTTCGGTATATTACACCCAAGGTTTCAGAGTACGTTGGGTTCGGCCGGGTTGGTTCGTACACGAAACCAACCGGGCCCTCGGAGCAGAAACGCTTATAACTTGAGTTCCGAACGTCCGATTGACGTGTCGTCGACTTTGTTAGATTCTTATAAGTGAGACAGATCTCTTTGCTTGATCCGCTTGAGGTTTGGATGCAGTTGGAGTATGGTTGGGTTGGTTTTGACTTAAAAACCAACCGGGCCCCTGGGACGAAAAAGCCAATAACTCTCAGACCGGGCGTCTGATTGACACGCTGTTAGTGACGTTGAGTTCCTGTTGACGATACGGAACTTTTGGATACATAAACTTTGGACTATGTGTCAGTTGATGTATCAGCCCCTCGGCTCATGGAGCGGACCCTCTCGAACGAGCTTGCTGTGTGCGGGAACCCTAGAGCTGGTTGCGACTACGACGACGATGATGACTGTGCAGGAATCCTCCATGGATTCGACGGCGACGACTACAACACTCAACAATCCTACGTGGATCAGTGGTACCGATCCAGTGTGGGTCCTATCCTATGTGGGTCAGTGCTCGGCGGTCTTGTGTGGGCCAGCACCTAAATATCCTGTGTGGGTCTGATCCTGTGTGAGTCATTGCGGGGGTCAGTTACCTATCGATCCTTTGTGGGTCATTGCGGGGGTTAGTACCTATTGATCAATTGTGGTTCCGACTACTTAGATGAATCAGTGGCAATATCTGATCATCTCTTTCGTCTTACGAAGAATTATACCTATGTGAGCTGAATCTTGACTTTCAATCCTTATCTTCGATAAGTTTGACTTGATATCCTGTGTGGATTACGTTTTGCTTTCTTGTGTGGAATGGGTTGTGTTTTCCTGTGTGGACTGGGTTGCACTTGGGCTCGGATATTAGAGAAGAATAAGAATTGATGACTTAGGTATATGTATGGGCATATACCTAAGTAGTGACGGATATTACTTAGTGATTGTATCTTCCTTTGTGGATTATCCTTTGTGGATTCTGGGAGACCTTCGGGGGTCTCGGGGTCCCTACTGAGTAGCTTATACTCACCCCTGCACGGGCTATTCCCGCACTACATTGTGTTGGATGCAGAAGACGGATAGCGCTGATCACGGTTGAGGCTTGCGGAGCAGGTCAGTACCCGGAGGTGGAAAACTGGAAGGGACGTACTCGGAGCGGACGGCTGGACCCGAGGAGCTGTGGAGGCTATCTTTACTAAGCCTTTAGGTGGGACTTCCAGTGGATGTCTTGAGGCTGCGGCATTACTTTCAGTTGTTGTTTTCCCTCTCCAGTTCTACTTTAGTTTCAGTTTGGGTTTGTATATTGGCCCACTTACTTTTCTGTACTTACTGTTGTACCCAGTTTTACTTAGTGTTTACTTTTACTGCCTGCTTGCTCTATGGTGTTTGTTTACTTTACAAAGGAAATGCCTTCCCTTTCTACGAGGCATTACGCCTTGGTGCTAGTCGCCAGCCCCTGGCCTATAGAAGGCGGGCTTGGGGTACTCACGGCACGGGCCCCGAGGACGGGTCGTGACAATAAATAAAATTATGGTTATTTTATTCTTTAATAAAAATTTTAGTAATTATATTAGATATATAGTTATATATGAGGGTAGTGAGACCTGAGTTAAGGGATTCTCCTCTTACTTAAAAATTGTTGAGACAGATTCAATATTCACTACATATTTACTTATTTGGACTATATAGTTTCTCTTTGATATTAAAAATAATTTATCTATTTTTATTAACAAAATTTATAGATTCAATTGATTTCATTTCTTATATGGGGATAATGATTCAGTTGTTACCAATGTGTTAAGGGTTAATTTCACAATATCATTATTAGTTGTGTGTGTTCCTATTTATGACTCCATTTGGAAAATTATATGATATTTATATGATATTTATATGATAAAATAAATATATTTTATTTGTAAAAAATTATTAAATAACTTTTTCATGAAATGTTAAAATCATTCAACTCTTTGTTATATAAATGTATTTAGAGATTTTCTTAAATGAATCTAACATTATTTATCTCTTCAGTTAGATATAATATTTCATTAAAACCCATGTTTTTGAAAAATGTTTTCAAAAATTCATGATGATATTTCTTATATTATATGCCAATGTAATAAAGTAACAAAAATCTTTTTTTATTCTGTGATTGGGGTCTCTACAGTTTGTATTAGTTGAAGTTTAGTAGAAACCTTGGGAAATAGGTTTAGGGGAACATATAATAGGGAAAATATCCTTGTAAATCACATTGAGGAAATATATAGATGAAAATTTTAATAATTTCTTAAGTTGGATAATAAATGGTTATTTATAAAAAATAAATCACAGTCTATATTCTAAAATTGAATGAGGTTTTTGCATATATGTTTCTAGGGTTAATAACTCTAAAAAACGGAACATTGGGAATGACCTGATAATCACTCGGTGCATGAATAGTGACTATATTTAAATGTTGGTTTGACACACATGAGGGATATTCTTACGATAAATAAAATTTTGATTATAGACCATTATGAATGATATAAAAATATATTTATTCTCAAAAAAATAAATATGATTATTTATTATTTCATATAATATCAATTTATGTTAAGTGCTTCACTAGCCTTATGGTTATACATTATTTTTCATAATTTTATGGTATATTCTATTATATTCAATTGTTTAGAAATAGTTGATAATATAATTAATTGTAACCGTACTAATGAACATAACCTATGTATAGATTTTTAAAATTGTTAATAAAATGAAGCTAGGTCTATAAATGGAACATGAACTAATTAAATTATGATAATATTGGGAGAAATAACTCATGTTATGAGTAATTTATTTTTCTGTATAGAGAATCACGTTGACCCAATGAAATTTAATATTTTTAGCCAATATTCTGCATTAGAAGGATCAATCATTCAAATAGTCTATAAATCCGTTTTGTATGAGAAAAGGATAATTTATTTGGGGAACAGATTTCTCTCTATGGGATGTAGTGAATGAGAGAATGTTTTGAGGGCTGTATATCATCTCTTAGGAGATGCAGATCAATTGTGGTATTTTCTTAAAAACACTATAGATGAGGATGAAATAGGAAAAATTGGGTGAAAGTAATTCAAGGTACTCTATTTGGAAAAATATTTCCCATATGTGAAACAAAAGGATATAGAAATTCTATTATTGATTCCATGTCATAATGTTGAGGAAGATGTTAATATGTATAAATCCAACTACATTATGTTTTTATGTCCTGATTAAAACAATGTGTTTAATGAATATAAATATATAAAATACTTAATTTATGGGATTAAGATAATTCTATAAAGGGAACTAGTCTTTACATCATTATCATCTAATGAGGTTTTTTTATAATGTGATATAAATACATAGAATGAATTCAATAAGTCTAATTACTTTTAAGTTAATAATGATAAGACAAAAAAGAGAAAATGATTGATAAATGAAATAAGGAAAAGAAGGATTTTCCAACGTGTGATACTTGTAGAGGAAATACCTTGGTACATTCTTAAAAAGAAAATGTATTTTATTTATGTGTCGAGAAAACTAAGACCATTCATATGATTTCATGTGAAAGAAATAAATATTGAATGTTCAATGCCAATATTTTAATGAGATGGGTAACTTCAAAAATGAACAACCAATGAATCTGGTAAATGTACCTCAAAAGTTTCTAATGGGTTATGGTCATGATTTTACTATTACTGTGCATTGATTAATTTTATTATTATTTTATACATGAATTATGATATAACAATAGTTAAATAAATTAAATTATGGAAATGTGGGATATTATATTTATAAGGATTCTATCACATTACTATTTCATTAAGGATCTAAGAGAATATATTTAATGTTACCAAAAAACAAGAAAAGTGATTCAATAGATTGTTAAGATTACTGGGAAACACATGATTAAGGGACAATAACCCACAATATATTGGTAATGGTAACATGGTAATTTTAAATAACTTTTTATAATGTTATTAATTACCATTATTAATTATCTATAAATTTAGGTTTGAAGTAATTATGAGTTATTAGTATTTGGAATCCTTATAAAAAATATAATAACATGGTTTTATGAAAAGGACAACCTTCAATCAAGGTGACAACCCATCATATCCCTCAAAGATGTGGGGCTTAATACAATAGCCAAATGATGATAACGATTTATCTCCTACCACTTACCAATGAGATATCGTAGTAAATATTACCTTTTTTTAGTTAACAAATTTTATTTGTAAATATTAATGTTAAACCATTATTGTTACTATTAAGGTTAAAAGATTTATGTATTATATTTGATAACATTTGATAACCATATTGAATTTTGAAATTATTTATAAACATGCATAATGACATTTCACCTTTTTATGGATCTTATGATCTATTAAATATTAATCTTAGTGCTTAAATCATAAAAAAATCAATTGGAAATTAATTTATTCTAGTAGAAAATGCTGTGGAAAATGGTTGAATCACAACCAAAGGATTAAATTATTCTACTGAAATAAAATGATGTCACATAAGTACATATTTATTTATTCTCATCATGGATGTAAAATTAATTCCAAAACAACTGGGAAAGGATATAGAAAATAAATATTATCCTAATACCTTAATTTATGTTGATCTTATGGTCATTTAAATAATCACATATTTTTGGTTTTGAGGTACATAAAATTCCATTTTTCCTTCACTTTCTTGGGATTAACGAATTTTACCACTCAATGGAATTATTTTTCCTTTTATTTAAATTTTATTACATTAATTAACACATATGTTCTCATACATAGAAACCTTGTTGTGTGTTATTCAATTTAACCTTTGTAATAACCATTCCGTCTTATTAATATAATACTTTATTAAAAATTTTTAGGATGTGAGTTTTCAATTAATTTATTTTCAATTTTTAATACCAAGATTATTCAAATTAATATTAAATTGTGAGGATTCAATTAATTTAGGTGAGGGATGAAACACAATGACATTTTTATAAGAGGATCGACCTGATTGATACCATATAGGACAAAAAATAAATAATATAATAGAATATAAAATACCAAGAATTTATGATATATGTATATTTAATTAAGTTAAATCGCTTTTATACCATGTGATGCACATTACATCAGTTTTAATGGAATCATGATACTCTATTAACATATAATTATTTAAATAAGGTAATTATGACCTGACTATTATCTTATCTAGTAGGATTACTAAAAAATATTTATTTTATAAGGTAAAAAATGTATAAAATAAATTAAATGGGTATCTATTTATTAGATATAAAATAAGAACAATTTTGTAGATAATGAATTTTTTTCTAAAAATATGTTTTTCTCAAATGCGGTCTAGTCTAGATTTTATCACATAAATAAAAATTAATTTTTATGTATTCTGTAAAAATTAATTTAAATTTTGAATTTAATTTTTGAAATATAAATATCAAAATTATCATTGGGTTAATATTTTAATATTTTATGAAAAGATAAATTCTAATGTGAGATGTGATACTTATTGGTTTTTATTAAGTATTTTCATTTCATAATTTTTTTTTTAAAATCTGATTTTTATAATAGTTTTTAAATTAAAATTAGGTAAATTATATAACAATTAATATAATTTTTTTAATTGGTATAACTATAAAAATTAATATTTTTATAAAAACATTGTATTCTTTTCAACATTTTCCCTTTAAAAGCCCATATTTTCGTTACACCTCCTGGTTTGTTTTTAAATTATAATTTACCACTTTTGTGAAAGTAATTTAAATAAATTGATTAAAAATTTGGAATAAGAATAATTTATATCTTATAATAAATACATCACAATTTTGGGCCATAAGGAATAGTAAGATCAATAAAAATTATTTACCCTAGTTAAAATAAATATGGGGTTTCATGTGGGTCAAACTAGAATGATAATGGTTAAAATGTTCAAAAACACTCCCAAAACCCATTTATGTACATATTTAGACCATATATCTTATAGTCTTGAGAATGTACAATAATGGAGACTTTTGGAAGGTAAAATATTTTGGTTCACCATATTATTTTCATAAATTTCAAGTGTTTCACTAGTCATAATTAAAAAAGGCCAACCACTCTCCCATGTTAACATATAAAAACCCCACTGTTTTAAACAATAAATAGAAAAATCACTTAATAATATTTATCTTATCATCATAGAAGCCTTATTTTGGTCAAAAATTAATCATAAGAAGTCTTTTTTATGAGAAAAGATTTATGTCTAAAGATTATGTCACATCTATAACCGAGAGTTTTATTTTATTTCATCTTCCAGCACATTCAATTATTCATAGATCATAAAGATAATGTATTATCAAGATATTACATATAAATATATGTTTTTATATTAATATAGTAACCAAAATTCATCTCCCCTTATATCAAATGAATTATTAATTCATCATTCATTGGTTCGACAGTTTACCGCCTTGTGAACTGATTTAGTAGGTTTTACATAACAACATTTCATGCCTATATATAATGATTGATTTTTAACTTTTATTTTATATTTATGATATTATAATCATTATTTAATTTCAATATCACTTATTTTTCTTCTATACTTTTTTAAATATTATAATGTTTCTCATTTGTACAACGGACTTCCGCCTCAGAAAGTGATGTGAATTGTTTCTCAATTACACTCTCCATGGAATGTAATAAATATAAAATAAATTATTATATATGATATATAAGAGATTATATTTATTATATAAAATTAATATATCGCCCATTTACATAACAATTTATATTTTAAGATAATTATATCATTGCTCATATATTCATATGACCTATCATCTCCACGAAGCGATGCGATTCATTTTCCATGTAAAACCTTAATAATCGGTTTTAAAAATATATCTACTAAGTAAATATTATATTCATAAAAATATTTTAATTTTGGAGTTGAAATATATATATATATATCATATTTAACTAAAATGGAACATTTATGAAACAAAGTGCTTGAGAATACAAGACAATTATCACCTGAAACAATGAAAATAATTAAATATTATCATATACGAGTGATAAAATGTTATAAGTGGATCATATATGATATTATAAATATGAGTAAGTAATATGTATACATTTATGACGTTGTTATAACCATTATACATCGGAAATGAGAATTTATTAATGAATTTATATTGGAGGTAATAACATTTTGAGAATTTAAAAATTGAAACACTATGTTCGATAGGATAAAACATTTGTTACATCGAGCATAAACGAAAAACTAAATATTATTTAAAAGTGACCTTTATAACATAGAAATTAAATTTGAGTGTTTAAATAATATCAAATTATTTATTTAATAATGATAAAGGTTTAAATAAATATAATTTTATTTGAAAATGATTACAAAATAATTACATAGTTTTTTCGTAATGTCATATTAATTTGTAAAAATATGTTTTCTTCAAAAATGCTATTTTTTAATTTTTTATGAATGAATATTATATTTAAATTATTGATTTTCTAGAAAATTTATTTGATAAAATTAAATTTATTTATGAAATAATCATATTAAAATTAACAATGGTGAAATATTATGAATTTTCTAAAGAATATATTTCTTTTTTGTGAATAAATAAAAATTCAAATTTCTTATAAAACACCATATATTTTATAATATCATCATGATATAATTATGATATAATATTTAATAAAAACAATGTAATAAATCATTTATGACATTTTAAAATAAATTTTATTCAGAAATAAGTCAAAATTTTCAAATTATAAATTATTTCAAGATAAATATAAAAATCAATTTACATATGACGCAATGTGTACACAACACTGGAAACGTAGAATGTGTAATCATAAAAACAATGATTTGAATGAGATAATAAATTAATTGAATATTTTATTAAATATTATATGTTATTGTCATTTATTATGGTGAAAATGGATTTGAGATTCAAAAAAAAAGATTCATATCCAATTCCTTATTCAATGTATACTCAAAGTCTACAATGTCAAAATAGTATGATAACTGTGCTTTAATGATATAGATCTGAGTTATTTTAAACATTTCATGAATTTAAATTCATACGTTCAACATAATAAACATATTTTCAACATACAAATTTCTTTATGAGCTGTTGGGGGCACTTGAATATGATTATGAACATTATAGTATTTTATTTAAAGAAAAGGAAAACATAACAAAAAATTGGTTTAATACATGAAATATTTTTCATTTGGAGTTACCAAAAAAAATATTTCTCTTGGTTCTCATATCTAACTTATCTCAAGATGATTATGTCTTTATTGTATCACTCTTGAGGAAGTATATACCTTAACCGTCGCTTGTGTTGAAATCAATGTTAATACCATTGGAGTAAGATATTTTTTACGAGGAATAACCATCAAGAATTCTATATTATAAAAATAATGTTCAATAAAACAAGGAAAATATACCAATAATTTTTTTTCAAAATCAACCAATTTGAGAAATATATTTCGGAAATTGAGGATATGACGAGGTGGAATTGTCCTCATTCTTTTGTATCATCGTGGTTAATTTTGATAGATAAAATCTTTTTAAAGGGGGAATAATGTAACAAACTGAGGTTTTATGAATTAATATTTTTAGAAAAAATTAATCACAATTATGGATTTTATTACACAAAACGCCATTTTAAGTTTTCACTAAACACAACATTGTCTTATCATACGTTATACATAACACTATGTTTTAATAAAACAATTATATATAATTAATTTGGTTACAAAAATAAGGAAATTATAATCTAGCTGTTTAGCATAGTGATATGAATATTAATGAAAAAAATTATTAACTACAATTCTTTATATAAATAAATCATAATAATAATAAAATATATAATTTTTTGTAATTATTATATATTTCAAAAACATATTTTTTAAAAAATAATTTTTCTTTAAAAAAAACTATAAAATTAAATTATAAAACATTTATAAAAATAAATTAACAAAATAAATGTCTTTTTAGTTATGATGGTCAAAATTATCTTAGGGTAATTTTTTTTATTTTCCTAAAATAATTCATTTTTAGATGAGTAGTGAAAATTATTTAATTGTAATTCAAAATATAATTGATTTATAATTAATTTATAAAGTTACATTATATTGTTAATTGGTATTAAGGTATAAATAGTTCAATTATAAATTTTTTTTATTTAATTAAGATTTTTTAATCAATTTCATATTGAATTTTTAAACAAGAACTTTATAAAAATTGTTACAGATTCTATTTAAATGCCTTCCTTTTCATCAATTCTTTGTGTTTAATTTTAAAGTAAATTTTTCCACTTTTTTAATTTGAATATGAAAAAAATGGATTCTATGTCATTAATGAGAATAATTTATTTAATCACATATATCAAACATATTTTTTCGGCAAAATTAATACTTAATTCAGTAAAAATAAATTTCTAGAGTTAAGGTAAAAATGGGATTATCTAGGGTTAAACTAAAAATATAACTGTTAAAATAACCTAAACAGTTGTCTAAAAACGTCGTTATATCTATAATTTGATAATTCCCAATATCATGCTCTATAATAGTCAATTTGGGATTCTTGTGACATATGAAAGATGTGGGACCACTGATTTTTTTTAAAAAAATACCATCTATTTTATCTCCCTCACCTGTAAAAAGAAAAACCCTTTTCTCCCTTCATCACACAATAAAACCAATATGGTTCACAAAATACCTAAAATATACACTTCTAAAATTCCATCCCATCATCAAAAAAGCCTTATTTTGGTAAAAAAATCTATCTTAGGAAGTCTTTTAACTAAAAACCAAGGAGGATACTAGATAAAGAGGTTATGCTCATCAACGTTCATTTTTGGTTAATTTTATACCCGTCCCCCATCAATAATAATTATTTAACCATTAGAAAAAATTCATTATATTACATATATATAATTTTTTATGTTATATTAATTACCTAAAACCATCTCCACAATCATAAAATGGGTTATGAAATCATCATCTATGGGTCTAAAGGACTGTCACCTCACGAACCAATGTAGTTTGTTTTTCCACTACCTTCTCTCAAGAATGGTCATAATTACGGATCTATTATTTAAATAATATATATATATATTGTTTTATATTTTATTATAATTCATTAATTATTAAATCACAATAACCTTCTTATTTTCCATTTTTTGGAATACAATGATATTACTATTGTGTATGATTGAATACCACCTCACGAAGTTATGTGATTCGTTCAAAAATTACATTGAATTTATTAAGTATGATTTTAATGAAAATATTTAATATTTTTATAATAAAAATTATTATGGAATGACAATATAAATCTCCTAATTTTATTTCTTTAACTACATCAAAAAAATGGATATATCATTCATGTGTACATACTGATTAACGTCTCTAGAAATGATGTATTTCATTTTCTATAAATAATTTTTATGGATTATAATAAATAAATATATACTGAATAATGATTATAAATATATAGTAGTTATCAATATGGGTATTTCTCATCCATGATAAAAGTATGATGTTGAAAAGTATATAAAATCAAAACATGTATGGAAAACAAAGTGGTTTTTAACCAAGACGTAACCCTTACATGACAACACTAATAAATGTTTAATAAGAGTTCATAATAAAATAATATATGGTATTTTTTCTAATTTTTATATGAGAAATTTCCCAAATGTAATGGCCTATTTAATTTTAAAAAAATAAAGGAAAACTTACAAGTGTATGAAGGTAGGTGTTCTACATTGGTCCATCTGAATAAGAGAAATGAGGTAATCAGGAATCACATATGATTATAAGAAGTCAATACCATTGACACCCTCATTCAAAAGACCATCCAAAAAATAATTGGAGTCCCTGTAGATATGAGTGATATAATAATTCATGTACAAGTGATAATCCAATCATTTAATCCACCAATTAGTAAGCTTTCAAGATAGATTAGAAGAACTAGTCCTAATGGAAATGACAATAATAGTGGAATCTCATTCAAGAGAACTTTTTTTTCATCCATGACAATAATCTTTCTCTTATTCAGACAGAATAAAAATCATTTCATCTACAAGAGAAGAAAAAAATCCACAATAACCATATAAACAACAAATGACTGCCCCTTATGATTTTTGAAATTGACTACAAAGCCAGAGGTACTTGGATTACCTCTTATGGAACTATTATAATTGACTTTAATCCATCCCCCAATGGGATCCTACAAAAAAACATCAAACATACCATGAGGGGGATGAAATATACCCCTAACACCATTCCAATTAAAGAATGTAAAATCATGGACCGAGTTTGAAAAATAATGATCCATTGGTGTAGTGGTTTCCTGAATAGTAGCAAGTATCGCACAAAGAGCAGCCCCAACATTGAAATGAAATCTATCATGAATCACCTTATTTATGGTGAACCATAGAAAATTTATATGTTCTTCCATATAAACCTGAAAAAGATCTTTCATAAGGGTTGAAATCACAAGGCCATTCCAACTAATGAGTAACTTTGGAATTAAAGAGACACGAGGGAGACTCACTTCAAAAATATCAGCAATGAATTTATACATTGAATATGTAGTGGAAAATCCTTAGAAAAGGTGATTAATATCATCTCTATTTTGAGGATAGAGGACACATAGGGAACCTAGTGAGATTCCACATAACTACATAAAGCAGTCTGTTGGCAGCTTCCCAGGCGACAGACTCTATAAAATAATGGAACGAGAGGGTCTGATAAAATTATTATTCATATTTATAAGCCACTTAATTCAAGGAGAGTTACAATTAGGGTACATATAAAATAGTTTGGATGTGAGGACACCATTGACATAAGGTTCCCCAGAACAGAAATCACCTCTCAGAGTGAAAACATAATTCTACACAATGCGAATAATGCGATTTGTTAGGTTCTCCAAGCAACAAAGTTGACCCTTAATAAAATTATCTAGATTAATATTAGTCTCGTCATACACAAGTTGATAAATTAGGGGGTACATGTCTTATTTCGTTTCCAAAACAAGAGAGAAGAATCCCTAGAGATAAGCAATTTGGAGTGAGATTCAATAGAAGAAAAAAAAGTCATGAAGTTAGGCCGCCCTGAGGTGCAAAAATAATTGCAATTTCCAGTCTTCTGATTATATAGAAATTTTTACGAAAGAAACCCATGAGGTTTATAATTACCATTAATGAATTTTCACAAAAAATGGGCCTGTAAATAATCCTTAATGTGGCTTAGATTCTTAATGCCCAAACCCCAATAATCATATGATTTGTAGGAAGAGGTTTAATGAACCATTTCAATATTTCTTTCCATTATTATATAGCTCCAAAAGAAGTTCCTCATATATATATTGATTCTTTTGATAAGAGAACTAGGCCATTTTTTAACAATAAATGAGTAAACAAACTTGGATGTAATAACAGACTTCACAAGACAAACACGACCAACCTGGATAAAGATTTTCCATTCCAAAAAGAGATTTGCCTTTTAATATTTTTAATAATATTAGAAAAGTAACAATTCTTAAGTATTCCCCAATAATAAGGATCCATGTGATAGATAATTAGAATAAATCCCTCATGAAATCCCAAATCCCGGATAATTTCAAGCTTCCTGTTATTGGAGATGATTCTTCCAAAATGGACAAAAGATTCTCCCCAAATAATCTCTTATCCAAAGAACTTATCATAGTGAAACAGTGCTCTCTTTATGTTAGTAATATTATTTTTATCCCCTTTAGTAAAAATAATAATTTCATCAGCATCCATCAAATGGTTAGGTGGAAGAAGATCCCTACCAGAAGAAATCGACTTTATTTTCCCATTTCCAGCCAAGATGCAAAAATCCTACTGAGATAGTCTTTAGTAATGGAAAATATATTTGTAGATAAAGGGTTACCTTGTCTAACCCCTCTAGAACAATCAATGTATCCATGAAGAGTACCAATAATAATAATAGAGATGTGAGCATATATTAAGTTGAATTTTTCAAAAGTAAATAAAACACTTTCAATGCCAAAAAAGATGAACACTACAAATGAATCACCAACCCATCATATCAAAATGTTTCCCCTCATCTTGTTTAAGTGAAATATTTCCACCACAAATGGGTTTCCCAAGAAGGTTGAACCATTCCATGGTAGTGATAAGATATTCCTAAATTTATCATCCTTCAATAAAAACAAACTGCTTAGGAGACACAATTTTTTATGAAATATGAGAAATCATGTTAGCAAGGATTTTTCTAATAAACTTGATGATGCAGATACCTTGGAAGACTAGTATAAAAATATGAATCTCATTAGATTTTACCACTTTGTGAATAAAGGAAATTAACTGTGAATCCAAACCTAGATGAAGAGAGCACCCTTTTAAGAAATGAACTACTAATCTACAAACATAAAGTTGAATAATATCCCAATACATTTGAAAAAAGATATTTCCAAAACCATTTGGTCCATCAGATATTTCTGGTTTGAGGATAAAAACAACCACCATGATTTCAAAACCCAAGGGAATAGATGTGAGAGTGGAGTTGTCATCTTGATGAAAAAGCCTTAGAATAATAATATTCTCCAGAGAAAAAATAGAGGATGTTACATTAAAGAGATTCTTGAAATAGAAAAAAACATGCTCCAAGAGTTCCCTCCTATTAGTAATGATATGATCACAACCCTAAACCAATGAAAAGAGTCCTAGATACCTTCCGTATTTTTTAAGTGAAGTAAAGAATTTTGAATTTCTATCACCATCCTTCAACCCCTTACACCTAAAATCATCCCTTTGGAAAGAATCTTTGAGTTTTATATGATTATTAAGATTGGATGTCATCTACGCTTCACCCATGATATTATTTGAAAAATAATTTTGAGTATTGATCTATTGACCATGATGATGGGAAGTCTCAAGGGAGGAATTATCAAAATTAATAGAGCTAATACAGTTTTTTCTCCATATTTTCAAGTTATTCTTGAGTAGTTTGAATTTGAGAACACAAGAGTTGGCATCATCTATAAAATTAATAGAATCCTAGACATTTTAAAAAATATCTCTATAGCCATTTTGAATCGCCCAACCATTACTAAACATTAATGGAAGAGGGGGCTTGGAATCTCTACCAACATGATCAAACAATATAATAAGATGATAAAAATTAAGACTTATAAGGGTTGTGTGGGAAATGGAATCCCCAAAATCCAAAGAGGCTTAATTTACCACGTTTCTATCAACTCCTCTAGAAAAGATCATATTTGAATATCTCATATTCCAAGTATTCTTTTATCTAACTAGGTTAACCTCTATCATGCCATTATTTTCAATAGATGTTTTAAATTCCCTGGAGGAGATTGAATTAGTCATAGCACCCATCTTCTCATCCATATTATAAATGGAATTGAAATGTCCCAATGTGATCCATAAGCCAAGGATAACAGATTTGAGAATTCTAATATCAATCCGTAAGCTTCTAGGGTCTAGATATCTGTTAAAATAATAAATGAAGGAGCATGAATGTGGAGTACCAAGAAAAGTTAAAGTAAAAGTGACATGTTGTTTGTTGGAAGAAACTAATGAAATATTGGAAAAAAAAGAGTGATCCAAAACCCAAAGCCACTTAATCTCTGAAAAACATATTTTGGATTAAATTATATGGAATCCCAAGAACTCTTGGATGGAAATACTGGAAGAGAAGAGTCCTTTTAGTTTATACGAGCCTATAAGAATAGGTCAATGTGTCTGAATAAAGATAAATAAGGACCTAGTGGTGTATCGGTTGGCTAAACCATGAAAATTATAAAAAATAATATTCATTTGTACCTAAAACTATGGATGCGACCCCCTTTCTTATTTCCCAATTCCTTTTTACATGATTTTGTAGGTCTCCCCACCATTCATTTAAGAATGGAATTATTCTTAATAAGATCATTCAAGTCATATTTTCCCCTTTCATGAAAAGAATTATTGGAACTGGTAATGAGAGAGGTAAATGTAATTTTTTAGATGACTTTAATGTCCTTTACCCAAGAAAAAGATTAAATATGTTCTTCAATCCTTATACTAGGAATGAAAAAGTCAGTTTCTAGACCTTCATTCTTCACAAGCAGGAGGCCTGAAATATCATCAGGATTACAAGAAACCAGAAAATATTTTCTCAATAAAGCAGGAATGTCATGTGAACATGCCTTATTACTATGGGCCAAATCCGTGAATCCAATAACATCATGTCTCGTGGCGCACGCCGGGGTCATGGGGGAGAAACGTGTGCTACCCGATAGTTGATTAGAGAAGATTGGGTTCTGCTCAATCACTCATATCAGGTGCACCATTTTTTTCTCGAAATGCCCAACGGTTCCATATCCAGAAATATGTGGAACTTCTTTCTAAAGGCAGGTGTTTTCTTGGTGGTTTTACCAACGATTCTTAAGTAATGACATTAGTCGAAAGGATGAGAAGTCGGGCTTATCGCACCCTTTTTGGGGGGGATTATTTCATGTTTCGAGACTCTCTTAAAGTTTTATTACATATTCATATGTTCGTGAATCATTTGTTTATACCCAAGAATAGTATCCACTGATTACTCTTGGTTGGAAATGGTCAGCTGGATGGACGGGTTCAAAGTCATTTATGCCCGAGGTTTACCAACCCTCATTTGATTAATGACCCTAAGGAGTCTGGACTCACTGAGACGACACTGATTTAAATCCTCATAACCAGGCACTCTGGAGTTTATTTCTATCTAGGGGGGATAGATAACGACTTGAGAATTTGGATTGATCCTGTGGTACGAGCCTCCTACATGTCCCTGTGAGAGGAATCATAATTCACATAGCTCGGTTTGGTATGGGGATTACACTCTGGACTGCTCGAGGATGGTGCGGTGAACCGACGTGATGATGGTCGGATCAACCGAGTGTTGGGCTTGAACTTATGGGAGGCTTCCTACGTACCCTTCCTAGTAGATAGGGATCAAAATCCACATAGTTATAATGGGAGTTTCAGAGAACCGACATGAATATGGACCCGAGGGTCTGATGGTGATCGGGCTTGAACCTATTGGTGGCTTCCAACGTATCCCTGTGGTAGGGAATCAAAGTCCACATAGTTCGGATGGGCATGGGGATTATACTCTGAGGCGGCCCAAGAGAGGATGCCATGGTTGATTCTTACTCTAAGCCCACGTGATTCATGCTCGGTGTGAGAAACAATAGGCACCAGGGACCAGACGATCACGTTGCGAAAGGTGCGTCTGTGGGTGGTACGATAGGGATTATGTGTGGGGGAGGCCAAAAAAGTTGGGTCTGACTCCACGATAGATTCCCATGCTGATAAATCCCATAGGAATAGGAAAAGGGTATCCCCATGTCCATCTCCCCTCTTGGTTCTTCGCACCGGGGAAATATAGAGGTGCATGGGTGATTCCCTCTGATGGGTAGTCCTCAACTCCCCGAGGAGGGGTGAAGTGACCCAGTCCTAACAAGTGGAGGGCCAGAAAGGGGACTCCCAGGCTCCGACTCCGCATTAACTTGGGAATGTGAACCCAGGAATGCTTCGAGAATCCACTCAAGGGCTAGAGAAACCCCTTCACCCTTGCATTCCTTGGGTATGTGAACTCAAAACGGCACGTTGATGTGCCTGATGGTTACATCACACGGGTCCGATGGCTCTGGTGGAGGCCTTGAATCGGGGCTGATTAATGGGCCAATGAGGGGGTTGTGGAGGATCAGGCCGGATTGGTAGTATTTTATCTGGCTCGGGGAATGGGAACTCTGAAGGATTTGGCAGGCCACCCGGGTGTATGAGGGGTGGTGCCCTTAGCATAGGGAGGTGCTACATGGCTGGAGAGGCTGTCCGTGAACTAGGGGGGTCCGCGGCTTCGGGTTCGACCCACGTACTAGGTTGGTACGCAGAGGGGTCCATGCGAGCGGTGACCGAGGGCGACGCTGATCGGGGGTTTGTCGGTTAGGGCTTCGCCCGCGTAGGAGGGTGCTACATAGTGTGACAGATCGGAAAAGGGGCGTAAAATCCCTGGTCCATGGGGAGTGTATCTGCGGAGGGGCCATGGTTCATGGTATTCTTTTCATTTTTATTTTATGTTCGCAGTTCACCAAGTTGTTATGCATTTTCGATTCCTTATTAATTCACTTCCAACTTCATACCTATTCTGGTTCGTGAACTGGAACTTCGCTGTTTGTGAAATCCAAATATCATTCCTTTGAAATCCTTCCACCAAATCTGATCGATCTCCTTGCTCTCCCCTATCTATCTCCATTTGTAGAGTGGGTAATGAGATGTATCTGTGGTCATACCGCACCTTTTGTGGAGGCCCATGACCAGAAACCCGGTTTACGGATGACTTTGTCAATCTGCAACTCTTAGAGGCATTGAACGCACCTCCCCTGTGAACCAAACTAGCTCGGGGAGTGCTTCGCGGTCGCGCAGGGTTCCGCCTATATTCCGTGAATGACAGTAGGTGCGGTTCAGGCCAGTCGACGCGGTTCGTGGCTGGGGTTGTTCATCACTATGGACCGGCTTGGCGCCCATCCTGCTTTGTGCCCTCGGAGGATCTCGTCCACTATTCCACGAATGACAGCGGTCCACGAAGGGGGGTGCTTTGCGGAACCGGCCGCGTACCGTTATCATTGGACTAGTCTGCAGAACGGTTCAGCTTGTTCCATCCTTTGAGTATTCTCCACACATTTACCCAATTCATTTGGGGAAATTGGTTAGAATCTCCCTAGTATTAAATGGGATTCTCATTCTCCTTTGAGGATTTTTCAGGACCCTACAAATTCCCCCCATCAGAAGGGGGTCTGATCTGAAAAAAGAGGAGGCCATTTCGATGAAAAGTGGTCCTGAAACCTGGATGGTCTGCGGTAGGGTAGTGGACGTGGTTGGGGACCATGCATATAAATACTGGGGCCCTCCCTTTGTCTTTTTCCGGATTCTTCGCGAAACTATAGCACTATTGCTTTTTGTTTCTGTGTTCTCGTTCCTTCACGAAATGCCTCATCCGCGAACCAGCGACCAGTTCCATGAACCATTGCTCATTCGCACCCGCCTTCACCCGTGGACTAATCTCAGTGGCGCGAACTAACACTTTTAATTAACTAAAAAGTAAGGCACTATGGGCCTCATAGGAACTCGCTCCGCGGTTTTGAGGGTCCGCGGTCTGAAATCTTCCATACATTGAGAATTTCTTTAGTCTTCCAAACCTAACTATTTAAATCTGGGATTAAGATTCCGCGGAGCAACCTGGTTCTCATTTTTCTACCAACGGTCTGTGGGCCAGAGTACCACGGACCTCTCATTCTTAGGGTTGGTTCACGAGATTTAGTCATCATAAACCACATTTTGAGGACTTCTTGAGGACCTCTTCATGAATTCTTCTTGACCCCCTTTCCATATGCTTGGTATTTTTTCCATATTTTATTTTTCTGGACTAACCATTTGCCTCGTTTTTAAAATGCACGGAGAAAACATGGTTCGCCCTCGCCCTGCACCCGGGCCTACTGCCGAGCCTCTTCCGATTGGTTCAGGGAGATTTCCAACATTGATTCGTTGAGTGGAGAGCATCAAAGAGGACCCTAGTCAGTCCATCATTCCCGACAATGGTGTCTTAATAGACTTTCTCTCTCTTGAGCTCCTGGGTTATCCACTATCAATTCGACTTTCTCTTTACTGCTTCGGTCTTCAAGACGAAGTCCCTATCCCCCCATCTTTCTCAGGTATTCCATCTCCCTGCTTGGAAGCATCACCAAAGTGAATTCAAGAAAACCTTACCTCATTTGGGAAGATGATCTTTGATTCTGATCCGAAAGACACTTTCATTTTGAGAGGCTCTATTTGGACCCAATGTGATAAGTGCACTCAAGACTTCTCTAAATAAGCTGTCTTCAAAAATTACCACTCTATTATCAACCTTTCCCGTGTGGATCCTAATGTGGGGTGCGTTCCAAGGTGGGATCTTCGATCTGGTGGGATTTTCTCAAATGACTAGGCCTGGGCCTTCTGGGTCCATCATTACTGCCAGGAATCTCCAAATTCACTAGAAGTAGTCAATATGTACTCCGTAGTGTGAGCCCCCCCCCCTCCCAGTTCGCCGTCTACCCACCATCTTTGATCCTGCCTCACCTGCTCAGTTTCTGGTGTTCAAGCACTAACACTTTCTATCATGCCCATGGTAAAGTTGGAAATAGTTTGTGGGACATCTACCAATTTGGAGGGATTACGATCATTGGTGAGATGTATGACGAGTATCTACCCACTCTTGATGCATGAGAAAATGTCTAACAAGTGCCGTAGTTGGTGAGGGACCTGCTGGTTATGGCAGTGCGGTCACTAGGTCAGTCCTTGCGTGCCAACTCTCTTATTCTCTATAGCACATAGATAGGGTTATTTCTGAACACCTCTTGTCCTGTTCTGAAGATCAAGCGCCAGAGGAATCACCCTTCTCAACAGTCATGAACCATCCCAGGATCCTACTTGGCAGTTCTGGAGGTGGGTGACTACATTTCATTGGGTTTTGAGGTGCACCCCGGTGTGTCACCAATGATCAGCCTGGCAGGCCCATTTGCTATGTTTTTTAGAGGGTGGTTATTCCTTTCTTGGGATATCAACCCAGGCGTCAGGGCTTGCACCTTGATTATGGCAGTTGAGTTGGCATAGGGTCACCCATTGAATTCGGTTGTGTCCACTTTGGCTCGTATTTATGAACTACTGAGCCACATGTCGGAGGGTGAGTCACCCTACCATCTGAGTGGGCCATTTTAATTCATATACGGCTGGATAGAGAATAATTTCCGCTGTTATGAGTATTGTCATAACACAGTCATCCCACTTCCTACCTTTTGGCCTACCTTGATTGATATAGCAGGGGGTTCGCTTGATGTTCCTCAGTTATGATGAAGTAATCAAGATTCTGAGTGAATTCTCTCAGTTTTATTTCACTACCTACCCGACCCCTTCCGGTGTTGTGGTTGACAACTGCAGTGGGAGCCTGGAGGAGCATTCTTGCGAGATTTAACTATAGGATGGGTTTTTGTCCGTGCAGATTGACGGGGTTTCTCTGTGCGAGTTGTATGCCCCCACCATTTTTTCTGATAGTTTTGGTGTATGCAACTCCATGTTTCCATTTCCCCTCGTCAGGCTCGAGGACTGCACCCGGACACTCTCCGTCAATGGTGGTTGATGCTGATTCTAGAAGAATCTGACACAAGAAATCCCTTTCCTAGCCTAAGAGCGGCTGTCGACCTATCATTGGATTACACAAGAATGTGGGTAAAACATTATCCCGATGGGATACTTGGGAAGGATGTCTAGAAGGTTCCCAAATCAGTGGTCATTGCGGCTGCTGTGCCTACCGCACCTTCCTCATCGGCTCTAAGGGAGGACCAACTGATGGCTCATCGGTCAAAGCGACTCAGGGGATTTTTGTCTCCTAGCCCCTCTGCGGCCGAAGTTCAGACAGACCCCACCCTCTTAGATGTGGATGAGGATGACCATGTGGCTTTGGGTCCCCGTGAGACAATTCCTGAAATTTTTCTAGCCGATACCGGACATAGAAACTTGATTCCCAAGCCTGAACTGGGGTTTGAAGCTTCAGACCTTCCAGATTCGGTACCATCTTCTAGCATGCACACGTCTGCACTGATCGCAATACCAGGCTTCGTTCCCGTGTTATCTAGATAGGATACCAAAGATCCTCGTGTCATGGTGGACCACCGAGCAGTGCGAAGGTGGGAATGGCACTGCATTTGTGATATTGTCACCGAAACTCCTCTAGCTGAGATGGTAACTAAAACTGAAGCTCTCCGACAACTCTTCCTGGGTTTGGGGTCAGGCGTCTTTGGCTATCGGTAGTTTCATTTTCCCTTTTTCTAGGTTGTCACGACCCGTGAGGAAGTTTCCACTAATGAATGCAAACTTTATCACTTCTCTGCCTCTCATTGTGGGACCCGAGACTTGGAGGAAGCCATGATAAATCTCCATCAGTTGATATCATAGCAGATGAACTCTCTATATCAGGCAGCCCGAATTTCTACGAAGTTGCATGAATGTGAAGTACGGGCAATGATGCTGAGGGATCAATTGTCAGCTCTGACTAGTAACCTTGAATACACTAATAAAAGGATAAACGATCTCCAAACAATAGTGGGGAACACTCATTCGGTGGCCGAGGTTGAGGCCAGGGATAAGGTCGTGCTGGGGAAGACTCACAACAACCTCCGCTGTACGGTTTCCCATCGGATGGAGAGAGAGAGCCATGCACCTTTGTGACAGTCAGAGCCATTATTGTACACTTTGTTTTTCTTACCCCTTTCATTGCTGTGAGGTAGAGGCCCTATATTGTGGATGTCCTCCATTTTTGTTCAAACGGAATACAATATATGTCAATACTTACTTTCTGTGAAATTTGATTGTTACTGTAATAGTTATTATGTAAATAACAACTCACTGAATCAGAATTAATCATAATTCAGGAAAATAGAAACAAACTCTAACTTTTTCTTGGACCATGGGGTCCAGCAAGCATAGTTTGACTATTTGTAGGGTTTTTTTAGAAAACCCCCACAATCTATTTGTCCTTTCATTTAATACCCTAATTTTTCCTGGTCCCATTTGGTGTGGACCCAGCGGGTATGACCCAACATTTTCTTAGGACTCCCTTTTCGGGTTTTCATCCTAACAGGCTTTGCGCCACTTTTTGTGAGTGGTTTAAAGTCCCACTGACAACACTATCATTACTAATGTTTTAGGTCAAACAGATTTGACCAGATATGGTGGGGAGAGGGTCCTAATGAGGCTCGGTTGATTAAAAGTGGTCTCAACATCCTTCAGATGCACATGGGGAGAAAATGTTTAGATTTGAGTGACATGAATGGCATATCTTAAGGCATGGGAGTCGTATCGGCGTGCTGAGGTAGGAAGGGAATCACCTATGGAAATATTGCCTTTGGTAGAAAGGAAATGGGTGATCAATATGCAGCGCCTTTGATGGCATGGTATGAATAGTCGTGAAAAGGTGTCCTTAAGTCAATGAATCTCCATTTCTGATGGCCTGAGGACTTCATGGAAGCCCGGCTTATGGAAACCACCTTGGGTGGCTTGTAGAATTATGAAAACCACCAGGGGTGGCTATTGCTACAGTCACTCAAAGGATAACTGGGTTAACATGCTCTGATATACTCTAAATAGGGTGAGGTTGACCGGATCAGGAGATGTTGTGTGGGGGCTACGAGGTCGATAAGCATACTGAGCTAGGAAGAGTTCTGCCCAAGGAAATATTCCCTTTGGTAGACGGACCAGGGGCTATCAATATGAAGAGCCGCTAAGGGAATGGTATGAATATTCATGCAAAGGTGTCCCTAGGTCGATGACTTTACACTTCCAATGGCCATGAATTATTATGAAAATTTTAGAATGCTCACAGTACAGAGTTCGACATGCAGGGATAATGGTTTCCAAGCATACAAGAAACATCTTCACCGCAATTGTCCGTAGAGTCAAAGTATCCTAGAGATGGCTTGATGTTCGTAGATGCAGGTCGTCATGTGAACCACGGGTGGATACATAGGCTAACCGGGTAGGGACACCCAGTAAACATTTGGATGTGGAAAGGGGGATGAACTTGTAAACCACTATGCCATAAATTTCTGGATTGGGAGATATGATATGGGGGCTCTGAGGCCGGTAAGCGTACAGAGCTAAGAAGAGTATCGCCTAAGGAAATATTTCCTTTGGTAGATGGGCTAGGGGATATGAATATGTAGAGCCACTGAAGGAATGGTATTCATAGTCATGCAAAAGTGTCCCCAGGTTGATAAATTTCCACTTCTGATGGCCGTGAATGGTTATGAAGATCCATAATTATCCAGGCCATGGAGTCTGATGTATGGAGAGGATACATCCAAATATGCAAGGAGTATTTCCATCTCGTTTCACCATATATTTTGGGTGGGTAGTGATGAAATCCATGAAGTTTTATTGTCGTGTTGTGAGGATGAAATCCCTGCAGTTTTAACATCGTGCAGTGAGGACGAGGAATACACCCCGTGCAGGTCTGGTCCGTACTTGGGGGAAGAGGGCATTTTTTTTATCCTCATTCGGGAATGGATGGGCCATTATGGGAAACCCTGACGTCACTACACATCCTGTGAGGGCAGGGATCAATCCACATGTAGTTCCCTGATGGAGGTACACACCGCGCAGGTTTAGTCTATACACGGGGGAAAAGTGAATTTTTTACATTCATTTGTTGACGGTTGAGCCAGGGTGAAGGAACCTAGCATCACTATGTATCCTGCAAGGTTAGGAATCAAGCCTCAAATATTTCTCTGAAGTCAGTGCAGTTTAACGTCATGTAGTGAAGACGAAGAATACACCCTGTGTAGGGCTGGTCTGTACACAGGGGGAGAGTGCATTGTTTTGAATGGCGGGGCCAGGATAGGGAACCATGGCGTCACTACATATCCCGCGAGGGAAGGAATCAAGACTCACAGAGTTTTTTAAGGAATACACCCCGTGGAGGTCTAGGCCGTATGGGGGAAGGGGGGATTTTTGGCTTTATTTGAGGTGGTTGGGCCCGGGTGTGGAATTATGGCGTCACTACGTATCCTACGAGGGAAGGAATCAATCCTCACGTAGATCTCTGAAAGACAATACACCCCGTGCAGGTCTGGTCCATAAATGGGGGAATAGGGAAAATTTTTCTCTTAAACCTCACTTGGGGGTGGCTGGGCCAGGATACGGAATCCCGGTGTCACTAGGTATCCTGCAAGGGCAGTAATCAAGCCACGCGTTGTAACGCTCCGACCCCAGCTACCCAGAGTCGGTGCATTACTTCGTAACATTGGCATGATCACAAAAGATCAAGTCTCGAAAGACCGATTAGTTTAGTAGCCTTGGAAACACTAGATACATTCATAATTCTTTCATTACATCAAAAAGTAAACAAACTACAATAACATGGTCTTCATAGTCGACACTCATATCCTCACTGACTATTCTTTCAAGTCAGTCATAATACACTTCTTCACATTCTGGAAAATATTAAAACATTGAAAGGGGTGAGCTCAGATACTCAGTAAGGATAACAATATTGCGGAAACTATTATAAGAAAACATAAGCATTTAAGGCAATGTATAACTAGAACAAAAAAATTATTGAACTTGAACTTCTGCATAATATGGAAAAATAAAAATAAAATAATGCCATTACTTACTCTCATGGATATTATACTAGACGAATAATCACATGAAATATCAATAACCACTTTCATAATGAGGGAATGTATAATGCCGGACATTCTGAAACATTTTGTCAAGGCCTCGGCCAAGACGTCTAAAATGATTAAGGCCTCGGCAAAAACCCTAAATCAAATTGGGAAAGGGTCTCGGCCAATTCCACGTCTAGTTGCCTCATGAGACCTATCGATGCATCTAGGAGCTATAGAGGGCTCCACCCGTCACTTATTAAGTCCAATACATTCCTCATATGAATAGGTTTAAACATATCATAAACCATAACATAATTGTATCACATAAAACATGCATAAAGGAAACATAACATTTCCACATTTCAATCACAAGATATCAATACAACACATTGATATAATTAAAACACTTTCAAAACCATTTTCAATACCAAAATAAAAGAATGTTAAAACTTTGTATTTATTTTTCATCAAAAAAATGATGGCTTGTAGAGGAAGTTGAAACTCAAATAATGGTCACGGCGGCGGAGAAGTCATTGTCGCCGCATATGTACGGAAATAAAAACATTCCGTTTTTGTCATTTAGTAAAACGCATCATATAAAAAGATTCCTTTTGAATAAACGTAAAAGTCAAAGGGATTTATACACTGTACAAAAGAAATTTGTGTATAAAACAAAATATGCCTTAATGAATGGAGATTGAGACGAAGTCCCTTAAAAAGATCATTTTTAAATAAAATATATCTATTATGTGTATTCACTATATGTACACATAAAGAAAGTATAAATACAATATACGCCATAATAATATCATGACATAATTTTAAAGTAGGAGATTAACCCAAAGAATGGAAGTTTAGTTATGAAATTCCCTTACCTCGTGTCTTACTTGACTCAACCGTTCTTTAACCTCATGAATAAGAAACTAGAGTTAATATATACCTTATTAAGAACCATTTTCAATTTCATTATCCTTATTATATCACTTATTACAATGATATGAACATTATGTAATTATTTAAGTTAATAACGGTCGTTTTGTCGATCTTTGGTACTTGAGTCAACAATAAACTTCTTATAATTACAAGTTGTTTATGTGGTAGAATATCCATTATCTCCAGAATTATATTCATGATTCAGATGTCATATATATCTTATATATCCAGTATATAAATTTATTTATAATATTACGTAACATTTAGAGGTAAGAAATGAAATGCACCGTTCATGGAGACGGTAAGCCGTACGTACGCATGAACGCTACTTTTATTTCAATTTCATATTTAATGGAACAAAATCATAATTATATAAATGTATAATATAATTCCTGTATAATATAGTGTATAATACCATTTACTCCATCCTTTATACGTCCCACATATGGCATTAACGATTCAAATCACTTTGAGGGGGCGGTAGTCCGCACTTCCTAAAATGAAATTATCGCGTTTTACCCATAATGGAAATCATAAATTATGCCATAAATGAAAAATACAGAAGCATAAGTAAAACATAAACATATTATATATCATATATAAAAATAGTGACATCTTAATGGCCACCTTTGAAGGTATTATATGAGTGTTGAACAATCATCATTTCGTGAGGCAGAAATTCGCCATCCACAGAAACCGTATGTTCTTTAACCATTAGATATAGGTGTGTGTAAATGTAGCTCGAATCCTTCTTATAACAACATCCTAGTATATTTAGGATACTGGTTTTGTTAAAAAAGAAATGAATAAAAAGAGTTTATGGGGTTGGAGAAGAAAAATAAAACAAACCAACATTAGAGAAGACATTACCTCAAAATCAGGTAACTCTTTTTGATTTGAGCCAAAGGCTTCCTTGGGAAGAGTTCTGCCCAAAGTGAGGCTTCTAGGAGTAATAGGGAGAAGTTGTGAGAGTATATGGGAAGAGGTTGGCCGAGCCAAATGGCTTGAAAGTGTAAATGAGGTGGGAGAGGTGGGGGCCTTTTATAAGTGGAGAGGAGGGGCTCTTTTGGAAAGATTGAAATGTTACATTATTATACAATGCTTTTCGGATTCTAAAGGTCCCACACTTATATAATTCGTGGATAAGGTGATAAGCGTTCTAAATCCCTTCATCCAATAGGCTTCGGACAAGTGTAAGCCTTGGATTTTGCATTATCTTCTCATTTTATTTAAATCGTCAAATAATGAGGTCATCGCTGCATCATAATGATGTCATAAATAATTTAATTTATTTAATGTCTAAAAATTATAAAAAAATACTATGATATAGGAACTATTTTTATCTTTCTAATGAATATTTATAGTAAAAATTTGGACTTGTGTAACCCCACTTAAAAACAGTTTTAGTAAAACAACTCATGTTTGTGTCAATTTAATTTTAACATTAAATAAATATATATTAATGTCATTTTCCTACCAAAGTGGCTCCATGGGGTCCCCAAGTTGACCCATGGGTTTTCTTGGTCGGGCATGACTCATCAAATAGGAGTAGGACAAGTGTCATGCTCATCTCATATTATTAAAACATTATTTGTTCCTTAAACTACACTAATTACCTCTAATCGCGATTAAGAACTTAAAAGTTACTATTCACCAAAAAATTATCTAATCTCATTGAACCAAATTTTACTTCTTAATGACAACTATGTATGTCGGATTTTTGAAAATCAAATCACAGAAGTGGTAATATTTCATTTAAACGAAAAATCAGTAATTTAACTACCACTTAGTGGTTTCACTATTAATCAAAAATTGAAGTTTTTCAGAATAAGGCCAAAATTTCACCCTAAGCTATAATTGATATTCCAATTTCAAAAATGATGTCTATTTTACAAAATTCCAAACATATAAGTTGAATTAATTAATTTTATAATTAATTCCCGCTGTCACAACAAATAGCGTGTTTTTAAGAAACAATTTATATCAAAGGAATGGCAATTGTTTATGTCCAATTTCAATGTTAAATTAATTCTAATGACCACCATTGGATAAAATGGTAAAAATATATTCTAATTATACTTTAAAACCACTAAACAGTATAATTTTTCACTATAAATTATTTTGATTAAAAAAGTTGTTTTTAAGTAATTTTCACTATTCATAAAAAATTGGATGTTCTCAGAAAATTACAAAAAATTCAACTTCGGATAATTTCGATATTACGAATACAAAAATGAAGTCCATTTTGAAATATAAAATTTCTATAATTTTAAAAAGTGGTTATTACTATTCATAACGGCTACTTTGATTAGTCGCGGTGTTTTAGAACTCGATGTTGCGTACAATGCAAGCTATTGCATTATTGAATGAGAAGCGTATCGTGGAAGCTCGGGGTGTTACATTCTCCCCTCATTCAATAAATTGCGTCCTCGCAATTTGAAATTTTTCTTTGAAAACGAAAGGTTGAAAATATAAAATACCTTTGTGGAAAACCCACATCGGAAATAAGGTTAATAAATATATAACATTAAAAGAAAGCAAGATAAGTACCAAGGTCACCCGATATAGCCCATTCTAGGATTCTATGAAAATATGGATATGGAGGAGAAACAAACCATCAAGGTCTGATGGAGAGTTATAGAAAACAGGATTAGGAGAAAGTTTAACTACAAGAAAATCACAAACTTGTGATTGGTTAAACGGTCATTGAATCCCCAGTTGGAAAAGTTAACCGACAACATTTTTGTTATAAGTTACCTTTTATAATATTGAGGAATTTATTTAGGAGATTTACTAAGAACGTAAGGGAATATACATACTTTTTATGTATACTTTCATTCGTTAATAAATTTTTACCACAAACCCATCTTTTACTCCAAATGGTAACGGAACTCAAATATATTCTTTTTATCCTAATTGTATAAGGTTCCAAATATTAACACATGCCATTTAGATTAGTAAAACTATTTTGTAATAACCAGGGACTTCCTGTAGGCTAGTGGTAGGAAATAAAGGCTTGTCGCACTATGGTTGTGGGTTCGATTCCTACAGCTTTGTCCAACGCGACGGGTTATTCTCCACCCTGCAGGTTGTCCTTTTCCTAAAACTATAGTATTATAATATTCCAAAAATAATCTTCAGAAATGCTTTAACCTTAAACAATACTATCCAAAGATCAACTTAATCCACTCCAACCTTTATAGTTATCCAAAATACCTCTGTCCAGACTTTCACTAAAAGGTCTCTTAATTCCAAAATCAATTGTAACATCAGAATCCCCAAACAAAGAAAAGTTTCTCTTATTGTCACATACTAAAAATATGATTAACTTAATCATATTAAAACCTTACTGAAATCAAAATGTACTTCAGTACAATCCATATATATATATCACATTATTATTATAACCAGAATATAATACTTGAGTCCAAAAGCACCAATACATTAATTATTCCGCATCAACTGTAGTCACAGCATAGGATTGGCCTTGATCCCTTGGCCTTTTCTGAGGTAATTTTCCTTGATGCTTAGGATATTCATTTGCATAATGCCCCATTTCCCTACAATTGTAGCATTCAACTTTGACAGCCTCTTTCTTTCCCTTGCAATCACGAGCCTGATGACCCTTTTCTCCACATTTATAACAAACTCCCATTCCTTTTAGGCACGTGCCAGGGTGATTCTTCCCACAATTATCACATAATGGAAAATCCTTCTTTCCCTTTTTCCCTTTATCTGTCTCTTGTTCCACCATTCTCTTCTTCTCCTGCTTTACTTTGTTTTCATAAGACTTAGAGAATTCATTTTCCGTCTTGATAGCGCACGAGACAATACCTTCGTATGAAGAGAAGGTTTGTGATACTAAAGCTCGACGGAGAAATGGTTTCAACCCATCAAAGAAACGATCAGTCTTACTTCTTGGGTTACGTATGTAATCTGCAGCATACCTTGCTAACCTTGTAAAGTTAGCCTCATACTTTGCGACATTCTCATCCTCCTTCTGCCTCAGAATCAAAAATTGCCTTTCCATATCCGCTCGATGGTCTCGAGAAAAGTATTTTTCTACGAACAACTCTTTGAACTCCTGTCATTCCATGTTTCTTAATTCATCATCTTCCTTTGTGTTTTGAATTAGTGACCACCATTGATCGGCATCTCCAGTGAGGTGGTAAACTGCCATGACAACATTCTCCCTTTCACTACTCCCCAAGGCATGGAATATTTTCTCTAAGGAATTTATCCATTTCTCAGCTACTATAGGATTTGTACTCCCATTGAAGGTTGGCGGTTGTTGCCTCATGAAACGGTCTAGCATTGATCCTCCACGTTGCGGATCAGGGTGCTCCATACGAGTAAGGTTGTTATTCATAACCTGCGTGAGTTATCCCAGTACGGTGAGAAGCTGATCAGCACCAGTTGTATCACTAGCTCCACTATAATTATCATGAGCAGGAGGGAAATCCCTACACCGAGTGCGTGCATTGATACGGTTTCCATTCCTTCCACTAGGCGCCATTTCTAAATAATGACATAAACTAGATTAGTTCATGAATCAAAATAAATAATTCCATACTTGTAAAACACTTAACATAAATTGAACTATTTATGGATATAATCCATAATCATAAAAAGGTTTTCTTTGAGGAAGTATATACTCATAACCGTTCATAGTGGTTTGTAAAGAAAATGAGAATTATCCTAAGCATATCCCCCGGGAGTGTCGTAACTGAGAGTGCAGCAAGGCCCGTTGTCGTGCACCAGTTCCCGTTCGAGTCTAGATCAAAGCGGTGTTTTCTGGTTTTACCCCTAGGTACATCTGTGCTAGAGCCACCTCTACCTGCTCGTATCCAGACAGGGATGTATTGCTTGGAAAACTCAAAAAATCCCTATAATACCATAATTTTAGGAAGTTCGTCTATACTAATCCTCAAAGTCTATCTTCGGGATATGTGCTCTAATCAGAGTTTATCTAAATCTAGCTTCCAAGGTTAGTACTAAACTGCCTCTGATACCAACTGTAACGCTCCGACCCCAGCTACCCAGAGTCGGTGCATTACTTCGTAACATTGGCATGATCACAAAAGATCAAGTCTCGAAAGACCGATTAGTTTAGTATCCTTGGAAACACTAGATACATTCATAATTCTTTAATTACATCAAAAAGTGAACAAACTACAATAACATGGTCTTCATAGTCCACACTCATATCCTCACTGACTATTCATGCAAGTCAGTCATAATACACTTCTTCACATCCTGGAAAATATTAAAACATTCAAAGGGGTGAGCTCAGATGCTCAGTAAGGATAACAATATTTTGGAAGCTTTTATATGAAAACATAATCATTTAAGGCAATGTATAACTAAAACAAAATCCTTATTGAACTTGAACTTCAGCATAATATGGCAAAAGTATAATAAAATAATGCCATTACTTACTCTCATGGATATTCTACTAGACGAATAATCACATGAAATATCAATAACCACTTTCATAATGAGGGAATGTATAATGCCGGACATTTTGAAACATTTTGTCAAGGCCTCGGCCAAGATGTCTAAAATGATTAAGGCCTCGGCCAAAACCATAAATCAAATTGGGAAAGGGCCTCGGCCAATTCCACATCTAGTTGTCTCATGAGACCTACCGATGAATCGAGGAGCTATAGCGGGCTCCACCCGTCACTTATTAAGTCCAATACATTCCTCATATGAATAGATTTAAACATATCATAAACCATAACATAATCGTATCACATAAAACATGCATAAAGGAAACATAACATTTCCACATTTCAATCACAAGATATCAATACAACACATTGATATAATAAAAACTCTTTCAAAACCATTTTCAATACCAAAATAAAAGAATGTTAAAACTTTGTATTTATTTTTCATCAAAAAAAATGATGGCTTGTAGAGGAAGCCGAAACTCAAATAATGGTCACGGCGGCGGAGAAGGCATTGTCGCCGCATATGTACGGAAATAAAAACATTCCCTTTTTGTCGTTTAGTAAAACGCTTCTTATAAAAAGATTCCTTTTGAATAAACATAAAAGTCAAAGGGCTTTATACACTGTACAAAAGAAATTTGTGTATAAAACAAAATATGCCTCAATGAATGGAGATTGAGACGAAGTCCATTAAAAAGATAATTTTTAAATAAAATATATCTATTATGTTTATTCACTATATGTTCACATAAATAAAGTATAAACACAATATATGGCATAATAATATCAGGACATAATTTGAAAGTAGGAGATTAACCCAAAGAATGGAAGTTGGGTTATGAAATTCCCTTACCTCGTGTCTGACTTGACTCAACCATTCTTTAACCTCCTGAATAATAAACTAGAGTTAATATATACCTTATTAAGAACCATTTTCAATTTCATTATCCTTATTATATCACTTATTACAATGATATGAACATTATGTAATTATTTAAGTTAATAACGGTCGTTTTGTCGATCTTTGGTACTTGAGTCAACAATAAAATTCATATAATTACAAGTTGTTTATGTGGTAGAATATCCATTATCTCCATAATTATATTCATTATTTAGATGTCATATATATCTTATATATCCAGTATATACATTCATTTATAATATTACGTAACATTTAGAGGTAAGAAATGAAATGCACCGTTCATGGAGACGGTAAGCCGTACGTACGCATGAACGCTACTTTCATTTCAATTTCATATTTAATGGAACAAAATCATAATGATATAAATGTATAATATAATTCCAGTATAATATAGTGTATAATACCATTTACTCCATCCTCTATACATCCCACATATGGCATTAACGATTCAAATCACTTTGAGGGGGCGGTAGTCCGCACTTCGTAAAATGAAATTATCGTGTTTTACCCATAATGGAAATCATATAGTATGCCATAAATGAAAAATACTGAAGCATAAGTAAAACATAAACATATTATATATCATATATAAAAATAGTGACATCTTAATGGCCACCTTTGAAGGTATTATATGAGTGTTGAACAATCATCGTTTCGTGAGGCAGAAATTCGCCATCCACAGAAACCGTATGTTCTTTAACCATTAGATATAGGTGTGTGTAAATGTCTCTCTAATAATTCTTATAAAAACATCCTAGTATATTGAGGATACTGGTTTTTTTACAAAAGAAATGAATAAAAAGAGTTTAGGGGGTTGGAGGAGAAAAATAATACAAAACAACATTAGAGAAGACATTACCTCAAAATCGGGTAACTCTTTTTGATTTGAGCCAAAGACTTCCTTGGTAAGTGTTCTGCCCAATGTGAGGCTTCTAGGAGTAAGAGGGGGAAGGTGGGAGAGTATTTGGGCAGAGGTTGGCCGAGCCAAATGGCTTGAAAGTGTAAATGAGGTGGGAGAGGTGGGGGCCTTTTATAAGTGGAGAGGAGGGGCTCTTTTGGAAAGATTGAAATGTTACATTATTATACAATGATTTTCGGATTATAAAGGTCCCACACTTATATAATTCGTGTATAAGGTGATAAGGGTTCTAAATCTCTTCATCCAATAGGCTTTGGAAAAGTGTAAGCCTTGGATTTTGCATTATCTTCTCATTTTATTTAAATCATCAAATAATGAGGTCATCGCTGCATCATAATGATGTCATAAATAATTTAATTTATTTAATGTCTAAAAATTATAAAAAAAATATTATGATATAGGAAATCTTTTTATATTTCTAATGAATATTTATAGTAAAAATTTTGACTTGTGTAACCCCACTTAAAAACTGTTTTAGTAAAACAACTCATGTTTGTGTAAATTTAATTTTAACATTAAATAAATATATATTAATGTCATTTTCCAACCAAAGTGGCTCCATGGGGTCCCCAAGTTGACCCATGGGTTGTCTTGGTCGGCCATTACTCATCCAATAGGAGTAGGACAAGTGTCATTCTCATCTCATATTATTAAAACATTATTTGTTTCTTAAACTACACTAATTACCACTAATCGCGATTAAGAACTTAAAAGTTACTATTCACCAAAAAATTATTTTAATCTCATTGAACCACATTTTACTTCTTAATGACAACCATGTATGTCGGATTTTTGAAAATCAAATCACAGAAGTGGTAATATTTCATTTAAACGAAAAATCAGTTATTTAACTACCACTTAGTGGTTTCACTATTCATCAAAAATTGAAGTTTTTCAGAATAAGGCCAAAATTTCACCCTAAGATATAATTGATATTCCAATTTCAAAAATGATGTCTATTTTACAAAATTCCAAACATATAAGTTGCATTAATTAATTTTATAATTAATTCCCTCTGTCACAACAAATAGCGTGTTTTTAAGAAACAATTTATATCAAAAGAATGGCAATTGTTTATGTCCAATTTCAATGTTAAATTAATTATAATGACCACCATTTCACAAAATGGTAAAAATATATTCTAATTATACTTTAAAACCACTAAATAGTATAATTTATCACTATAAATTATTTTGATTAAAAATGTTGTTTTTATGTAATTTTCACTATTCATAAAAAATTGGAAGTTATCAGAAAATTACAAAAAATTCAACTTTGGATAATTTCGATATTACGAATACAAAAAAGAAGACCATTTTGAAATATAAAATTTCTATAATTTTAAAAAGTGGTTATTACTATTCATAACGGCTACTTTGATTAGTCGCGGTGTTTTAGAACTCGAAGTTGCGTACAATGCAAGCTATTGCATTATTGAATGAGAAGCGTATCGTGGAATCTCGGGGTGTTACACGCGTAGTTCTCTTAAAGGCAGTACCCCCCGTGTAGGTTTAGTCCATACATAGGGGGGAAATGGGCATTTGTTATCCTTATCTGTGCAATTTAACGTCATGCGGTGAGGACGAGGAATACACCCCGTACAGGGCTGATCTGTCCATGGGGGGAGAGGGAATTTTTAACTTTTATTTGGGGGTGGCTGGGCCAGGATGGGGAACCCTGGCGTCGCTACGTATCTTGCGAAGGAAGAAATCAAGCCTCACGTAGTTCTCTGAAGTTCGTGCAGTTTAACGTCGTGCGGTGAGGATGAAGAATACACCCCGTGCAGGGCTGGTCCATACACGGGGGGAGAGGGAATTTTTAACTATTGAATGGCTAGGCCATGATGGGGAACCATAGCGTCAATACATATCCTACGAAGGTAAGAATCAAGTCGTACATAGCTCTCAGAAAGAAGTACACACCATGTAGGGCTGGTCTGTACACGGGGGAAGGGGACACATTTTTTTTAATTTTAGTCCATTTGGGAGTGGTTGGGCCAGGATAAGGGATCCCAGCATCTCTATGTGTCATGCGAGGGTAGGAATCAAGTTGCACGTAGTTCTCTGAAATCCGTGCAGTTTAACATTTTGCAGTGTGGATGGAATACTCTTAGTTTAGGGTCATAGAGTTGGGACCTATTGGATTCTTGGTAGTTTAACGTCCTGTAGCTCGGACAACAACTGCTTTTAGTTATGCCAGTGAAGACGAAATACTCTTAGTTTAAGGTCATAGAGTTTGGACCATTGGGTGCTTTTTATTTATATATGAAATACTTCTTCATAAATCTTGCATTTGTAGGAGTGGTAGTGAACTACCCGTCCATGGAGATCACGGTATATGCTCCGTTGGAGTAGACCTTGTGTATAAAATACGACCCCTCCCACTTGGGATCTAGATTTGGAGGCTTCTTTCTGGGTAACATTGGGGTCTAGAGGACCAATACCAATTCTTCTTCCAAGAAAGACCGAAGATGAACCTTTTTATTGAAGGCTCTTGCAATCTGATTCTGGTATACTTCCAGATCGTGAAAAGTGTGAAATCGCCTCTCGTCAAGCTGTTCTAACTCAACTATCCACTTTTCTGATTTCTCATCATTGGGAAATAGATCAGAAATGGCAATGCGAGGTGAGGGTAATTGGAGCTCAATTGGAAGGACAGCTTTTGTTCCTTATACTAAGGAGTATGGAGTAGCCCGAGTAGTGGTGCAGATTGTGGTTCGGTAAGCCTATAATGCATGGAGGAGTTTATTGGGCCATGATTTATGGTCTTTGACCACCATGTTTTGGAGAATGTTGGACAAGGTCTTGTTGATAGCCTTTATCTGTCCGTTGGCCGCTGCATGGTAGCGGGATGAGGGGTTAGCTATGATACCATATTCTTGGTATAGTTTCTCCAATTTAGCAGAGCAGAAGTTGGTGTCGTTATCCGTCATTATGGAATGAGGGACACCAAATCTGGTGATGATATTTGTTTTCACAAGGCTGACAATTTTTCTTTCCCCAACTTCATTATGGTGTACTGCTTCTGCTCATTTTGAAAAGAAGTTGGTTTTCGTGATGATATACTTCACCTGTTTAGCTGTGGTGGGAGGATATGGTCCCACGACATCCATTATCTAGACGGAAAATGGCCAGAAGTATTTGGCCTGATGAAGTAACTTAGGGGGTTGGTGTGTGAAGTTGGCATGAATTTGGCATGAGTTGAATTTTTCACTAAAGCGCTCATAATCTCATGCCACTGTAGGCCAATAGTACACAAGTCTTAGAACCTTATGGGAAAGTTTGGACCCAAGATGATGTGCCCCACATACTTCAGGATGTACTTCAGTCATGATGGCAGTGGTTTCTTCTCCATCAATGCATCTGAGAAGGATTCCGTTGAGGCCTCATTTGAAGAAGACCTCTTATTGACATGTGCCGCTGTATAGGACAAAGTTGATTTCCCTTCTCCGTATTTTCTCCCTTTCAGCCCTGTCTGATTGAAGTTATCCCCTTTGAAGGTAGATTGCAATGGGGGTCATCCAGTCGGTGGCAGGAGCATATGGTTCAGGGAAAGGACTGACTTCGTGGATTTCATCCATCTTAGTTTGAAAAAATGGCAAGACCATTCGACGGTGAGTAATACTGAAAACTGTTTCATCCCAATCTGGGTCTTCTAGGGCCGTGGATGCATTATCTAATGCATTGTACTGGGCATTCTGATACCTGGGAATATTGGTCAATGTTGGTTCTATATATAATTCCACCATTAACCCTCGAACATGGTCAAACAGGGGAATGAGTTCCTCCTTTTTAATAGCATAATCACAATTGAATTGCTTGATGACCAGTTTCGAGTCAACTTTTACCTTAGGGTTTTGTACTTGGGCCTGGAGTGTGAGATCTATGCCTGCAATGTGGGACTAATACTCCACTTCATTGTTCGTACATCCTTCTAACGGTATGAAGGAATATGGAATGAATGAATTTTCCGGGGACATGAGTATTATCCCCAAACCCACCCTGTTAAATTTGGGATCTTCCATCCTCTTCCCAGTTGGGCTTCTGGATGCACCATAGAAGTACATTCCCCATGTTGGGAGCTCCTCTTGAACCACGAAGATTTATTCATCAGGTAGCTCAATGTTCGGTGCGGTGGTCCCTGTTGAAGGGTGATCCGCCAGAAAATTTTCTAATTCCTAGACTTTGATGGCCTTCTGAGGCACAAAATGGATGTCAAACTGTTGTAGGATGAATTCCCATCGAGATAGGTGTTCGGTCAGCATTGGGTGGCTAAGGCTGTACTTGAGTGGGTTACTACGCGAGACCAAATAGACTTCTTAGTGTTGTAGATAATGTCGCAACTTTTGAACTATGATGACCAAGGCCAAACAACTCTTCTCGATGTTTGAGTATCGAGTTTCAGCATCAATCATGGTTCGGCTGAGGTAATAGAGACTGCATTCACTGTCGGCGTCGTTATTTTGTGTGAGGAAGGCTCTCAGTGACCGCTCTAGGGCAGTCACGTATAGGATGAGAGGTCTTCCTTCAACCGGGGGCATGATCACTGGTGGTCTTAAGAGGTACTTCTTTAGCCTATCGAACGCCTCTTGAAAATCATCTATCCATTAGTAGGTAACCCCCTTTTTCATTAACCTAGTGATGGGAAAACATTTTCCTTCCAGGTTGGCTATAAACCTCTTGATTTAGGCCAGGTGCCCTTGGAATGCTCTCAACTCAGTGAGATTGCGGGGAGGTGGCAGGCCGAGGATATCCTTTATCATTTCAGGGTCAACTTCGATTCCACAATGGCGTACGATGAAGCCTAGGAATTTCCATAAGGTAACCCCTAAGGCGCATTTCAAGGGGTTCATCTTCAGACTATTTTGTTGAAGTTTGTTGAAGATGGTCTCAAGGTCTGAAAGGTGATCTCAGTGATATCTGGACTTAACAACCATGTCATCCACGTAGCATTCAACAAATCTCTCCAGAAATGGTTTAAGGATAGGATGCATGGTATGCTGATATGTGGTGCCAGCGTTCTTGAGACCAAAGGGCATGACCCTGTAACAAAATATTTTTTGAGGGGCCCTAAAGGAAGTGGATTATTCGTCTTCTTAGGCCATCTTGATTTGATTATATCGATAATAGCTATCCATGAAGGATGGAACCTCATACCCTCCTGTCGCATCAATTAATAACTTGGTTATCGGGACCAGAAGATCATATTTCGGGAAATGCCGATTGAGGTCTCTGAAATCATTGCAAACACGGATCTGTCCATTCTTTTTCTTCACAGGGACGATGTTGGCCAACTATATGGGGGTATTAAACCTCTCAAATGAATCCTGCTTTAATGAGCTTATCCACTTCAGCCTCTATTTTGGAAGCATTTGAGGGGTGTGTCCTTATGGTGGCTTGTTTATAGCCCCGGTGGTCCTCTGGAAGACCTAAGTGGTGGGTCGCCACATTGGGGTCAAGTCCCGGAATTTTTGTGTAATTCTAGGAAAAAACATATCTATTTTTTCTTAATAAAGAGGTATATACCTCATGCTCCTCTGGAGACATGGCTATACTAATGAGGGTGGGCCTTAGATCTTCCTTAGTACCAAGGTTTACTTCCCTGAGCTCATCCACTGTGGTGGAGATACCTTCCTCAAATGCGGGAGTTGCATCCATGAGATCCTCCTCCTCCTCCTCATTCTCATCTTCTTGACCTGATGGGGGAGATTTTCTAGCCCAGGCTCTTGGGGGTTTGGAGGTGAGGCATCATGGGCATCTCTGCTCAAGTATTTGTCCCCATAATGAGGGTCAGTGGTTGTTTCCGCACTGCTATGCCCGACCATTATGGCTTTAGTCATGAGGATTGCTGAGTGTGTGTCCGGGCTTGAACCCCAACTCTCAACGTGGCTGATGGGGAGTACTTGGTCTCTGACAAGCTGCCTTATGGGGTCATCATGAACCATTTTCAATCAATTTGGAGCAGGGATCCATTCAATATCATCGGGAAAATGATTATTTTTATTTTCCTCATAAAACGTGGCGTCAATTTAGTGTGACTCGGAGAGCTCGAAATGGGAATTGTCAGCATGCAATGTCCCACTTTTCCCATTGACGTCGTAGTTTATTCTTTGGTGGTAGGATGAAGAAATGACCATGTGACTATGGATCCACGGCCTCCCAAGCATGGCATTGAATGCCCTGTTCTGCCGAACCACCGGGAATTCCGAGTAGGCCACAAGGTCACCAAAATGGGTCTTTATCTTAATTTTTCCTATTGGCTTCTATTCACTACCTTCGTAACATAATAGAGTTGTAAATGAGGGTACTAGGCCATTCTCATTGTATCCCATATTACAGAGTGTTCGTAGGGGAAAGAGGTTAACTCCAGAGCCGTTTTCAATAAAGACTTTATGGATCTCAACATCATTTAGTGAGCCGGACACATAGAGTGGTTTGATGTGTCCTTGGGTGATGGAATCTTCATCCTGATCGGTGAAGGAGATCACCACATTGAATTTATCCGGGCCAGTCTATGTTTGATAAATCTCGACGGCAAATACCTCGTCTTGAAACTCTTGGAGGTTGAGAAATGATTCTATAAGTGCCTCGCTGAGGTCTTCTGACAAAATCAGGTCATCCAAGATCGACAGTTTGGCTGGTACCGATGCCAGCTGCTTATGGATGTTGTATTTATGGTCCAGTGGCCGACGCATCTCCATTGGTGCAGGAGTCTTAGCGGGCATCTTGGGAGTTGGAATACGTGACGAGGAGGGACTGTCTATGGGGTCAGATGTCAATAGTGTCCCCACGTTTTGGGGATTCGGCCCGGCCGGTATGTTGGTGTGCACTGTGAGGCTAGACACGTGTTCCTCCTATGATGGGTACCACAGAATGATGGAGGAAGAGTGGCTGCTTGTGGAGGTGGAGGGATATTCTTTCTATTGTTGAGTCTATCGAAGGGCTCTCCCATGGGTTTCCGCCATATTAACAGTTTGGTCCGGGGTCCAACCATAGGGTTGATTTCGGCCTTGACTTCGCCTCACCTGGCATCACCTGCCTCTACGATTCCCCCTCTCGACCCTTTTCATTAGGAACTCAGATTAATAATCATACCCTTCGTCAGGGAACAATTCCATAAGATGGATGACATTGATGTTACCAATGATTGGATCCTCATCCAATGACAAGTCAACATGGTCGGTTGTCCTTGATGGTGCCGTTTGGTGGGTCGGTGCCCGTACCGCCATGTTTGAGGGCATGAAATCTGACAACATCATGGATAAATTTGGCCTCGTTGCGGACTGATCCTCTTGCGGTTTTCTCCTCCCTTTTTAATTATTCATGGATGAACGGCTTGTGGAGGGTTGTGAGGACGATATTGTCAGCTGTGTGGCATCAGGGGATGTTGGCGGCAGCACCGACTGCTATAGTTGAGCTCGGAGTATGCCTTGGGCTTGGTTGAAAGTCTTCCGAGTCATACAGTCATCAAACATCTGCCCCTTCTTACTGGTGAATTATTTCCACCCCTTCCCATTTTTGGTGTTGGTGGTAGATATATATGTCACACGTGCTCAGGGTGGTCCCAGCTCAACCTACCCGGAGTCTACCATTCTTTTCAAGGAGGTATTTGAAGAAAAATCATTCTCGAATATTGTGCACCAACATCGGATGGTAGGGACAGTAATTTGGTCTGTCATCGTTGCCGAATTCTTTGGGTTTTTTTGGCTCCAGTAGGTGGAGTAAATTGCAATTCATGGCGGCGATGATGTAGCCACGGACTTGGTCCTCTTGGAATGATTATACCTTGTGTCTTCGTTCCTCAAACTGGTTCCACTTCGATCTTTTTTTATCATCCCACTTAGGTAGAGGCGGCCGCTGATATACAGGGGACCCTTGATGATTTGGTGGAGGCCTGAACGGTGGAGCGGGAACAGGGGATGGCTTGATCAAGACAGAGGATGTTTTAGCTCTAGCTTCTCCCTTTGTGGGAGCATGCGAGGCTATTAAGGACTTCAAATTGGTCTGCTACAGGGAGTCCTCAATTCTCGGGGCAATGGCCGAGAGATAGCGGAAGATAGTGGTTCACTCCACTAGTATGAGTGGTGTTCGCATCTCATCAAGAAGATTATCAATGCATATGGAAAGCATCTCATCTTGAGGCATTGGCCGGTTCAAATAGTAGGCCAGACCTTTCCACCCAGAGATGAAATCTGAGACCTTCTCGTTCTCCCTCTGCTTGCAATTCAGGAGGTCGCTAACTCTTGCTTTAGGAAACATCGAGCTGTAGTGGAACATGAACTGCTGCCAGAGGTCCTCCCATCTTTTTTTTGACTGGGTCGGCAGACTCGTATACTAGACAAAGCCAGATCCTTGCAAGGTCCATACGAAGCATCTGAGTTTCACTACTTCTTGTTGTTCCGGAGTTCCCATCATAGGGTTGTAATAAGATGTTTAGTGCATAAAATGCTATTAAGGATCACCTGATCCATTGAAAATAGGGAATAAAGGGCTCCCAAAATTGGGTAGAGGTGGTGTGTGGCTCACCCAATCTGGGTAGGGATTCTGCTCTGGCTATATCGGAGCACTTCGACCTTGCATTGCTTCCAATCGAGCTTTCAGTGCCTCGATGGTGTTGGTGAGACCCTGGTTTACATCCTATTAGGCTCGGTACTGGGCAGGTGTAGACTGAGACATTGCTTGAGGATCCAGATCAGTTGGCACCAGGGGTTCATGTTCTATTTGTGAAACCTTTGGAGGGTTCCTAGGTACCATCTCCGGTTGCTTCCTGAGTGGAGGGAAGTCTCAGTATTCATCTGGATCCACATTTATGTAGTTGGATTGGTCCGGCACTTCGTTGGGAGGGAGCCCTGACCATGCTTTTATTTCTAGGGAAACATTGGTCATTGAGGTGCATTTACTGGGAGTGCATGATGTGGCTTCTCCTGGGACGTGCTTTGAATATGACAGTACCTCTGGAGTAGCTCGGCGTTAAGCCACCTCAATTATTTCATTTCCTCTTCCTGTCGGGCGAACCTCTCTTCAACCGTAAGTGTCTCATTTTTATCGAGAGAAGGAGGCGGGTTAAGGGTAAAATGTCCTTTGTTCTAATCCATATTGTGAGCTCACAGGGTGTGCAAAGGAAGGTTAGCTGAAAGGGAGGCCATGTTTAGAGCAGCTCTCTGGTTCCGGGTTTGCACACCTGGTGGTTCGTTGTGAGTCACAGCCTGACCAGAACCATCATCTCCCGATCAACCCGGATTTGCATCATCTTCGGTGTTACCCGTGGGGTTAACCTCTATGGAATTGATGGATGCAGATCATGTAGAGGAAAAGATTTAATCTTCCAAATAGGAATTGGATCTCCCGCGTCTCTTACCGGTCTTCCCTTTCATGTCCCTGGATCGCTTTTGGACTCATTGACAAAGGGGGATGCGGAGAGTTCGTTGATGGCACATTACTGTACGCCTCCCTCTTGAAGGGGATGATGATTAAAAGGATGGGATAGTGAATGAACCTCCTCATCTGACTATCCTCCCTAGATGAGAGAATACTGTTTCTCATGAGGGAGGTAGTTATTGAGGAGGTATAAGTTCCCCCATCCCTGAGGGCTGGGGTTGGCTCCGTTCCTTGGAAGTTGAGTCTCTTCCTATTTTTATTGGTCTTACGGGGGCATTTTCTGTTAAAAATCCCACCCAGCCTATAGGTTGTGGTTGACCTTAGATTGCGGCAGTGGCTACTACTATCACTACCTACATGATCTTGTGTGCCCCCATTTGGGGGTGAAATGAGTTTGATGGCGAGTTCACATGTGAGTCAATCCCTCCTAGGGAGGCAGGTAATGACCACTGATTGGCCTCTCTTAAGGGAGAGGCCTATTGTATGCTCTCGATGGCCCGATTCAGGAGTTCATTGATGGATTATTCCCGTCGGGCCTGAAACTTATGGGAATTACTCAAGGCCTGTCTCTATTGGGTGAGTTGTCTTTCATGAGCAGGGACCCCACTCAATTTCTGTCTTGACGTGTTAACGATGCAAGACATCATGCCGAACGAGTTCTTCTAGGTGGGCAGTGGAGTTAAATGCATAGATCTTTGTCCCCCATCCCCTGATATGGACTCTCGTCGAAGCGTCACCGATGAGGTGGCGCATGTAGTGCAGCGCACGGATGCATGCTATCTTCATGTTTTATTTAATATTTTAGGGTTTTTGTTGCTGCGCCGAAGGAAGAGATTCCTGGTTGATGTGACACAAGAGGTCTCCTATTGTCTTGACAGGGTCTACATACCCGTCGTAGGGAAGGAAGCTTGATTTCAGCCGGCAGAGGGTTGTCTATATATTGTAGCGGATGTCGTGCACACATTCTTCTGACAACTTTCTTGGTATGTTGAAATGAGATATGTTTGTGGGAAAAAACATTTCTAGTATATCATCCATGGCCAGTGGTTTCCTTAGGTGCAACATGTCAGCATACTCCTTCGCTAGTTATTCCTCTACCTGGTCAGCCCAACTGAGATGCTCACTGATAGCGTGGTCGGAGAAAGTGGGACTGGTATGTATTAGATTATCATGTGGGTGATTCTAAGGTGGTTCATAAGATGATCGTGGCCCCGAAACGTCTCCCGATTAAAGAAGGGTATCATTGGCGTCTAACTGGGAATCTAACATGCTTGATCCCATCCTTATGAGTGCCTCAACATACGAGGGCTTTTCTATGCTTGATTCGGCAGAGGGAGGAACTTCCTATCAATATGATATGTCATTGTGGGTAGGACCTTCGCAATGGCGGGCACAATGGCTGGTGCAATGGCAAGGACTACCATTACTTCTTGAAGCCTAACTACATAGAGGAATTTTTCAGTGCATACCCTAGGGTGGACCTCCAAGGCATGTTGCAGCAAGGGGAGGACCTTCTGGCTGCCTAGAGTTGTTACGGGGAGGGCCATCACAACAACTTCCATCATGGTGAGGATGACCATCATTGATTGAAGTTGGATGTGCATCATGAGGAGGTCCTTCGAGACACATTGCGATAAGGGGGTGACCTTATTGTTGCTTGAGGCCACTGTTGGGAGGACCTACACAATGGAGGCCGTGGTGGCGGGGACTACCATCACAGCACCTACAATGTAAAGGACTATCATTACAACTACCATAGGGAAAATATATGTGGGGTACGCCCTTGGGAGGGCCTTTGAATGTACCGCAATGAGGGGAGGGCCTTCTCGTTGATTGACGTCTCTACGGGGAGGACCTCCGTTATCAGGGTGGTGAGGACTAACACCGTGATATGATGCCCGACTGCGCGGAGTGTCATTGAAACGTAACCCCTGGGGAGGACCTTCAGGGCAGTCCACGACAAGGGGAAGGACTTCTTGTTGTGATGAGATGTCACTACAGGGAGGGCCTCCACAGTTGCGACTATGATAGCGAGGACTTCAATCATAATTTGTGGTCCCACTGCATGGAGAGTGCTTGAAGTTTATACCCCGGGGAGGACCTTTATGATGGACTACATAAAGTGGAGGACCTTCTTGCTGTTAGATCTTTTGGTCACGCTGATGCCTATCGTGACTCACTTAAAAAGAGAATCACTTGTGATTGATCGCTATATGCCCGTGGGGGAGGCCCCCGCAGGTGCTCTGGGGTGGACCTTCAGAGCTGCTGGTAGCGACATTGCGGGGAGGACTTTCGCAACTACCACTTCCACTCCCATAATATGTTAATGTGTGGGCAGGGTTCTGAGCCTTCGATATGCACTTAGCAGAATTGGGAACCCCATCTTCCAGCAGAGCAGAGTCATGGACCCACTCTTTATTTTCCAGCTACCTTCGGTGCATTCAGGGAGCTTACTTTCGTACAGTGGGGACCATTTGCTGTTGATGACAGCCTTCACCTTTGGGTCCCTGTCTGATTGGGTCCCGTGATGTCTTCGAGATAAGCCGACGAACATCTTGACTTTTAGAAAGAATATATTCCTACTCTAGAGCATCCACCGTGATGGATGGGTGTCCCCTAGTTGGAACGAGTGAAGCTGCTCGATCCGGTTGCCCTTGTATCACAGAATATAGCCGACGACTTTCTTGGGCAGAAGCAGGGATGTAGATCTGCTTCGAGGCGGCAATCTCATCTCTTAGATGAGTTTCCTCAATTGGGGAGACAGGCTCATGGGCCCGAGTCCTTGTTGTTGCTACTGATGCAATTAAATTTGGGAAAGTCTACAAGACATGATCTGGGATCGATACCTCCTCCTCCATCTTTTCAAGGATATGCGGAAAGACATCTTTGGCTGGAATGGGTATGAAGGCCCATTCCAGTATCAGATTAAGAATATCCTGCTCCTGTCCTCCGGTGGTCAGTGGGTACTGACAATTATCATGTGTCGGGGTAGGTGAATGAATCTTCCCCTGGGTCGGGATATGCTGTTTTATCTCTCTGTTTGCCTCCACATCAGGATGGTGGACTTTACTTGCGTCCGTAGGAAGATGGCCCTGCATATGTTGGTTTCCCACCGTATCAAGTTGATGGCCTTTGTGGGTATGGAGACATGACCTCCAATTAATTTCTGTAGCATCTGAATGATGGTCTTTGTGGATCACCACCACATTAGGATGGTATGTGTCAAGAGGATATGCTAGGAGTTGGTCATGCAGGGGATGGGTTTCCACCACGTCGGGTTGGTGGGCTTCACGACCCTGGGCAGAGAGAGGTGCCTACCAGGTAGGTGCCGTCTTCTGTGAGCGACAGGCTTGATGGAGACTGGTTTGGAGGCGCGCCTCCTCGTATGATGCTACCATGTCTGGATGGAGGGATTTTGAGGAGCGAACAGGTGTATGTGCCTGTTCGTGATACATCTCCGTGACTGGGCAGCGAAGCTCCTCCTTAGGGACAAGGGTGATGACCAGTCCCTGGATGTACATTTTCCACCCCTGTCGGGCGGTCCGAGGGGCCGGAGCTCAGGGATCATGGGCCTGTATCCTTGGGGAGACATCTTCTTTATCGTGAGGATGTTGAGTCGTTGTGTGACCGTGATGACGTCTTTCGACGGGGGCCATTGAGATGAACCCCCGTTCAATGGGGATGAAGTTCTTAGCGTCGACCTCATCCGCCTCCCTAAGATAAGGGTGGTACGCATTGTCTTGTTCTGGGGATAGACTCCCGAACCGGTTTGAGACATCAACAAGGGCCGTCTGGATCTGCTTTTACAGCCACTTCTAGGCAGGCGACTGGCATTTCCATGCGGATTGGAGGGCATACATGGCTGCCTCCAAGGTTGGGAGAGTACCATTCACGTGGTACTCTTAGATCATCACATCCTCTACCCAGTGTTGATGACGCTGGGTAGGTGACAGGGTCCTCCATTGGTGATGAAGTCCGGTCATTGCATTGTTGGAAGAAAGCACGTGTGAGTTCCTTTGTGACACCATTAGATCGAAGATAGTTCTTGAGTGGAACTTATAAAATATTTTAACAAATACAAACAGCAAACCCATCAACCCCATGCGCAATTAATGACCTTTCCTGGCCCTCCTTGTGAGTATAAAGGGGGAACATGGTGGGATTAGGTTAAATCTATCATTCTTGGTAAAATATTCACGTTGGGTTCACCATTTTTTTCTCTCGGTGCATGATAGGTTCGTGAGGGAGAAACGTGTGCTACCCGACGATATATTATAGAAGATTGGGTTTTGCTCAATCACTCATGTCGGGTGCACCGTTTTCACCTCAAAATGGACAATGGTTCCATATCCATCAATATTTGGACCTACTTTCCAACGGTAGGCATTCACTGGGTGGTTTGACCAGCGATGCTTAATAACTCACATTGGTCGAGAGGATGGGAAGTTGGGATCATCGCACCCTTTTGGGGGGTGGGGGAAATTATTGCATGTTCCGGGACTCTCTTATAGATTTAAGACGTATTCATATTTTCACGATACTTTGGTTTATACCCAAGCATAGTGTCCATGGATTACTCCAGGTTGGCTATGGTCAGCTAGACAAAGGGGTTCAGAATCATTTATTCCTGAGGTTTACCATCCCTCATTGGATTAATGACCCATAAGAGTCTAGACTCACTAAGACGACACTGATTTAAATCCTCGTCACCAGGCACTCTGGAGTTTATTGCCATCTAGGGGGGATAGATGAAGACTTGAGAATTTGGATCTAACCTGTGGTACGGTCCGCCTACGTGTCCCTACAAGAGGAATCCGAATTCACGTAGTACGGTTTGGTATGGGGCTTATTCTTGAGACTGGCCGGGGTTGGTGCGATGAACCGACGTGAAGATGGCCGGATCGACCGAGTGTTGGGCTTGAACATCGGGGAGGCTTCCTACATACCCTGCCTATGAGACAGGGATCATAGTCCACGTAGTTCAAATGAGAGTGTTGGATAACCGACGTGAATATGGACTCGGGGGTCCGATGGTGATCGGGCTTGAACCTCTTGGAGGATTCATACGTATCCTTGTGGTAGGGAATCAAAGTCCACGTAGTTTGGATGGGCATGTGGCTTCTACTCTGAGGCGGCCCTGGAGATGATTCCATGGTCAATGCTTACTCTAAGCCTACGTGAGTCATGATTGGTGTGAGAAACAATAGACAGTAGGGACCAGACGATCACGTCGTAAAAGGTGCGCCCGTGGGAAGTACGAAGGGGCTTACTCGTGGGGGCGGCCCCAAAAGTCAGGGCTTACACTGAGATGGATACCCATGGTGTTAAAGAATAGAGGTAGAGGGAAAGGGTATCCACATGTCCATCTCCCCTCTTGGTTCTTGGCACTGGGGAAGTATGGAGGTCCATGGGTGCTTCCCACTGATGGGTAGTCTGCCACTCCCCGGGGAGGGGAGAATTTCCCCAGTCTTAACTAGTGGAGGGGCAGAAAGGGGACTCCCGGGCTCAGACTCTGCATTGCCGTAGGAATGTGAACTCAGGAATACTTTAGGAATCCACTAAAGGGCTGGAGCAACCCTTCGCACTCGCTTACCGTGGGTATGTGAACTCAAAACGGCGGACTGATGCACATGAAGGTTACATCAAAAGGGTCTGGTGGCTCTGGTGGAGGACTTTGCTCAGGGTCGATTAATGGGCCAATGAGGGGGTTGCAGAGGTTCAGGATGGATTGGAAGGATTTTATTTGGCTTGAAGAATGGTAACTCCGAAGGATTTGGCGGGCCACACAGGTGTATCAGGGGTGGCACCCTTCACGTAGGGAGGTGCTACGCAACTAGAGAGTCCTTCCACGATCCAGGGCGGTCCGCGGACTGATGGGAATCTCGCGAATGAGGGTGGTATGTGGATTCGGGTTTGGCCCGTGTACTAGGTTGGTACGTGGAGGGGTCCATGCGAGTAGCAGAAACTGAGGGCGACATCATTCGGGGGTTCATCGATCAGGGCTTCGCCCGCGTAGGAGGGTGCTACGTAGTGCGACAGATCGGAATAAGGGCATAGACTCCCTGGTCTGCAAGGACTACATCCGTAGAGGGTCCATGGTTCACGGTCTTCTTTTCTTTGTTATTTTATGTTCTTGGTTCACCAAGTTGTCATGCATTTCCGATTTCTTATTAATTCACTTCCAACTTCATACCTATTCTGGTTCACGAACTAGAACATCGCTGTTTGCAAAATCCTACGCTCCTTCATTCGAAATCCTTCCACCCAAATATGATCAATATTATTGCTCTCTTCTCTCCATATCCTTTTATAGATTGGGGAATGAGATGTATTTGTGGTCATGAGGCACCTTTTGAGGAGGATCATGACCAGAAACCCGGTTTACGGATGACTTGGTAAATCTGCAACATGCGGGGGCAATGAATGCACCTCCCCTACGAACCAAACTAGGTCGGGGAGTGCTTCGTGGCCACACAGGGTTCCGCCTCCATTACACAAATGAAAGCCAATGCGGTCTAGGCCAGTCGACGCGGTTCATGGCTGGGGCGGTTCGTGACAGTGGACCGACTTGGCACCCATCCTGCTTCACTCCCGTGGAGGATCCCCGTCTCTGTTCCACGAACGACAGCAGTCCATGGAGGGGGGTTATTCGTAGAACCGGCCGCGTACCGTTACCATTGGACTAGTTTGTGGACCAGTTCATCTTGTGCCATCCTTTGAGTATTCTCTACACTTTTCCCCAATTTTTTGTGGGAAATTTGGGTAGAATATCCCTTGTATTAAAGGAAATTCTCATTCTCCATTGCGGATTTTTCAGGACCCTACACATGATCAAGGGTAACTGTGTCCTCTGAACAAGGGACACATGAATCCTTTAAATTTTCTATATCTTTATAGAAAGGGGAACTATTTCATCACCAAAAGTGATAATATCTATAATAGGCATAATAGTTAGAGATTGGAGGGTTGCAAAATTAGAGTCCAAAAACACAAGGGGACCATAAATAATCCATAATTCAATATTATCCCCTGTGTAGCTGGAGGGAACCATGGTTCCATTATCCTGAAAAGGGGAGGGGACCAAAACATCAGTGGTACGAGAACCTACTATATTAGATAAATCAGAAAAATCATCTACAAAATTTAGAGCTCCAGATGATGTATTTAGCAGGTCAAATAAAGACTCACCTCTTTGTGGTGAAAAAAGAACTAATGTTTTGAGACAATTCTGGAATCAAGTATTGTTTACGAATTTACACATGAACAATTTAGACTAACTCAATGTTTATTTTGAATGGGTAGAACTCAGATACTAATCTATTGATAGGGACATCCCATTAGATCTGAGAACCTTATATCCGTATTTAGCTTGTAGGATGGATAAAGAATGATTTCCTTTATCTTCTTCCACATCCATATCATCCCCTAACTTATTAGGAAGAACAAAACTGGATGGACCCATATTTTCCAATCCCCCCTTTTCAACAAAATCACTATTATTCTTTCTGTTATGGCTGACATCATTCCACTCTGAATCCTTGGGTGATTCATTCACCTTTTTCCGAATCATTATTCAATTAAAAATCTAGTGACCTATAATATTAAATACATCAAAAAATGAAGGGCCACATTCATATTCAACTTTGACATGAGTTTAATTTCCATTGACAAAAAACATAATGCAATCATGAATCTTGATTTCATGATTGACATCAATAAAAAATCTAGAAAATAAACCAATATCCCCATTAATAGTTATTTGATCTAATATGAATATGTAATCATTGGATTCCGAAACATCCAATTCAAACCGTGAATCCTAACCCAATTCTGGGCATTGGTTTCTTCAAATTAAATAGATTTTAATTAATATCCCATTCCAAAATCCTTAATATTCCATGCTTGATATGAAGACATCATGTTCCCCTAGCATTGTTGAACCCTTCCCTGGATTACAGAATAATTTGAAAGAACACTCTCCTGATAAGAATAATCCTACAATTGAAAAATACCTAGCAATGAGAGACCCTGTTCTTAAGATTGGAAAAAGACAAAAGGTCTATCTCCCTTTTAATAAATAATACTACCCATGATTGATAACATTTATAGAATAGTATGCTGCTACAAAGCTTCTGGATCAGCCACCCCAAAAAATACTCGATTTTATAATTTGTTTGTAGAGACCCAAAGTATAACGTACATGGACATTACATTACTTTTGCAGAATACTTAGTATATAACAAAAACACACACACAAGGACCGTAATAGTTTAGTGTCTTTGGAAACTCGGAATATAATATTCTAATCATGGTGAAAGATCTTCAACATCTCCCATAATGATCTTCCCTTTTTTTCTTACCTAAAACCTTTCTTTATATCCTGGGGAAAAGAAAACATAAAAGTGTGAGCTCAAATGCTCAGTAAGGGTAAACAAAAGAAATATCAATCACATCATATTCATAAGAACATAACATTTTGAAAATCTTAACCTGAAAAAGAGATCATAATATCATAACATGGGATAAATCATAGTAGTGAAATGTAACCCCATTAATCATAACTTAAAACATGAAACTTTGTGGCATACACACATAATCATAGAGAATCATTTCTTGTTAGTCAAGACTCATTTCCAAGACAACATTAGTGGACAAAGTCCATTTCTGAACCGAGTTCACTCCTCGTTTCAGTCCTGTTTCACTGAACCGGTTTAACCTGCCGTTCCAGCCATGCCTATCTCATGAGATATAAAATTGTTACCCAATGAATTGGAGGGAGATATAGGTCCCACCCATCCTAGAATGATAACATTCTTATGTGTTCCACAAAATCATCAACCATACATCATAGCATAACCCATGTAATAAAAATGGGAATCTTAAACATTGTGACATCATAAAACAATTAATATAAGATAAAGGAATTCATAAAAATATAATTCTATCACAACATAATCAAATCAATGTAATAATAGTGATATAAACAGAACCCTTTATTATCATAGATGGAAAATAATTTTGATAAAACACCTGAACTCCATTCTTGAGGAAAATATCCTTTCTGCTTCAAAAACACTTTTCGTTTCTTAACATGTCGTACAATTATAAACTAAAAGATGTTGATTAAAAATAAACTTGAAATCTTGTAAAGGAATATTCTTGGAAATAATGTTTTAAAAATCCATTCATGCCGTATATGTTAGAAAAAATATTCTTCTCGTACATTTGTCGGAAAAGTAAAAAACGTACCTCGTACGAAAAATGACAAAAGTTTCCTTTCTTATATTTTACTAAAAACTCAACGAAGGGTAAAATAGGATTCAAACAATTGTATGTGAATGGAAATAATATTACATATTGAGGAAACATGGATGTGGATGATAAAATACACCCCAGTAAATGCAAAAGTATAAACAATCTCAGATAAAAATGAGATTGTGATATTTCCCTTACCTTAGGTCCGATTTGCTTCGTAAGTGTCCGAACCTCCTGTATAATGATTTAAATAATCTCATTGACTTATTACAGAATCATACTCATTGTTATGATATCATATATGGTTCACTTATGGCTTTATATTACCCGTTCTTTTGTAAATTCCATGTTAAAGAGCGTTTTGGGTAAAATCGTTTCATTTGTCGTCTGTGTTTTGACATGTAATTATTCATATGATTACATAGATAATTATTACTTAATTCCACAATAAAAAACATGATTTATATATAATATATATTCCGAATATATATATATATATAATAGATCAGTAAATGGAATGAAATACACCATTCATGGAGACGGTAGACCGTACGTACGCATGAACACTATTTTCGTTTCCTTATTGAGTTGAATGGAATTAAGTAGATGACATACATATATATACACATAAATAAAGTATCATTATTATGTCTTATATTTCATTATTACTTATTATATATACTTTATAACCAATCATGAATGGTTAACATGGAGAATGAATATCATCGCGTCGTGGAGACGGTAGTCCGTACGTACGCACAAGCGATGATATCGTTCTCATGATCATTGAATCGTATTGGAGTGTATGTATACTATTTAAGAATAAAAATCACTTTAAAATAGTCATATATAGTCATTATCTACACCATTATACCCATCCAAGTAAGGTGGTGGTGGAAAATAGATTACACCACGGCGTGGAGACGGTATTCTGTACGTACGCACGCACGGTGATTTCGTTTTCCGTTGGATGGATAAATGGTGAAATAGGGTTGTTTCATACTTATAATAACATATCAGTATATGAGTGATACTGATGTTATTACTTCATAATGAAACAACTAAAGAAGTAGAAGTGGAAGAAGAAATAAAGTTGAAAGAATCGGTAATGGACATTACCTCTTCTTTGAAGTGCTTCTTTGAGACCTCCTTTTAGGGCACTAAAATTTGTCTTTGAATAAGACCAGGACCACTAGGATGTTTCTAGGGAAGTGGAAAGGAGAAATTGGCTGGGGTTGTCCGAGCTTTAAGGCTCAAATTGGTGTGAGGAAGGGAGGGAGGAGGTGCCCTTTTATAAGGGAGGAGAGGGGCTCCTTTGGAAAAACATAAAATATTATTTTATTATATAGTCAAGTTCGGTTTTAAATAGCTAAAAATTGATTTATTTAGAATCTAAGGTGGGTATGGGTCGCAATACTCTCATAAAATATAATTTAGAAAAGTTTAGATCCTATTTTAACCTTATCATTTAGATTTAACATTAAATTAAAGAATTTTACTTTTACCGTGTCTTCATGTGTTCTTATACTATAAGGTTAATAAACTTACTATATGCATCCAAACGAACACCAAGTTGTTTATTATTAATATATATAACCGTATCTAAGTCATTTGTCCGAACCTTAGATTTTTTGGAATAAAATAACAATTACTAATATAATATGTTTTTAAAAACTATTTTATGGCAATTTTGACACTATTTAGTAATTGATTTTTGTGAAAATCATAACAGAATGATTAGTTCAAAAAAAGTAAATTATATCAATACTAACATGTCATATTAAACTAGAAAATTAGTGTAATGCATAAAAAGTCTCAAATTACATTTATTTTGGTGTTTATAACATCAATTATGTCAATATTTCATTAATAAGATTATTCCTGCATCATCTTTGTGTCATAAATAAATTAATTTATTTAATGTATAAAAATTATAAATAAAATATCATTATGTAGGAAATCATATTATCTTTATAATTAATATTTAAAACCGAATTTATCTTATGTATAAACCTATATAAAAAATGTTTTAGTAAATAAACTTTGATTTTTACTCTTTTAACTCTTCTTTGAATTAAATAATAATAAATGTCCTAATCTAATCCATGTGGGACTAAATGGTCATATTTTATTTCTAAGGTTGTTTTTGGTCGAAATACACTTATCTAATAGAATTAGGACATGTGTTAGGGTAATAATAATATCATTTTTACCCTTAATTACCCTATTTACTTTTAACCGTGGTAAAAAAAAGTAAAAAGTTACTATTCACCAAAAATTATTTTCATCTCATTGAACCAAATTTTACTTACTGACATCAACCGTGTCTCTCGGATTTTTGAAATTCCACTCACAGAGGCGGTAAAATTATGTTTCATGAAAAATTCATTTTTTTAACTACCACTTAGTAGTTTCACTATTCATCAAAAAATGAAAGTTTCCAGAAAAATACCAAAAATTAGGCCTAAGATATATTTGATATTATGAACACAAAAATGATTTCTATTTTACCAAAGTCAAAACATATCAGTTGCATTAATTAATTTAAAAATTATTTTGTGCCGTCAAAACAAATAACGCGTTCTTAAGAGATAATAACTATCAAAAGATTGACACTTGTTTATGTCTGGTTTAAATGTGAAATTACATCCAATGACCAACATTGTATTAAAGTGTTAAAATATATTCTAAATATACTTTTAAACCACTAAAATTAATAATTTATCACTATTAATTATTTCGATTAAAAAGGTTGTTTTTAATTAAAATTTAGTAATTTTCACTATTCATCAGAAAATTAAAGTTATCCGAAAAGTACCAAAATTTTACCCTAAGCTAATTTCGGTATTCAGAATCCAAAAATGAAGTCCATTTTGAAAAATAAAATTTATAAAATTTCAAAAAGTGGTTATTACTATTCATAACGGATAGTTTTAATAATATTTTAATTGCATATCGTTGTTTAGTGAAACTCGGTATTGCATACCACACACGCAATCGAGGAAGGTCGTGATTGCGTGTAATGCAAGGAAAGTCAAGGATGCGTGTTGTGCAAGATCCTTTTGGTGTATCATACAACACAATAAATTAATGAAATTAAAAAGAATATTTTTCATAAAATCTCGGGGTGTTACATTCTACCCCCATTAAAATGAATTTCGCCCTTGAAATTCGTCGGGGTTATAAATGGTTTACTACTCGAAAGTTTACTTAATAGAAAACCACATCGTAAAAAGGAATACCAAAACCAATCTTTTAAAACAAAAGTATGAAACGTAATGGTTACCCAAATAAACTAATCACTGGGTTTCGACATAGGTGAAAATATGGATATGGAAGAGAAATCTAACCGCCATGTTCTGATGGAGAGTGGTAGAGAACATGGGAATGAAAAATCCAGAAATCAAAAAGCCATAAATTTGTGATGATCTAAGGTACCATTTGATTCATCAGATATAATAGAAATAGGACAACATTTTTGGTTTTCAAGATCATTTCACTAAAGTAGATGAAATTGGAATTTGAAGAAATACTTTGGTGATTTTGGTATAGTCTCACCGTTGGTCATTCTTTGGAAAATTTCCACATCATCTCTTATTAAAATGAAGTTGAATTTGTCATTCATGATGTGTTAGTAGATCATGTGATAGAATGATGGGTCATTCCATCTGTCTCAAACAAAAGGTTAGAAAAGTTATCAAAAAATATGTAAGTCCATCTATAGTGAGATAAATCATATATGGTTCCTAGAATTGACTTATAATTCTTATATTATACTTCTTAATATAATAAATCTAGTTTCTACTAAACAAGAACTTCTTGTAGGCCAGTGGTAGGTGATAAAGGCTAGTCACACTTCGGTTGTGTGTTCGATTCCTAGAGCCTTTTCGGACGCAATGGGCTGTCGCCCATCCTGCAGGTTGTCCTTTTTCTAAAGCTATATTACTATAACATCCCATCAATAATATCGAAAAAAGTTCTATCCTTAAACAATACTAACTTCTGTTCAACATAATCCATTCCAATACTTAGGCTTATCTAATATACTTCGGTCCAAGCTTATAGTATAATGGAAATGATTACATGAAATGTCACATAACAATCACGTGAATGCCATCATTTATCCCCCATATATCATAAGATATATCTTGTTGGTCAAATTACAAACATGTGAATACCTTAATCATGTATTCTCTTGAAGAATGAATACCCATTAATTAAACCATAGTGAAAACATGAATGCAGTTAAAAGTTAACACTTTCTACATAACAAAATCCTCAAAATTATTTATACTCAAACCATGATATCACTTAGTCCTTATATCAATCATGAGCTCATTAATACAATCAAACATCTCATTATCTTCTTTTCACTTCACTATGCGCATATCATCTGTTTACCAAAAATTTCTCAATCACTTTTCATGGTTACCGGTACCATAAAATTATTGAAAACCATAATAGACCAATAAATAAATATTCCAATTATTCCACGATACTATATACAACATTATTTTGGAATCCCATTACATAAAAACTTAATCATTCCACCTCATCGTTGTCATATTCAACATCACCAATAGTGATCACATGTGACTTCCCTTTTTTCCTTTGACTTAAGTGGTTGCTCATGTAGATCATCACTAACCCTTGGATTAGGGCATTTATTAGCATAATGCCCCATTTCCTTGCACTTGAAGCATTGAAGTGTTGTTGGTGCGTTCTCTACAGTCTTTTCTTTATTCATATCATTAGAAACCCTTTTCCCATTACTTCGAAACTCAGCTACTCGATGACCTTCTTTTCCACACGTAAAACATTTTCTAGTCCCTTTATGACAATCTACACCATGCTTCTTTCCACACTTTGATCATAAGGAAACATTCATCTTCTTTTCACCATTATTCTGAGATTTCTCTTTGAACTCCATCTTTCATTTCTTTTCAAAACTATGAGAAGAATAAGTAACAACAACTTCCATTTCTACCTTGATAACACAACACACAATTTCTTCATAGCTACAGAAGTCTCTTATAGCTAATGCCCTTCGAAGGTTTGGTTTTGTGCCACTAAAGAATCGATCAACTTTACTTTCAGGTTGGATGATAAACCCAGATGCAGACCTTGCAAGCCTTGTAAAATTCGCTTCGTATATACCAACAGATTCATCATCCTTTTTCTTTAGTTCAAGAAACTCTTTCTCCATCTTTGTTCGAAGAATACGAGGGAAGTACTTATTGAAAAATAAGTTCTTGAACTCGTCCTATTCCATTGACTCAATTTCATCTCTTGGCCTCATATTATTGATAAGATTACACCATTGATCAGCTTCACCTTCCAAACGATATTCTTCTAAGATGACTTTATCATGTTCAGAACATTGAAGAACTGAAAATAACTTTTTAGTGGAAATGATCCATTGTTCAGCAACAAGTGGATCAGAAGACCCACTGAAAGAAGGTGGACGTTTCCTTATGAAGGACTCAATATAATATTGTTCCATTATCTGCTCATTTGGAAGTCCAGAATGATTCATAGCTTGTGGAAGTATAGAAATACGATTTTTCACTCCATCGCCCATAACATTTGTTTTTTCAGGAGGAAAATCATTGCTTTGTCCATTACATTGATCAGCACGGTTCCTTCGGGTTCCAGCCATCGTCTAAAACCCAAAAAGAAGAGTGTGAGTGGAAAAAATCACCCTAGGGAAAACAACATAAAAAAGGGGGAGTACCATCAATATCTAACATCTTGGGTTACCGTAATTCTAGTACTATAACCTATACTTAACCTTAGGGACATCCCTAGATATACCTTAGAAATATCTCTAGGGATCTTACTAAAGTTCTCGCATCCTAGTTTCCAAAGGTTGACTAAACCTTTCCTCTGATACCAACTGTAGAGACCTGAAGCTTAACGTACATATACATTACATTACTTTTTTGTAATACATAGTATATAACAAAAACACAAACACAAGGACCGTAATAGTTTAGTGTCTTTAGAAAATCAGAATATAATCTTCTAATCATGGTGAAAGATCTTCAACATCTCCCATAAAGATCTTCCATTTTTTTCTTACCTAAAACATTTATTTATATCCTGGGGAAAAGAAAACATAAAAGGGCGAGATCAAATTCTCAGTATGGGTAAACAAAAGAAATATCAATCAAATCATATTCATAAGAACATAAAATTTTGGAAATCATAACCTGCAAAAGAGATCATAATAACATAACATGGGATAAATCATAGAAGTGAAATATAAACCCATTAATTATAACATAAAACATGAAACTTTGTGGAATACAAACATAATCATAGAGAATCATTTCTTTTTAGTCAAGACGGATTGCCAAGACTATCTTAGTGGACAAAGTCCATTTTTGAACCGAGTTCACTCCTCGTTTCAGTCCTGTTTCACTGAACTGGTTTAACCTGCCGTTCCAGCCATGTCTATCTCATGAGATATAAAATCTTTACCCAATGAATTGGAGGGAGATATAGGTCCCACCCATCTCATAATGATACCATTCTTATGTGTGCCACAAAATCAGAAACCATACATCATAGCATAACCCATGTAATAAAAATGGGAGTCTTAAACATCGTGACATCATAAAACAATTCATATAAGATAAAGGAATTAATAAAAATATAATTCTGTCACAACATAATAAAATCAATGTAATAATAGGAATAGAAATAGAACCCCTTATTATCTTAGATGGAAAATAATTTTGATAAAACACTTGAACTCCATTCTTGAGGAAAATATCCTTTCTGCTTCAAAAACACTTTTCCTTTCTTAACATGTCGTACAATTCTAAACTAAAAGAAGTTGATTAAAAATAAACTTGAAAACTTTTAAAGGAAACTTCTTGTAAATAATTTTTTGAAAATCCATTCATGCCGTATAAGTTAAAAAAACATTCTTCTCGTACTTTTGTCGGAAAAGTCAGAAATGTACCTTGTACGAATAACGACAAAAGTTTCATTTCATATCATTTACTAAAAACTCACCGAAGAGTAAAATAGGATTCAAACAATTTTAGGTGAATGGAAATAATATTACATATTGAGGAAACATGGATGTTGATGATAAAATACACCCCAGTAAATGCCAAAGTATAAACAATCTCGGATAAAAATGAGATTGTGAAATTTCACATACCTTAGGTCCGATTTGTTTCGTAAGTGTCCGAACCGCCTGTATAATGATTTAAATAATGTCATTGACTTATTCCAGAATCATAATCATTGTTATGATATCATATATGGTTCACTTATGGCTTTATATTACCTGTTCTTTTGTAAATTCCATGTTAAAGAGCATTTCAGGTAAAATCGTTTCATTTCTCATCAATGTTTTGACTTGTAATTATTCATATGATTACATAGATCATGATTACTTAATTCCAGAATATAAAACATGATTTATATATAATATATATTCAGAATATATATATATATATATAATAGATCAGTAAATGGAATGAAATACACCGTTCATGGAGATGGTAGACCGTACGTACGCATTAATGATGTTTTCGTTTCCTTATTGAGTTGAATGGAATTATGTAGATGACATACATATATATACAAATAAATCTAGTGTCATTATTATGTCATATATTTCATTATTACCTATTATATATACTTTATAATCATTCATGAATGGTTAACGTGGAGAATGAATCTCATCGCGTCGTGGAGACGGTAGTCCGTACGTACGCACAAGCGATGATATCGTTCTCATGATCATTGAATTGTATTGGAGTGTATGTATAATATTTCATATTCAACATCACTTTACAATAGTCATATATATTCATTATTTACACCATTATACTCATCCAAGTAAGGTGGTGGTGGAAAATAGATTACACCACGGCGTGGAGACGGTATTCCGTACGTACGCACACGCGGTGATTTCGTTTTCCATAGGATGGATAGATGGTGAAATAGGGTTGTTTCATACTTATAATAACATATCAGTATATGAGTGATACTGAAGTTATTACTTATAATTAAACAACTAAATAATAAGAAGTGGAAGAAGAAATAATGTTGAAAGAATCGGTAACAGACATTACCTCTTCTTTGAAGTGCTTCTTTGAGACCTCTGTTTAGGACACTAAAATTGGTCTTTGAAGAAGACCAGGACCTCTAGGATGTTTCTAGGGATGTGTAGAGGATAAATTGGCAGGGGTTTGCCAATATTGAAGGCTCAAATTGGTGTGAGGAAGAGAGGGAGGAGGTGCCCTTTTATAAGGGAGGAGAGGGGCTCCTATGGAAAAACTAAAAATATTATCTTATTATAAAGTCCATTTCGGTTTTAAATAGCTCCAAATTGATTTATTTCGAAGATAAGGTGGGTATGGGTCGAAATCCTCTCATACAATAGAATTTATACAAGTTCAGGTTCCTATTGTAACCTTATCATTTAGATTTAACATTAAATTAAATAATTTTACTTTTATTATGTCTTCTTGTGTTCTTATACTATAAGGTTAATAAACTCACTATAAGTATCCAAAAGAACCCCATGTTGTTTATTATTAATATATATAACCTTATCTAAGTCATTTTTCCGAACCTTAGATTTTTAGGAATAAAATAACAATTACTAATATAATATTTGTTTTAAAAAACTATTTTATGTTAATTTTGACACTATTTAGTAATTGTTTTTTGATAAAATCATAAAAGAATGATTAGTTAGAAAAAAGTTAATTAAATAAATTATAACATGTCATATTAACCTAGAAAATTAGTTTAATTAACAAAAAGTCTCAAATTAAATTTATTTTGGTGTTTATAACATCAATTATGTCAATATTTCATTAATAAGATAATAACTGCATCATCTTTGTGTCATAAATAAATTAATTTATTTAATGTATAAAAATTATAAATAAAATATTATTATGTAGGAAATTTTATTAGCTTTCTAATTAATATTTAAAAACGAATTTATCTTATGTATAACCCTATATTAAAATTTTTTTAGTAAATAAACTTTGATTTTAACTCTTTTAACTCTTCTTTGAATTAAATAATAATAAATGTCCTAATCTAATCCAAGTGGGCCTAAATGGTCATATTTTATTCCTAAGGTTGTTTTTGGTCGAAATACACTTATCCAATAGAATTAGGACATGTGTTAGGGTAATAATAATATCATTTTTACCCTTAATTACCCTATTTACTTTTAACCGTGGTTAAAAAAAAGTAAAAAGTTACTATTCACCAAAAATTATTTTCATCTCATTGAACCACATTTTACTTACTGACATCAACTGTGTTTCTCAGATTTTTGAAATTCCACTCACAGAGGTTGTAAAATTATGTTTTATGAAAAATTCATTTTTTTAACTACCACTTAGTAGTTTCACTGTTCATCAAAAAATGAAAGTTTCCAGAAAAATACCAAAAATTAGGCCTAAGCTATATTTGATATTATGAAGTCAAAAATGATGCCTATTTTACGAAATTCAAAACATATCAGTTTCATTAATTAATTTAAAAATTAAGTCCCATCATCAAAACAAATAACGTGTTCTTAAGAGATAATAACTATCAAATGATTGACACTTGTTTATGTCTGGTTTAAATGTGAAATTACATCTAATGAACAACATTTTATTAAATTTTAAAAATATATTCTAAATATACTTATAAATAACTAAAATTAGTAATTTATCTCTATTAATTATTTTGATTAAAAAGGATGTTTTTAATTAAAATGTACTAATTTTCACTATTCATCAGAAAATGAAAGTTATCCGAAAAGTACCAAACTTTCACCCTAAGCTAATTTCGATATTACGAATCCAAAAATGAAGTCCATTTTGAAAAATAAAATTTACAAAATTTCAAAAAGTGGTTATTACTATTCATAATGGCTAGTTTTAATAATATTTTAATAGTATATCGTTGTTTAGTGAAACTTGGTATTGCGTACTACACACGCTATCGAGGAAGGTCGTGATTGCATGTAATGAAAGGCAAGTCAATGATACGTGTTGTGCAAGATCCTTTTGGTGTAGCGTACAACAAAAGACATTATTGAAATTAGAAAGAATATTTTTCATAAAATCTTGTGGTGTTACATTTTTGATGTTAGAGGATCAATATGAACACTTATTGATTAGATCATAAGAACCAGATAAACCCTTCGCGAAGAAGACACCCTTCTTCCTCAACTCAGATAGGCCTTCTCAGCCAAGATATTGACTTAACCCTATAATGTATGATCATCTTTGAAAGTGAATTCTCCATCAGGATTAAATGAATACATGAATGAAATCAAAAACAAAACAGTGATCTAGTAGAATCTCCATCACCAGGTTCAAAGAGATATCCTCCCGCACATCTCATTTTTTTCTCATATATGGTATTATATTTATGAATATGGTTCTTTAAAATATGTATGATAAAATTGTATTTATTTATTTAGGATTTTTGAATGAGTGTAAGGATGTCAATACCCGATATTACATTTACTCATACACTTTATTTGAATGGTTTAGGTTTTGAAGTAATGTTTTTTTATCAACCCCTTTCTCATAGTTGGGTTATACTATGAGGAGATTATTATAGAAACCACTTTTTAAAATAGTTTATTATATTTTGAAATTATTTATAATCCTATCTTTTTTACTTGGTTATTGTATGATGATGTTTTTATTATCCCAATTCATTTCATTGGTTATTAAAATTTTAATTTTTCTCATTTTATTAAGAATAAATTGTGTTTTTATTTATGAGACTGGAGGGATATATATCCCCATCCAATGCATTGGGTAATGATTTATATGTCATGATATAAATGATAATGGAATTGAGAGTTATCCCAGTTTAGTAAGAAATGGAGAGAATGACTTAACTTTGATATGTAAGTTAGATTTATAATGAGGAGTGAACCCAGTTATATAAGATAGGGAATGAATGGAGAGTGAACAATGTTAAATAAATGAATTATATTGATGTTATTTCCTTGGAAGTAATCCTTGAATACTACTGAATTGATTTTATATACTTATGTTTATTCCCAAAATTCAATATTTTATTCTAATTTTATGATTTTTTCTCTATTTCATTATGTCTTTTATGATTCAAGTCTTATGAATGACCAATATTTATGCTATCACTCGAGATTATTGTCTTTGTTACGTAGGATATGGGTTTAATGTATTATTCCATTGATCTCATACCCTTATGTTCATATAATGATTAAATATCATCTTTTATACCCATAATGAGAATATGATCTCACCATTTATTATGTTTTTTACACATATTAATAATATATATATTATATATGATATTTCTAAGAAGGTTGATAGTTGTGAAGAAAGTAGTGGAAGATGAAGTGTCTCACTTATAGACCATTGTTTATGTTTTAAAAGGTAAAATCTATTATGGTAGTGTTCTTTTAATGTAGTGAAAATTAATAAAAAATAATGTAATATCTTTTTTGGACATCTTGGATCTCTATAGTCCATCTCTTGATTAGTCTAATTTTAATTAAATCTTTTGAGAAATTCAAAGAGTTCCCCTCCCCTCTCTTATAAAATTTCACCTCTTATTTATAGTAACTACAAAAAAACATTTTGGTTCTTCTAATATGTAACCAAAAAACATCCTTGAATCCATATATGTATTTTATAAGTATTTTATTAGGTAAGAAACCAATATTTTTTGTCTTAATGTGTCTATAAAAGAGATGGTTTGAAAAAGAAGTATTGTTTTTATTCTAGATTTTCGGTTTTTTTTCTTATACTTCCCTAACCACATAATAAACCATTAAAAAATAATAAATATAGTACCATACATATACTAAATTGTTTTAATGATAATTTCATAACCTCTATCCTTCTAAAAATAATTCAAATGGTAGAATAATTTATCATTTTTCTGTATAGCAGACAACCACATCACGAACCGATTTAATTGATTTCATCCACTATCTCCCATGATATGTTTTGAATGATAGAATTAATTTTTATATATGATATTCCTGACATAATTATAATTCTGAAAAAAATATATCATCTAATTTTTTACAATTACATGGACATCAAAATGACAATGATTTTATTTTATTCATGTTTACTACCACCTTTATGAAGTGATGTGATTCATTTTTCATCAACACATCACATAGATAATAAATATTACTATATTTAGAGACATAAAATGATCTAAAGGATATTATTATCATTATTTAATGATAAAATAATACCTAAATTATTTCAATAATGATAGTTGAAAGAAGGAAATGTTACTCATGCGCTTGTACAACCTACTAGTTCATTGATTGTAATGTAATTAATTTTTCATAAACATATTTGATGGATGGATTTAAAAATATAATTGAATTATAAAAATGACAACTAAGTCATGAATATTATTCTAGAGATGATATAATATAATCTTCCTTTACCATACTCAACCGACCAAATTCATATTGGACTTATGAACCAAAGAGCGTCAAAATACCTTTTGTGGATATAAAAATTCTTATGACATGATAATTAGAGAAGAAATGAAAAATAAACCTATAATACATTCATAGGTATTTAAATATTAAATATTATTTATTAATCACATAGATAATGAAATTACATGATGAATAAAACTCAGGTTAGGGAAATTATTATCTCAATTTCCATTCCTTGGGTTAAACTACTACCTCATTCATTATTTCATGCTAATATTGAGTTTAAAAATAATTATTTCTATATTATATTATATTTCCCATTGTTTTATGGTTATTTATAACTTATTATCAAAATTTACACATTTTATTAATAATCACATTGATGATATGATATTTGTAAGGGACTCTTTAACTGAAAAACCTCATTATAAATGTTTTAAAGATTTATTTTCTGAAACATTATCGTTCATTTCAATGTTTTTAAAATGATTTTTATATATATATATATATATCTATATAGTTGAATAGACTATTTCAATATAAATTTTTTGAATTTTACTAAAAAAATTTTCCAAAAGGGTTATTTTTAGGGTTTTATATAAGGTACTATCTTATAAAATTCATGTTTTAAAATTCATATTTTATTTCTAAAAAAGTAAAAATTGAATGTCTTTTCAACCTCCATGTCATATACATCTATTCTGACCATTATAAAGCTTTAATTATTTATTTTTTAAAATAAAAATTTTTAAATTTATATCTAATGAAAAAGGTTTAATTTTTATATATTTGGATTTTATATTTTAAAATAGGCATTTACAAGTAAAGGGTATATGTATATCTAAATTTGTTTTGTATACTCGTTGAAAAGAATTTTAAATTGCTTTATTAATGATATGGTCATTAAAAATTGTTTATGATGGGTTGATTCCATTATATAAAAATATATGATTGGTTGACCCCAACATTTCCCATGATATTATAGTTTAAGCCCTATTACAGATCATAATATGATGGGTGATATCCATTAAAGATCATCAATGCATTGGGTACTCCATATATAGAATTCAACTATATGGTTATTAAATTATTAAGGATGGTTTTAAGAGTTACATATAAATGATGTCAAAAGGCCCATATATGACTTTTACAGCCATTCTGATGGGTTTCCATAATAATTTATTTATTTTATAAGGTGAGGTAATGATATTTTAAAGAAAAAATAAGTATCCCTTCCAAAATGATTGTTTTTTAGGTAATGATTTTAATGGGTTTTCATGTTTTCCACTAGAGTAACAGTTTCCTTATTTAATTTCCCCCAATAAGACTTTTTGGTCATCAAATTTTATTTCATTTATTTCAAAGGGTTTATGTTTTATTTCAGAGAAAATATTAATTTTAGTTAGATGTTTTAATTATTTATCATGAATAAAAACAATGTTTTATTTTTTTAAAGAGTTTTGTTTGGTAGGAAAAATGGTATCTGAGTATAAGATTCCACTATTAATGTATATATTTATTTTGTAATAGTTTATCCTAATCCAATAAGATTCTAAACTAAAATGTTTCTCATAATTTAATGAAGTAAATTATTTTTTAAAAATACTATAATATGAAATGCTTATTGTCGGGTCCTTATAAGTAAGGGTCTCTATCTCAGTTTGAAGTCAATGATAAATATGACATATTCAACACTTATTTCCTTTAGTGGTGTATATAATTCCCCTTAGAAGTGTTATATAAATAATCTATATATATTCAAAGTGTTTAATTCTTCATTTGATGTCATTTCTTTTATGGGGAAGACGATTTAGATGTTAACAAAGTGGTAAGGGTTTATTTCATAGTCTCTTTATGATATGGGATTGTTTAGGTTTATGTATCCCTTAGGGTAATTATTTATATTTCTATATAAAAAAACATATTATCTTTGTCTCTGTTTATTAATTATATTTATTTATGTCATAGTTACTTGTTTTCACACTTTGGCATTTAAAAATGTTTGCGATATTTTTTAAAGAAAATACAACATTAATTCTCTCTTTGTTTAGAAATATTACTTCATTAAAACCTATGTTGTTTAATTTTTTATTTAAAATTTTACTATATTTCCAAAGTATTTGTAAATAATTTTGTAACCATTTTTTCTTTCTAAAATTGTTTTGAAAGGAATATTAATTTTATTTTCAAAACATTTAGCATTTGGCTTAAATTAAAATTTTGAAAGGAAATTTTAATTTATTATATACAACATGATCAAAATTTTCCACCATCCTGAATGATAAATTTAATAATTAATATTTAACATTTTTCAAATTTTATTTTCATTGAAGTGTTTTTTCAAAATTATTAGTCAATATTATTAAAAAAAAAATTTAGAAATGTAGAGGTTATTTTTCTCAAAAATAAATTTGATGCTTTTTTCAAGGTATTGATATTAATCATTGTCATTAATACTATATATTGTTTAACATAAATTTATCATATAACGTATTGAAACTATCCTTATTATTTAAAATGGTCTTTTATGATCTATTTTATTAGTGATGCACAATATTATTACCATTCACCATTTTTATAAAAATGGTTTATGATTATGTTTATGTATTGGGGAATGTAGTAAAATTTATTATATTAGTTATTAAATAAAAATTTGTATGGTGATTATGTTTCACCCATATCATATGGGAAATACATTGGAACTAGAATATGATGGGTAGGACCTGTTATATACAATTTATTCATCTGTAGCTCTCATGTGATAAAAATGATTGGGTATTGGACAAGGACTTACCCATTTATTTAGATGTCTCCATATAAGGCCTTGATAATATGTTTTATATTTATATAGTTTTGAGTTATAACATTATGAATTTAGTTATTGAAATTTCATGTGATTATTTCATTAGTATGAAAATCCATTATTAACTTTTTTGTGTTCATGGGAATATTTTTAGGAAATTTTTTAGAAATTATTTAATACAACCATATTATTATGTTGTTATCGACCAAATTAAAATTTTGGAATTTATGTACACTTTTATATTGATTTTTGATTATTTATTTGTAGATTATACTATACACAAACCTTTATAGAGTATCTAATATCACCCCATTATGATGTTATATTTTTAAAACATGGTTGGAAACATCATAACCAACCACATATCATAAGAATAACATCATATAAGTAGAAAAAATTCCACAAGCCACATTACACATCTAATCCACATTTATCTAGTTAACATATTTCACCAATATGTGATTATTCTATATTACCAGCACATTATTTCATCAAATTCAATCAATTTATCATTCATTCTTTACTATATTCTACATTCCATATCAGAAAAATCTATTTATCCAAATCCTTTCTAAGAGAAGGGTATCCCATTTTAGTTCCACAATATCCAGGAAACTAGAATAAATCTAGACAGTAAAATAACCAACTCACAAAGAGAAACATCACATGAAAACGCATCACCTTCCTTCCAAAATATTAAAATCATAACCAATTTACAAACACATCCCCTTTTTCATAGACCTACTATATAACCACACCACACCCATCATTACATCCCCCATGCAGCACTGTATAATATCAACCGTCACATCCCCACTACACAACCACATCTTATCCACATCCCCCACAAAAGATAGAACACAACCATATTTCATCCAACATCTCACTAAAACTTTCCTAAATCAGGCAATCATGTACATAGACAAGTTACAACACACAACAGTGTAGAACATGCTTCTGTATTTAGCATAGAATTCCTTATTCTTTATCTCTATTTAGGGTGTTATCACATATATGAGTTTTCCCCCAGGGAATCCATTTATTTATCCGAATATACATGGTTAATAAATTTCTTATATACATCTATTGTACGTAAGATCACCAAAAAGAATTCTAAATCCATCAGGGGCATGCTAACAAGGGCCACCAATGACCTTTTTTTCAGTAGGCATATTGCCCATACAATCACAATATTAATGAATATCAAAGCAAGATATATATCACCTCTCCCAACCCCATGTATTGATATTAAACAAATTAAATTATAGTTATTATTATGATATTCTTCTATCTTCAAAATAGATACATTGATACACCCACCCCATATAATATAAACATAAAATAGAGACAACGAGATCCCTATATGAAAAAAACGATCAATAATTATGGATTCATCCAAAAATAAGGGGTTGCACAAGGTTGAATCAAAATTCCACATCACAACACATGACTCCATGGCAATGAATGGCTCCAAGAACAACAAATGAAAATAAAAACACAATAGGATGAAGAGATCTCAGCTTCGAAGAAACAGATCTTATATCAACAAATGGAAATAGTTTTATGGTCCATTAATGTTGGACAGTGGTCATGATTATGCAATTTGACTATTTCAAAGTATCGGGAGCATTAGGATATTAATTATATAATTAATATCTTTTTTTAATTCTATTAGACACACTCAAATGAGACTATAAAGTAGATTTACATCAAATAAATCATAAGAGGGGTGAATGTGGAAAACTGGGAAAAACTAGAAATGAATTAGTGACAAGTGAGTCACTGATGTGAGTCACCAAAACCACTCAAGAATGCCCGACCTGTTGATGCATTTCCTTTTGACGCCTCACCTACTGAAACCTTGACTGACCAGTTCCTCAAACTACTGATTTCTCAAACTACCAACACCTCGACCTCTCGATGGCTTGACCTACAGACACCTTGACCTACCGATGCCTCGATCTAATGACACCTCGACTTGTCGATGCCTCAACCTACCAACACCTCAAACGACTGACACTGAGCTACCAATTCCTTAATCAACTGATGGATTTACAAATTGATACCTTAACTAACTAATGACATGACATACTGATGTTGATCCACCGATGTAGAGCTACTGTCATGAGCTATAGATGATGAGCTACCGACGATGAGCTACCAACATCAGTTACTGATGCTTGAATCACCGATAGAAAACTGGAAAGTTAAAAATCTCTTGAAATGAGATAGCATTGCCCCCCCCAGAACTCCCCAAACACTAGATTTTTACAATTTAATGGACCGGGGTGGTCCATGCCATTACATTTGGGAATAATTCTTGTCGACCTCCCATAACACTCAAAACTCTAGAATTTCATAATGGAATTGATCGGTGAGGTTCGGGCCATTACATAAGATTCCTCTCAAAACATTATCATCCTAGAGAATTCATAATCCAATCCAGAATTGAAAAAGGGAGTCTAAACAATACCTAATGAGATTCCTCTCAAGGACTTAAATATATTTGGAAATCAATAGTAACACTAAAACTAGCCATTGGGGAAGATACCTCCCAAACAAGGGCCCAATCACAAAGATTGGTTTGAAAAGTCAAGTATGTGATGAATAATAATAAAATATCCATAAAAACACCATAGAAGAGAGAAAATTTATAACAATTTCCTTCATAGTAATTTAAAAAAAAGTGAATGTTTCAAATCATATAAAACATTGTTTTACCTTTTCAAATAATCCACTCCAATTAAACATTCCATTGGATGGAAAATCAATACATGCATCTTCCTCAATTATCAATCTAAGAAAATAAATTTAAATTATAACATTTAAAAAATATCATTCTTGTAAAATTATGAGGAAATAGATTTCCATGCTTGAGTAAAAATTCATTTTCAATATAGACAATCTATTAGGACACATTAACAAAAACAATTGGTGGAGTTTAAAATATAAGAATGATTCTTCAAATGATAAATTACTTTACATACATGCATATCAAAATTTTATTTTGAATTGTGTAATGATTGAAAATATTCCTATTAAAAAATTTCCATGAAAATAAAAAATAACTTCAGAAGGCTATGTAAACAATTTTAAATAAAACCCATATTTGAAATTCTTTTTTTACCTTGGTATTCATAAAAATACTCTCTTTTCAAATCGTTTCAACAAATCTAGTAAAACTACATTTTTTTAAACTTGTCACTTGATAAAACATATGTAAATTTGAAGCATTCATGCTTTTAGAGAATCTATTCTATTTTACTAATATAAATCCATCATGCTCTTATCAAATAATCATCAAATTTAAAAAAATAGAATTAACATAAGTCATGAATCATAAGTATGAAATGAGTTTCTAAACAAACCACCTCATCCAATTTTCAAAATAAATTCTTATCTATATTTTGAAAAGAAATTAATTACCAAGAACTTACTTATGTCGAAACAACTAAGGGTTTAACATTCTGATTTCTCAATTTTCATAGGTGCATGTTACTACTTGCAAGACTATCAAATAAAATTCCTCTATCGACAAAAAAATATTATTTAATATAGACATAGTTTCCACAAGGATAAAATTCAAAGGATCCCATCCACCACACCATGATATTGTCTGCATAGGGTTGAATTGACTCTCCCACATAGTTTTAAAATGTGTCATAATATAAAGTGCCTTGATACCGAGAAAGATGTTCCCACTCTTCATATGTTATAGGTCATACCATGTGATATCAATACAATTCTAAACATAGAAAACCCAATCAACATGGTTGTTTTCAAACTTTTCCAGCATTTCCTTTATAAAAATTGATTTAGGCATAGGAGCAAAGCCCATCATTGTTAGTTTCATGATTCCAAAAAAAGACCAGTTTATTATATTACCACCTTTAAATGAGTTATCATTATTATGAGAGGTGAGGGGTTAAATAATCACTACACAGAACAACACAAAACAAATTCTTACCACAATTTCCAAAAATCATTACCCCTGCACTGTACAAGACAACAATTGGCCAAACATACCATTCACTGAAAAAGTTCATAAAAAACTACACACAACCACATCACCTATTCACTTTACCATCCACACAAGACATCCATTTTAAGATAACCATATTATCCATATAATACTTCATGTTTCCACCACCAAAAATTACTGCTATCATCACACATAAATCCCTAAGCACACAAATTGTGGAATTCCCTCCCCCCACATCGATATATTATCTGCTCTGGTCAGCACTGACTCTACCTTAATGTTTTAAACACGTCAAGGTATAACATGTCTCATTCAAGGATCATGTTTCCCCTTCATTGTATACATGATGGTTTTTGAACCAAAAGTCACATGAGGGAGTTATAGTTAGAGCAATAAAACATAGAAACAACACATAACATCTTACAAAATTATCAATCCATTTATATTACTTCATTTCATTATTTAGATTTGGTTCATTCCATAGAATTTGAAATTGACAAGGGAAATCAGTTCATTATACATGTATAAGTGATTATCATTTTAATATACGGTGAGTTCAAATAGTAATTTATAAAAAGGGTCTCATTTTCTACCACAATAATGGTTCCAATAACTATAATTTTCAATATAGCATATCAACAAAACAAAAAAAATGATAACAATTAAACCATAGAAAATCAATCAAAATTTATAGTTTGTTCCTAGATTAACACCATGTCTTGAATTTAAATAGCTCTAACATGCATCCATGTTAAAGGAAAAATTGCACAAATACTGTATCACACTCCATGATTAATATGGTCAAACCAAGACATTATGGGTTCATATTATTATTGGGGAAATAAAATTCAAAATTCATTTTGAATATTCCTTCATTTTATTTTCATCTATTTAATTAAAATAATACCTTATATAAACAATATGTTGTCATAATCATCAAAGAGAAATATTCTTTCTAACTAAAAATATTAAAACAAAACATGTTGTATTACTAGGTTTCATACTCTATAATTATCGAAAAAATGAATCATTAATCATTTCATGGCTCAAGAAAAAATTCTTATATACAAAAATAATGATGACATGTTTCTACTTACATGTCATAATAAAACATGCCATGTGCAAAAAATATTTAAGTCTAGATTTTACCTTGTTACCATAAAATGAGTTCAACTTTTGACATGCTCCTCACAAAAAACTACCCATGAAGTAACATGTGAGGAAAGGTTATTTAAAATTAATTATGATTAATAATTTAATAGGTATAAACATTTAAAATTTTTTTATGTCTAAAAAATTCACCACAAGGTATGCTTATAATTTTCTTATTTTTGAAATAATTGTCAAAAGAATTTTTACACTAACACGTGCTTACAACTCATAGTTTTATCAATACTATATAACTGAAACCATGAAAACTAAATAGAAAGATATTATTTTCATGTTTTCAAAAATAAAGGTAAATATAAATATCAAATATATATGGTTGAATGAATTATCAAATTTAAATGTCTAAATCCACATTTTTAAACAAGTAAACAAAACGTGATTCTGATAAAATGGGAACATTTTAAAACATTTCATCCAATATGTAATTAAAATTCATGACACATTTACTATTTTGAAAACATTAATAAATAAATTTTTTTATCATTCCAGTGCATAATTACATTAGAGAAACATGCTTCATGCAAGTTTCCAATATTTAAAAATTTTATAATAAGAAAATGCACTAACTATAATTATCTAATGATTTAAACAATTGGGAAAACTGGAAGGAACTTTATACATTTCTAACAAAGGTAGAAAAATCCAATTTTTCAATAATATTATATAATTAGATAGAAAAAAACACGTTCAAAACACAAGAAGGTTTCAGACAAATAATTTAACCCCTCAACCATCACATTAGTCATTAATCTTTTTTATAAGAATGATTCACTAAATAATTAAATAGTATTATTAGCAATAAAAATAGGGGGAATCATGAAAATTTTTATAAAATATCATTATTCACATAATTAATTTTAACATCACTAAAACAATCTAATTCAAATAAGAACACAAGTCATCGTGATGTATGTACCTTACATTGGTCACTACCCTAAAAACAATGTATCCTCACTTAGTCATTTCTTATACTCATGTTCCTGACATCAGATCACGAGGGACCCAAATATCTCATATCCTAGCTTGTCTCCTCTAGCTCATGTTATGTATAAAGGTAACCTAAACTTATTTTCCTACCAACCCAAGCAATCCTTAGTATACCTAACTCCATACTCAACCCTATTTTGAAACCAACATCACTGATACAATTCAGTCATGACCTGACATCGTCGAGATGAAGAAATGTATATTAAGATGTCGAGACCAAACATTTTCAAGATTAATGGATAGAGAGGGACCCCTGAGTCTTGCCTCTAATAGGTCCCGGGGTGGCGACCAGCACCATGTGTTTAGTAATCGCAAAAAATGGGAGGTATTGCCCATTTCATTGAAATAAATATTAGGAGATAAGATATATCATCCTCAAACTAGTCCAAGTTTAATATATATAAATAAAATAAATCTATCACACATGCACGTTTAAAGTAAAATTTCTATAAATACAAGGAAAAGAAAAAAATTTAACTAAGTAGTGACATAGAAACTGTCCCAAATGTCTAATCTAATAAGGTCCATCACGATTAGTGTAATATCGTTGGAAACCTGAAAACTATTTTCATATATGTAGGGTGATCATACAAGTATACTCACTAATAAAAAATCCAATTTCTCTGATGCCAAGTCATGGAAGCATACTAATTATGATGTGCGAAAATAGTAGAACCAAGCAGCACCTAAAAATGTATATTAACCATCCCAATATCACCAAGTTAAACAATACAAATAATGAAAACCAAGTAATGTGATATAATAAGAACATCAAAATTTGGGTAAACTACACCACATCCCACTGGTTAACTACTAATATGTAACGGCGAATGTTCTAACACTACCAGGCCCTTCCTCAATCCGTATATCACAAACCCACCTTCACACACCTGGGCCACTAACCACACCCCACACTATTTAAAAAAACATGGGAAAAACACACCAAATTCCTACTCATGGACACCTTGGATACAAAACAAAATGCATCCTACCATAGACACTTAGGAATCATCCTGAAGACATCTAGGAAAGAAAGACATTTCTCACCCAAAAGACACCTAGGAAACACACCTCATGTGCATACATCATGTGTTATACCTTAAACCATTAAACACTAACAGAAAGATCTTGGGCGATCAATGCCCATAAGAGGGAGAAACGAATGGATGATAAATAGATATCCATCCTCCCACCAGGATGTTGGAAAAGCCATCCTCCCCCATAACAATGGGGTTGTTAGACATGTAGTGATCAACACAGGTGGGGTGTGCATAGAAAGTCACAAGGATCTACATGAATATATATAGGTACCAAATACTCTGTCACGACCCATCCCAGTTGGGCCCGTGCCGTGACTCCTCAAGCCCGCCTCTAATAGGCCAGGGGCTGGTGACTAGCACCGAGTAGGCATATTACTAACATGGGAGGAATTGCCTATGTACCTGTACACATGCACACATCCCCAAACCCACAAATTCTAAAATGTAAGACACTAAGGCACAAAATGCATGCATACAACTAAATCCAAAAAACAGAGTATGACGAAAGGTAGAGTACTAAAAAGTAAATCGGGCCAGAATACAAGCCCCCAAAAAACAAACAAGAGTCTGAAAACTGCAATGTCCATCCTGTAAACACAAAAGGTACTGGGACTGCCGCTCGTAGTCGTAGGAATGCCTCAGCCTATAGGGAACTCAGAAAGCTCGGTCTTGTCCAGGTCCTCCCTAGACTCTGTCGAAAGGCTGCTCGTCTGCACAAGACACCAGACATGTGGTCAAATCTCGTGCATGGGTGAGTATAACAATACTCAGTAGATGACCCCTAAAACCAAAATGAAGTACACAAAGTAAAGGTATAGTCATATATGCACAATATATGTCTACAGAACATGTATAACAAACCAGATATACTCAAACCCAAACCCGTGGTCTAGAGACAAGTCACACAACCGCATACCCCTGTTAGGGATTCAGTTTGAAGATTTTGTGATGCACTCTTTCCAGGAGAACACACTCCACGAGTATTATGGCTCTGATGATGTCCGTACAAGAAGTGTTGTTTGTCGGGAACTGTCACGAGAGATAACTACACTCATTACGAGAGACACTCTCCTGAGTGGAATGGATCAGTAGATAGATGCACTCATTATGGGAGACACAGTCCTTAGTGTGAAAGATCTCGATACATAGATGAGGATCACTTCCACGTCCATGGCGGATACCATGACTTATCCGAAATTCACATGCTAGGTAGAGGATCAATGCCCAGTATAGTTGGTCATGTCGATGACTAACTCTACCTAGGGTCAGGAATGGATAGAGGATCTCAATCTGGGCCTCTCAGATGGATAACTGACTCTATAATAGAAAGTTCTACTGAAGGTATCACACTCCTGAAAAAGGAAATGGTATCTGACCTTCAGGGAACGAGAAGAATGAGAAAAATCCCAAATGAAGATGTTCAAGGTATGGTGAACGAAATGACCATGCCATTTTCCAAAAAGTACACGATATGTAAAAGGGTGATACGCCATGTTTTCTGACCCCAGGTACTGCCCGTGTCGTGAGGCTGGTCGTGCAGGAAAATCTAACTACACGGTGTGTAGTACGGTGTACATGCCGTGTCTGGGTAACTGGGGTTGGCTTCTTGTAATCTGGCCATGTGCTCATACACGGTCATCAACCTGTGTACTCCAACCTATGTAATCTTCCCACAGGGGGACCCACATTACTGGCCTCTCCTGGCCGTGTGATGGAGTACATGGTCGTGTAATCCATACCATGTCTGCATATCCTCGAGATACACGCCGAGCTCCGCGTAGCCACTTTTGTCGCGATGTACACACCATGTCGCCAGAAGCTGTGTAGCTCATCCAGTGTCTATGTACAAACCAAAGTACATGCCGAACTTTGGGGAGTTCCAACACGTCGTGTGACCAGGGTCTCACGCCGCGTCATTCCTCTCTGACCCCAAAACCCTAGTCACCGCTGCCAGTACTACACGACGTGTTTTTTGGAAGTACACGCCGTGTATTCTGGAAATATCCAGAAACAATGACCTCCACCTTCGCGCCTCCGGTGATGATCTGTTCATCGATCCAGCCTCCCGATCACCATGAAACATTCAGGTTTTGGTCACCCCGTCACCACTAAACCACTTCAAGTATTTTCGGACCTCCGATCCGCTCTAAAAACGTGTTTTGATATTCCCGCATGAAGAACGCTCGGAGAATGAACTTTCCCGTTTCAATCCAATTAATCACCCACCATCATCGCCGCACATCCACAAGGTCGTTGCAGTGTCGAACCTTTTATTTGGGATCATTACGTCATGGAACAGATGTGAAACGATCCGTTGTTTGTCGCCCCATGAAGAACGCGAAGAACGTGTGAGAAAAGAATGAGGAGAGAAATCCAATAAACAAATCGAGGAACGAACCTCCGCCGTCATTCGTCACGGTTTTGATCCACTCCTGTTAATAAGTTTAAATGGAGTAGAGATCAATATAAATAAAAGCATGGATTAATTCCCCAAAATCATCCTAAAGAAATCCCTCCCACAAGAACGCACGAATCAGTGGATCAACTTGTTCGTGGTTCATCCGCGTTCGTGGCTTAAACTCAAAAACAGGGAAAAAGGAATTGAAATAACAACCCCTACCTTTCGAAAGGATCGATCGTTGATGAAGGCACCGTTAATCCGTTGTATTCGGGATCCTTCAACGTCAACGCAGCGATCCTCAATTTTAATACGTCATCATTCGTCACCGAGAATTCTCTCCAACACCTCGCAAACAAGATTTGGAACTTAATTATGCAGCATTATTAATGACCTTGACATTCCATTTTGAAGTCATTATGACGCGCCATTAATTTAGGAAATAGTTGCGCCGTTGCCGCGCTGCAGCGGATGTTCCTTAAATGAAATGAAATAAACTTGTTAATTTTTTTATTTTATTTTACATAAAATGTCCGAAAATAAACTTTCTCCCTCAACCCGCACCAGTCGAGGTTAAGCTCATTCTTAGGTAAATTCATTGTCTCAGACGCAACTATGCCTTTAGATTTTTGATCTGGGAATCTGTTTGGAAACTGCCACAACCGCGCACAATCACCGACTCTGTTAACTAAAAAAATTTCAAACCATAATTTCAGGCTTACTAGACCTCAAAATGATGTTCTGTCTTCACGCCCAGTATCTAAATAATTCAATATAATATTTAAAAAATACTAGATGGAAAATTGGAGACATTACATTCTCCCCACCTTGGGGCTTTAGTCCATGAAAAGCCAAAACAATGGCTACTCAAAAAGATGCGGGTACTGGGCACAGATCTAGGCCTCCCGCTCCCACGTGCTTTCATGAAGATTCCTGTGCTGCCACCAGATGCGCACCAATGTAATCGATCACCCATGAAGGATCCTATATTGCCGATCCTCGATCTCCACCAGATACTCAGCAAATGTCCCTCCATCCTCGATGTCCATCTCGCCCTAGTCGATGATGTGCAATGGGTAATGCACGTACCTCCTCAGCTACGAAACGTGTTAGACATCATGTACCCAATGAAACTGTGGCGGTAGATCTAGGTGGTACACCACCTCGCCAACTCTATACACAATCTAGAATGGTGTGATGAACCTCAAAGATAGCTTTTCGCCTCGGCCAAATCTCTGTAACCCTCATTGAGGTGATACCCAAAGAAAGACTTGGTCTCCTTCTTCGAACTCCAGAGGTATCCATCGTCTATCAGCAAAAGACTTCTGCCGGATCTGGGCAGTCTTCATCTGCTCCAAGATGATCTGCACCTTCTCTTTGGTGGCTCGCACTAACTATGGACCCATGACTGTTGACTCTCTGGGTTCAGTCTAGCAAAGCGGTGACCGGTAGGGTCTCCCATACAGAGCCTCAAACGGTGCCATACCAATGGTGGAGTGGTAGATTTTGTTGTACTCAAACTCCACCAGAGGTAGGTGGTCCTCATAGCTGCGACCAATTTCCAAGATATAGGCTTGTAACATATCCTCTAGAACCAGAATGGTCCTCTCCGTCTGACCATCCGTCTGGGGGTGAAACGTTGTGCTTAAGCGTAGCTGAGTCCGAAAATCCTCTTTAAATCCCTTCCACAACCGGGATGTGAATCAGGCGTCTCGGTCTGAGACTATAGTCGAGGGGAATCCATGAAGCCAAACTATCTCCTACACATAGATTTATCCCAAGCTCTCTATGAAACTCTGCTCCCTGATAGCTAGGGAGTGGGCCAACATGGTTAGTTGGTCAACGATCACCCAGATGGAATCATGCCACTTGGAAGTCCATGGTAAGCCTGTCATGAAGTCCATCAATATTACATCCCACTTCCACAATGGAACATCCAGGGGTGAGCTAATCCCGCTGGATCCTGGTGCTCAGCCTTCACCTGCTGGCATGCGAGGTATCGAGAAACGAACTATGCTACTGCCTTCTTCATGCCTGACCACCAAAACTGTCTTCAGAGATCCTGGTACATATTTTCCACTCAATGATGTACCGCCAAAGGGGATGTATTAAACTCCCTCAAGAACTCCTCCTAGAACACCACTGGTACAACAGTACATCCTCTGAAAAGAAGCACGTGCTCCCCACCTTGTGAATATTCATCATGAGAATATCATGTTGATAACTGATCACGTAAATACACACAGTCGACATCCCCAAGAGTTTCCTCCCTAACTAATTGTAAGGGTGGGGGGGTGACAACCATCGACAGTTGGTAAGATGTATCCTCTCCAACCACGAAGGATAACTGTAATGCGGCTAACTACTGGGTCGCCTCACTCAACAGCTAGGAGCTCAACCTTCTGCTAAGAGAATCCTCCACCTTGTTCCCCTTCTCAGGAGTATATATGATCTCAAAATCATAGTCCTGGAGGAACTATAGCCAACTCATATTCTTCAGATTCATAACCTTCTGCGAAAAGATGTACTTGAGGCTCTTGTTGTTAGAGTAGTCAATAAACTGCATGCCCATAAGGTAGTGTTTCCACATATTCAATGTGAAGACTACCACTGCCAACTTGAGATCATGGGTCACATAGTTCATCTCATGTGGCCTAAGCTGGCATGAACCATAAGCAATCACTACATGCCGCAACATCAGGACACAACTGAGCCCTGTCTCTGATGCGTTGCAGAAAACTACGTACTCGACACCCTCCTCTGGAAATATCATGACTGGGGCGCTCGTCAAACATTTCCTCAACCGCTCGAAAGCCTACTGGAACATATCTATCAAAAAGAAGGGTCGCCCCATCATAGTCAATGCCGTCATCTGTGCTGATATCCGAGAGAAATCAGGAATGAATCTCCGGTAATATCCTGCAAACCCAAGGAAGCTCCGCACCTCCATCATGCTCCAAGGTGGCTCCCATGCTAACACAGCCTCCACCTTGGCTGGGTCCTCATCTACACCATCTGCTGATATGACATGTCCCAGAAAGTGGACCTCTTGAATCTAGAACTGGAACTTTGAGAGCTTCCCATAAAGCTGGTGCTCCCGAACTACGTCCAGAACCATCTGCAAGTGTCTTGCGTGCTCCTCCTCTGATTCCGAGTACACAAGGATGTCTTCGATGTAGAAAACTACGAACTAGTCCAAGTATGGCTGTAACATCTGGTTAATTAGTCCCATGAACACAGTAGGGGTGTTCATCACGCTGAAAGGCATGACTAAGTAGTCATATTGACCATAGAAGTATCTGAAAGTCGTCTTCGATATATCTTCATCCCGCACTCGTAGAAGATGATAACCTCATTGAAGGTCAAACTTCGAGAACCATTGTTCCCCTCTTAGATGATCAAAGAGGTCGTTGATTCTCAGCAGTGGAAACTTGTTCTTCACCATCACCTGGTTCAGGCATCGGTAATCCACGCACAACCTCAGACTCTCGTCTGCCTTCTTGGAGAACAAGACTGGGGCCACCAACGGTGAAACACTGGGTCTTATGAAACCCTTGCTCTGCAAATCCTCCAACTGCACCCTCAACTTGCAATGATCTGCGGGAGCCATCTGATATGATGATGATGAAATCAGTGTCGTCCCAGGGTGTAAGTCGATGTAGAAGTCAATTTCCCGATGGGGAGGTAATCCTGGAACATCTTCGGGAACGATGTCCTCATACTCCACCACCATTGCTGGGAATTGGGAGCTCACAACATCCACAGATCCTAGGGAAAGGCTAGCCAACTCATCAGCAATTTTCTACACCCTCCTATGCATGAGACCATTCTGTGATGCCTGGGTTTCCCTTTCTCCGACAAAGGAAAACCCCATTCCATCATGGTGGAAACACCACACTCTTCACCTAAAACAGTCAATCTGAGTATGGACTAAAGATAACAAATCCATACTGAGAATGACGTCGTAAGGCCTATATGCTACCACGAAGAGGTTCCAACCAAAACTCTCACCTACAAGGGTAAGATCACACTATCTGAAAAGGTGTGTGATCATAGAGTCTCCTCCCGTAGGTGTCTTCAAGGATAAGGATCGAGTCAACGGTTCTACCGGAATCTCGAGCTTTTGTACAAGACATGTGGCTATAAGGGAATGACTGGAACCTGTGTCCATTAGTACGGCAGCTAAGGTAGAAAAGAAATAGATCATACCTCGAATCATCCCTAGAGCCCCTGGGTCATATTCCTTGACCTCATACAGCTGTCCCCGCCCCTGTCTCCCAGCTCCCTGAGCCTGGTGCGGACCTTCTGGGGGTGGTGGAAGAAGTAAGTCGAAGCATCTGCCACCACCCCCAGCTCTTGAATCTCCTATTCCATGTCCACCGCCTGGCGGGTTTTCCTGTTCCTTTCTCTGCCTCTACCTCGATGGTCCATCCACCACTTCCCTGTTAGCAGCTCGGCGAGTCGGGCAATCTCTAGCGAGATGTCCCCTACCATCGCATGCGTAGCATTTCTTATCCCAAGGCTGACTTGATCCAGCATGAGATCCTTGGACTATCGATCCCCTATCCTGGGTCCTCCTATGATGTTTCCCACGTCCAGATCCCTGTGCCTGATGCCGGCTCCCTACTGCTGGTGTCTCCGCACCTATCTGCCGGCTGCTGACTACCAGCGGCTGTCTCTACTCCTCCAAGAAACTCTCGATCACCACGGCCCTCCTGAGCAATCCAGCATAAGTAAGGCATGACACTAGCCTGGATTTCATGTCGTAGAACTCGTTCAATGGTCCGATCTCTGATGTACTAATACCTGACCATATACATCGAGTACTTGGCGAGGTTGGTGAACCTCGATGAATAGTCAACTACTGTCATACTGCCCTACTAGAGCTGAAGAAGCTCCTGGATGCGCACAACTCTCTTCATAACCGTAGAGAACTCCTCCCTTAAGATTCACTCAAAATCTGTCCACAAAATAGTCTCCTCGTCGTGAGTTTGTGTGGTCATAATCCACCATCGTCCCGCTGAACCCTGAAGAAGGCTCCCTCCTAGGACCACCATCTGGTCTGCTAGTGTCCTCACTAGGTGGAAAACTCTAGTCACCGCCTCAAGCCAGTCCTCAACCGACTGAGGGTCTGGCTCGCCTCGAAACCCAAGCGGTCTCTGTCTCTAAAACTCATGGAACACGCTGAGCCTATTCTCCCCACCAGTCGGTACCGCGGGTACCACTGGCTGCTCCACTGGTGGTGGTATAGAAGGTGCACCACCTGGTGGAAATGCCTGGGGAGCTGGTCCCTATATCAAAGTCTCTTAACTAAGGGGGGCATCCTCATTATTGTGCTGCTGAATCCTAGTAGGTATGCGTCATGGAGGCATCCTGTAATGAAACAAGATGTGTCATGGTCAATGAGTATATCTGGATAGCTGACACAAAGGACATGGAAAACACAACCCATTTCTATATAATGCATTTACCCTTTTTTTCATTGCAACCAGTGTTTTCATATACCAAGTCGAAAAGTAGGTTATCAGAGTCCTAGTGTATGGATACGCTGGCCGCCGCACCAACACTGGGTTCTGTGGCCTGAAAGCCGCACCCGAATCACTCAACATTGTTTCCCCAAACCAAAATCACAGACTCTTGGTCCTAAGGTAGAACCAACATCCTCTGATACCACTGTTTCACGACCCGTCCCAGTGGGGCCCACTTCGTGACTCCCCAATCCCGCCTCCAATAGGCCAGGGGCTGGTGACTAGCATTGAGTAGGCATATTAATAACATGGGAGGCATTGTCAAATTACCTGTACACACGCACACATCCCCAAGCCCACAAATGCTGATATGTAAACCACTAAAGAACAAAATGCATGCATAAAACTAAATCCAACCAACATAGTACGACGAAAGGTAGAGATCTAAAAAGTAAACTGGGCTAGAATACAAGCCCACCAAAAAGAAACAAGAGTCTAAAAACTGCAAAGTCCAACCTGTAAACAACAGAGGTTCTGGGACTGCCACTCGTAGCCGTAGGAATGCCTCAGCCTGTAGGGAACTCAGAAAGCTCGGTCCTTTCCAGGTACTCCCTGGACTCTATTAAAAGGATGCTTGTCTGCACAAGACACTAGACATGCGGGAAAATCCCGTGCAAGGGTGAGTATAACAATACTCAGTAGAGGACCCTGAAAACCACATATAAGTACACAAAGTAAAGGTACAGTTAGGTATGCACACTATATGTCTATAGAACATGTAGAACACACCAGATATACTCAAACCTAGACCCGTGGTCTAGAGACAAGTCACAAAACTGCATACCCTCGTTTGGGATTCTGTTCGAAGATTCCGTGAAGCACTCATTCCGGGAGAACACACTCCACGTGTCTTATAGCTCTAATGAAGTCCTTCCAAGAAGTGTTGTTCATCAGGAACTGTCACAGGGATAGCTACACTCATTACAGGAGACACACTCATAAGTGGAAAGGATCTGTAGATAGATGCACTCATTATGGGAGACACACTCCTGAGTGGGAAAGATCTCAATACACAGATGTGGATCACTTCCAGGGCCATGGAGGATACCTCGACTCATCCAGAGTTAAACTTCTAGGTAGAGGATGAATGCCCGGTAGAGTTGGTCACGTCGATGCCTAACTCTACCTAGGGTCGGGAATGGATAGAGGATCTTGATCCAGGCCTCTCAGATGGATTCCTGAATCTATCATAGAATGTTCTACTGAAGGGATCATACTCCTAAAAAATGAAATGATACATGACCTTCAGGGAACAAGAAGAAGGGTCACTAACCCAAACGAAAGATGTTCATGGTATGGTGAATGATAGGACCATTCATTTTTCCAAAAAGTACACGACATGTAAAATGGTTACACACCATGTTGTCTGACCCTGGGTACTACTCGTGTACAATGGCCCATGTCGTGAGGCTAGTCGTGTAGGAAAAAAATAAGTACACGGCGTGTAGTACGGTGTACACGCCATGTCTGGGTAACTGGGGTTGGCTCCGTGTACTCTGGCCATGTGCCCGTACACGGTCATCAACCCGTGTACTCCAACCCGTGTAATCTGCACATGGGGTGACCCGCTTTGTTGGCATCGCCTGACCTTGTGATGGAGTACACAATCATTTACTCCATCCCATGTCCGCGTATCCCCGAGACTCACACCGAGCTCCTCATAGCCGCTTCTGTCGTGCTGTACAAGCCGTGTCGCCAGAAGCTGTGTAGCTCATCCCATGTCCGTGTACTACCTAATGTACACACCGAGATTTGGGGAAGTCCAACATGTCGTGTGACCGGGGTCACACGCCGTGTCATTCCTCTCTAACCCTGAAACCCTATCCCCCAACGCAAGTACTACACAACATTTTCTTCGGAAGTACACGCCATGTATTCTGGAAATTTCCAGAAACACGGACCTCTACCATCGTGCCTCCAGTGATGATCTGTTCGTCGATCTGGCTGCCCGATCTCCACGAAACCTTCAGGTTCTAGTCGCCCCATCCCCAAGAATCTACTTCTTGTGTTTTCGGACCTCCGATCGGCTCTGAAAACATGTTTGGATCTTCCCGCACAAAGAACGCTTGGAGAACACCCATTCCCGTTCCTGTCCGATTTGTCGTCTGCCATCGTCGTCGCACCTCCACAATGCCGTTGCGGTGTCGAACCTTCAATTTGGGATCGTTGTGTCATGTAAAGGATGTGAAACGATCTTTTGATCCTCACCACTTGATGAACGAGAAGAACACGCAAGAAAAGAATGAGGGGAGAAATCCAATAAACAAATCGAGGAACAAATATCCGCCGTCATTCGTCACAGCGTTAATCCGCTCCCATTAATAGTTTTAAATGGAGTAGAGATCAACATAAATAAAAGCATGGATTAATTCCCCAAAATCATTCCAAAGAAATCCCTCCCACAAGAACGAACGAATCCTGGGATCAACTTGTTCGTGGTTGATCCACGTTCGTTGTTTAAACTCAAAAACGGGGAAAAGGAATTGAAATAAAAACCTTTACCTTTCGAAAGGATCGATCGTTGATGAAGGCCCTGTACTGCACTTGTCATCGAGATCCTTCAACGTCAGTGCAACGATCCTCAATTTCGAGTTGTCGTTGTTCGTCGCTGAGAATTCTCTCCAACGCCTCACAGATTTGGCAGAGGTTCCTCTCAAACATTTCCAACGATCAACATTTGTTCAACCCATTAAAACGGGATACAAGATTTCGTAATTAATTACGTGGAAGTTTTAATGACGTTGACATGCCATTTTGAAGTCATTATGACTTGCCATTAATTTAGGAAACAGCTGCGCCGTTTCCACGCTGCAGCGGATGTTTCCTAAAATTAAATAGAATAAACATGCTAAATTATTTTATTTTGTTTTACTTAAAATGTCTGTAAATAAACTTTCTCCCCTGACCCGCACCGGTCGAGGTTAAGTCGTACATATGTAAAGTCGTTGTCCCGGACGCAACTGTGCCCTCATATTTTTAATCTGGGCATCCGTTTGGAAAATGCAACAACCGCACACAAGCGCCAACTCCCATAACTAAAGAAAGTTCAAACCACCATTCCGGGATTACTGGACCTCGAACTGATTTTCCTTCTTCATGCCTGGTCTCGAAATTATTCCATATAATATTTAAAAAATAATAGATGGAAAATCTGAGACATTACACACTCATCCCAAACAATGGGTTTGAAACAATCAACTAGTCGATACAAAACTACCTTTCCCAAAACCTCTAAATGTTCAACACCACACAACAATACCCAAATCCCATTTCACATTCCAAACTAGTTAGATTATATAAAAAGAATAACAAGTGAATAAATACAAACCATCATCAATTTAGACATTAAAAATATCCATCCGAAGTCATTAACACATATTGTTATTCCCATTAAAACTTGGGTGGATATAACATAACCAACCACATAGCATAAGCACAACACAATACAGGCTGAACATATTCCACCAGCCACATTACACTTTTAATCCAAATTTAGCTGTTTAGAATATTTTAACAATATATAATGATCTCATATTACCAACACATTATTTCACCAAATTCTAGCATGTGGTCATTCACTCATTATTATATTCCACATTCTATTTCAGAATAACCTCTTTTTCAATATTCTTCTTGAGATATGGGTGTCCGATTTTAATTCCATACACTCTAGGAAACTAGAATAAATTCACACAATAAAATAACCAACACATAGAAATAAAAATCACATGAAAACCCATCAACTTCCATCCAAAAAACCCACATCATCACCAATTTACAAACACATCCCATTTTCACATCACTCTGTATAACTAAAACACACCCAACATTTTAGCCCTGCTACACCACTGTATCATATAAACCATTACAACCTCACTACAAAACCACATATCAATCAAATACCCCCACACAAGTCCGAACATAGCCATATTACATACAACGTCTCACTATAACTAGCCCACATCATTAAATCATGTCCATAAACTTGATACAACACACAACATAGGAGAACATGATTCAGGATTGAGCATGTCATCCCTTATTCATTCTCTCTATTTAGGGTGTTATCATGGAGACCGCTTCTCTCTTGGGACATCCATTTATTTAACTGAATATATTTAGTTAATCAATATCAAGTTTATAGATATTAAACAAATGATCAACTACATGAATTATTAATCCATCATGGATGCAAAAAAAAAGTACACAAATGACCATGATTTTCAGTAAGAATATAGACAATACAATCATAATATCAATAAATAACAAAGCAACACATATATCACTTATCCATGCCCCACATATTCATATTAATCCAATTCAATTATTATTATTAATTCGGTATTCTTCTATATTTACAAGGGAAGCACTAATACACACACCCCACACGAAATTAAAATAAAATGGATACAAGGGAATCCCAACCTAGAACATCAAAAGATCAAAAATTACTCCCTGCTCTAAAAACAGGGGGTCACACAAGAAACAAGAGACTCCAAGGAACTATGAATCTAATGTCTATAACAAAAAACATGAAATCATGTGGAAGAATAGATCTGGGTGCACCAATATTAAAATAAAACACAATGGGAAGAGAATATCTCATCCTAGAAACTCCAGATCCTATATCAAAGGAAGGAAATAGATTCAAGGGATATTAAAGTTAAATCATTGTCACGATTACATGGAATGAATATTTAAATGTCCCAGAGTAATTATGATATTAAAGATATAATTAATATCTTTTGAAACACCATTAGAAACACTCAAACTGTAACACCCCGAGATTTTATGAAAAATATTCTTTTTAATTTCATTAATGACTTGTGTTGTATGCTACACCAAAAGGATCTTTCAAAACACGCATCCCTGACTTGCCTTGAATTACATGCAATCGTGACCTTTCTCGATAGTGTGTGTAGTACACAATATCGAGTTTCATTAAACGAGATATTATTATAATATTTTTATAAACTAGCCGTTATGAATAGTAATACCCACTTTTTGAAATTTTATAAATTTTATCATTCAAAATAGACTTCATTTTGGATTCGGAATATCGAAATTAGATTTGGGTGAAATTTTGGTACTTTTCAGATAAATTTCATATTATGATGAATAGTGAATATTTCTAAATTTTAATTAAAAAAAACTTTTTTAATCGAAATATTTAATAGTGATAAATTATTAATTTGAGTGGTTTAAAAGTATATTTAGAATATATTTTTACAATTTAATACAATGTTGGTCATTGGATGTAATTTCACATTTAAACCAAACATAAACAAGTATCAATCTTTTGATAGTTATTATCTCTTAAAAACACGCTATTTGTTTTGATGACAGGAAATAATTTTTAAATTAGTTAATGTAACTGATATGTTTTTAATTTTGTAAAATAGACATCAGTTTTGAATTCATAATATAAAATATAGCTTAGGCCTAATTTTTGGTATTTTTCTGGAAACCTTCATTTTTTTGATGAATAGAGAAACCAATAAGTGGTAGTTAAAAAACTGAATTTTTCATAAAACATGATTCTACCGCTTCTGTGAATGGAATTTCAAAAATCCGAGAGACACAGTTAATATCAAGGACTAAAATGTGGTTCAATGAGAAGAAAATAATTTTTGGTGAAAAATAACTTTTTACTTTTTTTTACCACGGTTACAAGTAAATAGGGTAATTATGGGTAAAAGTGTTTTTATTATTACCTTAACAAAGGTCCTAATTCTATTGGATAAGTGTAATTCGGCCAAAAACAACCTTAGGAATAAAATATGACCATTTAGGAACACTTGGATTAGATTTTTACATTTATTATTAATTTATTTAAATAAGGGTTAACATAGTTAAAATTAATGTTCAATAACTAAATAATTTTTAATATAGGGTAATACATAAGATAAATTCGACTATAAATATTCATTATAAATCTAAAATGATTTCCTTCATAATGGTATTTTATTTGTAATTTTCATACTTAAATTAATTTAATTTAGTTATGACACAATGATGAGGCAGTAATTATCTTATTAATGAAATGTTGACATAATTGATGTTATAAATATCCAAATAAATGTAATTTGAGAATTTTTATGAATTAAAATAACTTTATATGTTAATATGACATGTTATTATTGATTTAATTAACTTTTTTTGAACTAATAATTCTGTTATGATTTTCACAAATATCAATTACCAAATAGTGTCAAAATTGACATAAAATAGTTTTAAAAACAAATATTATATTATTAATTGTTATTATATTCCTAAAAATCTATGGTTCGGCTAGGATACAGATATCATGATAGTTGTATCTTTAATGGACCACTTGGGGATCTCTAGGTTGTATATGGTAAGTTTATTAACTATATAATACAAAAATACAAAGTGACATGGTAAATGTCAATCTAATTAACTAAAAGTTAAAACTAAAATGATAATGTTAATATAATGACATAAACATGTCTAAATTCTATTGGATGAGATTATTTAGACCCATCCCCACCTTAGCTTCGAAATATATCAATTTGTAGCTATTAAAAAGTGAATATGACTTTATAATAAAATAATATTTTTAGTTATTCCAAAGGTGCCCCGCTCCTCCCTTATAAATGGGAAACTCCTCCCTCTCTTCCTCACACCAATTTGAGCCTTCAAGCATAGAAAACCCCTGACAAATTCTCTTTTCTACTTCCCTAAAAACATCCTATAGGTCCTGGTCATTTTCAAAGGCCAATTTTAGTTCCCTAAGAGGAGGTCTCAAAGAGGCGATTCAAAGAAGAGGTAATGTCTGTTACCGATTCATTCAACTTTATTTCTACTTCCACTTCTTCTTCTTAGGTTGTTTCATTATAAAGTAATAACATCAGTATCACTCATATACTGTTATGTTATTATAATTATGAAACAACCATATTTCACCATCTATCCATCCTACAGAAAACGAAATCACCGCGCGTGCATACGTACGGAGTACCGTCTCCACGCCGTGGTGTAATCTATTTTCCACCACCACCTTACTTGGATGGGTATAATGGTGTAAATAATAAACATATATGATTATTGTAAAGTGATATTGACTTTGTAATAGTATAAATACACTCCAATAAAATTCCACGATTATGGGAACGATATCATCGCTCGTGCATACGTACGGAATACCGTCTCCACAACATGATGAGATTCATTCTCAATGATTAACCATTAATAAATGATTATAAAGTATATATAATAAGTAATCATGAAATATATGACATAATAATGATACTGGATTTATCTATATATATATATATATATGTATGTCATCCAATTAATTCCATTCAATTCAATGAGGAAACAAAAAACAACGTTCATGCGTACGAACGGTCTACCGTCTCCAAGAACGGTGTATTTCTTTCCATTTATCGATCTATTATATATATGTATATTCTAAATATATATTATATATAAATCATGTTTTATATTCTGTAATTAAGTAATCCTGATCTATATAATCATATGAATAATTACAAGTAAAAAACACGGACGACAAATGAAACGATTTTATCCAAAACGCTCTTTAACATGGAATTTACAAAAGTACGGGAAATATAAAGTCATAAGTGAACCATATATGATATAATAACAATGAATATGATTCTTTAATAAGTCAATGACATTATTTAAATTATTATACAGGAGTTTCGGATACATATGAAGCATATCAGACCTAAGGTAAGGGATAATTTTTTGCAAATCTAATTTTTATCCGAAATTGCTTATTTTTAAGTATTTACTGGGGTTGTTGCTATCATCCATGACCATGTTTTATAAAAGTTTATTCATTTATGTTTAATGTCCTTTTTACCCATTTTTACTTTTACCCCATGGTATGGAACGAAAATTTCTTTTATTTACCCTACAAGGTACTTTTTGACTTTTCCGACAAAAGTACGAGAAGAATGTTTTTTTAACGTATATCGCATGAAAGGATTTTTACATTTTCATAAAGCCTTATTTTCATGAAGCTTCCTCCAATAGATTTCATGACTATTTTCAACAAAATCCTTTTCTTTTAAAATTGCATGTCATTTTGTGAAAAGAAAATTATTTTGAAGAAAAAAAGGATATTTTCCTCAAAAATTCATTTCAAGTGTTTTATCAAAACCATTTTCATCTAAGATGACATTATTTCATATGTGTATGTTTTAAGTATAATTTCTCTATGATTTACATGGTTTTACTTTTCTTATTATGAAATGATATGCATCTCTTTTATATGAATTATGTGATTATGGGATGATTTTTAGGAAACCCATTTTATTCGTTGGGTTATTATGAATGATGTATGTTTATTTTGTGGAACAGGTAAGAATGATTTAATTATGAGATGGGTGGGACCTATATCTCCCTCCAATGCATTTGGTAAAGATTTATATCTCATGAGATAGACATGGCTGGAAAGGTAAGTTAATCTGGTTCAGTGTTAGAGGACAGAAAGGAGGAGTGAACTTGATTCAGAAAGGGACATTGTCCACTAAGATGGTCTTGGCAGCAATGCCTTGGCTACTATAGAAATCATGATATGTGATGAATGGTTTCCACAATTCCATGTTTTATTCCCATTATATTTTATCATTATTGATGTTCCATTATGATATATGACTTACGTACTTCCACGATTTATGTCTTTGCTAAAGGATTTAATGTTTAGATTTCATGTTCAAGTTTTTGCTTTCAAATGTTTAGGGATTGTTTTATGTTATCTATGTTTGCCCTTACTGAGCATTTGGGCTCACCCTTTTTATGTTTTATTTTCCCCAGGAAATAAAGAAAGGTTTTAGGTAAGGAAACAGAAAGGGGGTGATCGTTATGGGAGATGTTGAAGATATTTCAACATGATTAGATGTTTGTATTCTGAGTTTCCAAAGACACTAAACTATTACGATCCTTGTGTGTCTGTTTTTGATATTTATTGATTATTCCACAAAAGTAATGTATTATCATGTACGTCAATCATCAGGTCTCTACAGTTGCTATCAGAGGAAAGGTTTAGTCATCCTTTGGAAACTAGGATGCGAAAACGTTAGTGAGATCCCTAGAGATATTTCTTAGGTATGTCTAGGGATGTCCCTAAGGATAAGTATACGTATAGGATATAGTCCTAAACTACGGTAACGATATTTGAATTTAACCTAAGATTTTATATTTTGAGGGTGCTCCCCCTTTAATATGTTGTTTTCCCTAGCATGATTTTTTCCTCTCACACTATTCTTTTTGGGTTTTAGAAAATGGCTAGAAATAGGAAGATTCATGATAATAGAGGATATGACGGACAATGGAATGATATTCTTCATGAGAAACCAAATGAAATGGGACTTGGAAGTCCAAACATCGTTATTATGCCTAATCAGCAATCTCATAATATGATCAATAATCTCAACTTTGGTAATTTTCCCGACTTAGATAATAAGAGAAAGATAGATTTTCATGATGATCATAGAGGAAAGAAACTTCAATTTCCCTCATGTAAATCATGTGGGAAGAGGCATCAGGGAGATTGTTTCAAGGTAACTGGAAGATGCTTTGGGTGTGGAAAAGAAGGACACAAAGCTAGTAAGTGCAAAGGAAAAGGTTCAGTTAACACCATGGATGAGGATAATGGTATTGCTACGACATCAACAATGGTTAAATGTTTTAAATGTGGAACATATTGGCATTATGCAAACCAATTCCCTAAGGGAAAGTCTCATGAAGAGAATCAGTACGGTCGTATGGGTAGTATTTATGTTGATGATGATGAAGAGACTACAAAAGTTATGTGAGATGAAATAATTGTTGAAGCTCGATCAATGGTTTAAGAAGGTAGTTGAATGATTACATGTTTATCAAGTGTAATGTTGTATAAGTAATCTCATGGTACTATAGAATAATGAGACATCTAAAGATTGTTACACTATTGTCTTTCCTTATGTTTTGAAAGTGTGTGATGAATGGTACTAGTATTTTTGGAAAGTAGATTATATTAGCATAATGAAGGGATACATAGAAAATTAAATGTTTGATAGTATTCATGAGCTCATGACTTATATAAGGATAAAGTTATATCATGGTTTGAGTATATAGAATTTTTGGATTTTGGTATGTGGAAAGAGTTAACTTTTGAAAACATTCATGTTTTCACAAAGGTTTAATGGATATTAATTTTTCAAGAGAATACATGATTAAGGTATTCACATGATTGGAATGTGACCATCAAGATAATGGGGGTGAAATAATGGTTGGTTGATGACATTTCAAGTAATAGTTTTCTTTATACTATGATCTTGGAACGATGTATTTTAGACAAAGATTGGAATGGATTATGTTGGACATATGATATTATTGTTTAAGGATAGAAGTTTGTTTTTGATATTATTGATGGGATGTTATAGTAGTGTAGTTTTAGAAAAAAGGACAACCTGTAGGATGGGCGACCGCCCATCGCGTCAGACAAGGCTGTAGGAATCGAACCCACAACCGAAGTGTGACTTGCCTTTATCACCTACCACTTGCCTACAGGAAGTCCCTAGTTATTAGAATCTAGTTTTATTTTATTAAGAGGTATGATATATGAAGTATAAGTCCATTTTGGGAACCATATATCATTAATCTCACTATAGATGGACTTATGTATTTTTGATAACTTTTCTAACATTTTGTTTGAGACAGATGGAATGACCCATGATTCTATCACATGATCTGATAACACATCAAAAATGACAAATTCAACTTCATTTTTTTAAGAGATGAAGTGGAAATGTTCCAAACAAAGACCAACAGTGAGACTGTACCAAAATCACAAAAGTATTTCTTCTAATCCCAATTTCATCAACTTTAGGGAAATGATCTTAAAAACCAAAAATGTTGTCCTTGTGCTCTAATATCCAATGAATCAGATGGTACCTTAGATCATCACAAATTTATGGATTTGTGATTGTTGTCTTTTTCATAGCCATGTTCTCTACCACTCTCCATCAGAACATGATGGTTAAATTTTTCTTCCATATCTATATTTTCACCTATGTTCTTCTACGTGGAAACCCAGTGATGAGTTAATTTGGGTAACCATTACATTTCATAATTTAGTTTTTAAATCCAATTTTTGGTATTCCTTTTTACGATGTGGGTTTCTATTAAAGAAACTTTCGAGTAGTAAACCATTTATAACCCCAACGAATTTCGAGGGCGAAATTCATTTTAAGGGGGGTAGAATGTAACACCCTAAGATTTTATGAAAAATATTATTTTTAATTTCATTAATATCTTGTGTTGTACGCTACAACAAAAGGAGCTTGCACAACATGCATCCCTGACTTGCCTTGCATTACACGCAATCGCGACCATCCTCGATAGTATGTGTAGTATGCAATACCGAGTTTTACTAAATGAGATATTATTATAATATTATTATAAACTAGCCATTATGAATAGTAATACCCAATTTTTGAAATTTTATAAATTTTATCTTTCAAAATGGACTACATTTTTTGGATGCGGAATATCTAAATTAGTTTAGGGTGAAATTTTGGTACTTTTCGGATAACTTTCATATTCTGATGAATAGTGAAAATTACTAAATTTTAATTAAAAACAAATTTTTTAATCGAAGTAATTAATAGTGATAAATTATCAATTTGAGAAGTTTTAATGTATATTTAGAATATATTTTTACAATTTAATACAATGTTGGTCATTGGATGTAATTTCACATTTAAACTAGACATAAAAAAGTGTCAATCTTTTGAAAGTTATTATCTCTTAAAAACACGCTATTTGTTTTGACGACGGGAATTAATTTTTAAATTAGTTAATTTAACTGATATGTTTTGAATTTAGTAAAATAGAAATCATTTTTGAATTCATAATATCAAATATATCTTAGGCCTAATTTTTGGTATTTTTCTGGAAACTTTCATTTTTTGATGAATAGTGAAACCACTAAGTTATAGTTAAAAAACTAAATTTTTCATAAAACTTAATTTTACCGCTTCTCTAAGTGGAATTTTGAAAATCCGAGGGAAACGGTTAATATCAAGGACTAAAATGTGGTTCAATGAGATGAAAATAATTTTTGGTGAATAGTAACTTTTTACTTTTTTCGCGACGGTTAAAAGTAAATAGGGTAATTATGGGTAAAATTGTTATTATTATTACCATAACACATGACCTAATTCTATTGGATAAATTTAATTCGACCAAAAACAACCTTAGGAATAAAATATGACCATTTAGTCCCACTTGTATTAGATTAGGACATTTATTATTATTTTATTTAAAGAAGGGCTAAAATAGTTAAAAATAAATTTTAATAACTAAATCATTTTTAATATATGGTTATAAATATGATAAATTAGACTATAAATATTCATTATAAAGATAAAAATATTTCCTACATAATTGTAGTTTAGTTGTAATTTTTAGACTTAAAATAATTTAATTTAGTTATGACACAATGATGAGGCAGTAATTATCTTATTAATGAAATATTGACATAATTGATGTTATGAATACCCAAATAAATGTAATTTGAGGATTTTTATGAATTAAAATAATTTTCTAGGTTAATATGACATGTTAGTATTGATTTAATTAACTCTTTTTGAACTAATAATTCTGTTATGATTTTCACAAATATCAATTACCAAATAGTGTCAAAATTGACATAAAATAGTTTTTAAAACAAATATTATATTATTAATTGTTATTATATTCCTAAAAATCTGAGGATCGTCCAGGATACTCATATCATGATATGTGTATCATTAAGGGACCACTTGGGGGTCTCTTGGATGTATATGGTATGTTTATTAACTATATAATATAAAAATACAAAGTGACATGGTAAATGTCAATCTAATTAACTCAGACTTAAAACTAAAAGATAATGTTAATATAAGGACCTAACCTTGTCTAAATTATATTGGATGAGAGGATTTAGACCCATCCTCACCTTTTCTTCGAAATATATCAATTTGGAGCTATTAAAAACCGAATATGACTTTATAATAAAATAATATTTTTAGTTATTCCAAAGGTGCCCCTCTCCACCCTTATAAATGGGCACCTCCTCCCTTTCTTTCTCACACCAATTTGAGCTTTAAAGCTCGGCCAACCCCAGCCAAATAATATTTTCCACTTTACTAGAAACATCCTATAGGTCCTGGTCTTTTTTAAAGGCCAATTTTAGTTCCCTAAGAGGAGGTCTCGAAGAGGCGCTTCAAAGAAGAGGTAATGTCTGTTACCGATTATTTCAACTTTATTTCTTCTTCCACTTCTTCTTCTTAGGTTGTTTCATTATAAAGTAATAACATCAGTATCACTCATATACTTATATGTTATTATAATTATTAAACAACCCTATTTAACCATCCATCCATCCTACAGAAAATGAAATCACCGTACGTGCGTACGTACGGAATACCGTCTCCATGTCGTGGTGTAATCTATTTTCCACCACCACCTTACTAGGATGGGTATAATGGTGTAAATAATAACCATATATTATTATTGTAAATTTATATTGATTTTTTAATAGTATACATATAGTCCAATAAAATTCCACGATCATGGGAATGATATCATCGCTCGTGCGTACGTACGAAATACCGTCTCCACGACGCGATGAGATTCATTCTCAATGATTAACAATTCATAAATGATTATAAAGTATATAGAATAAGTAATCATGAAATATATGACATAATAATGATACTAGATTTATGTATATATATATGTATTTCATCCAATTAATTCCATTCAATTCAAAGAGGAAACGAAAACAACGTTCATGCGTACGTATGGCCTACCGTCTCCAAGAACGGTGTATTTCTTTCCATTTATCGATCTATTATATATATTTATATTATGAATTTATATTATATATCAATCATGTTTTATATTCTGGAATTAAGTAATCATGATCTATGTAATCATATGAATAATTACAAGTCAAAACACGGACAACAAATGAAAATATTTTATCCAAAATGCTCTTTAACATTGAATTTACAAACGAACGGGTAATATAAAGTCATAAGTGAACCATATATGATATCATAACAAAGAATATGATTCTGTAATAAGTCAATGACATTATTTAAATCATTATACAGGAGTTTTGGATACATATGAAGCATATCATACCTAAGGTAAGGGATAATTTTTTCAAATATCATTTTTATCCAAAATTGCTTATTCGTAAGTATTTACTGGGGGTATTGCTATCATCCATGTCCTTGTTTTATAAAAGTGTATTCATGTATGTTAAAAGTACTTTTTACCCATTTTAACTTTTACCCCATGGTATGGAAGGAATCTTTCTTTTATTTACCCTACAAGGTCATTTTTGACTTTTCCGACAAAAGTACGAGAATAATGTTTTTTAACGTATACGGTATGAAAGGATTTTTACAGTTTTATAAAGCCTTATTTTCATGAAGCTTCCTCCATGAGATTTAATGACTATTTTCAACAACATCCTTTTCTTTTAAAATTTCATGTCATTTTGTGAAATGAAAATGATTTTGAAGAAAAAAAAGGATATTTTCCTAAAGAATTCATTTCAAGCGTTTTATCAAACCCATTTTCATCTAAGATGACATTATTTAATATGTGTATGTTTCAAGTATAATGTCTCTATGATTTACATGGTTTCACTTTTCTTATTTTGAAATGATATGCATTTCTTTTATATGGATTATGTGATGATGGGATGATTTTTATGAAACCCATTTTATTCGTTGGGTTATTATGAATGATGTATGTTTATTTTGTGGCACAAGTAAGAATGATTTCATTATGAGATGAGTGGGACCTATATCTCCCTCCAATTAATTGGGTTAAGATTTATATCTCATGATATAGACATGGCTGGAATGGTAAGTTAATCTGGTTCAGTGTTACGGGACTGAAACGAGGAGTGAAATCGATTCAGAAAGGGACTTTGTCCACTAAGATGGTCTTGGCAGCAATGCATTGGCTACTATGTAAATCATGACATGTGTTGAATAGTTTCCACAATTCTATGTTTTATTCCCATTATATTTTATCATGATTGATGTTCCATTACGATATATGCCTTACATACTTCCACGATTTATGACTTTGCTCAAGGTTTTAATGTTTAGATTTCATGTTCAAGTTTTTGCTTTCAAATGTTTAGGGATTGTTTTATGTTATATATGTTTTCCCTTACTGAGCATTTGAGCTCACCCTTTTTATGTTTTATTTTCCACAGGAAATAAAGAAAGGTTTTAGGTAAGGAAACAAAAAGGGGAATATTGTTATGAGAAATGTTGAAGATATTTCAACATGATTAGATGTTTATATTCCGAGTTTCCAAAGACACTAAACTATTAAGATCCTTGTGTGTATGTTTTTTTTATGTATTAAGTATTCCGCAAAAGTAATGTATTGTCCATGTACATCAATCATCGGGTCTCTACACAAACATTCCTTTCAACTCGATTTACATCAAATAAAATGTAAGAGGGGTGAAGATGGAAAAACTAGGAAAAAGTTAAATGACTCACCGATAGGTGAGTCGCTGATGCGAGTCACAAACGCTAGTCAACCATGCCTGACCTACCAACACCCAACCTACCCATGCATCCACATAACAATGCCTCGATCATCTGACACCTTGTCCATTCAATGCCTCAACCTACTGTCTCCTCGACCTTCCGATGCCTCGAACTACTAATGCCTCGACCTATCAAAGTCTCATCCAATCGACGCCTCAACCTACTGACGTTTTTGAACAACTGACAGCTCGACCTACCGAAACCTTGACCTACCAATGCCTTGACGAACCGATGTTGAGATACTAACTCCTTAACATACCGATGCTAAGCAACTGATGCCTTATCCTTCCAACAACTAAACCTAATAACGCCTCGAATCACTGATGCCCTGACATACAAATAGTGATCTACTAATGTTGATCTACTGATGTGAGATACCATGTCCACTCTACTGACACTGATCAATGGACTCCAAACTCAACAACGACAAACTAGAAATTTCCCAAACTCTTAAAATGAGATTGTTTTGCCTCCCATAACACGCTAGACATTGGATTTTAACCATGTAATAGACCGGGGTGGTTTAGGCCATTAGAGTTGGGGAAAATTCAATGTGATCTACAAGAACACCTCAAGAACTAGATTTCAGTAAAGGAATGGACAAGAGAGGTCTGTTGAATTACAAATAATCATGACCTAAGTTTTTTTGATATGTCCAAAACAATTTTCCCTATTCTTAAAAATCTATGAATTGAGTGATATTGGATCACCATAAACCTACATGTCCTTCAGGAATGTCAGGTCTGTGTCATGTAGACAGCTTTTCTTGACTATTCACATCAAGACCTGACAGTTCAACATATGTTTCCTAAACAAATGGAATGTGAACCGAAGACAAATTCACCCCTATGAGATGAATTTATGATTTTTTTAATTCCTATCATCTTCCATGCCCCATTTAATTTAACATGATCCAAGAACCCTATAATCCATGGTTTACACTATCCTCCATACCCATGTCCTAGACATATCATAACATCCTAGATTAATTACCCTCTAGTTATTCAGGGCCTCAATATCAACATAAAAAATAATGATGTTTAAAATACAGTAAACATGATAATTGGTATTCACTGTAATGCCCTGGCCCTAGAATCCATGAGTCGGTGCATTATTTTAATACATTGGAATGATTACAAGGAAACAAGTCTTAAAGGACCGATCTGTTTAGTAGCCTTGGAAACAAGATACATACATATGTTCAACACTAAAACATGAAAAGAAAAACAAAACTAATTTATTCCAGTAGAAACATCCAATCATCCAAGATTATTTCTTCAAGTCACTCATAACTAACCTCTTCATATCTTGGGAAAATAATACTTGGGAAAGGGGAGAGATCAAATACTCATTAAGAGTAAGCAATACAAAGGAAGATTTCATAAACATTAGACATGGTGAATAATTGAAAACACATGCCTTCATAAATAATTATCATGAACACTTTATGGATGGAATATAAGTTGAGTAAATTATGCCATAATTAAACTTAGTCATGGGTATTATACTAGTCAAATAACCAAATGAAATATCAATAGCTAATCTCATAATTCTATAATGCATAATTCCAAACATCATAACCACATATTCAATGCATTATGCGAAGACTACAAATAAGATTTTGTCAAGGCTGTGTGCTAACACACTAGTATGTCTCAAGAGACCTACCGATGCATCAATTAGCAATATCGGTCTCCACCCATCACCTACTATGTCCAATTCATTCCTAATATGAAAATTTTGGAACATAATCTGAACATTCGTATTAAAACTATTATACAAAATGTCAATACTTTCTCCAAAATCCATGAATGATATAAAAACATCACATACACTGTCAAACATAACTCATTCAATACAATATAGAAGATTGTATTGTAATTGATTAACCTCAATCGACAGTAATGAAGTATGTTGACATAGTTGAAAATAATCATCAAAACTATTTGTGACAAATATCCCCCTTTTTCTTGAAAACATTCATAAGTCACACTATTTGTCAAGAAGCCATTTAAAAATAGATTTTGGAATCAATGTGTCCCATTCCACTTTGACACTTTTAAAAGGAATTTTAATTTTAAAACATTAATGTCCATATAAATAAATCCTTCAAACCATTTTTTAAACATGGACATTATTGAGAATTATTTAGAAGAATAAATATTTAAAACATTTAAAATGATATTTTAGTTAAAGTTCCTAACCAAATGAAAGATTCTTGAACACAAATAATTGGGGTAATAAATAACATAATAGTATCATGAGAAAGGGGGATTCATTATATATTATGTCAAGTAATAGTATATACACAAAATAAAAGTTAATTGGTGCATAATAACAAATAAGTCTCAAAGGAATATAAATTGAGAAGAAATCCATTATAAAGACAATGTCCTTAAGTAAAGGATAAATCAATGAAAAAATTATGTTTGAAAAATATAAATACACTAAATATGATTGGATATTCAGTGTAAATCAATCAGAGGAAATTCACACATGTTATTGTAAAAACAACACCAATGACTTGGATGTTTAACTCAATGAATAAAGATTGAGTTAATATTACTCTTATCAGGTTCATATTGATGACATGAGAATTTATCAATGGGGTGATTATGTGTATCAAAATTATATCCACATAAAGGTGATTGGAAGATACTACATATATAATAAATATTGATTCCACACATAATCTTTGAGTAAAATAATCAAAGAAGCATGCATAATGCCTAATGAGTGGAATTCGAAATTCCCTTTCAGATTTGGTAACTTATGAAGCATACACCCCATGAAAGAAGGATCATACAATGAATATGTAAATACCCATAAATAAAATTATATTACACCAAGAATACAATCATGGTCAGCACATACACCACACAAAATAACATAATGGCCAATATAGCATGAATCTCACGGAAATAATAAGTGAGATGAAAGCTCCTTACCACATTGTAATTAATCGAGTCATATGAACAAAAGTTAATAACCATCAAATTAATAACAGAATACCATAAATATAAAGATAATCATGATATTATATATCAAATGGAAGTAAGAAATACACAACATGAAATAAATAAGTGGCGAACAATGGAAATCTCACGTAATTAAAAGTGAGCTAAGAAACCCCTTACATCAAGTCGGACTTGTCTTGTATGATCATTTTTCTTCTGGAATAATAAAATTCTGTTAATTTATATTTTATTAAGAACATTTTTTATGTTTATTATTCTTTTTATATCAATCATTACCTTGATATAACAATTAGTTAATTAGTTGTGTTCATATTGGATATTTTATCGATGTTCGGAACTTGAGTCAAAAAATGAACTTGTTGTAATTAAAAAATTTCCATGTTATAAAAATTCCATTATATCTAGAATGATATAACTGATTTAGATATAATATATTTATATTATATACCTGGTATATAAATGTATTTATAATAGTAAATAACATTTGGAGATAATAAATGAAATGTACTGTTCATGGAGATGGTAAGTCGTACGTACGCATGAATGCTACATTCATTTATATTTAGTATTTTAATTAAATTTAAACATATATATACATATTTATAGTATAATTATGGTAAAATACCATATATAATATCATTAAATACAACCTTTATATGTCCCACATAAGGCATTAACGAGTCATACCATTTTGAGGGGCGGTAGTCCATATTTCTCCAAATGAATTTATCGTGTTTTACCCATAATGGAAGCCATAAAATAATGATATAAATGGAAAATAAACAAGTATAAAGAAAACATAAATTTTTATATTATATATGTAAATATAGTTCCATCTTAATGGTTACCATGAGAGGTGGTAGGATTGAATCCAACAATCATCGTTTCGTGAGATATTAGTTTGTCATCCTGAGAAACAATATGTTCACCAATTAGATGGAGGTGTGTGTATGCGTAGTTCAAATATTTCTCAAAAAAACATCATAGTATATTAAGGATACTTGTGTTGTTATAAAATAAAGTAATAAAATGTGTTTAGAAGGTTGGAGAAGTAAAATAAAAAAAATAAAACAAAATAATTAAAGAGAAAGCATTACCTTTAATTTGGGTAACATCCTTTGGATTGAACCAAAATGACATCCTGAAGTGCCTTCTTCTTATAGGGAGGCTTCTAGAAGGAAGAGGGGGATATTTCTAGATTATTTTGGTAGGTGTTGGACGATCCAGGAGGCTTGAGATGTGTGTGGAATGGGTTAGAAGTGGTGTCCTTTTATAAGGGGGGAGGGTCTCTTTAGGAAGGTGTGGATTTATTATTTTATTATATAGTGGTATTCGGTTTCTAAAGGACCAAAAATAATTATAGTCGAAGATAAGATAAAACATGGTCAAAATAAAATCATCCAATAACAATTGGACTGGTTTTGGTTATTATTTTAATACTAATAATAATATTTATTTAAATAATTTATTAATGAGGTAAATACTACATCTTTATTGTGTCATATATAATTTAATTTATATGATGTCTAAAAATTATAAAAAAAATTAAATTAATGTATGAAATCTTTTTATCTTATCAATTATTATTTATATTAAAAAATATGACTTATATAACCCCGTGTAAAAATTGATATACTGAAAATATTTGTTAATGTAATTTTTGTCTTTATTTTATGTTAATTAAAATAATGTGTCATTATCATTCTTAGGTGGATCAATGGGGTCCCCAAAATGACCCAAAGATTACCATGGTTGGCCATGACTCATCCAATAATGTCAGAACAAGTGTTAAGATAATTTTGTTTTATTATAATATTCCTTTTAACTTGAATTACCCTATTTACCTTTAACCACGGTAAATAAAAGTCAAAGGATACTATTCACCAAAAAAATATTTTCATCTTATTGAACCAAATTTTAGTTACTTATAAGAACCATGTATATTGGATTTTTAAATTCAATTCACAGAAGAGGTAAAATTTCATTTAAATGGAAGAGTTGGATTTTTAACAACTACTTAGTGGTTTCACTATTCATCAAAAAATGATGTTTTTTCTGACAAATACCAAAAATTAAGACTAATCTATATTTCATATTCCAAATTAAAAAATTATGTCTATTTTACCAAATTCATAACATATAAGTTGGATTAATTAAATTAAAATTTATTCCCGTTGTCAAAATAAATAGCATGTTTTTAAGAAACAATAATTATCAAAAGATTAACAGTTGTTTATGTATAAATTTAAATAAATATTAATTCCAATGACCGACATTGGATTAAAGGGTAAAAATATAATCTAATTAAACATCAAAACCAATTTATAATATAATCTAACTATATAAATAAATTAGATTAAAAGGCAATTTTGAATTAAAATACATTCTTTCTCACAATTCAAAAAAAATGAATATTATTAGAAAAATACAAAAAATTTACCCAACATAAATTTTGTTGTCTCGAATCTAAAGAAAAATTTTATTTTGTTGAATAGAACATATAAAGGTGACCAAAAATATATTTAAATAGGGGTTTCCATTGAAAGGTGGTAAATCAACCCTTTAATGTAAATTATGTTTAAAATTATATTCATTCACATTTTAAGCCTATAAATTTTTTTGGATAAATGTAAAAATATTTAACAAACATATATAATAATTTTATATTTAGTTCTGTTGCTTCATTCCATTACAATTTCTAGGTGTTAACTACCATTTAAAATAATAATACTATATTATTAGCGTGCAACGTAAGATTTCTATGAAACCCATTGTTGTGTACCAGGTATACCATAAAAAATAGTGTCCCCTTTGAAGTAGAATTAATATTTAGTTCACAAATATTAATAAATATGAAAAATGTCATGCTATTTATTTACTTGGGAGGTTACATCCCCCCCCTTTGGGAATTGCGTCCTCATAATTTTAAAACTGGGCATGTAAACTTCATTAAAAGTCCCACATCAGAAAAGAGTCAGTAAAACTATCACTTTAAAAGAATGAAAGAAAAGTATAAAGGTCATCTGAGATAAACAATACTAGGATTCCATGTAGGAAAACATAGATATGGAAGATAAACTAATTGTCAAGTTCTGATAGAGAGGGATAGAAAACATGATCAGGAAAAAGTTAACAACAAGAAAACCACAAACTTGTGATGGTCATTAGTTTCCCGTTAGTAAAATTAAATAGACAACTTTTTTATGTTCTATTTCGTAATGTAGAAAAATTTATTTATGAGATTGACTATGAACATAAAGAGATATACTTACTTTTTATGTAGAGTTTCGTTCTTTAATAAATTTATACCACCAAATCATCTTTTTTTTCGAACGATGAGTACTCAAGATGAATTGGTCACACCGGAAGAGCTAGAATCAAAATCTAGAAAATCACATGATCCATAATGGATAAATAAAATATTTACCTTGTGTTTAGAGATTTACCACCACCAAAATGGTTAGTACAAGATCAGATGATCCCTTAAAAGGCTAATCATTTAGGGAAAGAAATACTAATCTTAATTTCTAAAATTAATCCAACAATAACCCAATGTTAAATAAATACCATTCAATAAAAAATTATCCTTAATATCCTCCAATATAATCCAAAATAATATTGAAACCCAAAACATAGAAGAATTTAGTTATGTAGTCTTCCACGTTAAATTGTTTATCCAAATGACATCGACTACCCTTAAAGTCACATACTAAAAAGTAATTAACCTAATCACATATTCTCTATGATAGGTTAATAATTTCAATAAATTACCCAAAATATAGATAAAATCTACCATTAGTCCTCAAATCAAATCCCATAGTATTCTATTTTCCTTAGGTATATACTGTTTCCAACAGAGCGAACGTCTTCCAAAATTACATTTATCACATAATCATGAAATAATTTTCCTATACTAAGTATATCTATTTTATAAGACATAATATCCCAATTCAACAAATTATTGATCAATAAAATCATTTAACAAACAAGAATTAGTCACACTAACCAGGGACTTCACATAGTCCAGTGGTAGGCGATAAATCCCAATCACACTATGGTTGAGGGTTCGATTCCCGCAGCTTTGTTCGACGCGACGGGTTGTAACACGGTCTACGTGTTGTTCTTTTTCAAAAACTATATATTTTTATAATATTCCCACAAATGATATAGATTCCTCAAAATAACTATAACATAATTTCATCACAAATTTTATCTAATACCCCACATTTTCATTCCAAAATTTAATAACTAGTAATTTCTTAAAACTCAATGATCATATAAAAAAAATAGTTATTTATAACTATATCTACAAGAGAAAAGACAATTCTTCCTCAAATTTCATTTTCACAACACAACCGACACGGTTAAAAATACAAGAGAAAATTCTTCCAAAGTAATCCCATCAACAAAGAGCAATAACACTTTTTAAACATTTCTCCATCTATTTATTTCAACATAGCCTCTTCCTTGACCAAGAAGATATCTTATAGAATAGGTCATTCAATTGGGTAAAGGCCAGGTCCCCTACATTTACGACAAATGACTGTAAATGGATTCTTAGGACCATTTTTATTTTCTTCCATACTACTCTTCATTTTTCCTCGACAATTATTTACATTATTTCCTTCTTTCCCACACATAATGAAATTATATGTTCCATTAAGCCCCCTTTCTTGGTGTCTCCATACACATTTCCTACATGATGGAAAATGAGCTTTCTTTTACCCATAGTCTTCACTGATGGAGCTCTTATCATTTACAACATTTCTCTTCGTTGTTGAGTCTGGGAGTTGGTTAATATATATGTTATTGAACATATATTTTGAAAACTGGTTTGGCGTGAACACAATATCATTTACGCCTGTCAACATTCCATTTTGTTGCTCATTTCCACCACCATTCAAACATTGTACATCTTGCTAAATGTTACTATGACTTCCTTGAAATCCATCCATTGACTAAAACCAGAAATCATTGTGTGAGTGAAAATAACCATAAAATCATTTAGAGAATATCATGAAACCTTATTTTCAATTTAAAACATCATATGATTAACCAAGGTCATTTATTATCATATTATATTAAAATCAGTCAAAATAGTTTGTAAAGAGAATGTAAATTATCCTAATAATATCCCCTGGGAGTGTCGTAACCAACAGTGCAGTAGGGCCCGTTGTCGTGTACCAGGATACCCCAGGTCAAGCCCGAAACTCCTTGTCGGAGTTTTCACTTTTATATACATATGTGCCAATGCCGCTTCTACCGGTTCATATCCAGACAAGGATGTACTACTTGGAAAATACAAAAAATCTTTACATTACAATGATTATAGGAAATTATTATATAATAATAATCAAAGTCTATCTTAGGGTAATGTGCTCTAATCATAGTTTATCTATATGTAGTTTCCATGGTTTGTAGTAAAAATCCTCTAATAGAAACTATAACTCCCTGACCCCAGAATCCAAGAGCCGGTGCATTATTTTAATACATTGTCTTGATTACAAGGAATCATGTCCCATGGGACCGATCAATTTATGAGTTTTGGAAACAAGATACAGACATAAGTTCAACACTACATCTTGAAAAGAAAAACAACACTAACTTATTCCATTAGAAACATCCATGCATCCAAGATTATTCCAGCAAGTCACTGATAACTAACTTCTTCATATCCTATGAAAATAAAACATGAGAAAGGGGTGAGCTCAAATGCTCAATAAGAGAAAGAAATACAGTGGATGATAACATAAACATTAGACATGGTGATTAATTGAAAACACATTCCTTCAAATATAATTAAAATGAACACTTTATGGTAGGAATATGAGATGAGTAAATAATTACATAATTAAACATAGTCATGGGTATTAAACTAGTCGAATAACCACATGAAATATCAATATATAATCTCACAATGATATAATGCATAATGTCGAATATCATAACTACATTTTCAAGGCCTCGTGCAAAGTTTACTAATAAAATGTCTTCAAGGCCTTGTAAAAATGCACTAGTTTGTCTGATGAGACCTACCGATACATTGAGGAGCTATAGCAGGCTCCACCCTTCAATTACTATGTCCAATTCATTCCTCAAATGAAAAGTTTGAAACATAATCTGAACATTCGTATTAAAACTATCATATGAAATGTCAATACATTATCCACAAACAATGAATGGTATAAAAATAGCACATCCACATTCAAACATAACTCATTCAATTCAATATGGACAATTGTATTTTAATATATTAACATAAATCAAGAATAATGAATGATATTGACATAGATTAAAATAATCATCAAAACTATTTGAGAGAAATATCACCCTTTTTCTTGAAAACATTCAAAAGTCACACTATTTGTCAAAAATCCGTTTAGAAATAGATTTTTGAATCAATGGGTCCCATACCACTTTGAAAAATTAAAAAAGAATTTTATTTTCAAAATGTTAATTTCTATATAAATAAATAATTCAAACCAATTTTAAAACATGGCCATTAATGAGAAATATTTATAAGAATAGATTTTTAAAACATTTAAAATGATATTTTAGTTAGAGCTCCTTACCAAATGAGAGATTCTCGAACACAAATAATTGAGTTAATAAAAAACATAATAATATCATGAGAAAAAGGGATACATGATATATTATGTCAAATAAGAGTATATACACCAAATAAAAGTGAATTGGTGCATAACAACAATGATGTCTCAATGGAATGTAAATTGGGAAGAAATCCCTTATAAAGACAATGTCCTTTTTTAAATGATAAATCAATTACATAATTATGTGTGACAAATATAAATACACTCAATATTCTTGGATATTAAGTGTAAATGAATCAGAGGACATTCACACAAGTTCTTGTAAAAACAACACCAATGGCTTTGATCTTTAACTCAATGAATGTAGATTGAGTTAAAATTACTCTTATCGGGTTCATATAGATGAGTTAAGAATTTATAAATGGAGTTATTAAATGTATAAAAATTATATCCACATAAAGGTGAGTGTAAATTACTATATAAATAATAAATATTGATTCCACACATAATCTTGGAGTAAAATAATCATTGAATTATGCGTAAAGCCCAATGAGTGGAATTTGAAATTCCTTTACTGATTTGGTAACATATGAAACATAAACCCCACGAAAGAAAGATCATTAAATGTAGATGTAAATATCCATTATTTAAAATATATTACACCATGAATACAATGATGGTAAGTACACACACCACACAAAATAACACAATGGACAATATAGAATGAATCTCACAAAAATAAGAAGTGAGATGAAAACTCCTTACAACGGTCTAATTAATCTAGTCGTATGACCAAATGTTGATAACCATAAAATTAATCACGGAATACCATTAATATAAGGATAATCATGATAATATATATCAAATGTAAGTACACAATACATAATAAGAAATAAATAACTGGAGAACATTGGAAATCTCAAGGAATTAAAATTGAGATAAGAAACCCCTTACCTCAAGTCTGATTTGTCTTGTATGTTACTTTATCTTCTAGAATAATAAATTTAAGTCAATTTCTACTTTATTAAGAAAATTTCTCAAGTTTATTATTCCTTTTATATCACTTATTACCTTTCCATAACAATTAGTAAATTATTTGAGTTCATATTGGTTATTTTATCGATATTCGGAACTTGAGTAAAAAATGAACATGTTATAATTAAAAGTTTCCATGTGGTCAAAATTCCATTATATATTGAATGATATACATGAATTAGATATCATATATATATATATTATATATCTATTATATATATTTATTTATAACATTACATAACATTTGGATATAATAAATGAAACATGATGTTCATGGAGATGGTAAGCCATACGTACGCATGAACACTACTTTCATTTCTATTTTTTATTTTAATGGAATTAAAACATAATTATACAAAGGTATATTATAATTCCAGTATAATATCATATATAATATAATTAAATACATCCTTTATATGTCGTATATAAGGCATTAACGAGTCATATCATTTTCTGGGGGTTGTAGTCTGCAGTTCCCCAAATGAAATTATTGTGTTTTACCGATCATGGAAACAATAAAATAATGATATAAATTGAAAATACACAATATTAAAGAAAAATATTATATATATATATATCATATATTTAAATAAAGTTCCATCTTAATAAACACCATTAAATTAGGTAGTAGATAATTGAACAATCATTGTTTCGTGAGGCGTTAGTTTTCCATCAATAGAAATATTATGTTATTCACCAATTAGATGGAGGTGTGTGTGAGTGTTTTTAAAATACTTATCATAACATCATCCTTGAATATTGAGGATATTTTTGTTGTTATAAAATAAGGTAATAAAAAGCGTTTAAGGGGTTTGAGAAGTAAAATAAAACAAAATAAAACAAAATAATTTAAGAGAAAGCATTATGTTTAATTTGGGTAACAACCTTTGGATTGAACGAAAATAACATCTTGAAGTGCCTTCATCCTAACATGAGGCTTCTAGGAGGAACATGGGGATATTGAGAGATTGTTTTGGCAAGGGTTGGATGAGCCAATGGGCTTGAGATGTCTGTGGAATGGGTTAGAAGTGGTGTCCTTTTATAAGGGGGAGGAGGGGCTCTTTAAGAAAGTGTGAAAATATTATTTTATTATATAGGGATATTCGGTTTCTAAAGGTCTAAAACTAATTAATGTCAAAGATAAGATGACTCATGGTCGAAATATAATCATCCAATAATAATTGGACTGGTTTTGGATATTATATTAATATTAATAATAATATTTATTTAAATCATTCATTAATGAGATAAATAATACATCATTATTTTGTCATAAATAATTTAATTCATTTGATGTATAAAAATTATAAAAAAAACCTTAATGTAGGAAATCTATTTATCTTTATAATTGTTTTTTAGTTGATTATATGACTAAAATAACTCCATGTAAAAATTGATATACAAAAAGATATTTTTTAATGTCATTTTTGTCTTCACTTTAAGTTAATTAAAATAATGTGTCATTATATTTCTTAAGTGGCTCCATTGGGTCCCAATATTGACCCCAAGATTCCCATGGTCGTCCATGACTCATCAAATAAGGTTAGGATAAGTGTTAAGGGAATTTTTTATTATTATAATATTCCTTTTACCTTGAATTACCTTATTTACCTTTAACTGTGGTAAATAAAAGTCAAAAGTTAATATTCACCAAAAATAATTTTCATCTTATTGAACCAAATTTTACTTAATAATAACAACAATGTATCTTTTATTTTTTAAATCCAATTTACATAAGCGGTAAAATTTCATTTAAATGAAAAAGTTATATTTTTAACTACTACTTAGTGGTTTCACTATTCTTCAAAAATTGATGTTTTTCAGAAAAATACCAAAAAAAACCCTAATCTATATTTGATATTCTGAATTCAAAAATGATGTCTATTTTAAAAATTCAAAACGTATAATTTGGAATAATTAATTTATAATTAACTTCCATTGTCAAAACAAATAGTGTGTATTTAAGAAATAATAACTATCAAAAGATTGACAGTTGTTTATGTATAATATCAAAGAGAAATTAATTCCAATGACCAAAATTGGATTAAAGGATTAAAATATAATCTAATTACACTTCAAAAGAAATTTAAAATATAATCTAACCATATAAATAAATTAGATCAAAAAGATGTTTTGAATTAATGTACATTATTTCTCACTATTCATAAAAATGAATATAATTTGAAAATACCAAAAATTTACCCAATGTAAATTTTGATGTCCCAATTATAATGAAGAATTTTATTTTGTCAAATGGAACATATAAAATTGACCAAAACTATATTTATAGAGGGTTCCCCATAAAAAGGTGGTAAATCAAACCATTAAAGTAAATTGTGTTTAAAATTAGATTCATTCACATTTTATGCCTCTAACTTTTATTGGATAAATGTAAAAACAATTAACAAACATATATAAAAATTTTTTAGTTAGCTTTGTTCATTCCCGCCATTACAACAACTCGGTGCTAACTACCATTTAAAATAATAATATTATATTATTAGTGTGCAATGTTTGACTTCAAAGAAACCCATTGCTGTATATCAGGTATACCATCAAACATAGTGTCTTCTTTAAAGTAGAATTAATATTTAGTTCACAAATATTAATAAATATGAAAAATGTCATGTTCTTTATTTAAATGGGATGTTACATTCACCCTTATGCTAGGTCAAATGAAACTCTTATTTCCCCTCATTACCAAATGCAAGAAATAAATCTTCATAGTAATGTTTGACATATTCCATTTCCCATTGGTGAATCTGTATAAAAAAATAATGCCCCATCCAAATACGTGAATCTGATCTGTATACAGATAATCCTTAAAAAACAATAAATAACATGATTCTTAACCTAGTAGGATATGTAGCAATGTACAATAAAATATTTCAGGTCTAGTCATGAGAAACTATTGTCACATTCCTACTTGCACAAGGGACAGACCTATGTGATGAACCAATCCACATATATAGGTTAAAGATACCTCAACTTATTCCCATCATTCTCAGTAATGTTTGACCTGAAAGACCCCCTTTTCATGATCAGGAACCCCCCTTCACACACCATACTTTGTGTTTAAAAAATCTAGATCTCCATAGTTCTGCATGACCACAGAAAATGGAGGGCCAATGTAATGCAAAAACCTTTTCGGGACTATGCACGTCACACCCTAGGGGCTCTGCCTACATTGCGCACAAAAAATACCATTCAAGCAAGGAAAATTTTGTCCCTACGAGTGGATCTTCCTATCTATGTATTACTCTATGACGCTTACGTCTCACCTCATTCCCTAGTTTCAGAACCCCCCAGATTACAGTTTTCATATTTCCACTTTTCAACACCTGGCGATAAAGGAATTTTTTATGATTTGGAAAAAGATTAATCAATTAACCTCTCTTAGGTATAGTATATTTATTTCACACCATATATTTCAAATGTACTGGATGTAAGGTATTAAACAATACCATTTACTATCCCTCCTTTACACAAGTAAAATTCAGGTAGGAGTAGTTTCTAAACGAAAACCAATAAAAAGGACCCCTTACATATTCATGTCATTCATTAAATTGGCCACCCATAGTGGCCCTCAATAGAAAAATAAATCCAAAATTCTATAACAATTGTTATCCCATAAAAAATGGAAGGCCAGTGTCCTATAGATACCTTTTTTTGACTATTCAAATCATGCCCCGAAAACTCTTCATACATTTACAAAACAAAAGTCATATCAACCAAAGGTGAATTAGTCCTCAGGGGAGTATTTTTTTTTCTTTGTACACCACATTTATTCCATGAAAAATATCATGTCCTATATCTAAAAATTATAAGGTAGGGTCAAGAAAATTCACTCACACATCTCTAAAATTTGCTCATAAATTCTCGTTTAATGTGTCATAAATTGGAGCCCCTCCCTTTAAGTCATGGTCAAATATGTTTGACCTAAAAAATAAATATGGATAGTTTGATTTGAAAGAAATTAAACCTAACACAAAAAGAGTCAATGAACTCACCATGATGAAAACATACAAATGGAATCTTTGATAAATATCTATTTCCAACTCTCTATATATATTCCACATATGGCATAGCCAAATCATTGAGCATTCATAAAAATCATCAAGGGAAAAAAATACTGTTAGGTCAAAAAACCGCAATGTTGTGGACTAATAAAAATAAAGTAATACCCACTAATCCCACATAATAACAAGATTAGGGAAATATTAGTTTGATAATGAAAAAGGCATAATGTTTTTTGGGTTCCCCATATGACCTTAGTAAGAGTCAAATTGCACTCGTTGGGCCCCTTAGTGCAAGAAAACATTTGAGCATAACATGATTATTCCATTTTTCACTTATTATAATTAAAATTGATATCTAGTTGAAATTATAATTCAATGTGAATTTGATCTTAAATGATTGATATTATATTAATTGGTAATACATTACAACTAGAAAGCCAAATGTTTATATTTTATCAAATGAATTGAGAGTAGGGGAACATCCAAATCCAGGAGTCTCAAAATGGTGTAAAAAAGGCACTACATGTTATCCCAAAAAATTACAATGACTCCGAATTTTATCTTTCCAGTATTTCAATAACTGTCCGACGGGGACCTTTAAGAACCTGTTCCAAAGAAACACTCTTTTCAGCTTCATCTTCATGTGTCAGGTGTACAAGTATCATAATAGTTAGGAGGCCTCTCCAATTCCACTTGACAGCATCATAATTAATACAAGATGATTTGAGTTATGCTCTTAGTATGTCCATTGGAGCTTCGCACATGCACTGTTCATTCGTGAGTCCAATCACCTGGTCATGAGCGCAAGTTTTTACAACCTCCAAATGATTCAACACACTGGTAATTGTAATAAACCAAGTATTTATAGAATAAAACTTTTTAATTTTAATTAATAATTATAAATAAGATATTAAATTTACGGTAAATATCACACTTTTTCGATTACGTACAAGACTGACTACAATGATTTTCTCTGAAATCTAATGTTGCACACTACATTTAGTTATACCAAAAAATAAGAAACTAATAATATCATTATTTTAACTAGTAGTTAACACCTAGCCATTAGAATGGGAGGAATGAATAGTATCAACTGAAATATGAATACATGGTTTACACATGTTTAAATAATGATTCATTAGTTACCAAATTTATTACAAATCGAAATAAAAAACAATTTAATATAAAGGAAGTGTTTTTTTGAAAACATTTTTTTAAAATAGAAAAATTGGGTTTATGGAATCATATCACTCTTTATATATTTCATTTAATGAAAAATATATGTTATATATTCAATGAAATTTTTTAAATTCATCTTATATGTTTTTTAGATATAATATAAGAACATGTTCAAATTTTCATATAAAATAAGTATTTTTTTAAAAGAAAATACATTTTACAACCGTTTGATGGAAAAAAATTTAAATTTAGTAGTTAACATCGTTATGTTTTCTATTTGAAAAAATAAAATTTTTCTTTAGAAGTGGGACATTAAAATTTACATTGGAATAGTTTGTGATATTTTTAGGATAATTATCATGTTTTGATGAATAGTAAAAATATGCTAAATTTTAATTGGAAGAAACTTTTTCCATAGAGATAATTTATATGGTTAAATAATAGTATATAATGGTTTTAATGTATAATATAATGTTATATTATAATTTAATCCAATTTTGATCATTGGATGTTATTTTCCATTTTAAAATGGACATAAACACATATCAATTTCTGGATAGTTTATACTTCTTAAAAACGCACTTTTTAGGTTTGAAAAAGGGAATTAATTTTAAATTAATTTTAGAAAATTATGTGTTTTCAATTAGGAAAAATTTATACCATATCTTTAATTATAAGGTAATTTTTTTAGAGAATTACGTTTTTATTTTTGGACATTATTAATAGTAACTTCAGTGTTTTTTATTTTTACCATGATTAAAGGGTAAATCTGGTAAATAAGGGTTAGAAAATAATATTATAATAATATAAAACTACCATAAACATTTCCCAAACCTATTGGATAAAATATTTCCATCCCTGGTCATCCTTAAGTCTATTTTAGGACACCATTGTGACACTTTGGAGTGATAATGACAAGTTATAATAATTAATTTAATGTAAAGAGAAATATAACATAATCATGTATCTTTTTAATAAAATATTTTAATATGGGTTTATATAAGAGATATCTCCAAGAATAAATATTTATTACAAATTTAAAGATATTATCTACATTATGATATTTTATTTATAATTTTCATAAATTATATAAATAAATTTAATTATGACACAATGATGATGCTGTGATTGATTAATTAATAAATTATTAAAATAAATGATATTATATATATTAAAATAATTTTTTTGATATAATTAATGTCACTAAAAAATTATTTAAGTTAATAAGATATGTTAGGATTGATTCAATGATTTTTTTGATGGAATCTGGTTGTTCTTATTTTTTTTTAAAAATCGGGTATGATTAGTGTCCTAAATTAACATAATACATAACGTTAAACAAAAAATAGTTTATTTAATGATATTAAATTCATAAAAATATAATATTTGAAAAAATGGTTATTATAAGTCAAAATATTTCATACAATACTTTATATATGCCTTTTTACATGATATAGTTATTAAAATAACCCACAATATGTAAAAAAATGATATTAATATATGATTAAAATGGTAAAATAAGGGTTATACTAAAAATAAGGATTTTTTTTCAAAACAGGTCTAAAAATTATTGGGTGAAGATTATTATAGTTAAAATAATCATATCATCTAATTAAATGAGTTTTGTAAAATTTTTAATCGAAATTGAATTTATAATAAATTAATATTTAAAAAAATTCCTAGAGTGCCCCTCACCTCTTCTATAAAAGGAATCTTAATATTTTTGTTAAATCACACATACAAATCCATTTAGATAGGAAGAAATATATCTAATAATCTTTCTAGAATACATCATTTTATCCTAGAAGCCTTACCATTGGCATAAGGTAATTTAAGAAATCCTTTTAACTCAAATCCTATGATGTTACCCGATTTTGAGGTAACGTCTTGGCTCAAGTTCCTTTCCCATAATTTCCTTCTCCACTCGGTATGATATTATTATTCCATGTATAAATAAGTAAACCAGTATTCTAAATATACTAGGATTATTTAATGATAATTATTATATCTGTACATACACACACCTTCATCAAATGGATACGACCTACAGTTTCTGTGTACGACAAAATACTGCCTCATGAAACGATGAATGTTCAGTTTTCCCATACCACCTCTAATGATGGCCATTATGATGGAACTGTATTTATATATGATATGTATTATATTTATATTTCCTTTATTCTTCTGTATTTTTTTATTTACATCATAAAATTATGCTTTGCATAATGTGTAAATACGATACATTCATTAGAGGAAGTGAAGACTACCTCCCCCTCAAAGTGATATGAATCATTCATGAAATACATGGAATGTATAAAGAATGGTGTTAATGAAAGTATGTAACACATATAAAATATTAATTTATATTATAATTTTAATATACCTATGTATCTTTTAGTTTTTATTTCATTAATATGAAAAATAAATGAATATAGTGTTCATTGGTATGTACGACCTACCATCTCCATGAATGGTGTATTAAATTTATTGTCTCTAAATTTTATAGACTATTATGAATACATATATACTGTATATATATGATATTAAAATCATGAATATCATTATGGATATGATATACTTTTGAGTACATGGAAAATTTACATCAAAACAAGTTCATTTTTTGACTCAAGTACCAAATATCGACTACACATCTGATATGAATTTGAATAATTTTTATGACTGATATAAAAATGTTATATGTGATATAAAAAGTAATAATAAACTTTAAAAATTTTGTGATGAAAGTATAAATTATAATAATTTTATTATTCAAGGAGATAATGAATGAACAAGACAAGTCAGACTCCAGTTAAGGGACTTCATATCAATCTACATTAATTGAGGCATATATTGGTTTATGCACGACCTTCATTTACATGGTGTATAATTATACCCTTTTTCTTTTAATTTAATTCCATTTTCGTAAAAAAATAACATTTTTCTATGAAGATTTTTACTAAATGAGAAATGTAATGTTTTTAACGTACACGATGACAACAATCTTTCCACTACCGCAAGCATTATTTGATATTGGGATACCTTAATTTTTTTTAATGTTTTTAAAAGAAAAATAAATACCATATAAACAATTTTTTTGTTTTTATATCGAAAATTGAATTTATAAATCATCGATAATTTTAATATCTTTAAATAATATATTATGATTGTAATGTTGAAATGTATTAATTCTTTTATAATTGTTTTATGTGTTATGATTATGTTATGTTTCATGGGTATTTTTTACGTATACAGGTGGTTTCATGTCAAACCAAGGGTGGGTGAGCCTAATATAGCACTCCAATATAATGAGAAATGTGATGGAGGTAAATAATAAAATTTATCCTAAGAGACATAGGGAATATATTGTGATGTGTATTCCAAACGTAACTATGAATGTTACTCCCAATGTGGCTGCGAATTCTTAAATGTAAGTATGTTATGGATTCCACCAGTTACCTTTATGATTTATTATTTCAATGAGTTATTGATAAATATTCGTATTTCATTAGGTATTTTAAAGAGATTCTATTTTATGAGTGAAAAGTGTGATTTCCTTGATGTTTATGTATTGATGGACTAATGTTTTCTTTCATTGTTTTATAATAATTACTAAGCTTTTTATGTTCATCCCATGTTTTTGAAATGTTTTTCATATGATATAACCAAGGGTAAGAGAATGTAATAATTAATGAATATTTTTATCATGAAAATAATAATTGTTTTATTTGAAAGATTTTATTTTTGTGTCAAAACTGGATAGATTAGAAGTGTATAAATTGTAATATTTATGATGTTATGTAATAGTTATGGCAAAATTCTATAAAACTAAAAAATAGAAAATATCTGCAATTTGAATGAAAGTATATTTTGATCAAATACCCTGATTATGTAATGTTTGTGGTTGAGGCCTTATAGTTGGTATCAAAGGCTGAATTAGATAACTTTTGAGGTCTGGATGTTATCGTGGGGTAGGTAAAGGATCCCATATATCAAATAATGTTATTATCATATTGAAATAATTATAGTGTTGTGGTAAATTATGTTTATTGTATAAAAACCTGAAAATGTAAGTATAATGATGTTTTTTTGAATATATAAATATGAATGTTTTTATGTTATCTTTACCCTATAGAAGATTATTTTTCATAATAATTAATTACATGTTTATGTGATGATTCTTGCCAATAGATTGAGAATCATTTCCTAGGACGGTAGGAAATAGACCATTCAAAAAATTATTATCCCTCCTGATTATTTGATCATCATTATTATTGAAAAATTATGCTTGAATCATTTTGATAGTTTCATGAGTATTCAAATCAAATATAAAAAATAGTTTCTGTTATCCCATACCGACTCATTTATAAAACTTTTTTATGGGTTATAGAATCTTTTTCATATGAATTCAATATCATATCATTTAAAACTCTATTGAAAAGTGAAATTGTAGAAGTGGATTGAACGTTTACTTTTTGAAATGAGGAAAACATATCGAAAGAGAAAGGGAACATCTTGAAGAATCATGATATATAGATTAAAGGTATGATTTATTTGCTTACCTATAAATAATGAAACATCTGTTGATTGATATTTATAAATGATGAAGATATTTGACATAGAGTAATGATGTGTTGAGAAATAAGGTTGAATTTCACGTTAGTGGATTATTAAGAATATGTAATGAGTAAAAAGTATACATATAAGAGATTGGAGGGTTATTGTAGATTGTAAGATAATGAAATGTTTAAAAGAATTAAGGCTATTTTAATGATGGGATTAATTTGGAAGACCTTTTCTAGTATGAGTAACCCTGGAGTTTGGTATGTGAAAAGTTTATTCAAGGGAAAATTATATTTTTTTATGGAAATAATGGATAACATTGGGGGTAGATATGATATTTAGTTTTTGAGGTGATTAATGGTTATTACATTTTCAGATTCAAAATGGAAGGTATTAGATAAACTTTGATGATAAAGTAGGTTATGGTTATTTTGAAGGAAATAATATTATATTTTTTAATGTTATAAGAAAGATATGGCTTTAGAAAAAGGGAAACCTTATGGATCAGTGAAAACCTATCTCATCTCACATGGCCATGAGAATCGAATCCACAACTGAAGGGAGACATGTGCACTTTACCTACAATTGGCCAAGGTGAAGTACCTGGTTAGTATGACCTATTCTTTTTATTTAAATGAATTTAAGGATCAAGAATAAGTTGATTTTTAGAACGTTTTTTTATCAAATGGACATCATTATTATATATGAAAATGATTTGGTGATTAAATGGTACATTTTATTTTGGAAGACAATATATCTTTTAGGATCACTATATTCCTGACGAAAATAGATAACTATGAGATTTAATTTGAGGGTTAATCATTGAGTTTTATTTTGGAAGAATATCTATTTCTATTATGTAAAAATTGTGATTTGGGTTGCTTGTATAAATGATTAACCTATCATGGTGAACATGTTATTAATTTAATTAATTTTAAATATGGGTCATTAAGAGGGGTTGGTGTTATTTGGACATTAAGTTTATCATTTTTTGGAAGACTACGTGATGAAATCCTTATGAATTTATTGTTTATATCTTTGTTTGGATTATTTTGATGAATTTTAAGAACAAATGTTTATTTAATAGTATATGTTGGATTTTAAGTATTGTTTATTGAATTTTGGATGTTAATAGTTGTATTTTTTTCTATAAAGGATCGTCCTTTTAGGAATTTTCTAATCTTGTACTAATCATTTTGGTTTTGGTTAATGTCTAAAGATAGTGGAATTGTATATTTCATTTTTTTTATTTTGTGATTCTCTATAAGTTGATTCTATCACTTCAACTGTGACCACGTCATCTTGAATACACATCGTTTGGAGAAAAGATGAGTTAGTGGATGATACTTATTAAATGATGATACTCTAATTCAATAGTAAGTATGATTCCTCATGTTATAATTTAATCTCATAAATAAATTCCCCAAAATTATTATAGGAATATTAAAAAAGACGTTTTCCTTTTACTTTTCATATTGGGAAATCAAATACCATTTAACCAATCATTAGTTTTTGGGTTTCTAGTTGTTATCTTTCTTCTGATCATGTTTTCTATAACTCCCTATCAGAATATAATGGTTACTTTTCTCTTCCATATCCTTGTTTTCTTACATGGAATATTAGTATGTGTTATCTCAGTTTAACTTTGGACTTATCTTTATTTATTTTAATGTGATGGTTAGGTTGACTATTTTTCCGATGTGGGATATTAAATGATGTGTCTGAGCCCAAATTTTAAAATTGTAAGGATACAATTTCTAAACAGCAGGAATGATTTAACGACCCAGGTATTTAGAAAATAATACTATTTTTGTTCTATTAATATGTATGAATAACATATATATGTTATGTTAAAGGGGATTCTTTTTCTAATAGTGTACTCGACATGCAACAACACGTTTCTCTGAAATATTACGCTACGTACTACATTGAGTTATACCAAAAAATAATATTGTAATAATATTATTCTATTAAATGGTAATTAATTAGTAGCCCTTGCAATAATGTGAATAAATATTATCAATTGAATTATGAAAATATGGTTTTCAAATGGTTAAATAATGATTCAATGGTTACCAGATTCATGATAAATTGAAATAAAAACTAATTGAATAAAAAGGAAGTGTATTTATGAATACCTTTTTAAAAATAGAATTATTGTATATATAAAATAATATCACACTTTATGGATTTTTATTTAACGAAAAAATATGATATATATTCAGTTCAATGTTTTAAATTCATCTTAAATGTTTTATAGATATTATATAAGAACAAATTCACTATTTCGGATAAAAGAAGTGTTTTTCTAAAAAAGCAGTTTTACTACCTTTTAATGCTGAATTGTTTTTATGTTTAGTTATTGAAACCTTTATATGGTCTATTTTAGAAAATAAACTTTCTAATTAGAAGTTTGATATCTAAATTTAATATGTATGAACTTTTGATATTTTTCTAATAACTATCATGTTTTGATAATAGTAAAAATACACTAATTTTTAATTGAAAATGACGTTTTCCAATGGGATACTTTATATGGTTGAACAATATTATTGAATGGTTTTAATATATAAATGTAATATACTATTACCATTTAACATAATGTTTTTCATTAATGTAATTTTACATTTCAAATTGGTCATAAACACATGTCATGTTTTTGATAGTTTATACTTCTTAAAACCCCACAATTTGGATTTGACAAAAGGAATTAAATTATAATCAATTTCTAAAAATAATGTGTTTTTAATTAGGAAAAATGAATTCCATATTTTTAATTATAAGGTTGAAATTTTTTAAATAAGTACCTTTGTATTTTGTACATTATGAATTTTAACTTTAGTGATTATTATTTTCATAATGGTTAAAGGGTAAATAACATAAATAAGGGTAAACAAATAATATTATAATAAAATAAAACTACACAAACACATGTCGTAATACTATTGTATGAGATATGCCCAACCATGGGCATCCTGGACTCGATTTTAGGAGCCCAGGAAGCCACATGAGAGTGATAATGAAATGTTATAATAATCAATTTAATGTAAAGATAAAAATAACATAAATGAGTATCTTCATACTAGTGTTTTTATATGTTGATATATAAGTGATATAATAGACTATAAATATTCATTTGAAAGTTAAAAAGATTTCATGAATCCATATATTTTAATTATAATTAATAGACATTAAATAAATTTATTTCATTACGACACAATGATGATGCAATGATTGATTCATTAATAATGTATTCAAATAAATGATATTATAAATATTAAAATAAATATTACTTGATGTAATTAATTTCACCCATGAATTATCTTATATAATATGTTATGTTAGGATTGATACAATTTTTTTGGTTTTAAGGAATCATGTTGTTATGAATTTTTTAAAAAGTTATGTATGAATAATGTTGAAAATTTACATAATTCATATCTAAAAAATTAAATAGTTTAGTAAAGGTTATTAAATTTATAAACAGATAAGATTCAGACAAATAGTTTATAAATCTCCCAATGTTTCATAAAAGACTGTTTTTGGTCATTTTCAAAAATATGGTAATTACAATAACCCACAATGTGTAAATAAGATGATATTACTATAGGATAGAAAAGAGAAAAATAAAGGTTAAGAAAAAAAGATAAGGATAAAAAAAATTAAAAACATGGATAAAAATAATTTATGATTGGTATTCAAACAAAAATAATCTTATCATCAAATTGAATTAATTTTTTTCCATTTGTAATTTATATTTAATTTATAATAAATTTTTATTTCAAGACTTTCCAAACATGCCCCTCACCTCTTCTATAAAAGGGCACTTCTTCTTCTCCTTATCTCACACATCCAAATAATTTTATTTCAGAAAAAATCTATTGAATACTCTTCCTAGAATACCTCCCTTCCTCCTACAATCCTTTCCTTGGGCCGAAGGCAATTCAAGAAAGCCTTTTAGGTCAAATCATAAGAAGTTACCCGATTTTGAGGTAATGTCTTCTATCATGTACCCTTCCTTTATTTTCATTCCCAATCCCATTGTTCTTCTTATAATTCTATTAAATAAAAAAACAAATATCCTAGATATACCTAAATGTTGTTATGAGAAGGATTCTCTCTACATTAATACACACCTCCATCTAATTGATACGAACATAAAATTTATATGTTCAGTGAACTACTGCCTCACGAAAAGGTGATTGTTCAAATTTCCTGTATGACCTCTCATGGTGTCCATCCCTACTAAAAATATGGATTTTTTATGTGATACAAATAGTAATTAACAATTCTAAAAGGTTCTATTAATCGAGGTGAATATAGGGGGTCCCCTATAACAGTGCTAAAAAGTGCTGATAAATGTGTATTTTATCAACGCTGATAAAAGTCTCATTTTATTAGTGCTTTTAAAAAAGTGCTGATAAATAAAAAAAATATTAAAAAAATTAATTTCATGCAATTCGGGCATGGGTTTTAATAGTGTTTGAAGCCCCATTTAATAGTGCCACGTCACCCACCCCTACATGTACACCCCAGCGACCCCCAAAGCCTTTAATAGCACCACAACCCCATTTATCCTCACTAGATATAATTCCCCACCCACATGTGTGACCTACGTCCCCCTAGATTCTAACTTGGGACCTATTTCTTGTGCGCATAAGCCTTTACAACTCAACCATATTTCTTTTCTTTTCATTTATTAATACTTCTATTTATTTATACATAATTTTTTTATCTATAGTTAATCTTATATTAATATATATTTATATTAACATATATATATTAATATATATATATATATATATATATTAGTATATTTATTTGTTTCCGACACTTTCACTAGGCCACGTGCATCTGTCTTCTTGAGTGCGACAAGCGAGACTTCTGGTACCCTGCATTCCAGCTTTCCAATGGCGGGCTACATTCACTCTTTGTTCTGGGATGTTTTCTCCATGATCTAAATGAGATGATGGGATGTTGGTTATTCCTTCTGTGTATTCCTCTTCGGAACTCGTTACCTAGTTCAGGTCTCCATAATAGAGTTAATATGTTGTTCGTGAAACTCTTCCTAGCGCCATATCATCAAGGACACCGTTAATTACACTGCTTCTGTCAGGACATTCCAAGGGGTCCGGTTAGGGAAGTAAACTTCAGTTAGGGTAGTAGTCACACTGGGGCATCACTGACATGTCTGGACACTAGGGATTGGCATGTCTGTATTCTGTCCCTTATTATAGGGCTTCTCAAGGGCGTGGAAGCTTGAGGCATCCCACATCTAGTGCGGGGAATCATATTTCATAGGCATGTATCTGAGGATTTCTTCAGCTTCTAGTGTTTAACATGGGCTATGTCGTAAGTTTAACATCCAGCGGAGACGGATCAGACTGATCGGAACACTGATTATAGTCGATCAGACGAAGGAATCCCCTGGAGGGAACACCGATATCAGGGCCAGCACGTGGGTGGCTTCTCGAATGCTATGGAGTGGAATTAGGTGGCGTGATCTCACCGGGATGTGGAGGCCCAGGTAAGGATCAAGATGAACAATGGTTTTGGGCTTGAGCCTCGGAGAGACTTCCTACGTACGATGCCTTCTCATGGATCAACGTCCTCATAGTTCCTGATGGTGTGTCGTAGAACTGACATGAAGATGGACCATGGTTCGATGATTGTTGGCCTAGAACCTCAGGGAGGCTTCCTACATACCATGACTTGACATGGATCAAAGTCCATGTAGTTCGGGATGGTGTATCGGAGAACCGAAGTGAATATTAACCATGGTCCGATGGGTGTTTGGCTTGAACCTCAGGGAGGCTTCCTACGTTCCATGCCTTTACATGGATCGAATTCCCTGTAGTTCTGGATGGTGTATCAGATAACAGACCTGAAGATGCTTCTTGGTCCGATGGGTGTTTTGCTTGAACCTCAGGGAGGCTTCTTACGTTCCATGCCTTGACATGGATCAAATTCCCCATAGTTCGGGTTGGTGTATCGGAGAACCGATGTGTAGATGGACCTTGGTTTGATGGGTGTTGGGCTTGAATCTCAAGGAGGATTCCTATGTACCATGACTTGACTTAGATCAAAGTCCTCGTAGTTCGGGTGGTGTGGGGCTTACACTCTAGGATTCCCTTGGTGTTTGGTGAACCGATGGTCGGAATGACCGAGTGGTGGGATTGAACCTCATGAGACTTTCTACGTACCCTGCCTTAGCATGGATCAAAGACAATGTAGTTTAGGATGGTGTGGGGCTTACACGTTAGGCTGCCTAAGGTGTTAATGGGGCTTGGTGCACCAACATGGAGATGGTCAGGGCCAATGGTTGTAGGGATTAAACCTCGTGGAGGATTCCTACTTACCATGCCTTGACATGGATCGAAGTCCTCATAGTTTGGGAGTGCAATTTAACGTCATGCAGGACATTGGTGGTGTCATGGTCAATGCTTACTCTAAGCCCACGTGAGTCGTGCTCGGTGTGAGAAACAAGAGGAAGTAGGGAACTGATGATTTCTTTACCAAATATGCGTTTGTGGGATGGGGAGTGGGGCTTACACGTGGAGCGCCCAGGGAGAGAGAGAGATATTGGGACTTACTCCAAGTTGGAGGCCAGAATGCGACAAAGAGCAGCGAGAGAGCTAGATTTGGCACCCAGGAAGAGATGAAGGGCTTAGTTCCCTATCACGTCCTCTGATGGACTTGTCATCGAGGAACTGAGGAGGGGTAGGGGTGCTGCCTCCTAGAAGGATGCCTAGGGGCTTACACCAAGGCGGCTGCCCTTCCCCTCGGACAAACTCCATTCCAAGAAGAAGGATATCATCCATTGTGGAGACCAAGGGGCGTGGAGAATGTCTGAGCCTTGGGACCCTACGTGCAGGGCATGGGGCGAGGTCATAGTTTAACATCATGTGTTGAGGATTAAAGAACTTGGAATTTTAACATCTTGAAGCTCGGATGAGGTGGGTTTTTTCCGCACCCCTAAGACATACATAACTAGTACCCTCTACTCTTTGTGGGATGGAAGGAATAGGCAAGGTCGTGGTAAAGGGGGGGGGGGGGGGTCGCAGAACGAACCATAGAGGTGTCCACATAAGTGTGGCTATGCGATGAAGAAATAGCCCTTAGCGTGCCTACGCGCAGAAGCATTAGGCGTAGCAACGCTATGGGTAGTATCGTCCAGGGGTCCTTGAAGTCGCATCGTGCAAACCTAGAGGGTCGCACGGGAAATGTATTTTCCAAGAAGAAGGGTCCCTAGGCAGGGGCCTTATGGATATCTGTTGCTCTGCGTGGTGGAGGTAACTTGCAAAGGGGTATGGTTCGCGATGTGGGGTGGCTTAGGCTTAGCATGGAGCAGAGGTGAAAATGGGAGGTGCTTCGCAAAGTGGAAAGGCATTCGCAGAGCACATCCTCACAGGGAAAAGGTGCCTCGCAAAGCAGGATGTCGAGAAGCAATGTGCTTCGCAAAGTACAGTGATCCTACCTTATCAAATGGATCAAGAGTACATTAAGGGTTTTTCAGAAAGCCTAAATGATCCAAGACAACTCAGGTCCCCTTGGGGTTCACCTTCCTTCACAAAAGCCCGTAGGCTTCACGAAATGCATCCCTCTCAGAAGAGGGGATCAAAACGAGACAATGGGGAGGTAATTCGCGAAGTAGAAGTACCTCACACAACTCATGGTTCACCGAGCAGAAGAGTGCTTCGCGATTCGGGAGATAAGAAGCCAAAAGGTAGGATTGTCCAACCGGAGAGCTCAGGGGGAGCTCAGTATTTATAGGTAAGGGGAACCGTGGAGTGGAGCTCACGCTATGCAATGATGGGCTCGGTGGCTTTGTGGAGAACATTCGAACCTAAAATGGGTTCACAGAGCATCTCACCTCCTATGCTTATCGGAGTTTTCGCGAATGCCAAATGAGATCGCGGAGCCTTTCGCCATCTTTCCTTTGTGGTGGGCTCGCGAACATCAAATGCGTTCACGGAGCCTCCCGCCTTCTTGGATTCGCGGCGGGTCATGAATGAAAAATGTGTTCGCGGAGCCTACTGCCTTCTTGGATTCGCAGAGGCCTCACGAACGTCAATTGCATTCGCGGAGCTTCCCTCCTTCTTTACTGCGCGGTAGCCTCGGTGTTGGGGATCACTGCGAAGGGGCTTCGCGAGGCAGTTTATGGGGGCGTCTTGGGGGCTTTTTCTTTGTTCCAAATTTTGGCTCCAACAAATTCCCCCCCCCCCCAGACATGGATCTGCGGAGAGATAAAGGCTCAAAGTCTGAGGGAAATCTCCAAAATCATCGAGCATTCGCGGTGTGGATTGGCGAGGTGTGATCATGAGGTGGACAGGGGACGTGTGGGCCGTATGCACCGCAAAGTTCCACTCGGCTAGGATGTGCCGTGAAGCTCCAATGGTCATCGCCTATAAATAGGGGGTATGCCATCTCTTTTATCCTTTCCTTTATCCGCGATCTTGCCTTATAGCACTCTCGATTCGTGACGATATGCGTACTCCATGAGTGATCTCTGTGAATCAAGGCTTCACAGTGCACAACGAGTCCTTGATGAGGAGGAAAACAAAATATTCTATCAATGATCATTGAAGATGGTCAAGTGCTTCATCGATGACACCCCCAAGTGCTATGTTGAATGAGATGGACAGACTTCGCTCGCGCCTGCGCGAACTGTGTTTTGGGGGATTGGATGCCCGACATCCTCCCATGCTCATCCGAGATCTTATGGTAGAAAAGATTCGGGAGTATGAGTGAGGCCATGGCGTGGGCTAGCAGTTGAGGAAGGCGATAAACATCAAGAGGCTCTAGAATGATGAAGACGAGGTCCAACAACTATAGGATCGGGCGGAAGAGCACCTAACCTCCCTCAAGGAGAAATCTGATCTAATATCACAATTGAAGGCCCATCTAATAGAGGTCGAAGAAAGGCCTGAGGTGAGATTCTGGGGAGATGATCGCCATCCAGGCCGACGTGGAGTGGGCCCAGATTGTGGCCTATGAATTGCGATCTCTCGCCGTCGAGGAAGAGCAGGAGGTGAACAAGTGGCAGTGTCTCCTGGACGCCACTATCCAGAGGGTGGCGGAGCATCAACATTCCTTTGATGAGGTCCATCCGTCCATGGGGTGAGTCGACCCTTGGGTACTTTAATGATTACAATCCCTTAAATGTACATTTATGCTTTGATTGTTTGAATGTAGTAGCATGCACTAGTTTTTTCATTTACATTGGTTCATTTCATAATTATGATGTTCGTGGAACGTCCATCGACCATTCCCTAAGATCACGTGGGTCGGTCCCGATGTGAGAAAAAAGGGATGTCCATCTCATCGCCCCATACAAACATAGAATTTCAAACCAAACTTTAGGCATCCGGGGTTTGGACAACCAGTCTGGATTTCTGGGAAATGGGAGAGACCTGGCTGGGGAATGAAGTTCTCAAAACATCCAAATTACCGTTTTTCTAGTTTGCTCCTGTGTATGAATGTTGTAACTCCATGGGTGCTGAAATCGATCCAAACATATGGGAATGAGAAATGTGAATCACAATACCTAGGATTCGGGACACTGTGGAAGTGGAGTGATAATAATGAATAACTATTGAACAAATTCAAAAAACAGTATTCTTATTTTATTATCCTTGAGTGGGGACAAACAAGTGAGGGTTGACCATTGACCATGTTCGAAACACAGGACCTGTTGAAAATGTCATCCATTAGTCTTCCGGAACATTGTCCCACGATAGTAGGTGGGATATAGGCCGAGAATCCACACTTTCAGCGGGTTCCTCCAGACATGAAAGTGGACGAGAGTCCGAAGAAGGAGAATGCCAAGCATGGGACGTGCAATGATGGTTTGTTCGAACAGAATTCAGAACTCGTGAAATTTCGCCACCGTAGTGGGAGTACGCTAGATGGGCACATAGTTTTGATCATGAATAATTCTTTCTTTTAGAAAGGGCCTCTCTAACGAGGGAGTCGTCACTTCCAAATGTCATCATGGGAAATTCTAAACTTGTTAAGGGAAGAGTTTCTGTTGTATGGTTCCATACGGGGGGTCCGGCCAAGGGGCCGGAAAGGGGGAAGAACACGATTTATTATTCATGGGGATGGACCCTAGGCCAAATACTGGGGTGTCTCTACGTATCAAATGAGGATGGGAATCAAGACATACATAGTTCTGAGAATGCAGTTTTAACGTCATGCGGGATGACGAGAAGCCCGGTTGCGCCAGTACACATCATACCAAAACTACTAAGCCCACATGAGTCGTGCTCGATGTGGGAAACAAGAAGTAGTGGTGGGACTTTCCTGACACAGAAAGGGACATGGTAGGGAAAAGGGATTCTTGGTAAATACCGGCCCAATGATGGTAACACGTCCATGTAGTGCACCTAGATGCGTGAAGAGGTGAAGCTGAGTATGCTGGAAATCCACTCGAACATGAGGAAGTAGAAATGTGTGAATCATGACTCTCGAAATTTGGATCACAATGATGGTGGCATGATGATGGAGGATAACGGTTGACCGTGGAAGAAATGTAGAATTCATATCGCGTTATCCTGGAATGGGGACAGACTAATGAGGGTCGACTGTTGACCATGTTCAAAACACGGGACCTATCGCAAATGTCGTCAGAGATCCATAGGGGTGTTTTCCTAGTACAGTTGGTGAGCCGATGCGGCACGGGACCAGGCAGTTAGGGGGTCCCTTTGGATATGGAAGAGGATAAGGATCCACAAAGCGATCTCATGAAGCTTGGTCATGGAATGAGGGGAATGTCTCCCTGAAAATCTGACATTTCGGGCTCTTTTTCAAACACATCCAAATACGACAATGATAAATATTAGATAAGGGGGTCGAGCTCCTTCCTATAGGGAGATCATAGTTTAGGGTCGTAAACTAGGACCATAGGTGGTCAGAAACACATGAGGCATGTGGTGGGGAAACTATAAATACCCGACGTGAATGGGAACTGGGGGTTCCAACCACCATGTATTCCTTAGAGGGTTTTTAGGTTGAGGGAAAGAAAACGAGAGTTGAGCTGGGCCCAAGGAAAAATGCACAGGCATTCCAACATACCCCATGAGAATGGGGATCAAGCTGCATGGAGTTCTTGAGGTGGCACGGTGAGGTTCCAGTGCCAGGGGAAAAGGGGTGTGCGGGTGTGTCCCTCGCGCCCAGAGAGGCGGCATTTACTATATCTTGTTTCCCCTTTAAGGTGAGTGTTTTTTTGTGAAGCAACATGCCTAGGGTATCAAGACCTAGCATTGCCACAAGAATAATGATATATACATGCATTGAAAAATGGTGTGGTAAATGACCGATACCCAACGTGATGTCCTCTATAATGAGTTCACCCCAATGAAATGTCATTTTTCATCATGTGGACAGGATGATAATGTCACAGTTTAGGGTCATGTGATAGGACCAAGCATGAATTTTAACATCATGCAGCGCAGACATAGCAGAGATGATGCTAGGTGGGGAATGTGTATGGTGCAATAATACATCCCTGACGTGAATGGGACATGGTCCCATATCACACCGTACAGAATTCCGAGAGGTGGACCTCAAGCCAAGGGTCCAACATACAGGTAAGAACGCAAAGGGAGAAAAGAGACGAGCTCCCAAAGGAGATGGACCTAAAAACCAGACGTCCGGGAGGTCCTATGTATCCCGTAAGAATGGGAATCAAGCCATACATAGTTCTTTACGAGATCTTAGTTTAGGGTCATAGAATTCAGACCATAGGTGGAGGAAAAAACCTCCAAGTAAATGAAGAACTCAATCCGAACCCTAAGCCCACATAAGTTAACCTCGTTGTGGAAGACAAGGGAGGATGCTTTCTTCTGAAATACATGGAAACGCACGCCAAACGGCAATCGGTGGGAAGCACCTATTGCGAATTTGGTCCTCCTAACGCGTGGATGCGCACTGAGGAATAGTACCAAGAGTTTCAAGAATCTACATGGACATGAGAAGGTGGAGAAGGATGTGATTCATGTAACCAACATTTTGGGATTAATGGGGTTGGCATGGCGATGGAAGATAACCATTGACCATGTTCGAAACACAGCATCCATATCGTGTTAGCATGAGGTGGGACAACAAATGAGCATCAACCACTAACCATATTCGCAACATGGGATTTGTATCGGTTTATTGTTAGCAACCCTTGGGGGCATTGGCCCATAATTGTATCAAAGCCCTTAGGCCTCGCATCCATGCCACTCAGGGGTCCCTTCGAGTGTGAAAGGTGATGGAATCCTTAATGAAGGGGAATACAATTCCTGATAAGAGGGTGCAAACATGTCCGAGCAGAGTCTGACATTCTAGGAACTAAACCATAGTACCCTTAGGATCATCGGTGAATCGCCGAAGAGGGTTGATGGGGTGGCTCGGGAGGGAGAGGTACATGGGTTGGTCGTTACAAGACCGACGCGGACGAGGAAATAATCCCATACCATGCCATATACCCCCCCTATCTGGGAAAATGGTAGGCCAAGGGGCCAAGGTGAAATGGATATTTCCGGGGGATGGGTAGACCCTAAGTCTAGACATTCGGGTGGTCCTACACATCCCAAAAGGATGGGAATCAAGCCACACGTAGTTCTCAAGATGAAGTTTAACATTGTGCAGGACGAGGAGGGGAGTAGGATACCAGTATAAAAGGGAGGTGTACAACACGATGAATAAACCCACGTGAATGAGGACGTATTCCCGCACCACACTATATACTCCCATGGAAGAGACTTGGTCGGGGGCCCAAGAAGGCCAAGGGGCCTGAGGCTGGGCCTTGTTCAGGAAGGCCTGACCGGTTTGTAGTTTAATTTCTTGTTGTGTCGATGAGGGGATAAGGTGTCTCATTCAGAGATGTGTAAGATAGAGTGAGCAACCCGACGTGAATGAGGACATAGTCCCACACCCCACTGCACAATCCCATAAAAGAGAACCTGGGCCGAGGGCCCAAAGAAGACCAAGGGGCATGATATTTGGCATCGCCCAGAGGTAGTTTGTCGCTTGGAGATACAAAGGGGCAGAATTAACCACTAAAATCGATGTTTGGGACCTCTTGGGGTGGACCTAATGATCCAGGAAACCTATTGACCATCTTGGAAACACAGCATCCCTATAATGGCCTAAAATGGGAGTAAAAAATGAGCATCAACCGCTGACCACATTCAAAACATGAGACTTGTATCATCTTGTTGCTCGACATCCTAGAGGGAATTGGCCCGAAGTGGTAAGAGTGCCCTTAGGCCTAGCATCCATAATATTCAGGGGGCCTTCCGTACAGGGAAGGTGATGGAATCCCAGTCAAGGAGTGGGTGAATTATAGCTGTACCCATCTCTAAAATTGTTGAAAGTCTCTAGGGAGTGGGACGTACGGTTTGATGAAGATTTGATCGACATGAATTGGGGAAAAATTTCACCCTTCCCATACATCTTGAACCGGTGGAAAGATTCTGTCATTTGGGCTGGTCCAATGGACGAAATGTCCGGATGTTCCAACATATCCCATAAGAGTGGGAATCAAGCCATACGTAGTTCATAAAGGCCATGAATTTTAATGTCTTGCGGTGAGGATGTGGGAGGACATAAGAACGAGAGTGGGCACATAGTGTGAACATTATAACCCTTGTATGAGTGGGGCTTAAGAATCCCATATCATGCAAGGATCATTCGAAAGAACTATACCCAGGGGTAACAGTCGAAAAGAAGTGTTTGGGGCTGGGCTCAAAATGAAGTGTCTTAGAATTCCTACATATCCCACAAAGATGGAAATCAAGACATACGTAGTTCTCAGGATTCAGTTTAATGTCATGGAGGACGATGTGTAGTTTAAAGTCATGCAAGACTGGATAGTTTAAGGTCATGCGAGACCATCGTGTAGTTTATGGTCATACACGACCGTCGCACAGTTTAAGGTCATGCAGGACCATCCAGTTGAAGGTAGTGCAAGACAAATGGACTCATACAAAGTATTTCTTGAGTAATTTTGCATTGGTGGGAGGAGTTATATGCTTACCATCCATGGTAACCAAGGAGTATTCTCCATTGGGGTAAAAGTTGTGGACTATGTAAGGTCCTTCCCATTTGGGCTCCAACATGGGTGGATTATTGCTGGGGATCATTTTCGCTCGGAGGGCCAATACCATATTGCCTTGCAAAAAAGAGCTGAGGTGAACCTTCTTGTTGAAGGCTCTATCCATCTTGTTCTGGTGCGTTTTTAGATTGTGTAGGTCATAGATACTACTCTCGTCAAGTGCTTCCAATTAAGCCAGACTAATTTCAGCTATCTTATCTGGCGTCATCCAGGCATAGACAACAATGCGTAACAAAGGAATTGGGATCACGATAGGTAGGATTGCCTTAGCTCCATTTACCAGGGAATACGAAGTTACCTGGGTGGAATTTCTAGTTGTCATCCGATAGGCTTGGAGGGCATTGGGAAGATTGTCCGTCCAACTCTTCTTGTTCTGACCATCAATTTTCTACAAAATGTTAAATAGGGTTTTGATTAATGCCTCAATCTATCCATTCTCCTACGTGTGATAGCGGGAGGTATGATTCAAACAGATATTGTACTTTCCCTACAACTTCATCAACTCAGCTCCTCGGAAGTTTGTGCCATTATCGGTGAGGATGGTGTGAGGAACTCCAAATCGATGGATAATTTTGGAACTCACAAAGTCAATGATGGAATGGGCCTTAACCTCTTTGAGTGAAACTCCCTCTTCCCACATAGAAAATAAATCTACGGCGGTCAGGATAAACCTTCATTGGCGAGCTGTCGCTGGTGGATATGTTCCCACGACATCGAATCCCCACACCGCACATGGAAAATAGCACGTGGTGAAGTGGAGAGGTTCCAGCAGCCGATGCATGAAGTTAGCATGAACATGGAATTCGTTACATCTCTTGGAAAAATTGATACAATCATGGATCATATAGGGACAAAAGTACCCCAGTCTCCGGACTTGATGGGATAGTTTCGACCTAGTCTGGTGGGAACCACAGGAACCGGCATGAACCACCTGCATGACCTGTGGAATCATGACTCCTTGGATGAAATGGAGGAGAAATCCATCGAAACCACGCATATAAAAGATCTTCTAAAGACTTGTACCACTCTGTAGGGTAAACAGCAGCACGCGGCGTCGGATTCGCTCGCGCTCGGCCCAACCAGCCGGGAGGGATCCATTTTGAAGATACTCGACAAAAGGGGATCTCTAGTTGGGAGTCGCTTCAACCAATGTATCTAAAGATCCTAGTGGCTCTATCATGGAGGATCCAGTAGTAAGGTGGCTTACTCACAAGACATCATCATTCTATGGGGTGATGGGGTCAATGAATCTCTGATGGGCCACATGTATAATCAGATCATCCTGCGCGGGCTTTGCAAGTGATGCGGCTAGGCTGACCAAAGCATCTGCTCGACCATTCTGTGACCGAGGGACATGGGTAACCTCTGGTTGAGAAGGGAACTGGGCCTTTAGATGGACGGTGCACTCCATCAATGGGGCGAGCGCTGGCTTCCTAACAATGTAGTCGTCATTGACTTACATGATGACTAGCTTGGAGTCCCCTTTCACATGAAAATGAGGCACATCTATCTCAAGGGCCAACTCGAGATAGGTAACAGGGGCTTGATAATCTGCCTCGTTATTGGTGTAGCCTTCCGACAATTGGAATGTGTACGATGGGATGGCTTGTGACAGGGTGATTAAGATGATTCCCATGCCTTCTCTGTTGAGCCTAGGATCATTGAGCCTCCTACTAATTGGGCTCCAGAAGGCACCATGAAAATGCATCTTCCAACATGGGACGACTCGATCTACCGAGAGGATTGCCTCCTAGAGAAATTCCATGTCTAGGGACTGGTCTATGGATGTTGGATGGGAAGCTAGAACATCTTCCAATGCCTTCCCCTTGATAGCCTTCTAGGGAATGAACCTAAAGTCAAACTGCTGGATGATCACCTCCCACCGCACTAGTCGGCCAGTCCACATGGGACTGCTCAGAATGTACTTTAGTGGGTCTACCTGAGAGGACAGTTGTACCTCATGGTGCTGTAGGTAATGCCGCAACTTCTGTACAGAAAATATGAGGCCAAGAAAACTCTTCTCGATGGGGGAGTATCTGGACTCCGTGTCGAGGAGCATGCAGCTAAGGTTTTAGAGGCTATTCTCTATCCCCTCGTCATTCTTCTGGGTGAGAAGGGCACCGATATATCGATCCAGGGAAGTGACATAGAGGATCTGTGGCTTTCTGGAGATGGGTGGCATCAAGAACGGAGGCTAGAGTAGATTCTGCTTGATTTCCTCGAAAGTGGCATGTCACTCTTCATCCCATTCATAGGCATATCCTTTCACCATGAGCCTATAAAAGGGCTTACACCTGCCATCTAGATTCGAAATGAATCGGTGTATGTAGTACAAGTGGAATGGGAGACCTTGACGCTCCCAGATATTGCTCAGGGGAGGCATCGGGCTGATGGCCTTGATCTATTACGGGTTAATCTCAATGCCTTAGTATCTGACAATAGAGCCATGGAATTTCCGAGAGGTGACCCCGAAGGCACACATCATCAGGTTCATCTTGAAGTGGTGGGAATGGAGGAAGTCGAACACTTTATCAAGATCCTTGATATAGTCCTAGCGCCGACAAGATTTGACCACCAGATCATCCACATAGCACTCCACCAGCGTCCTGAGGATCAGTTTGAATATGTGATGCATGGCCCGTTGATAGGTGGCACCTGCATTCTTCAGGCCGAAGGGCATAACCTAGTAACATAAAGTACCATGAGTTTCTCTGAAAGTGGTAGAATCCTCATCCTCGAGGGCCATCCATATATGATTATATCCATAATAACCATCCATGATGGAGAGTGCTTGGAACTCGACCATTGCGTCGATCAACAATTCTGTCACCAGAAGGGGAAAATCTTTCTTCGGATAGTGACGGTTGAGTTCTCGGAAGTTGATGTAGAAGCTGATATGACTTTTCTTCTTTCTGACCGACATGATGATGGCTAGCCACTTGGGGTGCTGGACCTCCTTGACAATGTTGGCTCTGATGAGCTTGTCAACATCGGCCTCAACCATGGCACCGTGAGAAGGTTGCATCTTTCTGGGAGGCTTCTTGAACTCGCAATGCTTTTTCTGGAGACTAAGATGGTGGACAACTTCATGAGGATCTAGTCATGGCATACCGTCGTAACTCCTGGCGAACACATCATGGTGTTGTTTAAAGAAGTCCACGTACCACTGCTGCTCCTCTATGGACATGGCATCACTGATCAATGTGGGTCTCGGATCTGCCTTGCTACCAAGGATCATCTATACCAGTTCATTGACCGTGGGAGAGACGTCTTCTTAAAATTCTTGGGGATCATCTTCCAAATCCTCTCTTTCGCTTTCAAATAAGGGATTCCCAGTTGGTGTAGCTTCCCCTTGGTCAGAGGAACCTGACAGGAGACTAGTACCAGCCTGGACAGCTGTGGATAGTGCATCAGGAGATTCACGCGCCGCTGAGACCATGGTGATGAAAGTAGTTGATCCAATCCCATATGGCCTTCAGCCTAAGGGGCCACTATTAATTATATGAAAGCAATAGTGGTGTGTCAGCTTGAGCAGGTCAATTCCATCCTGGTGGAATAGACACGTATGCTGTACTATTGTCGCCATGGGGCGGACATCCCGGTACCGTACGGGGGTAGGAGGTTCCAGGATCAACTGATCCTGGTTTGTGTAGGAGTACGAGGTGACTTTCCATCATCACATGGACATGGGAATATTCCATCCTCTTGTACCAGATATGTAAAAGCATGGCCCCATGTCGGGGGGTCGTGGCCTCCAATCGATGGATTGGGAACACGTATGTGTCATTCATACCTACCCAGGGGTCACTTATGACCGGGGCGGGATCAACCTCACTTGCCATAATCTGTTTATCATTGCTCTTGTAATAGTCAGAATCTAGATAACATGCTTCACAAGAGTCGAAAAGAGATTCATCACCTTGTAGTGCGCCTACTCAACCATTAAAGGAGTACATTAGAAATTGATGATACGATGAGGGGACCTCCGCGTGCAGGTGGAGCCATGTTCTGCCCATCAATGCATTGTATGCGATGTCCTGGGAGACAACCATGAACATGGTGTTGGGAACTAGGCCATTGAATAGTGTCTTTAAATATATCTTGGAGACTGGGGTCTTATCTATCCTATCATATCCCCGAATCCTTAAATCAGAGGGTGTCACATCATACTCGGATAACCCCAGCTTCCACAGTGTCTGCGTTGGGATAAGGTTGATCCTGGATCTGGTGTCAATGAGACAGCGGCGACCCACCACGCCATAGAATTGACTGGTGATATAAAGTGGGAATATGTGCCCCTGTATGGGAGAGACTTCATCCTCTCTTGAGAACGAGATGTTGTATTGGCATTCGGCAGTCTCAACTGCTTCAGCATAGAAGGATTCTACAGCTGCTACCTCCATCTCATACTGGAGGGGGATCCTTAAAGTTTTAGCGAGGTCTTTACACATATCTGAAGACAATAAAAGGGATTCAAGGATGGAAACCCTCACTGGGATGCCAACAATATTCTTTATAACTTCATACATCCGCAACAGACGCCAACTTTTACTTACAGGAGGCTGCTCTGTGATTGGAGGCATGGCGGGCCCTGTCGGCTGGACCGGACGCTGGCTGGTTCTTGGCACATTCTTCGTCTCACTAGTCGAAGCCTGGATAGTAGCTGCTAGATAAGGTCCTGCAAACTGAGGATGACCAATAGCGGGGCGAAGCTTGTCGCAGTGTGGCCGAGGTGGCTTTTCCTAGTTCAGTAGCACAAAAGGTGGTGGATGTGGTCCTGATGACACCAAATAAATAGGAAGCTCGTGATGAGATCTACATTAGGCCTACTGTCTAGTCTCAGTGGCATGCACGGCCTGGATAGAGGTGCCGAATGATGCAACTCGACGACCCATATAGCCGTGGCTCCACCGATGATGATGTTGGATGGTGATGTTTGGGAGGTTCGTATGGCGTTGCCCCTCGTCAGGAGTCATATAGGGGTTTACCAACTCAACGGTATTAACCGAAGAATACCCCTGACCGTCACTTGACAAATTATCCACCATTGGGAGGATCCTTGGAGGGATCCCCATCTCAGGGGGAATGAAGTTGCCAAAAGTGCGGGATGACGATGGCATTGGCGGGGCACATTGCTTCTTCTTGCGCTGCCGATGCTTACTCTTCTGGGAAGAGGACATCTAAGATGATGATGTAGAAGTAGTGGCCAATGCTTCTGAAGGCTTCAGATAGTTCAAGCATGCACAGATAATTCCGTGGGAATGAGAGACCGTTTTACGAGCCATCCAGTCATCGTACTTCTGGGATCCGTAGCTGGGAATCTGCTTCTAGTCACCATCATCGTCGCTACTGCTTTCTGACCTCACAAACACACCTAACACTTGTGTTAGGGCCGAACCCACACTGACTATGTTGATATCAACCAGGTCTTGGAGGAAGTCCTTAAACACATAGCACTGCTTGTGGGTGTGCCCCAGAATTCGATGATAGGGGCAGTAGTTGGGGCGATCAGTGAGATTCGCATATGTCGGCCTTTTACACTCACTCAAGCATACAATCCCCTAATCTAGAGCACTATGGAAGTAACCAAGTTCCTGATTATCACTAAATGAGTAAGTATGGTGTATTTTTCTGGATAGGGAGCCCTTGGATCCTATCCTTGATGAGGAGCCGGAGGGGCTTGCCGAGGTGGTATACCCTGATTGTCCCGCCTGGGCGGTGGCGGTGCATTATGCGGATGCGCCTACCGATTCTGAGGACACAGCGGAGCCGAAGGTTGTTCCTGAGGCGGAGGGCCTCTGTGAGGTGTGGGGACGGTGCTACTGGTTGTAATTATTCCTGCATGGGGGCCTCAATCTGGGCCACCATGGTGGGATCGACTCTAGAAACTCTCATTGCTGGGATTTCAGGGGGAAACAGGCATGCCCGCCTGTCCTGTTGCAGGGCTTCTTCGAGGTGTTGGGCCTCACCTGAGAAGTCTCGAAACCCTCTGGGATAGTTCTGAGTGATCAGGGAGGGAACCAGTTCAGTCTTGACATTACCTACACACATTTTCAGTAATTTCTCAGGAATTAGTGGAATGTCTAGGGAGTATGTGAGTCCCTTCCACCAGGGCGATAAAGTCTGCGACTCGCTCATCAAGCCTTTTTTGCATGTGGAGAGGTTTGTAATGCTGTTATTTTGGGTGGTTGAGATGAAATGTTATAGGAACTACCTGCGAAGGTCCTCCCAACTGGTCACTGATCTGACAGGGAGCTGGTGTTTCCAGACGAAAACTGGTCCCTCCAGTGTCTGAATGAAACATCGGAGCTTGGCGTCCTCCTACTGCGCTCGAGTCCCCAACATGGTCCAAACCTCAAATTGAAGTGGGCCAAGTGCTGCGGTGAGTCCCCAATCCCATTAAAGGGGGATAAGGTGGGATTCCCGAAACCCGAAGGTGATGACATATCATCCACCCAGGTCGGTTATGGCTTTCCATCCGGTGGGATTGCCACCTGCCGCATTTCCAATTCCTCTTGGTTGGGATTGAGTGCTACCATAAGATCATCCAGGAGAGAGCCCCTGTCCTGACATGGATCCCTAACTACGAGTGTGTTGTCGGGATCTTCGACATGGTAAATGGGTTCAATGCCTCATTGAACCACTGGTGGAGCGGCCGGCAGGGCTGCTGGGGGATCATGGGCCGGATTCCTCAGATTTCTGCGCCGTTCAGGAGGGTTTGGTGAGACATATTGCGCCATATTTCCGTGAGCACCGGCATTAGCCTTGTCAGTAGGAGCGGTATGATCTGGGTTGCCCGGAGGTATCTCGCTGGGGGGAAGTTGTTCCTGCCCTTGCTGCCCCGGCCTAAGATCAACATAGTCGGGTCATCCCTCTATTGAGCGTTCAGCCAGTAGTTCGTCAATCAACCACTTTTTCTCAGCAAGTTGCTATCACAACGCGTCCTTCTCGGGGTCCTCCCCCATATTCTGCACTAAGGCAGATGAGTCAGAGTGCATGACAGCTCCGACATGGTCTTTTCCCTTACCGTCATTCCGACTAAGTACCAACAACTCGGTGGGTGTAGGGAGACATAGGAGGTTCCTCTGCGGATGGGTAATCCTCCCTGATGGGTCCAATAGTGGTGGAACACCCTTAGGGGGTATGTCTCCATGAAGAAACTACAGCTCGTCCTCCTTGTCCATGACGTCAGCCATGTAGACCGTAACCCTACCTAGGAGAATGTCCTCAATATCACATAGCGAGTTGGGATGCAGTCCGATAGGGCTGAAGAGGAGGGCAGCATACTGCCCCCAACCACAAACCTGCACGTGGGGGGAAGCCTCCATGATAATTTTGTGGAGTACCTTAGTACTCTGAATGCATTACTGCTGGAGGGCCTCATGATGTCCTGGTGACTCGGGGCACTAGACCACAGGGAGTGTGACCAAATTGACTAGACGTCACTGCTCGCTAAGGTCTTCAAAATGCTCTTGGATACTTTTATATACCACGCGTTGATGATGGAGAATGAAATGCATCACCCATAGGGTGTAATGAAGACACTCAACTTCCTCTGGGGTGAGGGACTTGGGTATGCCGAAATCTATTGCTGTTGCGGTCCAAAACATCTCGGGGATGTGGTCCACTGCAAGAATGATCCAGAAGCTGCTCAACTCAAATTCAACATATGGGCCTTGAATACCCCATTCTCCAACTAGGGGTGGTTGAGGAATTGGAAACGATACTGAGGCAGACCGCTTGGACGACATGTTGGCTGGTGGGGAATACAGTGAACGGGCTGACTGGCCACCGATTCTCGGGTTGTCCTCCGAATAGTGGAGCGACCTGGCCATTATGTCGTGGTAAGAGGGGCTGACAAGCTCCGTTCCTAGATCAGGGCCATGGATGTTGGTGGTGGGTCGCACTACTACTTTCCTGCCATTCATCCCCAAAATATCTCTTCGTGATCTCTTTTGGAGGTAGAACGTGCTTCCGGTGATGATGGTGGTGACTGCATGACCGTAACCTATGGGGTCGCCAGATTTTCATCATTCTGGATAAATCTGTGGAGGGAAGAAAGAATCCTGTGGACCTAAATCTCTAGGAGCACCAGGATGATGCGCCTCGCTCCTGCCCCGACCCTTCACTCAGATGAGTGAGGGGAGGGTTCATGAGAAAAGTCACACTCCGCTTTAGAGTCTGAGCAGTGGACCAGTTTGATCTTCGTCCAGACCTTCCTAAGATTCTTCTTATGGCAGAAATGACCCACCCTCCTTCCCTTGGGTGGCTCCTTAGGACATGGCTGATTTCCGATATGTGGTCCTTCAGCCACACTGATTCCAAGGTGGAGAGGGTTTCCACTTGAGACAGACGAGGTGCGAGGATCACCAGGACTAATGTCCAAGGGGACATAGAGAGGACCTCCATGAACAAAACTAGGTCACGAAACACCTCTGATGGAACCGACGGGAGCATGGGGAGGACCTCCAAGCTTGGGTTGGGTGGAATAAGGCTGGCCTTCACCCCTCTGGTTGCCAGGGTGAGGAGGACCTTCACCAGCTTCGGAGAGAATGTAGGGAGGATCCGCACGATGGAGAGGGATCGAATGGGTAATGTCCCCACATCGATGAATGGGGGAAAGATGAAGGGCTCCATACCTGGTGTGATGGGAATGGGAGAGGCTTCCATACCAAACGTCGCTGCCGCGGGGCAGACCATCATTCAGATTGGGGTAGCATGGTGAAAACCTGCATGTCGAGCCTCGACGTGGGGAGGATCCACACTCTCTATGGTAGTGGTACGGGGAGGACCTCCGTACAGGGTGACCTTGTTGCTGGTTGATTCGCGGCGACCCCCATTCATTCCTGCAACCCAGGGAGTCAACTTGGCCTGCCCGTGGGGATGTCAGGGTCTCGATCTCGATTGGGCTTATAAGCACCCCTGCTCAGTGTGTGCAGGGACTTGATGATATGTGTCGGCGGTGGCTCGAGCCACAGTAGCCGTCAATGATGATGCCCCTTGGTGGGTGTCCTTAGCTCGTGCCCGACGCTGGGGTCAGATCAGATGAGCCTATGATGGTGGAGCAGGTGTGTAGATTTTCTACTCCTCCGGCAAGAACGGGCGATGACGTTGATGCAGCCGATTGGGGACCCTAACTGAGAGCCCATTGACTGAGACTCTGACTGGTCTGGGTCGGACATCACCCACCTCATCAACGTAAGGCAGGGAGTCCTCAAAGTGCTCCAGGGATAGGATCCGGAAATGATTGAATGTTGGGTTGGGGAGCAGTGGCTCCCTGCACGGCCCTCGAGGGGCATTGATGGAGGGGCCTAGATGCCTTCAGGTCTAGGTGGGCCATATACAGGGTTGGAATTATTCCCTCCTCCTCGTAAAGACTTATGAGGTCGTTAATCACCCTCTGTTGTATGACTTCTGATGGGAAGATGGTGCATGGGTGCCCCATGGTCTTGGATGCAAACGTCATTCCAACAGCAGTGGATCTATGCGGAGCGGCTGTGATGGTGTTTCCCCTAACCCTGATTAGGCGTGCAGGTGGTGATCGCATTCCCATGGCAGCAACCGGATTCCTGGAAGCATGGAGATTAACTCTTTAACACTGCTAGGAAAAGAAATTGATAACCAGTGCCCCAACGCCATTCCATCTTCTGTGGCCAGTAAGAGGGATCCACGCTGACAATGTCGCAGAACGAGATGCCCAACGTTCTAATACCCCAACATCTGGTGAGTTTCATGCCGGGCCCGTTATTTGCTTGTTGGGCCCGACGCAGGATAGATGGATCTGGAGACATGTCAATTCATGGATGCACCGAGTGTTACTAATTTCTATGTTAAGGAGAATATTTTCATGTTGGGTTCAGCATTTCTGTTTCCGACACTTTCTTCGGGGCGCGCACATCCGTCTTCTCGAGTGCGATAGGCACAACTTTTGTTACCCCGAAATCCCACTTTCTAAAAGGTGGGCAACATTCGCTCCTTGTTCAAGGAATTTTTCTCCATGATCGAATCATGATGATGGGATTTCGGTTCTTCCTTCAGTGGGTTCCTCCTCAGAACTCATTACCTAGTATGGGTCTCCCTGATATAATTAATACGTTGGTCGTGAACTCTTCCCGGTGCCATATCTTCATGGAGACTGGTTAATTACAATGCTTCCATCAGGACATTCCAAGGGGTCGGGTTAGTGAAGTAACCTTTGGTTAGGGGAGTAGTCATGCTGGGGCATCACTGATGTGTCTAGACGCTGTGGATTGGCATTTCTAACTTCTATCCCTTATTATAGGTCTTCAAAAGGGTGCGGAAGCCCCATGAATTCCACATAGAGAATCGGGAATCATATGCTATAGGCATGTATCTGAGGTTTTACTCAGCTTCCTTTGCTTAACATGGGGTATGCCGCAAGTTTAACATCCAACAGAGACAGATTGAACTGATTAGAACACTGATTATAGTGGATCAGATGGAGGAATCCCATGGAGGGAACACCGATATCAGGGCCTGCATGTGGGTAGCTTCCCGAATGCTATGGAAGGGAATGAGGTGGCGTGATCTTACCGTGATGTGGTGGACCGGGTAAGGATCAATATGAACGATGGTTTTGGGCTTGAGCCTTGAAGAGACTTCCTACGTACCCATCCATGACATGGATTAATGTCCCCGTAGATCGGGATGGTGTGTTGGAGAACAAGCAAGAAGATGGACCTTGGTCCGATGGGTGTTGGGCTTGAACCTCAGGAAGGATTCCTATGAACCATGCCTTGACATGGATCAATGTCCCCGTAGTTTGGGATGGTGTGTCGGAGAACCGATTTGAAGATGGACCTTGGTCTGATGGGTGTTGGGATTGAACCTCAGGGAGGCTTCCTACATACCATGCCATGACATGGATCAAAGACCCCATAGTTTGGAAAGGAGTATCAGAGAGCCGACGTGAAGATGGACCTTGGTCCGATGGGTGTTGGGATTGATCCTCAGAGAGTCTTCTTACATACCATGCCTTAATATGGATCAAAGTCCCCGTAGTGTGGGTGGGTGTATTAGAGAACCGATGTGAAGATGGACCTTGGTCCAATTGTTGTTGGGATTGAACCTCAGGGAGGCTTCCTACATACTATGCCTTGACATGGATCAAAGTCCCCGTAGTTCGGGTGGTATGAGGCTTACAATCTAGGATGCCTAAGGTGTTTGGAGAACCGATGGGCGAAATGACTGGGTGGTCGGATTGAACCTCGTGAGGCTTCCTACGTACACTGCTTTAGCAAGGATCAAAGACCACGTAGAACATGATTGTGTGGGTATTACACTCTAGGATGCCCAAGGTGTTAATGGGGCTTGGCGCACCGACAGAGAGATGGTCGGGGCCAATGGTTGTTGGGATTGAACCTCGTGGAGGCTTACTATGTTCCATGCCTTGACATGGATCAATGTCCTCATAGATCGTGTGTGCAGTTTAACGCCATGCGGGATGGGGGTGGTGTCATGGCCAATGCATACTCTAAGCCCACGTGAGTCGTGCTCAGTGTGAGAAACAAGAGGCAGTAGGGACCTGATGATCATGTCATGAAAGATGCATCCATGGGATGTGGAGTGGGGCTTACGCATGGAGCGGCCCAGTGAGAGAGAGAGCATGTGACATACTCCAAGGTGGAGGCCCGAAGGCAACAAAGCGCAGCGGGAGAGGGGGATTTGGCACCAAGGAAGAGAGGATGGGCTTCGTTCCCTATCACGTCCTCTGATGGACATGGAATCGAGGATGTGAGGAGGGGAAGGGGTGCTGCCTCCTGGAAGGAAGGATATGGGATTACACCAAGGCGGGTTCCCTTCCCTTCGGACAAACTCCACTCCAAGAAAGAGGATATCATCCCTTGTGGAGACCAGGGGGCGTGGAGAATATCCGAGGCAGGGGACCCTGCTTGTGGGGCACGTGGAGTGGTCACAGTTTATCATCATGTGTTAAGGACGAAGGTTCTTGGCAGTTTAATGTCCTCCAGCTCGAACGAGGTGGGTTCGTTTAGCAACCCTAGGACTAACATAACCGGTACCCTCTACTCCTTGTGGGAGGGATGGTATCTGCAAGGTCGTGGTCAAGTGGGGTCGCAAAACGAACTATCGAGGTGTCCACGTTAGCGTGGTTATGCGATGAAGTAATAGCCATTAGCATTCCTATGCGTAGAAGCATTATGAGAAACAACGCTATGGTTAGTATCGTTTAGGGGACCTTGAAGTCGCATCGTGAAAACCTGGAGGGTCGCATGAGAAAAGGATTTTCCAAGAATAGGGGTCCATAGGTAGGGGCCTTATGGAGCTCGGTTGCTTTGTGTGGTGGAGGGAACTTGCGAAGAGGTGTGCTTTGCGAAGTTGGGTTCCTTAGCCTTAGCATGGGGAGGAGGTGAGAATGGGAGGTGCTTCGCGAGGTAGAAAGGCATTCGCAGAGCACAGCCTCATGAAGAAAAGACACCTCATGAAGCAGGAGGTCGGGAAGCAATGTGCTTCGTGAAGTACAATGATCCTGCCATAGAAAATGGATCAACTATACATGAAGGGTTTTTCATGAAGCATAAATACTCCACGACAACCCGGGTCCCCTTGGGGATCCCCTTCCTTCACGAAAGCCCTTAGGCTTCGTAAAAGGCATCCCTCTCGGAAGAGGGGATCAAAACGAGAAAATGGGGAGGCACTTTATGAAGTAGTAGTATCTCGCACAGCTCAAGGTTAACCGAGTGGAAGAGTGCTTCATGATTTGGGAGATAAGAATCCAAAATGACGGATTTTATGTTTGAAGACCTCAGGGGGAGCTCGGTATTTATAGGCAAGGGGCACCGTGGATCCGAGCTCATGGGGCGCGAAGAGGGGATCAGTGGCTTCGCAGTGAACTCACTAACGTCAAATGGGTTCATGGAGTGTCCTGCCTCCTTCACTTCACGACGGGTTCACGAACATCAAATGCAATCACGGAGCCTCCGCATTCTTTTCTTCGTGGAGATCTTACAAACATAAAATGCGTTCGCGGAGCCTCTCACCTTCTTGGCATCGCAGCGGGTCACAAATGTCAAATGCGTTCGCCGAACTTCACGCCTTCTTGGATTCGCGGCGGGATCGCCAAAATCAAATTTTTTCGTGGAGCCTCCCGCCTTCTTTTCTTTGCAGTGGCCGTAGTGCTGGGGAACTTTGCAAAGGGGCATCGCGAGGCAGTCTGTGGGGCCATCTTGCGGCCTTTTTCATTGTTACAAATTTTTGAACCAACATTATTCCTATATTAATATTTATTCATATATTAATATAAACATATTTATTTATATAAATATATATATATTTATTCAAATATTAATATATATATATATATATGTATTCATATAATAATATATATATTTATTCATATAATAATATATATGTATAGTTATAAATTTTTATGAGTATATTTATTTCCATATTAATATATATTGATAAGATTAGTTATAAATACATTTGTAAAATATGTTTTATTATATGTGTTTATATATAAATAAATAAATAAATACATACATAAAAACATACATATATACAACACAGACACCCACACACATATATATTTAGGAATATATATAAATATATCATGTGTATCTGAAAAGCCATAGAATGTTAAAACAACCATAACTTTTTATCCAAAAGTTTGTTTCAACTCCAAAACCAGTCATATTGAAGAACATGAAATGATATTTGATATGATATGTGGTACATGCCTAGTGTAAATCTAGATCATATATTATTGACGTTTGAATGTTAAAAAATCTGGGTATCCAGACTAAAATCTCAGTTTGGAGGACTTCTGCGATATTTTTGGCCCTGAAAAATGGGACAGAAGGGTCCCTTATGTCATTGGTTCATAGAGCTCATTACAGCCTTCAAATTGATATATTATATATCTTAAATAGACTCTCAGATCAAAATTTATGGTCCTTTGAAGATTGATTTATATTTTCAACTTATTTTTGATCTTTTATTAATTGTTATGATTTTTTGTGTCTTCAATTTTTTATTAAATGATTATTAGTCGATGATAATTTTAATATTATTAATTAATAAAATTTTTAGATATTTTTTAATCCTTTTTCAACTACATATATAACATATTATGTAAAAAAATTTATTTTTACTTATCTAAAACATATTTTTAAAATATTTATTATATTTATATCAATATGATTATACTTATATGTCAATATATTATTTTTATAAAGAATTATTTATTTTTAAATATAAACTTTATCAGTGATTGGAAAAAGTGCTGACAGAGCCCCCCGTTTATCAGCCATAATAAAAAGGCACTAATAAAGGGCCCCATTAATAGCGCATAAAAAAGCAATGATTGTGGGGTTACCTTTATCATCTCTTTTTTAGCGCTGTTAACAGGTGGCGTTGTAGAAATCCAATTATTTGGTAGTTCATTTTGAGGGAATTGTATTGATATATGAAATATATTATATTTTTATGTTCTATTTTCTTTGTTATTTTTTAATTATAGCATACCTTTATGCTTTCCATAATGTGTAAATATGATAATTTAATTTGAGAAAATGCGGACTATCACCCACTCAAAGTGATATGAATCATTCATACCATTGATGGAACATATAAAGGGAGATGTTAATGAAATTATTATACATATATATATATATAATATTATATTATAATGTAATTATAATATACCTATGTATCATTTAGTTATCATATCCTTAATATGAAAAATAATTGAAAGTAATGTTCATGCATACGTATGACCTACCATATCCATGAATGACACATTTATTTTTTTATGTGAAAATTTTATAGAATATTATAAATAAAAAAATATAGTATATATATTATATTTATATCATGAATATCATTTTTATGATGACTGACTTCTGACTACATGGACAATTTCGATCAAAACAAGTTCATTTTTTGACTCAAGTATCTAATATCGAAAAAATGAACAATATGAACATGAATATTTATATCATTCTTAGAAAAAGGAAATAACTGATATAAAAGGAATAATAAACTAGAAAAAAAGGATCAGAAGAAAGTATAAATTAACTTTTGTTTATTTTTCATGGAGATAAATAACGAACAAGACAAGGCAGACTCAAGGTATGGGACTTCATCTCAATCCCCCTTAATTGAGGCATATCTTGGTTTATACACAACCTTATTTCATATGATGAATAATTATACAATTTTTATTTTCATATAATTAAATGGGTTTCTAAAATAATATTTTTCTGTGAAGCATTTTATGAAACGACTAAATGAAATTATTTTTTTGATGTACATGGAGACAAAGACCTTTCTGATTCCACAAACATTGTTTAATATTGGTCTTCTTTTACACACTGTAATGTTTTAGAAGGAAAATATATACCACATACTCTTTTATAAATTTTTATGTTGAAAATTATTTTTAGAAAGCATTAATTATTTCAATATCATGAAATATTTTATTGTGATTTCAATGAGGAAATGTTATCTTTCTTTTATATTGGTTTTATGTGTTATGATTGCATTATAGTTGTTGGGAATTGTTTACATATATTGGTTGTATCATGGTAAATCAAGGGATGGTGAGCCCGATATAGCTCTCCAACGCATTGATTAATGTGACAGTGGTAAATTATAATGTTTCTCCAATGTAATTTAGGGTATTTATTGTGATGGGTATTCCAAACGTAACCATAAAGGTTACACCAATGTGGCTATGAAAGATATAATGTAATTATGTTATCGATACCACAAGTTACCATTATGGTTTATGAAATTTATGAGTTATTAATAAATATTAAGATTTCATGAGGTATGTTCAAGAGATTATGTTTTATGAGTGAAAATTATGATTTCATTGATTTGTAGGTATTGATGGACTAGTTTTTTCATTCCTTCTTTTATAAACCTTATAGAGATTTTCATGCTCATCCCTTGTTATTGAAATTTTTATCACAGGGTAAATGAAGGAAATGGGAAATAACGAATTATAGAACATTTTTATCAAGAAAAGAATTAATTTTTTATCTTAAGGAATATTATATTGGCGAAACAATTGGATAGAGTAAAAGTGTCTACGTTGTAATATTTGAGATTTAATATAATAGGAATGACCTAATTCTATAAATTTCTAATCCTAAAGAGCTTCTAAATGTTAATTAGAGTATATTTTGGTAAAACATAATGAATATGTAATATTTAAGGTCATATCCTTATATTAATAAACCAGAAGGTCTAATCTTGGTGGCGAGAAGCATTGAACCAAGCGAGGCCTCCCTCATATGTAACGAGATCCTATCGAGCAATAAAAACCTGGTGCATAAGGAGATGATGGAACCAGTAATATACATTTCCAAAACCCAGATTAAAAAATAGTCATCAAATGTTATCCTTCTCATTTGATAAATATACCATGGGTTTTTCTGTAGCAAGAGTACAGATTTGACGTCATACCCATTTTTAGATAGCATGATGCCTCCTAATAGCATAAAAATCTTATTCCACATCCACCGTGATAGGTTTGTAATGAGGAATCATCATTGAAGCAGATAAAAGTTCCCTACACCGAGTCATCTAAGATGTAGTACATTCACTCCCAAAACATGGTTCAAGAATTATGGTTAAATGTGTGGGGATGACAGAGACTTCATGAACATCAAGGGATGTCCCACTCAGACCAGCTTTAGTGGGACCACATACCACATCAGCCAAAATGCATGATCTGAATCACTTTCCACAGATATAGTTTGGGTGGTTGAATCCCCTTATGAACTCATTGTGACATCGAGTTGAACTCCTTCTCACTACATGTTTTGAGCTGATAGAGCAACATGCATGGTTGTGACTGGATCAAAAATTGCCAATGGTCTCTGAACCAGTCTTATTAGACTTCCCAATATCCTATTAGGATATAAATAAACCCGTCATTGGGCGTACTATAATGATAGGTATGTTCAGGCTACTGTGGGAGGATTGAGAACTTCCACATTTTCATCCATCTGTGTCATGGCCATCCATAATTGGTGAAGAAACATGGGACGAGACACCCTCTTAACTAGAATAATAGATAGATGTGTGACCTCTTGAAGACAGCCAAATTTTCAAGTATACTAATAAGGATTGTAGGATTTTTTATGGTTATACTGTATATAGGTGTTTATAAAACTTCATCGAGGAGTATAATAATGTGAGAACTCTCTTCCAAGGAGCCCCTTTTGTTATTCATCACGGATCCATGGGGCCTAATGAAAGGTATGAAAGAATACTGAGAAACATCATTGAATAGTTTGATTACATCATCAAAACAAAATGATTGGGGATGAATGATGGAAATGTTGAGAAGTTTTAGGCACAAGTAAGAATGAGGAACCCTCACAATATGCCAGTACTCATAGTAGGGTGAATTCTCCAACCATAAAAAAGTCAAATATCCGGCTACAAAAATGCGGGGGTTTCCCTTCCTATATCTTCCCTTACAATTTATTGATTTGGGAGAGGGTAAGAACAACCATGTTAACAAGTTTTCCCTCTAACAATGTGGATGCTACCATCAATGAAAAATTTCTACCATCGGTGTATAAATCATGGTAGAGGAAGATCCACCCACTCAAGAACAGAACAACGAAACCAGCCAATCATAGATTGTCAGGAACATCTGCATAGGCCTCCAAACCCTAGGTTGTTTATTGACATTCCTCTTGGATAGTGCAATACAAGCCTATTATTTTTTGTTATTATGAGTGGGGTTATTTCTAATGCTGCGACATTTTCTTAAAATAATAGCCGAATCCAATCTTTAAATGAAATATATGAATGATCATGGAGGGGATGTCAGAGTAATCCCTCTTCCATGACCAATAAATTCATTTCTAGTGAAGATATTTGTTCGATATTCCCCTAGGAATTAGATGCTGAAAAAAACTCATTATACATGTTTCCTATATTGGGAAGACCAACTAGGTGATTTATGTACAATAAACTAATCCCCACATCCCAATGAAATAGGTGGAAGGTATTAGTTCTTGAACACCAATGAATATTTAGTTCACGAAATATCTCATGGGGTGAATAATATGAAAATTGGGAAACTCATTCTAGCTGATACATGTTTACTACTTCTAACTGTCCAGGGTATTCCAACTAAACATGATGCTCTTAGAAGGCCTAAGACCAATCCTTGGAGAAGCAACCTCTGGATCTCAAGTCCCTTTTGGTGCTCCACCTACCACTAGTATTCTGTTGAGAAATATTGACAATGGATGGGTAGTATTGAATGACTGTCCTTAAATAGGTGTTATGATTACAATGATTACTCTGATTCAAGGAATAAACATCCAGTGTGATCAAGTTATATTTAGTAAAATTAGAAACAATTTCTCCTAATGGGGAAATGTTAGCCGAATCACGCCTTTGTGATGCCTTAATACGAATATTTAGAGTATTGTGATTTTCCAATGGTTTGAGAACATGAGCTAGGAGGCTAAATTTGTAATGTGGAAATTGGAAAAATAGAAGATAGGCTGTGATCTCTCACGGAAAATGTATATAAAAATAACCTCTTGAAAAATGATGTAGGAGTTAGTGTTGTCTTAATAATTCGACACCATATCTTCCCTCCTCCAGGCCGCTTTATTCGAGTTAAGGGAATGATCCATATTCCACAGCAAATAAAAAAGAACATATAAAGGGTCAATCTATTTAAAATGATTGGGAAAAAAATACCAAAAAGGAAAAGGACCAATAAATTATTCCAAATGAAATGCTATATATACTGAATCGTGGGAATGGTTTGAAAAATGTGTTCTCTGTAGACCGACAATATGTGGAGTTCCCCATAAGACACTGGCCCACGATGCATTTTCCGTTGAATAAATGATTTCTTAGAATGGGAAAGCTTCATAATGAGTCTCACTATATGGGTATTCAACATTAATTTTTCAATGATTTAATGTCTGATATTTAAATTTAATGTTTATTTCAACGGATTGAAGATAAACATGTGAGATAGGTGAGCCACGTAGTTTCTGAATATATTTTAATTCATACATACATTTGAAAATTCCAATGATTGGTTCATGGATTCAGTTGTTGGTTAGCCGATGAGGAAACTATGAAGAATACAAAGTTTAGGGAATGTATTTCATGGTTACAAATAAAAAATTTAGTGAAGGATATTGTATGGAGATGTAATTAAAGCTGACAATACTTTGTGTAGAACTTTTCACCGGTAAACTAGGTAAAAGATAAAATGACCAAGGCCCCATATATATAGTTGTGCTCCCCCAAATGGGTCCACATTTCTACCACAAACTAGTTTTGTTTAGGACCATATTATATATCGAAATACCACTCTCTTCATTCAAGCTAGACCCTATTCTAATGGTTGGGATTTGTAGTGTACTGAAAAATATGAAATGGGAAACTAAATAATCTAACAAATTTGATAAAGGGAATAGATTCATGTAGGGATGAAATTTTGAGGATACAATTGAATAAATAATATTTGCAAAAGGACTTAAATTAGACCATGTAAGAGTAACCAATAAAGTATGGTCGAAGGAATGGACTGTGAACCCAATGGTACATGGAATTCCCTACAAGACGCTGGCCTACATAGCATTGACCCTCAATCCATGCCATTTGCAGTTGAGGTGAAAATAGAGAACCAAGTTGTGGTTAATTTTGTAGTTGTTGAAAATATGATGGATAAATAAGTCCCTACAATACATCCTCACAGATAGAGAAGTTTTCGGATGAGGTGGGGATGCCTGTGTCCTACAAAAATAGTAATTCACAGGACGGAGGTGGTGTTTTTTTCACCACGAACAGATACACCGTGATCCTCATTTGACCGAGTCGTCAGTTGGTCAGATGATACCTACAAGGGATTCCAAAAATGGTTTCATGTGACCCATAGTTACAGCCTCCTCAACACTATCTAAAATGACCCTAAAGAAAGGTGATAAAAATAAATAGGAGGGAGAGGATTTTGGGAGATCTCAAAGATTACAAACAGAAGACTTTGATGGGAATCGATTCATGAATTACAAGACCGAAAATAGTTTCTAGCATTTATAAACCCACCAAAAACCATAAAAATGGTAACATAATAATAATAAAAAATCATAAAACCTAATTTCTGAACAAAAAACCATAGGCCCTTCATGGATGAACTTCCCATGATTCGCAAGCATAGTTCACCATTTTCACTCTGTCGAACCATGTGGTTCATCACTTTGAGAACAAGACCCTATGTCACATATGAATACTCAATGTGGGTGGTACTTGAGACCTCAAAACAACAAGGTATGCAGCAGCTCGCATCCAGGCCTATGTACCACTTCTTTAGTGGACTACCCCTTCACATTAATAGAATTACACTATACAGGGAAGCCCCTATCCTGCATGAGAAAATGTTATGCGGAATGGGGTGTCTTCAAGTTTTCTTTATTCTGTTTCAAAACATGTTCTTTAATCACCTTCGCACCCTCTATAGACCCTATGTTATCTAGTCAACCAAAATCAGGGAAAATCCTCTTCCAAATACATCAAACCCATATGACATGACAATCGAGCACATCAGTGTGTCATTCTGAGTCTACATACTCGAGGTAAGTGGAGGAACAAAGGTAGTTCCCACAATGGTTCGACCCCCCAGGGCTTCCTTATGTCCAAATTCATGATGTAACCCAGAGTCCAACCATTGTATAATAATGTGAACCACCCCATTCTATGTATCATGGGTAATTACTATATTTTCCATTCTATGGGGGATATTGACTACCAAAGGATCATACCTACTTTCCCTTTAATATGGTGTAATGCTTCTCCCATTTCCTAGAACTCATTTTTGGGCACTCCTACTGAGGTAAGTCCCTTTCCATTTTAAAGTATGTGGAACTTTCTCCCATATCTGACCTGACTTGGGATGTGTCTAGATTGATCACTCGATGTGACAATCCCATATAACAACATGGGTGAGGTATTGTCACATTCGAAGCCCCTTTCCCACTTTTCTTGGGGACATAGACACACCCTCATCCAATGTTGTCCTCTTAATTTTCCCTCAGTAGTGAAAGTAAATTGTGTCTTTGTTGAATATTTCATATGCTCATGTTTCTCACACCGAACAAAACTAACATGGGCATATATGTCTGTGATGATAATACATTCTCCCAAACCATGATTGAACTATGAGAACACATATACCCAACCCAACTAGGATACATAGGAAGACTTTATCTAGGCATATGATTAATATCAACACATCCATCACATGAGAGATCATGACCCCCTAGAAATGGAAATCCCATACGTGTAAGTCCGGATCAATTCATAATCTAGTAATTGAACTATGCGAATTCTGATACTTGCTCTTACCAGGATACATATGAGACCTACCTAAGGCCCGAGCTCAAGAGACACTATCAATAAAATTCAATCCCAATAAGAATTTTCCCCCAAAGTCACTAGGAAATCCATATAAAAAAATGCCCTGATGTGACTCTTTCATGAAAGGCCTCTTTTACGGTGTAATCCCCACCAATGAATTCTCAAATGGGAAACTCCAATGTGTAAGACTGAAACATGACCTAATAGATAATGCCTACATTAAAATATAAACCCCAACATAAACAGAACTACAATGGATTTTATTCTCAACAAAATGGGATATAAAGAATCCTTTCTCAGGTCCAAACCCAACACTTGAACCACCCTAGTGTTCACCAAGACATATCCTCAATAGGGATATATCCATACAAGAGACTATGACTTTTATAAGAATCCTAGGATTCTTCAATGTAAGTCCCACATGAAATCAGAAATATGAATAGTTCACATGAATTTCCTTACCATATTATGTTAAACTGCATGGATGGGTCCTCGTAGTATGATCATTAAAGGTGATGTGTTCAGTTAAGTGTCATCGAACTATGTCGGTTCTAATTCCTCTCATTAACATGTGTTGGAATCTCATATGATGGGTTTGATCCTAATAGGGAAACATATTCCATCCCCCCTATAAGATGAAAAAACTCTATAGATCCTTATCAAATGGATTATAATAGTTTTGTTTCATCAATTCCCAACCCATTCACATATACGTTTAATCTTACAACCTATGAGTAACCTGAATACACACTTTTAAGGGTAAGACAAGGATTAATTTATATATTAACATTTCTTAAGTCTATAAGAGAGTGATAGGGTAGGAAATATATGCGCCAAAAAGTGTATGATGAGATCGACCTCCCATCCTCTTGACCAATGGATTTATTAAGTGTTGTTGGCCAAATCATCACCCAACGACCACCTACCATTGGAAATTATGTCCATTAATCATGGATTCTAGGCCCATTTGGTGTTTTGGATCAACAAATAAACCTATTGTAGACCATATGAGGACATCATATTGTACGTGAAACCTTTTATGGTAACAAAAAATTGGTTACTTCCCAAAATGCTATTTTGGATTCCCCTGTGGTACGATGCGAATTGTGTCAAAAAAATAATTCCATGGAACATAAAAATATTTATAATTATTATTAAGCCTCTACCTTAAGATCCCCCCATATTTTCAGGTCTCCTGGTATAGATTGGGAATACAAATGAGTTTTTACCCACTATGCTAATGGATTTCTCTGACAAACCATCGCCGTTTGGGCTGTCACACTCCGGGACGCTCTACCATCGCGACTGACAAAAGCTCCTTCCCCAACTGGAACTCTACCTTAAGGAAGTGACCTCTTCGTGGGAGAGTGGGTTACCATGTGTAGAGGGTATAAAAAATCCACACACGATAATTTTTTTTCTAAGAGAAAATTAGAATTATATCAAAACATTCATTGATACTTAATTATTCCTATTCCTAAAATTATATCTTATATTTTCTATATTCATTTCAATTTGTAGTTATAAGGGATGCATATATATTAACATCGATTTTATAGAATACTCATATATAATCAAATACAATAGTAATATAAATATTAAACACCAATGAATGGATTATAAAAAAATTAAAGGAAAATAGCTTATTTAATGTATTTAAGAATATTTTCCATGTTCACCACTAATAAAATTGTAAAATTAATTTCAGAATAAAAAATTATTTTACATTCTAAAAAAATTATTATTTACACAGTATAATAGAAAAATATTGAATAGAACCATAAAATCATACTCATTTATCCATTTTATGTAAATTCATGATATTCTTTATTTTCTAATTAAATATAAATTATAATACAATTCATTTAGAAAATATTACATCTCCCATGCCATTTAGGTAATAAAAAAATTGGTACATATATCTAATCAATCGATTAGGTAGGTCATCAAATTTAATCCACCTTAATATAATTAATAGAGTTTCTTGAAAATAATAACTGTTAAGGAACCATATTGAATGTGAATCCGAAAATTAATAAACAATCACCCACATCTAAAATTATATTAGCAAAGTCATAACCCATCCATTCACCTAACAACAGATCCATATATAACAAATGATAACGTATTATGTTTTTATTTTATCACATAGTCATTAACAACATAATTAATCCATTAATGAAAATATTTCAAATAAAAAATAGTTGTCAATACATATTATCATGTTTCTTAAAAAATAAAAATAAAAAACAGTTTACCTTGTAATTACCAAAACAAATATTTTTGATAAATCATTATATGGAAAACAACATCATAGAAGCTCTCTTTAAATAACACTAAATAATAAATAACCCATAGAATTCATATAAATAATATGTAAATAAAAACTACTTTTTAAAATTTTATCAGAAACCTAAATTTAATTTAAAATATCATGGAAATCCAAAAACATATTTTATAGGAAATAAATATTTTCACATTTAAGAATATAAGTCCATCATAAATTAATTTATAAGAAAGTATGATTAAATAATAATTGTTTAAATTCTTATTATAAGTTTTCATTAAAATGTTCGTAATATGATAACAGATTAGTTCCATATTTCATGATGTATTTACTATGAATTATTAAATATATTAATTTGATAATCTAAATAAGATTAACCACAATGTCATATTAACTCATTTCCTCAATATATCATATTTTACAACACAAATTATTGAATCCTCTTTTTAAAAGTGAATGATGTATCTTATATAGATATCAAAAACACCTAATGAATAATTAGAATAAACCAAAACATTTTTTAATAATTGTTATGTTATTAATTTTATGGAAGTAAATGAACATAGTGTATAGAACAATTTTCATAAATCCGGTAACAACCCATTGTTTACTAGATACTTTAGGGTTTAAAATAAAAATAATGAGGGATGAAATTCTATTACGTGGGTAGTCCCCATGAAACTTGGGAAAACTAAATTCCTCTCTAAAATAACCCATGTAAAAAATTATAAAACATAATTATAATTACATAGATATAAAACATGACCAAAAAAATGTCCATATAAAATAAAAATATAGAAGAAATACTACTTATTTAAAATTTATAGATTTTTATTTATTTGATGAAAAAATATGAATCTATTTATTGATCAGAAAAAAAAATGGAATAAAATTGTTTAAGGGTAGTAGAAAGATTGATGATCCCCTCATACACAACATAAGAACACTCTATTATGTATGAAATTATCTATGTCCAATGAGGAACACACTAATGTATATGAAATTAGAATAAATCGAAACATGCATATAATATGTGTTAAAAATAACAAATTAGATAACGAAATAAAGTCATTAAATTTCCCATTAGGAACCACCTATTTTTAGGATAACATTAAAACCATTAACCACTCACTATTGGTTCTATGTTCTGAATATTGAAATAATATTACTTCATCACTAGTAATTTTTACTCATAGATGGATCGATATTATTATAGATTCTATGTATTGTGGAAAACTTCAAACTATGTACATCCAATAAATGACTTTATCTTGGTAAAATACCCAATATAAACTTGTTATTGATCTTCCAAATTTTATTTTTTTAATTAATTATTTATTCTCCATCACCCTAATAGATCATTATTTCTCTATTGACCATTTGAAGAAAGAGAAATGATGTGGCCTTTATATGATACAATTATATATATATATATAAATTTAATTATATCTTTGGGGTGAACATATGTTTATAATAATCACTAATTGAATTTGACAACATTTTATGATAGTTCAGTGAATCATTGAATATTTTGGAAAAAATTTCTGTATTCTTGGTTTAATTGGTTTGTGCTATATTAATAAAAATAAATATATTTTCAAGTAATAATTTTGAATAGTTATGTTTGAAAAATCATTTAACTATTATTTACATGCATTTTTATGATTTTAAGTTTCTACATTAAAATAAGTGGGGATCTAATGTTTAATTTATGAATATATTTTGTGGAAGATAATATTTCTCTAACTTAAATTTCATTTAATAAAATGTAAATGTTAATTAATGGAAATTAATTTTCAACCAACATAAAAATATTCATGTTTATCATATGACCTAATATATTTTCAAATATTCTACTTTTTCATGTAGTATTAAAATGGAATTCTGTAGTGATCAAAAGACTGCTAATTTTCCATTGTAATAATTTGAATAATCCATTTTATGTAATTTTATGACCAATATAATGTATTGGGGGAATAAAAACATGAATTTTAGGGAAACCATATGTCTTCAATAGTTTTCAAAATTTGTAATATATCATTGATCCCATGACAGAATAGTTTTCTTGAGAAAAGAGAACCAAAGTGAAACTCGAACCCTACTATTTCTTAATAGATTTTATGAAGTAGTTTTAGATTTTAAAATAGATAAGTAAAAATTTAAAATTGTCACTAATCCATTCAAATGGAATCAAGGTGAACCATTTTTGATTGTTTAATTTCTATGGATTAATTTTTTTCAATATTGATCTGAATACATTAAGGCTATCAACTAATGAATTTGGGGTGTGGTCGTGAGTTACTTATAAGGATGATTTATGTACCAAAAATAAATCTTTCTAACCCATGATCTTACATCAACATGTTTGATCAGTGGATTCTTATACCATGAATTATACCCAGTTGAGTATGTGGGATTAAAAATAGTCAAATATTCTCTTGGTTATTAGTAGATTGACCATTGATGAGGTCGTGTATGTATAAAACTAAGTTCGTCCATATTAAATAAAACAATTCACATGATATTGATATGGAGGAATAATGTTATTCATTTTATTGATTTAATACATTTATTTTATTTAGTGTTCATTTATAGTTTATTGGTTCTTCAGTTCAATATATCTACAGTCATGATAAAGCTGAATCTTATACTCAACGTGTTCAATGATTTTCTTAGTGAGCCTATTGGATATACTAATGTGGTATGTGGTAGGTTTGGATTTTTAATGGATTGTTCAATATAGTTTCCAATATTTTTATCTACATTAGAAGTGTGTGATAACTAAGATTGAGTGATTCCTATTGAAAATATTTATGAATAGTCTAATTGATCTACATGATATAGATAATGTGTGGGTTACTTTGAGCATGACAATGCCTACCTTTACAATGATGCCATGAATTTTTTTGAACCGATATGAATGGATTTTATAATCCAAACACAATTTTCTTAGTATCTATAAATATGGGAGTTATTTAGTGTTTTACTATTATTTTATGTTATGATAATTTTTTTTCATATTTTCTATGCTTGTACATTTTCTTACTATTCAACATATACTTGTATTGTTGATGTTTTTATAAATGAGTTTTTCACAATAATGTAGTTGATAGGATTAATTCATGGAAGAATAAATACAATTAGAGTGTATAAATACAAAGTGATTTATATACATAAAAAATACTAACTAATTTTAAAGAGCATTATATAGTCAAATAATATTATAATGATAAAAAATATATGACCATGGAGGTTCTTACACTTTAAATTTGTGACTGTGATGTGGTTTCCAAAATATTGGGTGATTTATTCTTTTACATGAGACAATTTATTGTGATGCACATGATTACTTTTTAACAGCTAAATGGATTTTTCTCCCTATTTTGTTATTAATATTATTAATATTATTCATGGAATAATTTTCTTTTGAAATTATCATGGGTTGATGAAATATAACCAAGATAAAAGTTTCAAAATAGTCATAATATTTTATAAAAATTAATTATTAAAAGTTATTTATCAATTATAAAAAGTGGATGAATAGAAATTTTTAATTTAATTTCATTTTATTATGGTTAATTTTTTTAATAATTTCAAGTGGATGAGATAAAGGCCATAATTTATAATCTAATAGGGTTAACATACAATATATAAAAAATTAAACCATTTTACAATATATTATATTTCATGAATGAAGATGAAATTTTAAATTTTCATTATCGAATTTATTTTCATATATGATACAATTATAATTCCCTTAGATCATAAGGTTTTTATCAATCTTTCATATTCTCATCATCTGACACTATAATTCATTTTTTGATCACTTCCTCTCCTTCAAATATTTTTCATGCCGATTCACACTTTACATCACATCAAAATTGTTATCCAATGCTATTTTTTTAAATTTTTTCTATCATTTAGGTTCTATTATTTGTTCAAAACATGATATTTTTTCACAACTATAGATAAAATCATTCTTATCTATAATAAATATAAAAGTTAATAAATTAATTTTTAAGAACAATTATATCTATAAAATTATTAGAGTTATTTATTGGGAAACACATGTGATCTAGAAGAAAAATAAAATCCTCGAAATTCTTTTTATAACATAAAAAAATACACTCTTAAATATCCAAAATAAAAAAATGGATCATGAATAAAATATAAAAGTGTGATATTTTTTTGATGGTTTTTGAATTCTAGGACTACATATGAAAGTAATTTGAATTTATTTTATAAATTTAAATTTATTTAAGTTCTCTTAATGGAAAAACTAAATATTGAAGAAAATTGGGAAAAATTTAAAATAATTATGTTAGAAATGTTAATCAAACACGACCTTGGATAGAGATAATATAAACAGTAATAATTAGGGTGTTTTAGCTGCCAATGTTCTATGGTTACCTGTATAGAATAAATTTCAAATTGTGGGACTGACATCAATGTGGTTAAATATTCCTACTTGTTGAATCTTCTATCATACCATGGATTATGGAATTAAAAATATATTGAATTCATTAGAGACATTACTAGTTTGGTGAAATAACTACTACATTGAGGGTTGATTAAAGATGAATATAAATTAATAGTTTATCCATTTTTCCTCAATAAAAAAACTTATGTTTTGTTAAAATAATCAGATGAAGAATTATTTAATACTATTGATCATGTTATTAATTCATTTTTAATGATATTTTATCTATGAAGAATTACATTGAAAATTTGAAAAAATATAACTAGATCATTTTAATATAAAGGTGACATATTATAAGAGTATTGAATAAGATTTAAAGTCTTACTTAGTAATTGTATGAACAACTAATACACTTTAATATTCCATATGGATAAAATTTATAATAATATCACCCCATTTCACCAATCGCTGGTTGATCAATCATATAGAGAGTGTTTTAGTGTCAGAAATTAAATTGAATAGAATGAAATTTTAAAACAATGCAAAAAATGAAAATAAATTTTTTTCTATAAGAAAACCAATAGTGATGAATGGGAATTTTACTATTCATCTTATTGGGGATCAAGCTTTTGGGTTATGGAAACAAAATTTAAAACTATAACATTTTTATGAATGAAAATTGTTGGATCGAAATAACAATATAGATTCTCAAAATACATGATGGGGGGGGGGTGAATTGTATACTTAAAAAATTTCCTTATACAAGGAAAGATCTAAGTTTAACAAAGTTAAACTTTGAAAATTCACAACACCTATAACACCAATTGGAGAATTGGAACCAAAGTTTACAATATGATATTCTACCTTAATGATTATAGAATCTAATTAAGTCAGAGTACAAGTTTAAGGAAATATAAGAGAGTTATACTTTCCTTATAATACACAAAGTAGCGGAAAAACAAGTAGTAAAACTTCATGTAACAAGGTATAAGTCTTTTAACCTAAAGATAATGGTATCCAACAACCTTGGATAAAGGTCCCTTGATTTATAATTTCAAGCAATTCTATCTTACCCACACCAGGGTAAGCCCTCGATACGATGATCATAATCTCTATCTTGTTGTCCCCACAAGCCCTCAACATCCAGGTAGTTGGAACCTCTCTCTTCCTCAGCAAGGAAGCCCTCAAATTCAAGGTGTTGGAACCTCTGTCATCTTATCCCCGGAAGCCCTCTAATGTAATCACCTACATTTGGAGTCTCACGAAGCAAGTCTGCACAAGGAAAAGTTTGAACAAGTTGTTCAAAATGTCTATACGAGGCTTTGAGAGTTAATAAGAGCCTCTCTCTCTCTAGAAATTACTTCAACAAAGCTTATTCCAAGATTAGTGTCAAAGTTTTCAAAGTTGTCACATCTTTTCAAATGAAATACTATTTATATTCCAAGCTCCAACGGTTATCTCCCTCCTCTAACGGTCATATTTTCCTTAAAAATCGAAGGGACCTATACACGTTTCACTCAACAAATGGTTAATTAGAAACAGAAAAGACGACATAGTTTTATAATGAAATGAGTGTTAGCATAAGAAAAACTGAAATTCAGAATGTAAGAAATTAAAAGTTCGGAGTATAACCAAAATGGAATTCAGAGTCTATAATAAAAATATGTTTGGATTCAGTTTTATAGAAATTCGGAATCTGAATTCTGTAGAAGTCTAGACACTGAATTTCTATGGGAATTTGGAGTCTAGTTTCACCAGATTTCAGAATCTGAACTTTCAAAGCTCGGTGTCGAACTTGTAAAACTTCGGAGTCAAACTAATAAATGTTTGGAGTCTAACTTGTAAAATTTCGGAGTCGAACTAGTTTAAAGATCAGAGTCGAACTAGTAAAAGTTTATAGTCAAAATCATAAAATATCGAAGTCAAACTCATAAAAGTTTGGAGTTTAACTAAGTAAAAGTTTGGAGTCTAGAATTCGGAGTTGCACTTTGTTAGATTTTGTATCCATAATTCAGAGTGGAACTTTATCAGAGTTCGTATCCAGAATTGGGCGTGCAACTTTATCAGCGTTCGTATCGAGAATTCGAAGTAGAACTTTATCAGAGTTTCTATCCAGAATTCAGATCCTAAAACATAATGCTTCATACCTTCAAATTATATGATTCCTGGGTTTTGGTTATGAATCTGAGTTTTATAGTTAAGGAAGATATTGTTATGTATAAGAAAATCTAGGTTAGGGTAAATTTCATTAACGAAGGGAATTTTCCTTATGGAAGTAAAATATAGATTTGCTTTGGTAGAAGGTGTTTGTGATTTTCAAAATAAGAAGGAATGTAAAAGTCTTAAGGAAAACCTTATTGACTCAATGAAAATAAGTTATATGCTTCCAAATGTTAATTCTTGTTGTTTGAATTATGAAATGCCTACCCATGATGCCTATAAAGACAATTTTTCTAGGAATAGACCAACGATTAACCAAGGAATTTTTCATTCCCAAATACCTTTATCATATTTTAAAGAAATAGTCCAAATATTTTAGGAAGATATAATAGATTTTAATAATTTATTACCCCTATTATTCAATAATAGTACTTAAAATGGTAATAATTACATCATACGATACTGTATTCAAATTCTAATGAATACAAACTTGTTTTAATGCATTTGATTTGAAAAATAATGGATTTATAAGAATAAAAAATTATATATTGAATCATAGAAGGATTCCATCATAAATAATATAAAAAATTAAAAAAATAATTTCATATTGATTTATTGTAACAACTCATGATTTAATTTGCATTTCCATTGAAATAATATTGAAATATTTTATAGATTTCATCATAAAGAACACTAAGTTATAATTAAATGAGCTATACTAATAAATTATTCATATCTTATAGTTATCAAAAATATATTGGATTAGTTGGTACAAATATGACTAACTATATTTTTTACAATCATATATAATGAATTAGATTTTTATATGTTGATAAAAGCGTCTGAAAGAAAAAAACATGTTTTTCTAAGAAATAGTTTTTTCCATGTACTATATTCTAATAAAAAAATTTATATAATCAATATTAATAAAATATTTTACGGAAAATTACATATAATATATTCAATATATACTTGTAATTTTCACCAAATGGTTTTTACAAGTCATGGGAGAAGAAAAAGTATTGTTTTAAGCTTTCATGACATTTTTTTAAAATCGTTTTCATTTTGTTTTTCAGGTTTATTTTGAAAAGGATTTCAGAAAAATCGTGAAATTTAATGCTGAAAAATATATTCTATATTATCAAAAAAATATGTATAATTCATAAATATTTCTTAAAATTATTTTATGTCATTATTAATAATAATCTTTTAAATACCTATCACATCGATAAACGAAAATCATTTTATTAAGAATAAAAATAACGTTCAATGGATTTAAAATATATATAGTAGATAAATTATTTATATTTTATAAGTTTATTTGGGCAACAAAAATCTAATAACTAGTTATATAGAGATTTTCTCCCATTTTTATTTCATTATTTAAATGATATTATTTTATATAGTGAATAAATGCAATATCTCACCATCTATATTTTAATATCAAAAATATATTTTTTGTAGTGATAAATTTTGTTTATATGTCGTTCAGAATTGTAAAAATAATTATTAGTGAATTATTTTTACCAATTAAATATATTTTAATTTTTTAGTTATTAAATAATTAGTTCATATTATTAAAAAACACCAACATAGTATATATCAAGAAATAGATAATTCAAATAAATATTTTTATAAATATTTAATATAATATAATAAGGTTTAACAATTTGGTTCAATGAATTTTGTATATAAATATAAAATATATTTATTCTTTGTTAATTTTTATTATTATAATTAAATTTTAATCATTTTGATTTGAAATTCAAAATGTCTAAATAGTCCCAAGAATAAATTTATGGTATTTTATTTTAAATAATATATTTATTAGATGATTTAATAAACATTAAAGTTTTTATATAGGACAAGGGGATTGATATATGTTATAATATTTTATCCCATTACCATTTTAGATCTAATTGTTACATTAAAAAAATTTACAACCCATCAGTATAGAAAACATTGCTACCATGCTTATGGTTAATATTGGTTAACGAAGGAGTTATACAAAATGATATGGTTTTAAATACATCATAAACCTATCAAAATATTATTTTATGTGTATTTTAGAATTTTCCTATCTTACAATTTACATTTTGGGCACTGTTTTCCATTTTCAAGAGAGGAAAAGTTTATTATATTAATAAATTTTATGTACTTCAATGTGAGTCATTTCCATCAATAAAAAAGGATAAAACAAATGTTTTTTTGGAAAACCTAGAAAACATTATTTGGATATGACCTAATAAATTCTCTTTTAAACACCCTTATGCAGGTAAATTAGGGTTTGGTCACTAAATAATATTATTACTAGGGTCCATGAGAAGAGATCAAATAGATGTTTCTAAAATAGGATTCAATCATGCTAGCCTATATATTTCATTTTTATTCTTCTTTTACCAACACTATTCCATTTATAAGAATTCATATATAAAAAACTCTGCATATACCATAAAATAAAATGTTATTATATTAATTTCATAAAATTTATAAATTTAGTATTCATTGAATTTTAATTTAAAATAAAACTTGTTCGTAGGTGTTAATTACCACATCAATGAAATGATGCAATTAATTTTTAATAAAATATTTACCTATGTTGTTATAAAAGATTATGTAATTACTATATATTATGCTTAGAAAATTATTATAATTATATATATGATGAATCTTTTATCAATATACAATGACAATTACTGTTGAATGAAAACAAGCATGAAAAATGAATTAATTATCACACATTACAAGTACATTAATAGAAGAATTGTTAATAAAAAGATGATACAATTTCATAATTAAATAATATAATTTCGGATATATATGAAATTTATCTATAAAATATATATAATGAAAACATTTTTATTATAAATGATGTCCAAACACATACAAAATAAAAATAAACATTTGGTAAGGGATTTAAATTACAATCTCATTTCATTATGATATTGTATATACTTAATTTGAATTAGGATAATTATATGTATATTATCATTTATAAATCATATATTTTTTATACTATTTTAGATTATTGATATTAAACATTTTCCTTTCATTTTACTCTCAATATGTTTTCCAAATGAAAATTGAATGTTTTAAGGATAATCAACCTTTTTTACTATTCAACATAGAATTCATTAAAATAATGAAAATATGTTAAATAAAATGATTTCCTGGATATTTTTATATTCATTTATGATATATTAATGTAATTTTTATGAATTTTTAAATTAAAATAATTTTTATAGTGAATCCTCTCTTTTTTAAAGAGATAATTTTTAAATTTTACAAAATATTTCATATGAATTTTAATTTTAACATTCATTGAATGAGTGTAATTTACCATATTTATTACCACACAATTATTTGAAGAATAATTTTAATATACCTAGATAGAAACACCTAGATTAGGTTTTGAATTCATAACGATTACATTTTTACCATTTTTACCTATAAATGTAACCCATTTTTTATCCAAACTGTACAACATCCAAAGGAAAAATTGGATGAATTATATTTTATATGACCTATTAGGTTTAGAGTTATGGTGAATATGAAAACAATATTACATAAACAGCTCCCATTATTTCAAGTGATAAGTTTTTTCACCTAACCCCTCATTTCAAATTTCACATTAAGTCATCATTATCATCCATATGAAATCCCTTAAAGGCATAATTTAGTCAAAATAATTATTTATAAACCATGGATGATGAAATATAATATGGTTTAGAAGAAATTATTAGTAAGGTAAAATGTAATAATTTGAAAAAAATTGTTATTGGTGAGAATATTAATAGAATAAGGGTATGATGATATAATAAAAGTACATGTGTATAAGATAAGAATAATAATACCCATCAATACCTGCATCATTAAACATGAAAATGTATCATATGGATTCAAAAAAGGAAGGAGTTATTAAAATAAATAATCACGATCCATGTGATATCAATAATGATCAAAAGAATCATCATAAACCCATATAACTATTAGAAAAAACATGTTGTATATTGGGATATCATCTTTATATAACAATTAAAGATCACTTATAATTGGAATAAGAATATATATTCCATACAATAAAATTCTTCTGATTACATAATCTTTACGCAATACATTGAAGAACTATCTTGGAGTAGCAATGGTATATGATATAATGGGTGAATGTGGCGCTATCATGGCATAGGGACCACATATAATATGAAAGAACCACAACAAAAATATATTACATAGATATTTCATCATAAAATGCATTGAAATAATCATTATTATTACAGAATAGGATTGAACAATGGGAAATAAATTGGTTTCATGTAAATATTTTTTTAAACATGATTAATACGTTGAAAATAAGAGTTGTTTCATAATAATCTCTTTTAATTATGATTACATCTGAAAAAAATGGTTTCAATAATAATGAATTTGTAACATAGTTAATAAATATATAGAACGAATTATGATTGTATCATTGAAATATATCCCCAATTATTCATAAGTAATGAAAAGGGTTATTGATTTATATGAATGTAAATACCATTAAAAGAGCATTAGAAATAGTTTTTTTTATGAAAATAAACATTACATTTTGAAATCTTTTAGAAAATAAAATAACCTAATGTTCATTAAAAATAATTTTATATTAAAAAAATGTAAAATTTTAAAGAAATTGATAAAAATAATACAATACAGTTGTTAATAAAAACATCATTTTCACATGAATGTATTTAAAACATAAAACATTTTAAATAAAACTTTTCTTTGAAAACCACTTTAATAAAAACAAATAATCACCTTAATATTATGTAAATTTTTTTCATTAAATATATCCTAGTAAAAATGATAAAATATCTTCAAATAATGGTAAAAAATAGTGGATTTTAATTTTTTAAAAGTAGAACATGTCACTAACCTACCTAGGTCAACCCTGAACAAGTAACTCGAGCTAGCCATCGACAATTCCCTAGAGGTGTTATCGATCCTCACTTGTTGGAATCTAGAGTTGGTCATCAAGATAAAACCTATGTGAAAAATTTATTCAATAAAATAGTAGATAAATTAAAGAATAAAAATCGATGAATTAAAATAAAAACCATTAATGAAAATAAATAAAATTGTACATACCTCCATGTGACCCTACAAGTCACCATAAAAAAGTAATCAAATTTCTCTCCATAGCGACTGAGTCTAAGATAGGAGTGACAGCAGAATCCAATGACAATGACGAAGGTCTGGGAATGAGTATTAAAATAAATTAGGCATTCCTGTAAAAACTATTTCATACAACAGACATATAAAAATAAAACTAAGTCATACTAGTTTAAAAAAAAGTCATATATAAATTAGGGTTTTACCCTTATTTTTAGAAACAAGTAACTAGATTCCATTTTTAGGAACATAAAATTTCTATTAAATTTCAAAAAAAAATTCTATATCATGAGGTATACCGAATATATCATCTAAAAGAGGGGGGAAGATACTAAAAAAAGAGTGGAAATAAGAAAAAAATCATCTCGTGCCAAAAATTGAGTAAATAAAATGTTATTTTTATCAGATAAAAAATTTAAAGGAAAATAATAAATAATATTTTAATAATACAAAACAAAAATATGGGTTAATGATAGAAAGAAACATAGGTAGTCTTTAACTAAATATGTTTAGTGGAGTCCTAGGATCTTTGTATATTAGTGATAAATACTTATGAATCCCATAAGTTTCCTCATGCACGATCCAATAGATGTGAATAATATCATAATGTTAGGTGTTATGCAATCATATTCATATGTTATGTTAGTGTTTCAGCATCAATTTTTCAAGGAAAATAGGGCATCAGGCATATCGATCTCTAGGGTGTACTATACCTTGTCTACTATTCTAGGTACTTAGGGACCTATGTGATTATTCAAAATTATGTTCAGTTCTTACCTATCTAGCATATATATTTACATATGATGTTATTTACCCCAATCCCACAAAAATTATCACCACTAAACTCCCTTATTATTCACATCACCCATTACATATTAAAATAAAATGTTCAATTCACTTCATTAAGAACATATTAAAAATCACACATTTAACACATATATCATAATTTTAAATCAAGGGTTATTCTGTAAGAGTGGTTTTCCACTTCCATAAAATAATTTAAAGATCCAATATGGCAACCACATTTAAAAATGAATAATATAAATTTATAAAAATCCAATAAGAAGATGACTTATACTATAAAGGGAACACACATTTGAAAAAAATCATCAAACCCAGCTTAATTCAATTTAAATATTTTTTTTAAATAAAAGAAAATGCTTAAAAAAAACTTGATTAGAAACATTAGAAGAACAAAAATAATATATATATATATATCAAATTCATTTCATGTAATGTGTAAAAAACGTTAATACAATAATCTGTCATTTATTTCACTTTTAAATGTTTACGCATAAGGAAACTACCTCAAACTGGAGGTTCTTTCACGATGGAAACCCAAATCATCCATTTAATCTTACATATACCTTCATTTATATATATATTTTTATAATTAAATTTAGGGTATATATTACACTCACCATGATGGAATATCTATAAATAAATTAAATATATTTACTCTTTCTCTATGTAGGTGTGTGTAGGTCACCCTCAAGAATGACTTTCTGAAACAAAGAAGAAAAAAAACAAAAAGACAATTCCAAAGAAAATCATAATTATGATTTGGAAAAAATTTATGAACAACATATAACTTACATTAAAAGGATGGAAAAACATTTCCTTCAACAATCATGGAAAAAAGGACCTCAATGGACCCAACGTACCTAAAAAATCAATAATAGACCAAAACAATAACCCAAATTTTTGTTAGGGTCCTCCATAGGAACATGCACCCCAAAAATGACAATTAAATCTTGGAAATAGTGGAAGAATTAGGGAGAATAAGGTGATAAAAAGAAATAAATTAGTAACCAGGGTGACCGATCTACACACCAATAAAATAATCAGTTGACGGATGAGGAGAATATAGAGGTCGTGTGATAGGAACCCACCTATGGATGTGTGAAATGGGCGAGGGAGGGAGATGAATACCCAATTTTGGGTTTTACTAATGATAATAATAATAATAATAATAATATTAATATTAATAATAATATTATTATTATTATTAAAATTATAATGTTTTTTTAAAACCTATGGTAGACCAAATAATTTTCCCACACGGTCTTCTAGCTTATGATCCAGCCTTACGGTTGCCTCTTTCCATAGGGGAGAGACAAGAAGAGCTACTGGAGTGAGATGCATGCCAGTGCACCTAGCCTTTCACCCTTTTCAAAACCATATGCTAGGCCATATAGTTTTCACAAGGATGTCTCATTATTTCCACAACCCAGTGCCAACCATTCAACTTCTGCAATTCTATAATAAATTGTCTGTATTCTTATGACACATCTGAGAATGTCATAACAGGGACACCATACAAAAAATAAAAAATATAAATTTGAGGTTTAAAGTATGGTTTTGATAATTTTTTATCATTAACATAGTATTATTTCAAATTTATGAATGTATTTGACTAACCCAGACCCGAAAAAGTCAAATAAAGAGGGAAATCTCAACCACTAGATAATCGTGGATCAAAAACTCAATTTATATCATAAATTAAAATCTTTATGAACAAAATAAGATGGTAAAAACATAATTGATCAACTATATCTAAATCCAAATTAATAACTATTGAGATCAAATGTGTTGAACCAACAAAAAAGATAGAATAATAATGAATTCACATTTCAAAACACAACTTCAATATAAAAACATTCCAACACAAAACATATAATTCAGTAAAAAACCCTATCATGGTTTATCCAGGATCACCACAAAAATTCATCATATGAACAATTATCTAGGCTAACGAACAACCAAGATCGTGGTTGGTAGGAATAGTAGTGACCTCATTCTATTTTCCCAAAGAAGAAACATGAGAACTAGTATACTAGTTTAACTATAACCATTCCCATGGAAGCCTCCCACCAATTTCAGGTTTCTAGTAAAAACATAATTATCAAATATGAAAGAACTCACAAATACAGAAAAGAATTATAACATTGTTGTGACCTCTTTACATTCCATGTGATACCCAACACCTTAAGAGAAGTTATTAACGAGACGTATAGTGGGTCTTCCCACCATTAAATAAATTACTAGAAATGTTGTTTCACTAAGAATAATTCACAATAAATCCACCCATCAACACAATAAGGGCTCAACAATGGATACTTCAAAGAGCACCTGGCTAAGATGAATATCATAATTTCTTAAGACACAAGCATATTCAATGTAGTAGCATCAAAAAACATACAATAATAATAAATAAAACTAACAACATAAGCATTCTAATTAAATAAGTGAAAACAAAAAAAAAACAATAAATAAAACCCAAATATCATCCAAATTAACGGTTCCCAAAAACATAAAACCCCAATAATTGTAAACAGTAATCATTAACAATTCAATGTCAGAGAAACAATTTTGGATTTACATCACAGAAAAATGAAAATTTTTACTGCATGAAATGATTCACCCTAAGAGCTATATCTTGTGCCCTGATGTCTTAAAGCACATATTGAACCCTATTCTAGATATAATAATCCCCATCTAAAGACAATTCTTTCTTCAAAAAACATACCAAAAATATTTAGGTGTTATATGTTTCCACATCAATTACAAAAATTCATAGGATTATGGTAAGATGGATTAGATTACCAAAACCGACCACACTGGAAGCACTCAAGTGAGTGGTCCAATGAATGAAAGGCTAGAACAAAAAAAATGACATGTCTTGAATTGTTTTCACTTGATTTAACTTATCATTATACTAGAAACCTTAAAAAACAATAAAATAAACTAGGCTATTAACTACCATATGTTACCCTATGAGACTTTCCAAGATGAAATAGTTTTTTCATGAGCCCTTGAAGGATACCCTGTTTGAAAACATAATGTTCCAACCTATCATTAATCACTATATATAGAGAAGAGTAAAATAGATCATTGAAATGGTAAATATAACCCATTATCATTTTTACCATGTGAAACATGCACACTCTTTGAAACGTTCATCTCCATCCCTTCTTCAATACACACCAAGATCTCTAACAGACTTCATTGACTAAGAAAGAGGCATTGGTTGATAAGATCTCAGTTCCACCACTCCACTAGGAGTCTAAGAAGGGAATTCAAGTATAAGTTAATCCAATAAAATCATATGGTATTATATGGGTGTTATACCATAAAATAGATAAATAACAAAACTAAATCAAAATCAATCTAGAGCTCAATAAAGGAACAACTTATAACAAAATCCAAGATCCCAAACAGACACATCACAAAACACAATAAAAAATTCATATATCAACCGATACACACCCATAAAAACATCATAAATAAATATAATTACTATATTTTAAAAATAACTATTTCAATATCCATTTATTTTCAAATTCCATCACAACATTATAAATTAAAATCATTTAACTCTTGGAAAACCATCATAAACACAAAATCCCATCTTCCAATCCATTTTCAAATTTTAAATCACCTTTGAAGAAAATCCATTATAGCACATATAGATAATGACCCAAAAATAAATTTTACTATCATTTTGAACCATAAATCCCATTTGAAAAGGAATACCTTTTATTTTGAAAATAATTTTCCAAAAACATTTAGTTTTTAAAAACAATTTTATCATGGAAAAAAACATTTCGTAATTAATTTTCTTTTACAAATATACTCAAATTAACCATAACCAGAATGAATCATAAGCCTCATAAAAATAATTGAGTTAGATAAATAGTGGTATTGTATACCCTATACACATGGTTTAGTAGAACATGCAATGAGCTTGCACCAACCACTGGAAGCATATTGAACCATAGAGGTGGCCACCACAAGGTTTAAAATTCCAGGTATGCTCATCGGTGCCAGATTACTTTCATTTTCATCATATAACATACACATGCTCACAGAACAAAAGAAATGATAATAGTGTAATCCATAACACAATAGAATTACTTGAAACCCAAAAACCATTGGATACTTGAGTCTCTTCATGAGTGGTGGTGACCATGAACAGACAAATAACCTAAGTCAAAATCCCTAAAAATCGTATACCTAATCTACCTGAATTCATTAATAATAGTGGGTCTACATTGATACCATTTTTTCACAAACCGTTTTTGTTCAACCCATAACTATTCACCTATGATGGCCTACTACAAGGCCCTATAGGCATTTTTGATCTTCCTTAGATGAAAACATATGTTGAGTATCAAGATAAAAACATTGGGAATGAATTATCCCATAAAATAGAAGAAAAATAAAATATTATAAACTAGAGATTAAAAATAAAAATATTATAATAATGAAATAAAACCACACAAACCTTAATATGACCCTACTGGGAACCACCAACCACTAAACAAAAGTTTCCCCACAAAAACTAATTCTCAGATAGAAGTTCAACCTGAATCTAAAAACAATAATGACTAAATATGAATTAGTGTTAAAAATTAGTAGACATTCCTAAATAAACTATATCATATGTATTGAATATAAATAGAAAAATTTGTCTTTCTTTTTTTAAAATAAGAGATATAAAATTTTTAGTTTTCAAATTTATTCTGAAATAAATTCAGAGGTTTTCAGTTTTAAGAAAACTAACTTTTCTGTACATTTCTAAAATAGTTTCCAATGAATGATAATTTTGAATAAATCGTTTACAAGATAGTGTACTCTAATAAAATAATAGTTCTATCATGAAAAAAATCATGATGTTCCACAAAATAGAATAAAGGAAATGGGGTTTTTATCATTTCTATCATGTAAAGGAATCTAAACAATAAACATCTAAAACAATTCAATAGAAATATATGGGTAAATGATAGTAATAACTAATATAAAATAATTAATTTGATATGGTGATTTATGTCCTAGGATCATTGCACCTTGGTGATAAGTACATCAGAAATAGACAAGCATCGTCATGAATGAGCCACTAGAGTGGAATTATATCCCAAGTTCTAATAGTCAGAAATCATTGTAATATGTTTATTTTGTGTTGTAGTGTAAATATAATTTGTTAAACCAAACATTAACTGTGAAGTCCTTCATAGAATACTAGACCTAATATTCCATTCTAGTTACCTAATGTCCCATATTCATATTTCAAATAGTGGAGATTTTATTTGAAGTTAACACATATATACATACCCTATTCTATATCTAAAACCCAACCATATTCTCAACACAAGAATCCCACCTTTTGAGTATCTCCCTTTGGAAAAAAAAATATCATTCATTTTTCTAGGAAAATATCCTAAATGACACATTTTACACATAAATCATAATTATAAATCAAGGAGAATGACATAAGTGGGCTTTCCACATACATAAAATTCACTCAAAGGGCCAATCGGTCATCACCAATTTAAAAATAATACATTCACTTTATAAAACACTAATTACAAATGATTTTTATTTTTAAATTCATTGAGAAGACTAAATGAATAGTAAAGTTTATATGCATTTAATAACCATCTTGAAACAATTATTAAATATTAGCAAGCTATTTTAAAAGATTATGAGAATTATTAGAAAGGAACTAAGAAGACACATAATAATAACCATAACCAATTATATGTATATATAGAAATATTGGTTTCATATAAAATGGAGAACTCATCATAAAAACACAGAGTAGTCATATATTTTACTTTTACGGAATTATGAATAGAGAACCTACCTCAAACTCAAGGCACTATGAAAATGGAATCCTGAATATTTCATTTATACCTAAATTTACATGTATATATATACCCATATATGATATATATAGATAAATATATATTCCCTCCTCCATATGGTAATATATAAAATGAGGGTTTATATATATGCCTTACCCATGAAAGGGAGTCTAGGTCACCCTCATGATTGGCATTCTGAAACACAATAAAAAACACTAAGAACTAAATTATATTAAAAAAATATAATTAAGATTCGGTATAAATTGAATAACAAAATAACCATTAACAAAAACTGATGGAAGACCATCTAAATTGAATAGAAACATAAAAAACTAACCTCAATGGGACCAACAAACCCTACACTTCCAGAATCATCTAATATAAAACCCAAAAATCGGGTTAGGATTTTTTATAGATGCATGTACCACATAAAATAAGAATACAAAAGAGAAATATGGGAATATGTAGGATGAAAAAAGTGATGGATATGGAGAAATTATTTCCAAGTGAGATTCCACCACAAAATGGGAGGTGATTCAACTAATGAATGAAGGGAATAGAAGAGGTCTCACAAAAAGAGACACTATGTGGGTGTAATGAGAGACTTAGGGAGGGAAAGGAATACCCCTATTGGGGTATTATTAAATAAGAACATAATAATTGTTATACAAATCATAATAATCAAAATAATAAAAATAATATTGTTAAACTATTTTTTTACTTTTATTTTTTATTATTTTTATGATTTTTTTAAACCATACAAGAAAAAAATATAGTCTCACTATTTATAAGACTATGTACCAATTATGTGATTTCCTCTATCTAATGGGGAGGGACCACAAGTGATAATAGAGAGTTTCACACACATGGGTTCCTAGTCATGGTCCCTAGATAGAGCCAGTCCCTAGGCCATAATTATTTACAAGGCCAGATCATGGGTTTTTTACATTCTACTAACCATGTTCCATCTAGAGTACTCATAAATATTGTGATTTTATCTATGATACACCCAAGAAATACATGAAATGAAATAAACGCCAAAAATAAATAAAAAACATAGAGTTTTTGGGTTGGGCTGTAACTGTACAATTTAAAAAATAATATTTTTATTTCACTGTAACAATATTTTGTAAGTGTTTGGATAATAAAATGAAAAAAATAATCATTTCAAAATTTTATTAAAATTGAAACAAGCATTGTTTGGATAATAACCGGATGATCAATTATTAGAAATATTTTTCAAAAGAAAAAACACATATTTAAATTTATTTTTAAAATAATAGGAGAGTAATAAAACATTTTTTTAAACAATTTAATAAACAATGTATTGAAATGAATAAAATTTCCATCCATGTAAATATATAAAGCCCCATTTCCTTAAAAAAAGATAAAAAATATTCAACGTTTAGAAGTGTGGGAAATGGTAATATTAATTATATATGTCATGAATAATCATTGTGTTAGAAAATTCATGAGTTTTCTATGTGATGGATCATATGATCTCATCATTGGATGCATAATCCTAAAAAATCCTAATAAATGATGAGATTGAAACCTAAAACTATGACTAATTTGGTAACATTGCATCATAATCCCCAGGAAATAAAAAAATTAAATAAAAAATATAATTTAATTAAAAAAATATATATTAATTATATAACTATTCAATGGGAGTAGTATATATATGTCATTAAAGAATATATATATGTATAATATAGTAGATGTGAAAAACTGTCAAATTAAGACAAAAATACACAATCAATTTAGTAAAATTGAAACCATAAAACCAATGAGAGAGAAATCCTATAATGTATATTTAAACACCCTAGATAAATTTTTAACATTAATATAATACATTCAAATGTATTACATACACTACATAACATGAATAAGTGGTGAATATGGTATATATCAAACAGAAATAAATGAGGACAATAAAAACCATAACTCACATTTCATTTTCATTTAATGTGATTCGAAAACATATATAGTGATTTTGAACATGTTATTAACTCATAAGTGAACCATATTAATTATTTAATAACATATATGATACATTTCTAACGTCTTATCACACATTAAAAAAAATAATTTGTCCTTTATCATTGTTATTTGTGTTAATTACCTTGTTTTCTCATTTGTTCTGAGTTATGAATGTTTCAATTCATTTTCATATATAGTTATATAATTTCCCAAATAATAAAAATTACATAATTATCATAAATAATAATAATTTATACATTTAAAATGACTCATGAAATATTATTATAAAAAACGAATTATGTTATGGTCATTGAGATAGTAGGCCTTAAGTACACATATATAACACTGCCATTTTCCCATGAACATTATGGAAGTTAGGTATGTAATATTTTATCTATTAATAATAATAAAAATATCATAAAAGTCATATTATTTCAGTAAATATGCTTATATATTTCATCCATGATTTTTGTAGATAAAAAGATCATCCAATAATTTCATACATGTGGTATTCCACACGTACAAGCAAGATGTTATAATTTTTTAGTGAAAAATGAAAAATGATATATTATCTCTCCAAAACTATAAATATTTCATTAATTTTACAATAATTTCATTTATATATAATAATATCATTATGATTATCCTTATCACATTCCATGTGAACAATTAGTGATATAAAAATAACATCTCTTCGTGAGGTGGTCATCCTCTATACACATGAGTGACATTATTGTATTTCCTAAAGAATACAAGGTAACATAAGATATAAATGATATAATTAATATTCATATATATATATATATATATATTAAATATCATAAATATAATTTATATCCAGTATAAAACACAACAATGAATGTTAGTTATGGAATAACAAATGACATCAGGTCAGGAGGTGTTAGTCCTCCACAAACACGAATGATGATTTCGTAACAAATTTTATGGATGTATAAAATGAGGTAGGTCATTATCTTGATAGGAAAAAATACTTTTATATATTAGATACTAATTTTATTATATAATCATGGAATAATATTAGATGACAGAGGTGAAAATTTAAATATAAAAATTCGTTCGTTGAAAAACATAACATCTTCTTCAGGTATCCTCATTAGGTTTTCACAAAATCCTAGATATGTTGTATTTATTACCAATATATGGAATATAATATGAGGGTAGGGATTTTGGGGGTTATTTGGGTTGGTAATGGTGGATAAAAATGGATTAAGAGTTGTAAATAAATGGGGTAGGGGGTGAGTGCACATTTATAGCTATCGATATTCACTATTAGGAAACTCCTCTTACCAAAACTGGCTCCAAATGTGATAATTAATTATATAGGGGTTATATTTTTTACCAAAACATTTATAATATAGTGTAACAAATCTTTTAATCATTTTTTATTTAACATTTATGTTTCCCTAAATTTACCATTTTTGTTTTTCACAACAGAAACTAGTTTTCTAACCACGAAAATTTATCCATTATTACTAATATAAAATGATACCTATTATATATTTTGACCCCAAAAATTAAAAATATAAAATAAAATTTATCAAATAAAAATCCTCTGATTAATGTATACTAATTTTAACAGAAGCACATGTAACACGTAAAAACATCATTCTAACCATAATAGTGCTAACATTGTTTTCAATATTTGATAGTTGTTGTAATTAATATAAAAGATAAATTGTTAAATGAACGGTCCATATTTTAAATTTTTAGAAATTAATAATTAATTCGAAACAATATGGTATTTTTAAGAATATTATATCATTTATTTAAATATAATTTTTTATAAAATAAAATAAATATAATTATTGACATTATTCATTTAATTTGAATTTAAAAATATAAATAAAATAATCTAAAGAGAATATATTATCTTAAAAAAATTAATATAAATATTCATCTAAAAATAATTATAATAAAAAATTCATTTAATTGAGTTCAATTTTGATATTTGTACTGTCATTTATTTAATTTAATTAATTACTAAATAATTATTGATTTTAAATTTCATAAAAAAAATATTGTAATTACTTCATTAAAAAAAATTAAATATATTTTATTATGATAAAAAAATTTATTTATCTTTCAATATAACATCTATAAATAAACCTATTTTGTTTTTATCCCCATACCAAATATTTATGAAAACAATGGATGGTTCATTTTATTCATTTTCTTTATCTAACAAATTATATGGCTAACATTAACTGGCAGGTGGAATGAAATTAAAATATTTGATAGAATCTAATTTCCATGTTCAAAATAATCTCATAAAAATGAATATATTATTTTATTTCATTTTCAATCAGTAATTTTTGGTTTAACCCTTAGTAAATCTGTATTTACCCTAGCCATGCAGACTAATTTTTATGGGTTTTACATTTAATTTTACTAAAAATTTAACTTAAACATACTATAAATTAATTATTATTATTATTTCAAATATTATAATCATTTTTTAAATTTCAATTCAAATAATTTACAAAATAAAATTTAAAATTATTCCTACTAATGTGATGGAAAAGGGGGTTTTGAAGTGAAAATTATCAAATGTTATAAATAGTTTTATATCATAAATCAATAGGAAAAATATTTCAATTAATGTAACTTGATTATATGATATATAATTTAATAATGATGCATTAAAATCAATTTAAAATATAATTTATCATTAAAAGTTATTTAAAACGAATAACAATTTTCAATAAAAATACATTATTTTAAACATTTCTAAAAAAATGAGACCACTCATAAAAAACCTAAATGTAACCCTATTTTTTTGGTATTATGATTTTAAAAATGAATTTTATTTTTTGGAAATAAATATACTAAAATTATAAAAATTTAATTTTAAATTATGTCCCCAAAGTGAGATTGAATTGTCATTCAGAAAAATACTGTTTTCCAAAATAACATATCCTACTCTTTTAAAATATTATTATCTTATTTAAAATCAATTTATATCCATTTTATTTATATATTATCAATATAATTTACATAAATTAGTTAGTAATATTCATAACCTTTATTTTAACATCTAGGTTAAAATAGTTATTTATATCTTAGGTTGTTGAATCTTGATTTTACATGTCAAATATGTAATCGAACATAAAAATATCATGATTAGTATACTAAAAGATATTTAAGAGATTAAATTTTTTAAATAGAATTATATTTTATAATATCATGGTTTTATACTCTCATATAATATCATAGATTCATTCACTTTCTACGATCAAATATATTTTCTTCTTTTAAAAAAATTGGGTTGTTACATCGTCCCATATATTAATAAATTTTAAACTAAAAACTTTAATGTCATATTTTTAATATATATGGGTTATTTGAAAATATAGTTTTATGGAGACCGCATAATTTACAGAAATAATTACATGATTTTATGCATAAGTAAACATTATATTACCAGTAATGGATCATAATGTCTACAATTGTGCAAGATTAGGTACAAAATTTGGAAGGAAAAAAATTAATATCCAATATGAGAACAAAACATTCATTTTTATCACAAAACTGCAAAAGATAACTTGAGGATAACATCAAAAATGGGATAAGCTGAAAATCTCAGTAATATAATAAACATAAGAATAAATCATAGTAGATGGGTTAGAAAGAAACACATAATGATATAAAAAGTCTTGGAACATGGTTAAACATATTGAATCATAACATAAAAAACATGGGATAAGATAATCCTAGAATAATATTTATGTGGTAGAAACATAAAACATTACTTTAGAATTTTTTATCGATTATTTCATATAGAGGAGGATGAGTCAAGGCTAACTACCCTGATCGTTACACATTGATCATGAGTCAACAGTAACCACCAAGACTGTTGCACAAAATTTCTCATAATTCTAAACAGTACACAATAAATTAGAGTTATATAAAGTTTTATCCATCATAACATTTTCATTAATATTTTTTGCACATGAAGAATCATTCATAAGGAATCAATCATAAACATAAGGGCTACCCATGGTAAGAATTGTGTATCATAATATTGTCAAAAATCATAACGTAAGGGAATATAAAAAAGGTATCCATTTAAAGGATGGATTTTAATCACAAATGGACATACATAAGGTAAAATTGGAATATATCATGATAAGAGATGTCAATATTATGTAATAAGATGTATCAAAATAATTTTAGAAACATTAGAATTAAAACATTTTAATGAGATTAATGAAAAATGTTAAAGATATTTTAAAACGTAATATTGATAATCTTTTATATAAATCCATAAGTGTAACAAAGAATTTTTTATTAATAAAAATTATTATTTAGAAATTATTATAATGGAATAAAACATATATAGAGTGCATATGAAATTGGGTAAAATTCTAGATATTACATTAAGTTGGGCTTACTCATCCAGAGGAACAGAAAGGGACCCTTTTAAAACATTTATATCCCCAAAATATAAGGATTAATGAATCTTGATACATCATTTTGGATCATATATACAAAATTTTGAATATTAAAATAAAAATTAAAGATATTTTAATTTGGGAAAAAAGATAGAAAGAGTAACCTGAAGGAATAATGGATGTTCACGTTGAATCTCTTACATTAAGTACAATGGTGTTCTTAACTTGATATTAATGACCTGGATAATAAAAATATGATCATCAATTAATAAATAAGAATCCTATTATTCATCTAATATATTTATTAGAACTTTATTAATTTCATTCATTGCCTTTTTGATAAGTTATAGTGTTCAGTTTTATCGCTTGGGAGTGCCCTTTTTCTTTGTTTTTCAGATCAGTTCTGTTGTATAAGTTTGTGGAAGTTCATACAAAATTGGAATGGTTTTATTGATGTTTAATTAAATTATATTAATTAAAGTAAATAATATAAAATGGATATGTAATTAATTTGATTATATTTTATATGGATGTATTATAAAATACAATTTTAATGATACTCTCTTGAATTAAATTGGAGGATTTTTGATCAAAATGAACTCATTTTTCCTTATAAATTTATATAATGTATAAAAAATTATTTCATAACCTTAAATTTTATATAATAGATATATTATAATCTATTTCTACCATGGAAATTATTTCTTGATTGGGATGAATGATAGTAATATAAGTTAAAAACATGTTGTCCTTGAATGTGATAATTTAACACCTCTCAGATGGTGTTTTAATTTTTTTCATATAAAAAGGGATACATATATATTATGATGAATTATTCCATTAATATAATAAAATTCCATTATATTTAATTCAATGGAGTTACCATATGATTTGGATGACGGAAGGTGGTTAACGAAAAGGAAATGACCATATCATTGAAAAAAACTAAATGAAAAGGATGATTGGTTTACCACTTGATTCTTTCTTATATGAAACCTTCATAGGGTATTGGTTTTGGTATTATTTTAAGAAAAAAATCTCCTAGATACCAGGGAGGGGATTGAAATGTAATTTTACCATAATTTCGATAAGAAACAAGGCTTTAGAGGTTTGAGGGGAAGAGGTTGAATATATAGTGGAGGAGAGGGGTGGTTTCACATTATTTAATTCATTACTTTTTTTTTATTTTGGCTCAACACTAATAATTATTTGAGTATTATAAAAAATAATTTTAAACTAATAAAGTATAGTTTTAGATTTTGGGCTTACATTATCCTTACATCATATATATATATCCACAATTCTAGTATTTAGCATTTATTAAAATTATCTTATTTTTCTATTTAACAAAAAATCATGTATTTCCAAATAATCCCCAAAAATCACCATAATTTTTTTTAATGTGTAGAATCCATAAAAGAACTCGATCTCATGAAAATAATTTTCAAAAAATGGAATATTTTAATTTTAATTATAATTATAATTTACATGAAAAAAATTAGATTTTTAAATTATAACTAATTTTATAACACTTTGAAGAAGAAAATAACATCTCATTAAATTTTCATATAATCATTAGAAATAAGAATTCTAATTTATGAATACATTTTATGAAAATAAAAATTTTAAATTATTAAATTATTTTAAAAAAATTTAAATAAATATTTATAACTATACTATGTCATAATATATCATATTGTGACCTATAAGATAGACATATTTTAGTTATAACTTTATTAGTGAGGAGACTATTTGTCCGGTTTACTATTTATAAAGTTCATGTCACTATTCCAATGTTCATGTTACTATTTATTGGGTATATGTTCCTTAATTTTTAATAATTCCTTTGAATTCATTAATTATTAATTTATAAAGTTTGTTGTGTGTTTTTAATGTGATTTTATGTGATTGTAATACGTGATATAATTATGATAAGGGAATTTCAATTGTGAAAACATTCGGTCGTTACATTATTCCCCCCTTAATAAATTTTTCCATTGAAATTTTATATTAAATTCTAAGCTGAGAACTGGTGTGGGTACTTCTCCTTCATCACTTCCTCTAGTTCAAATGTTTCCTCTTTGTACACATGGTTCTGCCAGTGTGCTTTGACTAGGTGACTAGTCTTATTTCATATAAAATTATCTCAACAATCCAAGATCATCACTCGATGATCCTAATAAGATCGGTCATTCTCCAAATGTACTACCTCTAAAGAAATAACATATGAAGGATCTAGTATATACTTTATTTAAAGGGATACATGGAATACATCATGTACATGAGATTTGGTTCTTGGAAATGCTAATTGATAGGCCACAGTTTCGACACAATCAAGGATATCAAAGGGGCCTATGTATAGGTTCATTAGATTTCCTTTCATCCTAATTCTCTGGAACATCAGTCATGGTGATATATGAAGTAATACCATTCCTTTAACCTTCAACTCAAGGTCTCATTGATGATTTTTTTGCATAACTCTTTTATCGATTTTGGGCTATAATGTTGTGCTGCTGAATAGTTCTCTCATACTCCACCATTTCATTGACCATTTCATGTCCTAGTAGTATATGCTCAATGAGTACATTCCAACAAGTCAGTGTTCTACTGATTTTCCCATAGAAGAATTCATATGGATCCATTTAGATGATGGAGTGGAAAAAATTATTGTAAGGGAACTCAACCAGATGAAGATGTTGATCCCATCTTCCATTGATGTCCATAGAATACACACTCAACATATCATCAATTATCAGAATAGTTATTTCATATTTGATATCAATTTGGGGATGATATTCCACAATGAAGTTCAACTCAATTCTTAGATAATGATGCTGACTTTTCAGGAACATTGAGGAGAATCTCATATCTTGATGAGATAAAATAGATATTGGTAATCGATGTAGCCTTACCTTCTCATTGATATATATCTGTGAAATTAGATCCAATGATAAGTCCTTTCAAATTATGACAAAGATATATGTCTTTGTAAGATGATCCACAATAATCGGTTTAGCATTGTTCTATATGGATGTTTTCAGAAGTCCTGTGATAAAGTCCATGGTGATGTTTTTCTCATTTCCATATTTGTATGGGTAATGGTTGTATGAAAACATTAGAATTTTTTCTTTCAACCATCACATTCTGACATACATGAAACATTGATGTATATCACGAAATTGCCTTCTTCATAATGTTCTTCAATGATCTCGATACATCATTGTACTCCCTAGGTCAATAGATAAAGTCGATTTATTTGCGCCATTCAGAATCTCATTATTTATCTCTAGATTGGGTAGTAGACATAGTTATTACCGAAATCTTATTACTATATCCTTATCACTCTTGAATGCAACAAATTTCCAATTCCTAACAGCTTCCACCCTTTTCTGAATCTCAACATCATTTCTTTGAGAATCCTTTATTTTTGACAAGAGGGATGGTTGAGAGATCATTTTAGAATGGATTTCATATTTTCATCCTTGAACTATTATAATGTACCTCCATTATAAGTATAATAATATTGGATCTTTCTTAATTCCCATCGATGATAATTATGTGTGATCCTTTCTACTAAGAGAATCATCCACCTTATTTTCCTTAATAGGATTGTATTGGATTGTGTTGTCGTAATACATCATGATATCCAACCATCTTTAGTAGATCATACTAAGATACTTATCTATGAATATATATTTGAGACTCTTGTGATCAATATATTTCTCATACTTCTTCCCATAGAGATAATTACACCATATTTTCAATGCAATGATCACATCTTCTATCTCCAGACCATGTGTACGTTATTTTTGCTCATGATTTTTCATCTTGCTTGAGGCATAGGCTATCACCTCTTCATTTTAAATTATTACACCACATAGTCATTTATTAAAATCATTAATATATACAAATACAATTTATTCACTTTTCAGGAGTGTGATTACTGATGTAACACCCCAAGCTTCTACGGTATGCTTCTCTTTGAATAATGTGATAGCGTGTGTTGTACGCAACACATAGTTCTAACACACCATAACCAATCAAACTAGCCGTTATATATAGTAGCACCTACTTTTTGAAATTATATATATTTTATTTTCTAAAATGGACTTCATTTTTGGATTCAGAATATCGAATTTATCCTAAGGTGAAATTTTGGTACTTTTCGGATAACTTTCATATGTTGATGAATAGTGAAAATTACTAAATTTTAATTAAAACAAACTTTTTAATCAAAATAATTAATAGTGATAAATTATAAATTTGAGAGGTTTTAAAGTATATTTAGAATATATTTTTACCATTTAATATAATGTTGGTCATTGGACATAATTTTACAATTAAACCGAACAAAAACAAGTGTCAATCTTTTGATAGTTATTATCTCTTAAAAACACACTTTTTGTTTTGACAACAGGAATTAATTTTAAATTAATTTCTGACACTTCTGTGTTTTGAATTTGGAAAAATGGATTCCATATTTGGAATCAGGATGTTCAAATTCTGTAAATAGGTAACTTTTATTTTTAGACATTTTAAATAATTACTGGTGTAAATATTTTATTTACCATGGTTAAGGGTAAATTCGGTAAATAAGGGTTAAAAAATAATTTTATAATAATAAAAATTACCCTAAAACGTATCTTAGCCTTATTGGTGGATACATGTCCGACCATGGGCATCATTGGATCAATTTTGGGACCACATGGAGCCACTTGTAGGTGATAGGGACACTTTTTTTTAATTAAGTTAAAATGGATACAAAAATGACACAAGCATATATCTTTTAGAAAAACAATTTTTACATAGGGTTATATATGTTTTATTTTAGATTATAAATATTAATTAGAAAGATAAAAAGATTTACTACATAATGATATTTTATTTATAATTTTTAGACATTAAATAATTTAATTTATTTATGACACAATGATGATGAAGTAATTACTATAATAGTGAAAAATTAAAATAATTGATATTATAAATACCCAAATAAATATAATATGAAACTTTTAATGAATTAAAATAATTTTCTAGCATAATATGATATATTAGTATTGATTTAATTGACTCTTTTCGAAGTAATCAATCTGTTATGAGTTTTAAAAAAACCAACTATTGAATAGTGTAAAAATTGACATAAAAGCGTTTTTAAAACAAATATTATATTATTAATTGATATTAAATTCCTAAAAATATATTTTTCGGCTAGGAAACTTATATAATGATAGGTGTATCATTAATGGACCACTTGGGGGTCTCTTGGATGTATATGGTAAGTTTATTAACCATATAATATAAAAATACAAAGAGACATTATAAAAGTGAAACTAATTACCTTAGAATTATTACTTAAAGATAAGGTTAATATAAGTACCCAAACCTGTCTAAATTCAATTGGTTGAATGGTTTTAAACCTATCACCACCTTAAAATTTTAATAATCAACTTTCGAGCCATTAGAAAAAGAATATGAATTTATTATAAATTAATATTTCTAGCTTTTCCAAAGGTGCCCCTCACCCCACTTATAAAAGGGCACTCCTCCTTCTCATTTCTTCACACCTTCAAAGCCTTTTGGTTCGGAAAACCCCTGCCCAAATACACTCACAACTTCCCTCACTACAACATAGAGGCCTTATTTTGATCAGAATGAAAACCTAAGGAGCCCTTTTGATGGTACAACCATATTCAGTATTCTATCCACCCTTTGAATAACATGTCACCATAAGTGCGTACGTACGGCTTACACTCTCCACATCGTGGTGTAATTATTATTCAATATATTATTATTTGGATGGGTATAATAATGATGTGTAACACATGTAAATAATAAATATAACATGTTAATGATTTTGTATATATGATATACCATCCATTTATATATTATTTTAATATCAAAATAATGATATTGTCACTCGTGCGTACGTACGGACTACCGTCTCCACGAACGCGATGAGATTCATTCTCCATCGTATCCATTCAAGTATAATTCTCATTTGATGATTAATAATAGTATATAAGGACTTTATATCATTCTGTATATGATTAAGATACAACCTTTCCATTACAAACATGGCTTACTTAAGAAAACATATAAAAGAAAATGAGTAAGTTAACACCCGAAACAACTATAATACTAAGATATTATTAACAAAGCAATGTTAAAATATCATATATGATATCATATGAATGCATATGATTCTTGTATATTTTATTAACAATAATTTCACTATTATACTGGAGGTTAACCTACCACAACCAGGGAAAAGTACAAGGTAAGGGTTATTTCACAATCTCTTCATTATCCGAGGTTGTTTATACGTAATAATCTTATGGGATCTCTTTATCATCCACATCCATGATTCTTAAAAATGTATTTCAAAACATTTCTAATATTTAAAAGAATATGGTTTAAAGTCATTTATACCCTTGTTTGACTTTTTATAAGAGTTTTATAAAGGAATCTTTCCGTCGTTTTCCAAACAAGGTGCTTTTTAACCTTTTCGACAGAATTAAGGTAAGAATGTTTTTTGAACTTATACGGCGGGTGCGGCTATTTTCTACCATTATAAAATCTTCAAAGATTCCCTTACAAGCTTATAAGAATATTTTCAAAGAAACTGTTTTATTTTATATGGATCTTAAATGATTTCAAAATAAGAAGAGATATTTCTCTAAAAAGAGTTTTGATTTCATCTATGTCAACATCCTTTGTTGGATTTTACGCTTATGTGAAGTTGATTTATTATACAAAACATCTATGTTGTATTGAAGGTTTTGTGCTATGTTTGACTGTGGATGTGCTATTTTTATACCATTCATGGTTTATGGTGAAAGTATTGACATTTCTTATGCTAGTTTTAATACGAATGTTTATGTTATGTTTAAACATTTTCATATGTGAATGCATTGGACTTAATATGTGACGGGTGGAGCCCGCTATAGCTCCTCGATGCATCAGTAGGTATAATGAGAAAAACTAGTGTCTTGGCACAAGGCCTTGGAAAAAAATTATTTGTAGTCTTGGCACGAGGCCTTGGCTATGTGGTTATGATAGTCTGGCATTATGCATTCCATCATTATGAAAGTGGTTATTGATATTGCATGTGATTATTCGATTAGTAGAATATCCATGTAAATAAGTAAATGGAATTATTTCATTTTACTTTTTCCATACTATGTTTTAGTTAAAGTTTAAATGGATTTTGTTATAGTTATACATTGCCTTAAATGTTTATTCTTTTTTTGAATGTTTCCGCTATATTGTTTTCCATACTGGGCATTTGAGCTCTCCCCTTTTCTATGTTTTATTTTTCCCAGGAAGTGAAAAGTAAATTATGAATGACCTGCAGGGATATTATGTGGGGATATGAGTTTTGTTTATGGAGACAATATGTCGTTGTAGTAGTTTTTCATTTTATGATGTAATGTAAGACTTATGAATATATCTAGTGTTTCCAAGGCTACTAAACCAAGATGTCTTTCGAGATTTGATCTTCCTTGTGATCATGCCAATGTTATGTAATAATGCACTGACTCTGGGTAACTAGGGTCGGGGCATTACAACTGACGAAGTGATAAGCCTCTTTTTGAAATCCTTAATGCTATCATTACATTCTTCAGTCCAAACCATCTTTACTTCCTTTGATGTCCACTTTGTCATAGGGTTTCAGAATAATGATATGTTCTTCATAAATCATTGGTAGTACTTATCATGGACAATAAAACTATGGATCCCTATTATAGATGTAGGCCTGGACAACTCTTTGAGTGCCTTTATCTTGGAAGGGTCTACAAATACCCCTTTTCATGTGATAACATGCCCCATGAATGATACATCCTCCATCTATAACTAACATTTATTATACTTTTAATATAGTTTCACCATTATATAACTCCTTATCATTATATTACACTTCTCCTTGTGTCCATCCTTTCTCTTATAGTACATCAGAATATCATCGATAAATACCATCACATAAATTTGTAGGTAATCTATGAGATTGTATCCACTAAATCCATGAAAATTGATGGAGCATTAGCAGTATTATGGTTATCACTCTTAATTCATAATATCCACATATTATTTGAATGGTATGCATGGAAATATCTTCCTTCATCACCTTTAATTTTTCTATATCAACCGAAGATCCACCATAGAGATATAACTATCCCTACAATGTTGATCGAATAATTCATATATCTATGGTAGGTGATACTTGTTATTTATCAGGATTTTATTAAGCCCGTGATAATCAACGAACAGTCAAATTGATTCATACTTATTCTTAACAAATAGGACTGATGCATCCAATGGTGAAGCACTTGGGTGTATAAAACCCTTTTCTATATTCTCTGTAAACTACTTCTTCTAATCTTCCATCTCAACAATGACTATTAAATAAGTTGTCATTGATATTTTTAGAGTTCTACGAATAAGTTAAACTAAGAAATAAACCTCTATATTATGAGGAAGACCAGAAAACTATTTTGGGAATACATCATTGTAATCCCTTACGATGGGAATTTCTTCATGTATGATTCTATCCATTGTCATAATCATTTGAGAAAGATATTCTTTCTCATAAGGAATTAATACCCACACTTGAGAAAATGATTCAAAATGTGATTCTTCCTCTGAAATACAATTGTATATAACCGAGGGATGCATCATGATGTGAAGAGTGGATGCCCTTTCCTGATATTCGATGTTGGATTAGTATAAATATATATATTCTATGCCAAAAATAGAATTGAACTCCATAAAAGGATGTATAACAAGATTTTTGTGAGGTTCTGTTCACATACATTAACCGATGAGGATTTATATACTTTGTATGTATTAATTTCTCCAGTTATGTTATAACACATAACTCAACCTACATATTTTGAGGTGGTGTTTGAATGGTTATACTAAACTTTCATGATATGAAGGAATTCATAGAACCTGAAGGAGATAGTATGTTTTATATTCATCCATGAATAACGAGCATACATGTCACAACATCGTTGTCTAACTCCACTTCATCAGTACTGATAACATATTATATTACTAGTCTTTTTGGATGTTGTCAGGGATTTCCCCTTACAACCAATGGCATAGGGAAATGGTTTATATAAATACCATGTGCCTTATAATTGTAACCATTCAACACAGGATGATTGTTGTTTTGAACATTAGTTCCTTCTTCCACATTAGCGGAATTATTTATACCCATAAATATGTGCTTAGCCAAATGTAAAATTCTTCCACATTTGTATCATTTCGTGGTTCAATTTAGATAGGTCTTATTATGCTTCTTCCCACAATTTTGACATGTGATATTTTTTGTCTTCTATCTGTAGTGGGATTTATCTGCTAATTCACCCCTATTAGACTCCATTTTTGATTTTTTTTCACATGTCATAAGAGACCACTTAGAATCTCAAGTCTCCATTTATACATTGAGGGTGAAACATAAAATCTTCTCACATCTGTCAAAGACCCTAATTTCTAACTCTTTTTATAGAATCTTCTTTATTCCTAAAAATAAGCGATCCAACTTTCTTTTGGTTATCAATAACATTCCGAAGGCATACCTTGTAATCCTTGTAATGTTTCCTTCAAATTCCTCAATATAATATTCTTATTTTTTTCATGAGTAAAAGGATCTCTATTTACATATAATGATGGAGGGTTCATGGATAATATTTATTGAAGAAAAAATTCATGAATTCCTAACAATTCATGGAATCAATTTCCTCCTTGGACTTAATATTTTTTTTATTTTCCTCTAATGATCAGCTTCCCCCTCAAAATTACAGATGTTCAGAAAAAATTTACCTTATTATAATAACTAGATGAATGAGAATATATATTAAATGGATTTAATCCACTATTCTATGAGGAGGGGATTAGAATATCAAAAAAACATGAGAGGAGTTTCCTTTGAGAATGATTCAATGACAACTTTATCTTTCCATTGAAAAGGAGGGTGATCCACATGATTTATGTTTTCATTCATAAACAGAGCTAGCTAAGAATGCACTATCATAATTTTTAAGAAATGATTCCCATCATATTTGGCATATCATTTTTGAAATCATCACATAGACTATCAAATTGATTTTTGGAACGTGATCTTCCATTTCCCTCCATTAACTATGAAAAACAAATTTTGAAATTAGGGACATAAATACTTAAATTATAAGCATAAAAACATTAAACATAAAAGGATAAAATTATAAAGGAAATTTTTATCATAACTTTTGATTCCTTGGGTTTTAATCAAGGTTATTCATTATTTGTTTTCTAACAAATACATTTCGGGATTTTTTTTTATTTTCTTAATTATTGGTCACAATGAGTTTAGGAATTTACTGAATAATATCCCCCATTAGTTTCAATCCAATGAGTAGTAAGGCCTATTATCGTGTACAATGTTATCAAAAGTCATGGTCAGAACACCTTTTCAGATTTAATACTCCTAGGTACGTCTATAGAAGACAATGTACACAGGTAGTATCCATACGTGGTTGTATTATCTTCATAAACAACTTATTATATACTCACCAAAATTTAAAGATGTTTTCATCTATATATTCACAACCATATGGTTTTTTCTAATGTCCTTTATTCTTAATCTCTAAAATACATGGTCTATCTCTGATACCAACTATAATTCCCCTATCATTATATATATATATATATATATAATATAATGATTTTAACCAAAAATAAACATCAAATTACAAGAGGATGATTGTAATTTCCTCTATCTTTGAAGATTAGGTACTTAATTAGACATCATAAAAAATATTTAATCTCAATAATGAGATACGTTGTTCCATTGTACTCAAACATCTTCATAGATTAACTTGGGGATAATATAAAAAAAGAGAAGGTCTGAAAATCCCTCTAAGGAAATAAACATAATATTAAATCATAGTACATAGGTTTAAAGGCATAACCAAATTAAAAAAAAGGCATGTAACAAGGTTAAACATAAAGAATCTTAACATATAAAACATGGGATAATATAGTCAAGGAATAATATTAATGTGATAGTAATATTAAACATGACTTTTTCACGAGTCAACGATTATTTCATAAAGAGGAGCACGAGTAAAGGCTAAACACCATGACCGTATCACATGGAACATGAGTCAAAGTAAACCACCAAGATTGGGGCACATAATGTATCATGAGACTAAAATTTATCCAATTGATTAGAGCACTATCTAGGTTTACCCATAAAATAATTTCATGAATATGTGTTCCACATGAATTGTCAAACCTATGGAATAAATAATAAATATTAGTGTAACCCATGTTAAGAATTGGGTATCATAATATTGTCAAAAGCCATAACATAATGAAATGTCACAATAGTTTACATAATGGGAAGGAATTAAAAAAACATGAAAATTCATGGGGGAGAATAGTCATAGATAATGATAACAGATGTCAAACTGATGTGAATAAATGTAAAAAGACTATATTAGAAGCACTGTAATTAAAAAAATTTATTGATGTTTAAGGAAAATTTTAAATAAATTTTAAAATATAATATTGAATAAAATATTATATAAAAAAGGAAGTAAAACAAGATGGTTCTATGAATAAAAATTGTTATTTAAAAAAATTGGCTTCATGAAAAAGATTATAGATTGGACGTGAAATTTGGTAAGAATTCAGGAAGATTCATTAAGTAAGGCTTACTTATTGGGAAGAATCAAGTTGGGATCTATTTAAAAACATGTATATAGACATAAAATAAGGATGAATGGATCTTGATAAATTATTTTGGAACAGAAGAAATAATTTATTATATTTAAATAAAAATTAAAGATAATTTACTTTAGGTAAAAAGAGAGAAAGAGTAACCCGATAGAATAATGGAGGTTCAGGTAGAATCTGTTACCGTACGTCTCATGGTGTTCTTCACTTGATCTTAATGAATAGGATAATCAAATTATTTTAATAAATTAATAATTAAAGAACCTATTACTCATGTAATTGATTTATAATAAAGTTATTAAGTTCATTCATAGGATTTTTGACGAGTTAGAGTGTTCAATTTTATCCCGGAGGAGTATTTGTTTTCTTTGTTTTAATTATTGTTCCACTTGTATAAGATTATAGAGGTTCATGTAAAATGGGAATGGTACTCCAAAAATATAATTAAATTATATTATAGATATTATAGATATGAGAATATATTTGTAATTAATTTAATTATATGGGATGAGGCAGAATCATTAGATAAAAATTTAATTATAATCCCTTTGAATAATTTAAAGTTTTTTAGATCACAAAAATCCCATTTTTTTATTAAATAATCGAATGAGTAAAAAAGTATACAAAAAATTAAATTGTTTATAATAAATATATTATAAAATTTTTAAACAATAAAAATGGTTTAATGATCATCCTTTAATATGTGAATTTTAATTAAAAACCCATCGTCCATGAATGTGATAAATTAACACATCACCGATGGGGTTTTCATTTTTATTATAATAGGAGGTGAAAGGAAAGATAATGATGAATTATTCCCATAGTATAATAAAAGTCTAGTATATATAAGGTAATTGTGTAATCATACTATTTGGATGAGGTTATATGAGGATAAAAAAATTAAAAGAAAGGAACTATTGAAAAGAATTTAAAAGACAGGGAAGAGGGGGTTACCACAAGATTCCTTCTTCTTGAGAACCTCCACAGGAAATTGGTTTTGGAATTTTATTATGAAAAAAGCTATTGGATGTGGGGGAGTTTCCTGGTATTATGATTGATTAGAAATTATACAAGGAACAAGGATTTATAAATCGGAGGATAATAGGTGGTGAGTGGTGGTATTTATTTTGGAGGAGAGTAGTGTTTTCTAATTATTTAATTCATTACGTTATCATTTTGGATTAGTACTATGAATAATATGAGAAATAAAATATAAAATATATAAATTAATGAATGTTAGTTCCAGTGTTTTGACTTAAATCAACCTTACATCATTTATAACCCAATAATTAATGTATTTAACATTTATTGTAAGTTATCAAATTTTAATATTCATAAAAAATTCATGTATTTTAGAAAAATCTAAAAAATTCTCCCTGACAATTTTTTGATGTGTATATTTGAAAACTGAACTTAATTTTAAGAAAATAATTTTTTATATATGATAAATTTATTATTTTTATTAATATCATAATTTACATGAAAATTTCAAATTCTTAAATTATAACTTATTTTTTAACACTTTGAAAAAATATATAAGGTATCATAAAATTATCATATAATTATAAGAAATTTAAATAATAGTTTATGAATACATTTTATGAAAATAAAATATTTTTAAATTATTAAATTGCCGAAATTTTTTAAAATAAATATTCCGGACTGAACTATGATTTGATTATATCATATTTTGAATTATAAACTGGATGATGTTTATTTATAACTTCATTAGTGAGGTAACTCATTTTCTAGTTTACTATTAATAAGGGTCATGTTCAATTCCAAATGTCATGTTACTATTCCTATAGTATATATTCATTAACTTCTAGAAATTCCTTCTTTTCATTAATAATTAATTTATAATGTCTTTATTATTTTTTTGATGATATTTTAAGTGATTATAATACATAAAATAATTATAAGAAATGGATTTAAATTTATAAATATTTGGGTTGTTACATTGTTTATAAACCCATATCCTAAAAATTGTTATTAAAAAATCCATTTAAAAATTGATAAGGGGAATTATAATGGACATATGAAATAACACATCACGAGTATTTAAAATAGGATAACATATGTCTGAATGGAAGAGAAGATTAAGTAATTTTAGATATTGATTAGGGCCATTGATTACAAGAATGTGAATGATCAATGGAATGTTGAGGACCTAAAGAACATAAATCTACGGTGACAAAAAATACTCTCATTTCATTAAAATTGAAGGTGTTTGGATAAATATTTTGTTTCAAAATTATTTTTCTTGAGTGGAATAATTTTCTTACCATCAAGACTAAGAGAATATTGAAATATATGTAATTTATTATTATAATTTCATCCAATAATCAATCTACACTATAGTATCATCAATTTCTCCAAATAATGTTTATTATGGGAGAATTTTTAATTACATGAGTGAGAAAATAAACTTTGAAAGGACCACATAATACCTAGAATCATAAAAATATATCTATATTATCATTATTAAATTATGAAATAAAAAATTTCTTAGGAAATATTAATATAATTTCCAAAAAATAAACATTTTTCAGTTAATATCCTTATTTCAACAATAATACCCAACATTCAGAACAAATAATTCAAAAAATAGCATTCCCTTAGATTATCTGCTTATTTGTTGACTAAATTATATACCAAAAGATTATATTAATTTCATTATATATTCATCCAATATTAGTATAATATTATTCTGAAAATAATGTAACACACCTAAAATTTTAAAATAGTATCTTTTATTCGATATCATGTGTGATGCACAACACAAAGAATAGAAATGAATATAACCTCCCAATAGATTATGATATATTTAATATTTTATATAAATATATTAAATAATATGAAATTTACACACAACTGATTTGTCTTATGTTACATGTATGAAAAACTTGTTTTAATAGTTTGCGTTATACACAAGGCTGAGTTTTACTGAACAACAATATATTGTTATGATATAATTATTTTATATAATAATAAAAAATTGAGATTAAAAATTTGAAGATATAAATAGTAATAAATTATTTATAAATTTAATTTTGATTTCGTCGGTTATAAAAAAACCGAAATAAACATCAAAACCAGTAAAATATCATGGATGTTTTTTTAAGAACTATTTTATTTCATCTAAATGCATTTTATCAAAAAAAATTAAATTATTTATTATTTGTTAAATATATTAATGAAAATCACAAACACACACATAGATATATATTAAAAAATATTTTTAATTAGTATAATAAATTCTATAATAATAATAAATGAATAATACCACTATTAAATATAAAAATCTACATATTTATGAAAGAAAATTTATAGTTTGTTGATACAAAAATTATTTTAAAAAATTATTTTGATACAATAATAAAATAAATTTAAAAAATTAAATTTTTTTTAATAGAAACCTAAAAATTATGTATGGGTAAAGGTTTTTGTAATTTTCTAAAAAGACTCATGTTTTATGAATAGTGAAAAAAAATTTAATTAAAAACTTATTTTCTATAATTAATTTCTGAAGATAAATTGTATTTTAATTTTTTTTAAAATATATTAGTTATGTAAGAAATAAATTAATCAAATTCAGATTATTTAAACTAATTTCATATTGAAATTGGATATAAACTCATTTCAATATTTTATTCATTTTCACATTAATAACTGGCATTGTCATCCCATCATTGCGATTAATTTTAAATTAATGTCTACCACATCTGTTATTGGAATTTTTAAAAATGGATTTAATATTTGGATAAGAAAAATTTGTGATTTATAATAATATATAATTAATTTTTGACTAAACATATTAATGAATTTAGATAAACAATTACATTGATGGAGGAAAAAATAAGCTTAACAAGGGACAAATCTTTATTCTTGATGGATAAAACGACCTAAAGAAAAGTCTAAAAGAAATTTAATGGAAATTTTTAGAATATTTTAAAAAAATTACCTAATTTATACCATTATTTTCTGATCATTATGTATGTCATACCTCTCAATAGTGTTTACCCTTTTTTATTTTCAAGAATGTCAGCCTTTTGCCACTATAAAAATGCACCCACCCCTATGACTAATTCACTAATATCAAGCCCTTTGTATCATCCAAAAACATCATTAATATGATACAAACCCACAAAAAATCAAACAAGAATCCTATATTTTGTATTCCATAAATACAATGAAGTCTATTGTTGAAATGAAAATGGAGTTACCCAAAAATGTTGTAACATTGTTCAACAATCACTTTTTTTATATTTCTTTTTTAAAACCATAAAAGTATTTCAATAACATTTTTATATAATAAAATAATTATTCTCAATATATGGAGAATGTGTTATGTAAATGGTTTGACATATAAATACACACACTTCAATCATATGGGTAACGAAATTGTTGTTCAGTCTTATGACTCACTACCGCCTCGCGAAACGATGTCATTCCTCTTTTCCTTTAGCACCAATCATAGTTGGGAATTGTTATGGATTAACTATTTTTAAATAATATAAATATTATATTTATTTTTATTAGTAATCATTTAATTATAATAAAACAAATTAGTTTATGATTTCCATTTTCTGTAAATACAATATCATCATTTGTGGATGTGTGGACTACAACATCCTCAACGAGATTTGATTCATTTATGTTATACATGGAATGTATAAATAATGAATTTTTTAATTTTTGTTATATATATTATTAAATTATTATAAATTAATTATAATATACAGATATAATATTTAATTTTAATTATTTTATTATGGAATGAAATCAAAACAACATTTATGTGTACGTACGACCTACCGTCTCTATGAAGGGTGCATTTCATTCCTATCTCCATGTATTGTAGTTTTTTATTAATAAATATATATCCACTACATATGATAATTGAATCATGTTTAAAATTATTTATATTTTGTAATCATTATAGAGTTATGAATACGAAAAATAAGAAATCAAATCAAACATGAGAATCTAGGAAATTAACACCATAAATAATAAAAATAAATAAAGATTGTTAATGAGTGGACAATAAGTTATTATGAGAAAAAATATAAGAAATTATTAATATTATTAACATAATAATATATGTTATTAACATTTTTAAAACCCTTATATATGATTTTAAATAATTTTCACCCAAATGGAAACACAAGGTAAAGTATTTTCATCTCACTTTTTACACATGTGATATAAATGTCATAATCACCACTTAAATATTTTTTATGGTGTATATACATGTGTATTGTCAATTACTTTAATTAATCACTCATTAATAATTTTATTTTATGTTTATCTTTGAATGTTATCATATAAGTCTTTTTGACATAAAAATTCCCAATTGGTAAAATTTATATTTTCAATATCACTTTATTATTTGGATTGTAAACATTTTATTGAATCAATGGCTTCCATCTGATCATTCTTCATACTATAAATTAAAATTATATAATATATATTTTTTATTAATTGATATATATTATTATTTCATAATCCAAATTCTATTTTTACATATGGTTATTTCTTTTAAAATTATATGATTAACTGGTGAAATTTTGATAAATTCTAAATTTAATGTAATAAACAGATTTGATAGTTAGGTTAGTTGTATATTAGATAAATGAATTATATGATATATATATATATATAATTATTTTCACTGATACTATATAGTTTTGGGACCATTTAATATATGATATTTGATACATAAATAGTCTCATGAGATGAATCATTTATCCAAAACAGATGGGACTCTACCAGATCTTCTAAACCATCTTGTTGAAGGCATTGCCAGTATAGGTACAATGTAACTAGGATACAAGGATTCCAATAATTAATAATTGAATTTATTGATAATTAAGTTATTATTATTATATTACATGAGCTTATTTCTTTGAAATTATATATGGTTTAATTTAATTCTCAATTTATTGATTAAATGGAATTTTTCTTCAGTTATTATCCTTTAGATATTTATTATTACTTATATTGGTCTTAAATGTAAATTGTGATCAGATATTTACCATTACATATTGTTTATTTTTATTAATTCATTTTTACTTCTATTTTCAGCTTCTCCCTAATGATCATTTTAGATCACCCTTATTTTTTTCATTTACCCATGATATACAGATTTGTTCTTTGAATGATTTTCATGGATGAAGTTAATTGGTATTTATTAGGTAATAATTTTTATTGTCTTTTCCAAATAGAAAATGGGTATCATTTATGTATTCTAGTTTTTAAAATTTGGTAAACTAGATAGTAATTAGGGATTTAATTCATTGTAATCAATCCAATGTAAGAAATGAATGCTACTGATCCATGCCTTTGGGGTTAGGGTGTAACAGTTGCTATTAATGGAAGTTATTAGATACCATTGGAATTAGATTAATGGATATAAATATTTTGTTACATAAAACTAAGATATTAATGTATAATAATTATAAAAGGAAATATTTTTTTATTGTAGATATTTTATAGGTATTTCTAGAAATATAGCCTTGTTTTGATACTACATGTGTGCATGGTTCTAGAAAAGTTATACATATGGGTAACAAATCTTAAAAGTTGTGACATGCCTAACTTGGGCATGACCTGATATACTATAACAAGAAATATTATTTACATGGTTTGATAATCTCAAGGGATTAGATTACGATAATATAAATTTCATTACAAACCAATATGAATGATTTGAAAGTAAAGATATACCCAAAAAATAGTGTTTTTGACTATGAGATTAGATATACATGAAGTTTTAAATTTATAATACATATTTCAATAAATATGTATTTATTCATTTTTTACATAAAATTATCATATTTTTCATTACATTAAATTTTTATAATAGGATCTTAGAATGAATAATTGTATCAACAATTGTGGGTGTTATAGTTGTTTTCCTACCAATAAAGATGATATAGATGGTATTCAAACCCAGAAAATTATAGATGTAACTACAAAACATAAACATGTTTTGACACATTATAGTTACCAGATGAAGAAACACGTTTCATACTAAAATCAACTAATGATGGATATTATTATGTGAATTATGACCCCATAATTTAGTGATACTACTAACCAAATGGTGACAGAGAAATAGATTATATATCTGGAGAAGATATTCATGGAATTACGATGTGGTGAAAATGAAATGCTTACACTTACATTGTGTAGTCTCAGTAGTGATGTTGATTATTTGTGGTTTTTGAGCTAAAATTCATGGGAGTAAAAGGAAATAAAACACATGGATTGGAATGATTTTAAATTGACATTTTGGGAAAAATATTTCCCCTGTGAGAAAATTATAAGGTGAAGGGAAATTCAATATTTTAAATTTAAAGGTAGAATAAATTTTCAAGAATTATGAATATAAATTTATAAATTTATTATTCTATGTTATTGATTTTATTAGAAACACATAGTGAAATAGTGACCACTTTTAAAGCCTTAAGAAAAATATATGAATTACACTAGTTGAACAGAATTTTTTATCAAAAAAAGCGATAATTTCATACGCCATAAAAATAGAGAAGTAATTATCAGGATACTACATATTCAGAATAATGTAATAGAAGATTTTTTGTCTTTAATTACAAGAGAAAGAGAACGAATCAATAAATAAAAAGAAGAAACTTTCATTATGTGAGATTTTTAGATAAAATCATATATGAAAATTCTTAAAAGGAATCGGAGTTTGATAACTATGTGAAAGGGGGTTATAATTTAACTCAATAGAAAGGGAAGAAGGAAAAAAACTATTTCTAATGATAACTATAAAGATATGGTTAATTATTAAACTAAATTCCCCAATCCTTAATAGAGTATACTATATAATATTTGAAGGGATCATGGGAAAGAATATGTTATTGAGTTAATAAGTGGAATGAATAATATGATCTTTTTTTGGATCCTGGAAATATGTTTTAAATGTATTTTTTTTATGTTATTAAATATATAAGTATAGTACTATAGTACTTTTTTGTTATGGTTTTCGCATCATATATTAAATGTTACTATGAAAAGTTCTTCTATATAAATTTGAACATTTATGAAAACATATTCTTGAGGGAAAGATAAGATTAAATATATTTATAATTTATAGTTAATGACATTAGGACAATGTTATGAATGATATAAATAAATTAAATTGAATACTACTAACTACCTTGGAAATAAATCTAAACATTAATATTAGAGTCTTTTAGAATGGATAAAAATTTATGAAATGCATTATGTTGATCATTAGATTCAGTATTAGATATGGATGTATTTATTCAAACTATAATGCAACTGGTGCTAAGAGATGAAGTAGAAATATTTCAAGTCACATCCAATGAATATGATTTTTCTTATAAAATAGAATAATATCATCAAAATATATTTTATTACATTATTATAGTCTGAAATAATTCCTCAAATATAGGAAAATGGTATTGAAACCAAAATGTCATCCTATTGTCATCAGTTTTTTTGAAATCAATATCCTTTATTAAAAACTATGGTTTATGGATCCATGGTCAAAAACATTATTATGGATTCATGGTCAAAAACATTGACCTGAATTTTTTTATATCACTATGCATTAGATATTAATAGTTATTTTTGTCTTCTATGTCCATGTTTTCACTAATGTTATATTATTTGGAATCCCAGTTTTGTGGAGACCTTCAAATTTATCTTTCATTCTTATTAATGAAATGTTTTAGGAACCATATTTATGATGTAAATATTTTAAAAATATTATTTTCAATATAATACTCTTTATTACTAAGATCATTTAAAATTGTGAGGTTGAATCATAATTAAGGTTGGTAGAATCTAAAACCTCGGTGATTATAAAAGTGTATTATCCATTAGATAGCATGTATGACACACAACATGAAGAATAGAAATGAATATATCTTCCCAATAAATTATGATATATTTATCATCATAAATAAATCATTTATATATATTTTAATTCACAAAATAATAATTTAGCAGGAATGACATGCCAGAACAACTTTGTTCGGTAATTTTCATTACACACAAGAACTTTTTTATCAAAAACCCATATATTATTAAGATAGTATTATATAATATAATAATATACAGACTAGATATTAAATAGATTGTTATAAATAAGAATAAATAATTTATTAATTTATTCTCGTATTCATTGGTTTACAACTAAATATAAATGAATATCAAAACTAATTGAATGTTTCAGAAATGGTTTTATAAAAAATTAATTTTATGTTTGCAAAGGCAGTTTATCATAATAAATTAAATAAATTATTAATAATTAATGGTATTTGATAATATATATATTATAAATTCTATTAAAAAATTACACCTATATAATTGATTTTAGAAGCATAATTTTACATCAAACCAAATATTACACATAAAAATCTAAATTATTATAAAGCCACTTTTACAGAATTTTAATGGAACAACTATTTTGAAATTGAATTTTGATACTTTTATAAATTTTATTCTACAAAATAAATGATTTTTTTAAATTTAAAACTTAAAAATTATGTTAGGGTGAAATATTTATATTTTATTGAAAATTTTTAATTTTTGTTGAATAGTAGAAAATACTTATTTTTTATTGAAAACAAATTTTTTCATATAATTTCATTATACAGACAAATTATTTTTTATTATATTTACAAGAATAATAGGTTGAATAATACAAAAAATATTCAAGTTAAGGTAATTGGAATCAATTTCACAATAAAATTGGATACTAAATCATTTCAATCTTTCCGAAAATTTCACTTTAAAAACATGTTTTGTCGTCCAATCCGTGAGATTAGTTTGAAATTTATTTATTACACATATGTGATTTAAATTTTTAAAAATTTATTTCTTATTTGGAATAATAATAATTTATAATGTGTAATAATATAAACTATTTTGTGGACCAACAATATCCGTGAATGCATTAAAAATAAATTACTACAATTAATGTAAAATTAATCTTAACAAGGGACTAAACCATTATTATAATTGCCAAAATGTCATAGAAACGGGTCTAATAACTATTTTATATCCATATTTAGATTATATATTTTCTTTTATATAATTTGTAACAATATTTTATGAACATTATTTAATGGATGCCTCTCAATAATGTTTAGATTTTTATATTTATAAGAATCTGACTCTTACACCACAATATAAAGAACACACCCCTATATATACACACTGATAAAAATACATTTGTATCATAAAAAACTATCCAAATATGTTCCGTAAATAAATCCTTTGATATTATAAGCATGTATTTGGACAAAAATAAGTCCATGGATGTCCTTTGGTGAAAGGAAAAAAAATAGTTACTCGAAAAAGAGGTAACATTTATCAACAATCACATTTTTTTATTTCTTTTCCAAACCATTATATTATTTTAGTTCCATTTTTAATTGTAAAATCAGTATACAATATATAAAAAGATTTTTTAATTTTAATTTTCTTGAGCCACACATATACAGTCATCCATCAATTGGGTAATGAAATTACAATTCATTAGTAAAGAAGACTACCTCAACTTGAAATGATATCATTCATTTTTTATTTACCACCTATAAAGGTTTTGAATTATGATGGGAAAAATATTTTCACATGGTATATTTTATATTTATATGGTATTAAAACTAATATAAATCATATATGATACATAAATTTATACTGTCAATATTGTGAAAATACTATTAAATTGTTTGTGGATGTGTGGACTACTCCCACCTCAATGTGATGTGATTCATTCATGATATACAAGAAATTTATAAATGATGGATTTAATTATGTTATTTTGTATACATTATAAAATTATTATTCTATAATTATATTATACATATATAGTATTTATTTTTCATTCTTCTATGAAAACATCGTTCGATCATTTGTACGACATACCATCTCAATAAACGGTGAATTTCATTTCCACTATCCAAATATTATGAATTATTAAAAATAAAAATATAATAAATACCTATGATAAATATATCATGGTTTAAATTATCAATATGATTAAATCAGGATCAACATAATAAGATCATAAATAATAGGTCAAAACATACTCGAAAAACATGGATACTTGCACACGAAATAGTAATAATATTGAATGAGTGTTAACAAATGGTTAATATGATACTATCATAAGAAAATATATTATAGAATAAAAAATTTCATTGAAATTTTAATATTTATTATGTTGTTTAAAAACCTTATACTAGAGTTTATAGAATGTTCACCAAAATGAAAACACAAGGTAAGGTATTCTAATTTTTGTTTTTATATAAGTAAGATAAATGTAATATTCAACACTTAATTCATTTGTGTGGTGTATATACTAATTTTTTTTCAATTGATATCTTTATTCAATCACAAATCATGATATTTTTTGTTTCACTTTAAATTATTTCATCCAAGGTGTTTTAATTAAAAATTCCCATATAGAGAAAGTTACTTTTGCAATCTTAGTTTCATTTTTGATTTTCAACATTCTATTTAAAAAAAACTGATTTATGATAATTTCTCATTTTGTACATAAATATATATCAATAATATATACTATTGAGTGTTGGATATTATTTTTCCCAAAAATTTATTCGAATATTACACAGACTGTTTAGATTGAATTTTATTTGACTAACTCGATATATTTTGATAAATCCAAATATTTTTTTCAAAACAAATATTTGATGGTTAGAATAATTATTTATTAATTAAATATATTCTTATAAATTTAAAGATTGATTTTGACTATTATTATTTTTTTGGGGGGAAATTTAATGTAATCGGCTCAATGAAACGATAGTCTCATAAGACGAATCAGTTAGCCAAATTAGATGGGTTTCTACCTGATATGTTAAATTTTCTAGTAAAAATTCTCAATGTTAAAGATATAATTTACCTAGGAAACCTTGAATCAAGTAATTAAGACACTATTTTATTAAGTATTTAGTTATTATTATTATGCTCCATGATGTGTTTTCTTTGACATTATCTTAGGACCCATTTTATTCTGTGTTTATTGATTAAATGGGACGTGTATTCTGTGATATTACTAGACTAATTGATTATTCCATATCGAGTTGTTGAAATGGAAATTGTTTTTAGTTTTTTACCTTTATATATTGTATACTGTTATTAATTTTTGACAAATTATGTTTTTCACTTACCCTTACTATGTATTTGATCTCACCATTTTTTTATTTATCTAGGATATGAAAAAGAATTATTGGAACGAGTTTCATGGACTCATTATATTTTTCTTCATTAGGAATTATGGTTTATTTTCATTTATTAATGACATATGGGTATTAGGTATGTAATTTAGTTTTCCAAAAAATACTATAATGGTCAATCCTTTGGGATTTTATTCCTTGTAATCAAGCCAATGTAATAATGTGTTACACCAAATCTGAGCTTCTAGAAATGGGTTATCGCAAATAAAATCTCGTATGTTTTTAAAATAAAAATAATATTTATGTCAAAAAATTCAATAATAACCATGACATCTTTTACGCATTGGTAGCATTATTCCCTTACCTCCCTTCAGTTATAAGTTCAATCATTGCAGCCTTGTCAGATGCAGCGAGTTGTGACCCAGCCATCGTGTTGTCATCCTTTGTTTTATCTAATCATGAAAAAAATAAATCCTCCATAATTAAAAAATCATGTTAATTATATGGGTTATAAATAACCAATATCAATAAAATATCTCCCAAAATTCTATTTATAACATCATATTTTATACAAATTTTCTCTAATGGGGTGTCTACCCCTATTAACAGATGTCCAACATTAATAATATTTAATTAAGATGGTATATATATATACCATTAGATAACCTAAAATAAAAACATCATATTCTACACATTTATCTAATCCATAAATTTGATACCACCAAAAAAATAATATTAAAGGAATTCCCATATCCAATGCTAAAATCATAAACTATAAAATTCCAAATTCTATACTAATAAAGGTGACCCAATTTTATTACCATCCAAACAATACTAAATCAAATGAAAAAATGGTGTCACATACATTCTCATGATTTCACGGTTAGTATAAGACCCGTAAACATAATAACGGTGAGATAAAATTCCGAGTGATGGAAAACATAACAATTAACAAATTATTTTCTTCAGTGAGCTTAAGAAGAGCATAAGAGTATGATCACATAATCAATGTGAATGAGTATAACATAATATTATTCATACCCATCAATACCAAGATCAAAAAACATGAAAATGCATCACAAATATTTAGAAAGAGAAAATTAATAAAAATTAATAATAATGATCCACGTGATTTTAATATTGATCAAATGGAACATCATAAACCATTAGAAATAATAGATAAAATAGGTTGGAATCTTGGTCTATAATATTCATAGATCATTTAAAAAACCATTAAAGAATCTATACTATTATAATAACCATCCAGTTTTATTGCCATAAAATTATCTGGATAATATAGTTTTTAACCAAACTATTAGAGCCCTCTCTGAAAATGTAAGATCCCTATTTATGGAAGGGTTTGTTTTCATTATATTTTGGTTGAAGCCCTTGTTTTGGGCTTCAAGGGATGTCTTCTGAAAGAATGAGAGGTCTTGGGGGTGTTTCGGGGGCTCGGTGCATGAAAGAAAGTAATACTGGGCAAGGAAAGCAAGGGATCATGGCCTGCGCATGGCCATGGCAAACCATGCGGCTGACCCAGGTAAACCGTACAACCCCTCCTCCACCAGACAGTAGCATGTTCATGGTTTGCACACAATTTTTCAAATTGTGCGGTCAAACCGTGCGGCCTCTTAAAGTTAGGAAAAATTACAAAATCTCCACCCCATGATTTTAAGAACCCCCTCGGGATTTCCTCTCTATTCCTCCCTCTTCGCCCTAGGAACGAACCAAATCACCCAATAGCTCCATGAGGTTTATCTCCCTCATTTCTGAGGCACTTTTTATTCTATTGGGTGCGGATCGAAGAACTTGGTAAGGCTAATCCCATCCTTGCTTCTCTTTTTGTTTTAGGGTTTGTATCTTCTCTCCCTCTAGTTCTGATGCTCTAAAAACATCTATTGTGGGCGAGTTCTAAGTTGAAGCTCCAAAGGCTTGTCGGATTGAGCTCTAAGGACACGATTGAGTGTGCGTTCAACTGTGGTTTTGAGGTAGGTGGTCTACAAACATTATCCCATAGTTTTATGGTGGATTAATGCATGTGTGTCTTTTCTCATAGTTTTCTTTTGATGAGATTTGATCAACCTCGATACGTTTGGTAAAAAGAGTTCTTCCAAATGGTAAATGGGAACCCTCACGATCCCCGTGGGATGCGTTGATAATGACTTGACCTAATTGGGGCCATCCTTGGTGTGTGCTGGCTTTTCCTGGGGTTAGGGATTGTTAATAAACAAGTGACCTTGTTGTAATAAATGGTAGAACCCTTGAAGAATATGTTGGCATGATCGGTTGAACTTGGAATAGAATTTAGGTGATACGCCTAGACATTGCAATAATAAAAAGGTTATTTGGAATGGGATGAATGGTTGATTAATGGAAATTATGAATGAGTTAAATTGGTTAATGTGTAAACTGATTAAAGACCATAATGGGATAGTTTATGGGTTTAGTGTTAAATGATTAGTGAGATAGGCATAACACATGAGAATTGGGTGAATGGTTAAATGAGTTCAAGTGGTAATACCTTAATGGGTTAAGGAATAATGTGAATTCCCGTGTGGTTTGTTGTGAATGGTCTTTGCCAATGGGAAATGCTATGGTGGGTTAATGGTTACTTATATATATAAGCATGTGCACATGGCTTTGTATATTGGGGTATGACTTGGGGATCTACAACCACAGGTCGAGTGAAGACTGATGCTCTGAACTCCCCCCTAAATCCATGGGTTAGGAATGAGGATTGTGGATCTATTCTCCTAATGGTTGCATCCAACCGGACATAGGCTTCGAGGTGAGGATATGGTTGATATGAGGGGGTTAGTCCAAGTGATATGGGATAACAATGTTGTTACCCTCTTTCATGTGATTTTTGGCCTTAGACCCATGTAATATAATGTATGTGGTTAACCCCTGGAAATGTGATGAAATGGTATGTGATGATAATTGGTGTGAAATGAAAGGTAATGGAAGTGGCAATGGATTTGGATCATAACTGGTTAATGGAACCTTAAATAATTACTTGGCAATTATCATTCGTATTACTTTTTCATTCACTAGCTGTTCAAACTAGATATTTTATAGACATCATTGGTGGTTGCCTACTGAGTTGTACTCACACCCTGCTCGGGCCGCCGTTGGGTTCCCGAGCATACTTCATGTTTACAGGTCAAGAGAAGGGAAAGGGTCCTTGCTAGATAGTTGAGTGGACATGGGTAGCACTTAGTGGAGGATCCATACGTGGAGTCAGGGCCATTTTGGGGATTTTGGCCGTTGTCCTTATTTTGGGATTCTGTTCACTTTGGCACTTGTAGTAGGACATGGCATATTTATTATTGGAAATAGGTGTCATACATGTTCCTTGGTTATTGAATATGGTTTCTTCTATTGGTTTATTTGTATTTTGTCTTACTCTAATAGAAAAGGGTGTATAGTCTCACCACTTGACCCCAAAGCCCCCCGCTTCTAGTCGTCATCCTTTGGTGTACGGGGAGGAGCACTTAATGATATGTAACTACCTGGCTCGGAGCACCGGTTTAGTGGATTTCGGGTTGGGAATGTTACAATGTGGTAGAAGATGAGGTCTTAATTCTCCTTCTCTGAGGTCTTCTTATTTTGGATAATATGCCAAGGGTCAAGATGTATTGGGCCTTGGTAAATAAGCTCATGCTGGGGAGTAGCTAACCCATGTAAAGGGAAAACCCAGGTCACCCTGGGTGGAAAATGTTGTTCTTGGTTGTGTGTTGTTACATTTGAAGAAATTTCACCATTGGGTGATGCACATGTGGTTTGATATGACTGTTTTATGATATTTGGCTCGTTGCCTTAACAACATGAGTATTTGCATTCATGAATCATTGCAGGCACCTAGGGAGATAAGTGACATGCATTGTGTTATGCACACGCACGTGGTGGGTGTGTGAGGCGTGAAAGTAGGGTGCATCATGCATTTCATGAAACCAAGAAATAATGAGAAGAATGAAATAAAACAAGTGGGTAAATGATGATTAATGAAATATAAGGGTTTGAAATGAAGTGGAATTTTTTTTTGTAAAATGTTGTGTGAGTTTGGTGGTAGTGCATGGTTGTTTACCCCACGTGGTCCATGGCCCGCAGTAGGTATGGTCAGGGCAGTGAATTTGAGGAGTTAATGTTCTCGATTTAGTATATGAAAAATGGGTTTTTGTAGCTAGTAAAGAGCTTTTGATGATGTCATGACATTTTTGTGGTGTTCATGCTAAATCTCGTGCTTGGATATGTAGAGAGATGCCACCACGAAGTCAGTTACCAGTTGGGAAATGAGAGGATGTGGATGAGAACTCTCCTTTGGTCGAAGAGCACGAAAATGTGGTGATCAATGAAGGTAGAGAAGACCAGTTCCTGGAAAAATTGGCTCACCTTATGCAGATAAAGGATCGGGACCCAGGGTGAGTTACACCGAGTATGCTTGAGCTGACCAGGGAGATCTAGCTGCAGCACCCTCTGGCCATCACCGGAGAGGGTGGTCCAGAGGGAAGGGAGTTCTCGGTAGAGTCTATCCAGACGATACTGGATTATCTAGAGACCCCTATTGAAAAGAGAGTAATACTGTCCGTTTTTATGTTGTGTGGCCATGCAAGGCGTTGGTGGGACATTCACGATTTTACCGAGCAGGATGAGGGGATTTCATGGAAGGATTTCCAGGAGAAGATCTTGGAGAATTTCTACCTAGAAACATTGAGGCAGGAGTGGGCTACAGAGTTTATGAGCCTGACTCAGGGATCTCTATCGGTGATGGACTATGCTAGTCACTTCACTGATTTGTGATGCTTTGTCCCAGTGTTAGCAGGGGATAAGGCAGTGGTAGCAAAGCGTTTCTAGTATGGGTTGAGAAATGAGATCAGGTCCCAAGTAAATATCTTAATATTGAAGAGGTTTTTATTGGTGGTGGATCAGGAACTCATCTATGAAGGGAACCTGAAGGGAGCTTCGGGTGGTGGGCTTGTCATGCCAGCTGGGCAGAAAAGTGGTGCATCTTCCGAAGGTCGGAAGAACTGTTTGGGATGTCTCCAACAAGGTGGTTAGAAGATAAAGTCATCATCTCAGAGTGGGAACTAGGTGTTCTGTTATCAGTGCGGTAGGTCGTGGAATATGTGTAGTCTGTGTCCTTAACCTCTTGTAGAGTGTCTTTCGTGTGAAAGGATGAGGCATGTGCAGAGGTTCTGTAGGAACCCTCAGCAGGTGGTTGAACATGATGATGAAAAGTAGGTACCAGGTATGGGAATTGGATCAGTTTCCCTATATCAGGAAGGTAGTTAGATCTCCTCAGGCTGTACTGTCAGGGGTGGTGGATGTGGGACTCCAGGGAAAGATCGCTCATGTCAACAGGGCAGTGCGGTGCAGGGTGTTCAGGCAGGAGCCCAGAGTAGAGGGGCAGGTATGTTTCAGGCAGTTCAGTTTGCACATGGTGATGGCGAGGTGGGATCATCAACTATTCGAGGTACACTCCTTGTGTCTTTTACGTTTTCAAGTATGCTGTTTGACACAGGTGTCACACACTCTTTTGTTTCTACTCAACTTGTGGTAGGGTTGGGTTTACCTATGGAGGGGGTGTTTGGAGTTATGTCAATTGATACCCCGTTGGGGGTGAAGGTTAAGGATATCAAACAGTACAAGGGATGTGCCTTGGAAGTTGGCGGGTATCATTTTATTTGGGACTTGTTCATTCTCAACATGTCAGTTTTTGACCTAATCATGGGAATGGATTGGTTGGTGTTGTATTGGGCGCACATAGATGGTTATCATCACAGAGTATCGTTCAGGTCGCTTGAGGGTGACGCTTATGTCCACCATGGTGAATGGGATGTTCGAGCAGGGCGTGTGGGGCCGTTTTGCCAATAGATGAGTGGAATCACTGCTCAAGTGGCATGTATCATTCTTGATGATGATGAGGGAGGGGAACACTCTAATTTTCCTCTTGTGTTGGATCGGTTTTAGGATGTGATTCCGGACGATTTCTCGGGATTACCACCCGAGAGGGATTCGGAGATCATGATCAAGTTGTTGCCGGGAGCGGAGCCGCTTTCTATTCTGCCATACCGAATGGCACTGGAAGAACACTAGGAACTGAAGGTTCAACTTGAGGAGTAGGAGCATAAGGGTAATATCAATCCGAGTATGCCACCTTAGAGATCTCCCTTGCTTTTTTTAAAGAAGGCCGATGGGTCATTGAGGATTTGTGTTGACTATAAAAAGTTGAATCAGATGACAGGGAAAAATCGGTACCCTGTTCCTAGAATTGATGACATGTTTCATCAGTTTAGGGGTGCATAAATATTTTCTAAGATTGATCTGAGGTTAGGTCGTCACTAGATGAGGGTGGGGAATTCTGACATACCGCATACAGCTTTCCGGAGTCGGTATGGGTTGTTTGAGTTTGTGGTAATGCCTTTCGGCTTGACCCATGCACCAACGGTGTTTATGGATTTGATTAACCGAATCATTCATCCCTATTAAGATCAGTTTGTGATTGTCTTTGTTGACTATATCTTACTGTACTTGAAAACTCATGACAATCACGCCAAACATCATGGAATCGTCTTGGGTATGCTAAGAGAGCATTAGCTTTATGACAAGCTATCAATGTGTCAATTCTAGATAGGTGAGGTGCATTTTCTAGGTCACATCATCTCGAAGGAAGGTGTGTCAGTGGATCAATAGAATGTGCAGGCAGTTGTATCTTGGGAGCAGCCCAAGAGTGTTTTGGATGTTCAGAGTTTTCTGGGTTTGGCTGCGTATAACAGAAGGTTCATTCATGATTTCTCTCGCTTGGTAGAACCACTATCGGGCTTTACCAATAAAGGAATCAGGTTCGAATGGACTGAGGCTTGTGAGAACTCCTTCCAAGAGTTGAAGAAGTCGTTGAAGACCGCAACTGTCTTGATCTTACCTGAGCTGAGTGAGAAGTACATCGTTTTTGAGATGCATCCAGAGTCGGACATTGGGATGTGTTGATTCAGGATGAGAGGGTTGTGGATTATGGGTCAAGGTAGTTGAGACCCCATGAGCGGAACTGTCCCACTCATTACCTTGAGTTGGCTGTAGTGGTGTACGCCTTGATGTGTTGGAGGAACTATCTATAGGGATAACAGTTTACTATGTTTACCGACCATAAGAGTTTAAAGTACATCTTCTCACAACAGGATCTGAACCTTTGGCAGTGAAGATGGGTTTATTATCTACAGTATTTTGACATTGAGTTGGTATACACACCGGGAAAGGGAAATTGTGTTGTTGATGCTCTGAGAAAGAAGGTTATGAATCAGATGGTTCAGAAGTCCAGAACCAAGTGGAAGGTGATGGATTTATTTGCTAAGATTCACCTGGAGGTGCAGAAGGAGAGTTTTCAGGTCACTCTTGCTTCCTTAACAATAGATTCGACGCTTTTGAGTCAAGTTATGGAAGTTCATCTTGATGATCCTGAGTGATTGATCATGAAGGAAAAGCTTAAAGGTGGGGAGCTACCATCTGGTTGGTCCGTCGAGGTGGAAGGTGTTGTACGTGTTTGTGATTGTGTGGTTGTGCCAAAGTTTGTGAGGGAATAGTTGATGCGTGAGTTCCATGAATCAAAGTGGGTTTTGAATCCTGGTTTGACCAAGATGTACCTTGATTTCTGAAGGCAGTTTTGGTGGCCTGGAATGAAGAAGGATGTTGCTGGCTTTGTGGCATGGTACCTCACCTGTCAGCAGGTGAAGGCTGAGAATCAACGCCCAGGTGGTTTGTTGCATCCATTTCCCATTCCGGAATGGAAGTGGGGTGATGTAACAATGGATTTTGTCATGGGTATTTTGAGGATTCTGCAGAAGAATGATGCAACCTGGGTGGTTATGGATCGGTTAACGAAAGTGGATCATTTCATACCAATTCAGGTGACCTTTATAGTCAACCATTTGGGTGAGCTATATGTTCAGGAAATATTGTGGTTGTGTGGTGTTCCATGGACCATAGTTTCGGACCGAGATCCCCATTTCACATCACTTTTCTGTCAAGGGTTGCAGAAGGTTCCTAGTACGTAGGTGTTTTTGAGTACAGCTTTCCACCCACAGACGGACGGGCAGTCAAGGCGTACTATCCAAGTGTTGGAAGACATGTTAAGAGTTTGTGTCTTGGACTTTGGTAGTTCTTTTTAGAGGCATGTATCATTACTTTAGTTTTCCTACAACAATATTTTTCAGGCTCTGATTCAGATGGCACCATTTGAGGTGGTCAACATGAGTCCATGTTGATCTCCATTGTGTTGGATAGAGGCCAGTGAATCTGATTTATTGGTGCCAAGTCTCGTGTAGGAGACTTCAGTGAGAGTAAAGTTGATCAGGAAGTGGATGGCAATGGAAAATATTAGGCTGAAGTTGTATGCAGATCGGAGGCATAGACATATTGAGTTAGCGATGGGTGATAAAGTGTTCCTTCGGGTGTCGCCAAGGTTGGGTCACAGTCAGATTCGAAAGTAGGGTAAGATGGCGCCCAAATATGTGGGAACTTTTGAGATTGTGGAGAGAATTAGACCAGTTTCTTACTGATTGGCTCTTCCACAATGGTATGGTGGGATGCATGCTGTGTTTCATGTGTTGTAGCTTCGAAGGTATCACCCTGACCCATATCACATGGTTGATGTGATGGATGTGGGGCTTGTGACTGATGCGTCCTTTGAGGAGCATCTGGTTCGTGTGGTGGATCATAGTGAAAAGGACTTGTGAGGAAATGTTGTCCCATTAGTGCGAGTGTTATGGAAGCATGTGAATGTTCATGAAGAAACATGGGAGCGGGAATCAGATATGTGGGCTCAGTGGCCCGAACTCTTTTCTTTGGTGGATCAATGAGGCTTGGAAACTTGACTCGAGGACATGCCGTTATAAGGTGGGGAGGTCATAATATCTCGGTCTTTGGATGGGTTTTTTTCATAATGTTTTGGTTGAATCCCTTGTTTCGGGCTTCATGGGATGTCTTTTGAAATCATGAAAGGTCTTGAGGGTGTTTCGGGGGCTTGATCCAGAAAGAAAGGAAAGAAGGTCAAGGCACGCTTGGGCGCACGGCCTGTGCATGGCCAAGGAAAACCGTGCGGCATACCCAGGTAAACCGTGCAACACCTCCTCCCCCAAATAGTAGCATGCGCACGGTTTCTGTATTGTTTTTCAAATCGTGCGGCCAAACTGTGTGACCTCTTAAATTTGGGAAAAATTACAAAATTTCAACCACAAGATTTTAAGAACCCACTCGGGATTTCCTCTTCATTACTCCCTCTTCACCCTAGGAACGAAGCAAATCGCTCAAGATCTCCAAGATGTCGGTCTCGCTCATTTATAAGGTGTTTTTTGTGTCGTTTGATGCAGATCCATGCTCTGGGTAAGGCTAATACCATACTTGCTTCTACTTTTGGTTTAGGGTTAATATCTTCTCTCCCTCTTCTTCTGAAGCTCTAAAACCATATCTTATGGGTGATCTCTAGGTTGAAGCTCCAAATGATGTCCAGATTGAGGTCTAAGGACTCGATTGAGTGTGTGTTCAACTTCTGTTTTGAGGTAGGTGGTCTAAAAACATTATCCCCAAGTTTTATGGTGTATTTATTCATGTGGGGCTTTGCTCATGGTTTCCTTTTGAGGAGCTTTGATCAAACTAGATACATTTGGTATAAAGGGTGGATAAAAATGGTAAATGAGAACCCTCACGAACCCCATGGGATGCGTTAAGAAGTACTTGACCTAATTGGGGCCATCCATGGGGTGTGCCGGCCTTTACCGAGGTTAGGGATTGTTATTAAACAAGTGACATTGTTGTAATAAATGGTAGAGCCCTTGACGAATACGTTGGAATGATTGGTTAAACCTGGAATAGAAGTTAAATGATGCACCTAGACTTGGAAATGACCTAAAGGTTATTTGGAATGAGTTGAATGGTTGATTCAAGGAAATGATGAATGAGTTAAATGGGTTAATGTGTAAACTGATTAAAGACCATAATGGGATATATTATGGGTTTAGTGTTAAATTCTTAGCGAGATAGGCATAATACATGGGAATTAGGTGAATGGTTAAATGATGTGAAATGGTAATGTGTTAATGGGTTAAGGTATAATGTGAATTCCAGTGTGGTTTTTTATGAATGGTGTTTTCCAAAGGGCTATGGTATAGTGGGTTGATGGTTACTTATATTTATATAATCATGTGAACTTGTCTTGGTAGAGTGGGGTATGACTTAAGGATCTACGCCCACGGGTTGAGTGAGGAATGATGCTCTGAACTCAACCCTAAATGCATGGGTTAGGAATGAGGACTAAGAATATTTTCTCTTAACAGTTGCATCCTCCCGGACTAAGGCTTCGAGGTGAGGATATGGTTGATATGAGAGGGTTAGTCCTAGTGAGATGGGATAATGATGTGGTTACCCTCTTGCATGTTATTGTTGGCCTTAGACCCATGTAACATAATGTATGTTATTAACCCATGGAAAAGTGATGAAAATGCTAAGTGATGATAATTGGTGTGAAATGAATTGTAATGGAAGTCACAATGGCTTTGGATATGAACAATTTAATGGAAACTTAAATAATTACTTTGAAATTATCATTCATATTCCTTTTTCATGAACTACCTGTTCATATTGGATATTTTGTAGACACTGTTGGTGGTGGACTACAGAGTTGTAATCACACACTGCTAGGGCCGCTGTTGGGTACCCCAGTAGACTTCATGTTTGAAAATCACGATAAGGGCATGGGTCCTTGCTAGATAATTGAGTGGACATGGGTAGCACTTGGTGGAGGACCCGAACATGGAGTCAGGACCATTTTTGGGATTTTGGTTGTTGTCCTTATTTTGGGCTTTTGTTCACTAATTCACTTGTAGTAGGACATGGAATATTTATTATTGGAAATGGTTGTTATACATGTTCCTTGGTTATTGATTATTGTCTCCGTTATGGGTTTATCTTTGTTGTGTCTTAATCAGATAGAAAAGGGGGTATAGTCTCCCCACTTGACCACAAAGACACCTGCTGCTAGTCGGCAGCCTTTGGCATACAGGGAGGCACGGATACGTTTATGTAACTACCCAGCTCGGAGCACCAGTTTACTGGCTTCTGGGTCAGGAACGTTACATAAAAAACCATTATATAAGATACAATGGAGTCACGCAATGCTATCTAGGTTCACCAATATGAGATAAATTTCAAGAATGAGAACATGAATAATGTTCAGACATTCCATTATAAAACACATAAAAAATAATAATTAATATATAACCTGAATGAAATATGTTAAATAAATGGAATTCATGTCAATTTATTTGATACATGATTATAAAAAGGAAATGAAATTTTTCCAATCATAATCTCTTGTAAAGAAGATTAACCTGTGAAAAAGAAACTAGTTTAACAAAAATCTCTTTGAAAAAATATTAATCCATCAAAATATATAATGCGGATTGTATTATTAAAAAATATCCTCAATAGAGCATAAGTAAAAAAACAACTATTTTTTGACGTTGATAAATATAAATACCCTTAAAATATCAAATAAATAAATAATAAAATAAATATTTTATTTGGTGATATATTTTTTTAATCGTAAGCTACATTCAAATTATTTTTCTTTGAGAACATATTTGGAAACATAAAAAAGAAGCATTATAAATCGTTTAATCATTTATTTGAAAAATATACTTTTATCATGACATTTATTTTAAAAAATAAAACATTTATAAAAATTATTTTATTTGAAATATCTTTCAAAAAAACAATGAATATTTATAATATTAGGAAAAAATATTATTTAAAATAATAATTTAAAAATGTAAATATAATAATTAATGAAATTTAAATAATGATGGAGGGTAATTACATACATGTTGTAAAAGAGAAAAGGTGAATTTTTTTATCACTATAAAAATGATATAAAATTTCTATGATCAAAAAATGATAAGAAGTCTCCTTCCACCTTTTCAGTAAAATATTGAAGGTAATTTCTTGGAAAACAACTATAATATTCCTTTTAATTTTTTAATTGGTAAAAAATGGTGAAAATTATATTTTAAAAAATAATTTTAGGGTAATAAAATATTATCATATAAAAAGGTTGGAATGAAACAGATTTCTATCCAAATAGTGGAATAAAGACGGACTTCTTTAAAATCATTTTTTCAATTCCCTTATTTAAATAAGTGTAAAAAATTATAACATTAATTTTCAAAAACATGACTAACCATTGGATAATATAATTAATGATTTTCTTAAGTTATTATCATAGTATCTACTCCTTATAATAATTATTATAAACAATCCTCATTAATTTTGGAATTTTAACATAATATATTTACCCATTTGGTAACATTGAATCAAAATCAAAAATAAATAATTATATTAAATAAAATATATAATATTATTAAAATAATTTGAATAATAATATGACATTAAAATGGGGTATTATATAAACCTCATCAAATAATGTAGGTTTATAACATAATATACATCTCAAATAATGAAAATCAAGAGAAAAGTGAAGTACATATTTGGTATCAGGAAACCTTAAACCCCATGAAATAAATATCCTAAAATGGATATGTAAATACACATAAATTTAAGGATAATAATAATAATAAATATTTATTGGATGTATATACACCAGAAATTAATAAAATAAGTCCTAAATATATAATACATATAACAAAAATAAAAGTGAGAAGAGAAAACCATTGCATCACATTTGTTTTTGAATAAACATGACATAACATTGTGGATAATTATTTAATATGTTCACTAACATAATAATGAAGCGAATTAATATTTTCATTAGAATATATGATAATATTATAATATATTATCACGAGTTTGTTAGTTATTTTTTGGTTATTTTCATTGTTTCTAGTGTTAATTGACTTGTTTTATCATTCATTCAATGATATTAAGGATCTATTTCTTGTGAATATAACATAGTTTTACCATATCCAAAACAATAATAATGAAATAATTATAATATTTATAAATAAATGATACTTATAAAATAAATCCAGGAATTTGGATATGAAAAACGACGTATGTTATGATCAATGAAATGGTAGGTTGTGTGTATACATGAGTAAAATTTCCATTTTTGAATGATCATTATGGATAGATGATCAATATAAAATTTTCTTAAAAAAATTCATAATATAAAATATACCATATTAATACCTTAAATATACATATATAAATATATTATACTGGGGATTTTGTGATCAAAATATTGTCAGATCACTTTATGAAGGTGGAAGCCCACACGTACATGAAAACTTTTGACAACATATTAGTGTAAAAATGATATATTATCATTTATAGATGATAAATATTTCATTAATATAAAAATATTTACATTTATATCATATATAGCAATTAAATGTATACTTATCACCATCCATGCGAATCAATAGTGAAAGGCGAATCACATCATTTTGTGAGCCTGTACTCCACCGTACTTATAATATATGGTATCATAAATTTTATGAAATGGAAGGGAAAAAATTTATATTTGATATAATTAATATATAGGTATAAATGTTTTCTAAATATTATATATATATATAATTTATATTCATCATCATTACCTAATGTTAAAGGTGGTATTGGAAGAAAAAATGGCATATTTCACGTTGTAGTAGTCTATCATACACATGAACCACAATTTCAAAATCCATCTAATTAGATTGATGAATTATGTAAGTAATCCCATTATTATGAAAACATTACATTATATATAACTTAATTATGATTTTATACCATCATGATGTAACATTAAATGAAGCAGGTGTAGAAATAAATAAAATTAAGATGCTCGGTGAACAATATTACCACAACATAGTGTCTCAACATTAGGATTAAATAAAAGCCTTCCTAAGTAACATTTCTAACCAAAATATATACAAATGGGAGATTGGGAAAAATTATTGATGTTATATGGGATATTCATGGCCGATATACATGAATTTAGATGTGTATTAATGTAATGGGGGTGAGTTCACTTTTATTGTTTTTGAGAAGTGGTATTTTGTAAATTCAAAATTTTTTTAACTATTGGGAGGTCAAAAATATGCCTAGTGGGTTAAAAATTAATAATCAATGGTTTTTCAGGATAATATGGTCGATCCAAACCTACCACAAACAATTGATCTCATTCTTTATTAATTTTTTTCCTTATCATCTTGGTTTCACTTATTTTATCATCTTGTTTTTCACCATGGTAACTAGTTTTTGACGTAGTTAATTTATCATTTAACACTAAATTAAAATTAACCTTATGGGATAATTGGTACCCAATTTTTATAAATTTGAAATCTATTTTAAAAAATAAAAAATCTCCTCTGGTGGAAATTATTTTTAACATAAAATAATGTTACACGCGAAAACATTGATTTGACCTCAACAACCATAATAATGTTTTTACTCTTTTGAGGTAAATTAAGTCAAAATAAAAGGAAAATTATTATATCAATGTATCATAGTTAATATTTTGAAATAAATAATAATAAATTTTCATAATAACTAATTTTTAGGAATTTCAAATCATTTAAAAAAATATCATTTATAATAAAAGAACATTACTATCAATTTTAAAACTGTAAATTTAATTTGAATTTAACAAATTTATATAAGTTGATATAATTTGAATATATTATGCTGAAACATGTGTAACAAGAAATATTATTATAAATTATGATTGGAAGACAATAACTATTTCAATATACTTCAATTTTAACATTTTAAGTCTCATTTATTTTAAAAATTAAAAAATAAGTATTTTTTCCATTGAAATTTCATAAGAAATTTATTTGATTATTTCAGATCCAAAAATTAGTGATAAATTATTATGATAAAAAAATATCATTTAGAATATAAAATAACATACAAAAAACCATATATTATTTTCTCCATCCCGTATCTTTATTTATATTTTAAAAAAGGATGGTTCCATTTTTTTATTTTTTATTTACAAAACATATTATAATGGTCATATTCTATGGTGATTGGAAATAAATTTCCATCTATTATATTATAAAAATAAACTCATAAAAATACATTATTATAATATTTTTTGTTGTTTTCACTCTTATCATGTTACATTAACCCCTCATAAATTTGTTTTCCCCCTAACTATAGTAACTAATTTTAATTTTCCTTATAAAATTAGGTCTAAAATTAATTTTAAATTTTTATAAATTATAAATAATTCTTATTCAACATATACAATCTATTTTTAAAAAATCAATTCAAATAATAGGATAATAGTATTTAAAATTAATCCCATTGGTGCAGCAATAAAGTGGTTTTTAAAGAGAAAATGTTCATAAGTTTACAAATATTTTATTTATCAAAAATAAATAGGGAAAATATTCAGATATACTTAATTGGGTTAATTGATATATAATTTGACTATTTTTACTTTAAAAAAAGATTTACATTTAATTTAACTTTATAAATAATTTAAAGGAAAATTCAATTTTCAACAAAAATATAGTATTTCTCACTATTTATTGAAAACTTGGAATTCTTACAAATCACTAAGAATGTCCCCCCTAAGACAATGTTTTTATTAAAATTTTAAAAATGAATTACATTTTTTAAAATAAATTTTTAAATTTTTTAAAAATTAATCCTAAATTATCTGTGAAATCGATTATTAAATTTTCATTTAGAAATATATTATATTTGAAAAAAACAATTTTTTCCATTAAAAGATTAATATTTTATTTCTAATCAATAGATATAAATTTCATATATTTTTAAACCATATATTTTTAAAAAAATTCTTACCACTATTCATATACATAAATTTGACGTCTAGGTTATTATGATTATACATATCATGGGCTATTTAGTCTTAGTGTAATATGTTGAATGTGCTATCAAACAGAAAAGTCTCAGGGTTTCATATAACTCAACATATTAATGAAATAAATTATATATAAGTTGTAAAATATATCTTAAGTTATTTCACTTTTATATTCTCATAAAATATATCATAATTTATAATAAATCTTATATTTCCAAGGTTCATTTAATAAAAAATTCTTTTGGAAATATTTTGTTTCTTGATGTTTAAAATATGTTATTTTAAACAAAAATTAAAATCTTCATTAAGAATTTTTCATTGATAATTATAATAAATATTTTATCGATGATATCATTATTTTATTTTACTAATGTTTCACTAGGGATACTATTCTATGGTATTGTCCTTATTTTTTCTATGGATGGTTTATAGTTATAATGATGAAATTTTGATGAAACCCATTATGTTATCCACATTTTATGTTATGATGAATTATTATGTTTTTCATCATGTTTTTGGATACATAAGGATGTATAATTTTTATGGGATGTGGCTATCTATTATATCCATACAATGATTTTGGAAAATATTAATGTTTTATGGTCCCAACAGGTAAATGTAAGGATATCCAAATCCTATCAAAAGGTGAATATAAGGTTATCCTAATATCAAAATAGGGTATTGTGGAGGTTATCCCAAGACCAAATTATGGTACACATGAGGTTATACCAAGCCCAAATAAGGTACATGAGTGGTTATAACAATCCTAACATGTGATGCTTCTCTTTGGCGAATGTCATGACATAAGATTTCTATTATTATGATTATGTGGTAAATTATACCATTTATTTATGGAATTAACAAATTCCAATTTTATCATCTCATGGAACATTTTCATTGATTTCTAAATTATTAATGTCTTATTAATATCCCTATTTTATTTTATAACACATGATTTTGACAAATCCTTTTTTATGTCTGATTTTAAATTATCATTCACATGTTCTTATAACCTATTGTTAATTTTATACATAAATAAAAACTAAAATCTACTTTATTTACCATTATCAAGCACCATATCTCACCATTTATTATATTTCATTTCTCCATTATATGAATTTTTTTATGAAATGTCTATGAAAGGATCTACATGTAAATAACTCAGTATGAAATGATGTAGATATTTTATGTACATGTTTTTTATGTATCCACATTCCAATGATTCAAAAAAATTATGGTTATGGAGTGGATCATAATATTTTATAACAATTTTTATTCTAACAATATAAAATATATTTATGTAATTTTATAACGTTATTTAGTTCCAAATAGATAAAGGGTTAGTTAATTATAGAAAATAAGATAATAAAACATTAGTGAGAACCCTGACGATAATCCAATCTATAAGAGAATTTATAATGTTATGATAATGATATGAATGTATTTCTTTGCGTAAATGTATCATTATATGGGTACTAGAATGTCGATGTTGCTATGAAAAAGTGAACATATGCATAAAAACATTTATTGAGATATATTGGGTATTATATAAATCATGACATGTACATGATCAGTGTGACTAATACTAAAAACCATGATAGAAACTTTTATAGATAGTCATTAGTTAACTAAAATTTTATATATGAACCACTATAAATGAATATAATATATTATAATCATAGATAAACTAGGTTAAAAATAATGTTTCATAGATTAAAATCATTGTTTCATGATTTAGACATCATATAAATAACGATTCATGATTATATGGTTTCTCATTATGGATATTTTTTACACTATGATTGTCAGTTTTATTCAAGGACTATATCCAAAAAGAACTATGTTAATGATTAATTTGATAGAGCATGTATTGATTAATATAATGAGTAACCACACATTTTGTTATTTAGAAAAAAAATGTTTTTATGATTCGACAACATTTTTAAAACGTGATTCATATGGAGAATTCAAATGCGAAAAGAACGAAATAATATTATATTGAGTCTTTCACTTTGTAATATCCAGATTTTTTCAGTGGGTCTTCTAATATATTAGTTGTTGATAAATTATAAATACCATTTAATACCTGTTTTCATTATGTTATGTTCAGAAAATAAAAACTATATTTTGGCCATTAAATTTTTTGGAATGTGAAGTAGATCAATTGTTGACTTATATCAAGAACATGAGGAAACATGATGAAAATTACACTATGGAGTGGGATAAGTTTAAGGATATTTTTATCACCAAATAAATTCATTTGATTCCTCATAAAAAAATAGATGTAATTTTTTGAACTAAAACAAATGAATAATGAATTCATTTGTTGATGTGATGAATCTTTTACAAGTCTTACAAGGCATGCTTCATCTATTATAATTGAACCAAAAATTATTTTATCTATTATTTAGTAGTGTAAAACACAGTCACCAAATTGTATCATCCATAAGTGAAATTATTATCTATGAATAAACCATTTAATGTGCTACCTTAGTATGAATTAATATTATAGTTTCCCATAAATCTCATGGTATTCTTCTGAAATGGAAGATTGAAATCAATGTGAAATCAAATAACAAAAATCTAGAGGTTTGAAGATGAGTCCTTATTTATTTCATAAGGTTGGAAGGAATCATGGAAGGATATTTATATATTGGGGTAGTAAATTTCATATGTGTGGAAATAAATTTATTTGGAAATTTATTTTGGATGTAATGATAATAAGTTATCTAATGATTAAAATCGAGAGAATCTTTAATAGAATGCACCAGCAACACTTTAGTGTTTCAAATGAATGTAAAATTTGAGTTATGTTGACCAGTTCTAATATATGAGTGTAAATAATGATGATAAAAATACATATATTTTTAATCCCATATATATAGGTAAATATAATGTGATCAGTATTACGAATGTTCGGTGTGATAAAAATGTGATGAAACGTACACAAAACATCCTCTCTAAAACTACTTAACTTTTATTTGATTTAGATGTACCCAATCTATTATATATTAATAATTGTATAAGTGTATCACAATAAAACCAAATTCTATATATTTTTTATTATAAGTGAAAAATAGTAATGGTATGATGATTAGATATTATGTATATTATTAATTTTTAATTAATGTTTTTTGGAATGTTATTATTGAAAAAATGATCAATATCTATGTATTTTATTTTGATTTTATTTTCGGCATGGATTCGATTTCACTATATAAATCATATTAAAATTTCTAATTAATGCTTATTATATTTAATATTTTAAACCATTATATGATATTATATTTGTTCAGGGGTAAATATGATCTTCTAATAGAAATTAAAAAAATCATACAGGTCTTTATTCCTATTCAACTAGTTTTTGGATATTAGTTCATTTTTGGAGAAATTCAACATCAAATATATATATGTAAATTTTATTTGAGTTTTATAATGTCTTTTCATAAAATATTTTTATTTATCCTTCAAATATTGATGTTGTGTTTTAAACTAATTGATAAAGGGTAGTAACCCTATTTCAAAGCCCTTATAATGAACTCCCTTGATTAAATTTCATGAATATAGGAATGATCTCTTGAATAATCTTGATAATATATTAATTCAACCTTGTGCATTACATTAGGATTTGTCTTTTATTTTAATATGAATAAGGATTTATCAATACAATCTGATATTGATTATTTGGAACTGAATACGATAAAAACAATGAGGAAGTATCTAATAACATGCGTTGATAATTCTTTTGATCAATTATAATGATCATATTATGTTTATAGAATTGATCCTTGATCTTGATAATGTCTATTAATGTTCAAATCTTAGTACATAAAAGAAGAAAACATTTCATACGATAAATATAAACTATTAATTTATAGTTATTCTGTTTGGTATAATTAATTCCCCAACAGTATTCATATATGAAATTAAAATTGTATTTAGAGATTAACTTGGTAGTTTGTGAAAGTATTTATATATGATATTCATATATATTCCAATATAAATAAAGAGCTTAAAGATCCTGTAAGAATTGTAATAAATACCTTATAGAATGAGTAATAGTACAAAACATTTATCAAATGTTTATTTTAGCTATACATGGTTTATTTTATGCGTCATATAATCTAATCTGGTGGTATATCTATGGATATATAAAATATTTATGTTTCTGAAATTTTTTATATACCCACCATAATGATAGATTTATTTATTTTTCATGTTTTGGATAGATAATATTGATACTTTGTGAATAATTTAACCTTGATATATAATACACTCACCATAATAAGTCATAACAGAGTCATATTCCTTTATATTGAAGATTGTGAGGAATATTAAAATGATCTTAAAAGATGTTTTGTAATGTAAACTATACACACACAACTCTATATTTGGAAAATTTATGTGATTAATAGTGAAGTGTCAATGAAGGGACATAGATGTATCTGCATGAGATATTATATGGTGAGCGATTATTCCCTTCAGAAATTGATGATTAATGAGAAGTATTACCTTAGTCATTATTAGAATACATTGTGGAAATCCATTTATAAAAAATATGGATACACTATTAATATATTGAGTGAGGTAAAATATATAATCATCATAAAATTTTTATGTATACATTCTCAAAGGGAATATTCTTTGTTTGGGTTAAATGTATTGAAATATAAACACATCATCTCCTTGGGAAGTATAATAAGTTAGATAATTTTCCAAGATGAAAGGAGAATAATATCATATATATGATGATGTAAAAAAAATTGATTTCTAAAGGTTGAATGTGGATTTTCTAAAATAGATAGATAACTTTTATCATTACTAAATGAGTTTTCAACCATCTATCAATATAAATACTAAATATAAAAATAAGTAATTGTGGAGATAATAAATATGTTAAAAAAATATTTAGTTCTCTACTTTGATTATTATGACATGATATGGTTTATGAATAGTGTATGTTTCCCATAAATACTATATTTTAAAAGGGATCTATTAGAAAAAGTCCATATATAATTATTCATTAATCAATGTTGGAGTAAAATTATATATATTGAAATAAAATATTATTTTTAGTGGGAAAACATGAAGAGAGATACTACAGAGTATGTAAATAAGTTTTTGGTATCTGAATAAGCTAACAATGATTGATTTATGTTTAATTGAATTATACAAACATTTACCTCATCATAATGGGAAGAGGAAAACATGGCCATGAATTTTATCATTTGACTCCATAAAATGTCTAACTGATGTAATTTGTTTAGTGTGTATTCAATCACCTAACAATATCTTTTTCTTTTTATTACCATGAATGTTGATTTATCTCTTTATCAGCATTATATAATAAACCGTATGAATGTGGAAATAATTCATAGGGCACTATATTCTATTTTATTTGATTGATATCATTGAATTACTTCAACATTATAATTTATTTTTTCATACTCCAGATATAGACCCTGGTTTTAATATTATTTATCATCCTCAGATATATGATCCATATAAGAGAACTATTTAAACCCTATATGTCAAATTTATATCATATTCTTTTTATTTCAATGGTGATTCGGGTCAACACATCCACTTGTTATTTTATATTACAAAAATTGATTCAAATTGTTAATTTAGATGTATCCATATGAATAACTCTATATAAAGATGTAAATATCTCAAACATGATGTGATGAATTTGGAGAAAAACGTATATTGGGTTATACTCTTGGTGAGTTTGTGGATAATGTGTTTCAATTCATTAAGAAGAACAACAAGGTACCTCATATTTTACAAAAACATTTTGATGAAAATAAGTGGTGAAATATGTCATTTAATGTTTCTGAAAAGTTATATCTCTAAATTTCACGATTATAGAATGTTATTTGATTGAGAAATAATTAAATTTAGTCCATTATTACACATTTCAATTCACTATTATTGATCTGTTATGGACTTTCTCTTATCACTTGTTTATTCCACTAAATCTATCTGAAGTTCACATGTCCATCCCAGGAATCTCTCTTAAGGAATTACATTAGAGATCCGTCAAATATATGATTCCCAAAGGTTTTACATTATGGAATGATAATTATATTAATAAATAACGAATATAAATCAATGATTAAAGGTATTATATTCTTTGGAATAAGACTACAATCCTGGTTAATGTTTTTTAAGGGAATGACTATTTTAGAGAGGTAAATTAGAACACGAGGATCTGATGAACCAATGATATCCTCATTTATTTATACAGAGTAGTAATAATTTAAAGGGATAAATTAATTTCAATTGGTATATTACAAAACACACCAATATTTTATATGTATTTCTTATAAAATAACATCTAAAAATTCAATAGAATTTTTTACACACAAGGTTTAGTTCATATGAATAACATTATAAAATTTAATTTTTATTATGTGATTGTAATTTAATAGAAATTATATTTGGATACAATTAATAAGACTATCTATATTACTAAAATAATATTATTAACTCATTTACAAAAAAATCATATTTCATCAATTGAAAAATACATTTTAAAAAATAAATTTATGGAAATTTTTTCGAATATGTGAAATGTGTATTTATTCTATAAATTCAAATTAATTATTATTTTTTAATTATTATTATTAATTTTAAATATTAAATATTAAAAAAATTATACATTTATTTAATTTTATTTATTAGGCTTGAAAGAATATTAAATCGAGTTTTATACATAATGGTGTTTTTTCTTATAAGAAGTTTATGTTATATTCCTCACAATTATTTTAAAATTTATTTTTTCCACATCATGAAATTTAATATTTAAAAATGAATTCTATATTTTTATCATAATATATATTTTTATAATAATATGGACTATATTATTTTTTGTTATTAATAGTAACTATGGTAAATATTTTCCACCACTGTAAGGGTAAATCCAGAAATTTTGTTTAAAAAATAGGATAAGTGGTAATAAATAAATATGCAAACTGAATTATTTCTATTTAATGGGTATAATTATTCCATACTCTTCAAATTTTCAATGATATGAAAAATTTGTGCCATTTTACATTGATAATGAATTTAATATTATTTTATGTAATGAATAAATCCAATATGCCACAATCATTTTTTAATAACTCTAATATCATCTCATAGGGATAAAATAATATTGCATTTGGAATTATATTTTTTAAAGAGAATGAATTTCTTTATCCTGATAAATTATTTTAATTTATTTCAGCTGAAAAATTACTTTAAATATTTCTGAAATAGTAACACATAAAATGTTTAAGTAATAGAGATTTCAAATATATAAAATAAAAATTAGAAGAAGTAATAAATTTTTTATTATTTTTTCTGTATCATGAAAATTTTCAATATGTATTAAATATTAGTTATTTTATAGGATTTCATTCCAGTTCCAACTCTATATTGATATCACTAATTTCAAACTATGTCAATAGTCTGAAAAATTATTGTAATTTTATTTTATGTTAAATAAAATTTTTTTACATGATAAGAAATTACTAAAAAAATTGAAAGACTATAATATGAATTGTATGTGGTATAAAGTATAATTCCATGATACTTTTTCAAGCTGATATTTACCATATAAGAAAATTTGTGACCATTAGTATCGAATTTGTAAACATAGTTACTATTAAAATTTGTTATGAAATGTGTTAAAAAATAATATAGTTTTAGAATAAAAAATAAACCTATTAAAATTTAATTGTATTCTGGGATAGAAAAATTAAAATAGCTTATATTATAATGTTCTTAAATTTTGTTGTACTTAAAATATAAAAATTTGTATTATATTTACTCTTTTATAGTAATTTAATGTGTGCATTTTTTTTACTTTAAATGTAAACATCCAATATTGAATTCCTCACTCAATATTGAGACACGCATCTCAAAAAAGTCATGAAAAAAACTTGTAAATATCATTATAAATGTTAGGTATTTTTTCCCTCAAAATAACATCCTCGTGATACTTAACAAAATATCAAATATAGGTTTCTCAATAATGTGGAAATATTTCTTGCTAATCTCTATCCTTTTACTTTTTATTTTAAATTTTAAAATATTATCTAAAAGTAACATTATAATAACATAATTATTTACCATATAATAGAATTATATATTTATTATCTCATAACATATACAAATATAATTTTAATAAAATAGGAAAAAAAATATATCTTGTGCATATGTTTGGACAAGCACCTCCACGAAGAGATGTGTTTTATTTTATAATGGTCGTTGTATATTAATAGTTAAAATTTGAATATAGTAATTTAAGATCATACTCATGATAAGACAAACTTTATAGACATGATTTAACAGTGATCAATGTATAAGGAATCGGAATTTTGAATCGGAACATGTACGAAAAACTTGAAGTTACCAGAAATGACTGTGATTTCATAAAAGAATTATTACTAAATAGGTTATAAGAAGTTAATTTTAAATCATGTTAGTTATTATGTACATTTATATGGTATAAGAATATATTTTTTATAAAATAATATTTATTATAAATGTGTTTTAAACTATAATGATTCAAAATAATATATCTAGTTAGGGATTTATGTTATAATCTCATATATTTATCTGATTTTTAATGTAAAATATATATTCACGAAAATTACATAGATATTTTCCTTTAAATAAAATATATTTTTTACATTTATAATTTAATAATTTTACGTTTCCCTTTAATTTCCTCAATTTATGTAATGATGAGACTAGAAGATTGGTTTTTGGGAAAAATTCTATATTTTATTATTTAGTGAGGAACTATTTTCATTTAGGTGAATAAATTCTTTAAAAATGTCTTCATATATGTAATTGCAATTATACAATTATTTTTAAATTCTTTTGACAAATGTTTTATTTTATATAATATATTTATAATGAAAATTCATGTTTTTTTCTAGCACGATATTTTTTAATTATTACTCAAAAAATTAAAGGGAGTTTTTTTCAAAAACACATCATTAGTAGAATTTACCCCCATTATTACTGATCAAAAAAATAAAGTCACTTTTTCAAATTAATATATTATATTTTATATAAATTTATATCCTTACTATTTTTAAAATTTATATATTTATTAAATTTTATATGACCGTCAAAAGATAATTTTCAAGAAAAATGAACCAGATAATCATTAAATATTATTTTTCATTTATGATAATTTATTTTGATGTAAAGTTGTCTTTAATGGTGAGAAGATATTATGATACCATTTTTCATTCCCTTGATGGATTATGGTTTGGTTAATAAAATCTTTACTAAACTGGTTTTATTTTCCATGAGTTATGATATGATAGAGTGATAAATATATTCATGATATTGTTGAATAAATATGAATAGATTATAACTACATGAATGGTTGTCCATTATATCTCTAAAAACTATTCTGAAATTGTTACTATTTTATGATCTTGAATTATATATGATTTTTTTCACCAGGTCAAAAATATATTACAATGTATGTCATACAAATCCCATAAAAGGGTACACAATATTTTATACCTAGGAGAAAAGAGGGTATATAAGAGTTTATCCATAGCCCTAAGCTGGTACATATGTTGTTATACCAAAATTATCATGCGATGAATTTTATTTTGGGATGGCTTGAAAAAAACTCAATGATTGTGATTATTCCATAATTTATTCCACACTTTTGTGTAATGATCTTATGATAATGATTTTCTCTAAATGATAATATTCATTGAGATTGTTATGATTCACGACTTAGGAATTTCCCTATTTTTCTCAATGACTTGTGATTACAATAAATGAATTGTTGGTTATGATTTTAAAGTACTAAGAAAATATTATCATACAATTATGATAATTGTCATCATAAAAAATCATTTATATTAACCATTCATAGCTTTGACAAGAATCAATGGAAGGATTTTATTATATTTCATTTTCGACTGAATGTAAAGAATGGTTTAATGTATGATATATCTAAAAATTGTTCTTGTAATGAAGAACTAATTTTGAGATGATATAAATCATTTATATATTTTTTGTTTATATATCTAGGTTTCCAAAGACACTAACACATTACTTTTAAAGAATGTATTATATTGTTATATAATTTATAAGTATCAAATAATTTATAATTTAGAGGTATTATCATTTTAAGTATCCTCATGTATATAAAATTTGGTGGTCGAGAAAAAGGTATATGTTCAATTTCAGCTTATATTAATTGTGGGGATAATTTCATAATTTTTACTACAAGGAGTGGTCTAAAAACTCTAGGATAAATAAAAAATAAACCTTGGATATATCAAAATAAAAATCAAGACGAATTTTGCCTCTTTAATCTAGAAATATCAATCCTAATGTAGAAATATAATTCACAAAAATTGTTTAATATGAAAAAACAATAAACTAATTTTACATGTAAATGAATATAAGTAGAGAAAAGATTATATAATAAATTGACTGCAATCAAATTTTCATAAAAAAATTTCCCCTACCATAAAAATCCCTCTAAAGATAAAATAACTAAAAAAATACACTTCTCATGATTATTTGGATTTTTAGGTTGCCCCATGTAAACATTAATTTTATAAATACATTAATTATAATAAATTTAAATATGAAATATATAAGAACTAATTTTGTTATGAATAAAATCTAGATGTTTTACACATACATCCTCACTAATGATTGTAATGTTTTTCTCAAAAATTGAATTCCTAAAAAACTCAATGATCAATGGGGTGTTTTCATTATATTCATTAGAAGTAATAACATCCACCATATTTGAATTACTGATTATGGTCATGAATCAACTATATAGTTTTGTAAATGTATCCATATATTGTGTTTTTATAAATACATCCCTAAAATATTATTATATTAGTTGAATAATAAACCCATCGCAAACATTTTATGTAGAGTTGATGATATTCTTGTTATATTATTGAGTTTTCTTCCCATGATTAATATATCATCATATATATATATATATATATATATATATATATTAATTTTTATGTACACTAATATCATCTATAGTAGTCCTATCTTAGAAAATGGTATAGTCTCAATTGATTAATCAAGAGAAAGTATATCACTAAAATGGGAGATAAAAATAATGATTTTAAGGATTTTAATGATGTCAAGGAACCCAAAATTTTACTAAATTTTTTTACATTCTATTTTAATTAGTATGATGAATATTTTTATCATAATAAATGTAAATGTATAAGAGTAATGGAAAAATTGATAAACTACCATGAATTGAATAATCCACATTGGAATAAAAAAAGGATCTTAAATATTCTATGTCTAGTGAGGATGATAATATAGACAGTTTATTGGATGAAAAATAAGTTTATTTGTATAGTATGGAGATTTCTAGAATATCAATATTCTATTTCAATGTATAATTAAATTTTTTAGAGAATTATGATTTTTACACAGCATCAATAATTGTGGTAGATTAATTTGATTAGTTTGAAGGAAATATCTTAGTAAAATTTAATGATTTTACAAATTAACATAATTTTAGATCATGTATATGTCTAGAGAGTCATTAGAAGTCCAAAAAAAACATTTCCAAGGAAAAAATAAATTTTGGTATATAAAATAATAAATAATTATATGATTTGTCTAGTTTATTACACATAATTCAATAGACCCATCAAATATCATGAACTATATCAACCTATGATATATCCATATAGTATAGTGGAACCATATATAATGATTAAATGGTATCCATATAAAATAAAATATTCATTTATATGTGAACAATATTCATTTAATAGAATTGTTTAAATTAAAATTATTGCAAATTGTGGAGGATAAAAATATTATTATGTCAAAAATGTCCTTAATATGGATAATTTTGATATAAAATGGATTTTTCTACTATTAATAATTTCTTGGATCATAATGGAACCTCACCACATGCCATTATTAGAGGGAAATATAATGATAAATCCCATCATCAACGTTGTTGTTAGATATAACATATCAAAATGTTAGATATTGGAATTATTTTTCCGATATAAGATATTCCTTTGGTCAATCATCCTTGAGTTGTTCTAATAATGGAGGATTCATTATCATAATAAATGAAACAAATGGAAAAATTAAGACTATAATGATGAAACAATTTTTTGTTTTATTAATAATACTTGAAGTATAATATTAATACTATGCACAAACTCATTCCTACTATATTCCTTTATCAAATACCAAATATGTTAGTATAAAATGTATTAATTTGTTTTAGGGAAAGTTATTTCGGTTAAAACCATATATTGGTAGCCCAAAAAGATCTTGAAAAGAAGAATATCACATTCCATTTGTAATATTATCATACCAATCAATCCCTTGGATTTGGTTGTTCTCCAAACACCATTAATATATTCTAGATGACTATATTTTTGGGCATTATTATTAAAATAAAACTTTGGTTTTTCATAATTTTTATAATCAGAATCATATTTGAGATATTTTTACATAATTTTTAAACAGTTATGAAATTATATCAACAGACCAACTATGTTTTAAACATGTAAAAAGTTCAATACATTTGACAGAGCAGATATTTCTTGGTCATATAATATAAAGAAGGGGTATATAAGTTGATAATTTATTGATTGAGGTTATTAATAAGCAAACCTATCCTAAAAATATTAATAATATTATAATGTTATTAGGGTATTAGAGTTTCATCAACAGGTTTATCAATTATGATTCTAAAATACGAAGTCCCTTGTGATCAATGGTAATTAGAGATTCACTATATATTTTTTATGATACATAATTTCAATAATAAAATTTTGTTAAATAGAAAATATCTTATTCACCCATCAGTACTTCCCCTTATTGGGTGCTTAATTATTACTTAATGTTAGATAATAGGTATGTGGCAGTTATATAAGTCATAGAGAAATGAAAAAAAATATTTTATACGGTGTTCTATTGAAGTAGGTTTCTAGGTGATTTTCAATGAAATTACAAAAGTGCTAATAATAAATTATTGGACACTTTTTTCTATGTTGTTTTTTTCATACATTATAGGTCCAAAATTCCTAGTTTTTACTAACCATTAATAATTGAGTTACATGTTTTCCATAAATTAGGATAAATTTTGAAATATTATATGGATTATTTTATAATAGTAAATTAAAATAAAAATTAGGTATACAAATTGTGCTATTATTCAACTGGTTAATCACATTATTGGCAGTCCACAACCCCAAAAACAAATCATGTTGTAATTTAATCATCATTTATTATAAGGACCTACCCTTAAACATCACATAATTTTGAATTATGATAATTAACAATTATGATCTATTCGGGTTTAGAGTTTTACAGAATTAGTCCATAAGAATTACATTACATCTAAAAAATTACTAAGTAGACACTTCTAATCGGTACCCATTATTTCATAAAATTATGATTTTAAAAAGAAAACAATAAATATATTCTTGATATAAATCTTCTTGACTTCTTAGTCTCTCGTACCCTACCTTATACCCTATGAAAAAGATTTCCAAAACATGGGATGAGCATAAAAACCTCACTAAGGGTTATAAAATAATGAACGAAAACATTAGTTCATCAATACATACAAAGAAAAAGCTCCTTAACATTCTTCATGAAATCATAAGACTTATTATTAACACATTGAAATCATAAATCATAAAGGTATCTTGTGGAATATATATCAAAATTACATTGTATATTTCACAGCTATATTGGGAGTTACACTTGGAAAACCCATAAAAGTATATTCCCTAAATATATTAAGAGAAACATTAATGTTTTCATCTGTCATGTTACATAATGAATTGCAGAGCCATCTCGGGCTCACCCACCCTAGGTTTATCACAGAACCACCCGCATGCATAAACAATCCCAAAAATCGTAACATAATCATGACATATAAAACAAACAAAAAGGAAAGATACAATTTCCCCATTTCAATCAAAATATATCACTTAAATATATTGACATAAAAATACATTATCAAAACCTTTTTCAATACCTAAATATGTAAAAGAGTATATGGTATTTATTTTTCTTTTAAAAACATCACGTCTTGTTAAGGAATCCAAAGATAAAATAATACTCACAGTAACAGAAAGGTCGTTGTAACCACTTATTTCAAAAAGAAACATTCATTTTTTTGTTTAGTAAAACTCCTTTTATAGAAGGATTACCTATGAATGAAATGAAAATTCAATGGTACATCGTAATAACGAATGTCGTGTATAAAACAAAAAATTCCTCAGTGAAAGGAGATTGAGATGAAGTCCATTTCAAAGATGCATTTGAAAATAAAATATATTGAATATGTTTATATACTATAAGTAAATATTAGTCAATAATAAATACAATATAGGATACAAAACATCATTTCTCACTTAATCAAAGAATGACATAAACAAGAAAGATAATATCAACCTAAAGAATGGAAATTGGGTTAAGAAGTTCCCTTGTCGACTTGGTAACATACAAAACATACACGACATGAAAGAATGATCATAAAATGGAGATTAAGATACCATAAATTAAATATTATTACAAAATAAATTCATTCATGGGAACATCATATGCCACACAAAAGGAAATATTGGCGAATATAGCTGGAATCTCATAGGTATAAGAAGTGAGATGATAACCCCTTACCATGTTGTAATCAATAAAATCATATGAACATAAGTTAATAAACACCAAATGAATCATATAATTCCATGAATAGAATGATAATTAGGATAGTATATATCAAATGGATCTACAAAATACACCATATGCAATAAATAAGTGGTGAATAATGGAAATCTCATTGAATTAAAAGTGAGATAAAAAACCCATTACATCGTGTCAGACTTGACTCGTATGTTGCATGTTCTTCCTGAATAATAAATGTAAGTTAATTTCTACTTCCTCAATTACATTTTTCTAGTATATTATTAATTTCATATCACTTATTACCATTCTATAACAATTAGTTAATTATTTGAGTTCATATCGGACATTTTGTCGATGTGAGGAACATTAATTGAAAAATGGACTTTTTTAATGGCAAATTGTCCATGTAGTAAAAATTCAATTATATCCAGAATGATATTCATGATTTAGATAACATATATATTATATATATACAATGAATATGAATTATAATATTCCATATCATTATGAATTTTGAAATAAAACACACCATTCATAGAGATGGTAATCCTTACGTACACATGAGCGCTAATTTCATTTCTATTTTATATTTAATGGAATGAAAAATTAATAATACATAGGTAAATAATAATTAAAATATAATATAAATGTTATTTAAATTAATTAACTTCATCCTTTGAACTTTCAATGTAATACCTGAACGAGTTATATCACTTTGTGGGGGCGGTAGTCCACACTTCCTCAAATTAAATTATCGTATTTACCCATTATGAAAACCATAATGGTTTGATAAAAATGAAAAATACTGATCTATAGAGACAATGTAAATATGTTATATATCATATTTAAATAATTTTACATTATAATGGCCACCATAAGAAGTGGTAGGAGAATATTGATCAATCATCATTTTGTGATGTAGTAGTTCGGTGTCCACAAAAACAATATGTTATTTTTTCATTAGACGGAGGTGTGTGTCTGTGTAGTTATAATACATATCATAAAAACAAACTATAATATTTAGGATTCTGGTGCTATTATAAATTAAAGGAATCAGAATAGTTAAGGTGTTGTATATGTAAAATAAAAGAAAAGATCTTCAGAGAAGACATTACCTTTAATTCTGGTAACTCCCTTTGGTTTGAATCCAAACGATTTCTTGAAGTGTCTTATACCTAAGTTAAGGATTCTATGTAAAATAGAGGGATCTATAAGGCTTATTAGGGAATATATTCTATGAGCCAAAGGGTTTGAGATGTGTGATTGATGGTTTAGAGTTGTGGGTTTTTATAAGGTGGAGGAGGGGCTCTTTAGTAATATTTGAAAATATTATTTTATTATTTAATGGGTTTCAGTTTCAAAAGGACCATGTTTTATTAATGTTTAAGATAAGATGATAGTTGTTTGAAATAAAATAATCCAATATTAATTGGGCATGTTTTTTATATTATTTTAATTTTAATATTCTTATTTATTCAAATCATTCTTTAATGAGGTAAACAATGCATCATTACTGTGTCATAAATAATATTATTTATTTGATGTCTAAAAAACCATTATGTAGGAAATATTTTTGGATTACAAATGAATATTAATAGAAGACTAGATAACTTATATAACCCCATGTATGAATTGATTTACTAAAAGATATATGTTTATGTCATTTTTGGCATTACCTTAAATTAATTAATATAAAGTGTCATTATCATTCTTATGTGACATCAGCGGGTCCCAAAATTGACCAAAGGATGACCATGTTCGGAAATGTATCAGACAATAAGATTAGGACAAATTTTATGGTAATTTAATATTAATATAATATTTTCTTAACCCTAAATTATCATATTTACCTTTAACCACGGTAAATAAAAGTCAAAAGTTACTTTTCACCAAAAATTATTATCATCATATTGAACAAAATTATAGTTACTAATAACGACCATAAATGTGGGATTTTTGAAATTCAGTTCATAGAATCATTAAAATTTCATTTAAATGAAAATTTCTTGTTTTTTAACTACTTCCCAGTGTTTTCACCAATCATCAAAAATTGATGATTTTTCGGAAAATATCAAAACATCAGCCTATTAAATATTTGATATTAAAAATTAAAAAATGATGTATATTTTAAAAAATTCAAAACATTGAAGTGGAATTAATAAATTTAAAATTAATTCCTATTTTCCAAAAAAAAACATTTTTTGTAAGAAATATTAACTATCGAATGATTGTAATTAGTTTATATCCAATTTCAATGTGAAATTAATTCCAATGACCAAAATTTTATTAAATGGTAAAAATATAATCTTATTACACTTTAAAAAAATTAAAAAGATAATATAATCAAATAAATAAATTAGATTAAAAGGTAGTTTTGAATTAAAATACATTATGTTCACTTTTCATTAAAAAATGAATTTTATCAAAAAATTAGCAAAATTTTTGCAATTTATATTTTGATGTCCCTGTTGTAAAGAAGAATTTTATTTTGTAAAATATATAATATAAAAGTGACCAAAACTAGTTTTAAATATGGTTTGCCATTTAACGATGGAAAAATGACCTTTTAATGAATATTAGAGTTGTTATGCTAAATTTGATTCACTCACAATATAAGCCTATAATTTATATCGGATAAATGGAAAAACATTTATTAAACACGTTTAATCATAATATTGTTAGTTCTGTTTATCCCCACCAATACAACAACTAGGAATTAACTACAATTTAAAATAATATTATTTTATTATTTTTCAGTATGACCCAACGTTGTGTGCAACGTAATATTTCAAAGAAACCTATTGTTTCTTATCGGGTAAGCCATCAAACATAGAATCCACTTGAATGTAAAATTAATATTTATTTCAAAAATATTAATAAATATGAAATTTTATTATTCTTTATTTACTTTGGATGTTACATCCTTAACCCTTTTGGAAATTTTCTCCTATCAATTTTGAAATTAGGCTTGGAAACTTCATTAAAAGTGTCACATTAGAAAAATTGTCAATAAAATTATCACTATAAAATAAATAAATATAAGAACCAATGACACCCGAGATAACTTATACTAGGATTCCATGAAAATATAGATATATAAGAGAAACTAAGTGTCATGTTCTAATGGAAAGTGATAGAAAACGTGATTAGGAGAAAGTTAACAACTAGAAAATAAAAAAATTATTGACGGGTTAAATAGTCATTGGTTTCCTAGTAGGAAAAATAAAAAAGACAACATTTTATTGATTTATGTTCCTTTCCATAATGTTAAATAATTTTCTATATTGATAAGGGGTATAAAGAAATATAACTAATTTTCAATAGAGTTTCATCCTTTAATAAGTTTCTACCAAAAAATCATCTTTTCACCAAATGATTAGTATTCAAGGAGACAGGTACACATATGAAGTGCTAGAAAAAAAATATATTAAATCACATGATCCACAAAAGATGAACTATATATTTTTCCTATCTTTAGAAATTAAACAAAAACAAAATGCTTAGTACAATATCAGATAATCCAAAAATAAGGACATTCCTTAAAAAATTATATTTTATAATTTCCAAAATTCGACAAGTAATATGAAAATTTCAACAAAGTCCATTCAATAAACTACATTCCATAAATTTTTTCAATGTAAACCAAAATATGATTGAGACCCAAAAAGTAGAAGGATTTAATCACATAATCTTCTACAGTAAATATTAACATTTATCATTTAATAACATCAATTACTCTTAATGTCTTGTAATGAATTGTAATTAACATAATCACATATCCTCTATGGTCTGTCAATAATTTTCATAAATAACCCGAATAACTATAAAACGTAGATTATTCCAAAATAAAATTTCAACCATTATTCAACAAATAAAATCCCATGGCATTATATATCCCTTAGGAATATAATGTTTCCTAAAAAGTGAGAAAATCATCCAAAATAACCTTTATCACACAATCAACAAATAATTTTTCTATACTAATGATATCCATTTTATAAAACAGAAGTTCACAAAATCATCTTATTCTTGATCCATGAAGTCATTTAACTAATTTAATAACTCAAACTAACCATGCACTTCATGTTGGCCAGTGGTAGGAGATGCGCCCTTGTCACCCATCAGTTGTGGGTTTCATTCCCATGGCCTTGTAGGACACGAAGGGTTGTCACCCAACTTATTAGGTTTCCTTTTAATAAAACCAAACAAACACTAACATATTTTAACCTCAAATGTTGTCTTATACCAATCATTTTCATCCAAACTCATTAAGACATCAACATTTTAACAAATACTTATATATATATATTATTTTTATTTTTTCACCTCGATATGATAAAATAAAAGTTTTCCTAAAAGAATGTACATCATACCAAGATCATGGTGTCCACATGGTGACATTTTCATCTTGTTCATGTAGGTACAAAGGTCCACGTTTTGAAATAATTATTTAGAAATCCTTCAAAATCATTTTCTTCCTTCATCCAAATACACCTTGTACAACAAGGGGTATATGGTTGTTCACAAAAAAATTGTTTCGGAAAATAATCATGTATAACATATAATTTCAGAACATCTGATAGAACATTATTTTTATAAAATAGTAAGAGTAAGTTTTAGTTGAAACTCTCAATCAAGGGTCCCCCTAAAATAAAATAAGTTTGTTCTGAAATACTATAATATAAAATATAATATAAATATGTTTCTCAGGGGTCTCTTTATTCAACACCTTTTTAAAAATCATAATATGCTTCAAAATCTTATGATAAGGTAAAATATTTGAAAATTCATTGTTAATATTTAACTTTCTTTAAAATATGAGAATATTGTGAAAATATGATTTTATTAAATACATCCCATGATCCATGATGATATCAAGGTGTGGTGGAGGTGTCTGATATATCAAACAACATCTTGCAAGTGAGATGTATCATAGAAATTTTTTCACAATAATCTAATCATGACTTTTCAATAATTATTAAAAGCATGTAATCATGAATATATTGGAATATTGTTTGAGATTCTCAACCTTCTATTTGTAACAAACATTCCTTGACCTGAAAAAGTTATGAAACAAGGATTTAACTAAAAAAGTAGACATGGAGACTAACCGTGTGTCTAATAAAAACTCATAATACCTAAAGTTAACTAAACTTATCTCTTATACCAAATATAAGGACCCATTCTTAAACATTACATAACATTGAATTATGTAAATAATTCACATTGAGGATCTTTTAATGTTTAGATTTTTTGTGAATTAATCCATAACTATTAAAATACATCTCAAGAATTACAATTTAGACACTTTTACTTAGTATCCATTATTTTATAAAATAAAAATTCTTAAAAGAAACCGATAATTCTTTTCATTATATAAAACTTCTTGAGTTCTTCCTTCTCATACCTTGCCTTATACCTTGTGAAAAACATTTCAAAAACATGGGATGAGCAAAAAAAGCTTTGTAAGGGTTATAAAATAAAGAAATAAAACATTATATCATCAATACATACAAAACATAAGCTTGTTAACATACCTCATGAAATCATAATATTTATGAATAACACATTGAAATCATAAATCAAAAAGGTAACTTGCAGCATCCATTTCAGACAAACATTGTAGCTTTCACAGCTACATAGTGGTTTACACTTGGAATACCCATCATAGTATTATCTAAATATATTTGGAGAAATGTTAACATTTACCTTCATCATGTTACCCAATTCATTGGGGAGATATCTCGATCTCACCCTCCCTAGGTTAATCACGGAACAACCCGTATGTATAAACAATGCCCAAGAACCATAACATAATCATAACAGATAAAACAAACATAAAAGAAAGATAAAATTTCCACATTTCAATCAAAATATATGATTTAATTATATTGACAGAAAAAATACATTATGAAAAATATTTTCAATACCAAAATACGTAAAAGATTATATGGTAATTATTTTTCTTTTTTTAAACATTATGGCTTATAAGGAATCCAATGATCAATTAATACTCACGGTGGCAGAAAAGTATTTGTCACCACTTATGTTAAATAGAAACATTACTTTTTTTGACGTTTAGAAAAATGACTTATATAAAAAAACTCCCTTTGAATGAAATGAAAAGTCAAAGGTGTTTATGCACCATATAAAATAAAGTTGTGTATAAAATAAAATATACCTCAATGAAAAGAGATGATGATGTCCCTTAAAAGTATTATTTTGAATATAAAATAGATAGAATATGTATATTAACTATATGTACAAATTAATCGATAATAAATACAATATGGGATATAAAATTTCATTTCTCACATAATCAATAAATGACATAATCAAGAAAGATATGATCAACCCAAAGAATGAAAAATGGGTTATGAAGTTCCCTAACCGATTTGGCATCATATGAATCATACACAATATGAAAGAAGGATCATAAAATGAATATGTAAATATCATAAATTAAATTATATTACACAGTGAATATTGTCATGGGAAGTACCTACACCACACAAAAGGAAATAATGGAAAATATAACAGGAATCTGTCAGGATTAAGAATTAAGATGAAAACCCCTTACCACGTTGTAATCAATCCAGTCGTATGACCAAAAGTTAATAACCACCAATTGAATCATAGTACACAATGAATGTAATGGTTTTCATGATATTATATATTAAATTTCACCACACATTACACCACATTCAATAAATAAGTGGCGATCGATTGAAATCTCATGGAATTAAAAGAGAGATATGAAACCCCTTACCTCATGTCCTACTTCACTCATATGTTCCGTGTTCATCCTGAATAATAAAAAAAGTTAATTTCTACTTCCTTATGAAATTTTTTCAAGTTTATTATTCATTTTATATAACTTATTACATTAATATAACAATTAGTTAATTATTTGAGTTTATATCATACATTTGGTCGATGTTTGGAACATTAGTAAAAAATGGAGTTGTTATAATTACAAATTTCCCATGTGGTCCAAATTCGATTAACATCAGAATTATCATCCTGATTTGGATACCATATATATCAAACATATATAGTGTATATTTATTTATAATATTCCATATTATTTGGTGTTAGGAAATGAAATACACCGTTCATGGAGACTGTAAGCCGTACATATGCATGAACACTACATTCATTTCTATTATATATTTAAATAAATTAAAACATAACAACAAATAGGTATATTATAATTATAGTATAATATCTATGTTATGTAATTTAATTAACTCCATGCATTATACATTTCATGTACGGAATGAACAAGTCATATAACTTTGAGGGGGCAGTATTCCACACTTCCTCAAATGAAATTATCGTATTTACCCATTATGGAAACTATAAAGGTATGATATAAATGAAAATTACCCAAGTATAGAGAAAATATAAATACTGTATATATCACATATAAATACAGTTCCATCATAATGTCTACTATAAGAGGTGGTAGATGAAGATTGAATAATCATCATTTCTTGAGGCAGTAGTTCGCCGTCCAGAGAGACAAAATGTACTTTACCCTTTAGACGGAGGTGTGTGTAAGTGTAAATTGAATCCTTAATAGAAAAAAAACTAGTATATTGAGGAATTTGGTATTTTTATAAAAGAATGAATAAAAATAGTTTATGGGGTGGGAGATGTAAAATAAAATAAAAATACTTAAGAGAAGACGTTGCCTTTAAATCGAGTAACTCCACTTGGTTTGAAGAAATAGTATTTCTTTACGTTCCTTCTGCCTAATGTAAGGATTATAGGTAGAAGAGAGGGATCTTGAGAAAATATTTGGGAAGATATTGGAAGATCCAAAGAGCTTTAGAGGTTTGAGTAATGTGTCAGGGATGAGGTATTTTTATAAGGGAGAGGAGGGGCTCTTTAGGAAAGATTGAAAATATTATTTTATTATATAACGAGTATCAGTTTCTGAAGGGGCATAATTTATTAATGTAGAATATAATATGGAATTTTTTTGAAATAAAATCATCCTTGGAAAATTGGTCTGGTTTTAGATATTTTTAAATTTAAATAATTCATTAATGAGGTAAACACAACATCATTATTGTGTCAAAAATAATATTATTTATTTGAAGTCAAAAAATTATAAAAAATATACCATGATGTTGTAAATATTTTTATATTTCAAAAGAATATTTATATTAGAATAGATAACTTATATAACCCCATGTAAGAATTGACTTTCTAAAAGATATATGTTTATGTCATTTTGGTCATTTCCTTCAATTAATAAATATAAAGTGTCATTATCACTCTTACATGGCTTCATGGGGTCCCACAATCGACCCAAGGATTTCCATGGTCTGAAATGTTTCAAATAATAGTATCACGACAAATTTTAAAGAAATTTAATAATATTATAATATTACATCTACCTTGAATTACCCCATTTACCTTTAACCACCGTAAATAAAAGACAAAAGTTACTATTCAACAAAAATTATTTTCATATTATTGAACCATATTTTACTTAATAATAATAACCATGTATATCATATTTTAGAAATTCAATTCAATGAAGTGGTAAAAATTTATTTAAATGAAAAAGATGTTTTTTTAACTACTATCCAGTGTTTTCACTATTCATAAAAAATTGATGTTTTTCAGAAAAATACCAAAACATCATCCTAAGTAGTATTTGATATTATGAATTCAAAAAGGATGTCTATTTTACCAAATTCAAAACATATAATTTTCATTAATTAATTTAATATAAATTTCAATTGTCCAAACCAAAAATTTGTTTTTTAAGAAATGATAACTATCAAAAGATTGACACTTGACTATGTCCAATATAAAAGTAAAATTACTTCCAATGGTAAAAATTGGATTAAATGGTAAAAATATAATCTAATTACACTTTAAACAAATTAAAGAGATAATCAAACCAAATAAAAAAATAAAATCAAAGGTAGTTTTGAATTAAAATACTGTATTTTTCACAATTCGTTAAAAATTGAATTTTATAAAAAATGTACCAAAAATTAACACAAAGTAAATATTGATGTCCCGATTTTAAAGAAAAATATTATTTTGTCAAATAGAACATAAAAAAGTGAACAAAAATATATTTAATTAGTGTTCTCCATCTAAAGGCTATAAATCGTCCTTTTAATGAATATTGGTGTACTTTTCCTTAAAATTAGATTTATTCAAATTTTAAGCCTCTAACATTTATTGGATAAATATAAAACTTTTAGGAAACATGTTTAATAATAATATGGTTAGTTCCGTTCATTCCTTCCCATATAAGGACTAGGCGTGAACTACCATTTAAAAAATATTATCTCATCATTTTTCAGTATGACCCAACATTGTGTGCAATGTAAGATTTCAATGAAACCTATTGTTGCATATTTTCTATACCATTGAACATTGAATCCCTTTTAAAGTAAAATTAATATTTAATTCACAAATATTAATAAATATGAAAATGTATTATTCTTTATTTACATGGGATGTTAGATTTATAAATTAATTACTTTTTGTTTCAAAAAAGATATTAGACTCCATAGTTATAAAATTTGATGAATTTACTATCATATAGAGTTATTCCAAATGATTTTACACAAAACCTAAGTAATAAATTGGTTTTATAACTTCAATATCACATTTATGATGACCATATCATGTTTAGGATTAATGATGATCGTATATTGAGAAGTGGTGTTCCATGGTGTAAATATTACCCATTATTCACAATTTTTAGCCTACACCATCAGGTCGGCAATATGGTGGAGAAGGAATTATTCATAATAACTTATAAGTTTGTTTCATGTTGAAAAATATTTTAAAGTATGATGAATGTATTGTTTTTTGTTATGAAAAAAGCTTAAGGGTTCTAAATGTAGGGAGGAAACATGAGATATAATAAAATTTATTTTTAGTGGAATTGATTTATTGTACATGGGGGTTATATTTCATGGAATCATGTATATATTATGGGTATCCATCTCTCCCTATGGGATATTCTGGGTCTCCGTCTCTCCTTATGTTCAATGAATTTTCATCCCTCTCAGAACCCATGGTCCTCAGAAAGGATTTGTAGATCTCGCCTTACGTTACTATTCTCTCCCCACTATGAAGAGTACATACTAGATCCAAGAATAAGTGGTCGCTTGAGGTAGATTCGGTTTATTTTTTAGTAGAATTTCTTCAAAGGCAGAAGCGATATCTCCCATCCCCTTTGTTTAATGTCTTAGTTTGTCATCCGGAATTCTTGTCACTTGGGGGGCTCGAGCCAAATCCTATTTCCTTGCTCAAAAAATTCATCATCTTAATATTTCGATGGTAGCGGGGCTAGAGTCGAAGTAGACATCCTCTAAAGTATCTATGTTTTCACACAGAATCTATGTGATTAATTTCATGCATGCTGGCCTATAGAATCAACATATTTGGATTATTTGGGCTTCTAATGTTTTAGTTTTTTGTTGACTTCTTCTAACTTCTTTATTACTATTGATGCGAATGTTGGTGTCCAGTGATTTCTGATGACTTTTGTCTATGATAAGTGTGATTTGATGGATCGGGAAGCTTTATTGGATGAGCTACTATCTTTTTATCCATGTCCTAAGCCATGGTTTGTGGAATGAGATTTTGACACTGTGTTGAACCATTCTAAGAAGAATAGAGGGGGTGAGTTTCCAAGGAATTATAACACAAATTTCTCCTAGTTGTTGTCTCAGAAATACCTTCTTATCCTAGGTTTCAAGGGAAACATATACACATGTTTCAACAATCAGTCGGTCGAGGCCTGCACTTGGTGCCTGATGGACCATTGTTTTGATATAATGTATGCGATTTCTACATTCTAGGATAAAAAAGCGGTGCATCTTCCTTGCTCTATTTTGGATCACTCACCACTCCATGTGGACTTGAATTATTTTCACAAGAGAGTAGAATGATTTATTTTTTTTCATGGGTTTTGATTTCGATCCTGGTTTTCTTCAAACTATGGCCGACTCTTGGTCCTCACCGGCTCAAGGTATGCTGTGGATCGGTCTTCATAATAGGCTGAGGTGGATTTGTGGTGATATTCTATCCAGGAGAAGAAATATCCCCCCCCCCATAGTTTCTTGACTTGGAATCTCTCAATTATGAGGATGAGCAGCTGGAGACAAAACTCGAGGAGGCTGGGGATGAGGCGGTCTTTAACCGTCTGATATCTACGATGTGTAATTTGGCAGTGCATCTTCTTGAGTATGAACAACATGCTCGAGAGGAGTCTAGAGTGAGATGGCTGCAATATAGGGATAAGAACACAACCTACTTTCATTCATGTTTCATAGAAAGACAGAGGATCCTCATGCCCAACATTCTCCGCAAGGATGGATCATTTTATAATGACCAGGATGAGGTTAGGGGCCTTGTTGAATTCTTTTCTTGATCACTTCTATCTAAATTGAATCATAATATGTTAAATGGTTGTCTATGAGGCCATCCAATGTAATTTGTTGAAATCCCTTGTGTGGTGACCAATCAGGATTGCATGAATATGACCTTAGTACTGGATGAACATGATATTAATGAGGCGACACATGCTCTCAACCCAGATAGCGTGCCAGGTCTAGATGGTTTTCAAGGGTCCTTTTTTGGGGCTACTTGGGATATGTTTAAGGACTCTATTATGCAGGTAATTCAGGATTTATTTAGGGGTGGGCGTATTCCGTGTGTTGCTAGTACATCTTTATTGGTCCTTACTTACTAACAGAATGATCCTTATTCTCTGAATGATAAAAGACCAATCCGATTGTCTAATTTTGTGTACAAGGTTTTGTCTATGATTATTTATAGACAGATTTCCTCTCATCTTAGCCTCTGTCTCAAAGAATAACAACTTGCCTTATCAGGTGTCAAACCATTCAGGGTGCAATTGGCCTTGTGAAAGAGATGCTTTGTAATTTTAATCAGAATGTGTGCGGGTTGAAAATTGTCATCAAACTCGATATGGATAAGGCATATGAAAATATCGAGTGGCCTTTTCATATCAAGGTTCTTGGTTGCATGGGTTTCTCGTCTTGGGCAGTGGACATCTTGTATTGTTGTTTCTCCCCTATATGGATATCCATCTCATTTATGAGGAAGAACTATGGTTTATTCAAGTCGGTCAGGGGCCTTCGTCAATGAGATCCTTTGTCCCCCACATTTTTTTTCTTGTTTTAGGAAGTCTTTTGTATGTATATTAAGAAGAGTATGAGTGAGAGCAGGATTTATCCATTAGTATTTTCAAATCGATTCCCAGGCCTTACTCATCTCATGTACGCAGACGACAAAATTATTTTTCTCAATTGAGGGCCTCACACCGTCTATGGGATCAAGGATATCATTAATTCCTACTGTCATTGGATTGGGAAGCATGTGAAATGTTATAAGAGCAGCCTCTTGATTTCAAATAATTGTTCGGAGAGACGAATGAGGATCATGGAAAGCACTCTTGGAATTTGTATATGAATCCTACCCATGGAGTATTTAGGCATACCTATCTCCTCGGGTTGCATTCAAGTGTGCCACTTTGATAAGGTTATTGAGAAGATGACTTTCCACATTTCCAACTAGTAGAGCCATTTACATTCCTTCTGGGGGAGGATAAATTTTTTTAAAAGAGTTCTTTCCTCTTCTTTGATACATGTTCTTTATGTCAGAAGGGTTCCCAAGGTTGTTTTTCAGAATCTGGAGTGTGACTTGTCTGATTTTGTTTGGGATTCTCTGTATGAGGGGAAGTGGAATAGGGAATCTTGTGGAAAATTTTCTAAGCCCATATCAGAGGGAGGAGTTGGCATCCTTTGGTTCTCGGAGTAGATATATGGTATGCAAGCTAATATGGATTGGTAGTGTTTGGAAGGAAGGTCCCTTTGGGGCGTTTTACTACGTGGAAGTATAGAGCCTCTTCTTCACATCTGAATGGCAGGGTTTCATCTCTATGGAATCTAGTGAGTCTGTTCATTTCTAAGCTCGAGGTCATGGTGCGATGGATTTTGGGTCGGGGGGATATGAGCTTCTGGTTTAATAACTAGAGCGGGGTGAGTCTTGGGTTCTATAGTTGTCCTATACTGAATATTTCATTCAGTGAATCCCACATGTAACCTGGGTTCATCAACTATGTTCTGGACAGGGACCTGCATGAGGTCTTTGACTTAATCAAGCTAACGACGAAACCATATCCCTATTTATTCGTAGGTGTGGCCTCTAGGCCCTTTGTGGTTTAGGATTATTTCTAGTTGTTTTATACAACGGTGGAGTGTGATGGTCGGGGTGATAAGTTATGGTGCAAGGTCCTCCAGTCTATGCTAAATTTCCATGTGTGGTAGATTAGAAACAATTCCATCCCCACTGATGATAATGTCCAGTGTTGCGAAGTGCACCTGGCATCGAGATGTTTTTGTTTCACCTCTCATAATGCGGAGTCCTCCCATCTCATGTTCTTCAAGGGGAAGATGGATGGATGGATGTGGAGTTGTTTTGTTAGCTTTACCAGTGTGGCTTTACAAGAGACTTATGGTGATAATTTTCTGGAGCTCTAGTTACAAGGTGTAGGGGGTAACTCCTATGAAATAAGAGCGTGAAGCTATATTCTTACCATCGACGGCTGGTGTGTATGGGTTGCAAGGAACAAGGCATGTTTCGAGGGAAGGTTCAGCACAGGGACTCCCATTGCCTTCAGAATAAAAGGCTTGTTGTTGATGCTTGTTGGTGGGGGTCTTGTGTGTGACTCCAAAGGTTCTATTGTTGTTGCCTTCAGTACTGCTCTTGGTTGGGGGGGATCTCTTCTGGCCAAGGTGAAGGCAATGCTTACTGGGTTGGAGTTGTGATGGGAAAAACATTAGGATGGCTTTGTTGGAAATAGAATCTATATTTATCATTGACTATCTTCATGGCCTTATTCCAATTCTGTGCGCTATCACCTACCAGGTTCGCTGGTTCATGCATTTCATCAATGGTGATATGATCATTACACACACGTGGAATGAGCGGACCAATACTGCCAACTATCATGCATCTATAACTTTATATTTTTATTCCCTTTCTGTTTTTCTAGTGTGGGATCATTTCCTATAGTGGGTTTCATTTTTCTCGCTAACGATGCTCTTGGAATCCAGTATTTAATGCCTCTGTAATCTCCTCATTCCTAGCTCGGGGGTGTCGAGCTATGTCCACTTTTGAATAATAATTAATTAATTAAATAAAATTCATCAATAAAAATATATGCGCCTGATTATAGTGTCACAATCTTTGATCATAGATAATTGTATTCAATTTAATAATTTTCATTTAAAAATTAAATTTGATACATAAAATTTTAATTTATAAAAATGAAATAGTATTTCATCTATAGTTGAGTGTAAAAGTAGAGGATTATTGAAAAGAGATCAAATATGGGTTAGATAGAATTATCACTAACACGAGGAAAGATTTATCTATAGTTATATGAGATGTCCTATGGGCCAAAGAACTACATTAAAAACTTCCATAATATTATTTTATTGTATATTTGTATATGAAAAATCATATTATATGACTATAGAGAATCATCATAGGCCGTTATTTGATTTTAAATATGAGAAAACTAATTTAAGATATTATTATAGGCGAATACTTATAGTCAGAATTAATCATGAATGGGATAATAATATAGTATTATGACAATTCAAGGCTTTACTAGAAAATAAATAATGATTATACAGATTCTATAATTCCAAATCAAAACATTAAGGATATTCCGATTGTTTTAATTTTCAATTATATACTGAAAAATATTCCTTGAATGATACATTGTATTTTTATAGACCATTTTAAAATGTGTATCTTTTGATGGTCTAACAAAACATATAGGTTAGATGAATAGGTCATTAATAGTTTATAGGAATAATATCAAAAATTAGTTTGATGTTCAACCAATGGGCTTGGCTGCAATCATTTTTCACAAGATTGAAACCTCATTGAGTCAAATGGAGAAATATTGGCTCAATGATTTGTGGCGCTTATCCCATTGAATAATAAGTTTTTGTTTTTGGGGTTTTTTTATATAAGAAAAAATATATTTCTTTCTTTTTAGCCGAATTTGTATATTATGTTAATCATTTTGAAGAATTCAAATTATTCTTTAGAAAAAGACAAAGGAAGACTTAAGAGAATCAACTTGGATTAACATTTAGCTAAACTATTTGTGTTTTTTATATAAAAATATCATTTTATAAACAATGTATTAAAGATAGAATGATTTAAAAGAACAAAATGGTGCTATAAGATAAATAAAAAATGTATGAACATAACTTATAATATAATTTATATTGAATATAATATTTTCCACTCTGATGTCAATATATTTATTTTTATAACTAAAAAATGTTTACAGATACCTGGTTCCCACAATTATTATATAATAAAAAAAATTATATAATCCTTAATAAGTGAAGTTCCAATATTATGGGAGTCCTTGTCTACATTACACATTTTGAAAAACTAATATATTCATTAATCGTTATTCTTACTAATTGGTTGAATATCCTATTAATTAATTAGTGACATACAATTAACATCATTATTATCATATATAAAATGAAAAAAACTTAAATATTGATTCTTTTAAATCATACTTTTTTTTATTTAGTGATTTCGGGTCTTTCTAATGTTTTATGGCTGTTTGATAATATTTAGTAGGTTATATTTTTTATTACTCTAAATATTTTATACAGTAGATATTTTTTTAACTTAAATTTTTTTTCAATAAGTAATATATTTTTATTATATCCTACCATTATCATCATATTTTAAAACTTTTTTTAATTAAATACACAATAACTGTATACAAAGATGAAATTAACTGGAAATTTGATTCTAGGTAAAACATTTAATTTTTATTAATTTTCTAATGGATCAATTACTTATTAATTATATTTAAATTTATTTTTCACCCATCCATTTGGTTCAGGATTTTTATTATATATATTATTATTTATTTTTTCCACCTAACGGTAATGACCATTTTGGATTTTTTAGTTAAATTAAAATTGATGAATCTTAAATAAATTAGAAATATTCATTTTAAATTTTTTAGAAACCATAAATTACGTTTTTCTTTTAAAAAAGATTATTCAAATATGGTAATCATATTTACTAAATTATAATTTATATATATGATATAAATTATATAATATTTTCTTTGTGACATTTCAGTTTTTTTCTATGTTGGTTAATTTTATCCAATTGAATTTGTTTATTTGATATCATAACATATAAATGTTCTACATGTGGTAGAATACTATATATAATTTTTTGAAACTTTTTTTCATGTCATTATGTTGGTTCAATTATTAATTTAGGAGAAACATTTATCTAAATGATCAATTATTTATTTATAATTTAATTAAAATGATTATTTTAATACTTTAATTTTTTTAAAAAAATAGTGTTTTAGATAAATAATTGGATAGTGTTGGTTAGGGTATTTTCTATATAATTTTAGATAAATGTTAATTTTTTTAATAGAATTACAATAAAAAATTTATTTCCTTCCATTTTAATAATATTTTGTTTTCAAATTAAATTCTCTAGGTTCCATGTCTTCATTTAAAAATATGTTTTAAATCATTTAATATTTTAATGAAAATAAATTTAATGAATACAATTTAATAACTAATTTTCACAAATCCTATTTTCAACAACCATATGGCTTTCCCGACATATCATATGATGTTAAAACATTATAATTTTCTATATTTTCTAGGTATTTATCATTCCACTAATGGTGTTGATCATAAGTCTTTTGATTAGCCCTATGTGAGTCTTTGTATCATCCATCATTTGAATTCAAGAGACTAAAATAAGGAATTGGGGTTACAAACATAAGACATGATGTGGAATTATGTGGAATCCACCATTCATGAAATTTAAAATTCTATAACAATCCTTGAGCTTAAATAGGGTGTTAGAGAAGACTATGTTGATGGAAATACTGAACCTCATTTCCCATCATCTTTTTTTGAAGAAGTTACAACCCAAAAAATTTAGGAATATGGATTTTGATGGATATATGAGAAATTAAAATAATATAAAGGATAAAAAATGTTTAAACTCATCATTATGAGGTTGAATTTATTTCCAAATAATCTATTTAAAAAACTAATGATAAAGATTAATTAATTTAGGGTTCTAGTGTGATTCATGATTTAAGATGACTAATGTACCCAAAATAATCCTTGCTCACCTGCTATCATACTTCTTCTAAAATCCTATATTCTATTCATGAAACATGAATTATAACGGACCATTCATGTGTATTTTATGAGCTCAGAACATTTATTGGTGATTATAAAATTGGATTCAGATGATATGGTGGTTGAATCGAACAGAAATGGATTTTTCTTGTAAATAAGAGCCACCAAGATTAAATCGTTAGAATACCAATACACGATCAGAGGATATATTTTTTTCCGAGTGTTCATTTATTAATGATAGGGTCTTTAGAGACCTCTAATATAGAAATTAATAATAATATCTTTTATAACTCATGTTGTTTAACATAATGTTATGTGATACCATTGGGTGGTAAAATGTGGTTAGCTAGTAGTTTAGATTTTTAATAGACCATTCAAAGTGGTTTACATTTTTTCATCGGAGTTTCATGTCTGTGAGTAAGAGGGTATATCATTGTTGATTGACGATGTAAACATGAGATAATCATAATAATCTTGGAGATAATTTATATGTAGGTATAGTAAATATCCATACTCACTACACTTAGAATGATGGAGCATGATTTGTTTGTCAAATTGTTATAATTCTAATAGTTGGATGAATACTAATATCAATTGTCCATGGAATATTGAATTTAGTAGGGTCCAAGTGTAATTATCAGTTCTGATATGAGGTTTAATAAAGTTTGAGTTTTTACATGTGTCTTGTTTGATTCTTGTACTCACAAAATTGATATTCTGATATTATAGTGTTTCACATAAATTAATCTATTAGGATTAATGAAAACATAAATATTGGATCATTTTATATTTAAATTAAGGATGATATAGATTAATTTGTATCATTAATTATTTGTAAGGATAATTATAAATTCATAAATTTTTTTAAATAATAAAATGAAAATAAGAAATAGGTTTTACCAAATGTAATCAGTTAAAGTATGAATAATTATAGAATATTGCGGGATTGATTTATCTAATTAAGAGTATAGAGAGGATAGATAAATAGTTATTTTATGATATAAAAAATAATAATTTTTTATAAAATATGATTATATAAGAAAGTATTTATATAGTAAGGGAGCCTCAAATAATGAGAAATATACATGATGGATAAATAATTTATTTATCATTTAATTTCACTCTTCTCTCATTTATTTCAATTTTATTATGCCTATAATATTTATTTAAAAAATTTCATTGTAAAAATAATTCTTTGAAGAATGATAATTATCAACTTTTTTTTCATTTATTTTATTAATATATTTTGTAATAGATTGCACTAAATATTTTCCTCTTCATGTAATTATTTCATCATCAAACATTCCTGGGTCAACAAAAAATTATTTAGATTAAACATTTATTGCTTCCATGAATAATTTTGATAAAAAATATTCTAAAAAGTTAATTTTTTAGTTATTTAATATTTATTGAATATGGATCCATGATTTTAAAACATTTGATTATGGTGACCACAAATTAATTTTTTGATGTGGATGATTAAATGTCTATGTTTTAAAAAATTAAGAGTTGACTTACCACCTATAAAATTATTGGCAATGTTAATGGACATTATTCATCATATAAAAGTCACTGTGAAATCATTTCATAATAATATTATTTTTTATTATATGAAAATCAAATTTCATCAAGCTCATCAATTGATTTTATATCTTAATCTATTCATTTCCTCACATTATAATATAATTTTTCCACTGCAACCCATTCCTATCTTGTCATCTCAATGCTACACAACACATCACATCACAATTATTTTGCATTGGTCATTTACTTTTGTTTTTTTCTAGAATTGATGAAATATAATTTCCTTACACACAATTAATTTTTCATTCCATGTTGATATAGTCTAGAATAGCTATACATGTGATTGATAGTAATATATTAATTTGATAAACTATTGATATATACTATGAAATATGATTCCCACCAAAGAAGACTCCCACATGAAAACTCGTCCAATTAGTTGTGTTAATTAACTATAGAAACAATTAAACACATAGATTCTCCTATATCAGATATTTTTAATCAAGTCTCTAATACTAAATCAAAAAAATGATATAAACCCAAAAATTAAAAACTATTTGTTCTATCAATATATCTATTAGATTTAAACTACAACTAAATATCCATTGTTCAACCACTTTTACTAGTGGTTGATTTATTTTAAATAGAATTTGTTTATATTGTATTTAATCTATTGTTGGTTGGTCGAAAATTAATTCGGATGGCGCATCAAAAGGGAATCCATGTCCTTCTACGTATGGTTCCGTGTTCAGGGATCATAAGGGACTGGTGATTGGTTGTTTTCACAGCTCTTGTGGAATTTACTCTTCAATTGAATCTGAGTTGATGCACATTATTGTTGTAGTGTAATAGTCCAAAAATCATGGTTTGAATAATCTCTATATGGAGAGTGATTCGACTAGGATTGTCTCTGCCATAAGGGATGGTTCATGTCATCACTCCTGGAAACATCATAATCGGTGGCTTAACTGCTTAAACTTCCTTAAATCTATGATTCATATCATTACCAATGTCTACATGGAATCTAATTCTGCCGTAGATGGATTCTCAAACAAAGGAGTTGAAGGTGAGGACTTCATTTGTTATGACAATCTCCCTGATGTTTTTTTGCCCCTCTTGAAAAGGGATTTGGATAGATCTCCTATTTTAAGGATCATGTAAGTCGGAATTTTTATTTTAATAGATGGGCCTTGCATTTCTGGGAAAGGTCTCATATTCATTATAAAACAGACCCTTCACCCATATGAACACCTTCATATCATAAATTAATATAACAGAAAATAATTATATGTCTCAAAGTGTTATAACAATTTATACTCATGACGTCAATGTTACAATTATTTATCTATAGTGAAAATATATTATGTAGTACATATCCAACTATCATTGTCTCTTACAAATATTATTTAAAAAATCTAAGAAAAAACAAATACATTATAAAAAATTAGTTTCATTATTCTATACAGATTATACTATATAAAAAATATATTCTCAATACTAATTCCTTGGATTTAGTATCAATCGACATTTAAATAATATGAAACAATCCTAGTACCTATAGAAATATTTGGTGCACACAACACTTTTAATTACATATTCACATATATCCCATTAAATTAGATCCTTCCGGTATTATAATCAGGGTGGATACAGTTTTTATAGTTTTATGTATCCATTGAATGGACTAAATTGATGGAAAATTCCACAACTTCTATATCCTTAAAAATCCATATATGTGTATTTATTATGAGGAAATTTCATATTTCCTGTCATCATATATCTACCACTACCAATCTATAATAACCATTTCTTCCTCTATTATTTTTTGACAAAAATGTTCCCGACATCTCACTCATCGAATCTATTATTCAATAAAAAAATTAACATTAAAAGAGTATATCTATCACGAACAAGACACTAATGTTTAAACAATCATCATTAATAAAAAACAGAAGATTAAAGATCAGTATTATATCAAATGAAATTATTCTCCTACATGAACTCATAATATAATCATATAAATATTCACTATGAATAATGCATGATATAGAAACACTATTTGTTAATGTAATCTATTTTACCTCAATTTAATTAATTAAAACATTTTTTTAATCATATATATGGAGTTTATATATGAAAAAAAAATATTTATTACCCGTTAGTTCATTATTTTTTACCTAAGTGTAGTGATTACATAATCTAATAAGATATTAAATTCTAGTTCCATTTCCTTAATTAGGTATATATAACATTAAATCTAAACAAGGTTACAAATAAATTATTTTAATACATACGAACATTACATTATATTATATTCATATTATATTAATGCACAGGGTGACATGGGGTTGTACATAAGAAAAGGGTGAGCTATAAATCTAGTTTTGATAAGAATAAAATAATAACATGATGAAAGTATTACATGGAAGTTATGAGAAATTATTTTGTTGTATAAAATTTGTGATAATCGTAAACATGATCAATGAAGAATTATATATGATGATTACATACTCGAATCATTAGAATGTTTCAACAACATAAAATATTACTTAATAAGAATATATTAAGGATATATTTCATTGTATCATATCGTAGTGTACTTAGTATATCATATCTTTTACAATACAAGTAATCTCAAAAGATAAAATCATTACCCAATTAATTAAAGGGATATATAACTATTAAATTACCTATCATATTAATATTATGTACATGCATTTTTGTGTCACATAGATTATAAAACTTAATAAGTCATTTTAAAAAATTTTAAAAAATTATTATGGAGTTCTAGTGAAATATAAGGATGTCCCTAATTAGTAAAGGATAGGTACAACTCATTGAATACCCATGACTGGAAGTGGGGATCATTATTAAGTAGAACAGTTTTTGGAATTCGAAATCATAATTTAATTTCAATAGTATATCAAGTATATACAAGGGTTTTTAGAAGGAGAGAATGGGAGAGAATGGGGGACTATCCATACATGTACGTCATAATTATATGAATAGTATTTTTAAAAACCCATTTCAATATTGAAACATTGAAATAATAATGGATTAGAACAAAAAAGTATGTGAAATAGAAAATGATGTGGATGGAGTCCCTTACATTGAGAGGGTTCTTCTAAAATATTGGGAGAAGTTTATTAAGATATTATGAATACATTAAGATGGTTTTTAGAGTTATTGAGAGATTATATTAATGATAAATTATTTTTTTCTTAATATTAGGTGGAATGTGGGTTCATATTTAAATCATAATTGGAGTATTTATTCATTAATTTCATAGAATAGTTCTCAGACTCTCTATTATGATAAAAATAGTAAAACAAACATTCCTATGATCATTAAAACTATTTCATACAAAAGGGTTCTCATTTTCAATATTTTATATGTCTCGGATCCAAACACAATAAAATAATACAACATGTGATGTAGAAGTGGGTCATGGTTTTGAATAATTGATTTTTAAACCAGAAAATATAATTCATGTCTTATAAGATTTATTAAGGTTTTTTATAAAAATAAAATAACATTAAGAACACATTATTTTGAAGGGGAAATATATTTTTTGTTGATTATTCACTTTAAAATATTTATTTAAGCACTATTTGGAATCTATGTTTTTATAATACTTACCATATATTTACATTGTATTTAATTTTTACCCATAAATATGACACTCCCAAAAAATTTGGAAAAATTCACCATTATATAATATATTAATAAATATTGAAAAAATAATTTTAAATTTATAAAATAAATAAATAAATAAGATAATTTATAAAATTTTGTTAAAATTTTAATTTAGTAATAATTTATAGTTTTTACAACTTTCACAGTTTTCAGACACTAATAATAAAAATATTGGGATTCAATAAATTATATTATGATTTGTTTATAAATATTATTTAAAAATATTTATATGTGAAAATAATCAATTAAAAATATTTTATTTAGAAAAAATGTGTTTTCATTAGAAATTATTTTTTAATTTAAAATATTGGATTGTTCATATCAAATATGATATTAATTATCTCATATTAAATTGTAATAATTAAATGAGATAAATAAAATAATTTCTTAAATAAAAGATAAAATATTTAATTTCATACAAGTTAGGTATAGATATATAACCCCCTATTACTCTAGTTAATCCACAATGGTAAGTGCTACGAGGGTTTTAATTTCATTGGGTCATTCATAAATCATCATGTTTTCCATGATCTCAACAATATTCATCTTCTTCGGTATACAATACTGATAATGCTCAGTTGTTGAATCTTAGATTAGGAATGGTTTATTGAGAAGCCAATGGTTTCCATCCCCCATGGATTTATTAAGAAACGGGCTTCATTATTTTTGATCCTATAGGTTTATTCCATTACTACAACAATATGTAGTAATTATACATTATCATAAATTTAAATATATATTATTATTAACAATCAATATTCAATGGACACATTATTAATGTCTGTGATGATTAATGATATTTTAAATCCTACAAGTAATATTTATCCACTGTAACTGAAGTAGTGAATCTATTTTCTATAACAACATTACATGATTGGGATTTAATTTAATAAAATATAGAATTTCATTTTTAAATGTTTGGGTAGTTACATTATTCACTCATTTAAAAATTTATACAAATTTTTTTGTATTTCATACATAAAAATAGATAAGGGTACTTATATTTCATCAAATCAAAAAATTCACTTGTTTCTTATATAAAAATTTGGTTATTCCACAACACATTGATCAAGTGATTTGTATTTTTTTTGTTGAGATTTGTCTCCATGATCATAGATCAACACAAAATCAACCATGTCTTGAAGACTCTTATCTATTGGAATTGCATACAAATTCAGTAAATGTGATGATTTTGGAATTTTTTTTCTTTAATAGGGATACATAAAGAATATCATGTACTCAAGATAAGTTATGTGGGAGTTATAGTCTGTAATCCCCAAATCTTATGTGATCAAAGATCTAAAAAGAGGTGAGTTATGTAGGAATAATCATTCTCCTTTTCCAAAATAACCCTAATTTAAACAATGGAGATATTAAAAAAACATATTATCCATATCCCTAAATTTCAATTCTCATTGACAATTGTCTAAAATGTGTTCTGGTTGAATTTTCACTGATTTCATATGAAAACGAAGAGACTGAACCTTCTATGTTATCTCTTGGATAATATCAGGTCCCATCTGATTCATGTCTATAATTGTATCCCAACATGTTGGATCCTGACACCTCATCCCATACAATACCACTTAAGGATCCATTTTAAATCTAGAATATAAGATTATGTGATATGAAAACTCTAACAGTGGAAGCCATCGATCCAAATATACTTGGAAATCCATTGATCATGATCTCATAATCTCCACTAGTTTTTGAACATTACTATTGGATTGAAAATCCATTTTAGGGTGAATGTAGTAATTATACATATATATTTATCCAACACTTGTAAAAGAATTATCCAAATCATCGAGGAAAATATCATATCTCAATAAGATACAATTTACAGTGTCACACTATGCATTCATACCATATCATATATATATATATATATATATATATCATCGAGAGTTGGTTGAGAGAGGAGACAAACATGACAGTAATGAAATGTGACAACTCTATAATGTTATCATGTAACATGAAGATGGTGTTAATTCATTTAAAATACATGGGAAGTACAATGAAGCAATTAATGAATATGATTTCATATTTCATTACTAGTATCATAAATGGTTGAATCATTAGCTTTGTGTTTGGTTGTTTATCTTTGAAATGCTTTAATACAATGAATCAAGTTAAAATTCAATAATTTACCTCTTCATTATATCCCACAAGATTTTTCTTTATATATCTAAACATTTTAATGATTCATAAATGAATAGAAAAGGATGAGAAATTTTCAACATAAAAAGGTTCCATATTACATTTATAGTTTTGATCAGTTATATATCTGGGTTCTAACATTATAAATCTTTATTTAGGAAAATATAACTCTAGAATATTAAATACTTTACTCCATATCTCTACACCATCATTCAATGATTTATTAATTCTATCACAAATTGATGAAAAATTATTTACTTGTGATAGGTAGTATGTCATTACTTATAAAAGACATTCCTTTGATAGTGATGAACTTAGGATTATATTCCATTTCTAAGTCGAAGAAATATAGTTGAATCATAGTCATGAGATTGTGTCCCAAACCAACCACATAAAGAACTTTTATTTTAAATATCATTCATTTTATAATTCTGTATATCAATTTACATTCATCATTAAGAGACCATCATTGTTGAATATCACGATTCCAACAACCAATTTAATTTATTTTTTTAAAAATATTAATTTATTTTCATGTGGGATGTTAACCCACTATATTGAATTAATATTCTATTTTTTATATTTGAGAGAAATTTCATTAAGGATATATTTCTTTATCATCTCGTTACCGTTAATGAGATACCTCATTTAGTGGTGTCAAAATATGTGCTTTAAAATATATTTTAAAAATAAATGGATTTATCATACATGTATACCTCTTCTTATAGAGTTGAATACCTATTTTAATGATTAATTCTTTTGGTTGATCAATATTTATTTTTTTGGTGTTTTATAGTTATTTTTACACATTTTCCTCTACCTTAAAAGAATATATTTATTTCCATAGTTACAATATTGAAAATAATACCCATATAAAAATCTCTTATATATGATTAAGGATGTGGTATCATTATAATTTATTGAATTCTAGGTTATCCACCTTTCAAATAGCTGCATGCCACTTCACAGTAAGACCTAGTATGGCCTTGAATGCCAAATAATTGACATTTGATAAGATGAAATGTCATCACCATTCCATTCCTTCATAACGCCCCTTATTTTTGAAATTTATATGACTGGAATTTTATTCTAGATACATGAGTTTTATTTTCATCTCACTTTTAAATTTTAATAAATCGTTCTCTCTTAGGACATTAGGTGCATTTTTAATATGTACAACATTCTATGTCACCATAATTTAGATCATACCATTTCCACCTATTTATTTTTATATATCAAACTAATATCTATTTTTCTATAAATTTAATTCACTAAACATTCAAGGCCTTTTACACTCCATAAGAACCATGTATATCTCCTTCAAACAGAAGTTATTTTAATATCTTCCAAACTATAATTTCTTCTTCATTTCCATTTATTTTAATTTATTTTCCAATTTAGTCCATAATGTAATAACATTTTCTTCAGGTACCTCAAATATATTATAATTTTCTTCTTATATAGATGTAACAACATTAATAAATATTCCAAACACTAAAATCCTGATATCATAGTCCAAAACATCTTTTGACCATTCATGAGTTATTAAATGTTTTTTTGCCTCTTTTTCAAGATGATCAATTACTGCTATAAAAGATCAACAAACATGGATGAGTCTTTATAAATGTATCTTAACATATTTTTTTTTAAAAAAAAATTAATTTTTATCACGATCACCCTCTAGTTTTAAGTTGAGGTCATCAACAACAATTGACTAATTATCTTTTTCGTTTGTATGTTCTAAATTTTCAACAATAGACACCGTAGACGATTGGGGATCAATTTTGAACATTGGTTCTACATCCCCTTAAAATTAACTATCATCTTCTTCCAATGTGAAAAATAACCACTTTCAATATAATTTCATTCCACATTAGATGTTTCTATTGTAACCAAATAATCTTTGATGTTTCTGCATAATATTCGATTCAGTTTCCACATCCTCAAAATTTATTGAGAACTAAGTGGAAATATTCCCTATTATACCACAGTAAAAACAAGAAAACAGAAGATTACCTTTAAATAAAAATTTTCGTATCTATTAGTTATTTGAAAATAGGGAATGATGTTCATCATCCACATCATCTTTTCCATCAATATCTCTGGAAATTTCATGTCTTCCATGTATTTGATTTCCATTTCCATGATTATATGTTTATTTATTTCCTGTTATAAAATTAATTTCAAAAGCCACTAGTCTTCTATTCATATCATCAAGAGAAATATGAGATATAACTCTTTATTCTAGTGTTGAAACTTTTGGATTTTATATTAATGGGGTCCTTTCATGAATTTTCTTCACAATGTCAATATCCTTAATTTCATCCCCAATTCCTTGAATATCATCAAAAAAATTAGCAATAAGTTTACTGAAATAATCCTCATTTTCATATGGATGAATTTTTAGATCATTTAAAATATTTTTTAAAACATTAGGATTGGCCTCCTTCACAGTGGTATTTAATTAATATATAAGATTTAGTTTATCACAAATGGACTTGGTTGTAGTGAAAATCATCACCTCTAAATAGATTTGACCATATATAGTTGTGGTAAGAATTTTTGTCTATTTTTCATAAAATTCAATCATTTCATATCACAAACATGAATTCCATGAGTTTTGTAAAATATAAAATCCATTAAAAGGGCAACATATGATATCACATTCTACGCATCCAAATTTTGATGTTTCTCCTATCAAAGAGGGGAAATCTTCTATATTCACAGATATTTCCATGGACAAAATAGATGATAAATTTAACTGTTTTTAAAATATTACCTCTATAACTGTTATATGAACATAGAACATGCTGAAAAACTAGGGTTAAATTAGGGTATCAATATTTTTTTAAAGAGAGGGATCATGTTATCATATTGGAAGGATCATGTAAACCATGCTTTATAGAAACATGTTATTTTTAAGTGACAATATTTAGAGACACATAACAACAATTTTATGTGGTTCACCACTAAGAATTAGTGCAATGAGAATATACTGATAGTGTGTTGGTTGTAACTAAACCCACTAATAATCTCTAGTTATTGTTGAGTATATAATATCTGACACATTCATTTTGATCCAAAAACACTTTACAATAATTTTAGGGTTAAAAAAATGCAACCCTCAGAATACTTTCTTTCACTCCCCCTATCTCCCTACAATGGGGGTTGTATTACTCAGTTAAAGGACATGTAAGTATCTTTAGAATATTTTGAATTTAATTATTTTTCCATGATTATAAAAATAATCCTCTTGCATTGTAGTACTGAGTTGATGAACATGAGTGCACTAGTCACGTAAACTAGATGTTCAAAAATTCAATTTTAAAATCTCAAATTGTTTGAAAAAAACCCCTTTATGATTTAAATATAAATCATCATTTCTGACACCAAACACAAGAGTAATGCTACAAATGTTCATGAATCCTTCACCCTTTATGAATTTCAAATTCTTCATTAAAGTCCCAATAGTCTTGAAAATCAATTGTCAATAATGCTTAAACATCAATTAGGTCTTAACCATAATTTTCAGGATGTTTATGCTCATAAAGTGTTTTTGATTTGTGAATATGCCAACCTTCATAAATTCAAGGATATTTACCCTATTATAAAATTCTACTCATAACTCAAATGATTGGTAGTTCCAATTTTATAGATGATACAGTTGGTGATGATCATAAGAAACTAGCATGTTTTCTACAAACCTCTTCATCCCTGCTCATAATTATAAATTAATAGATAATTTTGGATTAAATAATTCCATTAATAATGCTTCTTTTAGTCACATATATTTCTATCTTTTCAACATTACTCTGATATTTTCATGAATCCTCTTTCATGAACCTTTCAACATTCATAAAATAGGATTCTTTCATAGATCTCTAGATCATTGTGAAAATCCAATCATAAAAAAATCCATGCCTTCAATGTATATGTGATGAATTAGTCCTAAAAAACATAGTTTCAAGAAAAATGACCCTTCATATTTATTTTGAGATCTGATCATTTTGAAAAAACTATGAATAATTTCACCTGAAAAAATGAATCCATATGCACCATACGATCACATTTTGTGAAGAATCACTCAGAAACCTCAGTGTTTATTGAAATCAAACACAAAATACACTTCATTTTCAGTATTTAAAATCCTTGGTTGAATCACATAGAATTTCTTAGATTTCCCTCCAAATATCATAAATACCATATCCTTTATAAATGATCATAGTATGGTTTAGAAATGAAACATGATTTCCCTTCCATGGAAACAGATGCAGTCTTTTTGTACAAATATTCTATATAAGCATAATATAACATCAAATTAATCAAAATGGAAGAAAAAATATTTGTATGATGAAAATCTCCAAAGCCATAAACTATAATGGAATCATAGACATTAGATGTGATCATCATACTATTATTTGTTTTCATAGAAAACTCACTATCTAAAAATTTGTAATGTACAATGATAACATTATAAAATTCTTCATATTTATATGATTGTGAGGATCCATCTTCAAATAAGACATTATCAGTTCTTCAGTGATTTCTAGGTGAACCTTTCACCTCATCATTATCATACCCATCCTAAAAAATAATTATCACATGATATTTACCTTTGTGTATGGAATTAAATGGATATTTATTTCTATCATCATGATTAGAATTAAAATCTAAGAAATGGTTAATAAAATTTTCATACTCATTTCATTTTTAAATAATAGAGTATTGGTGGTGTATTACTTAAGGATTTCTCCCTATTCACATTGTTCACTAAATTATACCCATCATTTTGGGGTTCTATTGCTTTTTGCCCTATTTATAGAATAAAAAATATTACTATCAGATAATGAATTTTTATTAATTTTTCCCTCTATAAAGATATCATAATGAATTTTTCATCATCTTATCTCTAAGGTTTTGAGAATTTTTTTCGAATTACACTATTCATGTCTTATGAAAACCACATTATTGATATGTAAAAGAAACTATTTATTTCCACTTTGATTGAAGATAAAATAATTACATCATATATAATAAATTCCATTGTGGTAATTTCCTTTAAATGTATTTGTTTTAAGCCATTAGAGAATCCTCCAACAATTATTTTAGTATGGATTATAATAAAACAATCATACCTTACTAGTATTTTAAATTTATCCTCATATGTACTAATGAAGTCCACTTCCATCTTCTTCAGCACATGGAATTACATCTCCATTTTTCTATGATAAATATATGGAATGTGCTGATTGAAAATTTAATATCTGATACTCATACTACTCTATGATGTTAATTGAATCTTATTTCATTATATTATTGATAAATATCCATTAAATATTTATTTTTCCTCGTAAATAAAAAATATCTTATATAAAATTTTCATGCTCCAAACACTATAGAATGGAAAAAATATTTTCTATGGAAATGTTACACTTATCACCAACTAGTGGATCAATTTACTCACTAAATTAAGGAGGATAATTCCTCATGAATGACTAAATAAAACATTGTTCCATCATTTTCTCATTTAGATGATCATAATGATTCATATATTGACATAGTATTATAAGCATAGAAACATAATTTTTATTCCTTATCACAAAAAAATTGGTTGTTTAGGAGGATAATAATTTTACTATTTATCACATTCATTATTAACATGGTTACTTTAGGTGTTATCCATTGATATAAATGAGAAATAAAAGTGTCTACAAAAATAATAATAGTGAGAAACCCCTAAATAATATAAACAAATTTCTGATATATAAACAATTAAACCTCAATTTCAGTCTATTAAAACATAAAATTCACCAAGTAATTTCATTATTATAATATATTCAAATCATTTATGATTGTTTCCAATTAATATGTTAATTAACTTAAGAATGGGCTTGGTATTTTCAAACCAGGTTTAAAAAAATCGCATTGTCACCATGCACCAAAATGATGCCCAAGATTTACTTAACCAAATCATTTCAAGGACATTTCCATAAGATTCATATATTTCAAAACAATATTATATTTTTCTATCTGAATATTATTGTTTTTCATGGAAAACCACACTACATTATTTAAAATAAATTAAGACATTATATAAAATATATGACTATCCTAAGGGTTAATAATAACGGGTTATCATCCTTTTTTCTGAAGGTCAACTAAATATTTATATGATCCCATATATATTAATCCCTACTTTTCATCAATATATATTACAACTTATTTGGTGAATACTCATTAAATAACATTATAATCCATGTTGGATCATATTGGTCTATTTTCATTGCAAACATGGATACATAAACAAGATTTTCATATCAGATCTACATAATTTCAAACATTAATCATCTTAAATAGAATCTATATTCTACATATCTTAATTAGATAATTTGTCCAAAACATATGGAAGGGAAACATAATAAAGTGTGAGTTATAATTCAAAATATAGGTAAATTAGGGAGACATAAATGATAACTTATGAATAAGAACAGAAGATGTGCATAACATTTGAAAATCATACCCTACATATCATTGAACATAATAATATGTCATTTTAGAAATCTTAACAATTCACTAGACATGTATCACAAAAGACCTAAATAAAAAAATACATCATATCATTATAGTATCATATGATATACATTTCTAGAGTACACATAATCATTGAAAATAATTTAATTGATAGTAAAAGATCATTTATATGACTTCCATAGTGGATTTATATCACTCAACAAGCCAATATAGTTGTCAAGGATCACTCTCAATACTATCATAGTGGGAAGGGTCACATACTGAACTGGGTTTACTAATTATTTGAATCCTGTTTATCACATGAGATGCCTGTCTTTACCGAATGCATTGTTTGTATTTATAATTCTTGACACACCAATGACATACTAAAAAACATTTATGTGTGTTACAAAATATAATAAATAATTCATCATATCATAACCCTCATAATTAAAAAATATTTCATAAAAACTGCATCCTTTAGTTTCCCCATAGAAACAAACGGTTATCATAATGCTTTATCAATTTAAATTATTATAACCCAAAGAATTGTAACTATTTTCATGAAATTATGGTTATCATAATCATAAACAATAATGAGAAAGAATAATGATGTAATTATTTGATAACATCCCCAATTAAACATATGTATCATCGGAAGAAGTCATCACTAAAGAGAAATCCTTTTTAAATATCACTAGGCTATTTTATTGATGATAAAACCTTTTCCATTGAATTAACTTATTTAAAATCTAAAATTTCTCAAATATAAAGGAATTTCATCAAATTAAAATTGAAAACACCTATGGTATTATTTAATGTATTAACTAGTTATGGTGATAGAAAATTCTATTCATGTTGTGTATGCTAAAATAATTATTCCCTTCATTATTTTGGTAAATTGTCAAAAGTACCTCATTCCGAAAATAGAAATAATATTACAATTAAAAAATATTTTAAATATAATATTATTTTAAAAACATAATATAATATATAATATTATGATATTATAACATTATTTTAAGTATTGTATGAAAATATGTATATGGAAGAACACAAGATTATCGACCGAAGAGGGAAATACATTTTCTTTTTCTTAAAAATATTTTTTCTGTATACTGAGTCCATAATGAGAGTAAATTAAATGGAAACATTTATTATCAATAAATAAAAATAAAATAAGATAATAAATTTTTTTATAAGTGGTATAGAATAAAATTTCATTTTTGTTGCAATAGTCATAAGCAATCATGATAAATAATGAGATTGTAAAATGAAACCCTTACCAATTTCCCGGCTTCCTTCAGAAATGCTCAAAAATCATGTATAACAAATATATATTTATTATATACCTTTTATATAACCATATTAGTCTATATAATTTCATTTATTATTTAATTATATCAATTTATCAACAAATTATCAAAAAATTTGTATTAAAATCAATATTCCAAGTGATGAATACTTAATTTTTCAGGTATGATTTTGTTTGTAGTTTTGTTCCACATCCTTTGATTATAGTTTCAACACCCAAAAAATTTTAGTCATATTATATATATCATATTTATTCATCATCTAAATATTTATATTCGTAAAAAAAATTAAATATTGAAAAATGATTTGGACTGTTCTTAGATACTGTATATTGTTCATAAACATGAATATTATTTTCATTTCACGATAGATGAAACAAAAGAAATAGTAAATATTAATTCACCATTAAATAATACTAATTATATAAAATATATTTTGTATATTCATTAAATATATCTTTATTACCAACAATGTAAAATTAAAATGAAATAATAATCACATCATTTCCTAGAGGTTATATTCCACTCATATGCCTGAGGGACATTATCATTATCTAACAGATTAGAACATAAATAATTTGATGTGATATTATAAATAGAAAAGTATTATTATGACCTAACTATCAAAAATATAAATTTAATTCATCATTATATTTATTTGTTAATGGATGGGATTGAACAAAAATTATTTTGGTTCGTGTGGCCATATTCTGTTGTACACATGGTCATTAAATTAATTTTCCATTTAGTAGAAAAGAAAATTGATATACATTATTAAAATACCGTAATGAAATATTTTTTATGGGATATTATTATGTATCTATCACTTAATTTTAATATAATTTTTAATGAGGTATAAAAATAAATAAAAAAAAGTCACATCGTAATGAACTATATGGATTCTTCTGAAACCTCTTTTATATTTAACAAAATTCCTTTATACGATAGTTTTCTTATTAAAAAATAGAATCAAGGTTATTTTTTTAGATAAATGAAAGGAATTTGGGTAGGTATTGTTTGATACAATGGAAATTCGTGTGTGGATAGAAGATGATATGGGGAGTCACACATAAAATTTATTAAAATAATGAAACATATTAATTTATTTTCATAGAAAATAAATCAATATTAGAAAATTACTAAATTTAGGATTATTTTCGCTTTAAATATTCCTACAGAATAGATTTTAAACAAGGTTTTTAGGACATTTAACACTTATTTCTTTAATTTTACCCATGGAAAACATGTTTTTACTGTAGCAATGGTAACAAACTATTACCATCTTTACTATTCATTATGTTGATAAAATAATTTTCCCATATTCAAAAATATTAATTATTAATATTAAAAATATGGAATTTATTTTTCAAATAAAATTATGAAAGTGGTATATTTCAATTTAAAATTATATTAAAAAATGCAATAAAATTCGGTTGTCCAAAATAAAATATTTCTTCAGTATAAAATGATTTTATATGAAAATTTAGCATGAAATGAATTAAAATAAGAAAAATTGGATTAATAATAATTTAATTGAAAAAATTTTCTATTTATAACCATTTTATAACATAATTAATATCCTTAAAATCATTTGAATTATAAGAAATGTTTTAATAGAAATATTTATTTTCTTCTATTTATGATTTTATTTTGAAATTTTTTAAAAAAAACAATAGAATATAATTTTGATTTATTATTTTAAAAAAATTAGTTAATTAAAAAAATAATAATAGTGGTAAAAATTATTTATATTTTTTTCATAATAACAATTAAATTATTCCAAGTTAAAAATAATTTTTAAAAAATTCAAATTATTTAAAAAATATTTAAAAATATTTAAAAAATTATACATATATTTTTTAAATATGTGGATAATCATATTCATACAAAAAATTTAACGTCTGGGTTATAATGGTTTATGGTTCATTTAGACTTGGGATTGACTATATTTCTAGATATCATATAATATTTCATTAGAAGAGACCAAATTTTAAAAAAAATCGAGTACTACCAATCGGGGTTCAAAATTCCACTATCCTTGAATACATTGATCCTCCAACATCTACAAAACCAATCAAGAATACCTAATAATCCATCCTTAATCTAAAAGTAATGTTGATTATGATCTTTTTTTGATATATACATTCTCTAATTGGTTTCAAACCACTTACAAATGAGATAGATGAAATTTGATTTCTCCTACAGCAGACTCATCCCACAAATCATGGAAGATCAATTCCCTGTATGAAATAACTGAAAATATAATTTTTCTTTTTAGAAATAATTATAGATATTTCCCTTCTGAAAATTTAAAATTTTGAATAAATCTTTTGAATTAAAATAAACTGTGAATAATTTATTAATATGTCATCTTTAAAATCAATTTACATTATTATGTATATTATTATTTAAGAAATAATTTATTAAAAATTTTCAAGTTAAATGACATAAGAAATAAATTAAATTATTATTTTGATAACATAATTTTTTTATCTATCTTACAATGTTGTTTTATTAATTAATATTTAAGTAAAATTTATAAATCTATGTTGGTATTTATAAAAGTAAATAATGATATTTTTAAATTTTATGATAATTAATGTTAAATTGAAATAAAATATATTTCATTCACTTAAAATGAACTCATATTATTATTTTAATGTTATAATTTAAATTTTTTTACACTTTAATTTTTTATGAAGAAACTATAGAAATACTAAACATTATGTTTTCAATAATTTTTCATATTATCGTAAATAAAAAAGTGTAATAACTTTAAGATTTTTTTTTATAATCAAAAGGATAGAGCAATTATGAAACATATGTTAATAAATTTCTAAATTATAATGAAATATTTAAAATATGATTCAAATGAAACTAATTATACTTATGAAGTTATAAATTTTTTCAAATTCAAATATTCAAAATTCAATGTTATGTGTAGTAAGAAGATACAATGAAATTAGGTGATATTTATAATATATACATTTTTATAATTGAATGGAATACATATTATTATATGAATATATAAAATTATAAAAATTATTAATTTTTTATTTAAAAAAATATTAAAAGAAGGAAACGGGGGATTAAATTTTTGATGGAATCAAGTGGAGAGGGGAATAAGATGTACCATAAATCTTTTTCCATCCGACTGTGAATGATAATTTAATTAATCAATTCCTCTATCTACTTATGGATTCACAGAGATAACATTATCAGAGGTATATAAATCAAAAAGGGGACTTCACACAAGGATTATATAGTGGTAATTAAGATTTTTTTACACAATTTTTCTTCAATAAACATGATTTGTATAAAATCAACGGCTTATGTATGTATATATTATCTAGTTCCCTAAATATTCATGAAATATTTATTATGAAGATAAATTTGGGATCATTATTTATATTCTCATCTTTTTTCTTATGTGTCAATCCCTAGTTATGTAAATTATTAATTTTTTATCATTACAAATACACACACACACACACATATGTCTATAAATCAAGTCATTTTAAATACATATATAGGATTTGTGAATGGATGTAGACTGAGGTTCAAGTAATGAAAGTATCATTTATGGATATGTAATTATACATTAAAAATTCTCTTATTTTAGTGTTTAGTATTATATATTTGACAATAGGAACTCATACCGCTGGAAATATAAACTCAGAGAGGGATCTACAAATAGATTTTGAGGGTGTGGGAATATGGTGTGTCTTGGATAATGGATTATTAGTTTATTTATTTATGTGAATCATATTAATAGATAATTTTTGTCAACAACCATAAGATAGTATGTTTTATGATGTTTGTTTGTCATCCTATGAATGCAAATAGACAGCACATTATATATTATTCATTATAACTACACTTGTATTTTTATTTTTTATTCTATGAGATGTGTGGGGAGGTCTTGATTGGAAATATTGTTGAAATATATTCTTGTAGGAAGGGACTATGATAGTTTATATATAATACTATTTTTATTGGGTTTTTGTAATATAGTGTAGTGTATTTTTAAATAAGAACAAAACATTTTATGAACACTGTGATGGACATATCAAATAATTGTATGTCATTGAGATGATTGAAAACATAGAGATACTAGAACTGTATAATATTAAAATAACAAATGGTATCCTATCATGGGATATTTCATTGAACTATATTTATAAAATAGGTTCGTGTTTTTGGAAAACAAGTGGTGTGAGGCACAGTGTCTATTTTTTATAAGCCAGTTCCTCAATCACTATATATCAAACCCCCATTTGTGATCATGTAGAAATGTTTTAAGTTTATAATGAAGTGGACATTCTGAATAAATTTAACATCGTAGAAGAAGATAATGTTAAGGGGATCATTTAAAAATATCTCCTTTAATGATTTCAATGACCCCACTTTATCCTAAATAGAAAAATATATTTTTGAATCTAATGAATCCTATTAGAAATGTTTTTTTTGAAAAACAATTGATTCTTTATTTCTAAATTTATGAAGGTTTGGTGTTTTTTGTCACGACCCGCCCTCGGGGCCCGTGCCGTGACTACCCCAAGCCCGCCTTCCATAGGCCAGGGGCTGGCGACTAGCACCAAGGCGTAAAATCCCAGTAAAAAGGGAAGGGATTGCCTTAATAAAGTAAACAAGCACCTCAGAGTAACAAGCGGAAGTAAAACAATACACAAAACTAGAACAACTGTGCTGAAGTAATGGAGCCGGAAATACAAGCCCAACTGTAAAGTAAAGTACAACTCGAAAGGGAAAACAACAACTGAAAGTACAACCGGCTCCTGGGACGTCCTCCTCGATTCCTACCTGAAGGGTAGGTACAGATGGCTCAGCTCCTGGATCGTCCACCACGGATCCTACCTGAAGGGTAGGTGTAGATAGCTCCACAACTCCTCGGGTCCAACTATCCGCTCCGAGCACGTCCCGCTCAGTGGTCCTCTTCCGAGTACCGACCTACTCCGTAAGCCTCAACCGCAGTCAGCGCTGTCCGTCGTCTGTAACCAACACAACGAAGTGCGGGCATAGCCCGTGCAGGGGTGAGTATAAGATACTCAGTAGGGACCCTGAGACCCTCGAAGGTCTCCCGAAATCTACAAAGGAAAAACCACAAGAAGGATACAATCACGAAGTAACATCCAGTAATGATTATATTCCCATACATATACCTATGTCACCAATTTCCGTTCGGCTCCAACACCGAGCCCAAGAACAACCCAATCCACAAGAAGAGTAAACAGTAAATCCACACAGGATAACAGTACAAGTCCACACGGTTTATAACAAGTTTATGAAATCAACGGATAACTATTACCCAGGTATATGCCGATACATATACCTTAGTTATCAAGCGATCCATCTCAATCATGAGGAAACACAAAGATCAATGACTCAGCTCAATCCAGGATTTTTATTATCGAAACTGTAGCTGCTGAAGAGCCCCAACTCTGAAGTGTACAGAGGTCCTGTCACGACTCCGAGGTACTGCTCACTAACCTAAGACTGCTGTAGTACTCCTCCTGTCGAGTACCGCGGGTCTGCTGCCAACTACCGGGCGCTCCGGCCGCTGAGGGTCTGCTGCCAAATACCGGGCGCTCACCCAAATAGCCTACTGAGGTACTCCTCCTGTCGAGTACCGCGGGTTTGCTGCCAACTACCAGGCGCTCCGTCCGCCGTGGGTCTGCCGCCAAATACCGGGCGCTCCGTCCACTGGGCTAGTCGACTCACTCCAAGTCGAGTTGGTCAAGCAGTCGTCAGGTCTCAGTCATCTACACGGTCTCCGTACTCCGCCCGCACGTCTCCACCGTCGCGGGTCTGTCGCTACAACCAAGCGCACACACTCCGTAGAGTATCGCGGGTCCGCCGCTACAACCAAGCGCTCCACCGCCAAGGGTCTGCTGCTGCATCCAAGCGCACCACCACTGTCAAGTACCACGGGTCCGCCGCTACACCCAAGCGCTCCCCCGCCAAGGGTCTGCTACTGCATCCAAGCGCACCACCACTGTCAAGTACCACGGGTCCGCCGCTACACCCAAGCGCTCCACCACCCAAGATCAACAGAAGATTCAGCTCACACATGTTCGGTAGCTCTGTTCCACGTAGGATCGCTGAGTGCTGTAGTCGTCGTCGTCGAATCCACAAAGGATCTCTGTACTGTCGTCGTCGCAGTCACAGTAGCAGTAGTAGTAGTCGTCACAGTAACAGTCGCAGCCAGCACTAGGGTTTCCGCACACAGCAAGCTCGTTCGGAGGGTCCGCTCCACGAGCCGAGAGGCTGATACATCAACTGTCACGAAGACCGGAGTTGATGTATCCAAAAGTTCCGTATCGTCAACAGGAACTCAACGCAACAGACGGCGCGTCGATCAGACGTCCGGTCTGAGAGTTATTGGCATTTTCGTTCCCGGGGCCCGGTTGGTTTTTAAGGTAAAACCAACCCGACCGTACTCCACCTGCGTCCAAACCTCGGGCGGAGTATGCCAAAAGATCCGTCCCACTTAGAGGATTCCATCAAAGTCGACGGCACGTCAATCGGACGTCCGGAACTCATGATATGAGCGTTTCCGCTCCGAGGGCCCGGTTGGTTTCGTGAACGAACCAACCCGGCCGTACTCCGTCGGCACCCAAACCTCGGGCGGAGTATACCAAAAGATCCGTCTCATTAAGAGGAACTTATCAGAACTTACGGCATGCCGTTCGGACGTCCGTAGCTCAAGATATGAGCGTTTCCGCTCCGAAGGCCCGGTTGGTTTCGTGAACGAACCAACCCGGCCGAACTCAAAGTAAACCGAAACCTTGAGTGAGATATACCGAAACGACCGTCTCGATCCAAGGATCGCGTTGCCGCAGACGGTTCGTCATTCGGAGGTCTGAGACTCAAGTTATGGCCAAAAGACCAATTCTGGTTCGAAACGGGGGGTCCGGGTCCGGGCCGACCCGGCCCGACCCCCCCCCCCCCCCTGGGCGGCGCGGCGGCGGCGCGGCGGCCTGGCGGCGGCGCGGCGGCGCGCGGCGGTGCGGCGGCGCGGGGAGCCGCGGCGGCTGTTGCCGCGAGGAGGCCGCACGCGGGGGCAATCAAGCCCCCGTTTCTTGGAGTGGCGGCGCGGCTATGCCGCGCCGCTTTGTCAAACAACGGCCCCCCTCCTGGGGGCCCGCTTCATGAAAAAAAAACGGGGGGCCTCCTGCCCCCCCAATGGAAACGATCCCCCCTCATAAAGAGGGGGGTTTTAAGTGAAGGTCGGGGGATTAATTCCCCCGGTTTTAAAGACATCCGGCCGGCCAGCTGGCCGGCCGGTTTCCTCAAACGGGACCGGAATTTCCGGTCCCCTCCTTCGGCTTCTGACGCCGGCGGCCCGGCCGCCGGTCTTCTCTTCCGCCGCGGCCCGGAACCGGCCGCGGTCTCCTCGTCCCGCCGCGGCCCGGAACCGGCCGTGGTCTCCTCGTCCCGCCGCGGCCCGGAACCGGCCGCGGCGTTCGTCATCCGGCGCGGTGCGACGGCATCATATAAGATTAACGTACAATTATCCGCGTGGTGCGACGGCGTCATATAAGATTAACGTACAATTATCCGCGTGGTGCGACGGCACCACGCCACCTTGCTTCCGTCCGCAGATAAACAACATGAACGATGGAGGGGGGTTCGGCCGTGTTCATGCGGTCCGGCACCCCTCTCGTTAAATAATAACTCAACTTTAAATAATCAACATCCTCACGTTAGTCATACGAACCACGAGCAAGAACGAAATAAATAAATATTAAATTAACAACCCCTACCTCGAAGGAAGTTCGCGGAGCTCGTCAACGATCCGCGAAGGACGAGCGTCGCGGAGATCGGACATCACGGAGGTCGGTTGTCACGGAAGAAGACGTCGTCGGCATCGCGGTAGACGGACGCGGGTTCGCCGCGAGAGGCACGTCGCGGAAAGTGCGTTGCGGCGTCGGACGTAGGTTCGCCGCGGAAAGCACGTCGCGGAGAGGATGCGTTGCGGTGTCGTGGAGGAAAACCAACGCGTTGCAGTCCGACGTCGTGGAAGAAGGACGCCGCGTTCTTCGTGAAGTTGAGCGTTCTTCGTGATCTTCGTCAGAGATGAAGAAGAAGAAGAAAATGCTCTTCACCTCTCAAAGAACAAAGGGACTAACCCAAAAATAATAAATTAAGCTCATACTTAATTTATTAACACAACACCAACCTTTGAAATTCAAGAGTTTGAATTTCAAAACTTTAATTAAACTCACTTATTAATGACATAAGTTATAACCTAAGTTTACATCATTAATTGTGAGTTGGGGAGGGTTAGAGAATATGAAGGGGTGGGGTTCGTGTGGGCCCCACCACCCACTTAACCTCCCAAGGGAAGTTGGGTTGTCACCCAACTTCCACCCAAAGGATAAAAACACTTAAGGAAGATAAAAATAAAAATTGAAGTTAAATTTTTATTTTAACATTCACAATTTTATTTTTTACAACTTCCCTCGTGTAAACGCAACTTAGGGAAAGGTCTCCTTAAGGAAATATCGGCGCTGCGAGTTCGTCGGTGCCCTCGGATTTCAATTCCGAGTACCGGATCAAAAGTTAGGAAAACCCGCTCGTTCGTTCACTGAACGTACCCGAGCCAAACTTCGGAAAAAGATTCCGGGCACTCCGGGCCTCGGAATCAGGTGTCTTCTGAAACCGTGCTCTTGTAAAATTCTAAAAGAAATTAAGAAAAAATTTCCCTTGAATTTTACGGGTCTTTACATTACTCCCACCTCAGGGCTTTACGTCCCCGTAAAGCTTCAACTCACACTTAAGGGAAAAAAAGTAGTACTGAGCACGCAACTGAGCTTTACGCTCCCATATGCTCACCTGAAGATCTCGTGCTACCCGTGAAGCACCCCAGAGGAAGCAACCGTTCACGTAGAACCTGCTCCTGTCGATCCTCGTTCTCTACTAGAACCTCTGTGCTTGTCGCCCTGTTATCGACGTCCAACTCCCCGAGGTCGATGACGTGTGAAGAAACATACACGTATCTCCACAACTGAGACACGTGGTGGACATTATGCACCCGGTGCGACTGAGGTGGTAGGGTCAAGCGGTAAACCTCTTCGCCTACCCTGCTGAAGTTCAAAAAGGGTCCATTTAACTTCGGAGATAACATGCCGCTTCGGCCACATCTCCGAAACCTCATCGGGTTGAGACCGTATAAGAACGTGTTCGTCACCCTCGAATTCAAGAGGTTTCCCTTTTTAGGTTAGAACTGATACTCAAAACTCCTGCTGCCATAAGGGTAGGGTTGACCAACTCAAGAGTGATCGGTCACACCCTCTTATGCCTGAGTTTAACATGTGCTGCCCTGGGTTTCCTTTTCGCCGACCAAGGAAAACCCATTCCGACGTTTTCCTAAAACAGTCAACCGGGGTATGATTTGTGAATCAAAACCATACCCAGATCAACGTCGTAAGGCCTCTACGCTTCCACCAAGAGATTCCAACCGAAACTCTCGCCTCGAGGTAAAATCACACCGTCGGCGTAAGTGTGATCATCGAGTCTCCTCCCAAAGGTATCTCCAGACGTGAGGGTCAAGTCTACGGCTTACCCGGAACCTCTAGGTCTGGGACATGATTCGTGGTAGGGTAGAATGATTGGTTCCTATGTCTATAGATATGGCAGCTCGTAGTAGACATAATTCGTACCCCGAATCATTCTTAGAGCTTCTGGGTCACACTCCTTGACCGCAATGCAGCTACTCTCCTCCCCAGCCCTCCTGCTCCCTGAGCCTGGCGGGGACTACTATGTCGGGTGGTCGTAACATGTCGAAATGTACACCACCACATGCTGCTCTCCAAGCTCCGCTTCCACGTCTTCTACCCTGCAGATTCATCTGTCCTTAGCACTTCCTCCTCCTAAAACATTTTACACGCCCGAGTCTCTGAGACTGGCGCTAGTTTCCTGCCTTTCACTGCTAACGTTCACAACCACAAAGGTTCTCTCTAGCATCCTAGCATAGGTAGAAATGCATAGAGGAAAAGTAATGGTTCAGATGTCCTTTAGACACACTTCGCTCAGAAGTTCGAGTCTAAAGAACTGATCACAACGTAACCAACGAGTACCAAGATTGATTGGTAAGCCACGTTGAGTGCTCTGCTTCCGACATGTCGTACTGTCGAAGCTGTATTAGCTCCAAAAAACTCACAACCACCTCCTCAAGCCAGTCCTCAGCCGCCTACGAGTCAGGCTCACCTCGAAACGTGAGGGATATCTGGTGCTAAAACATATGTAAGGCACTAAGCCTGTGAGTCTCTGCTACCGGTACCGCCGGTAGTGTCTGCTGACTAACAGGTAGTGACATAGCTGGTGCACTACCCGTAGGTACTATCCCAGGTATCGGTTCGCGTACCGAAGCCTCATTACTATAAGGACCAACCTCATGGTCACTCACTGGAAACAACAGGAGCTAAGATCATCATCCGCTCTACTAGTATCCAAGCTAGGCGTAGAACTCTAGCAACCGCCTCCATCCAGTCCACTGCTGCCTGGGAAATCTGTCTCGCCTCGTATCCTCAGAGGCCTCTACTACTGGAACTCGTGCATCGCGCTCTGCTAGTGTGCACCGTCAGCTAGTGGCATCTTCTGCCCTACGGGTGGTGGTGCTGCTGGTACACCACCCGAAGGTGCCAACACTGAAAAAGGGGTCCTGCACCGGAGTCTCGCTGCTCGGTGGGCCATCATCGAGAACTCTCTCGGAACACCAGCTTACTATCTGCATGGTGACATCCTGAACAGTTGTGTCACGGTCAACGATTTATACCTGGTGAGCTGACCTGGTTTGAGATGACTTTAAACCTTTTGGGAAACACACACGCAATCAGTGTTTTCGTGCATTAAGTCGGAAATCAGATGTCAGGGTCCTGGTGTACGGATACGTCGGCCGCCGCACCAACACTGGACTCCCTGGACTGATAACCACACTCAATACACTAAACACTATTGCTTCACATAGAAGAAAGATCAGAGTCTGCGGTAGAACCGACCGCCTCAGATACCAATTTGTCACGACCCGCCCTCGGGGCCCGTGTCGTGACTACCCCAAGCCCGCCTTCCATAGGCCAGGGGCTGGCGACTAGCACCAAGGCGTAAAATCCCAGTAAAAAGGGAAGGCATTGCCTTAATAAAGTAAACAAGCACCTCAGAGTAACAACCGGAAGTAAAACAATACACAAAACTAGAACAACTGTGCTGAAGTAATGGGGCCGGAAATACAAGCCCAACTGTAAAGTAAAGTACAACTCGAAAGGGAAAACAGCAACTGAAAGTACAAGCGGCTCCTGGGACGTCCTCCTCGATTCCTACCTGAAGGGTAGGTACAGATGGCTCAGCTCCTGGATCGTCCACCACGGATCCTACCTGAAGGGTAGGTGTAGATAGCTCCACAACTCCTCGGGTCCAACTATCTGCTCCGAGCACGTCCCGCTCAGTGGTCCTCTTCCGGGTACCGACCTACTCCGTAAGCCTCAACCGCAGTCAGCGCTGTCCGTCGTCTGCAACCAACACAACGAAGTGCGGGCATAGCCCGTGCAGGGGTGAGTATAAGATACTCAGTAGGGACCCCGAGACCCTCGAAGGTCTCCCGAAATCCACAAAGGAAAAACCACAAGAAGGATACAATCACGAAGTAACATCCAGTAATTATTATATGCCCATACATATACCTATGTCACCAATTTCCGTTCGGCTCCAACACCGAGCCCATGAACAACCCAATCCACAAGAAGAGTAAACAGTAAATCCACACAGGATAACAGTACAAGTCCACACGGTTTATAACAAGTTTATGAAATCAACGGATAACTATTACCCAGGTATATGCCCATACATATACCTAAGTTATCAAGCGATCCATCTCAATCATGAGGAAACACAAGGATCAATGACTCAGCTCAATCCAGGATTTTTATTATTGAAACCGTAGCTGCTGAAGAGCCCCAACTCTGAAGTGTATAGTGGTCCTGTCACGACTCCGAGATACTGCTCACTAACCTAAGACTGCTGTAGTACTCCTCCTGTCGAGTACCGCGGGTCTGCTGCCAACTACCGGGTGCTCTGTCCGCTGAGGGTCTGCTGCCAAATACCGGGCGCTCACCCAAATAGCCTACTGAGGTACTCCTCCTGTCGAGTACCGCGGTTTTGCTGCCAACTACCAGGCGCTCCGTCCGCCGTGGGTCTGCCGCCAAATACCGGGCGCTCCATCCACTGGGCTAGTCGACTCACTCCAAGTCGAGTTGGTCAAGCAGTCGTCAGGTCTCAGTCATCTACACGGTCTCCGTACTCCGCACGCACGTCTCCACCGTCGCGGGTCTGTCGCTACAACCAAGTGCACACACTCCGTAGAGTATCGCGGGTCCGCCGCTACAACCAAGCGCTCCACCGCCAAGGGTCTACTGCTGCATCCAAGCGCACCACCACTGTCAAGTACCACGGGTCCGCCGCTACACCCAAGCGCTCCCCCGCCAAGGGTCTGCTGCTGCATCCAAGCGCACCACCACTGTCAAGTACCACGGGTCCGCCGCTACACCCAAGCGCTCCACCACCAAATATCAACAGAAGATTCAGCTCACACATGTTCGGTAGCTCTGTTCCACGTAGGATCGCTGAGTGCTGTAGTCGTCGTCGTCGAATCCACAAAGGATCTCTGTACTGTCGTCGTCGCAGTCACAGTAGCAGTAGTAGTAGTCGTCACAGTAACAGTCGCAGCCAGCACTAGGGTTTCCGCACACAGCAAGCTCGTTCGGAGGGTCCGCTCCACGAGCCGAGAGGCTGATACATCAACTGTCATGAAGACCGGAGTTGATGTATCCAAAAGTTCCGTATCGTCAACAGGAACTCAACGCAACAGACGGCGCGTCGATCGGACGTCCGGTCTGAGAGTTATTGGCATTTTCGTTCCCGGGGCCCGGTTGGTTTTTAAGGTAAAACCAACGCGACCGTACTCCACCTGCGTCCAAACCTCGGGCGGAGTATGCCAAAAGATCCGTCCCACTTAGAGGATTCCATCAAAGTCGACGGCACGTCAATCGGACGTCCGGAACTCAAGATATGAGCGTTTCCGCTCCGAGGGCCCGGTTGGTTTCGTGAACGAACCAACCCGGCCGTACTCCGTCGGCACCCAAACCTCGGGCGGAGTATACCAAAAGATCCGTCTCATTAAGAGGAACTTATCAGAACTGACGGCACGCCGTTCGGACGTCCTTAGCTCAAGATATGAGCGTTTCCGCTCCGAAGGCCCGGTTGGTTTCGTGAACGAACCAACCCGGCCGAACTCAAAGTAAACCTAAACCTTGAGTGCGATATACCGAAACGACCGTCTCGATCCAAGGATCGCGCTGCCGCAGACGGTTCGTCATTCGGAGGTCCGAGGCTCAAGTTATGGCCAAAAGACCAATTCTGGTTCGAAACGGGGGGTCCGGGTCCGGGCCGACCCGGCCCGACCCCCCCCCCCCCCCCCCTGGGCGGCGCGGGGGCCGGCGGTGGCGGCGCGGCGGCGGCGCGGCGGCCGGCGGCGGCGCGCGGCGGTGCGGCGGCGCGGGGAGCCGCGGCGGCTGTCGCCGCGAGGAGGCCGCACGCGGGGGCAATCAAGCCCCCGTTTCTTGGAGTGGCGGCGCGGCTATGCCGCGCCCCTTTGTCAAACAACGGCCCCCCTCCTGGGGGCCCGCTTCATGAAAAAAAAACGGGGGGCCTCCCGCCCCCCCCAATGGAAACGCTCCCCCCTCATAAAGAGGGGGGTTTTAAGTGAAGGCCGGGGGATTAATTCCCCCAGTTTTAAAGACATCCGGCCGGCCAGCTGGCCGGCCGGTTTCGTCAAACGGGACCGGAATTTCCAGTCCCCTCCTTCGGCTTCCGACGTCGGCGGCCCGGCCGCCGGTCTTCTCTTCCGCCGCGGCCCGGAACCGGCCGCGGTCTCCTCGTCCCGCCGCGGCCCGGAACCGGCCGTGGTCTCCTCGTCCCGCCGCGGCCCGGAACCGGCCGCGGCGTTCGTCATCCGGCGCGGTGCGACGACATCATATAAGATTAACGTACAATTATCCGCGTGGTGCGACGGCGTCATATAAGATTAACGTACAATTATCCGCGTGGTGCGACGGCACCACGCCACCTTGCTTCCATCCGCAGATAAACAACATGAACGATGGAGGGGGGTTCGGCCGTGTTCATGCGGTCCGGCCCCCCTCTCGTTAAATAATAACTCAACTTTAAATAATCAACATCCTCACGTTAGTCATACGAACCACGAGCAAGAACGAAATAAATAAATATTAAATTAACAACCCCTACCTCGAAGGAAGTTCGCGGAGCTCGTCAACGATCCGCGAAGGACGAGCGTCGTGGAGATCGGACATCACGGAGGTCGGTTGTCACGGAAGAAGACGTCGTCGGCATCGCGGTAGACGGACGCGGGTTCGCCGCGAGAGGCACGTCGCGGAAAGTGCGTTGCGGCGTCGGACGTAGGTTCGCCGCGGAAAGCACGTCGCGGAGAGGATGCGTTGCGGCGTCGTGGAGGAAAACCAACGCGTTGCAGTCCGACGTCGTGGAAGAAGGACGCCGCGTTCTTCGTGAAGTTGAGCGTTCTTCGTGATCTTTGTCAGAGATGAAGAAGAAGAAGAAAATGCTCTTCACCTCTCAAAGAACAAAGGGACTAACCCAAAAATAATAAATTAAGCTCATACTTAATTTATTAACACAACACCAACCTTTGAAATTCAAGAGTTTGAATTTCAAAACTTTAATAAAACTCACTTATTAATGACATAAGTTATAACCTAAGTTTACATCATTAATTGTGAGTTGGGGAGGGTTAGAGAATATGAAGGGGTGGGGTTCGTGTGGGCCCCACCACCCACTTAACCTCCCAAGGGAAGTTGGGTTGTCACCCAACTTCCACCCAAAGGATAAAAACACTTAAGGAAGATAAAAATAAAAATTGAAGTTAAATTTTTATTTTAACATTCACAATTTTATTTTTTACAACTTCCCTCGTGTAAACGCAACTTAGGGAAAGGTCTCCTTAAGCAAATATCGGCGCTGCGAGTTCATCGGTGCCCTCGGATTTCAATTCCGAGTACCGGATCAAAAGTTAGGAAAACCCGCTCGTTCGTTCACTGAACGTACCCGAGCCAAACTTCGGATAAGGATTCCGGGCACTCCGGGCCTCGGAATCAGGTGTCGTCTGAAACCGTGCTCTTGTAAAATTCTATATAAAATTAAGAAAAAATTTCCCTTGAATTTTACGGGTCTTTACATTTTTTCTATAAAAATATATTTCACTAGTTTCAAAAATCTATTTGAAATGATATTTTATTTTAATATTTATTTATTTCATTGATTGTTTTAAAGAATATTAAAATATTAATTAAAAGTTTAAAAATTATTTTAAATTTTAGGGATGTTATTGATGACTTATTGTGTTCTATAGCCATTATCAATATATTTCATTCATATTCTATGGTTATTCTGGAAAATATTATCAATATGATTCTATATTCTAAGGTTATAAAAATGTGTTTTACTAGATTTTATTTTAGAAAATTCTATTTTGGAATATGTATAGATTGTTCATTAACAAAACATTTATTAGATATTAAACTTATCTTAGGGATTTTTTTTCAATTGCATAATGTATTTGAAATTTGATGTTTTAATGGACTCTATAGGAAATAAAATATTATAAATTGGTTTATTAAAATATTTCACAGGGTTATGTTACATGTTCTTAACTAGGAAGTAAATCTATAACCTCATGTGGAATTTTTATAGAAAGTGAAGTTCGAGGATTCTGTAATGGTTTTACTATGATCTTGTGTGACATTAGATTTAATTGTAATGAATTTTTTAAATATTTTAATAATTAAAATTTTGTTTTTGAAGGAAAATATCTTAAATTAAAAGATATTTTAAATGATATGTTATATATTTAATGAAATATTTTTTCAATATTTAAATGATAAATTTTTAATGTACCTAACATATTCATTATTTTTTTTTGATTTCTACCAAATATTATTTCATATTACAAATTCAAATTTTATGTTTTAAACTCGTTGTATACATTATTTAATAGTTTTTTAATTATTATGATATTTTCAACATATATTAACAAATAGATTTCCATTCTATTTAAAACCAATTATTAATTTTTTTCTCACCATAGTTCTATAATAATATTAAAATATATATTTATATTCAAATAAGATCAATAGAATTTTCTGTGATATGGAGATTAATCTGAGTGAATATAAAATATTATTCATTGAATTTTTATTATTATTATGACGTTTGTTAAATTTTTAGATAAACAATTTTATAAATATATAGACCTATAATATTCATGGTAATATATTGAATCAATTTTAACTAATTACATTAAATTATATATTTATAATGTCGGGTCACTAATATTTTATGGAAAACCATAAATATAAATAAAAAATATGTTGTTTTTTTTCGTAGATCCGGATGTGGGAGTTCAGGGGTGTTTTACCCACCAAAAAAATAGGTGAGAGATATGTACTTCCATAAAAATTCCCAAATGTATCCATAATAGTTGAATTTATATAATTTCTTTTTTTGAAAAACATTACATGAAACAAAAGGTTTTCCCTCAAACCTATGCAGTCCAAGACACATGATCATAACATTTATTCAAATATCGTGATGATGTGATCTAACATATGTTCTATCTGCGGTTTATAAGAAGTTATTAGTTAATGCCATGTACTAATAACCATATATAGTGAAAAACATTTATACATCGATATTACATCTTAATATATTAATATAAAATATATTTTACAAATACAACATTATATACTACATACAAAATATTATTGTTTCATTAAATATCTTCAATATCTCCCAAAATGATCCTTCCACATTTTACTCTTCTTAGATATACCCTACCAAAACCCATTCTTCATAAAATATGGAAAACCTAAGAAACGTTAATCTCATATTCTCAATAGGTGTAAAAAGGGAGGTATCAAAGATCACATAAGACTAAGGTGACTATAATAATATGATAATATGATTTTATCAATTAAAATTCGTACTATTCATAGCATAGATCGTAATCCGGAGTAACGGTGTCATAAATTGATGTTTATAATACATAAATCATAAGGGAAATAGGTAATATGGCCTATGATAGAATAAAATAGACATATTAATTTGAAAAAAATTATAATCTTATAACATTATCAAAGTATATAAATTGAAAAAGGTTAACTAAAAAAGTTAGGGAAATGAAATTAGGTCATTGAATACCCTTATAGAAATGTCATTGAGTCTATGTATAATCTTATGGATGTTAAATCCTGGTAAAAGTATAATATTATACACTTTAATTCCATTTTTAGGAATAATGTTATATAAAAGGGTGATAATTCCATGAATAATCTTATGTACTTGAATACATAGTCCACAGAAAAAATTTTGAACATTAAATGACGTTCACGTGTAACTTATTTATATCATGATTTTTTTACCATTATCTAGTTTATTGGAGGTTTATATAATTTTAGTCATAGAATTAAAATTATTATAATCAATTAACATTTATGACAATATATTATGAAAGATTCATTATATCATAACCAAGGAAAATGAAACTGGTATAATAACAATTTCCTCTATCATATCCTATGGAAATAAAAAAGGTTCATAAATATATTATCATCAAATAAACATCCATAGAGTTAATAATGATTTTATCATTGGAACATATCTCCAATAATTACTATGTAACATAAATGGATTTCATCTTTGACTAAGTATGCCTTTAAAAGATCAAAAATAATATTTCTTGTGAAAAATAATTTTTTTTTATTTTAAATTAATTAATAAAAATAACTAAACATTGTAAATTATTGATGTTTTTTTAAGAAAACCTATAAAATAGGAACATATTATTCAGCTGATTTAGTGACCATAGTAGAAAAAAATTCCATTCATTATGTATAATTAATTAAAAAATAATTCATTTGACTCTTTTGCAAAAATCAACAAGTACTTTTTTCTTAAAACAATAAGAAGAACCATTTTAAACCACATTGTATAGATTAATTCATGGATAAATTTAAATTAATTTTTTTTTGAATAAATATCAATATATATTTATGAAAATTTGAAAACATGGATATGAAAGAAAATATATATTTGAATAAATATTAATAAAAATTCTTTTTTACATAAAACTAATTTATTGGTCACTTGATTTATTAAAGAGTGTAAAGTGAATATAAAACAAGTAATTTTTAATAAATAACAAGAGAAAAATAAAATTCAGGAGTTTCTAGATTGGTAGGTCATGAAATATTATTTTTGCCAATATATTCATAAAAATATTTAATAATCAATGAGATTATAAAATAAAAGCCCTACCACTTTGGTAACTTTTCAGTCATAATCCCAAATAAATCATTTAATATCATGAAAAAATGAGATTAATGATAAAAATATTTAATTGGTTTTATATTCACCACATATATGAAATTAATGGGGAATATATAATATATATCTTATAAATAAATGTGAGATAGGATTTCCTCGAACATGATGTTCAAATTGTTTATAATGAGCTCTAACAACAAATTTTTGGAATAAATCATTTATATCTCTTGTTTTGTGACAAAGAGATTGTATAATATGAATAAAAAAACCAATATAAAATTTTTAATTAATTTTAAATGAGAAATAGAATTGGGATGGTTGAGCTAGATATCTCATACTACTTTAATTAAATTGAAAACGAGGTGTCTATCTATAAGGGAGCGAAATGATTCACATGGTATTACAAATAAAAGGATTAAAACATAACTGATTCATTATCATAATAAATTCATCCAAATGTACTTTTATTCAATAACAAATAGGATAAAGATGAAAAACAATCATGTAAATAAATTTAGACATGTATTTATTTCATTACAAACCTTATATTTTCATTAACTCCATCGATAAATAATATTAATATAAACTATTAAAAAAAAATTCAATATTAACAGTTTATAATTTTCATATAAAGTTAAAATTAGATCATAAATGAAAAAATTATGAAATTTTTAAAAGGTATCATCCATATTTTCTTTTTTCTAATTTTATATGCTTTTAAAAAATTTCATAAAATATGATTTTCATTAAATATCATTAATGTGATCTATGACACTATTTATTCAATTTTACATTAATGACACTATAAATAATATATAATTCTAATAGAATTATTTAAATATCCCCAATAAGTCTTATTTATATAAAATATTATGTAATATAATAATTCTTTAAATTTTATAAATTTACAATTGTATTGTCATTTGATTTAGTTTTTTGTTATTTGAATAAATATTGTGGTGGAAATACGTAAGAATTGAAGGTAATTGTTTAGCTACTAAAAACATAAAATAAGTATAAATAATAGAATATATATATATATATATATATTAAAAATATATATATATAACCAAAACATTCCTCTTTGTAACCATATTTAAAAATTATAGACATATTAAATTCAAGAGAGTAACATTTGAATTTATTCCTTTCATAAACTAATATAAGTTTCGCAATCAATGAAACATGGAACTAAGTGACCATATATTAATTATTCTTATATATTTGGTTAATCTACACTTATAAAATATGATGAAGTCAGGTATAATGAAAATTTTAATTCTTTTCCCAATATATTTACCCTTATTTTACTAATTTTAAAATTACAAGGGATGAAAAATTTATTATAGTTACTATTAATATGGAAAAAAATATAAAATATAAATATTAAAAAACATTATAACTTCTAATTCCTAATATATTATCCATTATACGTTATTCAATACATGTATGTCATAGAAATTAGTTTTAATGTAAAATCTAAAAAGGAAATGAAATTTTTTTTCCAAAAAAGCATTTTTTGGAATAAAAATTTACTTATATAAATATGTTGAATACTACTGATTCAAATATAATTAAATAAATAATTCAAAATACTATTTTCCCATGTAATTTTTAGTCAAAAAAAAATCATTTTTCTTCTTAATTATTCGATTTAGTGAAAATAAATGATATTATTTGAAAAAACAGTATTGTTAAATATTCACTACAAATATATCATTTTAGAAAAGTTATTTAATTTTTGATTAAGATAATTTTTATATTAATAATTTAAAAATGATGTTAAATTATTAATTATTAATTTTTAAATGTTTCTTAAATTAAAAAAATTACAAAAATAACATGTAATAAAAACCATATATGATGAAAATTATCATTAAATAAAATATGACATCATTAAAAATTGTGTGTTTATTTACTAAAAACTAATCAAGAAGTATGTATTGTGTAAGTACATTCTAAATTTATTTCACAATATTTTTACGCATTTTCATAAAAACTAATTCAAAGCCTATGTTTTCCTTAATTTATTAAAGTACATCTTAAATATCATAAAGATTAGTGTTGTGTGTTAGTCCAACTATCATGGTTATTAATATTTTAAAAAATTATTTACGGAGTTAAAACCTATAAAACCCAAATAAAAATCCTTATGTATAAACGTTATCTCAGTTCTAGATGATACAATGGGGAACACCATTCCAAAATACATTCCATCAAACAATGAGCATACATATCTCATTAATAGAGAACATTTATTAGATTGGTAGAAAATAATCTGCATTAGTAATTTGATCAATGAGATTCCATAGTATATCACTACTAATAGGTGTCCTTGGAAACCCCAATACATAATCTATTATTACTTCATCTCACTTACACTATGAAAAGGGTAGTAATAGCAGAAGATATGTAGGTCACAAACTATTCTTAATAATAGATATATCATCTTCTACTAAAATTTAATAAATCTCTATTTATATCAGACTCCCAATACTACATGTTCATATCATGGGATATTTTTTTCAATAAATGGTGTATGTTCCATATTGAGACATGTTATTCCCTTATAAACACTTTATTTATACTTATCAGGAACACAACATTGCCGCTGACATAATAATTCTTCTCATTATCTAGAGCATATTTGTATCCACACTTCTTCACCATATATATTTTCATTTATTTATATATAGTATGAATTAGATAAATTCCCCTGAATCAACTTGTCAAGTAATGATTATGTTATATAAAAATACATTAATTCCACTAGGACCTAGTACTCTTGGAAATCAAGTCATATCTTCAAAAAAATAACCATCATTTACCATTCGTTTCTCGATTCCTACACAACACTAGCTTTAATCATCATACTTAGTGCATCAGCTATGAAATTATACATACTAGTGGTGTATATGAACTCAAAATAAAAGTAATATAGGTACATGACCCAATTTCCCTACTCAATATTCAAATAAAAATTTTAAAAAATATATCTCATGCCTTTTTGGTCAATTTACACCACAAACATCTTACCCAAGAGATAGTTTTTTCATACACATTATAGTCTGTATTACTACTCCAAATAGTATATAATTCATATTATAGGTCTTATCATGTGATCTTAATATCCTATACCCATAAGAATATACAATATCCTCCTACATTATAAATTATCCTTGCCCAAATCTTGATGCTAAAAAATATAATGTATTCTCCTTACACAACCTTGGTGATGCTAGAATCAGTGTAGTTATCCATCGACATATAATTTTCAATATGGATCCCCCAAATAATATGATTTGAAAAACACCACCCCATCCAATGATGGTCTATCATCATACATACCAATCATGAATTATTTTGGATAAAACTTGCGAAATAACAAAATCGACCCAAAAAGATATGGATCTTGATTATATTCAAGAGTGAATACCAGAAACAAAATACTTTTCCATATAAATTTATATAGTTTCAGAACCTTCTAATATCACATTATCCCTAAAGTGTACCCAATTAATCCAAAATAATGACATTTAGAGCATTATAAATTATTGATGCACTCTAATTGTACTAAAAAACTTTCAAAATTTTGAGTGTGCTCTCTCTTTGATTGGTTGTATATGAGGATATCAATGATTAATATAACTAAAATAGTAATACCAATAATGTTATAGGACAAAATTAATAATGTTAAGAAACACATTTTATTAATTCAAAAATCAAAAAATAAATCAGTAGATCCTCATATCGTCTACACTGGCTCTTTTATATACTAAAATATAAGTCATAAGAACAAACCCTTAGTTAGTAATTGAAGAAACTCAAATAAATCTTAGAGAATTCATGGATTCCTATATTATTTTCAATTAACTCAATGATATTTTTGAGTATATATCAATTTTTTAACATCACTAGTTCAAACATCTGATGATCCTCATATAATCTCAAGGATCTATACGAATTCGTAGAGAACAAAACCTAAGAACAATAATGAGACATAATCAAATTTATAAATTCATTTTTCACCATTTCCTATATATAAGTTAAAAAAACATTTAGCCCTACATGATATATTTAATAAAAATGAATCAATATGGTCTTTACACCTCATAGAAGCTTGATTTTATACACACTCACGTTCTTATCTAATAATATGAACAAATCCTTAGAACTGAAATCTGGTCACATGTCCAAAAAACAGAAATACCACCCAATTCATCTTACCATTATCTAGAAAAATATAAAAAATATGTCTTTTGGTCTTTTCCAGAAACTAGTATTAGTGTCCTATACTAGCTTCTTATATATCACACTCCCTGGATTAAATATGAAAATATCATTTAAAATATGTAAATGAAACATATCGACAGTAGAAGTTGACATGAGCTCATTTCTGAGTTAGCCAATCTATCTAGATACTCCCATAAAAACGTCTCATTTATTTCATAAATAAAACAAAGTTGAATCTATTGCCACTAATCACTATAACACAATAGGAAAAACTACATATTACCATGTATTTCACTATTAAAGGTGTATTAGATGGCATTGACCCATTAATATACTCTATTAATAGCACTAATAATCATCTAATAATGAATATAAAATTTAATTATATGATCATAAATCATATAATACAAATGAAATGTAAAGAAAACTAAAATATTAACTTGGATAGAGATGAACCAACATATATGTTAGTGAAATTGTCTCAGCATCATGAAATTAGAATGAACCTTCATCTTGAATACCCAATATTATACTACTATACTGGTGTTTTTAATTCCTTTTTCATTGGGCACCATGTCCTCCACCAATACACAATCATCCAGTGGAACTATAACTACCATCTAGAAATTGAAGGTTACGTCCAACTCTAGAACCCTATGATAATCCAGACCACCTACCATTGGGTACCTATGGATTTCTCCTATAATAGCTATAGATGTTAGAATATTAATATATAATATAAACACAACTATCCATTTGAATCACTGAGTATAGACATGGATAGCATTTCCATAGTGGCAGTACTCACATGATGTACCACTATGGGGAATAAAATTTATTCCACAAAACTAGATACTATGTTAACCACATCCTAGAAATGAATTGTGAATCCTTTATTACCAACCATCTAAAGATCCCCCGACAGTTCTATTGGTGGATAAAATTTTGATTAAAACTCTCTAATTAACTATTTTCCTCTCTAGGATGAGAGTATAATTCTCAACCTCTCAAATAGATAGAAATAATAAAGTAGTTTCCTACACCAATATCATATATCTGATATCATCCTCAAAATTTCTCCACCATGATACCTTATCCATATTTAGTATTGATGTATTAGAATGTAAATTTATAATAAATACATTATAATCCATAATTTCATTCCTATAGAAAATCAGCCTTTTCATGTATAAATTATCAAAACCATTATGATTAATATTTAATACATTTCACAAAAAAATCTTAAGGACCCAAAATGTTTATTGTCTTTTGAGACATGTTTAATGAGATTCTCTATATCTATAAACATCCTCCTATTTATTACTCTTCATTTATTTACCCTACATAAAAACTATCGTTATATCATGGAGAAAGTAATCCTAAAAATGTTTAGGCCAGGTGCTCAAAATTTTTTAACATGGGAGATACAAATCAATGATTATATGAAAAAATGAGATAATAATAAAGGAATGAGATCAGCACTATAACATAAAATTTTCAAACTGAATCTATAGGGAAACCTAAAAATAATATATGTCATAAATATTTATTATTCAAAATTAAATGTTTTATAAGATTTATAAATTATAAAAGAATGTTGTAAACCATAAGTTAATGTCATAAATATGTGGAACCATCAAAGGTATAGAAAAGATTTATTATTTCAATTTTAACAACCATTACTATAAAATCATAATAGAATAGACTTAAATACTTTTCACTGTAATTTATTATGAATATTTACTTTATTCTTGTATTGGATCAAGAACATAGAAATGTTTCCTATAATTTACCAAGAACATCGACTTGTCTCCCATAGTTATCTAATAATATATAAAACATTTTCCCTTTTATTAGAGGGATATATACTTCCATCCCACTAATAATTTCATGAAATCTATTAAAAAGTGTGACATAATATCATTAATCATTCATCATCTAATCATTTCATAACACAGGAAAATAATAAATGTTTTGTTAATATTTAACCATTTCAGCATAGAATATCCCATGAAAATTAAATGGGATTCATAAAAATATTATCATAATAATCATAAACAATTTAGTGAATTAGTAAAGATAGAATCGTTGGATCTATCTCTGTTAAAACATAATTAACATCAATGGATTTTATCATGGATGATAATTAATTTTTAATAATCAATGTAATATTTCTTAGGAAAAATACTTATTTTATATTTAAATCCGTTAGTTAAAAAATATTAATATCCAAAATAGAAATAGAAATTAATTATATGAAAATAACCTAAGAAATTTAAAATGAACACTTAAAATCAATGATTAGTAATGGTAGTGGGACATTAAATTATTAATATATATGTCAAAAAACATTTCATTAACATTTCACTAAAATGGACAAAAATAACCTCATTTAGAAAATGAAAATATGATTTCTTTAAAAAATATTTATAAAAATTCAATCATAGGTAATAATTATTTTTTAAATCTAAGGAATATATTAGATACATTGTTGAAATTATTTATATATAATATGGATGTGGATGAAAATGGTCTTTTGATCGAATAGAATAACATAGTAGTATTTCATTTAATTAGTTTTGTTAATATATTAAGTATTTAATGTGAGAATTATGAATGGGAAATATAAATTCATCATAATTAAACAGATGAGAAAAAAATTATATTTTTAATCATAAAATGATTATATAATTTCCCCTATTGATATTTATGATTAAATAATTCGTATTTAAAATTAGATTAATAAATAAATCAATTAACTAAATTCTCAATTGTAATAAAATACTTATAAAATTATGTCAAATAATTATATATTTAGTAAAAATTTATTCTAGAAGAATATCATGTTCTATAATTTAATGTATTAATTACATATGGTATCTTTCAACACAATAATTAATTATTTTAATAAATTCACATTTCTCTATGATAACTATTTCGATTTTCAGGCATGTTTCGGGTTGACTATCTTCGTCTTTATAATTTTATCCTGGTTCCGCTATCTTATGATTTTTAATAATGATATAAACATCATATATATTTATTAAAAATATTTATATTTATCAATAAAAGTTATAGATATAGAAATTAATTACACCATTTAGGTAGATGGTGGGTCATATGTACGCTGTGATATGGTTTTAACATTTCGATGAATGGAAAAAATGTAAATAATAATTCACCATTATATAATAATTATTAAATAATATAAATCATATATATTCATCAAATCCATCTTTATTATGACTTATGTAATGTACACATGAAAGATGAAATACATCACTTCGTTGAGGTGGAAATCAACACATATACATTAGCGGAATTATCATTTCCTTTTGTTTTGTAAGGTAATCATTTAGGTTTTATATTTTAAATATATAAGAATAATTATGTTATTAAAATCATATTTATACTTTAAATCCATCATTATAATTATCCATCAATGACGGTGATGAAAAATTATTTGTATCGCTATGTGGTGATGATATGTCAAACGGATGCATGATCGATACCCTCACATCTCATTTGATGGGAAAGTGGATGGATAATGTTGGATTCGTATTCATAAGAAAAATTCATGATATTTTTTATAAAAAAATTACTAATCAATTATGAATATAATAGACTTATATGAGGCTATATAAGAATTAACAAGGATGTGTTTATTTAAGGAAATTAACTCTTTTTCTAAATAATTAGTTTTGGTCTATTATTAATTACCCTATATTAGGTAATTATATAATTGAAAAAAAGATAATGTTTATATGAGATTTTTTAATATTTATTTCATGTATTGTTCTAGATAAAAGGCATCATGTTGTGTGAAGAAGATAAAAGAGTGGTTCACTTTTTTAATGTTGTGTAGGGGCCCTTCGAAAATTTTCTAAATAATTAATTTATAATAACTTGAGTCTCTAAAAAAATAATTCCAAATGTATATATATTTTAAGAAAATTTATTATGTTGTTTAAAATAAAAAAAATGTAAAATGTGCCATTTTAAACCTTATTTTCTCTTTTAACCACCTAGTTAACCAATTTGAACCTTAAACATGGTAACAACATTATCACTCTAAAGGGGTAATAATTATATAAATAAGTTAGGAATTAAATCATAAATATCCATGAAGTGACATTATAGACCATATCATTACCACCTTATCTTATTTTAATATTTTTAGAATTTAAAAATGATTTAATAATATATTATATAGATAAAATAACATTAATGTAAATTTTGATAGTATTTATTTAATTTCACATAAAAGGTAATCAGGAAATGTTTGAATTAAAATTTATTCCACATAAAGAACCATAATATTCTATGTTTATCTTTGAAATTTCATTAAAACTATAACTCATTCAAATTATATTACTTTTAATATTTTTAAAATCATATATCTATTTTTCAATTAATACATGAAATACTGATTTGGAATTTCATATTCATTTGAAGAAAATTACATAATTACTAAAAATTATAAATAAATTTTCATCAATATAAAAAATAATTAAACTAAAAGTAGACATTTATATTTATTCACAATATACATTTCTCCAAATATTTACACATAATAGATTTTTAAAAGTAATAGAGTGACATGTTGTATAGTTTAATTTCTGTAAATATTTTATATATCATTTTATTGGAAATTTATCCATTAAATAATTATATTTAATAAATTCAGTGATAATGGTAAGAAGAATAATCCAATAATAATTATGATAACAATTAGTTGCATTAAAATTTAATTTTATCCTTGATTATCCTTATTTAATCTTTTCCTAGGAGATAAATTTTAAAAAGGTTACACTTCATATTACCTATAAATAAAAGTGATCTATTTCCAAAATTTGGAACCCCATAATTTAAATATAGAATATATTCCTTATGATTAAATTATAATTAGATTAAGAAATTAATTTTAAAATAATTCTTAAATATGTGATAGAAAACTTCTGTTTTGAGAAAATCATATATAATCATAATACTGGATTTATACTAATCATATGACTATAAAAACTATATACTAGTGAAAACATGTTATTTAATATGTAATATATTAATTTCATAAAATTTGTTCAACAATAGAGACCAATTTAATTTATTAATATAAAAATAATTTTTTTCATAAAAATAGTTTTTCAGAAAATAACCACTTTTTCTATTACATCCCAAGTATGTAATGAATAATATATATTTTTATCTATGTCTACTAATGAATTATATAGTGTTTTAGAGGCATAAAATGAGAATAAATCCAATCTTAAGCATGGAATACAATAATATTTTTAAAAGATTGTTTTACTGCCTTTTGATGGCAAACCATTTTTTTAAATCAAACTTTTGACAATTTTATAAGCTCTATTTGAAAAAATAAACTTATTATTTATGATTGGGATATTGAAATTTACATTGAATAATTTTTTGGTATTTTTCTGACAATGTTCATTTTTTAATGAATTGTGAAAAATACTGCATTTTACATCAAAACTGATTTTTCATCTAATTAAATTATATGGTTAGATTATCTTATGAATTGGTTTTAAAGTTAAATTAGAATATATTTTTACCATTTAATCTAATAGTGGTCGTTGGAATTAATTTCACTTTGAAATTGTACTTAAACCAGTGTCAATCTTTTGATACTTATTGTTACATAAAAAACACGCTATTTGTTATGACAGCGGGAATTAATTATTAAATTAATTAATGTAACTTATATGATTTGAATTTTTTAAAATAGACATAATTTTTTTAATTCGTAATATCAAATATATCTTAGGAAGAAGTTTTGTTATTTTTATGAAAAACTTAAATTTTTGAAGAATAGTGAAACCACTAAGTGGTACTTAAAAAACTGATTTTTCGTTTAGATGAAATTTTACCACCTCTGTGTTTTGAATTTGAAAAATCCGACATACATGGTTGTCATTAAGATGTAAAATGTGTTTCAATGGGATTAAAATAATATTTTAGTGAATAGTAACTTTTATGTTTTTAATCGCGATTAGAGGTAATTAGTGTAATTTAAGGTAAGAATACTATTTTAATAATATGAAATGAAGTTGACACATGTCCTACCCTAATTGGATGTGTCATGGACGACCAAGACAATACATGGGTCAAATTGGGGACCCCATGGAGCCAATTTGGTTGGAAAATGACATAAATAACTTTTTATTTAATGTAAATGTAAAAATGACTCAAATATGAGTTGTTTTATTATAACAATTTTTACATGGGGTTATACAAGTCATATTTTTGACTATAAATAGTCATTGGAAAGATAAAAAAAATTTACTACATCATATTATTTATTTTTATAATATTTAGACATTAAATAAATTAAATTATTTATGACATCATGATGATGCAGCGTTTACCTCATTATTTAACGATTGAAATAATGTGAAAAGATAATGTAAAATATAAGACATAAACTTGTCAAAAACCTATTGGTTGGGTTTATTTAGAACCCTTATCACATTATCCTCAAATTATGTCAATGTGGGACCTTTTAAATCTGAAACTCACTTTAAAATAAAGTATCATTTCTTTACTTTCCAAGAGTGCCCCTCCTCTCCTCTTATAAAAGGCCCCCACCTCTACCTCCTTATCCTCACTTCCAAAGCCTTTGGCTCGGCCAACCCCTGCCCATTTTGTATCCCCACATCCCTCTATAACTCTTATAAGCATCACTTTGGGCAGAAGGTTTCCCAATGAAGCCTTTGAGATCAAACCAAAGGGAGTTACCCAATTTCAAGGTAATGTCTTCACTTGAGTCCTTTTGTTTTATTTTGCTTCTCCAACCCCATGAACTCTTTTTATTCATTTATTTTGTAACAACTCCAGTATCTTAAATATACTAGGATGTTGTTATAAGAATTATTCGATCTACACTTACACACACCTACATCTAATGGTTAAAGAACATAATGTTTCCGTTGATGGTGAATTTCTGCCTCACGAAACGATGACTGTTCAATATTCTTCTAACACCTTTAAAGGTGGCCATTAATATGTCACTATATTTATATAAGATATATAATATGTTTATGTTTTCCTTAATCCTCTGTATTTTTCATTTATGGCATACATTTATGGCTTCCATTATTGGTATACACGATATCTTCATTTTAGGAATTGCTGACTACCACCCCCTCAATGTGATTTGATTCATTAATACCATATATGTTACGTATAAAGGAAATATTTAATGATATTATATATGATTACATACTGGAATTAAAATACTATTATGTATCATTATGTTTTAATTCCATTAAATATGAAATAGAAATGGAAGTAGCGTTCATGCGTACACATGGATTACCGTCTCCATGAACGGTGCATTTCATTTCATACCTCTAAATGTTATGTAATATTATTAATGCATGCATGTACTAGATATATATGATATATATGATATCTAAATCATGAATAAAATTCTGGATATAATGGATATTTTACCACATGATCAACTTGTAATTATAAAGAGTTTATTTTTTACTCAAGTACCAATGATCGTTAAAAAGACTGTTATTAACTTAAATAATAACATGGTGTTCATGACAAGGTAATAGGCGATATAAATGGAATAATTAACTTGAAAAAGATTCTTAAGAAATTAGAAATTAACTCATGTTTATTATTCAGGAGATTAAAGAACGATCGAGTCAAGTCGGACCCGAGGTATGGGACTTCGTCTCAATATCCTTTCATTGAGGCATATTTTGTTTTATACACAACCTTCTTTTATACGGTTTATAAACCCCTTTGACTTTTATGTTTATCCAAAAGGAATCTTTTTTTACAAATCTTTTTACTAAATGACCAAAGGGAATGTTTTTGTCGTATGTATGCGGTGACAACGACTTCTCTGCCGCCGTGACCATTATTTGAGTTTCAACTTCCTCTACAAGCCAAACTTTATTTTATAAGGAAAATAAATACAATGTTTTAATTTTCTTTTATTTTGGTATTTAAAAATGGTTTTCATAATTTTTCTATTATATCAATATGTTGTATTGATATCTTGTGGTTAAAATGTGGAAATATTATGTTTCCTTTATGTATGTTTATGTGATACAATTATGTTATGGTTCTTGGGCATTATTATGAAGACGGGTGGTTCCGTGATAAACTAAGGGCGGGTTAGCCCGATATATCTCTCCAATGCATTAGGTAATGAAAATGGGTTAAACGTTGAGGTTTTTATGAAGAGATTTAGGGAATATACTGTGATGGGTATTCCAAACATAACCAAGAGGGTTACTCCCTACTTAAGAATTTTATAAATGCCTCAAGTTACCCTTATGTCTTATGATTTCTATGATTTATTCAATATTTGATTAGGCATGTTAACGAGCTTATGTTTTATGAGTAGAGTATGATTTCATTGATTCTTTTGTATACATGTACTCATGTTTCCTTTCCATATTTTTATATCCCTTACTGAGCTTTTTATGCTAATCCCATGTTTTTGAAATGTTTTTCACAGGTCAAGGGAATGGTACATGATATGATGATAGTGTCAAGGATGTGTCAAGAAAGAATCCATGTTTTATTTTAAATATGTTTCTATTGATGGGAAAAATGAATACTATCTTTTATGTAACCACTTTGTTTAAATGTTGAATGTAATGCAAGTTTTATGATCTAATTATCTAAAACTCTAAACCTGAAAAGATCCTCAAGGTGTAATCCTGTAATAACTCATGATTAAGTAAGATTTAAGGCTAGGGCCTTATTGTTGGTATCAGAGGTCAATTTAGATAACTTTAGGAGTTAGAATTTTATTAAATGATTATCCAATTTTATTTATGGTCAAATAGAAATGATATAGAATTTGAAGATTACCATGTTACTTTATCTAAGACTTGTTTGTTCAGAATGGTTTTCCATAGAGGAAACAGGGAAGCATTGCTAGAAAGGAATACAGATGGAAATAACCTTCCGAATCAGCATCCTGAAATGGTCGAGATTGGAACTGAACAGTTTGTTGTAGTAATGGCGCAGTTGACTCAGGCGATAAATGGTGGCGGTATCCATGCATGAGATCAGCCACAGAGGAACATGTCAGTGGTGGAACATTTCATGAGGCAACATCCCCCATCAATCAGAAGATCATCTGACCCTATGCTAGCTGATGTGTGGATTAATGCACTGGAGAAGATTTTCGATGTCATGGGGTGTTCAGACAATCAAATGGTTAGTCTTGCTATTTACTGTTTGGAGGGTGAGGCAGATCAGTGGTGGTAAATGGTTAAAAATATCAGGGACGCTGATGAGATTGATGCTCTTGACTGGGATAAATTCAAAGTTATTTTTCCAGAGAAGTATTTTATTAAGGATGTTTGACTTAGGATGGAAAACAAATTCTTGGAATTGACACAAGAGGAAGACTCAGTGGCTGCCTATGATGAAAGGTTCACTCGATTGGAAAGGTATGCTCCAAATTTTATCTGATACCTTGATAGTAATATCAATCTCTTTTACTCAGGATTAAAGCCAAAATATCGAAGGGTTTTAGCTTATCGTGATTTAAAAAGTTATGAAAATCTTGTTCGATGTGCTAAGAAGGTAGAAATGGAGTTTTCCGATGATCAAGTGTTCTATAACAACCAACAGAAGAAGAGACCAAGGTGGCAGGAGAAAGGAAATAATTCTTCAAAAAATTCTGATGGTATGAAAACAAAGTTACTAGTTTGTGATAAATGTGGTAAAAGGCATGTTGGGGAATGTCTTCTGAATTCTGGAAAGTGCTACCGATGTGGTAAGATGGGACATAAGGCTCGTGATTTCACTGAAAAAGATCAAGGTGAAGGTAAGACCAAATTTGATTTATAGTTAGTGAAGTGTTTTAAGTGCAATGAGATGGGTCACTATGCAAATGAGTGTCCGACAAAGAGCTCGAGTGATGGGAAGTAGTTAAACTACAAGCAGAAAGGGGTGGTGAAATCCTTTGCAACTACTTCAGCAGTTGTCAGGCCACCAAATGAAGTTGTATCAGGTACTTTGTTTGTTTTTTCAGATTATGCCAGTGTGTGGTTTGATTCGGGGTCTACACATTCTTTCATCTCTGAAAGCTTTTCTAGTAAAATGGGAATACCATCTTAAGAAATGAATCCTGAACATGTGGTAAAAACTCCTGGGGGAAATGTTGAGGCACAAAGAATTTATAAGAATTTTCATATGCTTATCCGTGGAAAGAACCTACATTCGAACCTTATTGTTTTACATCTAGTAGGGTTTGATATTATCATGGGTATGGATTGGATCTCTATTTACCATGCTAAGATTGACTGGAGAGCTAAGGAAGTTTCTTTTCAGAAAGACTTTCAGTTTGTGTACAAGAATGAACCCTTACTGTTGAAAACTTATCAATAGGCTGAGAAACATGTAAAAGATGGAAATGAAAGTTACCTTGCACTCATTGTTGAAAACAAGGGAACTGTTCAGATTAATGATGTGCCCGTGGTAAATGAGTATCTTGATGTTTTTCCTGATGAGTTTCCTGGAATAATACCAGATCAGGAAGTTGAGTTTACTGTTGGCATAATTCCTAATGCTAAGCCAATATCAAAGCCCCCTTATCGAATGGCTCAAATTGAACGTTTAGAAGTGAAGGATAAATTGCAAGATTTATTAAAGAAAGGTTTCATTTGTCCAATAACATCACCATGGGGTGCTCCTATTTTATTTGTTAAAAAGAAAGATGGTTCAACGAAACTTTGCAATGATTATAGAGTTTTGAATAACATCACTGTTAAAAACAAATATCCTTTGCCTCATATCGATGATTTGTTTGATCAGCTCCATGGAGCTCAGTATTTTTCAAATATTGACTTGAGATCGGGGTACCATCAGCTGAAGGTAAAGGAAGCAGCCATTCTGAAGACTGTGTTTCGTACATGATATGACCATTAGGAATTTGTAGTAATGCTTTTTGGTCAAACCAATGCACCTGTTGTATTCATGGACTTAATGAATATAATTCTCCATGAGTTATTGGATAAGTTTTTGGTGGTTTTCATTGATGATATTTTGGTGTTTTCTAAAAGTAAAGACGAGCATGAAAGACATTTAAGGGTTATTTTGGAAACCTTAAAAGAAAAAAATTGTATGGGAAATTCAGAAAGTGAGTGTTTTGGTTGTAACAAATTTCTTTCATTGGTCACATTGTTTCTAAATATTGGATAACTGTTGATCTGGAAAAAACAAATGTTGTTGAAGAATTTCCAAGACCAACAAATGTAACTGAGATTCGTAGCTTCCTTGGTTTCGCAGGCTATTACCTAAGGTTTGTTATAAATTTTTCGTAGTTATCTAGTCCAATGACTAAGCTAACTCGGAAAGGTGTTAAGTTTATCTGGACAAAAGAATGTGATGATTGTTTTCAGGAATTGAAAATAAGATTGGTGAATGCTTCAATTTTGGCACTACCTTCCAGGAATGGGGAGTTTGTTATCTACAGTGATTCTTCATTAAAAGGACTTGGTTGCTTCTTAATGCAGAATGATCAGGTAATTGATTATGCTTCACGACAGTTGAAAACTCATGAGGTAAATTATCCTACACATGATTTGGAATTAGCTTCTGTTGTTTTCACTTTAAAAATATGGAGGCATCATTTATATGGAGTAAAGTGTGAAATATATACTGATCACAAAAGTTTAAAGTATATATTCACTCAGAAAGAATTGAACATGAGACAGAAGATATGGCTAGAATTAATCAATGATTATGATTGTATAATTCATTACCATCTGGGAAAAGAAAATAAAGTGGATAATGCTTTGAGTCAAAAAAGTAATGCATTATTAATGATGTTGCGTTTGGAACATGATCCTTTGGTTAAGGATTTGATGAAATTTTGCATAGATGTTGTTGGTGCAGGATGTTCTTCTCATTTGTTTTAGGTATCCGTGAAATCTTCTTTATCAGACAGAATCAAGCATGCACAAAAGCAAGACAGTGAGTTTTAGAAAATGGTAGAGTAGGTTCAGAATGGTAAGTTTCCTGAATTCAATATTAATAATGATTGCGTTTTGAGATTTGGGGAGAGATTGTGTGTGTCTTGTGATTCACAGTTGAAGAGAGAGTTGTTATGTGAAGCGCATAGTTCTCCATTTTCTGTTCATCCTGGTAGTACTAAGATGTATAGAGATCTGCGGGAGTATTACTGGTGGGATGGAATGAGAAGGGATATTGATTATTTTACTTTGATGTGTTTGAAATGTCAACAGGTTAAAGTAGAGTGGCAGTTACTAAAAGGGATGCTTCAGCCTTTACCAGTGCCAGAGTGGAAATGGGAGAATATATCCATGGACTTTGTTGTGGGATTACCGAATACCCCTCATGGTAATAATGTAATCTGGGTTATTTTTGATCGCTTGAATAAATCTACTCATTTCCTTTCTATACGAGATAATTTTTTTATAAATCAACTTTCCCGTTTGTATCTTAAAAAGATAGTCAGGTTACATAGATTTCCTCTCTTCATTGTTTATAATCTTGATCTCAGGTTTATTTCAAAATTTTGGAAAGGCCTTCAGAAGTCGTTTGGTACTGAATTAAATTTTAGTAGAGCTTTTCATCCTCAGTCAGATGGACAGTCAGAACAAACAATTCAGACATTGGAAGATATGCTACGTGCTTGTTCGATGGATTGTCAGGAATGTTGGGACCAACATCTTTCATTGGTTGAGTTTTCTTATAATTACAGTTTTCATTCCAGTATACAGATGGCACCATTTCAGGAATTATATGGGAAGCGGTGACGAACTCCAACTTTTTTGGATGAAGTGAGTGAAAGGAAGCTGATGGGACCATAATTGGTAGAAGAGTTTGCAGAAATAGTTCAACTGATATAGAAACACATGAGAACAGCTCAGAGCAGGCAGAAAATTTATGCGGACAACAGGAGGAAGGATATATCTTTCGAGGTAGGTGATTATGTTTTTCTCAAAGTCTCACCATGGAAAAGTGTGATGCGATTTGGTAAGAAAGGAAAGCTGAGTCCAAGGATCATTGGACCATATGAAATTCTGGAGAGAGTTGGACCATTTGTTTACTGAGTGGCTTTACCTCCGAGTTTATCTCAGGTACACAATGTTTTTCATGTTTCAATGTTAAGGAATTACATGCCAGATCCATCTCATGTTTTGAGTCCAGAGGTAGTTCAGTTGGATGAAAACCTATCTTATGAGGAACAATCGGTCCATATTCTTGACGACAGGGAGCAAGTGTTACAGAATAAGGTGATTAATCAGGTAAAGGATTTGTGTAAAAACCACATGGTTGAAGAGGCAACAAGGGAATATGAAAATGCAATGAGGGATGAATACCCCCACTTATTCCATAAAAAAATAAATTACGGGGACACAATTTTCTAAAGGGGGGAAGGATGTAACATCCCAATTAAGTAATAAATAATAGATATTTTTATATATGTCTACTAATTAATTAGATAGTGTTTTAGAGGATTAAAATGATAATAAATACATTCTTAAGCATGGAATACACTAATATTTTTAAAAGATTGGTTTACTGCCTTTTGATGGAAAACCATTTTTTTAAATCAAACATTTGATAATTTTATAAGCTCTATTTGACAAAATAAACATATTATTTATAGTTGGTACATTGAAATTTACATTGGATAATTTTTTGATTTTTTTTTGACAATTTTCATTTTTTTAATGAATAGTGAAAAATACTACATTTTACATCAAAACTGCTTTTTCATATAATTTAATTATATGTTTAGATTATCTTTTGAATTTGTTGTATAGTTCAATTACAATATATTTTTACCATTTAATCCAATAGTGGTCGTTGAAATTTATTTCACTTTGGAATTGTACATAAACAAGTGTCAATCTTTTGATACTTATTGTTTCATAAAAAACACGCTATTTGTCATGACAGTGGGAATTAATTATTAAATTAAATAATGTAACTTATATGAGTTGAATTTTGTAAAATAGATATCATTTTTTAATTCGTAATATCGAATATAGATTAGGGTGATGTTTTGGTATTTTTCTGAAAAACTTCAATTTTTGATGAATAGTGAAACAACTAAGTGGTACTTAAAAAACTGATTAATCATTTAAATGAAAATTTACCACCTCTTTGTTTCAAATTTCAAAAATCCGACATACATGGTTGTCATTAAGAAGTAAAATGTGGTTCAATGGGATTAAAATAAGTTTTTGTTGAATAGTAACTTTTATGTTTTTGATCGCGATTAGAGGTAATTAGTGTAATTTAAGATAAGAATAATGTTTTAATAATATGAAATGAACATGAAACATGTCCTAACCTTATTGTATGTGTCATGGCCAACCAAGAAAATCCATGGGTCAATTTGGGGACCCCAAGGAGCCACATTGGTTGGGAAATGACATAAATAACTTTTTATTTAATATATAAGTAAAAATGACACAAACATGAGTTGTTTTATTAAAACAATTTTTACATGGGGTTATACAAGTCTGATTTTTGACAATAAATAGTCATTGGAAAGATAAAATGATTTCCTGCATCATAGTATTTGTTTTATAATTTTTATACATTAAATAAATTAAATTATTTATGACATCATGATGATACAACGTTTACCTCATTATTTAACGATTTAAATAAAATAGAAAGATAATGTAAAATCTAAGACCTAAACTTATCAAAAACCTATTGGTTGGGTATATTTAGAACCCTTATCACCTTATCCTAGAATTATATAAATTTGGGACCTTTTAAATCCTAAAATCATTTTAAAATAAAGTATCATTTCTTTACTTTCCAAGAGTGCCCCTCCTCTCCTCTTATAAAAGGCCCCCATCTCTACCTCCTTACCTACACTTCCAAAGCGTTTGTATCGGACAAACCCTGCCCATTTTTTCTCTCCACATCCCTCTCTAACTCTTAGAAGCCTCAATTTGGGCATAAGTCTTCCTGAGGAAGCCTTTGAGCTTAAACCAAAGGGAGTTACCCAATTTTAAGGTAATGTCTTCACTTGAGTACTTTTGTATTATTTTGCTTCTCCAACCCCATGATCTCTTTTTATTCATTTAATTTGTAACAACTATAGTATAATCAATATACTATGATGTTTTTACAAAAAGGATTTGAGGTACACTTATACACACCTACATCTAATGGTAAAAGAACATACTGTTTCCGTGGATGGCGAATTTCTGCCTCACGAAACGATGATTGTTCAATATTCTTATAACACATTCAAAGGAGGCCATCAAGATGTCACTATATTTATATATGATATAAAATATGTTTCTGTTTCCCTTAAGCTTCGGTATTTTTCATTTATGGCACACCTTTATGGCTTCCATTATGGGTATACCCGATATCTTCATTTTAGGAAGTGCGGACTACCGCCCCCTCAAAGTGATTTGATTCGTTAATATCATAAGTCGTACGTATAAAGGATATATTTAATGATATTATATATGATACCATACTGGAATTAAATTAATATTATGTATCATTATGTTTTAATTCTATTAAATATGAAATATAAATGGAAGTAGCGTTCATGCGTACGTACGGGTTATTGTCTCCATGAATGGTGCATTTCATTTCATACCTCTAATTATTATGTAATATTATAAATGCATGCATGTACTGGATATATATGATATATATTATATATACAGCATGAATAAAATTCTGGATATAATGGATATTTTACCACATGAACAACTTGTAATTATAAAGAGTTTATTTCTTACTCAAGTACCAATGATCGTTAAAACGGCCGTTATTAACATAAATAATAACATGGTGTTCATGACATGGTAATAGGTGATATAAATGGAATAATGAACTGGAAAAAGGTTTTTAAGCATGTATAAATTAACTCATGTTTATTATTCAAGAGATTAAAGAACGATCGAGTCAAGTCAGACCCAAGGTGTGGGACTTCGTCTCAATCTCCTTTAGTTGAGGCATATTTTGTTTTATACACAATCTTCTTTTATACGGTGTATAAACCCCTTTGACTTTTAAGTTTATCCAAAAGGAATCTTTTTATACGAATCTTTTTATGAAATGAAAAAATGGAATGTTTTTGTCGTACGTATGCGGTGACAATGACTTCTCCGCTGCCATGACCATTATTTGAGTTTCGGCTTCCTCTACAAGCCACACTTTTTTTAAAAAGAAAAATAAATACCATGTTTTACTTTTATTTTATTTTGGTATTTGAAAATGGTTTTCATAATGTTTTTATTATATCAATATTTTTTATTGATATCTTATGATTGAAATGTGGAAATGTTATGTTTCCTTTATTTATGTTTATGTGATACGATTATGTTATGGTTCTTGGGAATTATTAAGAAGATGGGTGGTTCCGTGATAAACTAAGGGTGGGTGAGCCCGATATAGCTCTCCAATGCATTGGGTAACATGAAGGGGTTAAACATTGAGGTTTCCCCGAAGAGATTTAGGGAATATAATATGATGGGTATTCCAAACGTAACCAAGAGGGTTACTCCCTACGTAAGAATGTTATGAATGCCTCAAGTTACCCTTATGTCTTATGATTTATAGGATTTATTCATTAGTTGATTAGGTATGTTAAAGTGCTTATGTTTTATGAGTAGAGTATGATTTCATTTATTCTTGTGTATACATGTACTCATGTTTCCCTTCCATATTTTTATATCCCTTACTGAGCTTTTTATGCTCATAGCATGTTTTTGAAATGTTTTTCACAGGTCAAGGGAAGGGTACATGATATGATGATTGTGTCAAGGAAGTGTCAAGAAAGAATCAATGTTTTATTTTAAATATGTTTCTGTTGATGGGAAAAATGAATATTGTCTTTTATGTAACCACTTTGTTTAAATGTGGAATGTAATGCAAGTTTTATGATCTAATTCTCTAAAACTCTAAACCTGAAAAGATCCTCAAGGTGTAATCTTATAATAATTAAATATTAAGTAATGTTTAAGGATGGGGCCTTATATTTTCCCTATATTTTTATTTTCTATTCCAATTAATTTATGTCTAATAAATTCTTTTTAAACATATACTGTGATATCTTGAGGACTTCATGTGAAATCATGGTATGTTTTTAGGTAATATTTTTCATAAGTTTTGTTTGCGTTGTATATTGGGTACCTTTGGGTAAAAAATGGATAATTTTTTAAGGTGCAGAGGCAATCCAAATATGTGCCAGAGTTTTCTTCAAACTATGTGCCCAGCCCTGTAAAATATGTGAACCAAAAAATAGGGGTTTCCTATTACTGGTTCTTGGTTTTTCAAACCATCTTCCCTCTTAGGAGTAACATGGCACACCCCCCCCCCAGAAAAGAGGCAAATGATTGGGACACATTGTTTTGGAAATTTGTGCAGCCCTACCCTAGAAATCATCCGAACGATTTTCATTACCCCTGATTTTTTTTAAATACATGACCTCCCAGATATCAGCCTTAAATCACCCGCAAATCAGACCTGTATGGATTCCTTCAATTTTTTGGGATCCCAAAAAAGATTCAACGAAATTGTAACCCAATTTCAAGATTATTTGATGCCTGGAATGAAGATATAGACCACATGAGTATATCATTTCATATATATATATATATATCACTTCTCATAAAGATAAAATATTGATTTTTTATCTTCTATTAGAAAGGTTTCATGTATAGGTTTAACTTATCCTTCTTATATACATCATTTATCGTGTTTTTAGATCATGATCTCATTGTTCGCGGTATTCATGATTATTCCACTTGAGTTGGGGAATTCTATTTTTGAGCATTTACCGACTATCATGAGTTAGGTGGTCTATTATTCAAATTTTAAGGTAATGATTTCAATTATGTGTTTGTAATTTTACAATTTCTATTCGATGATTGGATGTTGAATTTCTTAAATAGACATAATTTATTTGGTGGTTTAATTAATTAAGAGATTTTGAGTTTTGATTAATCAATTGTTCAATTATTTTAATGGGATATTGAGATTATTGAATTTGATTAATTATTTGTTTAATTAATCAGTTTAAATTATTTTGATTATCCAATTGATTTAATTGGAATAATTAATTGTTGAATTAATCATGGGATATTGATATTGTTGAATTGGATAAATAAATTATTGAAATAACTAATGGGAATTGATTATAATTATATGATTGATTGAATTGGAATGATTAAGTATTTAATCAACTAAGAGGGTATTGAGATTGTTGAATTTGATTAATTAATTGTTGAATTAATTAATAGTAATTTTTGTGATTTTGTAATTCATTGAATTGTAATAATTAATTGTAGAATTAATTATGTGGATATTGAGATTATTGGATTGGATTAATTAATTGTTGAATTAATTAATGGTAATTGTCATTATTATAAAATTGATAAAAATGGATTAATGTATTGTTGAATTAATTTATAGATGTTTTGATTAATAAATTTGATAATATGGTTAATATTTATTTACCATGAAATATGTGATGAATTTGATATATATGTGATTGTGATATTCATTCTTGGGACACAGTCTGCTGTATAGAACGCCCATAAAGATAAACTGATTGTTAAAAATTTGTGGGATTGGGTAGGCTACATAAAAATCCTGTAGTGATAAATGAGTGTAGGACTTGGAGAAAATATGTAAAATCCCACTTGTGTTTTTTTTTGAGAAATTATTTGTTTCCCAAGGAATACCACTTTAAATACCCATTAGATCATAGGCACTGTGACCTGGAACCGAAAGGTTCACATTGAAACACAGTTCCAATTGGTTGTGATAATTAATTGAGATGAAATGGATAAGGACAGCTAATATGTTATAAATAATTTTTTATTTAATATGATATATGGTTTAAACTCTGGCATGGACCACTTTAGGTATTGATTGTTCAAGTGTCCTTAGGAATAATATGGTTTTCGGAATAAATAAAATGTAACTGAATAAATGTACATTATCTAAATTTTTATATTTATTTATTTTTTACAAAACTACATACACTACTATTAACTGGATATTGTTTTAGAAACCATTGGTGGTGTAAAACTAAGTAGTAGTCACACCGTTCCTCAGCTACTTGATTTGTGCTAGAATAGAGATACTTTTCTCATGACATGATGAATGAAAATTCCTTGCGTTAGAAAGGATGATTGAGATGAAGCATAGAGGAGGGAATACGAAACCATTCAAGGCCAGACTTGGTGTAGTACATTTATAAATTTATATTGATTTTTTTTATTCTGACACATGACAAATATAGAATTTATAATATTTAGTTGTTTATATTATATATCTTTTTTAATGATCATGTGGTACTAGTTTTTATTTTTATCAGTTTTATCATTTATTTTTATTGTTTGTTCTACATATGCAATGGAATTAATATTATATAGTGTTAATAGTCTCACCATTATTGATATTAGACACTCTATTCTAGTCAGATGTCATTGGAGTATGGGTAGTCACACCTGATTTCACTTATCAAAACATCTCCGAAAAATAGTGTGTGGAACCCCAGTCAAGAAGATAAAAAGTGGCATCATTGTCTATTTTTCTTTTCTTTTCTTATATTAAAATTTTGGAATGGTATATATAAGACTAAAAAGGTGTTGGGTCTTAGTTATGAGAATGTTCATTAGAGCATCTAACCAATGTATAATTGGAAACACAATTATATATGTTGGGGTTGTTATTATTGGTATTTCCTATTATATATGGATGTTATTTCATCTTGGGTGATTCAATTATTTTGTGCTGTGATTATTGATATGGATATTTTCTAATAGTGGAATTGTCACCCAATATTCAATGATATTTGATTATTAAATCATCATTCTAGGTACTCATGAATATTTTTCTATCTGCATCATTTTAGGAATTCATAAAAAAATAGGATTGGTTAAGCAATTGAAAATGAAATGTTTTTCCTTGCTTATGTAGTTGAACTAATCTTTTTTTACCAATTTGAAAATGAAATGTTTTAAATGATACAAATGTTGATGGTTAGTAGTATTATGAGAAAGCATAAAATGATAGTTTGTTTACCCTTGTTAATAATGACCTAGGTATGGGATGGTTAGGTGTATTGAGAGTGCCTTGATTTTGACTATGTGACGGAAAAGGGGGTATGATTTGGTATGATCTGTATGAATCCCACATGTTAAAAGTGTTAATATTTTTACATTTCCACTAAGAATAGTTTTTTTCATTATAGTGATATGCCTCCACAAAGACTCTTATTGAGAGAATTACATAAGGTAATGGATGGGAATGATCCACTAGAAAAATAACCTTATGAAAGTATAGTTCTCGGTGAGGAGGTCAGAGATTAAATTTTGGAGAAATTTGCCTAGTTCAAGACTTTTATAGAAAGACACTGAGAATGTTGTGAAATTAATTTCTAACCTAACATGAGAGTTTCAGTTGTATCACCCAATGACTTTTACTAGTGAATGTGGACTTGAGGTAGATGAGTTTTAGATTGAATCTATCTAGAATATAAAAGACCACATGAAGACTCTTGCTAAGAAGTTATTAAAATTGGATGCTTACATGTTATGTGGTCAATTAAATTGACGGTGGCACATCAAAACTCAGGATTGAAAACTAAAGACTATAGAATGGAAGGACATAAAATTGATGTAATTATTACACATTTATAATGAGACGTTCAATCAATATGTTATAGCTGACTTCAAGATGTTGGATTAGGGGTTCATGTCTTCGATGGACTATGTAGGACACTTTACCGACTTGCAGTTCTTTATTATATAATTGATCAGGGATGAGGCTACTATGTAAAATTAATTTTATGATAGGATTAAATGAGATAATAAATACCAGGTGAATATCATCATAATGAAGAAGTTTTTTAATGTGGTCAACCAGGCTATCATTTATGATTGGAACATAGAGGTGGATTTTAGTGGGGGAAATTTGGATTCTTCAAGATGTTTAGAAGGAATTATATCAAATAGTAGGAAGTGTTTATATAATAATGTTGTATAGAGAAGTGTCAATAAGAGTAGTAAGTGGGAATGGACAATCACCAAGAAACTTGATCGGGTGAAATATGATTGATGTGGTAGATCTGGATACATATAGAGAATATTCAGCCATCCACTAGTAGTGTTATAATGATTAATAATAAATATAAATATAAAATGGTTTTAAAGGAACCCAAGATACATGGGTAATCATATAAGAGCTAGGAATAACCATTGTGTGGGAAGGGGATATTCAATACCATATCAGTCTGGAAGTTGGAGTTCTACTGGTAGTGGAAGTCGAGGTAGTAGATGTGACAGTTGTAGGAAAGAGTTCCTATATTATAAGAGTCATGCATCTTAGTGTATTCAAACAACATAAATAGGAATATGGGAAGAATAGTTTCTTGTAGTTCATCTTACCCATATTGATTGCACGGTTTCACTATTGACAGTGAGTGTTAATATTCTTGTTTCTTGTTTACAGGATAGTTTCTTTTTTTATTCATTAATATCATTCATTTATATACACACAACATCTGAATGATTTGAGCCTAGTGGTGGAGTTCATGAGCAGGGTGATGATGATAGACTCACCTTTGGGAGTACGTTCGAGGTACATTGGATTTTTTAAGTGATGTTCTATTGATTTTTGTGAGTATAATTTATTATTAGACTACTAAATCCTTGAAATATTTTTATTTGCCTTAATTTTGTGTATGGACTACTTATTATCATACCAAGAACACATAAATTTTTTCAGAATGATGGTAAATTTTATGTATTATAAGGGTCACAATAACACCCACCATAGAGAGTGGGATATCCATGTGGGCCTTATAGGTGCAATTCACTAGAAATTGGGGGAGATCACTATCCAGGTTTTTAGTCTAATACTGGATTATGGAGGTGAAAATTTGGATGCCTTTCAACTATAGTGGAAATGATCCATAATTTTTTCTTTAGAAAATATTAGTGATTACACTTTAGAGAGATTTTTAAATTTCCATTGATATCAATTTGGGGGTTGTGATAGTTTCTATTCCACTATATTTAATCGAACCTACATTGCATATAAATTTAATGGATCAATTGGAAGAGTTTTAGGATAAGGGATTTTTCCTTCTAAGTATATCACCATAGGGATACCCAGTTTTTTTCAAATAAGGATGATCAGAATCCATGTCTATGTGTCAATTACCAAATGTTGAATGTGGTGATTATGAGGAACTGGAATCCTCTTCCATGTATCAACTAACATTTTGATTGGATTATGAGAGTTTATATTTTGTGGAAGAATTACATCAGATAAGGGTTTCATCGGTTCATATTTAATCCTTATGATATTCTGAGGATTGATTTCAAAATCATTTATGGACTATATCCGTTTTTTTGTGATGGCATTAAGGGTGAGTAATTATCTAGTAGTGTTTACGGCATTGATGATTGGAATATTCAAACTATACATTGATAAGTTTGTTTTTTTATTTCTCTATGAAATCTTGTTGTACTACAAGAATCATGTTTGAAATTATCATGATTTGAATGAGAGAGAATTGGATATACTTCAAATTGTATTAGTTTCAGTTTTGGATTTATCATGTACACTAATTGGGTCATGTAATCTTATAGTAATGTCTGTTAGTAGACCTAAGGAATGTGAAGGAAAATTTATCAAGGGAGTAGCTCGGTAATGTTCTCAATAGACAATATTTTTTTGGTGTTATTAGTATATTACTAGAAGGTCAACTAGGACATTCTTCTCATATAGGCACCTCTATCTAGCTTAAACAATAAGAGTATAATGTTTTAATGGTATGGTGTATATGAGAATTATTTCTTGGAGTTGATGAATCTATTGAAATCAGTAATGATCATGACCCCACCAAAGATGGTTGAGGAGTATGTGGTGTGATTTGAAACATCTACGATGAGTATTTTAGGATTATTAATGCACGCAGATTGGGTTGTGGCATTTGGGTCTTAAAAGATGAGTCCATGTGAGTAGAACTACCCTAGACATGACCTCGGGTAAGTTGAAGTGGTTTTTTCTTTGATATGTTTGAGGAGATATCTATTTTGTGAATATTTTATAGTGTATAACAATCATATAAACATAAATTATATCTTTTAATATAATGATTTCAATCTTTGACATCAGTTATGGGTTGAGAATATGAAGTCATTTGGTTCTGATCATGAATATATGCATAGAAATGGGTATAGTGTTGCGGACCCTGGAGGCAGGAAAACTTAGTCTCATTCCATTCATGAGTCCGGTGATGAGTGTAAGATGATGATTTAACTGGTTGTGATTCATGTTGTGGATCACCAGGTTCAAAATTAGAAGACAAAAATATTTAAAAAAATAACCAAAATAAATAAAACATAAGAAGGAATGTTTAGAAAATTTCACAATATAAAAAATATAGAGCATTAAACAAACATTTACACAATCTAAATTTATTTTAATATTTTCATGAGTTTTGTATCTTTTTTAAATTTCCTATATGAAAGAACCAGAATTTAGAAAATATAAATGGATATTTTCTTAATGCTATTTTTTTTCAATTTTACCATATTCAAGAATTTTTATAATATCAATTAAAATAAATAACGAGAAATAGAAATTAAAAATTAAATGGGAATGTATAGAAAAATTAATTTATTAGAATTACAAGAAACCTTCAACATTACTAAATATACTATTGTAACTAATATTTAATAGGATAACATTAGAAAAAATAATTTTGATATTATTGAATTAAAATTAAAATGATGAAAAATAATCATTATACAAAAAATAAAATAGCATGAATAATGTTTTTAGACCAAAATGGATATTTTAACTATATTCTTGTTAATAAGGGGTTATTTTTTAATATATAGTTTTAATAATTTCAAACAATATTTTTAGTTTCTAAAAAATGATTTTGTGATCTCGATAGTAAACTATATATTTTTTCTATTGAAAATTTTGTAATTGAACTCATATTTCAATATTTTAAATCAATAATCCTTCATCAATTGGTTGAAAATAAATATTATTTATACATTTAAAGAAAGATTTGGGATTTGAGGATGAATCTGTTTTATATATTTTCAATGTTCATTGTTAATAATTGGATGTGTCAAATGGTATGTGATGAAAGAGATTGAAGAAATATGTGATGGTTATAGGTGATCCATAATTTAACAAAAATAAAGTATATAATCTAGAAGGTTCAACATTATGTATGTAGGAATACTGTATACGCTAATCTTACTATAAAAATACAACATTATAGATGTGTATAATGAGTTATTTTAATGACATAAATATTATTTTCCTATAAGTAATATAAATAAGTCGAGTTGATGTTCTTAATGAATTGTGATAATCTAATTAAGACCGTACTTTTAATTATTTATGATATGGGATCATGTTTGAATTCATAAAAAATAATTAAATTTGAAGAATCATTTTATGCATACGGTACTAGTTTTAAAAATGTCAAAATATGGGAAGAGAGAGGATAAATTTCTTATATGTAATTTTTATGGTTGATAAATAACCAAAAATAAAGTGAGGATGTAAAGGTGAAGTGCATTTGAAAGTTTATCCAACAAACAAAATAAACCTTCATAAATTGAAATATAATATTTAAAATGATCTTATCCAAAATCAATAAACATCAAAAGTCATTCACGAAACTATACAAGAAGCCTGGGTGTCCTAAATATAGATTATCGTAATGTGGGGAGTAAATGAATTTACAAAGTCCCAAAAAATATAAGAGTAATTTTCAAATTCGTAAGAGTGAATGGGATGTTCATGTGTTTCATTTGGGACTTCATAAGGATGACCCTAAAATTTATATTCTTTAAAATTTACAATGGCATGGTTTTTATTAAATAACATGTTACAAATTCAAAAGTACTAGTACATGAAGATATTTTGGAAATGATATATTGTAAGTTTTTTGAATAAAAAATATACATTTTTAATAATTTAATACCTTGAAGATGAAATCTAAAAGAAATAATTCTGTTGATGTATGTATTATTCATTGAATATTGGAAACATCACATTTTAAGATGAAAAAATGTGATCCAAATTATGGTGAAATTTAAAATTCAATGAGGATTCAGAAATAGACTAATCATTTAAAACTAATGACATTTTCAACGAATCATGGGAATATAATGTCTCCAAAAATTATAGGATCAATAGATGTTGAAGAAGGCTAGATCAATATGAAGATATAAGAACGAACATGAGTGAGAATATTAAAGGTGTGTCCATAATATTTGTTAATAGTAGTTATGGATGTTATTGTGAATCATAGATAGATTGAAATTCCAATAGAAAATTTTAATGTTAATATATTAAAACATGTTAATGAATTTTTCTAATGATAAATACATTATGTCAAAATCATGAATGAAATATCCCTCTGTTGAGAAGTTGAGTATTTAGTTGTCTATAATAGATCATGATCAATTGTTGGACAGATTGGAATACAAGAAGGTCGAGTTACATGAATTATAAATGTATCAATAGATTATGATTGAAATCAATAAAAATATATGTCTATCAAAAATCGAGTAAAAATGAAAAAGAAATTCCATGTTATAGTTATAATAGTATATAAGAACAACAATTTTCTATGTATAGAAACATAGAGGTAAGGATGGATTTTATTTAAAGAACAGAAGGTAATGAAAATAAAATTATTAAATGAAAAAATGTACCACTAAAATATTTATAGTGAAATAAATATAATTTAAAACACTATAAGATATCATGGAACTTTAAGATCAATGAAATTGAAATCAATTATGATAATTTTGAGCTATTCGTTTCGGGAACATGAAAATTTAGATCTTGATTCTTGTCAAGATTTATAGATGGAATGACATGATTTAAACTAGTGATCAATGTATAATCTAACTAATTTTATTTGACATCAGTGGTCAACTAAAGTATGTATTCTCAAAATATAATTGTGTGGATTTCATAAAATTTTATTAATTCAAATCATTGAACTTTTTGATAATGTATATTTTTATGAAGGGGTGAGTTTTTACATAACTCGACGCACTAAATATAAAGAATTTTATTTATAAAGAAAAAATTGTAGTTGGACTAAAAATACTAAATGATCATTTTGGTTAAATTTTTGACAATAATGGATCTTTTATTTTTATGAACATAGAGTAAGGTCTCCAAATTAAGAAGATATAATGATAAAGAAAGATAAGTTCCCAGTGACTCCGCACTGATATTTAATATATTAAATTTTATGATGGTGACATATCTAAAAATTAATGTTTTTGGTAGTTGGTTAATATATTTAAAATTATTATTTATTCTACTATAATTAAATGGAATTTTAATACCTATTCATGAGGTTTTTAGTGAAGAACCTTTACAGTATAGTTATTCTATTATAATTTATTCCAACATTCCTACAAAGAGTTAAAAGTGTATTTTTGGGATATATCCTATCCAATTTTCTAATCTGTTAGAAAAAGTGTGTAGGATAATAATTATTCTCTTTGGTGAAGGATAATAAATTTCACTATTATGAAATTATGAGAATAGTGAAAATATATGACTTTGGATGATAACTATTTATAACAAGGAGTAATTTTACCACATGTGGGATGATCCTTGTAAAATTAAATGCATGTTGTTTCCATTACATTTTATCTATCTCATTTTTGACTAAGTGTGTGCATAACATATTCAACATCCATACATATTTATTGAGATAATGGTTAAAAAACATAAATGGTGTAAAAAATGTATGTTTCTTATATTTTTTAAAATTATATCAAACATAATTCACCCCCAGTGTGACTGAAATATCCACTAATACTATCAATTGGTATCACTGTGTAGGTTTGAACTGATTGGAACTATATTTTTTCATCCCAATTGTTTTCACATATTTTTATGATGTTCATATTTTAAGAAGTTTCTCCAGATATTTCAAATTCACGATATATAGATCAAAAGAAAAAATATCTAATATAAACATAATGGAAGATACTCTTGGAGGTGGAAACAAAAAGTTTTCAATAAAACATTAGGAAATCAGAAAATAAAATTAGCGCATGAGTAATGGATGTTAACTTCTCAAAATTAGTGGAATTGGTATCCACCATTACTATAATGTAAATTGTTTCTTAGTGTTTATTATAAACCATTAAATAATATTCTTCTAGGGGGATCATGGTCATTTTATTGTGATTATGAGTTTATTGAAACCAGTTAAGAACATTACTTTGAAATTATGTATTAAATGAAAATTTTCTAGATTTGTCTTACAAAATCCATACTTTCATTTATTGAGTGACTACACGATGATGAAATGTGGATGTTATTAGATTCAATGAGAAGGAAGAAGCATTTTATAAGTATTTTTTAATGTGTAAACATATCCCAGAACATTTATTAGTAAAAAAAAAATTATTTATTACATTGAAATGAATATATTTAGTATATTAAATAATTTTTAATAGTTGTATGTGGGAATTTTGAATTTAATTATGATATTATCAATAAGTTTAATTAATTGGGGGATACTTAAAAATTAATTATTCTTGTCAAAAAAATTTGACTCGAGGTCATGGATAAAATGATAAATTAACATCAAAATACCTTGAACGATATGAGTAATTTAAAGAACATTTTCAAAAGAGTATTATTGTAATTGAAGATAAAGTAATATTTTTTGATGATTTGAAAAATATGTTAAACAGAATATGTATTTCATTAGAAGTAAAATTATAAAACACTGATTATACATGATTTTATTCTTTACAAGATGATGAAAAAGTACCCACTACTATAAAAACTATGGAAATTATTATTTTGCGAAATAATTACTCTACAAATAACAGATTATTAAAACAAATTGAATATATTGGTTATAAATGAAGGAAAAGCATGTTAACCCCATGTTTCAATAATATTATATGTAATAATTTCAATTAAATAAATAATGTATAATTTAATTTATGTTCTAGATACAGATGGATCTTAAAACATTATGATAAAACAAAAATATATTTAAAGTTGGAAGAAAGAATAATTAGAATAATTTCACCAAGAAGTGATTAAATGAAATCTGCATAAGAAACAAACCACAAAAAATGTGGAAAAATGAACAAACATATAATGTTTCCCTCATGGTGTTCAAAATATTGAATTCCATTATTTAATTCTTATTATAAATCCACAAGATTTCCCATAACTCAATGAAACAATAGTGCGTTCATTAGTTAGTAGATATTGAATGGAAAGCTTAGACGGTAGGTTATATATTGTTGGAATAATTTTTTAATAATAAGAAAATAGATAAGGACTACCTTTACAAAGAATATATATAAAGTTAAGGCATATTACACTATGATCAATTATAGATCTAAAAATAATAAAAAAATGTTTCCATCAAATACATTTTAATATAATAATATATTTTCTAAAAGATTAAAAAAAAGTGGTCACTATGATGTTTAGAATTATTTTAGATATTCTGAGAATGATTATACAATAACTAAAGGAATGATTCAACAAAATATGAATGAGATAAAATTAAGACCAATGTTAAATCTTCCATAGGCTGTAAATAAAAATAAATTAACATGTACGAATCATCCATAAATAAAATCAAAAAATATGCCAATATAAATTATTTTTATTCTATTATGGTAAAAAATAAAACTTTATGGAATATTGAAAACATTCCATGATCATTAATACTGAAGGATGAAATATAAATTGATAAAAGAAATTAATTCAAAATAATAGTATATTGATTGATCTTGTTAAAGACTCTTCCAATGAAAATGATGACTATTATAGGAAGATATAACTTAAGGGAAAATTACTAGAAGATAGGAAACAATGTTGAAAGCAAGTGTTTTTAAAGTGTATTTAAAAAAAATTGAATACTTCATGGAGAGGATAAGTTTATAACATCATGGAAGAAATATTCATAAGAAATAATGATTTCTTAATATAATAATAAAATGGAGTATTTTAGGATGGTTTATATGATGGTATGGTCAGTACAACTAAATGTGTAAATGGAGTTGGAATAGAAAGAGAAGAATAGTTTTTATACAATGATATAAGAATTCATGAAGAAACTTCCACACAAAGATAATGGTGAATATAAATGGAAGGAATCCATGCAACCCAAGATGATGGGTTCTTAGAAAATCACGTCTGAAATATTGAAAACAATTGAAGATAAATTGAAGTGATGATCAGGATTGAGAAACCGTGATCAATCATATTTTTCTTTGTAATTGGAATGTAACCCACCTATGTTTATCATAATTCATTATTTATCTTAATATAAGCTAATTTATGGATATTCAATCTAAGGGGACACATGTAGTAATGTGTATTGTGAAATCATACATCTTACCAAATGTTATCCATCATGGAATAAGTTATCATGGGTGGTATCAGCTGCATCATTATTATTGGTATTTATACGAGGATGAATATTTATAGATATCACACTTTTATGAAGTTTTAGGATGAGTCAGGTTGTTTTAGAGAGTGGATAAGTTCAAATTAATGAGTTTAATTCTATAAAATAAGAGAATTAAGTAAAAACGATGAAAAGTTTTGGATAATTGGTTCACAGAAATAAATTCCCAAAATGGTTATGATTATTTCGATATTGAGATTCCATTGAATATTTTTTTATCTTGATGTATATTGGTGTCTCATCCTATCATTGTATAAAGTAAATTTTATTAATAAGTGGATAGTTTTAAAATCTGATGAAAATGATTTCTTTAATAAACGAGGAGTAAACTGATTTTGGGAGAATTTTTTTGATTTATTTATTAAGATGGATTTAGGAAAAAATAATAATGGAAAATTAGATTAAATAACCTCTAAATGTTGTTATCTAGTATGGGTATCTCTTGGTGAAATTTTTATGGACAGATTTATTGGTAAAGTTAATTAGTCTTATTCAATAAAACATGTATAGATCACGTAGAATTAGAGTTGGTCTCGTCATGAACTAATAATTTAAGAGAATTTATTTAATCGTTCCCTCAAAAAGATCATGAGTTAAACTTAAACCATTCTCCCAACATGTAGTGTCTCCAACAGTATAGAGAAAGAGCCAAAACTACTAATTAGAGGTCTTTTATAGGATAGTTCCACCCGTAAGGCCATAGATGGTGGGATCTATAATCCACGAATCAATCACCTTGCATTAAGACTATACCTCAGCTGATACTAAAGAATCACAATTAACAATATAACATCTAACTGGATTTGGAAGAATCAGGTCAGAGCTATCATGATTCTTCCTTTAACTCCTAAAAATAATTTTCAGAAGCTTAAATATAGATGAATAGAACATCCTTTTTAGTCATGGTCTGACGAGGTGCTACTAAGTGGTATAATTCCTACATGAATCGTTTGTAATATCACATAAGCTATAAGAAACTGTTTATGTAAAAAATATTCTTGTGCTGCTCTGAGAAAACCATTATGCACACTTTTTATAGATCAAATGATAATCTTACCTTAGATATGATATGACCCATGAGGTTATCCTTATTGATCCAAATGTGGATGTTCCTGTGGATCATGTATAGATGGTGTTCTGTCAGTGTATTCATCATGATCTCAAGATGTGTTAAATGGTCATGTCTAGATCGTGAATACATTAAGATGACATAAATGAAGACTACCACAAAGGAATTAATATATGGGTGGAAAAACTAATTCATTGGATCATTGAAAACTACAGGCTTGTTCATCAAACTGAAGACCATAACCAAAAACTCTTATAAATCATACCTTTTTGGAAGGCTATACATGTTATATCTGATGTTCTCTAAAGAAAATTATGACAACTCGACCATAGAGAAATCTTGGAGAAAATTGTTTCTCCTCCGAGCTGGTCAAAGAGGTAATCTATAATTGGAAATGTATAACAATTTTTTATAGTAAGATGGTTTAGTTGATTGTAATCCATGCACAATAAGAGGGTACCATCTACCTTCTTAGATAAAGGGACTGGTGAACCCCATGGTGATGTACTAGTTCCTATGAAACACTTCACCTCATGATCATTATGATTATTCTTCAGTTCATGTATGTCTATTGGTTTTATCTTATAAGGAGGAATGGAAACTGGTCAACACCTGACACTAGCTCGACAGTGAACTCAATTTCCCTCATAGGAGGTATGCTAGATAAATTGATAGGGAATACATCCTTGAAACGATCCACAATAGGAGGAAACTCCAATGACTGCAATTCCAGGTCACTCATTAAGAGACTTTCTTATTGAGATCTCACCCTACCAAGTCTATAATGAATGGGTTCATCACCGTATACCTAGATATACCATTCTCCCTTTTGTATAAAAGTACATCCATCAGGAGTTGTGATGGACACTCAATGGCGATTTCAATCAACATGGTCATGGTAATGTACAAGCCAATCTATACTGATAATGAAATCAATGTTGATCATCTTGATGAAATAAAAATTATAGAAGAAATTTTACCAACCAATATCAAGGGTGAAATCTATTCACTGGTGTATGCCCTCTGTTATGACACTCAATAGAGTGTTAGGAGACATAAAACCACTTAAGTAATCGATTTAAATACCCAAAATCTCAATAGTTACAGTAGATAATAATGTGTGTGAAGCACATATATCAGGAAGAGGTTCCACAATAGGCACTTTATGAAGCAATTTTGGAGGCACTATAGGATGTTCCAAACCTACCAACATGGGAATGTTCTCGTCACTACTCTCAAGACGTACCACATGAGGAATTAGTAGTAACATTGCTACAAAATTGGAAACACGCAGCTTATATGATATTCTATGGTAGATGAGGTAAAAAATTCAAAGAGTAATATGAAATGTGAAGTTGTAAGGCCTCCTAGATAAGTCAAATCAAATTTTAACATTTCCACATAAGTTGAGCATTTCATCCTACAAATTGTACAAACTTTATAATTATAACTAGCATGTACTATAAAATATTACAACTAAACACCAAAGCACTCACATGCAATAGGCATAGGCACACTAAAAGAAGATATATCCTAGAAATATGCATGAAATTTTAATATCTATGAGACATAGTATGATGTATGTAATGAAATTCCCTCATGTCATCATGATGGACTATTAAAAATCATCATTTCAATAATAACAATACTATAAATAATAGAAAACTTTTTTTTCACCCAAAAGTGAAGTCGTATCAATTGTAAATGTTATAATCAATAACTGAGATCCCAACATACAAAATTATGGTTTCCCCTATACATTGGAAATATATTTCCATTCCCAGGGTAGGATCCCAACACGCACATCCTAGTATCTTGTCAAACCTCAATAGAAGTAAAAAATAAAAAAATAAACACTATGATATGACTTTGTGGCATTCTTGCCCAAGTGCCTCTAAATATGGGCATCGAGACGGTGGGCCACAAGAACTCAAGCGCTTCTCCCTAAACACTAGATGATGCCAAAAATCTGTGAGGTTCTTAAGTAGGAATTTTTGGGATACTATTCCCTCATAAGAAAAAGGTATACAACAGAGTAAGGAAATAATATAATCGATCAAGTAGCATAAGGAATATGAAACAAAAACAAACAATAGGAGATAAAAATTAATAACCCAACAAATAAAAAAATTAAGAAGATGAATAATTATAATAACACCAATAATCATGTCAATTTTTGATGAAAAATATAAATAAATAAAAGTGGTGGGGTATAGGGTATATCGATTGACTGCATGCTAACAATGACTCAAAATACCAAACAAAAATTGCCACATGGTATCTCGACTGTGGATTAGTACACTACCCCTAAGGCTCCGTCCATAACTAAAAAACAATCAAGCATCTGAAGCAGTATGCTTCCCTTTATCCATAATTCTGAACAAAAAGGCTACTTAGGTACCAAACAATATCCAAGGAGGGTATGTGTTATAATTTTAGTTGTCTGTCACCCATGGTATCTTGAAAATTCCATTTTATGGATTAAAAAAATAGTATTATGCGGATGTATAATGAGTACAAGTAGTTTATTTAACTAAAATAATAGTAATGTGGTCAGGTCAACAAGAGGAAACCTATCCCATATCATCTTCTATGGGCTGATCCTAAAGTATGGACATTTATCTGGTAGAGATAATATATCTATCTAGACCTAAGTATCTTAATAATTACATAAAATGTGCATAACCCATTGTTATTATTTGGAATAGTGTTTAATCTATATGTAAATAGAAGGTACTATAAATGCACGAGGAAACACCACAAAGCATATATAAATATATTATTCACAATAAATTAATCTTAATCATTTATTATAAAATTTAGTAATATACTGTTGGAGTTCGTTCCCATTCTGAAGGTATCACTACATTACATCCAATAAATTATCTAATTCCACAAATCCCATAAAAATCTATCCATTTCAAAATCCTATGAATCACTTATGGTGTTGTAACCATGTATATATACCATGTATTACTATTAAAGGACCGAGTCTCAACTGAGTCTGGGCATAGCCATCTTTCTAATGTGTCTTCCCTTGGTTTCCCATTAAGGAACTGGTGTCACTCAATAGTGTGTGAAAATTCCAAAGGATATATTCCCTTGTAATCCCATAACATCGCTTCTATAGTGCAACATATTGTCTCCTATCAGACATGGTGATTCCAATTATGGGTTTTTAATACAAAACCCAAGTACCCTAAATAGACCTGATTACATAAAAACAATAAAAGAGGAAAATACAGATACATCTGAGATTAATAATTCATAGTTGCATCGATTTTGGTAACAAATAAATTACAATATCATAACATTGGGTAACCAGAACATGGAATTAATCATCATAAGTAGTGGAAGAAACATTTAAATTAAATCAAGGCACATCTAACCTTATAAAAAAATTATTTAGGAAAAATAATTCATCCTAAATAATTTTATTCAATTTAAACATCAACATAATTTATCTCAAAAAACACACGAAACTAATAATTTAAATACTCAAGGATAATGGTAAAATAGGCCAATAATGTTAGATCACTTTATGGGGTGTCCAATAGTTTGGTTAAAACCTAGAGAGGGTTCAAATTAAGAATAGGACGCAAGAATCAAGGATAATATGTTTAATAAAATTAATAGGATCTAATTGAGATTCATTGGTACGCACCGACGAATGACACAACTGTGTGAATTGAATAATGTAATGAAACGAGGGGAAAGATCATAATATCCCAATTTCATTGTCATAGTATCTTCCATGCCCCCAAAAAAATTATATTTATCATAAAAAAATTCTATGATTTTAGAGAAACAGAAATATTGGGTAAAAACTTTTTTGGGGAAGGTTTCACGACGGAGAGTTATGAAATCCTCTGATTCTTGGTGCATGTGGTTAGCCTTAATGACAGCCTCACTATGCTTCCAATGACTTTGATAATAGAGGAATATCATAGTTTCAATGATCATTCGAAGGAGGGAGAGGGAGGTGTGCACCACCTGGGGAAGGTGGGGGTGAGACGCACCAATAGTAGAGGGAGAGAAGAGAAGAGAAAAAAATGAAAGAAATAGAATGAAAATGGTGAAAAAAATAAATAAGGAAGAGTAAATAAAATAAGAAAAAAATAAAATAAAATAAAATAAATAAAATGGTTGGAGAAACTAAAATAATTATAAAAATGCTATAAACTAATTTTAATTATTTTTTCTCTTCTCCAAACTCTTTTATAAAATTATTTATTTTTATTCTGTTTTTGTTTCTTTTTATTTACATAAAAATATTTTTATTCCTTTTAACCCCATATTATTATTTTTATCCTGAAAAAATTATATAGGGGAATGTTGTAACACTTTATGAAAACTTGGGGCTTCCATTTAAATAATTTAATAGTTTCTCAGGACCCGCAACAAGCTATGCGGGGGCACACCATTTGATTCTCTAAGGAAACAGACTATAAAATTAAATTATCTCTACCTTGATTAATGTCAATACATCAAAAATATCATTATTGAAAATCCTATTATCCATAATATCATCTCTATAATATCCCACTTATTCAATCCAAACATCCTTTTAAATTATGTAGAGGCTATAATATATTGTGAAAATGGGGTGGAAATATTATATCCAATTTTTATCAATCTGAATTATTTTCTATTTTCTCCCATTTCTAGGCTAAATCTTGAAAAGTGGTATTATTGTAGGTTTTTCTAAAATTAATTATTTATCAACCCCCAATATTTAAATTAAATTTAAAATTTATATGATTAGTGAAATAATTTTTACTGAAATCCTCTGTTTCTGACTGAAGAGACTCTTCAACATACTCTTGTCGCACGTTCTCAAATAATTTTTGAATTATGGAAGTTGAATCTATAATTTAAGGGAGAGGAGAAATTTAGAATTATATTTCATTTATTTTGGGAATCAATTAATTTAGACACTTTTATCTTGATGTATTCATCAGTAAATGAGGTGGGGTTAATTCGATAGGCCAACACTATTTTTCACATTGGATGATTTATCTGGGCCCTAGTAATTTCGAAATAACACTAGGTCCAATTGAAAATGTTTTAGACAACAAACATATTAATCCTAAAAAAATTATTCAACTTAGATTAATCTATAAAAAATAATAGTTGAAATACATAACTTATATAAAACGGTTAAATTTTCAGAATTAAGAAATTTCCATTATTATGCTCAAAACTCATCAATGTTAAAAAATGAGGCAATTTTACATAAAATGTTAAATTGGTGGGGACCATATCATTTAAATACACATGAATATGAATTTAATTTTTATTTATATCGTTATATATGAATATTCCATTACAATTTTCTATGGATGTTTTTAATGAAACCCTTCCTCCCAATATTGGGAGAATGTTTATTTAAAATGATAACAAAGGAAAATGATATTATTTTCATAAAATAATTACAATAAATTAGAATACTTATTTTTAACTCCATTCATAAAAAATTTTATAGGGATGTTATTTTAAATTTTTTTATTCTATTTTATTTTCTATAATATTGGTTTTACTATAAAACATTATTTTATTACGAATCTATTGTCCTCTACCATCCTTTACTAATAATGGAACAAATCTTATTTTGAGATCTTTAACATGCTTGTGATACTTTTCTGTATCACCCACTATTATTCTTTTCATAATATTTTCCTCCTTCATTTCCATGTTTTCAATATCATGGATTAATTCAGTATCATTTCTATTTCTTAGATGATGTATCAACCATATAAAATTAAAATATAAGGTAATAGTCCAAGGATGTTTATCTAGAAAGTCAATTCATTAACTATGGAACCATTCTATATTTTTATTCAATTTGGTTATTTATTGAATTAAAATGAATTTTAAGAATTAATTTTATTGAACATAATTATATACATGTAAATGATTAGACATGATAGTAATTAGTGGTTCATAGTTATTGATATCCCTTCAATTTTTTCAAATGTCTCATTTAAAAAAACAACTTTTCTAGATGTATAGTTTGTGGTAGTATGATCATTTAATAATAGTTAACTATTAGGTATATTCCTCCACTATTTATATAATATTTCCAATTTTATAAACCATAATACATCTTTGAAGAGGCGTTGATATTATGATTTTTGATATGTTGGACAAGGCATTGATCATAATATTGTCAGTATTCAGATTCCTATATTTCAATTTTTGAGATTACAATTTTAATTATCAACGTGAAATTTATATTGATATTATCCATGTCACTCTCCAACAATGGTGTTTCTTTTTATTTTATTTATTTATTTTTTCTTGATCTTATTTATGGTTTACAAGTTGATTGATTTGTTAAATATTGAGTTTTTGAAAATTATTTGAAGGCAGGAGGGTGGTGCATTATTGGAGAAAGGATTGGAAAAACTATGTGCCTAACTAGAAAAAAATATATGACCTAGGTAATGATTCATTCAAGGCCACTTTGTCAAGAGCACAACCATATACCATCCCATGAGCCCAATTGGCGCTAGATAGAGGTGACAACATGTTTGGTGCATGGTCTAGTAAACTGTGTAGCCCCCCTAGTTAAAAAAACTATAATAATAATAATAATTATTATTATTATTATTATTACCCATTATAGTGGTATTCTCCCCTCCCCTATCCCCATGGTTCATGTGATACGCCCAGAAGGAGTCTCCCCATCTATTCGTGGCTCCTTCCCCTTTCCTTTCATGCACCACAACCTCCCATACGACCTCCATTTTTTCCCTTTCTGATTTTTATTTCTAGTGAGATCATCTAGAGTGAGTTCGTCCTCCTTTCACGCTACACCTTTTTTAGATATTTCATTTTTCTTTTCTCCCTTGAGGTATGCATGACCTAGGGTAGACCCTAATTCGATTTTAGGATTTTTTTTTGTGGAATTTTGGTTCTTAGGATTTGTGGTGTTTGGTTGAGGTAATTTTATGAATCACTCAATAAAGGAAGCTTCTTTTTTTCTTATTAGGTATAACCTAAATAATTATACACACACACACATATATATGTATATATAATAACTTCGTATATTTTTATGCATGGTTTGGGGAAAATAAAGATCATACAAGGGGTATATACATATATATTACGGTGTATATGTGTTAAGGGTGTGCATTTTGGTCTTGGGTTCTCCTTGCATCATTCCTAGAGTTTCTTATTGTTCACACATAGTTAGGTTGGTGATTATTTCCACTACTATTCTGAAGCATTCCATTAGAATCTTGAGATTTTCTAAATAATTTTTAAATGTGTTCTTCCTTCCTGTAGTGTCCTTGTATTATTATTATGCTTTTTACTTGTTGGTGGTTTTATGACAGTAGCCATTAAATTGGATTTGGGTATTCTTGAGTGTTTTTTATCCCTGTTTAATCATCAATCAAATTGGGCTAGTTTTTTAGTTTTTCTTTAGGTAGACTTTGGGTGCCTTTATATAGTTTATTGATTATGAACTCTGATGACTTGGTTTGATACCCCTTATGAATCATTACGATAAATCGTGTGTTTCTTTAAAATATGTTTTTTTATTATGCATATATAAAACAGTGTTATATGAAAAACTCCATATGCACATATTGTGTGAATATTGAGATACACAAGAATAGAAATGGTATATTCCAATGAATTCTATTTTTCTTAACCAATAATTTCTCAAATGGTTAAAAAACTCCTATGGTTTTACTCGAAGACCAAAAATGTTTTCCAAATGGATGTTTTAATTTAAAATTAAATTAAATGCGGTTTTCAAGTCAATTTTCAAATGCTTTTCTATTTTATACCATAGAATCATGATTTGACTATCAACTCTGTTATAGGTATGTTTTCAAGTTGGGTTTTTGAAACAATTTTAGATATTAAATTCAAAGGAATGTTTGGAACTTTAACATGTTTCCTAGATAACTATTTGATCCATCATCATATATATGCCTGATTGTCAACTGAAAAAATATTTCTTGTATGATGGTAACCCCAATAGTTGTCCTTTTTTATAGAGATTCATCACATAGATGGTGTTAGGGAGTGGGAAAGGCAACATAGTGGAATTTGTGGGTTATATATAATGCCAAACAATTGAGGACCACCTCACTTTCCCTTATACTTTTATAATGGGAATCCTTGATACGAACTAGAGGTTGAAGAGATGTTTTTCATTTATTTATGTGTTAGAATGACTATATTTACTTGGTAAAAATGGTCCTTGTATGTTATTCCACTAGTGAGGATTGTATACATCTGTTTGGTCGGTTATTAACCTTGGATTTTCATAATATCCTTTTAGATAGATCTGAAAAGATTACTCCCATGGTATTCTCTAGATATATTTAGGAAATTCCATGAATATATATATATATATATATTCCCAATATTACTTCATATCACTTTAGTCCCTCTATCTGTTTATATATATATTATACTCTTTGTAATAACTTTCTTTTGGAATTTTTCATTTCATATACTCTTATTATTGTGTGTAGTTAGTTTCCTTTAATTTAATCTCATACTTGGATTGTGGTTATTCTTCCTAGATTCTTTTTCAAAAATAGGGTATTAAATAGAAAACTATTCTTTTGAAGGAATTTCATGTTATGTTTTAAAATTAATTTTGGAAAATATGTGCTTAATTATTCATAAATTTAAAAACCTATTTCCAATCTATATTTTTAAAAAAACATTTATGTATTTTTGGGGGAACTAATTGAATCGATTCTATGAGGTATACCATCTGAGTTTATTATTTTAACACCCTACTTATGTTTCTTGGAATTTTTAGGACCAATATACATTATAGGTTGAGGTTCCCTTTTAAGTTTACTCAATAAACAGGCCGATCTTGGGGGTGGGGGTGACCGAGTGGTCACTTGGATGTACACATTAGTATTTATTCCATTTTCTACTGCTAGTTTATTTCATTTATTATATTCCTTCTAATTATGTGTATTAATTTTTTTGTTACGTGGGATATGTCGTTCCCAAATTTGTTATACATAATTTATAGAAATTGTTTCCATCTTGAGAAGACCAGGAACATATCTCAGACCATGTCTTGGGTTGTCTCGATTGATCAGATCAAGGATGACCACAGTCGGTTCATCAAAAAATGGTATTTGATCACTTTTTTATTGTGGTTTTTAGGTATATGGGAGATATGATCATACAAAATCAGTAGGTATGTATGATAAGATATTTATGAACAATTTTTCTTCTTAAGCCTTGAGAATATATGGCTAGTCCTATAATTGACTAATTTGTTTGGGATTTTGGGGGCTTATGTTGTTTCTTCTTGTTTAGATTGTGTTTTTTGGAAGATGAAAAAGGAAGAGATTAAATGTTATATAGTGATCTTACATTCCATATAAAACAATATTGAGCTCGAATACATTTTTGGATATGAAATTAGTGGTTGGTTTAAGAATCTAACATCGTTTTCTATACAATTTGGTTACGTTATGCGTCGATAACTGTTCCCAATTAAAAGAATTTTATTTTAGTGATTCTATTGGTTGATTTCAGTTTGCATGAGTGGTTTTTGAAATGAAATTAATTATTTAAAATGGGTGTGGCCATTGAAATGAATTTTATTTTTTTAATAGAAAATATATTTTTGTAAGTGAAATGGTTTTGGAATTTGGAATTGAAATGGTGATTTATGGAAGAGGATTTTGGTTTTATTTTGTGATGTTTTGATATTTGAGCTATGTATTTTGGTTTTCAATGTTTCTTTTTGGTTGAATTTTCGATTAGTATTATGTTTTTATAATTATTATGTTATTTAAATTATGCCACCCAAAAAGGTTTAGAAGGATACAAAGGGGTCTCTTTTAGTTTTCAGTTTAGTCCAGACTCCCGATGGAGTAGGAGAGACAAGTTCATAACAGTTTTTGCCTATATTTAATGGTGATCAAGGTCTGCATGAGGATAAAAATGGAATTAGGAATCCAAAAGTGTATTTAGGTCATTGGTAACTCCTAAATATTTATAAGTGTTAGCTGGTTGGGATTTTTTAGTGTGGTCATGTTTGGATCGGTAGAAGGTGATTGTACCATCATCATTGCAAGTTGTTATGCCTTGGGAAGTCATTATGAACACTTTCATCCAATGTTTTATACATTATGAGTTTAAGGATACTATAGTGGAAGAGATATGGGTTGTTCAACAAGGTCTGCAGACTGGGAAGGCCTATGTTGACCATAAAAAAGATTCCGTTTCTTTTTCTCCCTAGATATAATCAGTGGATAAACATAATTATCATGTTTTCTATCTAGGGTATTTAAATAAAGATTAACGATTTATTTATCTCATCTGGGAATGTTCTATACAAGTAGATATTGTATAATGTGTTTTTAGCTAATCTGGTTCTTAGAGGGAAGTGCACAGTTGGTTGAAACCTCACTACCCATGATAGTAGTGAATGTACCATATCTTGTGAGAAGAGTGAACCAATTGAATTCATTCTAATGAAGTTTAATTTTTCAATTACTCCTTTTCATTATATGTACCATACACATTAGTGCTTCCATTATGTTCATTATCATTATTTGAAGCCATATTTCTACAACAGTCCGATGTCCTTTCGATGGTGGAGCCATTTGGTTCATCAGGATTTGTTTTGTATATTGCATCTCATGAAGATGAAATCCCAATTTGAGGTTTTAAAATCCAAACTATGGGGAATAATATGATTAAAAATAACCTCAGCTCCTATCATAGGCCTTAATTTCAAGCCTTTCACTTAGTCAATAATATCCATGTTTGGGGGACCTCGTCCCAGTTTTTTCCTCTGATTTCATTGTGGGAATGGTATAATTTTTCCATATTCTGGATATCTTTTTTTTGTATTCCATATTTTTTATAGATCTTGGGGGACTAGTTATCTTTCCATTATTTTGGGTTTTTACTTATGAATGTTATCATTGTATAATTAACGATCTCGGGGAAATGATTTGGTTTTGAGTTCTTTATGCTTGGGGATTTGCCTATCTAATGGGAATTATGAATCGTGGTTTTCATATGATACTGGGTTTAGGTTTCATTTATTAGGTAACCCTTGGGTTACGGGTTGTTCTATACTACTTGGTTTGTAATGGTTAGGTGTCACTTCTCCCACCTATAGTTTTCTTGAATTTTTCTTTCTTGAGCTGGTCGGGTGTGATTTGTGGAGTTGAATGGTTAAACAGGTGTTTCTATGGCCCTATTTTGTTTTAGGTTTTTGTTTTTTTCATTAATTATGTAGTGAATTTATAGGGGTTTGATGTTTTAATGTTTGATGGAAATGCCACACCCTAACCATTGTTGATCTTTTTATTTTAATTTGTTTTCTTGATCTAATTTTTTTCAGTTCATTTTTTGGTAACCTTTTGGGAATTTTAGAAATTTTGGAATACATGAGGGTGAAACGTGGGGGAGGGGACCACGAACCATCCTTGGGAAACTCATGCAACCTAGGTATGGATTCATTCGAGGAAACAAGATCAAAATCATGGATTAGTGCCATCATAGGAGACCATGTGGACCCAGATAGAGGTGACAACAAGTTTCGTCCATGGCCAGGTAGTCCATGCGGCCATACCGAGTGACATGCCTAGTTAAATAAAATAAAAAAAATATTATTAAAACTAAAGAAAAATGAAAATTTTAATGATAATAATAAAAGAAATATAAAATTATTATTATAATAATAATTATTATTATTATTATGATTATTATTATTATAGTTATTATGATAATTATAATCCTTATAAGAGGTATTATCCCCCCATCCCTAATATTATGCGACATGCCTAGAATGGGGCTCCCCATCCGTGAATGCCTCATTTATCTCACTACTACACACATCACTTCTTCCGTTTTTTCATTTCTATGTCAGATTTCTTGAGCGATCAACCCAAGGGAGTTCATCCTCATATCATTCTCCTCATTTTTTCTTCTATTTACTTGTTTCTGTTATTCCTTGAAGTCAATGTGGACCATGGTATAACCTAATTCAGTTGAAGGATACATTGTAGTTAGTCCTTGGTTATTAAGATTAATGGTATTCGATTAAGATCTATTTATTCAACATTCACTGAAGGTAGTATTTTGTGGCTTCTTGGGCGATACCTATAATCATATACATAATAAGTTTTTATGTGTGTGTATATATATATGTGAAGGTTGTATATTTTACATCATAAAATTTATAATAACATCAAACAAGTGGTATAAACATAAATATCATGATTTATATGTGTTAAGGGTGTGGGGAATGGTCCATCAATTTTCCTCACAACGTGCTTTGAAATTCATCAAAATTTCACATCATTGTTGTAGAGGTTTTCATCCACATTATTTATGAATCATTCCATTAGAATATAGAAAATTTATAAATAATCTCTAAATCTATTATTCATGATTGTAGTGTTTTAGTATAATTTTTATGTATTTTCCATGTTGTTAGTTTGGTAAATTTCTCCTTTTAATTTGATTTGGGTGTTAGTGAGGGATTAAAATTTTTTAAACGTTGGTAAAATTAGGTTAATTTTGTAATTATGGATTGGGTGGATTTTGGGTTACTTTATATAGTTTATTTCATAAAAACTGATGTGATTCAGCGTGATAGCCCTTATTAATAATTCTGATCCCACATTTTTTTCTTTAAAATAAACGTCAGGTATTTACATGAATGTCTATATATATATATGTATTATGATGTGATATGCATAACTCCATATATTTATAAGGTGTGAATATAGCGATACACATGAAAATAAATGTTAGATTAGATTGAAAAATCATTTTCCCAACAACGAATTTCTAAAATGGATTTTTACTCGAAATGTTATTTAAAAAAAACATAACTATTTTTCAAATAACTAATTGATTTTAAAATAGATTTAAATATCGTTTTTAGGTGCGCATTAAAAATATTGGCAGGATGAATCCTTATAATCATGATTAGAAAATAATATCACTTATAGGATTGTTTGGTACCTTGGTTATGGAAACAATTCGGGATTTTAAATTTTAAGCCATGTTTAGTAATTTAAGGTGTTTCTTGGAAAATGGTTTGAACCTTCTTAATGTGTAGGCCTGAATTTTCAATTGTGAAATGTTTTCTATATTATAGGAACCTATATGGTTGTACTAACTTGGATTGTTCCTCGGATAAAATGGTGATGGAGAGTGGTCAAGGTGTTCACATTTGCTTCTATGGGTTATATTTAATGCCAAGCATGTGAGGACCTCCTCACATTCCCATTATAGTTATTTCATAAGATTCCTAGACCTAAACTAGAGGTTCAAGAAAAAAATTCTTATATTCTTCCCGATTAGACTAAATATATTACCTTAGTAGAGATAGGCCTTATGCGTTGATCCACTAGTGAGGATAATGTAGAGGAAATTTGTTGGTTATTTACTAAGGAGTTTCATGATACACCAACATATGGATCCAAAAGAGTATGTATGGGGATGTCTCTAGAGAGTTTTTGGAAATTTAATGATTATATAAATATGTTTTTAGGGATTATTTCATAGCACTATAGTAACTTTATCAAGTTTTATATACATTATCATATTTTAATTTATTTTCATATTTAATTTTTCTTTTGATATGCCCGTTTTCTTTTATGTAGTTACATTCCTTTTATTTATGCCCATTCCTAGTTTGTGGCTATTCTTCCTTGAATTGGTTTTCAAAACTAGAATTTGAGTTGGAAAAAAGATTTTTGAATTGAAATTCATGTTTTTTAGAAACATATTTTGGGAATATATGTATCCAGTTATTTATAAAGTTAAAAACAGATGATCTATCTATATTTTCAAATCAATGTTTATGGACTAATTAAAAATGGAAATATATGATATCTATGGTTCTTACCTATTGATCTATTTATACTCACATCCTAATTGTGTCCCTCAGAATTGGTAGACCCAATATGCTTTATAGGTTTAGGTTCTTATTTTTGGTTCACTCATGGAGTGGGCCAATCTTATGGGTAGTGGTGGCCCACTGGTCAAATGAAAGTATGTATAAGTGTTTATTCTGATTTCAACAAGGTGTTTTTTTCTATTAATTTTATTCTGTTTATTCTTGTTTATTTTTTATACTAGATAAATAATTCTCAATTGTGTTATCCTTGATACCCAACACTAAAATCTATCCTAGAAGGACCGAGAGAACCTCTTGGGCCTAGTAACGGGCCATAATAAATGAATGGTTCAGGGTTAACCCACTATGGTTTCTGAAAAAATGGTATAAAATCCCTTTATTATTTTTCGTGTTTGGTTGACAATATATACGATATTTGGGACTCATTTGGCTATTATGATAAGAGATTAATGAACTCTTTTTCATCCTAAGTGTCAAGTTACCATGCGTATTTTTTTACTGGAGTATTTTTTTTTGGTTTTATGGTGTTTATGTTATCATTGATTCTTTGGTTTGTGTGGTTTGGTGAATGAAGAATGAAGAATGATAATGTTATATGGAGAGCCTTTATGGAATATCAAACCTTGTAGATCATGAATACATAGTTCAATAAGATTCAAGTGGTTAGTTAATTTTTAAATCATAGTTTTCTAACCTATGGTGTTGGGTTAAGCATCGACACTAGTTCCCTATTTTGTGGATTTTATTTTCGTTTTGTTCTTGGATGATTTAATTAGGCATAAATATATTTTAAAATAAAATTTATTCTCTGAAATGGGTGTTGCCTTTGAAAATACTATGGTTTTTTTGGAATGGAATTGGAATTTTTGTACTCGAAATGGTTTTGTAATTTGGAATGAAAATAGTGATTTGTAAGAGAGAATTGTGGTTTTGTTTTGTAATTTTTTTAATTATGATCTTATTGTTTTGGTTTATAATTTACCATTTTGGTTGAATTTGGGTTTGTTTTATTTTTTGTGTGTTTATTATGTTATTTTGAATATGTTGTCTAAAATAGTCTAGAAGGTTAATGAGGGGCCTCTTCCCATTACAGGTTATGTCCATAATCCTAGTAGAGTGGTGAAGTACATTCGTTGGATTCTAAAAATTCCTGATTAGCTAAAAGTGAATGTAGAGGGGGCAGCCTCTGGTGCACTGGGTCCGGCTGGGTGCGGTGGAGTCTTCCGAACTCATCGGGACTTCGTTAAAGTCTGTTTCTTCCATTATATTGGGAGTGGTCATGCGATTGAAGCAGAGCTATGGGACATGATAAAGGTGATCAGGTATGTAGTTCGTTATGGTTGGATGGAAGTATGGCTAGTGTCGGACTCATCTGTTGTTGTGCCGATTTTGAAAGATCAATATCAGAATGTTCTATGGAGGATGTTGTCTTCTTGGATTTCTTGTCTTAGTATTAATAAGTGTATATAACTTTATATTTCTCATATATATTGAGAAGTGAACTAGGTTGCAGATGCTCTCTCCGAAAGGGTATTATGGAGTTCAGTTCCAGTTGATCATTTTTTGCCTAATTATTGCGATAGTTTGGTCTAGAATGATAGCACTGGTGTTCTCCATACAAGGTTTTTTAGGGATCCCCTTTTTGAGTTGTATTTTATTTTTTATCCTTTTTACACATTAATTTGCTGAGAGCAAGTTTCTTCTTATCTCTCGGACCTTTTGACTACATGGTGAATTAGGTATATTAGTGGCTAAATAAAATTGATTGAGGAATTAAAATGTTTTTTAGATAATTTTGAACTCCTAAATACGTGTGGGTGTGAGATATTAAGGGTTTTTTTATGGTTGGTTTTGGATTAGTGGGAGGTGATTTTCTTATCATCATTTATAATTAGGATACCCTTGGCTATATTTAATACTGCATTTATCTAATTGTTTATACCTATAGAGTTTATGGTAATCAAATTGGAATAACTCTCAGGTGTTTGGCAAGGTTAGTGGTCATTAATAGCCTATGTTAACCATTTAAAATAGATTGTTTCTTTTACTATAGAGATATAATCAAAAAATTCAAAGAAAGCTCATATTTTTCTTCTAGGAACTATATCCAAATAATAAAGATCAATTTATCTCATTCAGAGATGTTCTATTTTAGAAGATAGTGGATGAGGTGTTATTAGAGGATAAAAATCACAAATGTATGTCCTCAGTTGGTTGTAGCCTAACATCCCTTGGGTATTATAATGGTTCCCCATCTATTGAGATGTGTGAACTACAAGAATCTCGTTTTGAGAATTCACCTTTTACAGATCATCAATTTTTATATACCACCTACTAGTGTACTTCAGGTGTGGTTGGTTTTATCATTTGAATGCATTATTTCATAAACCTCCAAAGTCATTTTAATGGTGGAGTTGATTGTGTCATCTAGAGTGATTTTTTTATATCCAGGTTCTAGAAGATGAAATATCAATCGCTATTTGTCATCATTTAACAATGAAGAAAAATTTAATTCAACACACTAGGGCTCTAGCCATAGGAACCAGATTAAATATTTTCAAGAAGTCATGAATTACTTGGTTTAAGGTACCTTTCCCTACTTTTGTATCCATTATCATTGGGGGAATGGTTTAAGTTTTCCATTTTATGGTTCTATTTTTTAGAATCCTTCTTAATTTATGATCTTGATGACCTATTATTCTTAATGTTATTTTTTATTTATTATTTATATTTAATATACGAATTATTATCCATATATTATAATGGATTTGGTTTTCATTTTTTTCTTTATTGTGGATTATAATTTAAATTATGAATCATGGAGGGGTTTGATGATTTGTTTGGATTTCTATCATTTTAGAAAACTTATGTATGGGGTTCATCCATACTAGTTGTTTCATAATAGTTGGGAGGCAACCTCTAATTTCATATGGTTTTCGTTGTTGTTGTTCGCACTTGAGATGGTTTGGAGTGACTTGTGGAGCAGAAACGCTACACAAATTTTGTTTTATCCTTGTTTGGTTTCACATTCCAATTTTGTTCCTTTTTTAGCTGGGGACATTCTCATGATATAAATTTCTATTGGTGGGGAGAAATTTCACACTCTAACCGTGGTTTATCTTTTTATTTTTTTATTTATCTTTTAATTTTTTTCAGGTAGATTTATGGGTAAAATTATGTGTTTTTGGAAATATTTGAAAGGCATGAGGGTGGTGCACATTTGGTTCATGTTTAGGGGAAATTTTATGCCACCATAAGGATAACTATATGGACTAGTAAGTGGTTAAATCTAGGCCACATAATCAAGGGAATGGATGTGCACTATCCGAAGAGGCAGTGTGGCCCCAGAAGGAGGTGAATTCAATTTTCAAGCATTGTCTGATAGACTATTTGGCCAAACTGTGGGGTCTACCTAGATAAAATAATAATAAAAAAACATAAATTAATATAAAATAAAATTAATAATAATATAAGAAATTTCTAGTTATTATTATTATTATAACCTCTAAAAAGGCTTTTATCACCTCCCTCTCTAAGTGGTCCACGAAAAATTCCTATAAGGGGCACAACATATGTTTGTGCCTCCTGCTCATCTCCCTCTTATGTTCTAAAGCCACCCTTATAGCCTCTTTTTTTCATTTTGGCTTCTATGTTCAAGTATAATCATCCCAGGTGAGTTCCCCCTCCTCTCCTTCTCCTTATTTTTTCACAAATATCTAAGTTTCCTTTCTACCTTGAGGTCTATGTGACCTAGGGTAGACCCTAATTGAATTTTAGGATTATTCTCGGTTGGTTTGTGGTTCTTAGGATTCATGGGGTTTGATTTAGTTCTATTTTTTTGACATTCATTGAAGGAAAATACTTTTGGTTTCTTGGGTGTGACCTACACACATATAAATATACTAGTATGTATATATATTTATATATAACCACTTCTTATATTTTCCATCATGGCATAGAAAATTTTAACAGTTAACAATGGGTATATACATATATATCATTGTGTTTTGTATTAATGGTGTACATATTTGTCCATGGGTTCTCCTCGCACCCTACATGGAGTTTCATCTTGTTACCATATTGTTGGGAAAGTTTCTTTTGTTCACATCTTTATGAATCATTCCATTATAAGCATTGTAATTTATAAAAAAGTTTAAAGGTGTTACTCATTCTTGTGGTGTGTTTATATAATTTTTTATGTCTTTTCCTTTTGGTAGTTTGGTTAATGAATCATTTAAACTAAACTGGGGTATTCTTGAGTGTTTTTTGGACTTTTATTAATCTTTTGTAAGATTGGGTTACTTGTTTATTTTTTTATAGGGTGGATTTTTGGATCCATTATATCGTTTAGTGCTTATCAATTCTTGGGATTTGGTGTGATACTTCTTATGAATCATTATGATGTATCGTGTGTTTCTATAAAAATAACAATGGGAATTTACGTGGATGTAAATGTATATTATTGTGTGATATATTCTACTCCATATATTCAGTGGATTTGAATATAGATATACACATGCATATAAATGGTAGATTTTATTAAATGGTCATTTTCTAAACCATGACATTCTCATTGTTTGTTAAATACAATTTTTTCCCAAAAACCACAATTTTCATCCAATTGGTTTATTGAATATAAAATTTAATTTAATGTGTTTTCTGGCGTGCTTTCTAAATCATGTATTGCTGACACCATACAACCATTATTTTACAATAAATATTCTTCTAACCAAGTTTTTCACCTTGTTTGTGGAAATAATTTTGGATTTTAAATGCTAACAATCATTTGGTACATTATGGTGTTTTTTGTAAAATAGTAAGAACCTTTATGATGTGTTTTCTCGATTGGATATTTAGAAATTTTTAATGTGTGGTATTAACTCCTATAGTTTCCCACCATTGGAGAGGATATATTCATAGATAGTGTTAATGAGTGGGAATTTCATGTGTTGTGTCATTTTCATGTTATAGTTAATGCCAATAATGTGAGGAACTCATCACTTTCCATTTATACATTTATCATGGGATTCCAGAATGTAAACTAGAGGAATAAGAGATAGATTTTAACTATCTCGCGATTAGAAAAACTATATTACCTTATTAGAGATAGGCCATGAGGGTTTTTCTAACTGTGAATCTATTGTAATGAATTTTGATTGTTATTGACTATGGATTTGCATCGTAAACTAGATGATGGACATAAACTGAGTGCATACAAGGTCTTATCTAGATATGTTTTCGAAATTCCATGATTATATATATATTGTATTATTTCATTGAACTCTGGTCACATTATCTATTTTTATATTATTTATCATATTTGTACTATTTTTATTGGCTTTGTTCTTTTGATATGCCAATATGATTATGTATAGATAGTTTTCTTTCATTAATTATTATTCCTAGGTTGTGGTTATTCCTGTTATAATTTTTTTTATCAAAATTATGTTTTCAAATAGAGAAATATTATTTTGAAGGATAATCATGATTTTTTTAAAGGGATTATTGGAAAATATATGTCTGTTTTTTCATAAAGTTAGAAACCTATTTCCTATATATATTTTTAATCGAGAGTCTATTGACTATTTTAGGGAAATAGATGTATTGATTTTATGGTGCTTACCTAATTAGATATTTATTTACATAGCCTAACTGTTAGAGTTGGTTTCTAGAGAACCAACTTTTTGTACTTTGATTATGAATGTACACTTATTATATATTGTTCATTGTTCTTCATAACTATATTATAATAATTTCATGGAATATTTTTTGCATTAATAATGTCATGGAAGATCTCCTATATGATGAAAAACTTGTAATTCTATAACAATATTCTTAAATAATGGTCTATGGTTTGATGATATACTATGATAGGACACATAGTGTACACACTGTCATGTGCGAGTTCTCATAAGAAGACGAGTCTCTTTCTCATAGATTTCTCACTTGGTAATCTCCAAGATAAGAGATTATGAGAACAGATCTTCCAGTAGTAATTCCACATGTCTTGGTTTCATCGTACATCACTATATACGAGCATGTTTAATGGTTGTTAGTCTAGAAGATTATCATTAACTCGTGCCATGACTCTCACCCTTAGATTTACTGACGAAAACTGTCACGCAGACAGTTTGCAGAAAGTAGGGTGCGTTGGGTGCGTCAAGGGTGAGATGTTGTTAATGGATAAGTAGAGGAAGTATTTTTCCCTTCCATTTATGGATGTTTATATCTCGGCTCGTTGATTGAAATAGAACCGTCACACGAAATTCAATGGCCAGGGTGTAATGACGAGTTTATTTCAGGTAGTCAAAGAATGATATATCAAGTATATAGGTTTATGACATTTCCATGAAACCTTCTTTATAAGATATTGAGACAAAAGGATTAAATTACACTGTAAGTGCTCGTATGGGATGACATGTCAATGCAGGGTTAACTTCGTTCTCTTGGGTGCCTTGACCCGTTTCTAGATAGTAATCTTAGACTTTAGGCTAGCCCGCCTAATGCCAATGAGAAAGAGGCCCATAGAGTCAGGCACTAAGTGTATCCAAGTATCACAAGTAGAATAAATATTATACCCATATGTGGTTTAATAATTATTCAAGGAAGACTAACTCGTTTTAATTTTGGAGGAAGAATAAAAATAAAACAAGTACATGCCGTGCAGTTTTCATTTTTGAATTGAAATGAAAAACAAGTACCCGCTGTGTATTAATGAATACATGCCGTGTAGTTTTTTCAGAAGGGATTTTGAGGAAGTAATATTTTTTTATTAAATGATATTAATTATAATCAACATGGGTCCATGTACAAGAATTAATGATTCTACATGGGGGGTTTTAATATGAGTTAATGAAATAAATAAAACGTGTAACTTGTTTATTTATTATCATAACATTATAACCTAAACCCCGATTATAAATATCCTCACAACCCTGCCACTTTTTTTCAATAATTTTGCACAATAATTCTGAATAATTCTCTCAAGTCCAAAAGAACTCCTTCCTCCAAGAATGATCATAAGGCCAAGAGAGATCATCCTCCACCAGATCAAGATAATCTAAGGCGAATAACGCATTAAATGGTTTCTCCAATGTAGCACTCAGAGGCTCATTTGGAGACATCCAGAGATATGTGGTGCATTTGTGTATCACTACTAGAGGAAGCCTAACCTTGGATTCTATGACGCAATGACGAATCACATCAAAATGTGGTCAGAAATATCAACAAAAAATAATTCCATAAAAGGCACTTCTTTTCAATTAATAAAATTAATTATAATCAACCTGTGATGATCCTCATTTTTTGTTCTGGAATTATTATTCTTTTTTTAATTCTAATATTCGATCCGTCAAGTCTGGAATTTATCCTCGTATTGATTTTGGGTTGATCATTGCTAATGACAAAATGCTAGGTGGGCACATCCACCAACGAGCTTCTGCTGCACCTAGAACCTTCAATTGGTATTAGAGGGTGGTAACAATGTTGATTATAGTTATTTGATTTTCATTGATAATTTACGTATTTATATTTGATAGAATTCAAGATAAATCATTCTTGAAATTTGAATAAAAGAGATCCGTTATTCCTCTTACATTTCTCATTTCATATCATAGAAATAAACTTTTAATTTTAATTTTGATTAAAATAAAAATGAGGAACTCATCCGGAGGAGCCGCTCATTCTGTCTGTACAACACAATAATACATGGCGTGTAGTAAAAACTACAACCTGTGTACTTAGGTTCAACGAACCGGTACTTGTCACTAGACCACACTGTGTGAATTGAGTATACATATGTATTTATTACAATGTGTTGACTAGAAATGAATAGTGTATGGAAATCAGAATACACAACTTGTATGTTGAACCAACACGTCGTGTAGTCCGATGCAGCCCAGGTGAAACTATGCACAAGGAGTAGCCACGTACCGCGTACATGGGATTTCTAGGCCTGTAGCCTCGAAACAAGGAAATACACGCCATCTTAGATTAATCTACACATTGTGTAATCCAAAATTTCCAATGTACGGAAAACACGCCAAATCCCCAAGAGTGTACTTTGGATAAATGGTGAAAACAAATACATGCCATATACTTTCCAGAAAAGAAATTTCACCTGGATTCCTCCAACGTACAAAGACTCGTACAAGGAATATGGATGTGAATAATCTCAAATAAATTATGAATGAAATTTAAGATGAGGAATTGATTAATTATTAGATCATAATTAATTTAATTCAAGCATGACTTATCTTGATCAAAAGAAAGATTAAATAAATTTGAATACTAAATATGCATAAATTTCATTGCATGCTATGGATGATCATGAGGTAGACCAATGACCCTTTGTGTGTGTATTGATTCATTTAAATTTATTTAATTTAAATTCATTTTCCTATGATCCCTCTTCTAATAAAATATAGGGCCTGCGTGCCCATGGTTTTTTTAATGTAAACCCCATATAATGGAGGTGATCCCAAGCCTGTGGAGACGGTAAAAAATCCGAAGCTGAGGTGAAAGTAGCCAAAGAAGATACATAGGTGGATAGGTGGGAGCTGAAAAACGCAAACCATTGGATTCAAGGTGTTCTTACCTAGGTCAGGGAAAACTTATCAAAACCTCTAGATAAGATAACCAATATAATCTAATGATCATGCCATATTATTTTATTAATGTCTGATTTCATAGTTTGTTTATTATGTATGTTTAGTCACAATCACATAGTTAATGAAATAAAAAAGCATGCTAAGATGGAATAAAATAAAAACTGGACTACGTGTAAACATTATCAGAACATGGATAATCACATAAGAAAGACTTAGTTAATATTAACAATCATTTTATAATGTGAAACTACACATAAATAATAAAATCCCCAAAATACTATATTACTTAAGAAAAAGCCTTCCGTTACTTGATTAAGGGAAAGACTCAATAAAACTATGTGTTTGACCAACACTTGTTGGGACACATTCTTTTATAAAGGAAGATCGTATGAATGATTCAGGTTGACATAAACATTATACATCAAGAGGAGTAGCCCTTGCAAGACATGTTGTAAAATGGAGGATAGTGTTGAAGAATTCCAATTCAGGATTTCAGGATTGGGGAGTCCACTCAATAGATAATGGAACTATAAGCTCACAGTTGGAAAAGACATGTGTACCTAAATACATTCTAATATCTTGACCAACCCTTGTTGGGGTCATAAAAAGTGGATTATGGATCCTACCCAGTAGAATTTCTATGCAACTGGACATTCTTAGTTTAATGGTGAGGACCATTAGGACTTTATAAAATAGCGGGATACTTAATAAAATTTATTATTTCTCATAAAATGCAATCATGAAAGTACTGATAAATTTTCTCTTTTAATTTGAAGAATCAATATAACGAACTCATCAACCACATTTTCTATACGACCAATTCTAGACGAAGAAAATATCATCACCGACAGTAAATTTCAGGAATGTTTTAGGCACCTTCAGGTTATCCTATGCCATGAACGAATGTTTTACATGCTGGAGTCCTCACTTTCTGATTCGCCTACTCAAGGTGCGAGTGAGGAAGATTTCCTGGCCTATGATCAATATTTGAGTGATGCACTCGACGTTCAATGATTGACGCTATCATCAATGTCAAGTGAGATCATGAAGTATTATTAAGACATGGATACTATAACGAACAATACTTTACATACATGGTTATTACTTAAGAATTGAAGCATACTTATTATAACATATAACAAAACCATGATAGGACAATATAGATATATTGTCTTTAGAAACTAGGAAACATAAATAACTGGTTCATAAATCATCTACATTGTCTCCCATTTACTTCATCATATCTACAGTCCCTTTTTCCATATCCTACTTAATACCTTTCTTCTGGACACGGGGAAAAGAAAACATACATAAGGGTGAGCTCAAATGCTAAGTAAGGGTAAACAAATAAAATATCAATCATATCATATTCATAAGAAGATAATATTTTGAAATTTTTAACCTGAAAAAAACATCATAATACCATAACATGGGATAAATTATAGTAGTGAAATGTAATCCCAATAATCATAACATAAAACATGATACTTTTTGGAATACACACATAATCATAGAAAATAATTTCATATTAGTAAAGGCTCTTTTCCAAGTCCATCATAGCGGACAATGTCCATTAATGAACTGAGTTCATTCCTCGATCCAGTCATGTATCCCTGAACTAGATTATCATTCCATTCCATCCATGTCTATCTCATGAGATAAAAATCTTTACCCAATGGATTTGAAGGATATAGAGGTCCCACCCATATCATAATTAATCCATTCTTATGTGTGCCACAAAATCATTAATCATACATCATATCATAAACCATGTAATAAAAATGGGATTCATAAACATCATGCCATCATAACATAATCCATAAAAGGAATTCATAAAAATAATTCCATCATAACATAATCAAATCAATGTAATTATAGGGATATAAACAAAACCCTATATTATCTTATATGGAAAATAATTTTGATAAAATACATGAACTCCATTCCTGATGAAAATATCAATTTTACTTCAAAAATATTTTTCCTTTCATAACATGTCATACAATTTTAAACTAAAAGATGTTAATTAAAAATAAACATTAAAACTTATAATGGAAGATTCATGGAAATAATGTTCTCTGAAATCATAAAAATCCATTCATGTCGTATAAGTTAAAAAAACATTCTTCTCGTACTTTTGCCGAAAAAGTCAAAAAGTATCTCGTACTGAAAATGACAAAAGATTCCTTTCATATCTATTAATAAAATTCACCAATTGGTAAATTTGGATTTAAAATATTTTAGGAGGGTAGAAATAATATTACATATTGAGGAAACATGGATGTGGATGATAAATATGCCCCAGTAAATTCTGAAGTATAAACAATCTCGGATAAAAATGAGATTGTGAGATCTTCCCTTACCTTAGGTCCAATTTGCCTCGCACGTATCCGAACCTCGTGTATAAGGATTTAAATAACATCATTGACTTATTATATAATCATATTAACAGTTATGATATCATATATGGTCATATTCTTATCTTCTTATTAGTAATATTTCATTGATACTTGTTATTCGGGTGTTCATTACTTTATGTTCTTATGCATGTTTTGTCGGATAAATTTTTACTTTTTTTGGTTATAGATACCTCATTTCCAGAATGGTATTAGTGTAATATATATCATATTTATTCATTCAATTCATTTATATAATCATTATTGAATGAAGATCATGTACAACGAGTCACATCACATCGTGGAGACGGTAGATCGTACGTACGCACGAGGGATGATATCATTCCCATGATTGTTGAATTGTATTGAAGTGTATGTATACTATTTGAGAATCAATATAACATTAAAATAATCATATATATAGTTATTATTTACAATATTATACCCATCCAATTAATATGGTGGTGGAAAACATATTACATCACGTTGTGGAGACGGTATTCCATACGTACGCACACGCGGTGAATTCGTTTTCCGTAGGATTGTTAGATGGTGAAATATGGTTGTTTAGTACTTATAATATCATATCAGTATATTATTGATACTGATGTTTTTACTTCAGAATGAAACAACTAAAAAAGAGGATATAGAAGAAGAAATAATTTTGAAAAAATCGGCAACATATATTAACTCTTTTTCGACACGGCTCTTTGAAACCTCCAATTATGGAACTAAAATTGGTTTTTGTGGAAGACCAGGACCTCTATTATTTTTCTAGGGAAGTTGATAAGGTAAATGGGTAGGGGTTGGCCGTGTTTGAAGGGTCAAAATTCTATGAGGAGAGGGAGGAGGTTCCCTTTTATAAGGGAGGAGAGGGTCACCATAGGAAAAACCTAAAATATAATTTTATAATAAAGTCATATTCGGTTTATAATAGCTCCAAATTGATTTATTTCGAAGTTAAAGTGGGTATAGGTCTAAATAATATCAACCAATAGGCTTTTTTCTTGTTTAGATTACTATTTTAACCTTATTATTTGTATTTAACTCTATGTTAAATATTTTACCTTTTACAGTGTCGTCTTGTTTTATTACACTAAATTTTTAATAAACATAATGTAACATGTCAAACGAACCTCAAGTGGTTAATTATTAATATATATAACCTTACCTAAGTCATTTGACCAACCCTTCGATTTTTTGGAATATAATATTTGTTTTAAAAACTATTTTATGTCAATTTTGACAGTATTTGGTAAGTGATTTTTTATAAAAATCATGACAACATTATTAGATCTAAATAATTTAATTAAATCAATACTAAAAATTTCATATTAACCTATAAAATTAGTTTAATTTATAAAAAGTCTCAAATTACATTTATTTGGGTATTTATAATATTAATTATGTTAATATTTCCTAAATAAGGTAATTACTACATCATCATTGTGTCAAAAATAAATTAAATTATATAATGTCTAAAAATTATAAATAAAATACAATTTTGTAGGAAATATATTTATATTTATAATGAATATTTATAGTCGAATTTATCTACTGTATAACCCTACATTAATTTTTTTTAAATATGAAACATTGATTTTAAATATTTTAACACTTCTTTAAATAAAATAATAATAAATCTCCTAATCTAATCCAAGTGGGTCTAAAAGGAAATATTTTATTCCTAAGGTTTTTTTTGGTCTAATTAAACTTATCTAATAGAATAAGGATATGTGTTAGGGGAATAATAATATCATTTTTACCTTTAATTACCATATTTACTTTTAACCGTGGTAAATAAAAGAAAAAAGTTACTATTCAAAAAAATGATTTTTATCTAATTGAACCACATTTTACTCCTTGATATTAACTGTGTTTCTCGGATTTTCGAAATTCCACTCACAGAAGCGGTAAAATTACGTTTTATGTACATTTGAAAATTCTCTTTGGAGGTGGGTAAAAGACAGTGAAAAGTTCAATAAAATTTTTATCTATCTAAATTTATTATGAAATGACTACAATCAATTAAATTTAACTTATATAGGTATTATGTATCAATTTTTACCTAAAATAAATTTAAATAAATTAAATAATTATTTAAATAAAAAGTCAGTTTTTAAATAGTAACCCAGTGTTTTCACTATTCATCAAAAATTGAATGTTTTCAGAAAAATACCAAAATTTCACCCTAGGCTAATTTCAATATTTCAAATTCAAAAATGAAGTCCATTTTTAATGATAAAATTTATAAAATTTCATCAAGTGGGTATTACTATTCATAACAGCTAGTTTATATAATATTTTAATAACATATCATTGTTTATTGTAACTCGATATTGCATACAACACACGCTATAGAGGAAGGTTGCTCTTGCGTATGACACAAGACAATATAGTGTTGTGTGTAATGAAAGATTCCTTTGATGTTTCATATAACATAAGACATAAAAAAATGTACTTCCCATTAAATATCAGGGTGTTACATTCTACCACCCTTAAAAGGAATTTCTCCCTTGAAATTCGTCAGTTTGTAACAAACAGATCATCATATTTTCTAGATCACATGTAGCTTCTTCTAATTGGTGGTTACTCTATAAAAATTTCACCAAGAGAGTGGTATTGTTCCGTAGAAGGTTTTCTCTATGACCCAGAATCTCTATCGACTGTTCTTCATAATAATGATCTTGCTCCAATGGAACAACTTTTGAGCTTAGTACATGTGAAGGATTATGTATGTAATTTCGGAGGATATATACATGGAAAAAATCATGAACTTGATAGAGATTCGGTGGAAGAACCAATCCGTAAGCTACCTTCCCAACATGATCCAGTATTTCGAAATGACCGATATACCTAGGGCTCAACTTTCCCTTCTTTACAAATCTCATTACTCTCGTCCAAGGAGATATTTGTAAGAACACTTTATCACCCACTTCAAACTCTAGGTATTTTCTTCGGTTTTCGGAATGACATTTTTTTCGATCCTCAAATGCTCTTATGTGTTGTTTAATAGATCTTACCTTTTCTACCATCTCATCAACAAGATTAGCTCTTAATTGTTATCTTTCCCCAACTTCATCCCAACAAGTTGGATTCCTTCATTTCTTTCCATAGAGAGCTTCATAAGGATCCATCTGAATACTAGAGTGAAAGTTATTATTATAAGAAAATTACACACAAGGTAGGTTTTTATCCCAACAACCTTTTAAATCTATAGGGCAAGCTCTCAACATGTCTTCTAGAGTTTGAATTTTCCTGTAAGCTGACCGTTTGTCTAAGGATGATAAGCAGTTTTAAAACTCAACTCTATATCTAGAGTATGCTAAAGAGTTTTCCAAAACATTGAGGTAATCCATGGATCCTGATCAGATATAATGGAATGTGGTACTCAATTCAATCATAACACTTCTTTTACATATATCCTGGAAAGTTGATCCAGAGAGAAATTTTCTCTAATAGAAATGAAGTGTGCCAAATTCGTATGACGATCAACTATGACCTAGATAACATTATTGCCTTTGGATGTTTTAGAAACTCCGGTGACAAAGTCCATAGTGATGTTTTCCCATTTTCATTCGGGTATGGGTAATGGTTGTAACATCCCCTCAGAATTCTTTCTCTCATCATTAACCTAATGACAAGCTAAGGATCGAGAGACATATTCAGCAACATCTCTTTTCATTCCACCCCACCAGAAGTACACTTTTATGTCCATATACATCTCTGTGCTTCCAAGGTGAATAGAGAATGAATAACTATGAGCATCATCCAGCAGTTCCATATTTAATTCTATAATGGGAGGAACAGAAACCCGATTCTTGAACCTTATTATCCCATCATAATCAAGGTTAAATTCCGGATCATTTGTCACCTTCTTTTGTAACACTACATATTCTTTTTGTGCCTCTTTAATCTTCACATATATAGATGGTTGAACATTCATTTGAGAAATATAAGATTTTTCCCCTTCCATTATAATCCCAAGATCCATCCTTTGTATATCTATAAATATTTGATCTTTTGTGATCCTCATCATGGAAAAGCTAACATGTTCTTGTCGACTTAATACGTATGCCATCTTGTTTGCTTTCCCAGGGTGATAATTAATTGAGCAGTCGTAATCCTTAATAATCTCCATCCATCTTATTTGGTACATATTCATCTCCTTTTGTGTGAAAATATACATTAATATTTTATGATCTGTATAAATATCACACTTTTCACCATGAAGATAATGCCTCCATATTTTTAATGTAATGATTGCCACGGATAACTCCAAATCATGAGTTGGGTAATTTTTCTAATGGATTTTCAACTGTCGTGAGGCATAAGCTATCACCATATCATTTTTCATGAGAACACACCCTAGTCCCTTCTTGGATGCATCACTGTAGATCACAAAACATTCTCCACTATAAGGCAGTGTGAGCACATGTGTACTGGATAACCTTCGTTTTAACTCTCTGAAATTCACTTCACACTCCTCTGTCCACACGAACATAACTCCTTTTTGAGTAAACCTGCTGAGTGGATTAGATAACCTTGAAAATCTTTCACAAAACATCAATAATATCCAGCTCTAGCAAGAAAACATCCGATCTCAGTTACTGTCATTGGTATCAACCATCTTTCAATAACCTGTATTTTTTCTAGATCCATAGGTATCCCATCTTTTGAGATTATGGGCCCCAAAAAATGGAACTTTTGGAAGCAAAAATTCACACATGGTAATTTTGGAATAGAGATTCTTCTTTTTAGGGCCTTTAATACAATTCTTAAGTGATATTCATGTTTTTCTTTTCTTTTTTAATAGACAAGAATATCGTGTATTGTCACATAAATAACTTATTTTAAAGTTATTTTTAATTTATTTTCCATTCATGCTTTGTTTTGGGGGTTTCCAAAGGTTTTATGGAGAATATGTGAGTTTTCAAGATTTGGGCCAAACCGTGAGCCCAATTCCAGATTTAAAAATAAATTTTTGTTTCTTTTATAACTTTTTCATTTTTTAATATTTTTCAGTAATTCCAACTCCTAAATGTCCTCCCCTGATATATTAAAACCATATTTAAATTTGGAGCCTTTATAAATGCATAATCATGGGGTATTTGGGTTTTTATTTGAGAATTGGGCCAACCCGAAATCCCATTTTCCAGTTTTAAATTGTTTTTGTAATTTTTTAATATCTTATTCATTATAATGCAGTTTTCGGTGATTCCACATCCCACTCGACCATAAGGAGCCCAGACGAGCTCCCATTAATTTTCCCCCTCTTTGGAGCTCGTTTTCATCGCGATGGAGTGCTGAAAGTATTAGGGTTTCAAAAATCGGGCAGATTTGAGAAGGTAAGTTATTTACATCATAACTCTCTCAATTCTTACTATTTTTCCCCCATTCCAGTTCCTATATGATCTCATAATCCCTATTCGAACATCACATGAATTGTTGGATGTTTTAAAATTCATATTCTGGGGGATTTTGAGTCGTTTTCTTCAAGATTATTTTGGGTAATGTTTCCCTTTTCAATTCTTCTCTTCTCCTTAGGGTTTCCACCCTATCTCAAGAGTTTATTGAATGTTCAGAACATAGGGTTCGAACATATGGTCTTATTTGGTATCTTTTGGGTCATTTTTTGGTGGCCTAGGTCTGGATTTTATTCCTTGAGGTGCGGCGGTGGAGCGGTTGATGTTTCGTACCATGTTTTGAGGGTTTCGTCATAAAAGGTAGGTGATTCCATGTGTAAACATTTATAGATGATTTAGTTTTCTTGAATTACTTATTTATAATGATCCTAATATGCTGTGTGTGGTGCGTGAACTATTTATGTTGGATTTAGTAAAACATTTGTTTTTATAGTTTTATTTTAGCTTTAAATTTGGTGTTTTCATGTGAAACCCTTTGGGTTTTGTTTGGGATTGTTTTATAACATATAAATTTTGTTTATTAAATCTTTTTCGGGATGAAAATTCTGATCTGGTGGGGTATTGGTGTGCCACTAGGTCTTAAAGAGGTTTTTTTAAGGGTTTAAGGTGTAAAACATTATTGTACTTCTTGAAAGTGATCTTGAAAACGTGTGTGTTACATGTGGATCTTTTGTACTGTTGTTTGAGGTGTTTGTATAACACATGGGGTTTTTTTAATAAATATTTTTGGAGCTTCAAATTCTGTTTTGAATTTGTATTGATGAGATTTTGTCATTGAAATATGGTTTTGAAATGGTTTTTATTTGAAAAGATTTGGTACACTATTTAGAATTGTTTTATGAAAGTTTTGAGTGGTTTAATGATTTATGTAAGAGGTGAAACCATATTGGAAAACTGTTTTGGATTGTTTATACATTCAAATGAACCATTGTAAATATGAATAGTTCTGTTATGTTATGTTTATCATATTTTTAGGGACTTCATAAAATTGTTAAAGGATGTGTTGGATTGTGAAAGTTATGAAAAATTGTTGTGGGCTATTTTGGTGTGAGTTTGATTTCAAAATGAATTTGAATGAAAAGTTAAATTTGTGACTTGTGTGATGTTCATGGGGCTGTTTGGATAATGTGTGATGTGGAAGTGATATTTGCATGTGAAAAGTATATTTCTTGGATTGTTGAACTTGTTTGAGCACAAATGGAAAACCCGGGTATCTAGGTGGGTGGACGTGTACTAGTATGCTAGTGAATCTGTGAGGTTTGGCCTCAGTTTCACTTAGCAGGATTGACGCTTACAACTCTAACTAAACTATGATGATGATGATTGGGGACCACTAGGTTATGGGTATGTTCCCTACTAGTGGCTCGTGCACGAGAACAGATAATTTTTGTGGTTACTCTCACCGAGATACGAGGTACCTGGGACCCACAGCTAGCTAGTGCCTAGGGGTTATTTCCTATTGGTTGTGCTCATTAGATATTTTATACTTACCGTCGGCATACGGTATATTTGGCTGGAAAAATAAGTGGCTTTTTAATTTATTTTAAAAGTATTGATTCTTTAAATTAGCCCACTCGAAAAATGTTTTTTTTAAGTTGCATCTTTTAGAAATTGTAACTAGAAATTACATGTTTTTGAAAACTTGCATGCTTTTTGTCTTTGAATGTTTATCACAGGGAATCTTTTAGTGGTGGTATCCTACTGGGCTTTCGCTCACACCATACTTACACCTTTGGGTGTAAGTAGACTTGCTTATTTTATGTCACAGGTTTGGGTATAGGTTTTATGCCTTTGGTTCAGGTGTTTAGAGGTCCATCGTGATGTAGTGTCATGGAGATGGCATGAGGGCGGTGCCTCTTTCCATGTGGAGGTTCTTGGGCTGTTATTTCATGATTTGTACCTTTGTAATGGTCTTCAAACCTTGTTTAAAATTGTGTAATTCAGTTCTGAATTTTGTAAAAGATGGTTTTAGTTGAAAAATCCAGATTCGTTTTATTGAGTTTGTTTGTTGTTTAATGTTTATAAACTTGGGTAAATCGTTCCCAAACATCATTTTATGATACCCGGGCACTTGTTCCAGCCCGTGGGGATTGGGAACGCCCTTCGGGTCTTGCCATGAACCGGGTCGGGTGCCGATTTTGAAGGCGACCAGATTCGGTTCGTGACAAAATGGTATCAGAGGAGGTTCGCTCCTTGGGTCATGTTATTTGGGGAAGAGTCAGCATAGTCTGGAGCTAGGATTTTTGGGACTTGAAATTTCAGTCATGGGTAGTGTGCCTGGCCAGCACACCTCATGAAGGGATTCAATTCACCATGGGAAGTATGGTTTTATCTGAGTCCTTTGGTTTTCTTGGTTTAATGATGACTATGGGAAATGAAAAGAGAGTTGGGAGAATAATCTCAGTGTGCTCGCAGGGCCTGTAAAGCCATGTGGAGCCATGGATATTTCCCTAGAATACTCTCTGTGATGGAGAAGTGATTGGAATATGGCTGCCAACCATATGTCCAAGTCACCCACCGAAACTAGTTTCCTCTTGCATTTTTTTGTGCTTTAGTTTTGAAATCTTAGCACTTTGGTTTTAAGGTGACTTGTTTTTAAGAAGCGTAAAGTTTTTATGAAATGATTTTCAAATAAAGAGGGAATTGTTTGGTTTATGAAATGGCGGAACTGAATTTTCAGATTTTTTTTGAAATGTAAAATGGTGTGCTTACACCTCTTTGAAAGCAGGAACTATATTGAATTTGGTTTTGAAAAGCGTTTCCAATAGAGTTTTCTAAACAATTAGAGTGTGTTTTAATGAGATGATATGTTTCGAATTTGATGTGAATAACTTGAAAGTGAGTTATTTTCTAAATGTTTGTGTCCTTATGAAATGTTTTGTAACATGTGAATTGGGATTTCGATCTCATTGTTAGCAGTTTTGAGAAAGAGGTTGGGTTGGTTGACCATTTTGTTTTTGAAAAGTGGAAAGAAGTTTTGTTTTACCCTTTGGTATTTCCATGAGTGACCACATGCATGGGGTTATATGGGAAGATGGATGGTTGATGGCATGACTTGAAGAGTGTCGAGATGGATATGAGGAGGGTGCCATGTGTGGCACTGAAACATGCATGTGTAAGGCCCATGGGGAACCATTGGTGGATGCGCTAACCGGTGAACCATTTGTTTTCAAAGAAATGTTTTTAAAGAGAAATATGAAGACTTGATGAATTATTGGGAATGGTTTATATTGTGTATTTTTAGAAAATGCTGATGTTGTGGGACGTTTTGAGTCCAAGAACCCCTCCTGTTTGAACTGTGTTTTGGGTTTGGGTTTGGTCAGTAAGTTGTGTTATAGGGATAATTAGTGGTCTCTTTTGAAAAATGTTTTGGGACGCATTTATGATGGTTCCATTCATGTGTTTAGATCTGTTTTGTGGTATATCTTGACTAATGTACCATCTTGGTTGGGTCCTTGGGTTCAATCGTTGGATAAGGTACACCCCCATTAAAGGTTAGTGCACAACTGAAGTGCAACCCGGACTGTTTCGCCGTTTGAAGACCCTCCAGTTGATCAATATAAGGAATATTTTTTTTCTTGAGATTTTTAGATTGAGTCTACACCCATTCCTTTCTTTGATTTTTAGATCCTCTTGTAATGGTAGAGTGCTTGTGGATGGGTGAAAGAGACCATAGTTTCTTATGTTTCCTAATTCATCGAAGGTGGATGTGGTCTAGGGTTGTTATTTTGGATGAGTGTCTTGATGGTGTCTAAGAGGGCCTTTGGGGTTCTTCAAAGTTTCTTTGAAGCATGAGTTCATGTTAAACCACCAGTTTGAGAAATATGGTCACGATAGGATATTGTGGCCACTTTCTAGAATTGTGTGTTGTTTGGGGATGTTGTATAAGGTCCCTCTCCATGCATTGTTTATATCAGTCACAATGGCCATGTTCGGTGATACCTTATGATGTCATGTGCTCGATTGACCATATAGGTGAAAGTCGTGAAATCCTCCGAGAGTCCCTGTTTTGTTGGGTGAATGTCTTCATTGTAAAAAACATCAAAATATTCCATTTTAGAGGAAGTTGAGTGTAGGTGTTATTTACTTATGTTGTTTCTCACCTGAAGAAACAAGGTGTGATGTGTGTGCATCTTCTTAGCCCTTGTTTCAGTGAAATATTGGGATAGGGTAAAGTGAGTATGGAATTTGTTATATCAGGAAAACATGTCTTGGGTTGTGGTGTAGTTTTTAGTGGCACCGAAAAAATAATTTTCATTTAGTGGGTTTCCAAAGACTAACTGTGAGGCCGAAGATGCTTCAATAATTTGAGCTCCAACCATAGGTCTCGGAGAGAAGCTGGCTCGCAGTCAGGGGAAATCACAGGGTCATTTAAACCCTTGTAAAATTTCATATCCTCGGTGTGAAAGATAGGAAGTGTTTAAACCTATGGTGTCATCATATTCCCTCTGTTGTTCTCATTCGGTGGAAATAGGTGGTGGGCCTTGTACCCATGTCATCGCCTAATGTCATTCCCTCCCCCTTTGGTTTCCATTGAGTGTTTGGAGAATGGTTGGAAATTTGGCTAGACATGCTTAGCACATAGTTTGTGAACGATTAAGAGAGACTGTGTGCCTGGAATCCATGCAGGAAGGTTGATCAGCACAGTTAGTTCACGGTTTCAAAAACTGTGCAGACTAACCGTGCAACCTTCCCAAATCTTGAAATTTTTGGGTCTTTCTGTGCCGACATGTGGTGGTTGATTAAGATGGTTGGTTCATATGATGGGGAGAACCACTATGATTATCATGTATGTTCCTTAGGAAATTTCGAATGGAAGTCTACCCTTGGTACCAGGGAGTCCATTCAGGCCTCCCCCTATTAGTGTCCCGATTCTGTCTCGAAAAAATATTGGTTGTCTATTATAGTGGGGAGCATATTAGTGTCCCCCCGTACCAGTAACATAGATTTACCTATGGTTTTGGCTTGGTTTAGATAGTCTCGTTCGGAGATATCTAGCTACCAACATCTTCCTTGACTAAACGCTGGGACAAGAGAGTGCCCAATGGTTTAGTTAAAGTAAGGTAAGTGTAACCTTGTTCAAAGTTGTTGTTCGTTCGGGTGAATTGCTTGAGTCTTGTTCAGATAGTGTTTGAAGAGTTTTATTTTGGGATAAAGTATGAATGTTATTGATACTTTCAGAAAATTAGTGTAAGTTATGGTTCTGAGATTAATCCTTCCTTAATTGATCACTGGAGGTATTTTGGCCTTTGGGGGTGAAACCTTGCAAGAGAGTACCTATTGGTTTCTCAGTGGGGTTTGGTTGTTGCTTTAACCTTGCTGTGACTTTCCGGGGCAGAAAGTTTTCAAGGTGGGGAGAATTGTCACATACATAACTTATTTTAAAGTTATTTTTAATTTATTTTCCATTCATGCTTTGTTTTGGGGGTTTCCAAAGGTTTTATGGAGAATATGTGAGTTTTCAAGATTTGGGCCAAACCTTGAGCCCAATTCCAGATTTAAAAATAAATTTTTGTTTCTTTTATAACTTTTTCATTTTTTAATATTTTTCAGTAATTCCAACTCCTAAATGTCCTCCCCTGATATATTAACACCATATTTAAATTTGGAGCCCTTATAAATGCATAATCATTGGGGATTTGGGTTTTTATTTGAGAATTGGGCCAACCCGAAAGCCAATTTTCCAGTTTTAAATTGTTTTTGTAATTTTTTAATATCATATTCATTATAATGAAGTTTTCGGTGATTCCACCTCCCACACGACCATAAGGAGCCCAGCCGAGCTCCCATTCATTTTCCCCCTCTTTGGAGCTCGTTTTCATCGCGATGGAGTGCTGAAAGTCTTAGGGTTTCAAAAATCGGGCAGATTTGAGAAGGTAAGTTATTTACATCATAACTCTCTCAATTCTTACTATTTTCCCCCATTCCAGTTCCTATATGATCTCATAATCCCTATTCGAACATCCCATGAATTGTTGGATGTTTTAAAATTCATATTCTGTGGGATTTTGAGTCGTTTTCTTCAAGATTATTTTGGGTAATGTTTCTCTTTTCAATTCTTCTCTTCTCCTTAGGGTTTCCACCCTATCTCAAGAGTTTATAGAATGTTCAGAACATAGGGTTCGAACATATGGTCTTATTTGGTATCTTGTGGGTCATTTTTTGGTGGTCTAGGTCTGGATTTATATTCCTTGAGATGCGGCGGTGGTGCGGTTGATGTTTCGTACCATGTTTTGAGGGTTTCGTCATAAATGGTAGGTGATTCCACGTGTAAACATTTATAGATGATTTAGTTTGCTTGAATTACTTATTATTCATGTTCATAATATGATGTGTGTGGTGCGTAAACTATTTGTGTTGGATTTAGTAAAACATTTATTTTTATAGTTTTATTTTAGCTTTAAATTTTGTGTTTTCATGTGAAACCCTTTGGGTATTGTTTGGGATTTTTTTATAACATATAAATTTTGATTAATAAATCTTTTTCGGGATGAAAATTCTGATTTGGTGGGGTATTGGTGTGCCACTAGGTCTTAAAGAGGTTTTTTAAGGGTTTAAGGTGTAAAACATTATTGTACTTCTTGAAAGTGATCTTGAAAACGTGTGTGTTACATGTGGATCTTTTGTACTGTTGTTTGAGGTGTTTGTATAACACATGGGGTTTTTTTAATAAATATTTTTGGAGCTTCAAATTATGTTTTGAATTTGTATTGATGAGATTTTGTCCTTGAAATATGGTTTTGAAATGGGTTTTATTTGAAAAGATTCGGTACACTATTTAGAATTGTTTTATGAAAGTTTTGAGTGGTTTATTGATTTATGTAAGAGGTGAAACCATATTGGAAAACTGTTTTGGATTGTTTATACATTCAAATGAACCATTGTAAATATGAATAGTTCTGTTATGTTATGTTTATCATATTTTTAGGGACTTCATAAAATTGTTAAAGGATGTGTTGGATTGTGAAAGTTATGAAAAATTGTTGTGGGCTATTTTGGTGTGAGTTTGATTTCAAAATGAATTTGAATGAAAAGTTAAATTTGTGACTTGTGTGATGTTCATGGGGCTGTTTGGATAATGTGTGATGTGGAAGTGATATTTGCATGTGAGAAGTATATTTCTTGGATTGTTGAACTTGTTTGAGCACAAAGGGAAAACCCGGGTATCTAGGTGGGTGGACGTGTACTACTATGCTAGTGAATCTGTGAGGTTTGGCATCAGTTTCACATAGCAGGATTGACGCTTACAACTCTAACTAAACTATGATGATGATGATTGGGGACCACTAGGTTATGGGTATGTTCCCTACTAGTGGCTCGTGCACGAGAACGGATAATTTTTGTGGTTACTCTCACCGAGATACGAGGTACCTGGGACCCACAGCTAGCTAGTGCCTAGGGGTTATTTCCTATTGGTTGTGCTCATTAGAAATTTTATACTTACCGTCGGCATACGGTATATTTGGCTGGAAATATAAGTGGCTTTTTAATTTATTTTAAAAGTATTGATTCTTTAAATTAGCCCACTCGAAAAATGTTTTTTTTAAGTTGCATCTTTTTGAAATTGTAACTAGAAATTACATGTTTTTGAAAACATGCATGCTTTCCGTCTTTGAATGTTTATCACAGGGAATCGCTTAGTGGTTGTTTCCTACTGGGCTTTCTCTCACACCCTACTTACACCTTTGGGTGTAAGTAGACTTGCTTATTTTATGTCACAGGTTTGGGTTTAGGTTTTATGCCTTTGGTTCGGGTGTTTAGAGGTCCATCGTGATGCAGTGTCATGGAGATGGCATGAGGGCGGTGCCTCTTTCCATGTGGAGGTTCTTGGGCTGTTATTTCATGATTTGTACCTTTTTAATGGTCTTCAAACCTTGTTTAAAATTGTGTAATTCAGTTCTGAATTTTGTAAAAGATGGTTTTAGATGAAAAATCCAGATTCGTTTTATTGAGTTTGTTTGTTGTTTAATGTTTATAAACTTGGGTAAATCGTTCCCAAACATCATTTTATGATACCCGGGCACTTGTGCCAGCCCGTGGGGATTGGGAACGCCCTTCGGGTCTTGCCATGGACCGGGTCAGGTGCCGATTTTGAAGGCGACCAGATTCGGTTCGTGACATGTATAAAGACTACACATACTGATCAAGATAGTCTCTAAAGACTCTATTCATCAGATCCATGAAGATAGCAGGGGAATTAGTAAGAAAAAATGGCATCAATATAATTTCATAGTGCCCATACCTTGTATGAAAAGTCATCATTAGTATATCCTCCTTTTTGACCCTTAATTAATGATACCGTGAATGAATATCAATCTTGGAAAAGTATTGAGCTCTACGTAGTTGGTCAAATAATTCATTGATGCGCGGGAGAGGATATTTGTTATTGATAGTGATGTTGTTAAGATCTTGATAATCAATGTAGAGTCTCATTGATCCATATTTCTTCTTTACAAACAAAACAGGTTCTCCCCAAGGTGACGCACTAGGGCGTATGAATCCATTATCAAGATTCACTTGGAGTTGCTTCTTTAATTCCTGCAACTCATTTGGGGCCATTCTTTATGTTGTCTTTGAAATTGGCATAGCACCCGGTATGAGTTCAATTGAAAAATCAACTTCACGATTTGGTGGAAGACCTGGAAATTCCTCTAGAAAGACATCATCAAACTCCCATACAATGGGAATATTCGTAATAGTGAGTTTATCTCCAACCATTTGAGATAAATATCCTTCATTTATTTGAATCAAGACCCATAAGATGGAATAAATTTCCACTGGAAGGTTATGTTCATCCTTGCATCGATAGATGATAGTAGATTGATTGGGAATATTAAATTTGAATTCCCTTATTTGGAAATTGATATCAGCTTCGTATAAATAAAACCAATACATGCCAAGAATCACATCAACTTCCACTATAGTAAGGATCACATGATTTTCAGGAAGCACTTTCCAACAAACATCAATCGGAGAAGAAATGTAAACTTTTGATGCGAATGTTGTTCCATTATGGGTTGTCACAGATAACTCAATATCTAACTACTGAGGTAATATGTCGATAACCTTAGAAACTTATTCAGAATTAAAATAGTGGGTGGATCCAGAATCAAATAAAACATTTGATACTTTAGACTGGATGGTATGTGTACCTTTCACAACTTCGTTATCATACTCCACATCGCCGATAGAAATTGCATGTGACCTTCCTTTTTTATTTCGCCTAAAGAGTTTGTTGATGTCGATCATCATCAACAATCCATGGATTAGGGAATTGATTGGCATAATGCCCGATTTCCTTACACTTGAAACATTTAAGTGTAGGAGGTTCATTCTCTGTACCCCTTTCTTTGTTCGCATCATTAGAAATATTCTTCCCATTATTTCGACATTCAACTGCTTGATGACCTCCTTTTCCACACCAAAAACATTTACTTTTCCCTTTAAGAAAATTCCCTCCATGTTTCTTTCCACACTTTTATCATAATGGAAAACTCATCTTCTTTTCAGTGTGGTCTTTAGATTTTCCCTTGAATTCCATTTTCCACTTCTTATCAAACCCATATGACTGATTGCTTTCTCCAATGTCCATATCAACCATGAGAGCACATCGTACAATTTCATCATAGCTATTGAAGAAACTTATGGATAACACCCTTCGAAGACTTGGTTTTAAGCCACTATAGAATCGATCGATCTTACTCTTAGGTTGGATAATAATTCCAGAAGCGTACCTTGCAAGTCATGTAAAATTTTCTTCATAGGTACCAATTGATTCATCATCCTTTTGCTTCAATTCAAGAAACTCCTTCTCTATCCTTTTTCGAAGAATACGAGGGAAGTACTTTTTGAAAAATAAGTTCTTGAACTCGTCCCATTCCATGGACTCAATTTCATCCCTTGGCCTTGTATTCTTAATATGATTCCTCCATTGATCAAATTCACCTTCTAAACGATACACTGCTAAGATTACTTTATCATGTTCATAACATTACAGGACTGAAAATATCTTTTCAGTGGTACTAATCCATTGTTCAGCCACAAATGGATTAGAAGATCCACTGAATGAAGGTGGATGCTGCCTCATGAAGGATTCAACAGAATGTTTCTCATTCCTTTTCTCGATTGGATGTCCTGCATGATTCATAGCTTGAGAAAGTTGTGTGATCATGGATATAAGATTTTTCATTCCAGCTCCCATAACATTAGGTTGCTTAGGGGGAAAATCAATACATTTCTGATCACATTCAGCATTAACACAGTTCCTTCGGGTTCTAGCCATTGACTAAAACCAAGAAGCACAGTGTGAGAAAAACTAATCATAATAGGAAAACCACATAATAAAGAATAAAATTTCACACATTATGTCTTATCATAGGTTGTTCATGGCCATTTCTAAAACACTAATATTGTGTTCTATGTTTAGACATATACTTAGAGTTCTTTCTAAGGCTATACCATCATAGTTTCCAAATTTTTACCATTCATTTCCTCTGATACCAACTGTAACGACCCATACTTTACATATATGGTTATTAATTCAGAATTGAAGCATACTTATTACAACATATAACAAAACCATGATAGGACCGTATAGGTATAGTGTCTTTAGAAACTGGGAAACATAAAAATCTTGTTCATAAATCATCTATATTATCTCCCATTTATTTCATTATATCTAGAGTCCCTTTCTAAATATCCTACTTAATACCCTTCTTCCTGACCTGGGGAAAAGAAAACATACAAAAGGGTGAGCTCAAATACTCAGTAAGGGTTAACAGAAGAAATATCAATCATATCATATTCATATGATCATTATATTTTGAAAATATTACCCTGCAAAAAATATCATAATACCATAACATGGGATAAATCATTGTAATGTAATCCCAATAATCATAAATTAAAACATGAAAATTTGTGGGATACACACATAATCATAGAGAATCATTTCATATTAGTCAAGTCTCTTTTCCAAGACCACCATAGCGGACAAAGTCCATTACTGAACTGAGTTCATTCCTCGTTCCAGTCCTGTATCACTTAACCAGATTAACTTGTTGTTATAACCATGTATATCTCATGAGATATAAATCATTACCCAATTCATTGGAGGGAGATATAGGTCCCACCCATCTAATAATGAAACCATTCTTATGTGTTCCCCAAAATCATTAATCATACATCATAGCATAAACCATGTAATAAAAATGGGATTCATAAAAATCATGCCATCATAAAATAATCCATAAACGGAATTCATAAAAATAATTCCATCATAACATAATCAAAACAATTTAATAATAGGGATATAAACAAAACCTTTTATTATCATAGATAGAAAATAATTTTGATAAAACACTTGAACTCCATTCTGGAAGAAAATATCCTTTCTACTTCAAAAACATTTTTCCTTTCATAACATGTCATAACATTTAATACTAAATGAAGTTAATTAAAAATAAACATGAAAAATTATAATGTAATATTCATAGAAATAATGTTCTCTGAAATCATAAAAATCCATTCATGTCATATAAGTTAAAAAACATTATTCTCGTACTTTGGACGAAAAAGTCAAAAAGTACCTCTTACTGAAAACGACACAAGATTCCTTTCATATCGTTTAATAAAATTCACCAATATGTAAAATTGGATTTAAACGATTGTAGGAGGATAAAAATAATATTACATATTAAACATGGATGTGGATGATAAATTGCCCCAGTAAATTCTGAAGTATAAAACTAACTCGGAAAAAATGAGATTGTGAGATCTTCCGTTACCTTATGTCCGATTTTCTTCATATGTATCTGAACCTCATGTATAATGATTTAAATAATATCGTTGAATTATAATAGAATCATATTCATTTTTATGATATCATATATGGTCATATTATTATCTTCTTATTATTAATATTTCATTGCTACTTGTTATTCGGGTGTTCATTGCTTTATGTTATTATGCATGTTTTGTCGAATAAATTCTTATTCTTCTTTTTAGTTTATAGATAATTCGTTTACAGAATGGTATTAGTTTTATATATATCATATTTATTCATTAAATTCATTTATATAATCATTATTCAATGATGATCATGTAGAACGAGTCGCATCACATCGTGGAGACGGTAGGTCGTACGTACGCACGAGTGATGATATCATTCCCATTATCATGGAATTGTATTTAAGTGTATGTATACTATTTCAGAATCAATATCACTTTACAATAATTATATATAGTTATTCTTTACACAATTATACCCATCCAAGTGAGGTGGTGGTTGAAAACAGATTACACCACGGCGTGGAGACGATATTCTATACACAAGCACGTGCAGTGATTTCATTTTCCGTAGGATCATTAGAAGGTGAAATATGGTTGTTTTATATTTATAATAACATATCAGTATATGAGTTATACTGATGATATTACTTCATAAAGTAACAACAAAATAAGAGGATGTAGAAGAAGAAATAAATTTGAAAGAATCGGTAACGTATATTACTTCTTCTTCGACACGCCTCTTTGAAACCTCCTCTCAAGCACTAAAATTGGTCTTTGAAGAAAACCAGGACCTATAGTATGTTTCTAGGGAAGTTGATACGGGAAATGGGTAGGGGTTGGCCGAGCTTTAAGGCTCAAAATGGTATGAGGAGGAGAGGGAGGAGGTTCCATTTTATAAGGGAGGAGATGGGCACCTTAAAAAAACAAAGAATATAATTTTATGATAAAGTCATATTCAGTTTATAATAGCTCAAAATTGACTTATTTAGAATATAATGTGGGGATGGGTCTAAATCCTCTCAACCAATCGGTTTTAGACAAGCTTATGTTACTATTTTAACATTATCATATAGATTTAACTATAAGTTAAATATTTTATCTTCTACCGTGTCGTCTTGTTTTCTTACACTATATGGTTTATAAAATTACTATAACAATACAAAAGAACCCCATGTGGTTAATTATTAATATATATAACATTAACTAAGTCATTTTTCCGAACCATGGATTTTTAGGAATAGAATAATAATAAAAAAGAGAATATTTGTTTTAAAAAACTATTTTATGTCAATTTTGACACTATTTGGTAATTGATTTTTTTTAAAATAATAACAGCATGATTAGTTCGAAAAAAGGTAATTAAATCAATAATAACATGTCATATTGACCTATAAAATTAGTTTAATTCATTAAAAGTCTCAAATTACATTTATTTGGGTATTTATAAGATTAATTATGTTAATATATCATAAAAAAGTTAATTACTAGATCATCATTGAGTCATAAATAAATTAAATTATCTGACTTATAAATGTTATAAATAAAATAAAATTATGTAGGAAATATATTTATCTTTCTAGTTAATATTTATAGTCGAATTTATCTTGTGTATAACCCTACATTAAAAATGTTTTTAGTTATTAAACTTTGATTTTGACTATTTTAAAACTTCTTTAAATAAAATAATAATAAATGTCCTAAACTAATCCAAGTGGACCTAAAGGGTAATATTTTATTCTTAAGGTTGATTTTGGTCGAATTAAAGTTATCCAATAGAATTACGACATGTTTTATGGTAATAATAATATCATTTTGACATTTAATTACCCTGTTTACCTTTAACTGTGGTAAATAATACTAAAAAGTTACTATTCACCAAAAATTATATTTTTCTTATTGAACCAAATTTTACTCCTTGATATTAACCATGTATCTCAGATTTTCAAAATTCCACTCACAGAATTATTAAAATTATGTTTTATTTACATTTTCAAATTCTCCTAGGAGGTGGGTAAAAGACGGTGAAAGTTTAATATATATATATATATATATATATATATTTATAAAATGACTCCAATGAATTACATTGAACTTATATAGGTATTATTTATCAATTTTACAGTAAAATAAATTTAAATAAAATAAATAAATATTTCAATAAAAAGCCGGTTTTTAAATAGTAACTTAGTGTTTTCAGTATTCATCAAAAATTGAATGTTTTCAGAAAAATTCCAAAATTTCACCCTATGCTAATTTCGATATTCTGAATCCAAAAATGAAGTTCATTTTGAATTAAAAAATTTATAAAATTTGAAAAAGTGGGTATTACTATTCATAACGTCTAGTTTATATAATATTTTAATAACATATCATTGTTTAGTGAAACACGATATTGCATATAACACACGCAATCGAGGACAGTTACTCTTGCGTATAGCGCAAGCCAAGCTTGTGTTGTGTCTAATGAAAGATTACTTTGATGTTGCTTATAACATAAAACATAATAAAATACACTTCTCATAAAATATCATGGTGTTACAGATTCCTACATCATGCTCGAGAAGATCTGTGGTCTATACCAGGAGAGAGGAAGACAAGAGAGAATTGAGATCTCCAAGGCTCTATTTCAGAGAAAGCCTGGAGAGGGTTCCCCAGCTGGGCTTCATGTAGTAAAGATCGTTGGCTACATTGAGCGCTTGGAGGTTATAGGGTTTAAACTATTTGAAGAAATGGGAACCAATCTCATTATTTCATCAATCCCCCAGAGAATGTATAACATTTTTGTAAATTTCAACATGAATAAAATTGAGAAGTCTCTATATGATCTTCTTATCCTTATTCTCCAAGTGGAAAATGCTATAAATCCTGAAGAGAATTTTTTTCCCTATAGATAATAAAAGTAAATGGAAGGTGAAGAGATTTAAGCCCGAAGCATCTTCAAGGACTTCCAAGAAAATGAAGATCAAAGGAAAGGCAAGTGAATAAGAGGCTGTTTGTTTTGCATGTGGAAAGAAGGGCCACTGGAAGAAAAACTACGCCCATCCAAGGAAGAAAGGGGAAATTTCATGTGCATTTGTTATCAAATTAATTTTATTTATTTCTACTAATTGGCTGTTAGATACTACTCTTGACGCTCACATCTATATCCAAATATAGGTACCAAGTAGATTTAGAATGATTGACCGAGGTGAGGTGGATCTGTGAGCAGCCAATGGAGCCAGAATCACTGTTTTAGCTCTAGGATACTACCACATCAAATTTCCTACTGGGATGATCATTGTGTTAAAAGGATGCCATTATGTACCCTCTATAACCAAAAAATTATTTCAGTATCTAGATTAGATAATGATGGATTCATCCTCAAGTTAGTAAATTAATGATGATACTTTTATAAAGATAGCATTTTTTTGGTAGAGAACATTTATATAACGACTTTTATGTGTTAGACTACAAAAACTATGTAATGGAAATCGATGAAAAAGTTAATTCACATGAATCATACCACACCCAACTATGGCATCACCGGTTAGGTCATTTCAATGAGAAAAGTTTGACAAAATTACATCATGATGGGTATTTAGATTCTTTCGAACTAAAACCACTTGCTGTATGCCATGCATGTCTACAAGGAAAAATGACCAAAGCCCTATTTAGTGGGAAAGGTGAATGGGATAAAGAGCTTCTGGAATTAGTTCTCATAGATGTGTGTGGACCATTTCCAGTTGAAGCAAGGGGCGAGTTCTTGTACTTCATAAATTTTACTGACGATTTTAGTAGATATAGATATATTTACTTAATGAGGATTAAGCCCGATTCTTTTCATCAGTTCAAATAAACAAGAATGAAGTTGAGAACCAGTATGGTAATAAGATTAAGAAAATCCACTCAGACAGAGGAGGAGAATATCTTAATCAATGCTTCATTGATGGCATACGATAGTTTGAGATTCTATCTGAACCCACTCCTCCTTACACGCCTTAGTGGAATGATGTAAGTGAAAGGAGAAAATAAACCCTGTTAAACATGGTGAGATCAATGATGAGTCATTCAATTCTTTTATTATCCTTTTGGGGATATGCATTACAAACAACAACACACAAACTAAACCAAGTACCAACTAAATCGATAAATGGTATTGCATATGAATTATGGAGCAGACAAAAAGCCATGTTATCAAATTTACATGTGTGGGGTAGCGAAGCATTTATTCAGGACTCTTCAGGTAACAAGCTTGCACCATGAGGCACAATGTGTACCTTTATAAGAAAGCCAATGAAAACACAGAGATATTACCTATACAACCCCTCAGATAAAAAGTTTACAGTGGCATGACATGCCATATTCCTTGAGAGGGAGAACATATCCAAAAGAGAGAGTGGGAGCGAGATAGGTTTCGATATAGTCGAGGCACAAGATACACATGAGTTGGTAAAATAATAGATTCCACAAAGCCCCATGGAAGAACAATATGTTCCAAAACACAAGAACTGCATAGGAGAACTAGAGAGGTGAGAGAACCAGAACAATATTTTTTTCTTGTCACCAGGGCTGGTGACTCATTATTGGTTGACAATGATGATCATCTTACCTACAAGGAAGTAGTTGAAGGCACAGACATTGACAAGTTGCAAGAAGCCATGAATTCTGAAATGGATTCGATGTACCAAAACCAAGTCAATATTTTGGTAGATCCTCTAGTTGATGAAAATACTTGTTGGTAATAAATGGTTATTCAAGAAGAAACTGGATATGGAGGGACATGTATGCACCTATACGGCACAACTGGTTGTAAAAAGTTTTAAAAAGCATCAAGGAATTGACTATGATGAAACCTTTTCATTGGTTGCGGGGATGAAATACATCAGAATCATATTGGCCATTTTCTCTTACCATGACTATGAAATTTTTCAAATAGATTCCAAAACAACATTCTATAATAGGAACCTCCAAAAAGATGTCTACATGACACATCCTGAAGGTCTTGTGACTCATAAGGATGCCATCAAAGTATACATGTTGTAGAAATCCATTTATGCATTAAATCAAGCATCAAGGTCATGGAACATTGATTTTGATGTAGCCATAACAGAATTAGACTTTGTTAAGAGTGAATATGATCCTTGTGTCTACAAAAGGTTTATTGGAAGTGTAGTCTTTTTCCTAATATTATATGTCGATGTCATATTACTCATTGAAAATGAAGTACTCGTCTTACAGTCAGTTAAGGAATGGTTGGATAAATTCTTCTCTATATAAGATTTTGGTGAAGCATCATATTTTTTTGGGATCAAGATCCATTGTGGTAGATCCAGGAGAATGATGGGCCTATGTCCAAGTACATACGTTGACAAGATACTGAATTTATTCAGTATGGAATAGTCCAGGAGGGGATTTTTTCGAGTGCCACATGGAATTAATCATTAAAATAAAATGTGTCCTTAGACACAATAGGAATGAAATAAAATGGAAAGGATCCCTTATGCATTCGCGATTAGGTAAGTCATGTATGCCATGTTATGTACAAGGCAAGATTATGATTACGCATTAACTGGTGTAGGCAGATATCAAGCTGATCCAGTAGACATCCATTGGATATCAGTGAAGACTATCCTTATGTATCTGAGGCATACTATGGATATGTTCTTGGTTTGTGGAGGAGATGTGAAATTAGTCATTAGAGGACATGTAGATTATATTTTCTAGACTGATCAAGATGATATGAAGTCATAGAATGGATACATCTTTAGTTTGAATGGAGGTGCAGTGAGCTGGAAGAGCTCAAAGCAAGGTGGTGTCACAAATTATACTATAGAGTCTGAGTATATCGCAGCTTCTCAGGTAGCAAAAGAAGCTATATGGGTGTCAAACATCATCCTAGTGATGGATGTAGTACCTCGCAGTAAAGATCCAGTCACACTATATTGTGACAATACTACAGCAGTGGCACTAGAAAAAGAGCCAAGGTCACATCAGCAGAAAAACCACATACATCATATGTATCATCCCTTGAGGTATTTTTCTCAGAGTGGTGAAGTTGCAGTGAGCAATATTTCCACGGAAGACACCATGTAGGACCCCTTGAATAAAGTCATGACTCAGCATAAACATGATCTTCATGTGAGTTCTAGAAGATGAATAGTCGCAAGCAGTTGGCTCTAGTCCATGTGAGAGTTTGTTAGAGTTGGTGTCCTGAGAACCAACTATTTATACTTTGAATACATGAATGTAAATAATTATATATTGTTCATTGTTATTCAAGAATATAATATAATAATGTACTGGAATATTTTTTACATTAATAAGGTCATGGGAGATCCCCACTATGATGAGAACCTTGTAATGATACATCAATATTCTTAAATAAAGTTCTATAATTGGATGACATACTATGATAGGACACATAGTATACAGACCGTCATGTGCGAGTACTCATAAGAATACGGGACTCTTTGTCATGGAGTTTGATCTTGGTAATGTTTAAGATAAGAGATTATGAGAACAGACCCACTAGTAATAATTCCACATGTATTGGTGTCATTGGACATTTCTTACTATGACCGTGTGTAATGGTACATAGACTAGATGAATATCATTAACTCATGGTATGACTCGTGCACTTAGATTTACTAACAAAAACCGGCACGCAGACAATGGGCGGGATGTAGGGTATGTTGGTTGCGTCACGAGTGACATGTTGTTAATGGATAAGTCGAGGAAGGATTTTTCCCTTCCATTTATGGAAGTGTATATCTCATCACTTTGATTGAAATAGAACTGTCACAAGAAATTCCATGGCCATGGTCTAACAACGTGTTTATTTCAGGTAGTCAATGAACGACGGATCAAGCATATAAGTTTATGACCCTTCCATGAGACCTACTTGATTAGATATTGAGACAAAGGGATTAAATTACACAGTAAGTATTTGTATGAGGTGACACTTAAATGAAGCATTAACTTATTTCTCTTGGGTTCCTTGACCTGTTGCAAGATAGTAATCTTGTACTTTAGGAAATCCCACCTAATACCAATGAGACTGAGGCCTAGAGGGTCACACACTAAGTGTATCCAAGTATCACAAGTAGAATAAAGATTATTCATGTATGTGGTTTAATTAATATTCAAGGAATCTTAAATTGTTTTACTATTGGGGGAAAATAAATAGAAAAAAATTACACGCTATGTATTAATAATTACACGCCGTGTAGTTTTCATTTTGGAAGGGAAATGAAAAAAAGTACAGGATGTTTATTAATGATTAATCGCCATGTTGTTTTTCCATTCAAGATTTTGAGGAAATAATATTGTTTTATTAAATGATATTTATTGTAATCAGTGTGGGAGCATGTCAATGAAATTAATGATTCTACATGGGGGTTTTCAATAAAAGATAACTAAATAAATAAAACATGTAACACATTTATTTATTGTCATATCTCTATAACATCAAACCCAATTATAAATATCCTCACAACCCCAACACTTATTTCCAATCATTGTGTACAACAATTCCAGAGAATTCTATCAAGGAAGAAATAACTCCTTCCTCCAAGAATGCTCTCAAGACTGATATAGATCCTCCTCTATACAATCAAGATGATCTAAGGTGGATAACGCCAGAAAATATTTCTCCACGATAGCACCTGGAGACTCCTTTGGTGACATCCAGAGATATGTGGTGCCTGTGTGGATCACGGCAAGAGATATTCTACCCTTGGATTCTGCGACGCAACAACGAATCCGATAGGAACATGATCAAAAATATCAACGAAGAAGAAACACCATAAAATGTACTTGTTGTCAATTAATTAAATTAATTATAATCCACCTCTGATGATCCTTATTTGTGGATCCAGGACTATTCCTCTTCTTTGTATATTTCTGTGATTCGATCCGTGTAGTCTGTCATTTATCGTCACATTGATCCCAGATTGATCATTGCTAATGACAAAAATCCAAGTGAGCACATCCACCCAAGAGCTTCTACTATGCCCAGAACCTTCACTAACTGTGTCACTAATCGTCTTTAGACCCATGATTCATTATAGTTTCACATTCTCATTTAGGGTCACTGATGGAACAAGCTAATCCTGATGGTGGTGGTGACAAAGTGGTCACACAGAGGTATGTAGTATTTGTTATTCTGTTTTTAATGCAACTTTTAACCTTTTATTTTATTCTTGGTATTCAAATTAATTTATGTGTTTTTATATGGGATAAATAATTCCCAATGGTGTTATTTTTAATATATGGAACTATTTTCCTGCCAGGGAGGATCAGGAACACCTCTCGAGCCTTATCACGGGATGGATCGGGTGGCCGGTTAAGGGTCGACTTGGGTTGGTTCATGAAAGTCCATAGATGCAAATCAAATTAAATTTTTTGAAAAAAGGGAATGTTTTCGATTATCCATTGAGTAATATTAATTATTCATTATATCCTCATGTAAGCTTCATTTGTACGCTTTGCTATACTAAGTAGTTGATCTTACCCTTTGTTATATTTTCAATCCCTTATGATATAAAGAATAAATATTTTAATGATATTCAAGGATGAAATAATGGTTTTATTTATATATTTTAATTTTATAATATAATATAGAAATAATGTATGTATTTAGTCTCCAAAGACAACTAAAGTGATTGATGTTCCATGGCGAGATCCCATATATCTTAAACCAATGTAATAATGTAAGTATCAATTATGGTTTACTGAACTCATGGTTTTTATAGTTGGAATCATAGGAAATTTAGTATTTCCCAATGGGGAATTATTTTAGATTTACGTAACTAATATGCGATTTATGATAACCCCTTAGATTACTTGAGAATAGTTTACAAATTTTTGTTACATGGATCTATATTCATGAAAAATTTGGGATAACTAAGTGAGTTATATTGTTTAGGGATGATTCTTAGATTAAATAACATAATCAAAACCAGTTGAAAATATATTGATATCTCAATTGATAAAACCATATAGATTATTTTCAATCTAAGTAGACAATGTACATATTACAGAAGCTAAATCATGTTATAAAGAATAACATTTCCTGTTTTGATTAACCAGTTGTTTAACAGTATAATTCACCTATATTGGATAACTTCATGGGGGAAAAACCAAAATATTTTAATGGAACTACTAATCCATTGGTAGTTGGTAACGGATTATGTAACATCAAAATATATTTCAGGACATGAGAAGTAATTAAAGGTAAAAGTAATTTTTTAATTTTATTTTTTAATGGGAGGTAATTATAACTTGGGGTCATTGTTCAATAATAATAAAGTAAATGATGAAATATAAAGTATGGGATGGAGAAAATTCATGGTTATATTTTTTTATAAGTAATTTCACAAATAAAAACATGTTAAATTAGATTGAAAGTTTCACAAATTATAGTATAAGGAAAAAATAAAGTATTACAGAGTATGAGGATAACTTTAATGGATTGTTAAGTCATGTGGTAGACTACACACATAATCCAAAAATTACTATTAACCCTTCATTTTGTAGGAATATATGAACTCTTTTAAGGACATTATATTTAAAAATATATTCATCATATGATGATATGGTATCATGTTCCATTAAAACTGAAAAAATTCTATTGGTATTGTATATTCAAATGGAATAAATAGTATAATAGTTCAACTAAGAACCTCTAAAAATGAAAATGTAACGAAATGAATAAGAGAAAAAAATGAACTTTTGATAGATGAAAAATGTGAAAAGAAACATCCTATTATATATTTAAAGGAAAAGAACGTTTTTTATTACTTCAAAGATAAAGTGAATATGGATTATGATAGTAAAGTAATGAATGAAGCCATTGATATCTGGTGTATTAACTATAATGAGATGTGGAATTACGAAAACAAATTCCCCATGATTTATGTATTTCCATGATCATAATGTTTTGTTATTTAGTAATGATATATTGAGAAACTCTAATGGTTATTAAGAACCAAATAATCAATTGAGAATCATTCTTGATACAATCTAAAAATGAAATTTTTGTAATTTTGAATGTTTATTTTCGAATGTTTCATTGGAAATATTGTCTCCATGGAATGAATATTAATCAATCGTTAAATGAAAAAAGTAAATCAAAGAATAACCCATAAATATGGGTGTAACCATTAAGGATTTAAATTATTGGTTATTATGGATAAATTAGTGAATATATTATTATTATGTGATGGTATTTATTGATGGTAATTTGGTTGGATGAATAAGGGAACATATCCATGCATTATTCCAATAATATTCACTTGTATGGAAATTTTTTAAAATTTGAATTTTGAAACACATCTTGAATGTAATAAATCACCATAAAAAGTGGTATTTTTAATTTTTGTTTAATGAGTTTATCAATACATTTTATGTTATTACGTGATATGAAAAGGTGATACGTAGTGAAGTTTACTAAAATTTTTTATAGTTTATTTGATAAAAATTACGTTTTGAAATATTTGATAGGGGAATATAGAAACATGAGTATGGGAAAATGTAAGTGATAAAGGTTGTATGAAGATAAAAAATATGATGATAATAGATGAGTAAGATATAAAAACATTCCAATTTTTGGATTCATGTTTAACAAAGATTATTTGAGAAGTTTTACATTGATCATTGGATACAACTAATATTTATATTTTTTTTCATATGATGTTTTATTCAAATTGGATATTATTTTATCTTGTGATAACTATTTCAGTTTTAGATAGGTGGAATAAAATTTCATCATATTATGGGTTTTATTGTAAACTACGCGTTTATTTTAGTTCCTCGTGAATGAAAAATGTATCATGATCATGATGAAACAAAAATAATGACGAAATAATGCTTATATAATGGGAAGAAATCATATCAGCATATTTTATCATATATTATATCTCAACAGTAACAGAAATGTAAGTACCCATACCTTCTTTTTCATGTATGTTTTCCTTTTCTGGCCGTTTTTGAGAAAAATATGAGAATATGGATATTTTTTAAGTACACGCCGTGTACTTTACAAGTACACGCTGTGTACATTTCATCCGCTCAAGGCCGTGTGATGGAAGTGTCCAGGACAGTCACACGGGGTGTAGCGATGAGGTGGAGTCCGATTATTATGACGTATGGAAAAGGGGACTACACGTCATGTACTCAAGAAGTACACACCATGTACTTTTCTTTTTTATTTCATTAATCGGACCGAGGTCGCACCTAATCCCTGTTTTAATCTTCTTCTCCGCTTAATTATGAACAGAGCGACCTAGAGGGACGATTATTCTATGAGCCACCGATCCTTCACCGGTTGTCTGAATTGTACACCGTCGGGTGCAATAGAATCGCAGCGGTGAGTTCTCGGTTCTTCTTTGGCCATGTTCTCTTGATTCCTCCTCTTGTGAGAGTTTTCTAAGGATGAATGTTTTAGACGTTTTTGAAGACTTACTCCGTTCTAGGCTGATTCACAAGACAATGTTCCAGAATATCAATCTCCTAGGATTGAGGTAGGTGGTTTTTTGCCCTACGTTGAATTTCTTTGAGTTTTTGTGCAAAGAGTGCCGAATACCCATGTACCGGGTATCCCGGGATAGGGTTTTGAATCCCTTGGATAAATTTCCTTATATTTCTTTTTAGCTTGAGGTTAATTCATGGTAGTATGTGCTTGTTGTTTGCTTGAGGATCACCCAGGGGTGTTCTTCCCTGTTTGGTTGGTTATTGCCGTTTGGAACGAGTTGCCTACGAGGAAAACCCGATTGAATTTCTAGTATGCTTGTTGACTTGATTTCATGTATTGCCTGTTGTATATATGCATGTGGATGAAATTGTATCTATTAGCCAAGTAGTTTCTGAACTTACTTAGGCTATTAATAGTCGATTATGCATGAGTAAACTGCTCAGGGCTAAGTGAACCTGGTGTGGTAGACTAAAGGGGGAATTGACAATTAGGGCTTCCCTAAAGAGTCTGTTATAATTAGTATCGATCGAAGGACCTATGGGAATGGGAATTTGTGCTTCCTCAGAGTGTCCTTAGTTACGTAGCGAGACTATATGGGGAATTAGACATAAGTGCTTCTTCAGAGAGTCTATATCATTCATTGTAAGACCACATGGGAATTGACAGTGAGAGCTTCCCAGAGTGTATGTGCCTTGTATGTCTACTTAACTAGATGGATTTTATAGTAGGAGACACCCATAGAGTTACTGCTTTACTTATTGGTTAGTTGGACGAGTCCACCAAGCCAAAGAACAAGCTTGGGTTTGTACTGCTTTTTGTTTAGGTCGACTACTGAGTTACCTACTGTGATTACATGATTTCCTTGGGAGTATAGACCTGTTGCTAGGTTACCTGGTTGATAGCTAAATGATTGTACTAAACTAATAAATAAATGTGAATGAAGATTTGCAGGACTGTTTTCTTAGTGTACTTCTAATTCTATATTGCATTTATTTCCTTTACTATTGCTATATTACTCACTGATAGTAGGGCACAGATCTCGTGGTGATTGACTAATTGGATTAGTCTCACACCCTGTTTGGTTCTGGATTTTTGTCCAAAATAGGTTATATGGTTGCCGGTGTGGATAGGGATTGTGGCCCTTCTACTTCGGGTACATGATTTCTAGTGGGAGATGGAGAGAATAGGACCGAGCTTAGGCTTGCGATGCTGCTGGAGTTTCTATTTACTTTCATGCTTTGTTTTAAGTCATATTTCAGCACGTTGTTGGGTTCCTTCTTTTCTTAGATACTTGTACCTGCTGCATCATTATAATTATCATTATATTTTCGTTACATCTGCTATTTAGTTTCAAGGTTTGTATGCTGTTTAATGATTCTGCTATTGACTGTTGTTTTCTCACCTTGTATACTTTACCAAATGGGGGCATAGTTTCCAAAATAACTTACCAAGGCCCTCACTGCTAGTCAGCAGCCTCTGGCGTTTGGGGAAATGTGCCTGAGGTCATGTGGAGAACCGTGTATGGGGTACCAGTGGAAGGGCTCCAGATTCGGGTCATTACAAAGCGGTATCAGAGGAGTTCTTTCCTTTTTCTATTGACTTACTGTTTAGAGACATTATGCAGGGATAAGATGGAATAGGTAAATGGTAAATAGCTATTCCCGGGTGTTCTAGACCCCGTGTACAGGTAAAAAGCCAAATTACCTCGAATATTGAAAATTTTGAGTTTTGTGAATGTTACAGTTTAATTTATTTCACTATTGGGTGATGCAATTGTTTTGTGCTTTTACTATTTATATGATTGCGGTTCTATTTCATTGCAACACGATGAGATGAGGGTATTCCATCTCATGCATCATATAGGAACACATTATAAGATCGCATGCCATGCACATTTCCATGCCATCTAGGTTGCGTTTGAGATTTCATGCTATTGTGATAGGATTTGTGATAGACAATGCATGTTGTTGTGATAGCTGCTATGATAGAATGCTTGTTATGTTGATATGGTATCGTTGTTTGGATCTTTCTTATCATAGATTCAAAGCTTTTATCTGAGAGGTGTTATGGGACCTCAAGGATCGGAATTTTGTGTGTCGGGAGTTCTTACACTATGGCTTGTTTTATGCATCGTTATGATGCCAAGCTTCGATTCGCGGGGAGTATGGGCCCCCACAGATCAGAATTTGGCACATTAACCCTTGTTTTTCTGTGTTTTCTGGGCTCCGGTGTAGTTCTGAGGCTAATGTTGGGAAAAACCCATAATACATGACATATACATTATAGATACACGCGGTGTAGTTTTTGGCCGTGTCATTGACCGTGTGGATAGGGACACAGAGCTGTAAATGGTTTTCAGGAAGATGTTGTGTAAGGTAGGTACACGCCATGTAGAGGTTAACTATGAGCCCGACCGTGTAACTAAAAACACGGGCCAGTTAATGCATGTTTAGTACATGCCGTGTTCGGTATGCACACACTGTGTATCCCTTCCCAGGTACCCGGCCGTGTCTTGAAAAACACGGGTTGGTGTTATCTTCTTTTATACGAGCCGTGTTTGTTCGGAACACGCCGTGTAAGGATCATTAGAGTACCTGGCTGTGTCACGGACAACACGGGCTGAGGTTCCCCATCAAGTGCATGTTGTGTCTCTTAGGAACACGCTGTGTAGTGTAGACTGTGTGTCAGGACATGTTGCAAACAACGCAGGCCAGGTAAGGCATGTCCAGTACACACCGTGTCTGCCTCAAACAGGCCGTGTAGTCTTCGGCTGGGACAGTCCGTGTGACTTAGTCATGTAGGAGTAACCAGACAGGGAGAAAAGGGTCAGTAAACATCTTGTAGTTTAATAACACGCATTGTAGCCGGGTATTTTACACAGCCATGTATGGCCAATGTACATGCCCTCGATAAACCTTTAAGAAACACGCCGTGTAGTGGTACTACACATCGTGTAGTGGTACTACACGCCATGCAGTCATGTTTTTCCCAAATTTAAGGGTTTTTCTTTTCCCTCCTATTCTGTTCCACTCTCCTATGTTGAAAATGTGTCCGTCTTTAATGAAGGTGTGTTTTGGTCTTTCAGAGCAATGGCACCGAGACGTCCTCCTATTGCACGCCAGGAACAAGGCAGCGATCGTATGCCTGATATGATCGATCCGGGACTACCAGTAGTTCCGCCCATCATTCCGGACATTGCACCTGCAGTGATTCCAAAAACTAGTTCCGATGCTCAGTTCGGATAGGGTCTCATGAGATTCATACATAACTTCTAGGGAGTTCAGCATGCTGCCCTGACTATGGTAGAGCTGACGCAGGTCTTGCAACAGCAGCATCCTCCCACTTTCACAGGGGATAAAGGACCTCAAGCTGTAGAGTCATGGCTGGAAGACATGCTTTCCATCTTCGAGCATCTAGAAACGCCTCCAGAGAGGAGTGTGAAGCTCACGATGTATATATTGTGAGATTCACAATGAGATGGTGGGACATAGTCTCTCAGATGGGGCACCAGCAGGCTATGGCTTGGGATGAGTTTCTCCGTACGTTTGATGACTACTTCTACCCAGCGATGATAAGGGCATACAGAGCCAGGGAGTTCATGAACCTGCAGCAGGGTACTCTCTCAGTTATAGAGTATTCCTCCCACTTGACTGAGTTACAAAGATTCGCTCCCATTCGGGGGAATGACGAGCTATTTCAAGCGAGGAAGTTTGAGGAAGGCCTCAACCCGGAGATCATATCACAGGTGAATGTCTTTCAGTTGACTTCTATTACTCTGATAGTCAACCAGGAACTCATCACGGAGAGGAACCTGAGGGAGACTGGAATTGTAGACTCAGGCGGTACAACATCCAAGGCTGATTCCCTCCAGAAAGACAACAGGATGCGCCACCGAGAGTCTGCCTGAGGCGACCCGAGAAAGAGAGGTATTCCTTCTGGTAGATGAGATGACACTTCTGCCACTCATGTGGTGTGTTATCAGTGTGGTAGGAGCGGGCATAAGAAGCCCCAGTGCCAGAGGGACCCATTGGAGTGCCGATCCTGTGCCAAGATGGGTCACCTGCAGCGTTTCTGCAAGGTTCCCCTTCCAGCGGCTAGTGAAGGAGGATCAGTTTTGACCCCGCATACAGGATCAGGATTACCAGATCCACAGCAGATTGGGGGTTGGGGTTCTACAGGGCGTTCAGGTCATGGTAGATGTCGTGGACACAATGGTCAGGCTCAGGGAGGAGCAGCTCAGGGTTTCCAGGCTACTACACAGGGCCGTGGTACAAGCCAGACTTTTGCTGTAGAGAAGATTCATCAGGAGCAGGATCTCGGACCCTCTACAGTTCGAGGTACGATATTAGTATCCTCAGTTTTATCTTCAACCCTTTTCGATACTAGTGATTCACATAGCTTTATCCCAATTTATATCAAGGAAATCCTTGAGCTCTGTGTCTTTACGTCTGCTGACATGTTGACTCTTGACATGCCCATGGGGACGAGGACATCTAGCGTACGTCAGTTCAAGGAGTGACCTATCAAGGTTTTAGGGTATAGTTTCTTATGGGACCTCTAGGTCCTAGAGATGATGGGCTATGACGTCATCCTCAGTATGGACTGGTTGGTTCCTTTCCAGGCAGTCGTCGATTTCAATCATCGCAGGGTGAGTTTCGTATCATCAAAGGGTGAATCGTTCCTTCATAAAGGAGAGTGGGATGTTCAGGCAAGTTGAGCCAGACTCGAGCATCATGGGCTAGGAGGAGTTACGGCCCAGATTGCTAGTCTTTATCTCGATGACCAGGTAACTTCACAGTTAGATTTTCCCTCAGAGGTTGATCGCTTTCCAGATGTTTTCCAGAACACTTTTCAGGTTTGCCTTCGGAGCGTGAGGTAGAATTCTCGATTGAGCTCATTCCAGGAGCAGCACTGGTGTCCATTACTCCTTATAGGATGGCTACACCTATGTTGCAGGAGATCAAGAAGCAGTTGGAGGATTTTCATGAAAATGGTTTCATCCCACCTAGTACTTCTCCTTGGGGTTCGCCTTTCCTGTTCGCGAATAAGGAAGTCGGTACCCATAGGCATTGCATGGATTATCGGAAGTTAAACCAGTTGACGGTCAAGAAACAATATCCCTTGCCAAGGATTAATGATCTCTCCGATGAACTTCGAGTAGTTCAGATTCTCTCGAAGATCTATTTGAGGTCCGGTTATCATCAGCTGCATGTTAGACCATCAGATATACCTCTGAAAGCCTTCAGAAGTAGGTATGGCCTCTATGAGTATACAGTTATGCCGTTCGGTCATACGAACACGCCAGAAGATTTAATGGAACTGATAAACCAAGTTTTCTATATGTACTTGGATTCCTTCATCGTGGTCTTCGTGGACGATATCTTGGTGTACTCTCACACTCGACACAACCATGCAACCAATCTTGAGATTGTTTTGAGTACACTGAGAGAGCATCGACTTTATGCCAAACTCTCAAAGTTCCATTTTTGGATGGACAAGATTCAAATCCTGGGTCATGTCATCTAAGAGACAAGAGTATTAGTAGACCCAGATAAGGTGAGAACAGTAGTTACCTGGGAGCAGACGAAGAATGTCTTCGAGGTATGGAACTTCTTGGGGCTGGCTGGTTAAAATAGGTGGTTTATACAGGACTTCTCCCACCTGGAAGCCCCTCTTACAGGCTTGACTATAAAAGGGGAGAAGTTTGTTTGGTCAAAATCCTGTGACTCAGCCTTCCATGCCCTAAAGGGAGATTGAATTTAGCACCGATACTAGTTTTACCAGAGCCGGGAAAGATCTATACAGTTTTCTGTGATGCATCTAGCATCAGGCATGGAGCAGTTCTTATGAAAGAGGATCGAGTGGTTGCATATGGATCTTGACAGCTGAGGCCTCATGAGAGTAATTATCTTACGCATGACCTGGAGTTGGCCACGGTCGTTCATGCTTTACTTTGTAGGAGATATTTTCTTTCTGGCAGAACATTTTGTGGTATACACTGACCAAAAGAGTCTCAAGTACAACTTTACGTAGTGTGACTTGAATCTGAGACAAGGGAGGTGGGTTGAGTATCTCTAGTCCTTCAATTTCGAGCTTGACTATACGCCTTGGAATGGAAACGCAGTGGCTGATAAACTGAGCAGGAGAACTAAAATATAGGCAGTTCAGGAGGCCACCAGTGAGTGGAAACTAATGGATCTATTCTCGGATATGCATTTGGAGGTGCACGACAGGCAGGGGCAGACTTTCCTATCTACAATGGATTTTACCTTTGCACTTCTGGACTGAGTTCGAATGAGGCAGGTGGAAGATTTAGATGGGCTAGTCCTACTGGAAAGCATGTCAGGAGAGGCCCCTCTTCCTGGGTCGACCATTGGCGAGGATGATATCATGCATTTCCAGGGACGTGTATGGGTTCTAGTAGATATACGTGAGGAGATGATGCGAGACTTCCATACCTCAGTTTGGGATGGTCATCTTGGCGTCACCATGATGTAACGTGATTTACACCACCAGTACTACTGGCTAGGTATGAAGAGAGATGTGGCTGGTTTTGTCATTGGATGTTCTACCTGTCAGCAGGTAAAGGTGGAGCACCAGCGACCAGCAGTGCTTTTACATCAGATACCCATTCCAGAGTGGAAGTGGAACGATGTCTCAATGGACTTCGTGATAGGGTTACTGAGAACCCCGAGAGGAAACAATGTGTTGTGGGTTTTCGTTGACAGGATTACAAAGGTTGCTCACTTCTTGCTGATAAAGGAGACCTTCGGGGTCGATGAGCTTGGATGGTTGTACGTCCGTGAGATTGTGCGCTTTCATGGTGTTCCGAGTACTATCATTTCAGATAGGGATTCCCAATTTAAATCGCATTTCTGGCATGGGCTATAGAAAGCATTGGGTACACAGGTGCTCCTGAGTACAGCTTAACATCCTCAGACAAATGGTCAGTCAGAGCGCACGATCCAGGTGCTTGAGGATATGCTCTGAGCTTTCATTCTAGACATTGTTGGTTCTTTGGAAAATAATGTACCTCTTGTGGAGTTTGCCTATAACAATAGTTTTCAGGAAACTATTCAGATGGCACCATATGAGTATTTTTACGGTAGGCCATGCAGATCACCTTTGTGCTGGCTGAGGCAGGAGAAGAAGATTTGATGGGACCTCGTCTCATCCAAGAGACCTCAAAGCAGATAGAGTTGATTTGGAAGAGGATGGCTACTGCACAGTCTCGTCGGAAATCTTATGCTGACCCACGGAGGCGACCTCTACAGTTCGGGGTCAGAGACCAGTTTTTCCTACGTGTTAACCCAACGTTGGGACACAAGAGGATTAGGAGACAGGGTAAGTTTTCACTGAGATACAACGGGCCGTTCGAGGTTCTATAAATAGTCGGATGGTTTCTTATAGGTTGCAGATACCTCAGAGATATTATGCTAGGAATGGTGTCTTCCTTGTTTCTCAGCTTCGACGCTATTTCTCAAACCCGTACCATGTTTTTCGACCCAAGGAGGTTGAGATTGATCAAGATGCACTGTTCTAGTAGCATTCTATCAAGATTGTTGAACGTAGCGCAATGGTACTCCATGGCCGTTCTATTCTTCTAGTACGGGTGCTATGGAAGCACAGTTGTGTGCAGGAGGAGACTTGGGAGAGGGAGGCTGATATGGGATCATAGTGGCCAGTGGTGTTCAAGGTTTCTTCTTCGCCACCTTTCTAGGGAAATTATGGAATGAATTTATTTAAAGAGGGAAGTTTGTAATAACCCGGACCTTCTTTTTAAGGTATGTTTTCCTTTTCTAACCGTTTTTGAGAAAAGGAGGAGAATCTGGAAATTTTGTAAATACACGTCATGTAATCTAAAAGTACACACCGTGTACTTTTCTTCCACTCAAGGCTGTGTGTTGGCTGTGTCCGGGCCAGTCACACGGGGTGTAGCGATGAGGTGGAGTCTAATTAATATGGCATACGGAAAAAGGGAACTACATGACGTGTACTCAAGAAGTACACGCCTTGTACTTTTCTTTTTTATTTCATTAATCAGACCAGGGTCACGCCTAATCCCTATTTTCATCTTCTACTCCGCCTAATTACGACCAGTGTGACCTAGAGGTCCGATTATTCTCCGAGCCACCGATCCTTCACAGGTTGTCCGAATTGTATGTCGTCGGGTGTAATAGAATTGCAGCGGTGAGTTCTCGGTTCTTCTTTGGCCATGTTTCATGATTCCACTTCTTGTGAGAGTTATCTGAAGTTGAAAATTTTAGACGTTTTTCAAGATTTACTCCGTTCTAGGCCGATTGAGAGGTTGAGGGTCAATAATATCAATCTCCTAGGATTGAGGTAGGTGGTTTGTGGCCCTACATTGAATGTCTTTGAGTTTTTGTGAAAAGAGTGCCGAATACCCATGTATCGGGTATCCCGGGTTAGGGGTTTTGATCCCTTGGTTAAATTTCCATAGATTGCATGTTATAATGAGGTTAATTCATGATAATATATGCTTGTTGCATGCTTGAGGATCACCCAGTGGGGTTCTTCCCTGTTTGGCTGTTTATTGCTGTTTGGCACAGGTTGCCTACGAGGAAATCCCTATTGAATTTCTAGTATTCTTGTTGAATTGATTGCATTTATTGCCTACTATTTATATGCTTGTAGATGAATTTATATCTATTAACCAAGTAGTTGTTGAACTTACTTAGGATGCTAAAAGTCGATTACCCATGACTAAACTGCTCAGGGATGAGTGAACCTGGTGTGGTAGACTAAAAGGGGAATTGACGATTAGGGCTTCCCTAGAGAGTCTATTATAATTAGTATCGAACGCATGACCTATGGGAATGGGACTTTGTGCATCTCCAGAGTGTCCTTAGTTACGTAGCGAGACTATATGGGGAATTAGACATAAGTGCTTCCTCAGAGAGTCTATATCTTTCGTTGCAAGACCAAATGGGAATTGACGGTGAGAGCTTCCCAGAGTGTATGTGCCTTGTATGTTTACTTGACTATAAGGGTTTTCTAGTAGGAGCCACCCAGAGAGTCAGTGATTTACTTATTATATGGTTGTGACGAGTCCACCAAGCCAAAGAACAAGCTTGGGTTTGTACTACTTGTTGTTTAGGTAGACTGCTGAGTTACCTGTTGTGATTACTTACCAGCCTTGGGAGTATATAGATGTTGCTAGGTTCCTTGGTTGATAACTAAATGATTATACTGAACTAATAAATAAATGTGAATGATGATTTGTAGGACTGTTTTCTTTAGTGTACTTCTGCTTCTCTGCTGCATTTATTTCCTTTACTTTTTCTATATTACTCACTAACAATATGGCACAGATCTCGTGGTGATTTCCTACTGGGATTAGCCTCACACCCTGTTTGGGTCCTGCTTTTGGGCCCAAATAGGTTATATGGATGCAAGTGTGGATAGGGATTGTGGCCCTTACACTTCGGCTACATGATTGCTGGTTGGAGCTAGAGAGCATAGGACCGAGCTTCAGATTGCGATGATGCTAGAGTTGCTGTTTACTTTCATGCTTTGTCTTCAGTTGTTTTTCAGCATGTTGTTGTGTTGCTTCTTTCCTTAGATACCTGTACCTGCTGCATCATTATCATTATCATTATATGTTCATTTCCTCCTCTATTTAGTTTCAAAGTTTGTATGCTGTTTACTTCTTCCGCTATTGACTGTTGTTTTCTCGCCTTGTTTACCTTCTAAATGAGGGCATAGTTTCCCCAAAAACACACCAAGGCCCTCACTACTAGTCGGTAGCCTCTGGCATTTTGATAAATTCCCTTGAGGTCATCTGGAGAACCGGGTACGGGGCACCAGTAGAAGGGCTCCGCATTCAGGTTGTTACAATGATATCTCACACTCAAGAAAACTAATGATATATCAGTCGATTCTTATATGAAAAGTAGAACTCAACCACTAATTTACATTTTCATATACTGAATTTCAAGTATAAGGGTTATAGTTATTCATACAAAATAAATTTCTTGGATATATCAAAGAAATTATTGTTTATGAGAACATCTATATCCAATTATATAAATATAACATTATATATTCTGTTTATAAAATAAGTATTAATATTTGGAGGATGAAAATACTGTAAGGATATGATAATATAATTCCATGAGATTTTAGTTTATATTAATAGAACATTTGGTTTGATATAAAGCACCATATGTAATCCCATGAATAAAAAACCATGAAATAATGTTATTTAAATTTTAATGTTATAATCTAAAACTTCTTTTGTTATGTATAAATAGTAATAAATGAATTTTGAAATATATATATAAATTATTTCCCTGCTAAAATGAATGATAAATCATGCATTGATTATCAGTTTAAAAAAATTGTTAAAATATTTAGCAGGTCAAGGAGATGTTTTTCATAAAACTATTTTTTCTATGTGGAATGTATTTTAATTACTATTATTAAATTATTATAATTAAATAAGTATATTATATATCAATTTTAATGAATTAACTTCATTTAACTATGGTTACTAGTCACCTTATGTGAATAAATTCATTTATGCTTCAAAAATATATTATATTATAATATACTCTTTATTCCATTTTTTGTGGATGTTATAGTTAATTTATGTATTTGGGGGCTTACCCGATTAATAGAGTCCCTATAATCTTATATCAGACCTAAGATAAAATCTGGGCCGGAGTAAATCTCTCAAGGTACTGTAGAACATTAGTGAGGTGAGTGTTGTAATAGTTATTATGGTGGGGAACTGTAGCACCAATACTATTCATCTTGAATTGGATTTCAGGCCACTGGTCCTTCGAACCATCAAGGGGGCAGTGATACATGCATGACATGCAGATGGTGAGAAAGGCAATATATTAAAAGGGCCTTCGGGGAATCCATTGGTGGGCCTACATGCCATGTAATGGGATTCATGCCCATTAAGCCTTCGGGCCATAAATATATAATGTAATAAAGTAGTTGGATGTGTGGGTTATCCCATAGGGGCTATAACCTACCTTTCAGGGTTGTGTGTGTGTGGTGTGTGTGTTTAAATGTAATTCTACCCCCAAAAACTTAATATAATATAATATTTTAATTCATGAATGTAACACCCCGAGATTTTATGAAAAATATTCTTTTTAATTTCATTAATGTCTTGTGTTATACGCTACACCAAAAGGAGCATTCACAACACACATTTCTGACCTGGCTTGAATTACATGAAATCGCGACCTTCCACGATAGCGTGTGTTGTACGCAACACCATGTTTCACTAAACAACGATATGCTATTAAAATATTATTAAAACTATCCATTATGAATAGTAATAACCACTTTTTGAAATTTTGTAAATTTTATTTTTCAAAATGGACTTCATTTTTGTATTCGGAGTATCGAATTTAGCCTAAGGTGAAATTTTGGTGATTTTCGGATAACTTTCATATTTTGATGAATATTGAAAATTACTAAATTATAATTAAAAACAACTTTTTTAATCGAAATTATTAATAGTGATAAATTATTAATTTGAGTGGTTATAAAGTATATTTAGAATATATTTTTACAATTTAATACAATGTTGGTCATTGGTTGTAATTTCACATTTAAACCAGACATAATCAAGTGTCAATCTTTTGATAGATATTGTTTCTTAAAAACACGCTATTTGTTTTAACAGCGGGATTTAATTAAAAAATTAATTAATGCAACTTCTATGTTATGAATTTTGTAAAAAAGACTTCATTTTTTAATTCGGAATATGAAATATAGCTTAGGATGAAATTTTGGCATTGTTCTGAAAAACATCAATTTTTCATGAATAGTGAAACTACTAAGTAGTAGTTAAAAAAACAGAATTTTTCATAAAACTTAATTTTACCGCTTCTGTGAATGGAATTTCAAAAATCCGAGAGACACGGTTGATGTAAGTAAGTAAAATGTGGTTCAATGAGATGAAAATAATTTTTGGTGAATAGTAACTTTTTACATTTATTTACCACGGTTAAAAGTAAATAGGGTAATTAAGGGTAAGAATGATATTAATATTACCCTAACACATGTCCTAATTCTATTGGAAAAGTGTATCTCGACAAAAAAAAACCTTAAGTGTAAAATATTATCATTTAGGCCCACTTAGATTAGATTAGGACATTTATTATTATTTAATTCAAAGAAGAGTTAAAAGAGTTAAAATAAAAGTTTATTTACTAAAACATTTTTAATATTGGGTTTTACATAAGATACATTCGATTGTAAATATTCATTAGAAATCTAAAAAGATTTCCTACATAATGGTATTTTATTTGTAATTTTTAGACATCATATAATTTAATTTATTTATGACAAAAAGATGATGCAGTAATTATCTTATTTATGAAATATTTACATAATTGATGTTATAAACACCAAAATAAATGTAATTTGAGACTTTTTATGAATTCCACTAATTTTATAGGTTACTATGATATATTAGGGTTGATTTAATCAACTTTTTTCGAACATATAACTCTGTTATGACTTTCACAAAAATCATATATCAAATAGTGTCAAAATTGACACAAAATAGTTTTTAAATCAAATATTATATTATTAATTGTTATTTTATTCCTAAAAATCTGAGGTTCGTCTAAATGACTTATATAAGGATATATATATTAATAATAAACAATTTGGGGTTCGTTTGGCTTGTTATAGTAAGTGTATTAACCATATAGTGTAAGAAATCAAAAAGACACGGTAAAAGTTAAATTATTTAACTTAGAGTTAAATCTAATTGATAAGGTTAAAATAATAATCTAAACTTGTCTAAATCCTATTGGTTGATAGGATTTTGACCCATCCCCACTTTAGCTTCTAAATAAGACCCTTTGTAACCATTATAAACCGATTTTGACTTTAATATAAAATAATATTTTGAGATATTCCTAAGGTGCCCCTCCCCTCCCTTACAAAAGGGCACCTCCTCCCTCTCTTCCTCACACAACTTTGAGCATTCAAGATCGGCCAACCCCTGACAAAATCCTTTCTACACTTCCCTAGTATCATCCTAGAGGTCCTGGTCTTCTTCGAAGACCATCCTTAGTTCTTTAAGTGGAAGCTATGAAAAGTCGCGTCAAAAAGAGGTAATATCCATTACTGATCTTTTTCAATTTCTTTCTTCTTCAACTTCTTCTTCTTTAAATGTTTCATGATAAAGTAATAACATCAGTATTTATTATATACTTATATGTTATTATAAATATTAAACAACTCTAATTAACCTTCTATCCATCCTATTGAAAAAGGAAATCACCGCGCGTGCGTACGTACGAAATACCGTCTCCACGCCGTGGTGTAATCTATTTTCCGCCACCACCTTAATTGGATGGGTATAAAGGTGTAATGAGTAACTATATATGATTATTATAAAGTGATATTGATACTGAAGTAGTATACATACACTTCAACACAGTTCCACGACCATGGGAACAATATCATCGCTCGTGCGTACGTACGGAATACCGTCTCCACGACGCGATGAGATTCTTTCTCAATGATTAACCATTCATGAATGATTATAAAGTATATATAATAAGTACTAATGAAATATATGACCTACTAAGGATACTGTAATTATTTATATTTATATGTATGTCATCTAATTAATTCCATTCAATTCAATAAGGAAACGAAAACAGCGTTCATGCGTATGTACGGACTACCGTCTCCATGAACGGTGTATTTATTTCCATTTACTGGTTTATTATATATGTGTATTATGAATATATATATATAAATCATGTTTTATATTATGGAATTATGTAATCATGATCTAAGTAATCATATGAATAATTACAAGTTAAAAACACGCACGACAAATGAGACGATTTTACCCAAAACGCTACTTTAACATGAATTTACAAATGAACGGGTAATATAAAGTCATAAGTGGACCATATATGATATAATAACAATGAATATGATTCTGGAAGAAGTCAATAACATGATTTAAATCATTATACAGGAGGTTCAGACACTTACAAAGCAAGTCGAACCTAAGGTAAGGGAAATATCACAATCTCATTTTTATCTGAGATTGTTTATTCGTAAGTATTTATTGGGGTGTATTTTATCATCCACAACCATGTTCCCTCAATATGTAATATTGTTTCCTTCCACTTACACTAGTTTAAATCCAATTTTACCCTTCAGAGAGTTTTTAGTAAAGAAAATGAAAGGAATCTTTTGTCGTTTTGTCATACGAGGTACTTTTTGACTTTTCTGACAAAAGTACGAAGATTGTTTTTTTAACTTATATGGCATGAATGGATTTCTAAAACATTATTTCCAAGAAGCTTCCTTTACAAGTATTCAAGTTTATTTTTAATCAACTTATTTTAGTTTAAAATTGTATGACATGTTATGAAAGGAAAAGTGTTTTTGAAGTAGAAAGAATATTTTCCTCAAGAATGAAGTTCAAGTATTTTATCAAAATTATTTTCCATATAAGATAATAAAAGGGTTTTGTTTTTATCCCTATTATTACATGGATTTTATTATGTTGTGATGGAAATATTTTTTATGAATTCCTTTATCTTATATGAATTGTTTTATGATGTCATGTTGTTTAAGAATCCCATTTTTATTACATGGGTTACGCTATGATGTATGGTTTATGATTTTGTGGAACACATAATAAAGGATTCATTATATGATGGGTGGGACCTATATATCCCTCCAATGCATTGGGTAAAGATTTATATCTCATGAGATAGACATGGATGGAATGGAAGGTTATTTCGGTTCAGTGATACAGGACTGAAATGAGGAGTGAACTCGGTTCAGAAAGGGACTTTGTCCACTAAGATAGTCTTGGCAATGAGTCATGACTAACAAGAAATGATTTTCCATGATTATGTGTGTATTCCACAAAGTTTCATGTTTTATGTTATGATTATTGGGATTTCATTTCACTACTATGATTTATCCCATGTTATTAAATTATGATCTCTTTTGCAGGTTAAGATTTCCAAAACGTTATGTTCTTATGAATATGATGTGATTGATATTTATTTTTTTTACCCTTACTGAGCATTTGAGCTCACCCTTTTATGTTTTCTTTTCCCCAGGACATAAAGAAAGGTTTTAGGTAAAAAAAGGGGGAAGATCTTTAAGGGATATGTTGAAGATCTTTCACCACGATTAGAAGATTAAATTCCGAGTTTCCAAAGACACTAAACTATTACGATCCTTGTGTGTGTGTGTTTTTGTTATGTACTAAGTATTCCGAAAAAGTAATGTAATGTCCATGTATGTCAGGCTTCGGGTCTCTACAATGAACCTTTATTTTTTTATTTTTAAAATTATATATCATTTTATAAATCATAAATTCATAAGAGATTTAGGATTAATTTTTATAATTTTTTTAAAAAGATTTATTTTTGATCAAATTGTGAAAAACTAATTTTTGTAAAACTATCATTTCCATTCATTAAATATAGTATTTTAAAAATATATTTACATATTTAATTTGATATTAAAGTAAAATAAATGTCATTTCATTAAAAATTATCTACTTAATTATATATGAATCAAAATTATACTTGATTTTTGTATATGTATATTTTTGGGGTAAAAACACATTTTTTTAAAAACAATCACTGTGTTTCACACCTTTATATTAAAAATGATATATTAAAAATATTGTAATTTAATATTTTATAATGGATATAATATTTTTAATTGTTAGTTTAATATTTTGTAGAAAGTTTTCTTTTATTTTTTTTCATATGTAATTATAACTATGTTAATGATTTTTCACCTTTGCAAGGGTAAAATTGGTAAAACTATGTTAAAATTATAGGGCAGGGCTATAAATATTAATAAAACTTAAATTTATCCTATTTTATGAGTTATTTTAGACTAAATACAAATTATATATGAAGATATATGAATTTATTTCCATTCTCCAAAGATTATAACATTTATATTATTTGAAAAAATGGATAAATATAAAAAGTTACCCTCTTGATTTTAATTTCTATTATATTTTTCATAGGAATAAAAAAGAATAAATTACTGAATATAAAATTACATTCTGAACATTAGTAAATTTTTTATGATTATAATTTTTCATTTTTGATGGTAGTATAATTACCTAAAATTATTTTGAAATGTTAACTCAGTGCTTGTGAAAAGATTAACAAAAATATTGTCAATTATTTTAAAAATAATATAATAAATGTTAATTAGATTAAATATAATTTTAGAAGAATTTTATTTTTAATAATAATATATATGTTTTTTATTAGTGTTTATTATAAATCAGTTGTTATCTTGATGACTATGATGCAAAATTAAATGAATATCCCCAAAAACGACATCATTGATATTTTATGTTAAATAATATTTTATAAATTGATTTTAAAAAATAAATAGTATTAAAATATGATATTTAGAATATGATATAGTCTATAATTTAACTAATCAACCATTTTTAGCAAATTTTTTCTTTATATGTAAATTTATGAACCATAAAAGAAAAAATGGGTTAGTATTATTGAGGTTTAAAAAGCATAACAAATGGGTTAAAAACAAATTATTAATTTTAAAAGGACACAAAAACCAGTTAAATTTTTTAGATATGATTATATTTCAACCATAGAAAATTTTAATTCAAATAAATATCCATTTGTAGTCATTTTAGAAGATAAATACATTAATTATATTATGATATTTTATTAAATTTGATGTGTTTCCTCTCCTCACTTAAAAATTCCACCTACTATCATCTTTTATTCACAATTTTTGAGTGTTATATTTTAGTTAGTGACTACAATAATATATTCATAAATTATTTAAATTATTTATTCATCTCTATATATTTCACTAAAAACATACTAAGAAGGGTTAAGGTGTATGTTAAATGAGGTCTCTCAATGAAGAGGTAATCGTATTACCTAAATAATTTAAAAGATTATTTCATCTTCAATATCTATTATATATATTGTATATTTCCTAAAATAATTACTCCAATATCACCAATATACTTAGATATTATTATGATTGTCATAAAACCATTTTCTACCTCATTTATTTCCAATAGAAATGAAAAAATGGCCCGTGTGTAAATACGACAAGCCATCTCTTCATAGTGGTTTAATAAGTTTTTCATCACAACTATACATATATGATTATAATGGTTGTATTAATACATATATATGATATTTATTACATAATTATTATCATTCAAATATAATATATTATTTACTTCTGTACCCTTCCATATGTTGGAAAATGATTACATCACCTGTCCGTATATGTGCTCCACAGTCTCTACAAAGTGATATGATTAATTTTTATATTACTTTGATTTTTATAAAATTTTATATAATGAAAAAAAAATTGTATTCTTATCATTATTAAAATTATTTTCATTAATTAACTATTTCATTTCTCCTTTAACATGATCAAAGAGACCAAAATATTTTTAGAGAAATTGACCGAACAACCTTAAGTGCATGACGTAAGAAATAAATATTCAAATAATGTATTCAAAAAGGTTATAAAAGGTTCATAAAAATGTAATAAAGAATATAAATTTTCTTCTTTTGGAATTTAATACATTTTAATTCATTTAATAGTAGTATCAAACACGCATCACTAAGTGGGGACCCTATGTAAGGTTAATTTTATATCATATTTACTTCAATGAGACATGTATATATTATGAACCTAATTTAATTTATATGGTGTATATACATAATCTTCAACATAATATATCTTGAATTAATTCATATTTACGTTATTTAAAATTTCAATTCATGTTTACTATTTTTTGGGGTTTTAATTTAAATGTTTTTAAAGTTGTAAGGGAATTATTTTTTAATATCAATTTATTTAAATATTTTTTATGTTCAGAATTACATTGAAAACATACCGGATCCCAAAATCGTAAAGCCCAAAATTTTTTATAATTTAGTTTATTTTCATTTTTACATGTTTACATTATCTGTCTTTTTATTTTTTATGGAGAATCATCTTGTGAGATACATGTAAGGAAAATTATTTTAGTGATATGTTATTTTCAAACTTTATATACTTCCATGTAGATGTTTTTAAATTTTTTCAACAATTATATAAATTAAACACCAATGATTATTTGAATTTATTTTCAAAAATATTTTTAATTATTAAAAAAAATAAAGTAATATTCTTTTTGTTTTTTTAAATGAAGTTTTTTAGAATTTATACCAAAATTTTAAAGGAATAATTTTTTTGGGGATTACTATTTAAAATGATTTTATCATCATAACAAACATTAGTTTATTTTAATATTATTTTTTAAATTTCAATGGTTTTTTTAAAATATAAATTTTTCCTAGAGATTTTGGGATTTTTTTATTTTAAAAATATCACAAAAGCTATTATTATCTAAAAGGAATGAAAATATTTTTTCAAATTAATTTATAACACTATTTCTAAATAATGATACATAGAGGATATTTGTTATTTGTTATTTTACATTATTTTTAAAAGTTTATTTTGACTAAAAAACATTCATTTTTAATGAACTTATGATATTTTATCATCCTTTAATGATAATTTATAATGCCTTATTTTGAGATCATTAACTTTATTGTGATCATATTCTTTATCGCACTCCATTAATTATTAGAAATTATTTTTATCCATCATGGACTTTTTTTTTAATATCATATTTGATTTATGTATCATTTTAATTTTTTAATGATATCTCAATTGTATACCATTTATATATAAGGAATTATTTAATTAAAGTTTTTTGATAATGTTATTTCTTTTATTGGGGAAATATTATATATTATTGATCCAATACAGATAGTTATTGATTTATAAGAAATGTTTATATTCAATTTTATTGTTCATTAAGTATATATAATGAAGGCTGTGGATTATTATGTGATTTTTTTCCATTTATAGATTTCCCCTAAAGTCATTAATTGTTTTCATGAAACAATATAAATTATCATTATATAGGGATTGAGGTTATAATACCATGTCGTAATAGTTGAGTATTTTGTGAATGCGTTAAATATTTATATATTGTCTCCATTTAGAGGCCTTGACAAAATAAATGATTTTTTGTTAAATATAAAATATTTAATGGATGATTCCTTGAAAATAATATTTATGATATATTATCCAAGGCCTTGAGGGTAAGATCATGTATGTCTGAATTTATTAATTTACTTTATTGGGAATTCAATTTTTATTATCTTTGTTATTTCTATGTTGAATTATCTAGAAATACACTATAAACTAATGTTCTTTTTAAGAATATAATGTTTTTTGAATATCCATTGTGCCATATTGATTATTGCTTATCTACTCAAGGTATATTTCATTGTTCACTTTCTCATACTAAGCATTTGAGATCACGCTTAATTCTGTTTTCCTTTCCCTATGATATAAAGAAGGAATATATATATCATAATAAAGGATGAAATAGTATTATTCATGATATGATTTATTTACCCTTTGTAATAAGAAAATCATGTATGCAAATAGTCTCCCAAGACTACTAAACTGTTTGATCCTTCATGTTGGCATCTCCTATATCTTATACCAATATAAAATTGAAAAAAATGGGTCTGGGATACTAGAATAATGGTTGTTACATGAGAAAAGGGGATAATCCAGTGAGATGATGTATCTGAGTAACATAAAAATTTATGAATATTGAATCATGCTCCAAAGGATTTGAATTTCTCAAATTAGTGTGTTGATTGATAAGAGTATCTTCTAATATTTTTCCAATGAACAAGATAATTCTATTATATATTCAGAATTAGAAATGATTTATTCATAGAAAAATAACCAGATATATCAAAATTGAAACAAAATATTAGCAACCTGATGTAAATGTATAGGAACAAAATATCCGAGAACCTGAATAGGTTCAAAGGGAATTTTTATTAGAGAAATTATATGAATATTATGTTTAATGATGAGTTTAAGGCTCTATTAATGTTGAGATACTTACCAAATATGTGTGACACAATGGTCATGTCAGTTATATGTTTATAACCTAATATAAAGATAGTCATTGAAATGGTGAATGATTGACTTTTTACTAAAGATTATAAAATGAATGATATGGGATATAATACAAAATTATATGATCTTATCATTGAAATACAAGGGAAGAAAAAATTTCAATGAGGAAGTTGAGGAAAAAACATGTGACCAAAATTAGAAAATGAAGTGATCAAAATCTAGATCGAGATACGACATAAAGTACAACCACTATAGAAATCCCAAACACTTCATTTAGGTGAGTTTGAAGCTGAAGGAAGAGAAGATGAATCAGAATGGTAGGAAATAAATTACTGATTATGTATTTGTTAATTAAGAGATTATTATTGTCCCAGGAGACCATATCCACATTATAATCCATGACTAGATTTGGGTGATTGATTTTGGAAGAAATTAACTTGTCACTACATAAAGAAATTTTTTATGATATTTTACTCTTGGGAGTTTTTGATATGTGATGATGGGGAATAATGGTGTATCTAAAATTTTAGGTATAGATAATATTTTTTTATGATTAATTTTAGATGTGAATTATTGTGGAAGGATATTAGGAATGTTCCTAATATTCACATCAACCACATATCCATTAGAATGTTTGATGATGAAAGATACATCAGTTCTATTAGTGATTGAAAATGGAATCATACCAATGGTAATATGGAATGTTCTAATAGAAAGAAATATAATTCCCTTCAACACATAGATATCAGAAAATGTATTGGAGAAGTCAATATAGCTATAAAGAATCATCCTATAAAATTATTTCATAGAAGAAATTGTGAAATCGGCATGAGGTAAATCATAACGTTTTTCAGAAATGATTTATTAAAAATAAAGAAGATAAAATTTGGAGACTTTTGGTGATAACATCATCGGAAAACCTCACATAGTTTCATTTCATGGTTATCTTGATTAAAAAATGGTAAATGTTTTACATTTTATACACACTGATGTTTTCATGATAAGAACCAAGTTTATGGAGGTGATTTTTATTTTATGACTTTCAAAGATGACCACTCTAGAAATGTGTTGTATTTTGACATGAAAACTAATGATAAATTTTATAATGTTCATAATAATTTGTCGTTGAAGTTGGAAAGGGAAACATGTAGATGATTATAGTTTTGAATGAAGATAATTAAGGATTGTGCCATGGTATATTTTATGAATAATATAAGAGTTTCCAAATTATATTGGAAAAATAAATGTTGAAGTCACTTTAATATTATGGTGCTACTAAGAGGATGAATTAAACCATTTGAATGAGAGTGAAGTGTATTGTATTTAAATGAAATTTTTTAAATTGTTTTTTGGAAAGGTTGTGAGAACAAAATTTTACCTTTTCAAAATTTCTCAATCACTTCCATTGAATTATGATGAAAACAGTGTTTTGGTAGGTATCTATATTTTATGTAAGATAATGAGAGTTGATTTTCTATAGGTATTTTTTTCAAATCCCAAAAGATGAAAGGGTGAATTTTTATGGAAAGGGAAAGTGGTGTATCATTCTGAGATGCACTCATGAGGAGTTTGGACACTGACTCTAGGATCTAATCAGCAAGATTATCATCGTAATTAGAGATGTTGTATTTATTAAAGACAAAATTATTGAATATTTTGAGACGACTGAATATAAAGGGAAGTTATAGTTTCTAGAATTTCTTGTCAATATGGAACCAATCACACCACCATAAATTCTAAATAGTGATGGATATATTCATGAAACTGATGAAGCATCACAACCATGTAATATATCTCCAACTTATAATATTTCTCCATTATATGATATTCTTGATTAGATCCCACATAATGTACAATTGATAAAATTAACTATATAATGAAAACATAGTCATAAATAATCACCAAATGATAATGTGAAGCTCACAAATAAGGGGAAGTAGATAGTTATTTTGATACATTCAATATAAATAAGAATATGCACTGGAAAAATACCATGAAATAGGATATATAATTCTCACATAATTATTAAATATTTTATTTGGTATAGTTACCAAATGGAAATAAGAAACTAAATAAGAAGTGGATGTGCATAATTAAAAGATAAAATGGATGCTCAAAGGTACACATTAGAGACATTATGGTTGTTAATATATTTTTTTGAAAAGAAAAGTTTCGAATTTGGAGATTTTTTTCTCCTATGGTAAAATTTTCTACTGTTAGAGTTGTTCTTGGATTGGTGGAAAGTATCAACTTGGAGGTGCAACCATTGTATATGATGACTACATTCTTAAATGGTGACCATATAGAGGATATATATAGAGTATCTAGTGGTATTTGAAGTGAATAGTAAAGAATATATGGTTTTTAAACTTAGGCAAATTTTATATGGTATGAAATCGGCACTGAAGAAATTGTTCCAGAACATTAACCCATTCATATAGAAATATTAGTACATGAAAATAGATATTAACCACTATATTTTCATAAAATGGTTTTGGCTGTGATTTGATTATTGTTTTACTTTACTTTGATGATATGCTGATTTTTTGGTATAGATATCACAAATATTGATAGGTTATAAGAAGGATATGAATAACTATTTTGAAATAGAGGACATGGAAGAAGCTACAAAGATCCTTGGATTGACGATTTATCCTAACAATATGAATCATATGATTTTTTTGTCTAAAAATGTTAGGTTGAGAAGGTTCTTAAAATATTCAATATTAGTATGTAGAAATCGGTTTTGATTCCACATGCAATTCTTTTCAGGATCATGACATGTCAGATCCCATCACCTAAAGAGGAGAAGAACGAGATGAAAAATATTCATTATGACTTAGTAGTTTGAAATATTATATATACCATGGTATATACTAGACCATATATTAGTCATTATTTTGAAAGGTTGTCAAAATTAATATCAAATCATGGAAATGAGAATTGCGAAGAAATAAAATGGATATTGAGCTATCTTTGAGGTGTATCCAGTCATTTTTTACAATTTGGAAAAAATAAACCTATTTTAGATGGTTAGGTTAATGAATATATATTTGGTGATATAGAGATGAGAAAATAAATATCTAGATAGTTGATATCATTTATAGGGGGTTATATCATTGAAATCGTGACTTTGTAAGTTTTTTCGTTGTTTACTGCAAAAGTAGACTATATCATAATCACAAAACTATACAATGTGATTCTGTGAGTGGGGACGTTTCGATAATATTTTGGATTAATTCAAGAGGATTGTATTCAATATTATGATAATTAAATAATTTTTCATATTACCAGGAATGAAACATTTCATTCCATCTCTAAACACATAATCATGTGATATCACTATATCCAAAATGTTTTGGAAATAAAATTTATAAAAAATTATAAGATTAGGAACAATGTTAATATGAAAAAAATTGTAAATAGAGGTTCTACCGAATGTAATGTTTGTATCCTATGAAGAGAATATCAGTCCATATTTTTCCCCAAATTTTCATATGGGGGATATTTTTGGGGTCACAAATTAAGGAGTATTTTTTATTTCGAACATACTTTATTCTTGATGAAAACAAAATAATGGGTTTTTATATGGATGGATACTGAATGTGGAAACCAATCCAACTCATGGAAGCATTTGGAAGAAATATAGAATTTCAAGGGTAGATGAAATACCTAAACAACCATTAACAAAGTATTTTTTTCCTTTCACTTTATAAATGGTATTTATTCCAATGAATTATAATCTAAAAAAATGTCCATGTAACCAATATTTAATCCTTAGAATTTTTAAATGGAGTGAAATAAATATGATAATTGTATTTTTATTATTATTCAAATATAAAACAAGACATCATTAGTAGGAATTAGTGACGTCAAAAGTGATATAGACCCAGGTCATTACCTTGAATAATATTCTTACATATCCATGGTAAAGATCCCACATTCGTGAAAACCCTTCAGGGATCCTCTGGACTACTCCCTCTAGAAAGAGCATCTATTGTAAAGTAATCTTCTCTTGGGATATTCTGTATAGAGCAATCTTTTGGAATCAAATCATCAAATCTACGGACAATATACATTTTGGCCCATGACACCTTCGCTTTACCCTGAAAACTTTGAATAATGATCTTAGAATCCGATTCTATTTCTGCACACATCAAAGAGAACCTTTAACGAAGATGAACTTTTGTGTATAACACATGCACTTTCACACCAAGCGAGTTTCCCGGTCCAAGGAATCTTCTCAAGGCTATAATGACCAAACCATTCCCATCATACTCCAAACAACCCCCATGCATCATCCCATCCATAAAAAATCCATCAATGTTATGTTTAAGGCCTCTTCTTAGAGGTAACCAACATATTTATCAGCCCTATAGTCTGTAATATCCATTGGCATGTTGATAAAATTATAGAGGTTAAATGAGTGTTTTCCTCATTTTAGGAGTAACCCGTGTTAATGCACCAACCCAATCATTTTAACCATTAGTAAATCTGGAGACCACCAGCCCTCAAATCTAGCATTGTTCTGTGACTCCCAAAGTGTTCAAAAAATCACCATAAGCACTATTATCTTTTTTTAGACTCCATCTCATTGTGTTCTATGCCCGAGAACTACCTAACGACGAACGGCTAAATGGATGAATAGGTCATGTTGTAACCAACCCAGTACTCCACACATGTCTAAATATACACCACCCAGTCCATTGGTTTTTTATTTTTAGAAATAGTTTTCATTATTTTTTTCATTTGGGACATCTATTTCCCAAAAAAAATCTAGTAATATACTCTTAAGGCACAAGAAATGATTTTACATATTTTTATTCCTTACACATATCTTCATCTCGTACTCTAGATCAGGATAAGCACCCCAGTTCGATTGTCTTTAATGAATAAAAGACTTATCTACCTCAAGAAACACCTATATTTCCCATACTCTATGTCATCATTTTTTTAATGTACAATGCCACCCCCTTGATAGGACAAAGGGGATAAGTGTGGTATGTTTTTGGGGTGGCAAAACCCCACAAATCCCAGCCAATGGACGAGGAGTAGTGAGGGAAATCATCAACCTATAAAAGTATTTCCTCCTAGTGTTTTATAGCATCAACAATTATTTCTTGATTTCAGTATTCATATATATGATATTTTTTTAAGTTATTCTTCTTTCGTCAAGAGAGAGTAATAGAAATTGTACTTTCCATAAAATTACAAGATATTATATACCTTCTCTTACCTATAGATAGATACTTTTATATTCATTGGGTTTATAACACTTTTATTTTTAGGGGATTTTGATATTAATACTACTGTTATTTTATTTCTTCACTTTTTATTTTTAAAATCTTCTAATTATCACTACATTGAAGGAATAATCATTTATAGTCCCAAAATGTTGTATGATATAATTTTTATAACTTAGTGATATTGATATTTTTTAAATTAATAATTATCATAAAGTTAATTATGTTATATGGTTGGGGTTGTGGTTGATCTATCAAAATTGAAATTTTTTATTGAGATTAATAAATTCACTATTATTAAATAGTGGATGATCCAGACTTATAGTGTGTCTAAATGTTGGTGAAAATTATGATTGAGATTTTTAACATGGAAATTTCTACAATGAGAAAAATAATGGTACAAATGGTATTGAAGATGTATAATTTCTTACCTAAAATTGGTGAATGATCGAAATATCTGGTGAAGAAGAAATGGAATAACATTGGTTGGTATTTCATTGCAAAAACACGTTATGATATGGAAGATGGGTTCCTGATAGGCATTGTACAAGGAAATAATGAATAAATTTTTTGATACCATAAATAAATTTGATGATTCCAAATCAATACACAATAATTTTTTCATGAAGATGTAATTATAAACACTTATAATAGTATACTTATTATTGGTGACTAACAACATCAAATCCTTCAATACCCTATTCACTTAGCTCATTGTGATGGGATATAAAAGTTCTCATATTGAACATGTGGATATTCTAATCTTTAGTTTTCCAAATTTATATTATTGTATAATCAACAAAATACATAGATAAATATGGATTGATACATTTCTCTTAAATTAGTTTTCAACTTTATTTTTCAGGAAGAAGAAATATGATGTAATAATAAGGAGGATGAATAAAAAAACTTTTCACCAAAACAGAAATTATATCAATAGAATTGGAAGAATGATATAGTATAGTTCCAATGGGATCCAAAATAATGAAAGTTTAAAATAAAGGATAGAGAATAATAATATCATATGTTTCTATTGTTGTATGCAATAGAACATCAATAAGGACAATTGGAACTAGTAGAGTGGTTAATTCTCCAGGAAATGTGTTAAGTACTTATGTAAAAATAGAAATAATATTCAGTAAAGTCGTAATGTATATTAGAGGTAGATATAATATATACGAAGAAAGGATAATTTATTTGATGGTAACATAGAAAATTATCTCTCAATAAGAATGGTTTGATCAATATGAACCTATCTAAGAAGGAATTTTTTACACGATGAATGATATCATCTTGAAGATCAATGGATAATGTACCATAAATATGGATATGAATGATGGTATTCTTCGAACCTTCCAATCAGTACACCATGTGAATGGATTGAAGAATAACATATTACCATTCATAAAAAATGACAATATCAGATGATAAAATCTCAATGGGAATGGTGTGATAAAGATTATGAAGGGTTTACATTTGGTGATGACGGTGGAGAAGATATTAATGAAAAGATATGTTATTTTGGGAGAAGCATATAAGTATGAGGATATTGTTATCACATCAACTACCTATATGGTCATTTTGATGGAATCATGGCATTCGAATTTTGTCCATACGTCCCAATGAGGCCTAAAAATTATTTCTAAGCAGTAGTTTATATCAGGGATTACAATGGTATTCATTTAGATTTATTAGAATTGTGTTTTTAGAAGAAAAAATTTTTGATTTATGTAACATTAATGGTGAGAGGTAAGCAAATATTATACTTTATTCATTCCAACATTTGGCAAGAACTTGTTATATCTCTGGGGGAGCAAGCTACATTATATAATTAATTAATGACTATTCCAGGCAATGTTGGGTGTTCTCAATAAAGAGGAATGTAGATGTTTATGAAATATTAAAAACATTTAAAACTCTTAAGAATATTTAATATATAAATAAGATCAAGAGTTTTAGGATTTTCATTTATGAATAATATATAGATGACAAATTTGATATTTTTTATCTTGAAGGAATTATGAGACAATTCACGGTGGTATGCACATTTTATTATAATAGAGAGTAAGATAAAATTAATAATACCCTATTGGATAAAATATATATGTTGAAGAATAATTTATGAGTCTCTAATACATTCTGGTTACAAGCAGTGAATACCACTAATCGTGTTTTTGAGCGTGTTAAATTTAATGATTAGTTTTTACTAGAATTTCTGTAGTATAGCAGGAACCCTAGGATGTCTCTCAATAGAGCCTTATATAATTAATTAAAAAATAATGTTCTTATTAAGAAAAAATGGAATGGGATAATAAAAAATTTTATTTTCTTAATTTATGATAGATACATATAATATAAATCCATTTAAGAAAGCATAAATTGAAAGATTCGATTAAGCGTGATCAACCTAGGGAATCTCATGATGCTCAACCTTCATTGATTCAAGAGACATGGTTATAATATTTTAATACCAAGTATTAACACAAAGATGATAATTTTACTATGATTAAATTATGATACCTCCTAGGGTTCATTTGAAAACACAAAATGATTCACTAGATACCGCCTATGATTTGGTGGTTTGTGTTTGACTTAATAACTAAACCTCATTTAGGCAACACACAGAGAACTCGATGGACTTTATAGGTTTCTATATTATTTAAATGTGTTACCATGAAATTAAATTACATGGTCATTGAAGTTTTTATGTTAGTTAATTTGACCAATATGAATCACACAAACACCATAATTGAAAAAGAGAAGAAACTATGATAAACGGTTTGTGAAACATCAAATGAAAGGGTACCACCAAAAAGTATCATTTGAGATTGAGTATGATGTACTAGTATATAACACAAATAATTAATAATATAGGATTACATAAAACTGGGAATAAAAAATATCATTCAAAATAATACAAACATGAAGTTCGGGATTACATAATGCTCTTCACCGGGTGATCACAAAGAGTTTACATATACATGGGAGGGGAGGAAGAAAGGGATGTTGAGGTAGCAGTTACTATATCCTCCAGATCTTATATGGATTATGATAAGACTAATTGTTTAAAAAAATGTAATAAATCTTCCTCCAAGTCTAACATCTAAAAGGGGTGCCCAAGGTTCCAATTCATAGGCAAAGTGGGAGGTGGTTTTAGGAACCCTGATTTCTAGAATCCACTTGGTACATCGTTTTGGGCTTCCAGATAGTCTGAAATCACATTTGACAAAACTAAAAAGTTTTTAAGCAAAATAATTTTCTATATATATGTTATATATTTCCATTTGATTATATATATAAAAATATATATTTCCAAAATACACAGATAAAATTTTGGCTTCATGTAGATTCATTCATTTGGATAGATTGGTCTTTTTGGGCCTCATAATGGAAAAATTGGGCTTGGGTTACATCATAATGGATGTATCCCATAGAGTTATGGACCTGATAATAAAGTATCATCCCATTTGGATGAACATATCACATTGAACATGCAAAATAGTGGACATGTGTTCATGGATTACCATGTAGTTTGGACGATTTTCCTTTATCATTGTCACGAGCTCTATGAATCAACTCCACCTTCAATGAAATAATTAAAAATAGGGGAAATTTATCTATTTAAAAGTAAAAATAACATGTCTATTTAATTAATCATGAATTTAAATTTGTTATCATAATTTTAATTACAATACAAAACCAGTTTAAAATAATGGTGTAAGTTTGGAAATTAATAGGGAATTGTGGTGCGATCACACCCCCACAACTAAATATTCGAACTGCATTGGAAAGTCATGTTTACTATGTAACTCCCCGACCCCAGCTACCCAGAGTCGGTGCATTACTTCGTAACATTGGCATGATCACAAAAAATCAAGTCTCGATAGACCGATTAGTTTAGTAGCCTTGGAAACACTAGATACATTCATAAGTCTTTCATTACATCAAAAAGTAAACAAACTACAATAACATGGTCTTCATAGTCCACACTCATATCCTCACTGACTATTCTTGCAAGTCAGTCATAATACACTTCTTCACATCCTGGAAAATATTAAAACATTGAAAGGGGTGAGCTCAGATGCTCAGTAAGGATAACAATATTAAGGAATCTTTTATAAGAAAACATAAGCATTTAAGGCAATGTTTAACTAAAACAAAAGCCTTATTGAACTTGAACTTCAGCATAATATGGAAAAAGAAAAATAAGATAATTCAATTACTTACTCACATGGATATTCGACTAGACAAATAATCACATGAAATATCAATAACCACTTTCATAATGAGGGAATGTATAATGCCAGACATTCTGAAACATTTTGTCAAGGCCTCGGCCAAGACGTCTAAAATGAATAAGGCCTCTGCCAAAACCATAAATCAAATTGGGAAAGGGCCTCGGCCAATTCCACGTCTAGTTGTCTCATGTGACCTACCGATGCATCGAGGAGCTATAGCGGGCTCCACCCGTCACATATTTAGTCCAATACATTCCTCATATGAATAGGTTTAAACATAACATAAATATTCGTATTAAAACTAGCATAGGAAATGTCAACAATTTCTCCATAAACTATGGATGGTATAAAATAACACATCCACAGTCAAATATTTCACAAAATGTTCAATGGAAGTTTTTTATCATAAATCAATTTCAATTAAACTTAAAACCCATCAAAGGATGTTGACATGGATGAAATCAAAGCTATTTGAGAGAAATATCTCTCCTTCTTTAAATCATTAAAAAGTCCCATAATTATAAAATAATACATTTACTTTGAAAATATTCTTATAAGCTTGTTAGGGAAGCTTCGACGAAGTTATAATGGCGGAAAATAGCCGCACCCGCCGTATAAGTAAAAAAAAAACATTCTTACCTTAAAATTTGTCAAAAAGGTCAAAAAGTACATTGTTTGGAAAACGACGGTAAGATTCCTTTCAAAAATGTATAAGGGTATAAATGACTTTAACCCATTTTCCATTTAATAGTAAAAATGTTTTGAAAGACATTTTTAAGAAACATGGATGTGGATGATAACGAGGTCCCAGTAGATAATTATGTATAAACAACCTTGGATAATGAAGAGGTTGTGAAGTAAACCCTTACCTTGTACTTTTACTTGGTTGGGGTAGGTTAACCTCTGTATAATGGTGAAATAATTGTTATTAAATTATACAAGAATCATATACATTCATATGATATCATATATGATCTTTTAACATTGCTTTGTTAACAATATCTTAGATTTATCGTTGTTTCGGGTGTTAACTTACTCATTTTCTTTTATATGTTTTGTTACGTAAGTATTGTTTTTCATGGATAGGTTGTATCTTATTCATATCCAGAATGATATAATGTCCTCAAATATTATTTTTAAATCATCAAATGATAATTATACTTGAATGGATACGACGGAGAATGAATCTCATCGCGTTCATGGAGACAGTAGTCCGTACGTACGCACGAGCGACAATATCATTATTTTGATATTAAAATAATATATAATTGGATAGTATATCATATATACAGAATCATTATCATGTTATATTTATTATTTACATGAATTACATATCATTATTATACCCATCTAAATAATAATATATTGAATAACAATTACACCACGATGTGGAGACGGTAAGCCGTACGTACGCACGTATGGTGACATGTTATTCAAATGATGGGTAGAATACTGAATATGGTTGTTCCATATTTATAATAACATCACAGTATATTGAAGATACTGGAGTTATAATTTTAGAATTGAAATAATAAACAAAGAGGGAGTGGAAGAAGAAATAAACTTGAAAGAGGGTGATGAAAATGTTACCTCTTCTTCGGGTTCTTCCTTTTGATTTGATCAAATGGACTCCTTAGGATGGCTTTATGACTAAAGTAAAGCGTCTAGGATGAAGGGATAGAAGTTGGGAGAGTATTTGGGCAGAGGTTAGCCGAACCAAAAGGCTTGGAAGTGTGAATAAGGTGGTAGAGGTGGGGGCCTTTTATAAGAGGAGAGGAGGGGATCTTTTGGAAAGATTGAAATGTTACATTATTATACAATGATTTTCTGATTCTAAAGGTCCCACACATATATAATTCGTGGCTAAGGTGATAAGGGTTCGAAATATCCTCCTCCAATAGGCTTTGGACAAGTTTAAGCCTTGTATTGTGCATTATCTTCTCATTTTATTTAAATCGTTAAATAATGAGGTCATCGCTGCATCATAATGATGTCATAAATAATTTAATTTATTTAATGTCTAAAAATTATAAAAAAAATACTATGATGTATGAAATCTTTTTAGCTTTCTAATGAATATTTATAGTCAATATTGGGATCTATGTAACGCCACTTAAAAACTGTTTTAGTAAAACAACTCATGTTTGTGTCAATTTAATTTTAACATTAAATAAATATATATTAATGTCATTTTCCAACTAAAGTGGCTCCATGGGGTCCCCAAGTTGACCCATGGGTTGTCTTGGTCGGCCATGACTCATCTAATAGAATTAGGACAAGTGTCAAGCTCATCTCATATTATTAAAACATTATTTTTACCTTAAACTACACTAATTATCTCTAATCGCGATTAAGAACTTAAAAGTTACTATTCACTAAAAAATTATTTTACTCTCATTGAACCAAATTTTACTTCTTAATGAAAAACATGTATGTCGGATTTTTGAAAATCAAATCACAGAAGTGGTAATATTTCATTTTAACGAAAAATCAGTTTTTAACAACCACTTAGTGGTTTCACTATTCATCAAAAATTGAAGTTTTTCAGAATAAGGCCTAAATTTCACCCTAAGCTATAATTGATATTCCGAATTCAAAAATGATGTCTATTTTACAAAATTCCAAACATATAATTTGTATTAATTAATTTTATAATTAATTCCCGCTGTTACAACAAATAGCGTGTTTTTAAGAAACAATTTATATCAAAAGATTGGCAATTGTTTATGTCCAATTTCAATGTTAAATTAATTCTAATGACCACCATTGGATATAATGGTAAAAATATATTCTAATTATACTTTAAAACCACTAAATAGTATAATTTATCACTATAAATTATTTTGATTAAAAAAGTTGTTTTTAAGTATTTTTCACTATTCATAAAAAAATAGAAGTTCTCAGAAAAATACCAAAAATTCAACATAGGCTAATTTCAATATTAAGAATACAAAAATGAAGTCCATTTTGAAATATAACATTTCTATAATTTTAAAAATTGGTTATTACTATTCATAATGTCTACTTTGATTAGTTGCGATGTGTTAGAACTCGAAGTTCCGTACAATGCAAGCTATTGCATTATTCAAAGTGAAACGTACCGTGGAAGCTTGGGGTGTTACATTATCCCCTCCTTCAATAAATTTCATCCTTGAAATTTGAAAATTTTCTTTGAAAATAAAAGGTTGAAAATAGAAAATACCTTTGTGGAAAACCCACATTCGAAATAAGGTTAATAAAAATATAGCATTAAAAGAATGAAAGATAAGTACAAAGGTCACCCGATATAGCCCATTCTAGGATTCTATGAAAATATGGATATGGAGGAGAAACAAACCATCAAGGTCTGATGGAGAGTTATAGAAAACAGGATTAGGAGAAAGTTTAACCACAAGAAAATCACAAACTTGTGATTGGTTAAACGGTCATTGAATCCCCAGTTGGAAAAGTTAACCGACAACATTTTTGTTTTAAGTTACCTTTTATAATGTTGAGGAATATATTTAGAAGATTTACTAAGAACATAAGGGAATATACATACTTGTTATGTATTCTTTCATTCGTTAATAAATTTTTACCACAAACCCAACTTTTACTCTAAATGGTAACGGAACTCAAAAATATTATATTTATCCTAATTGTATAAGGTTCCAAATGTTAACACATACAATTTAGATTAGTAAAATTATTTTGTAATAACCAGGGACTTTTTGTAGGCTAGTGGTAAGAAATAAAGGCTTGTCGCACTATGGTTGTGGGTTCGATTCCTGCAGCTTTGTCCGACGCGACGAGTTATTCCCCACCCTACAGGTTGTCCTTTTCTTAAAACTATAGTATTATAATATTCCAAAAATAATCTTCAGAAATGCTTTAACCTTAAACAATACTATCCATGGTTCAACTTAATCCATTCCAACTTTAATAGTTATCCAAAATACCTCCGTCTAGACTTTCTCTAAAAGGTCTCTAAATTCCAAAATCAATTGTAACATCAGATTCCCCAAACAAAGAAAAGTTTCTCGTATTGTCACATACTAAAAATATGATTACCTTGATAATATTAAAACCTTACTGAAATCAAAAAGTAATGCAGTACAATCCATATATATATCACATTATTCTTATAACCAGAATATAATTCTTGAGTCCAAAAGCACCAATACATTAATTATTCCGCTTCAACTGTAGTCACAGCATAAGATTGGCCTTGATCCCTTGGCATTTTCTGAGGTAAGTTTCCTTGACGCTTAGGAAATTAATTTGCATAATGCCCCATTTCCATATAATTGTAGCATTCAACTTTGACAGCCTCTTTCTTTCCCTTGCAATCACGAGCCTGGTGACCCTTTTCTACACATTTATAACAAACTCCCATTCCTTTTAGGCAAGTACTAGGGTGATTCTTCCCACAATTATCACATAATGGAAAATCCTTCTTTCCCTTTTTCCCTTTATCTGTCTCTTGTTCCACCGTTCTCTTCTTCTCTTGCTTTACTTTGTTGTCATAAGACTTAGAGAATTCCTTTTCTGTCTTGATAGCACACGAGACAATATCTTCGTATGATGAGAAGGATTGTGATACTAAAGCTCGACGTAGAAATGGTTTTAACCCATCAAAGAAACGATCAATCTTACCTCTTGGGTTACGTATATAATCTGCAGCATACCTTGCTAACCTTGTAAAGTTGGCCTCATACTTTGCGACATTCTCATCCTCCTTTTGTCTCAGACTCAGAAATATCCTTTCCATATCTGCTCGATGGTCACGAGGAAAGTATTTTTCTAAGAAAAGCTCTTTGAACTCCCTCCATTCCATATTCGATACGTCATCATCTTCCTTTGTGTTTTGAATCAGCGACCACCACTAATCGGCATCTCCAGTGAGGCGGTAACTGCCATGATTACCTTCTCCCTTTCTCTACTCCCCAAGGCATGGAATATTTTCTCTAAGGAGTTTATCCATTGCTCAGATACTAACGGATTTGTACCCCCATTAAATTTTGGTTGTTGTTGCCTCATGAATCGGTCTAACATTGATCCTCCACGTTGCGGATCAGGGTGCTCCATATGAGTAAGGTTATTATTCATAACCTAGTGAGTTTTCCCAGTAGGGTAATAAGTTGATCAGCACCAGTTGTATCTCCAGCTCCACAATAATTATCTTGAGCAGTAGAGAAATCGCTACACGGAGTTCGTGCATTGATACGGTTCCCATTCCTTCCACTAGGCGCCATTTCTATACAATGGCATAAACTAGATTAGTTTATGAATCAAAATACATAATTCCATACTTGTAAAATCATAAATTGAACTATTTATAGATATAATCCATAATTATAAAAATGTTTTCTTTGAGGAAGTATATACTCATAACCCTTTATAGTGGTTTGTAAAGAAAACGAGAATTATCCTAAGCATATCCCCCGGGAGTGTCGTAACCAAGAGTGCAGCAAGGCCCATTGTCGTGCACCAGTTCCCATTCGAGTCTAGCTCAAAGAGGTGTTTTCGGGTTTTACCCCTAGGTACATCTGTGCCAGTGCCGCCTCTACCTGCTCGTATCCAGACAGGGATGTATTACTCAGAAAACTCACAAAATCTCTATAATACCAAAATTCTAAGAAGTTCTTCTATACTAATCCCCAAAGACTATCTTTGGGATATGTGCTCTAATCAGATTTTATCTAAATCTAGCTTCCAAGGTTAGTACTAAACTGCCTCTGATACCAACTGTAACGCCCCGACCCCAGCTACCCAGAGTCGGTGCATTACTTCGTAACATTTGAATGATCACAAAAGATAAGTCTCGAAAGACCGATTAGTTTAGTAGCCTTGGAAACACTAGATAAATTCATAAGTCTTTCATTACATCAAAAAGTAAACAAACTACAATAACATGGTCTTCATAGTCCACACTCATATCCTCACTGACTATTCTTGCAAGTCAGTCATAATACACTTCTTCACATCCTGGAAAATATTAAAACATTGAAAGGGGTGAGCTCAGATGCTCAGTAAGGATAACAATATTGCGGAAGATTTTATAAGAAAACATAAGAATTTAAGGCAATGTATAACTAAAACAAAAGCCTTATTGACCTTGAACTTCAGCATAATATGGCAAAAGTAAAATAAGATAATGCCATTACTTACTCACATGGATATTCTACTAGACAAATAATCACATGAAATATCAATAACCACTTTCATAATGAGGGAATATATAATGCCAGACATTCTGAAACATTTTGTCAAGGCCTCGGCCAAGACGTCTAAAATGATTAAGGCCTCGGCCAAAACCATAAATCAAATTGGGAAAGGGCCTCAGCCAATTCCACGTCTAGTTGTCTCATGAGACCTACCGATACATCGAGGAGCTATAGCGGGCTCCACCCGTCACATATTAAGTCCAATACATTCCTCATATGAATATGTTTAAACATAACATAAATATTCCGATTAAAACTAGCATAGGAATTGTCAACAATTTCTCCATAAACTGTGGATGGTATAAAATAACACATCCACAGTCAAATATTTCACAAAATGTTCAATGGAAGTTTTGTATCATAATTCAATTTCAATTAAACTTAAAACCCATCAAAGGATGTTGACATGGATGAAATCAAAGCTATTTGAGAGAAATATCTCTCCTTTTTTAAATCATTTAAAAGTCCCATAATTATAAAATAATACATTTACATTGAAAATATTCTTATAAGCTTGTTAGGGAAGCTTCGACGAAGTTATAATGGCGGAAAATAGCCGCACCCGCCGTATAAGTAAAAAAAACATTCTTACCTTAAATTTGTCAAAAAGGTCAAAAAGTACATTGTTTGGAAAATGACGGAAAGATTCCTTTCAAAAACGTATAAGGGTATAAATGACTTTAACCCATTTTCCATTTAACAGTAAAAATGTTTTAAAAGACATTTTTAAGAAACATGGATGTGGATGATAACGAGGTCCCAGTAGATAATTATGTATAAACAACCTTGGATAATGAAGAGGTTGTGAAGTAATCCCTTACCTTGTACTTTTCCTTGGTTGGGGTAGGTTAACCTCCTGTATAATGGTGAAATAATTGTTATTAAATTATACAAGAATCATATACATTCATATGATATCATATATGATCTTTTAACATTGCTTTGTTAACAATATCTTAGATTTATCGTTGTTTCGGGTGTCAACTTACTCGTTTTCTTTTATATGTTTTGTTACGTAAGTCGTGTTTTTCATGGATAGGATGTATCTTATTCATATCCAGAATGATATCATGTCCTTAAACATTATTTTTAAATCATAAAATGATAATTATACTTGAATGGATACGACAGAGAATGAATCTCATCGCGTTTGTGGAGACGGTAGTCCGTACGTACGCACGAGCGACAATATCATTATTTTGATATTAAAATAATATATAATTGGATATTATATCATATATAAAGAATCATTATCATGTTATATTTATTATTTACATGAATTACATATCATTATTATACCCAGCTAAATAATAATATATTGAATAACAATTACACCACGACGTGGAGACGGTAAGCCGTACGTACGCACGTATGGTGACATGTCATTAAAATGATGGGTAGAATACTGAATATGGTTGTTACATATTTATAATAACATCACAGTATATAGAATATACTGGAGTTATAATTTTAGAATTGAAATAATAAACAAAGAGGGAGTGGAAGAAGAAAGAAACTTGAAAGAGGGTGATGAAAATGTTACCTCTTCTTCTGGTTCTTCCTTTTGATTTGATCAAAAGGACTCCTTAGGATGACTTTATGACTAAAGTAAAGCTTCTAGGATGAAGTTATAGAAGTTGGGAGAGTATTTGGGTAGAGTTTGGCCGAACCAAAAGGCTTGGAAGTGTAAATAAGGTGGTAGAGGTGGTGGCCTTTTATAAGAGGAGAGGAGGGGCTCTTTTGGAAAGATTGAAATGTTACATTATTATACAATGCTTTTAGGATTATAAAGGTCCCACACTTATATTATTCGTGGATAAGGTGATAAGGGTTCTAAATATCCTCATCCAATAGGCTTTGGATAAGTGTAAGCCTTAGATTTTGCATTATCTTCTCATTTTATTTAAATCGTTAAATAATGAGGTCATCGCTGCATCATAATGATGTCATAAATAATTTAATTTATTTAATGTCTAAAAATTATAAAAAAAATACTACGATGTAGGAAATCGTTTTAGCTTTCTAATGAATATTTATAGTCAAAATTTGGATCTGTGTAACCCCACTTAAAAACTGTTTTAGTAAAACAACTCATGTTTGTGTCAATTTAATTTTAACATTAAATAAATATATATTAATGTCATTTTCCAAATAAAGTGGCTCAATGGGGTCCCCAAGTTGACCCATGGGGTTTCTTGGTCGGCCATGACTCATCCAATAGGAGTAGGACAAGTTCCAAGCTCATCTCATATTATTAAAAAATTATTTTTACCTTAAACTACATTAATTACCTCTAATCGCGATTAAGAACTTCAAAGTTACTATTCACCAAAAAAATTATTTTAATCTCATTGAACCACATTTTAATTCTTAATGACAACCATGTATTTCGTATTTTTTTAAATCAAATCACAGAAGTGGTAATATTTCATTTTAACGAAAAATCAGTTTTTATCAACCACTAAGTGGTTTCACTATTCATCAAAAATTGAAGTTTTTCAGAATAAGGCCAATATTTCACCCTAAGCTATAATTGATATTCCGAATTCAAAAATGATTTCTATTTTACAAAATTCCAAACATATAAGTTGTATTAATTAATTTTATAATTAATTCCGCTGTTACAACAAATAGCGTGTTTTTAAGAAACAATTTATATCAAAAGATTGGCAATTGTTTATGTCCAATTTCAATGTTAAATTAATTCTAATGACCACCATTGGATAAAATGGTAAAAATATATTCTAATTATACTTTAAAACCACTAAATAGTATAATTTATCACTATAAATTATTTTTATTAAAAAAGTTGTTTTTAAGTATTTTTCACTATTCATAAAAAAATAGAAGTTCTCAAGAAAAATACCAAAAATTCAACATAGGCTAATTTCAATATTACGAATACAAAAATGAAGTCCATTTTGAAATATAACATTTCTATAATTTTAAAATTTTGTTATTACTATTCATAATGTCTACTTTGATTAGTTGCGATGTGCTAGAACTCGAAGTTGCGTACAATGCAAGCTATTGCATTATTCGAAGTGAAACGTACCGTGTAAGCTTGGGGTGTTACATACTAAATGAAAAATTTATATATTCTGAAATTCATGAAGATTTAACAATAAATGAAAATTTTCTTGAATAATGAAACGTGGTCAAATCATAAATCACACTAAGGAGTTATTACTAGTGATCATGGAACAAAGTTGTCTCATTAATTTTACCAGAATGAAATTCCAAGAGATGCATGATAAAAATATGATAAATTAATTAAAAACTAAACCATGCCACCAAGTCTGCACACATGTGTGTGAAAAAAATTTCATTCAATTTTTTCCCGCTTTCTATACAGTAAATATAGGTTATTTTAACATTCTTCTAAATAAAAGATTCTGTCTACAAAACCTACCATACATGATTTATAATCAAATTTGAAAAACCACTCACATAAGCATACCAGAATTTCAATCCCTAATAACCCAACCTAGATATCACCTTATTTTTTTACATTTCATCTCTCCCATCATTTTTTTTCAAAAGCTAAACTTGTAACAAATATCTCACTCTAACTCAACCCTTATGAGATCTCCTAATGAAACTAATTGTAATAGTTTTAAAAATATCAATGTTTGAGGAAAGGTGGTTTTTGAACATCCCAAGAGACGACCATTATTTTTGGTTTTCTGTTATTTTAATATCTTTCTAATTATTGTTATAGTTTTTAGGGCATTTCAATGTTGGATAATAGATACACATGCATAGGTCAATCATGTATAGTAATGAAATAGATTGGATAAGGAATGAACATATGAAAAATAATTCTATAAAGCTAATAAATATTAACCTAACTTATATTTACCTTTTATTAAGTAATACTATTCATACTTCATGGATTGGTCAAAAATATTTGTGGCAATATTAAGTGACATAATTTCCCATAAAATTCCCACATTATGGGTTCCACTTTTATCAATGTTTTCAATGAAATACAACCATTAATATCATTGGAAAACAACTAATTTAAAAACATCCAGACCAAAATGATAAATTCATGTGAAAATATACATTCTATCCTTGAATTTTTTTTATAAAAACCTGAAAAAGGGAAATTCTTCATGAATTTTCAAAAACATTCATGACTAAGCATTGTCATTTTTTGTGATAAATTGGGCATCCAAATTTAAAATTCTAGCATGAAAGTGAGGGGACATATGAGGAAAGTGACAATAAATTCTAGATATTCAAAAAAATATAATGATTAAAGATGATGGAAATTCTTAACAGTCGTAGGAATATACCCATCCCCCAACAACAATAGCATGTTGTGTCCTCACTATAATCAAATATAATCTTGGAAGGAAGGATTAAACCTCATCGTCATTACATGTATTTTTCTGTTTGAAGGTAGATTTACTCTACCAGATTCTTTGGAAAATTATCATAAAAGGGATTAATCCTATTTCTATTTATGTTAATACATAATACACTCTACTCATGAAAAATATGAATTGCACCAAAAGGGTAAACATTAGTAAGAGTATAAGTACCGAGCCATCGGTAACAAAGCATACATGGGTTGATCTTTAGCCTGGAATTCAACATAATATCCTCTTCACTGATATGAAACAATGTGTAATGAATCATCCCATCATGGATTGCCTTAGTATTATGTTTATAGATTCGTGAGTTCTCATTTTCATGAAACCAAATTTCTTCAAACTCATGAATATGAAACTTCATATGCTCACTTGTATATGATATATTCATATTACATTGTTTATCAAGAAAATATACATGGTTATCTACCTCTGCTAAGTGGTGAAAATGTATTCCAAAGACAATTCAATATGTTAATGTATTAATTGGGGTTTTAAATGTTGTATGGTAAGCCCTAAGTGCATCATCCAAGCACAAACTCTAATCTTTTCATTTAGGTCATACCATTTTATACAACATTTGATTAACTCCTAGATTTAATATTTCTTAATATCAATTAGTTTGCAGTGATATGTAGTAGATAATTTATGATCCCCATACTTATGAAGATGATTTTTCATGTTGCGATTGAAAAAATGGGAACCCTGATCAGTAATGATGATTCTCAGCCAATGAAACGATATGCAAATCTGGGACATCACAAAAATCAAACAGCACTCAAGATTCCTTGGTCCTAATAGAATTTTCTTACAACCATTTAGATACATAGTCTACATCCAATAAAATATAAACAAATCCAAATTAAATAGTAAAATTCCCAATTAAATCCATGCCCCATGCATTGATCATCTCAAAAAATAAGATGGGTTGTTGAAGAATTTCATTTCACATGGTGATATAACCTTTTAATTGACATTCATTACATGTCATAAAATATTTATGGGAATATATATACAATTTTTTACAATAAATTCTGGAATCAATTACCATTTGAGTAGTTCTTTGAGAGAGGAAGGGCCCCCCAGAATCCTAAGTGTGGGAGAAGGTCCAAATAGAGGTGAACTCACGGTCAGCGACACACATATGAAAAACTTGGTCACAAAAAATTATCCACTAATATGGGTCATCCAAATTTTACCATCTTGAATAATTTTTAAGCCTATGGGACTATGTAGTGATGATATATGTGGGGATATTATATGTTTCTAGGAATTTCACTATGTCTTCATACCAAGGGGTAAGGTCAAAAACATCACAAAGGTCCTCATGAGGGAAGAATTATCCAATAAGGAAGGATGAGTAATCTAGGTGGTCTAATTTTTGGGAAATCATACTAATTTAGTCAGCTATAAAAGTTTTCACTCCCCACATATCACGAATCTCATCATCAAACACCTAGTGGAAGAGAATCCACCGAATGAGGTGGGGTTTGGCTTCAGGTTTCTTTAGAAGAAATTGAAGGGCAGTATGATCCGAAAACAAAATGATTTTGACCTGATTAGATAAGAATGGAATTTTTCCAGTGTAAAAATAATATAAATTTGATATTTTTATTATTCATGTAGTTTTTTTGGGCATGGTCTAGGGTATGTGTGACATATGCAATGACATGAGGAGACTTCTCATCCATTTGTGATAAAACTGACCCAACTGTAAACATAGTTGCATCCCACATAGGTTAAATGGGGAGATAGAACCTTGGTGGTTGTATGATGTTAGGTGAGTGGATACTCTTTTTTACTATATATAAAGCATCATCACAATTTTTATCAAAAAAAAATTCATCCTTTTGTAATAATCGAGACAAGGGAAGTCAGATATTACTAAATTCTTTACTGAACTGGTGGTAAAAATCGGAATGACCCATGAAATATCCTACTTGATGAACACATTTTAGATATATAATCATTAAAATAAATTAATGTTTTGATTTATCCACTAAAATAACATTATTTGAAATATAATTCCCACAAACTATCCCCCACTCAACCAAGAAATTTAATTTCTAATAATTTAATATGAGATCTTTTCAATGCAATGGTGGAGGATAGAACCTTGGAGATCCAAACCGTCATCAAAGAAAGTTCCATAAACTAAGAAATAATCCATAAACACTTACTTAATATTATCTTGGTACATAGGAAAAATAATCAACATACATCGCTAAAATGTACCTGGGGAATGACATAGACCAAAAGGCATCCTTCGTTATGAAAATGTGGTGAATATATAGGTAAATATTGAATATTCTTGATCCTTTGGGGATATATTGATGTTAAAGGAACCCAAATATCCATCAAAGAAACATTAATAGAGCTTACCAACCCATATTCCAACATTTTTTAAATGAAACATAATGTAAAGTGGTTCTTTCTTGTTTCTTGATTCATTCTACGGTATTCAATATAGACTCTCCAACTATTTAGTACATCTGTTTGTACCAATTTAGTCTGTTTTTTTGACACAACCATTATTAAAAAAATTTAGGCACAATTTTTATTGGGCTATCCATATTACTATTTGATATATGAACAATAATCCCAACATCATTTAATTTAATAACAACCAATTTTAACACTTCAAAGAGAGTGGGATTTAACTGGTGTTGAGCTTGCCTTATGTGCATAACCGCATCATCTAAAATTGTATGGTGTATACAAATAAATGTGGTAATATTGATAATATCATCCAATGTCCATGTAAATTCCTTTTTTACACTCTCTGAAATGTTTGTGATATTTTTATTCTTACTATAAAGAGAGTTATTAGAAATAATGATTGGATATTTTTTAATTCCCTCAATATAGTCATATATTAAATTATATGGAAGTTGTTTTAATTATAACATCAGTGGTTTTTGGATTGAGGGATAGGATTTAGGGGGTGTGAGGTCCATGAAAATATCTATCTAATCGTGTTTGTTCTCTAAGAAAATAGAATATATGGAAATGATATTTTTATAATCATTTAGAGTCATGGGTCATTTATAATGAACACATTCATTAATTAAAAATTAAAATTTAGATATTGTTTAAGACACAAAACATCCAAAACATGAATCAAAACTCTAATAATATAAGGGTGTAGAAGAGGAAAGTAAATTAGATTAGGGTTCTCGGAGAGAATTGTGTGCATGTGTTTTTGTAGTTTGAGAGAAATTCTATAAAATAGACAGGAATAGTGGAGTTCTCTTCAATGGGGTGATTCATAGCCTCAATGATGTTAAAAAAAATCTTTTCACCACCAAACTCGATGGACATCATACAATTATGAACATTTTTTCTTGTCCTTGATATTTTATGGAATGTCCTCCTATATATGATAGGATCATGTTCTTGGTTTCAATTTAATTCAATCTAAAGAATGAAGAAATCGATGGGGAAGGTGAGATTCTTCACTTGTACGATGACATCATCGACCACTCTGGATGGCCGTTTTTTGCTCTGATTCGAAAGTTGAATGATGATTCCCATTGGTTGAATCTCTCTAACCTATAAGTAAGTGTATATGGATTAACATAGTACCTTAATTTAATAACATAATTCTATCATAACATCTGAAATAAATATCTCCCCTTTGGTTCAAGGTATCGTGAATGTTCCAAGATACTTTCGTTCGGTTGGCATTATAGGATGAATCAAGGATGATACATTACATCCCAGGTTGACACTCAGATTACCCTTAAGTATCCTTTTATGGGTATAAAATTATGTCATGAAATTTTTCATATCATTGAAATTGTTTAACTACATACAATAAAAAATGATATCTTTTACCATTTTAAATGTATCAATTATCTGAATTTCAATATCACTATCAAACAATTATTATATTTAGTGAGTCATTGGAAGAAATTAATTATAATAGGTTGTTTAGTGAAATCCTCAATTACCATTTGTTTATAATTTTTGTTTTGTTTTCCATCGTCAGAATTGTTTGAGGGTAGGGAAATAGTGTTTTCAAGAGGGCCATACCTTTTTTGTAGAATCATTGGAAGATGAAACTTATTTACTACTAAAAAGTATTATTATGCATAAACTAACTTTTTATTTTGGATTATAAATAGGTTGGGATGGTACTTTCTCAGAACCATGCATCTTTATTTCACCAATGGTATTTTCAAATTGTCCCACTTGAGTTTGTAAGTCTTGAATATCTGATTGTGTGGTCAGTTGGTACTGTAGGTTCTATATTTCGATTTTCTTCCCCATATTATTGAGTCCTATTTCATATTTGGGATTATTCTAATTGTTTTGTGATGTATGACGATAATAAGGTTTCATATATAGGCCTTGTTGATAGTAGTTCTATTTAGGGTAGCTCAGGTTGCCTATTTGTTGGTATTGTGGTTTTAATTTACACCCGTTGTTTGGATATGGTCTGAATGGTTATTTATTAGAGGGTGGTACCTTCTTAAAAGAAATCCCATGGAATAACACTATCTAAGACTCAGATTGATCATGATGTTTCTGTAACTTGATAGAAAAATGAGTGTTATCAAATAAAGTACCACAATGCAATGGAATGGAAGAAGAGTGTGATTTACCATGTGAATGAGAAAATTGACATATATGGGTGTGCATCTCATCAATATTATTATATACCTTTTTTTATAGGGATTAATGACTTACCTCATTAACACATCTAATCAGTACGATTCCTCATGTACCAAATTCCTGTGCATTTTGATCCATGATTGCAATCAAGTCACGTGATGCAGAATGAGTTTTATCAAATAGGGACCCACTATCTGCATCATATATTATTCTATTATCAATGAGGATAATCCCCATATATAATTATTGAATTAGAAATTTTTCCCTAATTTGGTGGTAGAGGAATCTTGAACAAATACTTTTGAATCTCTCCCAAAATTCAGGAAGGTTCACACATTATGAGTTCATAATTATAGTTATTTATTTTCTTATTAATGTAGTTCCAGAGGTAGGGAATAACATATATAGAAATAGTATTTTAGGTTCATTACATCCCCAATTTTTTTGGGAAGAGATTATATCCATTCATTGGCTACACCATCATGTTAGAAAGGGAAGGCCCTAAACATTTTGAGGTCCTTAGACACATTTTGGGGTTTCATGGTTGATCAAATTATGTGAAAATACTTGATATGTCAGTGAGGTACCACAAAATGGAGGCTTTGAAAACTAGAAAGTGGGTGGATGAGTCCTGATCATGGCTCAGTGTTGGATACTTCTCTAAGCTATTGGGTGTTTGTAGGTTGGTACTACACTTCTGGGGTTGTCTGTTCTATTAATGGTTGGTTATTTGTAGCCATATTTTCTAGGGTTTGATTTGGTTCAATTTTTTATAGTTTTAGGATCCCATGAGGTTCAAAAATTGGTTCCTCAATGTTACTTTACATTCCTACTGTAGATTACCAAATTTGCGAGTGAAGTGTCTTTTCAATTTCTAGGTAAAATTCAAGGAGTTTTTCTTTTTTCTGATCGGGTCATGAAAATATGTTATGATGTTTTTTGTTTTTGTTTTTATTATTTTTAGGATTTAATATCGTTTATATAAAATATACTAATAAGTTTTAAATGAGAAAATTAAAGATAATGTTACACTATATAATTATAGAGAGAGAGAGAGGAAGAGAGAGAGAATAATAAATGCCCAAAAACAAACAAAAAGAAAAATAATAATAACAAGGGATGGGGATATTTAAATGAGTAATAATTAATAAGTAAAAGAAATAAATAAAAAGAAATAAATATAATGAAATAATCTTGGGTCCCTAGAAACATTCCCAATATTTTATCGTTTTGTTTAGTGTGTCAAATTAAATGTTTAGTTTTTACTAGAGTTTCTATAATATAGCAGAAACTCTATGTCATATCTCGATGGTTTCATATATCATTAATTTAAAAAGAATCTTTTGTTATGAAAAATAGTAATATTAGTCTATGAATTTTTTTTCTTTATTGTTTAATATGGAATCATATAAATGAATGAGATATATGAAAGCATAAATTTCCAGGTTCAATTGACCATGATAAACACAAGCAATCTCACGATGCACATACATCATAACTTCAAGGGATATAATTATGATAATTTAACCCTCAGTTTGTAACACCTATAGCCTGAATTATACTAATTTGAAACTAGGATTTCTCCAAGGGTTCCGTAGAAAACATGCAATGATTCATTAGATACCGCCTATGATTGGGTGGTTTGTGTTCAACATGTTAACCCAGACTCATTGAGGTAACACATGACGAACTCAATTCACTATCCAGGTTTGTATTTTATTTCATTTGATTAAAATTTAATTAAATTACATGTATATTTTAGTGTTTATGGGAGTTCAATTGACAAATATGAACCACACAAAGAACACAATTCAATATGGTGAAAAAGGGATGAATGGAGTGTGAAACATCACATGAAAGGGTATACACAAACATGGTCATTTGAATTTGAGTATGACGTACCAGTATATAAATATATTAAATTAGAATATTATATGAATAAAATCAACATAAATCCTATAATTAAAATATCATTCAAAATAATACAAACATGAAGCTCGGGATTACATCACATTCTTCCCTGAGTGATCACAAGGAGTTTAAAAATCCATATGAGGGGAGAAGGAATGAGATGTTGATGTAGAACATCAAATAGACTCTATAAATTCAAGTTATAATTAAGGGACTCTATTGGGATTCAATAATATAATCACATTGCCTCATGTTCTATCTTCCAAATGGGGTGCCCATGGTGCCAATTTATAGACAATGTGGGAGGGGGCTTTGGGAACCCTAGTTTTGATAATACCCTTAGTCCATGGTTTTGTGTGGCTATAATGTCTCAAATAACTTTTAAAAAACTAAAAAGTTGTTAAACGAATCCTTTTATATGTTTAGGTCAAATTTGGAGGCCAGATAATATATACAATAAGAGATATTTCGAAAATACAGAGGAGAACATTTGATTCCATTCAGGTTCATTCTATTGGATGAATTTGTTATTCTGTGCCTCTTAATAGATGAATTAAGCATGGGTTATTTCATGAAAGTTGTGACCCATGGATATATTGTTCTGATCACAGAATTCTAGTCCATTGTATTTATAGTGATTGCATAACATGCAAAATATTGGACATTTTTTCATGGGATTCTATGTAATTTTTCCCATTTTCATTCTGCATCATCATGGGCTCTCAGAATCACTTCGACCTTCAATGAAATAATCTAAAAATATATTATTTCATTTTTAACAGTGAAATTAAAAAAATTATTTATTCAATCATGATGTGATTTTATTATTATAATTTTTTTTTTCAATACAAAACTAGTTTAAACTAGTTTTGTAAGGGTGGAAATTAATTGTGAATGGTAGTGTGATCAACCACATGTTATGTGTGTAACATCCTTCCCTTGGTGCCATGAACCAGTGCCCCATGTTGGTTCTCTACATGACCTGAGGTGCACCTCCCTATATTCTTTTCTTATGACTAGGAACTATTCAATGCCATAAATCATAGGGATAACATACACAACTGTATCAGAGTTATACAAAAATTGAAAAAAAAAGAAAATTGTAACACCCCGACCACAATTTCTAAAGACCAATCAGATTATCAATCTTGGAAAATATATTACATAAATGAATCATACATTACACGTTCAAAAAAAACACAATGAAAAAAGTCCTTGGGAACACCATTATTCCCTTAGCATAACCCTACATATCAATCATAATACACTTATTGGAATCCCGGGATAACAAAACCTAATAAAGGTGTGAGCTTCGATGCTCAACAAGGGTTAATAATTTAGTGGAATCAATAAAAATTTAAGGCAAGATGTGTAATAAAAAATCATATAAACATAAAATTAAAAATAATATGGTAAAAATAAATCAAACAATACCATATAAACATGCACATGGATATTATACTAGTCGAATAATCACATGTAATATCTAATTTCATAATGAGGGAATGTGTAATGTCAAACATCATAACCACATAGTCAAGGCCTCATTTGAAGACTACAAATAAACATTTTGTCAAATCCTTGTAAAAAAAATAATTTTTCACACGCGACCTACTGATGAATCGCGAGGCTATAGTGTCCCCCCTGTCATTTAGTAAGTCCAATTAATTCTTCATATGAAAATGTTGAAACATAATATAATCATTTTTATTAAAACTAGAATAAAAATATCAATACATTACTCATAAACCATAAATTGTATAAATATATCACATCCGCAGTCAAACTTATCAGAAAACCATTAGTTGAATAGGGAAGATTGTATCATAATAAATCAACTTCACACAAACGCAAAATCCAACGAAGGATGTTGACATAGATGAAATCAATCCAAAAACTATTTGACTGAAATATTTAAATCCACATTGAATTCAATCAAAAGTGATGATTTTTTTTAAAATATTTTTACAAATTTGTAAGGGAATCTTCTATGGTGTGATAAAAGTGGAAAATAACTGCACTCGTTGTATATGTTAAAAAACATTCTTTCATTAATTTGTAGAAAAATTCATAAATTACCTTCTTCGGAAAGAGACAGAAAGATTCCATTAAAAAAATTAAATTAAAATTCAAACAAGGGTATAAATGAAATTAACCAATAGTCTAGTAAATATTTAAAAATGTTTTGAAATAAATATTTAAGAAATATGGATGTGAATGATAAATAGGTCCCAGTTGATACTCACGTATAAACAACATTGGATATTAAAGATTTTGTAAAATTAACCATTACCTTGTACTTTTCCTTAGTCTAGGGTAAGTTAAAATTCTCTATAATAGTTAAATAATTTCTATTAAATTATAAAAAGAACCACATTCATAAATATAATATCAGATGTGTTCTTCTATTATTGCATTGTTTATAAAATTTCTGTAGTATAATTGTTTCGGGTGTTAACTGATTTGTTTTCATTTATATATTTTGTTACATAAGTCATGTTTTTTATTAAGAGGATGTATTTGATTTATATAAATAATGACATTTGGTTCTTAAAAATGATTTTTAATCATAAAATTAAAATTATTCATTAATGGTTACGATGGAAAAATGAATCTTATTGCGTTTGTGGAGACAGAAATCCATACTTACGGACGAGGGACAATATCATTATTTTGATGGTAAAATCATATATAATTGGATGGTATATCTTATATACAGAATAATTAATATTTTTTATTTATTATTAACCTCATTTATACTCATTATTATACCCATCCAAATAATGATGTGTTGAATAACAATCTACACCAAGATGTGGAGACGGAAATCCGTACGTTCGCACGTATGGTGACATTTTCATTCATATGATAGAGATAATAAAGAATATTGTTGTACCATATTTATTATAATATCATAGTATATATAATGTAATTTATTTATTATTTTTTATGGAATAAAAAATTATAGTTGAAGTGGAAGTAGAAAAGAACATTGAAAGAGGTGATGAAATTATTATATCTTCTTCGGGTGCTTCGTTTTGATTTGATCAAAAGGGATCCATAGGGAGGATTTATGATCAACGTAAGGAATATATGTTGTTGTGAGGGTATTTGAGACAATATTTGAGCAGGGGTTGTTTTATCCAAATGGAATTGGAGGTGTGATTTTGATAGAAGGGGAAGTACCCTTTTATAAGAGTGGTGAGGGTCACTATAGGAAAATATTTAAATATTAAATTATTATACAATCATATTTTGTTTATAATGGATCAAAAAGGATTTATTTATAGGTTAAGGTGGGTATGGGTCAAAAAAAATCTTAGCCAATAGTTTTTAGACTGATTAAGGTCACCATATTAACTTTTTCTTTTATATTTATCTCCCAGTAAAATCATTTATCTTTTACCATATATTTTGGTAATATTATAATAAATGGTTAATAAACATACCATAAAAATCCAAGTGAACCCCAAGTGGTTCATTATTGAAATATCAACCCTTATCTTTGTACTTTGGCTAGACCTTATTTTTTTGTAATATTATATCATTTAATAATGAAGTATTTGTTTTAGAATCTAATTTATGTCAATTTTTACAGTATTTGATATATTTTTATGATAGCCATCACAACTTTATCACTTCAAAAAAATTATTTTATCATCCATAACATGTCATATTCATCTAGAATAAGAGTTTAATGCATTAAAAGTCTCAATTTACATTTATTTGAATATTTATAATATAATAACTTTTACCATTCGTTAATAATGTAGTTACTACATCATCATTGTGTCATAAATAAATATATTTATATAATTTTTAAAAATTATAAATAAATTACTAATATGTAGGAAATCATTTTAGCTTTATAATTAATATTTATAGTAGTATTTATCTTACGTATTACCCTATATTAATAAAGTTTTAGTTATGAAAATTTGAACATAACACTTTTAACTCTTCTTTAAATAAAATTAAAATAAATTCTCTAGTCTAATCCAAGTGGCTAAAAGAGGATCAAATTTTATTCGCATGGTTAATATTGGTTGAAAAAAAATATCCAATAAAATTAGGACATATTTTAGGGTAATTATAATATCATTTTTACTTTTAATTACCCTATTTAATTTTAACCGTGGTAAATAATATTCAAATGTTACTATTCATCAAAAAAAATTCATCTTATTGAACCACATTTTACATACTTATGTCAACCATGTCTCTAAAATTTTTTTAATTCAATTCACCGAAGCTATAAATTTGTGTTTTAGGAAAATTTGAAAATATGCCTAGAAGTTGGGTAAAAGACGTTAAAAAATAAGTAAAATTTTATTCATATAACAATATCATAAATTGACTCCAAAGAATTACATTGAACTAATATATGTATTACTTATCAATTTTAACCTAAAATAAATTTAAATAAAATAAATTTTTATTTAAATAAAAAGTTGTTTTAAAATAATAACGTAGAGTTTTTCATGTTTCCCCAAAAATTGAATGTTTCCATAAAAATACCAAAAACTTATAGTAATCTAATTTTGATATTCCCAGAGAAAAAATAAAAACAAATTTGAAAAATAAAATTTATATAATTTTAAAAAGTGGGTATTGCTATTCATAATGGATAGTCTGATTGGTCGTGCTGTGATAGGAAATGAAGGTTCATACAACGCTATCTAGTGCATTATTTAAAGAGAAACAGATCGTAGAAGCTTGGGGTGTTACAAAAAAATAACTAAATAATATAGATAACCAAAATTTGAACTGTATAGAGATCACAAGATTTCCAAACCCATATCTATAATATCGGAACTAAATTGTAAATATATATTGCTAATGTCATGACACGTGTCAAAATGCAATCCCAAATGCAAAGACACTGAAAACTCCCATGTGGGTCCCAAATCAGGTCGGGTTCCGTCATCCATGATACATCCCAAATCATCCACATAACAAAGGAACTTTTATCATAACATTTCATGAAACCATGATATATATTTGGGTATCGATCAAGAGGTTTGAGTATCGTATCAGTGAAACTCAGTAGGACACCACCAGCGATGTATAAAATAAAATAAATTAAATAAAAGTGTATGTTGTCATAATAAGAAATAAGTAAAATGCGTATGTAAATAGTTATTACATAATAAATTGTTTTTTATTCAACCATATAAACCATTAGGTTCTTCGGGATACATGAACTTAAATACCAACTTCTGCTATTGTCGGAGTCTAAACTGTATCCCATTATCATTTCATAATTCATTAAACAAATTGGAAATTCATTATCCATTTGATTCCAAATTATAATTCTATTTATTATAAAAATATTTGAATGAAAAAATTTTGGGACTGGGTCATCATGCCTTTGACTATGTGGGCTATGGGAGAAGTAGACCAAGTCCCATAAATGTTTATCAAAAACAATTATCACAACAGGATTCAGAATCAGGATACCATATCCCACACACATTTAACACATAATTTATCAAAACGGGATTTCAAAGTTTCACACTATGTCCAATACATTTTTATCTTATAATTTATCATTACAAGCTTCAAAAGTAGTAGACCATGTCTCAAAACCTTTATCAAACAATTTCCACTTGTATCACATTATATCGAATCATCACATGCATCTCAATATAACATGATTTCACATTATCACATCAACCAAAACAAATCAACATCAATCCTATTATCATAATTAACCATCAAAATATTCCATTAATTAATTAAAAAATTAATTAATCCATGAATATTAATCAATTCAATAATTAATTAGTCACATAAATTTCCTTTAATTAATTCAAAAAATAATTAATCATATATTTCCATTTAATTAATTTACTAAATAAATAAAAATAACTATTTTGTAAATTAATTTAATAAGTAATTACCCATATAAATTCTATTAATTTATTCAAAAAATAATTAATAATTTCATAATCTCAATATCCAATAATTAATTCCCAATTTATTATCCCCAATTTGAGAATTCAATTATTCAATCAAATCCCCAATTCCTCAATAAACTGATTGACCACAATAATTAATTCAATTATGAAGTCAAATTTTTAAACTAACCCCCATAAATAATACAATCACATGAATGTGATTGATATGAAGGCTATGGTATTTGAATAATATACCACCAACCTTGATTTTTCTAAGAGCAATCACCCAATGAAAATACCCAAAATTTAGTGGAGTAACGACATTGAATGAGATCTTAATCTAAACCCTAAATCAATATTGAAAAATTAAATATCTCTTAAATATATATCTATATCTATAATTCTAGATATATATCCAAAAAACTATGTAAATATCTAAACAAAATAGATAATAACTTCCCTTAAATAAAGAGGGAATAAAGGAGGCTAAATGGGAAAGCAACTGAGATGGGATCCTTATACTGGTAGGGGTGATGTTCTTCGATATGGGCTTTGAACCACCATGAACAAAGATCAAGATGGTTTGGAATTTGTATGGGAGGCTCCCAAATTGTGAATGATACATTTGGGTTGAATTAAGGTTTATTTGGGATTAAAAATTGGGGTTTGTGAGTTTTTAAAACAAATTTTTTGGTTAATTTAATTCTAGCATAGTGCATGTTGGGCAGGCTAACATGATTTCCCCTAATTATGCACCTAAACCATGAAAATCTTTTTTTATGATTTTATAGTAACGTCTATGATAGAGAAATGATTGAAAACCCATGTTTTTACCATGAAATTACCCTCTGTTCAAGGTTTTACAGTTAGCTGGGTGGGGGTGCACAGTTATTGAAAACTATGTTCCGACCATTCATTTCCCTTTATCATATATTTTTCTCAAATTTACACCTAAAAACAACCATAGGTAATCCACAATTAAAAATTACTCTACGAAAGAAAAATATTACATACAATTGTTCTTGACACACCTCCGTTAAATGATATGTTCTTAATATCTTTCCACCTTATAACTAAACATCCTCATGCTATAATCCTATAAATATTTAAGATTTCAAGTACTAAATATCAGGACTCTAAGCCCATAAATAAACTTCCCATTACCCTGATTCCTCCTATAAATGCTCATGTTTCCATAATAGAAAAACTATCAACACAGTCTTTCACCATAATAGTTTCTAACATTTATCTAATATACATGTTAGATTCTTCTTAAGGGACACATCTATCTTAAGATCAACATCATACACATCTATCACATAGTAAAAGTCAGGGTGATACCATCAGAGTTGTTACATGGGAAAAATATTGTGCATTCCATTGTATTTATGTGGAAGAGCCAATCAGTGTTCCACTTGCCTGATTCTCTGTACATCCACAAATGGTTTAATGTAACAAGGAACTAACATACCTTGTGTTCATATCCTATTTTAACCCAATATAAGTGACACCCTATGTAATACACAACTTCCCTTAGTAAATTCTAGGGTTATTCATCATCTGTCAATATACGACTTCTATCTACTTTGATATGAATCCATACACATATGAATCAGTTACACCTGGTCTGATGACTCCTATAAAAAACTCGATCCCAATAATTCTGATTCACATACATTCATCCATCATATAGTTGATATGAATAGATGATCGTAAATAGTTTTATATGGATCAATCTGTATCGTAGCTAGAATAATTTTGTTATTGGTGAACTCCAAAAAATCTATGTGCTTCTCTCAAGACCCATCAAAGTTAATAACACAGGATGACAACATATCCTGAAGAACATATATAGTACCCTATGACATTCCATCTAATTTAGGGTGAATATCCATTCTCAATTGAACATGTGTACCAATAAACTTCGGTAAGTCTTACGAGAAGTAGGATGTAAAGCATGATTCATGGAATGAAAATATAGTTTCTGGAACACCATGTAGATAGACAATATCATCAATGTACAAATATATTAGATACTACAATGAAAAGGTATCTAGTATAGTCCAAATATGTGGTACTTTCAACATTCTATCCACAACAACCAGAATATTGTCATTCTTCTAATGAATCCCCAGAATACCAATCATAAATTCCATTCTTGTGTAATGTAACTTCCACAATGGAATGGGAAATGGCATTAAAGAAACTCCAGGTCAATGATTATAAGCCTTCACCTACTGATAGATGTAGTATAATGTCACAAAACCTACTGTTTCCTTTTTAATGCTCGGTCACGAAAAATGCCTTCATAGTTAATGTTACATTTTGATCACACATGGATTTAATTCCCACTTTGATGTATAAAATTACAACACATACTCTTCTAGAATAATTTAATGGCCAATAACCTGATTATTTATGTCTATGTTCTCATCCTCATCTGTGATCTAATTGAACGATAAATCCCCAACTTCATGGAATTTTATCAAAGTCAAAAACTCTAGATACTCATACTACATGTCCCTAATATAGATAAAATTTCTAAAATACATTGAAACTGATATGATATTAATATCTTCCTATATCATCTAAACCATAACATGCATATCTGCTAGAAGAGTCACTATATTGAACCCAACTCTAGACCCGTGAACTGCTTTATTCTGAGTTTTCGTTATCTATAGATTCGCCACACTCTTCCTGTAACACCCAGATATTTTAGGAGAAATAATTTTTTTTAATTACTTTGATGTCTTATCTTGTATGATACACCACTATTAGCTTGCGCTATACTCAACACAGTATTATCTTGTATTATACGCAAACACTATTCTTGGCTTGTGTTGCACGAAATAGAGACCACACTCAATAGCGTGTGTTGTACCCAATACCGAGTTTCACTAAGAAACGATATATTTTTATTATGAACTAGACACTATGAACAGTATTAACCAAATTTTTAATTTTATAACAATATAATTCATCTTACACATATTCTTGAACATGGAATGAGAACAAAACAAAACATTCGAATAAAATAAGTATTAAAAAAATGCAGTTCTGCCACCTTTTGATGGGGAACCCATCTTAAATCTAGTTTTTGAAATGTTTGTAAGTTAAATTTGATAAATTAAGCTTCTTCTTTTGAATCAAGATTTAAAATTTTACTTTGGATAATTTTTTGATTCTTTTCTGATAACGTTCATATTTTGGTGAATAGTAAAAATAAGCTAAATTTCTTCTAAAAACAACTTTTTTTTTCATAAAGACAATTCATGTGGTTAAATTATAAAAATTCGTGGTTTTCATTTATAAATAGAATATATTTTTTACCCTTTTATATAGTTTATTTCACTAGAATTAATTTTACATTTAATTCATAGGTAAAAACAATTCAATCTTTTCCAATGTTTTTTCTTTAAAAAATCATTTTCTCAAAAACGGGATTAATTTTAAATTAATTACTGCAACTTCTGTGTTTTGAATTTTTAAATATGGATTCCATATTTGGAATCCATAGGTTCAAATTATTTTAATATGATACTTTTTTTATTTTTAGACATTATGAATATTAACTATGGTAATTTTTATATACTATAGTTAAATGTAAATTAGGTAATTAAGGGTACAAATAATAATATAAAATTACCCTAAAACATGTATTAATATAATTGTATGATTATATATTGTCCTCAAATATACTTGGGTCGAAATGGTATCTATTGGAACACACTTGTATGTGATTAGGACCATTAATTTATTTTTTTAACGAAAGTGAAATATGTCTCACTCAAACTTTAATAATTAAATTATTATTAATATAAGGTTATACTGAATATAAATTCTGTTATAAATACAATTTTTAAAGATAAAATATTTTTCATTATCATGGTATTTTATTTTTAATTTTTAACAAATATATAATTACCTTAATATCTTATACATCAATGATGCAGAAATTATTTATTTAGTGAAAAATCAATTATATAATTTTTATTAAACTAATAATACCCATAAAAGGGTAAAATACCTGACCAAAACTTATTATTATGGTACATATAAACCCTTACCATCCTGAGGTATAATTGTTGAATATTTGGAGCCTTATAAAAGCGATTATTAAACTTATATTATTTTATTTTAAATTATGTAAAAGTTGTAACCTTCATAATTTAATAAACATAACAATTTAAGAGTTAGGTGATTTCGAAGATAAATTTGATTAAAAGTATTATTATGAAATCTATAAGATTTATCTTCGTTATGTTATTTTATTTTTAATTATAATCAACAAATAAGTATATTAAATAATTATACAAAAATGTTGCAGTAATTATTTTATTAAGAGAAATATCAAATAAATGGTTTTAAAAATATTAAAATAAATATTATATGAACTAATTAGTATTATCCATGAATTTTATAGATGAATATGAAATTTTAGGAACATATTAAATATTTTTTATTTAATAAATTATTTGTTTTTATTTAATTTAAATTCAAATAAATGAATAGTTTCAAAATTGACACTATTGTTATTTTATTAAAATGACATATTATTAATTTTTTTTTTAAAAAAAAATTTAAAAATAATAAATTAAAATTTATATGCTCTAAAATGTCATTAAGTATCCAATTATGGTCAATTATCAACATTTAATTATTTATAACAATTTAAAATTTAGAATATTATTACCAAAAATAAAATTAAATAGATTAAATAATGTTAAATCATGTTGATAAGGTTTAAAATAAATTCCAAAAAGTTATAAATTTTATTTGTTGATTAGAATAGAACCCTATCTCATCTAATATTCATATTAGAGTCATTTTTGGTGGTTTTTATGTGGTCTTTGAGTTTGTTATAAATTAATATTTTAGAGGTTCCCAAAACTGCCCCTCTCCTCCTTTATAAAAGGCACCTCCTCCCTCTCCTCTTCACAACATTTGGTGCCTTCATGCTCAGCCACACCATGTAATATTCTTTTAACCACTTTCCTAGAAACATTATACCGGTCCTAGTCCTCTTCAATTTCCTACTTTAGAATCTTAAGAGGAGGTTTAGAAGAGGCGCGTCGAAGAAGAGGTAATATCCTTTACTGATTCTTTCAAATTTATTTCTTCTTCAACATCATGTTCATTATTTGTTTCATTATAAAGTAATAACTTATTTATAACTCATATACTCATATGTTATTATAAATATTAAACAACACCATTTCCTCTTTTATCCATCCTATGGAAAATGAAATCCCCGCACGTTCGTACGTACGGAATACCGTCTCCACATCGTGGTGTAATTTGTTTTACAAACACCACCTTACATGGATGGGTATAATGGTGAAAATAAAAACAATATATGATTAATATAAAATGATACTAATTCAGAGTTTTTATATCATCCACTGCAATTCCATTCCATAATTATGGGAACGATGTCATCGCTCATGTGTATATATGGATTACCGTCTCCACGACACGATGAGATTAATTCTCCATGTTAAACATTCAAGAATGATTATAAAGTATATATAATGAATAATAATGAAATAAATGACATATAAATGATATTGTATTTATGTATATATATGTGTGTGTTATCTACTTACTTCCATTCATTTAAATATGGAAAAGAAAACAACGTTCATGCGTACATACGACCTACCGTATCCTTGAACATTGTTTTTCATTTCATTTATCTATATATTATATATATATATATTAAATATATATTATTTATAAATCATGTTTTACATTATCTAAATAATAAAATAATGATATATGTAAACATATCATGAACAACAAGTCAAAACACAAACGATAAATGAAAGGCTTTTACCCAAAACGCTGCTTTAACATAGAATTGAATAAAGAATGGGAAATATAAAGGCATAATTGAATAATATATGATATCATAAATTTTATGGATCTTTTACAAGTTAATAATATGTTTAAACCCACTATACAAGAGTTTTGGACACGTACGTAAGTAAATGGACCATAGGTAAGGGATAATTAATCCAATCTCGTTCTTATCCGAGATTGTTTATTCTTAAGTAATTACTGGGGTTATATTTATAATCCATGTCCGTGTTTTATAAAAATGTTTTCATAAAGTGTTTATTATTCTTCCATGTATGTTTAAAGTCATGTTTACCCCTTTTCAATTTTACTATATAGTATGGAAGTAATCTTTCTTTTTTTACCATACGTGCTACTTTTTTACTTTTCCGGAAAAAGTACTAGAAGAATGTTTTTAACTTATATAGCATGAATGGATTTTTATGTTATTATAGCACCTTAAATTAATGAATCATCCTCTAATCTATTTCATTATTATTTTCAATAAAAATAATTTTCAATTAAAATTACATGGCATTTTGTGAAATGAAAATAATTTTAAAGAAGAAAGGATATTTTCCTCAAGAAATCATTTCAAGTGTTTTATCAAAACTATTTCTCATATAAGATGAAATTATTTAGTATGATTAGGTTTCATGTATAATGTCTATATTATTTAAATGGTTTTATTTTTTTATGATGAAATTATAACCATTTTTTTATATTGAATATGTTATGATGTCATGATGTTTATAAAACCCATTTTATTCTTTGGGTTATGATGAATGATTTATGTTTATTTAGTGGCATAGGAAAGAATGATTTCATTATGAGATGGGTGGGACCTATATCTCCCTATAATTAATTGGGTAAAGATTTATATTTTATGTTATAATCATGGCTGGAATGCCGAGTAAATCTATTGAGTAATACAGGGCTGGAATGACAAGTAAACCCGGTTCCGTAATGGACATTGTCCACATTGATGGTCTTGGAAGAAATGACTTGGCTACAATTGAAATCATATCATGTGCTTAATGGTTTCACAAAATTACATGTTTTATTCCCCATGATATTTTATCTTGATTAATGTTACTTTATGATCTATGACTTATGTACTGACATGATTTATGTAATTATCGTGATTTTGATATTTTATGTTTAGGTTTTTATGTTCAAATTTTTGTAGATTGTTTTATGTTCTCCATGCTTACACTTGCTGGGAATTTCATCTCAGCCTTTATATGTTTTTCCCCAGGATTTAAGGAATGGATATTGGTAAGAATACAAAAGGGGAAGATCATTATGGGATACGTTGAAGATATCTCACTATGATTAGATGATTATGTTCCGAGTTTCCAAAGACACTAAACTATTACAGACCTTGGGTGTCTATTTTTTATGTATTAAGTATTCCACATAAGTAATGTAATGTCTATGTACGTCAAGCATTGGGTATCTACAGTTGTTATCAGAGGAAAGTTCCAGTTATCCTTTGGAAGCTTTGATGCAAAAACATTAGTGAGATCCCTATTGATATCTCTAAGGTATGTCTAGGGACATTTCTAAGGTTATGTATATATATAGGTTACAATCCATGAATTATGATAACGATCATGAATAACCTAGGATTAAACCTATGATGTTAGAGATTAAAAGTACTCCCCTTGATTATGTTGTTTCTCACACTATTCTTTTTGGGTTTTAGATAACGACTAGAACCCGAAGGTACCGTGTTAATGATCAATGCACTGGGAAATGAAATGATTGTCCTCCAGAACAACCAAATGTTATGGGAAATGGAGTGAAAAAAATGTTGCTATACTTACACAAGCTATGAATCATTCTGGACTTCGAAATGAGTAGAGAAGGGAACAATATTCTATTGAGTCCTTCATGAGGCAACGTCCACATTTATTAAGTGGGTATTTTGATCCACTTGTTTCTAAACAATGGATCAGTACCATTGAAAAGATATTTTCTGTACTTCATTGTTCAGAGAATGAAAAATTCATTTTGGCTGTTTAAAATTTAGAAGGTGAATCAGACCAGTGGTGGACACTAATTAAGAATACAAGGCCCCAAGATTATTTGAATCCATAGAATGAGATGAGTTAAAGAACCTGTTTTTCAATAAGAACTTCCCTTGTATTCATCGAACAAATATGGAAAAGGAGTACCTTGAGCTTATGAAAAAGGATAATTAATCTATAGGTTTATACGAGGATAATTTTACAAGGTTTGAATGGTATGAATCTGGCTTTATCAACCAACCTGAATGTAATGTTGATCAATTATTCAGTGTCTTAAAACCACGTCTTCAGAGGGAATTAGAGAATAGAGACATTAGTAGCTATGAAGAAATTGTGTTTTTTGCTATCAAGGTAGAATTGGAAGGTGGTGTTACATATCCATATCATGGTTTTGAGAAGATATGAAATATGGAGTTCAATGAAAAATCTCAAAACTGTGGTGAAAACAAGACGGATGTTTCGTTATGCTCTAAGTGTGGAACAAAGCATGGTGGAGATTTTCATAAAGGGACTAGAAAATTTTTTAAGTGTGTAAAAGAAGGTCATCGAGTAGCTGAGAGTCGAAGTAATGGGAAAAATGTAGCTACATATGTGAATAGAGAAAGGACTATAGAGAACACACCACCAACACTTCAATGATACATGTGCATGGAAATGAGGCATTATGCTAACCAATTCCCTAATCCAATGGTTGATGATGATCTACATCAACAACCTCTTATGGCAATGGACAAAATGAAGTCACATGAGATCACTATTGTGATGTTGAGTTTGAAAATTATGTGGTTGAATGATTAATTATTTATGTTATAGGATTCCAAAATAATGTTGTGGAATCTCATTTATAGTATTGTGGAATATTAGAATATGTATGTTTTTGTTTATTGTGGTTTTCAATAACTTTATTCTATCGGTAACCATGAAAAGTTATTGAAATATTTTTAGAATGTAGATGATATGAACATAATGAAGGGATAAGGAGAAAATAATATGTTTGATAGTATTAATGAGCTCACGATTGATATAAGGAAAAAGTGATATTATGGTTTGAGTGTATAAAAACTTTGGGATTTTGGTATGTGGAAAGAGTTATCTTTTTACAGCATACATGTTTTCACTAATGTTCTATGGTAATTCATGTTTCAAGATAATACATGACTAAGGTATTCACATGTTTGGAATGTGACCATCAAGATATATCTAGTGATGTATGGGGGATAAAGGATGGTATTTACATGCTTTTTAGATGACCATTCTAGTAATCGTTTTATTTATACTGTGAGTTTGGACATAAGTATTGTCGAGAATCCTAAATATTGGAATGGATTATGTTATATATTAGATAATATTGTTTAAGGATAGAAATTTTTTTTTGATATTATTTCTGAAATGTTATAATGGTGTAGTTTTAGAATAAGGAAAACCGGTAGGACAAGTGAAAACCAATCACATCAGACAAGGATGTGGGAATCAAACCCACAACCGAAGTGATACGGACCTTTATTTCCTATCAATGTCCTACAGGAAGTACCTGGTTTGTAGAAATTAGTTTTATTTTATTATGGGGTATTATATATGATGTATAAGTCCATTTTGGAGCCATATACAGTTAATATCACCATATATAGACTTATGTATATTTAATAACTTCCACTAACATATTATTAGAGATAGATGGAATTACCCATCATTCTATCACATGATCAGCTAACAATTCACAAATGACAAATTCAACATCATTTTTTTACTATATGAAGTGGAAATTTATCATGGAATGACCAATGGTGAGATGATACCAAAATCAAGTAAGTATTTCTTCTAATTCAAATTCTTCAACTATAGGGAAATGATCTTGAAAACCAAAAATGTGGTCATAATGTCCTCATATCCGATGAATCAGATGGTACCTTAGATCATAAAAAATTTTGTCTTTTTAATTGTTGGATTTTTTATAGTCATGTTTTCTACCACTCTTCATCAGATCATGATGGTTAGATTTCTCTTCCATATCCATATTTTCACCTATATTCTACTATGTTGAAACCCATTGCAGAGTTACATTGGGTGACCATTATGTTTCTAACAATCCTTTTTAAAATTATGTTTTAGTATTCCTTTTTTATGATGTGTGTTTCTATAAATGAAATGTTCAAGTATTAAATGATTTATAACCCCAAAGAATTTCAAGGGAGAAATACATTTTAAGGGGGGTTGAATGTAAAACCCCGAGATTTTATGAGAAATAATTTTTTTAATTTCTTTAATGTCTAGTGTTTTAGGATACAACATGATTATCTTGCGCTATATGAAACACCATATTAGATTTTAGTATACGCAAACACTATTCCTGGCTTCTGTTGCACGAAAGAGAGACCTTCCTCAATAGTGTGTGTGGTACGGAATATTGAGTTTCACTAAACAACTATATATTGTTTTTATGAACTAGACATTATGAATAGTATTAACCAAATTTTTAATTTTATAAAACTATCATTTATCTTACACATATTCTAGAACATGTTATGAGAAAAAAAATTCGGGTAAAATAAATATTTTTAAAAAAATGCAGGTTTTCCACCTTTTGATGGAACACCCATTTTAAATCTTGTTTTTGACAAGTTTATAAGTTCAATTTGACAAATTTAACTTCTTAATTTGAATCATTATTTAAAAATTTACATTGTATAAATTTTTGAAACTTTTCTGATACCTTTCATATTTTGATGAATAGTAAAAATACGCTAAATTTTTCTTTAAAACAACTTTTTTCATCAAGATAATTTATTTAGATAAATTATAAAATTTAATGGTTTTAAAGTATAAAAAGAATATATTTTTACCATTTAATGTAATGTATGTCATTAGAATTAATTTGACATTGAATTCATAGAAAAAAACATTTCAATCTTTTGCAATGTTTCGAGTTTTTAAAATTATTTTCCCAACAACTGAATTAATTTTAAATTAATTACTGCAAATTATTTGTTTTGAATTTTGAAAAATGGATTCCATATTTGTAATATTTATTTCCAAATTATGTGAATAGGCTACTTTTTATTTTAAAAAATTATGAATAGTAACTACGGTAATTTTTATTTACAATAGTTAAAGGTAAATTATGTAATTAAGGGTAAAAATAATATTATAAAATTACACTAACACATTTCTTAATATAATTGGATGATTATATTTCGTAATAAAATATACTCGGGTCGAAATGTTACCTAGTAGAACCCACTTTAATGTGATTAAGACCTTTAATTTATTTTTTGAAATGAAATGGAAATATGTCTCACTCACACTTTAATAATTAAAATATTTTTAATATAATGTTATACAAAATTTAAATTCGGTTATAAATACTCATATTAAAGATAAAATGATTTTATTTATCATGGTAATTTATTTTCAATTTTTAGGAAATATATAATTACCTTAATAGCTTATACATTAATGATTCAGAATTATTTATTTAGTGAAAAATGAATAATATTGTTTTTATTAAACTAATAATACCCATAAAAGGCTCAAATACTAGAACAAAACTTATTGGTAGTTTAAATATAAAACATACTCATACAAAGGTAGATGTTTTGACCATTTTTAGCCTTATAAAAGTGATTATGAGACTTATATTATTTTAATTTAAATGATGTCAAAGTTGTCACCTTTATAATTTAATGAACATAACATTTTAAAAGTTGGGTGTTTTAGAAGATAAACTCGATTAAAAATATTTTTATGAAATATATTATATTTATCTTCATCATATTTTCTTAGTTTTTATTTTTATGCAACAAATAAGTATATTAAATAATTATACAAAAATGTTGTAGTAATTATTTTATTAAGAGAAATATCAAATAAATGGATTTGAAAATATTAAAATGAATTTTATATGAACTAATTAATATTCTCAAAGAATTTTCTAGATTCATATGACATGTTAGTAACCTATTAAATATTTTGGTTTGAATATATTCTCTTGTGTATTTTATTTAAATTCAAGTAAATGACAAGTGTCAAAATAGACACTATTGTTATTATATAAAAATGACATATTATTAAATTGTTTAAAAATCTAAAAAATATTTAAAATTATAAAATTTAAATTTAAATGGTATAAAGTGTCATAAAGTATCCTATTATGGACAATTGACAACATAAAATTAATTATTTATAACAATTTAAAATTTATAATTTTATTACCACAAATAAAATTAAATAGATTAAATAAGGATAAATCAAGTTGATATGGTTTACCATAAATTAAAAATATGTCTAAATGTTATTGGATGCTGATATTACAACCCTATATAATCTAATATTTATATTTGAGTCATTTTTTGAGCTTTTTATGTCTGGTTTGAGTTTATTATAAACTAATATTTGAGATGTTTCCAAAAGTGCCCCTCTCTTCCCGTATAAAAAATGCACCTCCTCCCTCTCCACTTCACAACATTTTGACCCCTCATGATCGGCCAAACCCTATCCATTTCAATTATACACTTCCTTAGAAAAATACCAGAGGTCCTGGTCTTCTTTAAAACAATCTTTAGTTCCCTAAGAGGAGGTTTAGAAGAGCCGCGTCGAAGAAAAAGAAAATATCCTTTACCGATTCTTTCAAAAAGAATTCTTCTTCTTCTTCATCTTATTTATTTCTTTCATTATAAATTAATCAAATCATTATAACTCATATACTGATATGTTATTATAAATATACAAACACCCCATTTCACCTTCTATCCATCCTATAGGAAACGAAATCACCATGCGTGCGTACGTTCGAAATACCGTCTCCACGCAGTGGTGTAATGTGTATTTCCAACAACACCTTACATGGATGGGTTTAATGGTGGAAATAATAACTATATATGATTTTTATAAAATGTTACTAATTCTTATATATTGTATCATCAACTCCAATTCTATTCAATAAATATGGGAATGATATCATCGCTCATGCGTACATACGGAGTACCGTCTCCATGATGTGATGCTATTCATTCTCCATGTTAACCATTCAAGAATGATTATAAAGTAAATATAATGAATAATAATGAAATATATGACATAATAATTCTACTTGATTTATGTGTATATATATATATGTCATCCACTTACTTATATTCAAGTAAATAAGGAATGTAAAACAGAGTTAATGTGTAGTTATGGCCTACCGTGTCCATGAACAATGTTTTTCATTTAATTTATCTATCTATTATATATATATATACTAAATATATATGATATATAAATCATTTTTTACATTCTGGAAGTAATTAAATAATGATATAAGTAATGATATCTAGAAAAACTAGTCCAAACAAGTATGATAAATGAAACGATTTTACACAAAACATTGCTTTAACATGGAATTGACACAAGAACAGGTAATATAAATTCATAAGGGAATAATATCTGATATCATAAATATTATGGTTCTTTTAAATTTTCATAATATGTCTAATCCCACTATAAAGGAGTTTCAGACCCGTATGGATGAAATTGGACCTATGGTAATGGATAATTATTCCAATCTCATTCTTATCTGATATTTTTTATTCGTACATTTTTATGGGGGTTATATTTATCATCCATGTATTTGATTTATGAAAATGTTTTCATAAAGTGTTTATTATTCTTCCATGTATGTTTAATGTCATGTTTACCCCATTTTGACTTTTACTTTGTAGTATGGAAGGATTATTTTTTTGTTTACCTTACGAGGTACCATTTGACTTTTTGGGAAAAAGTACAGGAAAAATGTTTTTTAACTTATATGGAATGATTGTATTTTTATGGTTTTATAATGCCTTATTTTCAGGAAGTATACTCTACATGATTTCATGATTATTTTCAATAAAAATACTTTTCTTTTGAAATTACATGGCATTATGTGAAAATAAAATGATTTTGATGAATAAAGGATATTTTCCTCAAGAATTCATTTCAACTGTTTTATCAAAAATATTTCGAATCTAAGATGACATTATTTAGTATGATTATGTTTCAAGTATAATTTCTATATTATTTAAATGGTTTGATTTTTCATATGATGAAATGATATCCATTTGTTTTAAATGGATTATGTTATGATGGGATGATATACATAAAACCCTATTTTATTCTTTGGGTTATGATTAATGATTTATGTTTATTTTGTTTAACAATAAAGAATGATTTTATTATGTGGTTTGTGGGTCCGATATCTCCCTCCAATTCATTGGGTAAAGATTAATATCTCATGATATTGACTTAGCTGGAATGACAAGTGAATCCGGTTTGGTAATACCATGATGGAACGGTAAGTAAACCCTGTTCAGTAATGGATTTTGTCCACTATTATGGTCATGGTAGAAATGCATTGGATACTATGAAAATCATATCATGTGCTTAATGGTTTTCCACAATTACATGTTTTATTCCCATTTTATTTTATCTGGATTAATGTTCCTTTATTATCTATGCCTTATGTACTGCCACGATTTATGTCTTTACACATGATTTTGATGTTTTATGTTCATGTTTTTTAATTCAAAATTTTATGGATTGTTTTATGTTCTCCATGCATACTCTTACTGTGCATTTGAGCTCACCCTTTATATGTTTTCCTTTCCCCAGGATTTAAACAAAGATTTTCGGTAAGAATACAAAAGGGGAAGATCTTTAAGGGAGATGTTGAAGATAATTCACATGATTAGATGATTATGTTCTGATTTTCCAAAGACACTAAAATATTACAGACCTCGAGTTTCTGTTTTTGTTATGTATTAAGTATTCTGAAAATTTAATGTAATGTCCATGTAAATCAAGCTTTAGGTCTTTAGAGTTCCCTTTACTGAACATATTTTCTATTTTGAAATCCAATTTCTTCAGGTACTCAAACCATATCCTATTATGGAGATTCATGTATTATCGTGAAAGGATATAATTCAATCTCTTATGATTTATATATATTGTATACTTTTCACCCAATAGATAATTTCACATTAACATCATAGCATAAATCAATACAACTAACTTGTTGTTGTTTGTAGGGTATTTTTTCAATAAGGCCTAAACTTACGAGATGTATACACCATAAATAAATATCCCTCCATCAACACGTCTATGATTCTAGTCACAAATGAATTAAAATACACTATATAATCATGAAAAATATCAGGTATAATCATGATTGTTGTTGATGACAAATGCTTCTTCACCTCCTAGATAGAATTCTCGCATGATTCCGACCATTCAAACTATATTGCTTCTTTGATGCCTATAATGACACATCCAAATGGGATAATTCATGGAAAATATTATATAATATCCTGAAAATTCAAGAATGCTATTGATATTAGATAAATTTATTGGATTCTTCCAATATAAAACTACCTAAACTCTCTCTTGGTCCATAAACACACCTTTTTCTGGGATAATGTGACCCAAGAAATATACCTAGAATATCCAAAACTGACACTTATATATATTTTCATATAGCCAATGCTCTCTTTGTGTAGTCACAATGATGTCAAGGTGTTTGGAATGATCTTCGTGAGTCTGGGAGTACACTAAGATGTCATCCAAAAACAAAACCACAAACTGATCTAGGTACAGATGGAAACTTATTTTCATCAAGGGAAAAAAACATATACTATGTTTTTCAACCCAAATAGTATTAAAAAACACATAATGGAAATACCTATATATAAAAATATTCCTCAGTAAATTAGAACTCTCAGATAATGATACCACAATCCCAATTAAATCATGGAAAAGACACAAGATCCCCTCAACGAGTCAAAAATATTATCAATGCATAAAACATGAAACAAGTTCTTCCTAGTCATTCAGATTAAAATCATGTAATCAATACATCTTCTCTAAAACCCATCATCCTTTTTTATACCACAATAGAGAACCCCAAGGTGACGTACTTAGTTGGGTAAATCCCTTATCCTCAAACTCCTCCAACTGATTCCTTAGATCTTGATGCTCTGTCGATGCTATTGTGGAGGGTGGAACTGAAATTGGCTTAGCCCTTGGGATGAGAATAATAGTTAATTACACATATCTCTCAATTGGAAACCCTGGTAAGTCTTCATGAAGAAAATCCTGAAACCTATATACTATAGGTGGAAATACATCTTGCTTTACATCCCCATTATCCAACAATAGACTTTAAAACCAGGCTATCAGATCTAATAGTTGTTGAGTAATTGGCCCTAATCAGCCTTCTTGGATATACAAATCTCCACGGTAAAAATAGTTTTTACCCTTTATAGAAGTAAAATTAACTCTCTTATGGTAATATTCATTGTGGGATCAGTATTTGACTGGCCATTCTATACCCAAAATGAAGTCAAATCCTCACATGTTTAGGATGTAAATATCCAACATAAAATGATACTCCCAAACATCGAGAGAACACTCAGTTGAAATAGATGTTTATAGACTATAATCCCACAAATTTATCTATCTTTATAATCCCACTTAACAAATCTACTACCAGGATCAAACCATTCCCAATTTTTGTAGATATTAAAAAATGAGATACACATGTATCAAATAAGACACTAGATAATGATGATGTAAATTGAATATTACCTATCACTACCAAGGTTCCATCCTCTCTATGAATATGTGTAGGTTTCATCACATGACACTATCCTACCTGTTTCATCTATTATGCAGTATGACTTCACTGATCAACACAACCCAACTGATATAGGATCTCTTAACAGGATGCACCACACTTTCTACCACTACCACCACAACCAATATAATTCTAGAAGCTAGACCGATATGGTGTATGATGTCATCTTCTTGCACCCTACTTTGGTCTATCTCCCCCATCACAACCTGTCTATCTTGGGATCCTACAAAAAAATTTCAAATTCACCATATTTCTGCATGCTAGGCACTCCACTGGTGGTCAGGGACAATGTTTCTGAAAGTGCCTCGACCTACCACACATGATGAAGCTTACATTGATAATATCTTATGTAACCAACCCTTCTCATCAGAAAATATTTTTACCACTACTGTGGTAGAAATTATCATAATGATATTTCATTTTTTATGAATTCATACTTCTTGACTGTAAAGAAGAAACCACATATCTTCCACTGGAATCAGACTTCATGTTCCCCTCAGATATTATAGCTTTATTCCCCACCTATATAAAATTACTAATCCAAATGATATTTTCCAGGGACATAAGTTGACATTTAAGTATGTCCTAAAACAACTTTACCGTAGTAGCATAATACCTTGGCTATAATGGAACAAAGAACTGAAAATCTATGCAGTGACCAGCAGAATCAATCATAAACATGTTACATTTAGTCAATATCATGAATTCAACTACTCTCTCATATCTCATTGTGTCTGGATAGATTTCCTCTTGGAAATTATCTTTAGATTCTTTTAATTATATATTCTAAAACTATCTATCCTGAGCCTGGATGTCCCACCATCACTTAACCTAACCATGTAACTTATAAGAATCCAATTTGAGTCTCTAATAAACAGGAGTCTCCATGTGGTCAGGTATAACCCGGATAGACTCAATCCATAACTATGCTCCCTTAGTCCAACCATCTCCAGTGATCATTTTAGGGTTATACAACTAAAACTCCTACATCATATTAGGAATTCTCTTCAAAAACCTGACTGGGAATCATTCTATGAATTTCAAAAAGTGAGGGATGTTATCTCAAAACATCTCCCTTACATCCTTAATAGACACTATTGGTGCATCGAGTTCCACAACTGGTGGAGCATCCCCATCCATATCCACTTGTCATCCTCTCAACAAGCATCATCATGGAATCAATCTTCTAAAATAAAAAACACACATCTTAGGTATCATAACACCACTTTATCACATTTAAGTAAGATTAAAATCACAACAAGTCATAATAAACCTTTTCCCCAATCCTTTTCTTGAGGTTGAAACTATGGTGTCATCACTACACAAAATCATATTGCACCTAGGTCCTAGTCAAAAAGGATAAAAACATTCTCAAAATTCACATTTCTCATTAGAAACCCATTTATTCCTATTTTTCATCATTTAATGATTCAAATGATATATTACGAACAATTTTCATTTCAATTTCATAAAACCATGGAATACATTTCAATCTCAATAACATACCCAAAACCAATTTTCATATGTTTCTTAAAATTATGAATGTCACAAAATAATCATCAGTGCCTAGGATGATACATGCATACTCAACTCTCATTCCATACTATTCCATGAGTATGTTCTCAAAAAATATCATATCAATTTTAACATCACACCAGAAGTGCATCACCCAAGGTGAAATAATATTTAACTGTAACAAAAAATATCAATAATAAGAATCCTACCATGGGTACATGGGTTTTACCCCATACATTGTTTTTTAATTCTCATGCACAATCTCAACTCCAAGGCCTGACACTTTCTAGTCATTTCATTACAATTCCAAAATAGTAATATAAAATAATATAATATAAAACTAGGCTTTGATAACTCATTGAAAAATCCTAGCCTGGGTGCCATGCATTGGTTCCCCAAGCTGGTTTACAACATGAAATTAAGGATACCTCCCCATATACCACAGGTTCTCAATTTTTAGTGACGGTATAATAGAGATCATGGGGGGACTATACCCACTTTTTTTAGAGTAATACACCATCAGAAAATCTGAAAATAATAACTGGGTAGTATATATTATATGTAAAAAATAATATCAAGATCATAATAGGACCAATACTAGAGATACAATATCAAACTGAACTATAAATAACCCATGCTGAAGTACATTAAATGTATCAAAATTCAAACCAAAAAGTATAGATACTGAAAACTCCCAAGATGGTCCCAAACAACTTTTAGTTACTTCATCTGTGATCCATCCAAAATCATCCATTTATCAATGGAATGTTCCCTTAACATGTCATGCAACCAAGAAATCTATTCTGGTACCGATTAGGAAGCTAGAGTGGGATGATAGTATTACTCAGTAATCCACCTCCAATGGTTTTAAAATAATATCTTATGAATGATATTTTATGTAGTTATAATAAGAAATATGTACAATGTATATGTAAAAAATATATATCATTATCAATTGTTTTTAGTTTATCCACATTAACCTCTAGGTACTTGTGGACACCTGAACCTCAATACCTTCTTTTATCTATGTTGGAGTCTACACCGTCTCACATTATCAATTAAAAATTATTTAAATAAATGCATTTTAATTATCCATTTGATTTCAATTTATACGAAGGATAATTGGTAAATAAAAACAATGTCAACAATTTGGGTATATGACTTCATGATTTTGACAACATAGGATTTTCAAGTGTAAGACCTTGTCCCAACCATGTTTATCAAAAAATATGTTGCTATAAGCTTTGAAACAAGTACACCATGTCCCACACATTTTTATCACAAAATTTATAGCTATGTAGTTCCGAAGAATCAGGAAATTTCTCACACATATTTATCACACAATTTACCATTATCTCTTACACACATTTAACAATCAATTTACATATGTATCGCAATATATCAAATCATAACATGCATCTCAATTTTCCATGTTTTCTCACTACCACATAAACCAAGAATAATCAACATTAATCCAATTATCACAACAAACAATCACAACCATCTATTAACTAATTCAATAATTAATTAGTTAAAATATACTCCTTTAATTAATTCATCATTTAATTAATCAAATCTATCCTATTAATTAATTCTCCAATTAATTAATACGATTTATTCCATTAATTAATTCAATAATTAATTAACCAAATATAGTCCAATAATTAATTAGTCATTTTAGAATCTCAACATTCAATAATTAATTAACAATTAATATACTCATTCCCACAATTAAATTATTCATTCAAGACCCCATTACCTAATTTAATTTATTCACCTCCTTAATAAATTGAATTAAAAATTCCAATTTATAATCTAACAAAATATATTATAAAATATCATAAACATAATTGATATCATTATAATGATATGTAAGTAGTAGGCCACCGACTACGATTCTTCAATGAACAATCAACTAATAGAAATCCCAAAAATTTAGTGGTTTAACGGCATAAAACGAGATTGGGTTCAAACAATTATATCCAGACTGAATAATTAAATATCACATAAATACAGATCTAGATTTACAATACTAGATATATATGAATAGAAAATATATATATCTTTCCAAAAGAGATAATATCATCCCATAATGTATATAATAAAGGTAGGTTAATGAGAAAGAAATTGGGATGAGATCTTCATACTAAGAGTGGTGTGGATATTCATTGAAGGATTTAAACCACCATGAACTGAGGTCAGGTGGACTTGTAATCTTTCTGGGATGATCTAAAATCATAAAATAGGTGTCCTTGTCATTGGGGGTTGATTTTGGATTAAAATAAAAGATCATGGTTTTTTAAAACTAATTTTCATTTAAATTTTATTCCTATGCATGGTGTGTTTGGAAGGGGCACATAATTTCCCATAACAGGGCACCTAAATTGTGCCCCACTTTTTTATGGGTACACAGTTACTCTTATGAGGGATAAAATTTTGAAAAATCATGTTCCAACGATGTAATTTTCTTCTGTCTAGGGTTTCATGATTTGTTGGGTTGGGAAGTATTGTTTGGGAATACCATGTGTGAACCATGAACTATCATCTTTCTTCCATATTTTTAAAAATTCCACACAAAAACTCTCTATCATAAATCCCAGATGAAAATTAATCTTTAAAATTATATATATTACCTGAAAATGATCCCATGAAAACTACCGAATTGGTTGGGATCATAAAATGTGATCATTTGATCTACTTCATTGGCGATTGATAAAAAGACTCTGAGAGAGATGTGGATTGGTAAATCCAACGAATATTACAGATTACATGATTTTAGAAGTACTATATATTATATTCTTAATGAACAAGAATGAATGATGTTGGATTCTAGATCAATGAGATTTATCTTTTTGGGATACTCTTAATGTGTGAAGGGTTATCATTATTGCTACCCTATTGGTGAAAAACCTATCATCTGCAAACACATAATTATTATTAGACAAGGATAAAATTATGATTAATAGAGGCATAAGTAATGAAAATACATAAACTACAACTGTCAATGTAGAAAAAAAATAACGAACTAATTTACTCTGAGTAATTACTATATCAAGTGATCAATTACAAGTTGAGTCTAAACCATGATGATCAACTCAGGAGAAAAAGATACAATATTGAAATCAAACAGAGTCATTTTGATCATATTATAAACCAATAATTTATAAGGCATATATATCCATATTCTATTATTTTTATGAAAATGATTCTAAATGTATCCTCATAGATAGTTATAATAAAAGAATAACGTGAACCCCTATATAAGAATAAAATTAGGGATCTTGTTCCATTACATAATAGAAGGAAGTCTATCGGAAAAAACTATTTAAAATAAATTGGGACAAAAATAAATATGTGTAATGATATCAATAAATACTTGTGTTAAATCGATACGATTATAAGGATTGTATTGATTTCACTTAAATATTTTCTCTAGTTGTCGGATTGATGAATATCTGCGTAGTTTTGGTGATGTGTGTGCATAATGTTTACATTTATAAAAGATATATGTGAATAAAATTTTTCTCCATAGTGATGTTGATGAATAAATATATTTTCTCAAATGTAAGGTTTTATAGATGAAGCTAAATAAGGATGGGAATTTAGATAAAAAAACATCTATGTGTGGACTCAAAAAGATTCATGGGGGTTGGTCTATGGGATTTTAAGGTTATACCATGATTCTTGTGTGAAACAGACTTTATATAGATGCTTGTATGTTTTTCCAGGGTTCTAATGGTAATGATTTAATCATTCTTTAGTTTTTCTAGATTTAATTTTTAAGGTCGGGCCCAACAATGATTAGATATTGGAGATATATGAATAGATGGATAGATTGTTTGAAATGAATAATATGGGACTTGAAAACAAGATTTTTGGAATGTAGATTTTCATATATAGAAATAATAGGAATATTTTATCATCAAATAATAATTTCATTCCAAATGTAATGATATTATTCAACATTAAATACTACAGATAATTTTTATACATATTCTTATAAATTTCTTGTTATTCTCTATAGTGATTCCTAAAAGTGAAATATATAGGATATATATTTATAGAGTGTTGTATACATCTGTAGATGGGTGTCTAATGGTGACTATGGTTCATACTAGGCCAAACATTTCAAAATATTGGGAGTTGTTAGTTGAAACATGTTGAATCCAGGATGGGAGAATTGGAACATAGTGAGGAGGATCATAAGATACATAATGGATTCCTCATTTCCTGGATAATGTTATAGAGGGTTAGATCTTACCATCAATAGTTATACATATTAATATTTTTAATGAAATTCTAATCCAATGAAATCCATTATTGGTTATGTGTTTTATCTTGTATTAGTAATTGTGGGTAAAATTACAAAGTTATAGTATATTATTAATGTTTCCATGACTGAGGTGGAGTACATGGTTTCTTCACATTCTTAAAGATTTTTAATATAGATGAGAATTTATTTGGAAGAGCCTATGCAAAAATAGTATTATATTCCATTATTTTGTGATAATTGATGTCATTTTTACATTGTAAGAAATCCATATATCATTTCTAGTATGAATAACATCGGGGGTACAATATCACTTTTATTTGTGATGGGGTGGAGGAAAGAAGTGTGTACATATAGAAAATTCATACTAATGAATATTTGGATGATTTTTTAATGAAGGATATTTTAGTTGATATGTTAATATGGTGAATATCATTTAATATCCTTATAGAGACATCGGTAGAATTATTTGGTAGATATAGAGGATGCGTGGAGATAATATTTTTTCACGAAAAATCTTTTAAGTCACAGATATGGTAATAGTTTTCTTGTTATTTGTTATCATCTCACCTCAGTGATATCTCAAATGAGGAAGGTGAAGAAGTATTGTAAATGTTCTTATCTTAGTACATGAACTATTTTCTGTCAACATCTTTTATTTATGTATTTCAATAGAAACTCATAAAATGTTTTTTAAATTTCATAAGAACATTACACATAATGTAAAGATAAATAATAATACAATAATGAAAAGTTGAAGGATATACACAAAAAAATAGAAAATTCACTAAAAATATCCATATTTGTGAATTACCCAATGAAGATCTCCCCAACCATGAATAATGTAAAAATTAAAAACGAGCATTATAAAAAATAGACATTATCAATAGATGTGTAAGAAATTTTTTAAGTTATGTAGTGACTGTTAAAGATATAATTATGGTGTATTTATAGGAAAATAAGACAATATTTATTGAATAAGTTGGACAATATGATCAATGGGAATTATGACCATTATTTAATAGGATAGTTCATCATTATTATTGGTGTTGGTGCACTAAAGTGGCTATTGGGATTAATTTATAATTGTGTTTTAGAAAAATATATGAATATTTTAATTTCAGTTAAATGTATTTTTATGATAAATTTCTATTTTAAAAAATTATTATCATGGAATTATCTTATAAAACACTTTTATATAATAATAATTTTTAAAAAAGTCCTATGAAATTTTTTAAACAACCAGACTATTTACTAAATCATAAAATACTGTTAATTTTAAATAAATAAATATTTTTTCCTATATAATACATTATAATAAGTTGAAAAATATTTTTATAAAATAATAATCACTTTTAAATTCAGTTTTATGAAATTATCATATGGTGAAATTCTGGTAATTTTATAAAAAAGTTTATTTTTGAGTAAAAAAGTGAAAATATTGTTTTTATAAATTAAAATAAATCTTATGATAGAATTAGGATATGATAAAGAATTAAAATTTATAAATCATTTATATTAATAAAAATATTTAAGGAACAATGTAGTTCATAATTTCTAACATTTACAAATATATTCTTATTATTATGAAAACCATGAATTTATCCTTTCTAAAAATAGTTTTTATGAGTAATACACGTATCATATTAGAAGTTATTTTTATAAATTTTATAAACTTAATGAAGTAAAATATATTAAATATATTTAATTATAAATTTTTTTCTTTTTTAATATGGTTATGTTCATTTTAGATATAAAAACATTATCATGGTAAAAAAATGAGTTATCACAGTATAAATAAAATAATGTATCGGTATAATGTAAAATAGTAAAAAGAATAATACATAAAAACTAAAAAATTATATTTGTGTTTTCTTTTTTAAATTACATTAATAATACTTAACTATTTTAAATTTTATAAATAAAATTGGAGTCAATTCCACTTGAAATTGGATAGCCATAAATATAAAATAATCATTTTTTAATCACTTTAAAACAGCCCTGATCTAGTATAAATACCCACATACCACCACCAAGATCCACTATAAATACCTTAAGGACTATGTTTTGGACATTGTACCTCTAAAAGAGTCCCACCAAGATTCACTCAAGGTCTCAATATTCCATACTCTGGTTTTAGAATGAATATTTTCAAGGTATGGTAATTCTCCTCGTCTTCCTTTTTATTTAATGTAATTCCATTATATGATTTTTATTAATGCCATAAATTCCTTCTTTTAATTAAATTATGATCATACCATTATTAAGGGTTTTTTATCAATTTTAGAACTCCATTTTCTTTCATTGTTCCTCTACCATAATCCATTTTGTATACCGCCATGCTACCAAAATCATTTCATGATGTTTTCTCTTTTTCATGAAATATTATTATATTGTGAATCCACAAACTACTTACACACCTATTGGAATTCAATAAAATGTAAATATTATAAATTGATTTTATTTTTTACATTTATAAAACCAATATTTCATTTTTCAGGGGTTAAAAGTGATGTAGTTTTCAAATACCTAAGCACTTAGGCACCCAATGATTTTATATGAAACTCATTCATTATTCTTCATAGGTTATTAATGAAATTATTTTATTGTCATCATTGTGGATCATATAAATTAATACATATTAAGGGTTCCCCCTGATATTTCATTAATGAATTAGGTAAATATATAATATCTATATATGACATGTTTTATGATACCGTTTTTAATAACCTTTTGTAGTTATGATTTATGATACCCTAGAGATAAACCATGGTAATATGTATAAGAATGTCTCATTTTTATGTTGTAGAAACATTTCTATTATATTATTCATGTTTCTTATATTATGATATTCCTCATGTTCATATGGCCGTTCCATATTGATATTCCTCATGGTCCCATGATAAATATCCCCTTTCATTACTCCCTTTTTAGGCATTATGCTCACACCCATATTTGATGTACGTACCATAAAATGAAAGAATGAAATATTAATTTAGGATAAACCTATAAATAATACATTCATGTGGAATAGAATAATTTATATATTTTACATGTATAATGTTACTAATTTTCTAGACAATGAACCTCAAACATCATTTCTATTATTAAATGTTGTACCATGTAATTAAAGGTTCATGAAATAAAAAATTCAGGATGATATAGTTAATAACAATATATAGTAATGTTATTTGTGTAAATTTGGATTATAAAACATTAGTTAAAATCCATAGTAATAATTCTAAATATTTTAAAATACCAAGATATTTTAATTATGTATTATAAATTCATTTTAAAGAAATTATAACCCTTTCTAGATACAACAATTTCATGAGGTTATGGAACCGTTGTACATAGGGGAAATCACCATGAAAAGGGAACATTGACCTAGACTCAATAATAACTATGTACATGATAATGTGCATTTTTCACACCATTTTAACACTCTAGGGGGTATGCATTGGTTAATCACATCCTATTACAAACTATTTGGAAGGATATATAGATAATGTAAATCTTTTATTAAGATTTATATATATCATCATATAAGTAGGATATTAGAAAAATTTAGGAATATATTTCCATTATATTTTTTATTAAAATATTCCCAATTTGAAATAAATTTCACATTAATGATTTCACTTTCTAGAAAATAATTTCATTACATAAAAGTATATTTGAAAATAAATGATGCAATGGACAATGGAAGGATGGCCCTCCCAATATTGGGTAATCTAGAGTTGAAAAAATTATGATGATGATGGATCAGTTAACTCAATGAATTAACAAAAACTGAAACATTGGGGGTCAACATATTTCAAAAAGGAAAGAACAACTTGAAATTGAATTCATCATGTGGTAATGACCACATATTTTTAGTGGAATGTTAGATCCACCAATCACCAAAAATGGGTCAATGATATTGAAAATATATTTTATGCACTTCATTATTTAGAGAATGATAATATTATAATGTAAATATATCTTTTTGTGGAAGAATCTAATCAGTGGTGGAAACTAATTAAGAACATGAATCACAAGGATTATGTGAAGTGCATGGGATCCAAATATTTCAAAAAGGTTATATTCATAAATTAGTTTTCTCATACCCTATAGACCAAAATAATGAGATAATTTTTCAAGTTGAAACATGGAGATGATTAATTTGTGGGAAATTTTGAGATGCACATAAAATGTATTTTGAAAAATTCTTTAATATTTTTAAACGATTCTGATGGGAATAGATATCAATTATTCGGTAAATTGAGACCCCATCTATAAAAATCATTATAAATTTTATACTTTTGTATTTAAGAAGAGATAGTTATATGTTCCCTCAAAGATGAAATGGAGTTCATAGATTCCCATTGACTAATGGAATGAATGAAAATTAATGAATTATGGAAAAAATTATTGGGATAAATATGAATTAGATAAATATAAAACAGCTCTTTTGTAACAAATATATGACGATGAATTTGGGGATTTGTTCTAATGGAAGATTAAGGAGGTAAAATTTTGGATGAGATAGACATATATACAGAAAATAATATGGACATGTAAATACTAAAAATCTAAATGCTAATTACAAAGGGAATATGGTGAAAGAATATATAGTTCTGAAATTATTCAAGTTCAAGGTGATTAGTTAGATCACTAATAAATTTCCAAATCATAATAAAATAGAGGACATAAGAGAAAGGTTGTGATTTTACAATATCTATAGATGAATTAGAGGCTCAAAATGATTTTATGGAAAGTACACTAATCATACACTAAAAGATATAATGTATACAGAATAATTCAATTTTTAGTCATTATTTTATTTATTTCAAGATTGAAATAAACATCATGTTAAACCCTAAACTACTAGTTTTAGATTTGTCTATTTAAAGTCCTACAAAATGTATTCTTGAATCAATGATATATCAAGATTCACCCATTAAACATTGTGAGAAAAATTAATCTACAAACATTGTATCCATTCTGATGTGGGAATTTGACTTACTACTTCGGATAGATTGGTCGTTAATGTATAATGTCAATATAATTTATAAAAATTATGTGCTTTCTATATTATTAAAGAGTAAACCTCAAAACATAATCAATTGATATATTTACTAGTTTGAACCTTTCTAAAAACTAGTTCATATTGTGTTCTTTATAGAAATGATTAGTGAAGACGAAAAAGAAGAAAAAATTCCAAAGATATAAGATGTTCCCGTTATTTTGGAATACATTGAGGTATTTCCTAATAAGTTACTAATACCTCCCCTTGAAATATTGGTTTATTTTATTTTTGAACTCATACCTGGATCCAAGACAATATCAAAGACCCCATATAGAAAGGAAGACATGGAGTTATAGGAATTAAAGAAGCAACATTGGGACCTTTTGGAGAAGGGTTTTTTTCAAAATAATTGTATATCCTTGGGAAGCACCTTCAATATTTGTAAAAAAAGAATGATGGATCAATGTGATTGTGATTTGATTATTGATAACATATGGAATCAAATTTAAGAACAAATTTCCCCTTCTATGGATTGATGATATTTTTCAACCACCTTTAGTGAGCTCAAATATTTTATAAGATTTATTGTCACTTTGGGCATCATTAATTTTGGGTGATGTCATAAGATATCTTGTAGACTAACTCCCAAAAAAGATATTTTCATTAAATTATTGTTGTTATGAAATTAATCATGAATAATACTCCTATAATTTTTGTGTATTATATGAATAAATACCTTATGTACTACATTTATCAATTCATAATGGTCTTTATTGGTGACATTATGATATATTCCAAAATAATAAATGATCAAGAAAATCATATAATTTTAATATTATGGATTCTAAGGATAATTTGTTCAAAAAATGCATAAAATATGCGTTCTGGTTACAACAAGTTGCATTATTGGGACACATCATGACCAATGAAGGAATCTCAGTGGATACATAAAAGACAAAATCCATGGAGGTATGAACACATCCTATAACTATAACTAAAAATCAAATATTTCATAGTAAAAAACATACAATATATTGTTTGTGAAAACTATTCAGGGATTTATAATCTACTAAATAATTTAACTCGAAAGGGAGTTATGTTTATCTAGAAAAACGAAAGTGAAGATAGTTTTCATTAACCAAAGAATAGGTTGGTAAGTGAAACTATGATAAATTTACCGTCAAATGGGGTAGGGTTTTTCATTTGTTGTGATTCATCCTTAATTGGGATTGGATTTTTACTCATGAAAAATGAAAAGGTGATCCCTTAAGTATCATTATATTTTAAGATTCATGCATAGAATTATCCTACCGTTTATCTAGATTAATCTATTGTTATCATTGCGTTTGAGATACAGAGACACTATATTTATGGGGAAAATATTATATATATATATAATGTTTGAAGAATATATTCCCATATAACCCACTCATAATTCATTAGTTAATATGTTTTGAGTTAACCAAGGACAATGATTTCTCTATCCACTATCATTCTAGAAATTCGAATAAGGTATCTAATTATATAAGAAGAAAATAAAATACTACTCTATCTATAATGAATATTGATAAAGACCCTATCATAATGTATATAAAAAGGATGGATCTATAAATTATTGAAATAAGGAATATATCCTACCTTTCCCAAATGATTTCCCAACCATATATAAAAGAGAGGATCAAAGATTCACAATGTGATGATCTTGAGATTTAGATGAAGCTGAAAGTAGTAAATGAGGGGAATATTCAATATTTCATCATTGAGGAAAATGGGTTCCATTAGTTTGGATCCAGAATTTGTGTCCCATTATCACCCGATATAATGAAAGAGCCACTAGATAATGCACATAGATCATATTTTTTCTATATATACTAGATGTACCAAGATGTGACATGATTTTTAGAGCACTTATGGTGGGCCAACATGAATAGGATGATCACTGAGTATACCTCAAAGATCCTTTTATGTAAAAAATTTAAATTAGATCTATATAATTCTAAGGGATTGATGAAACTATTTCCCATACTTATACTCATATGAGACAACATCTCCATCGACATTATTACTGGTCTCTTAATGACATCCATTGGGAGAAATGTGATATGGGTTTTGGTGGATGAACTCCCCATGATAGTCTACTTCTTCAGAATTCAATAATATTTATATATTGATCAAATTTAAAAAATATATGTAAATTAATTGGTGAGGGTATATGAGGAAACACTTTCAATCATTTATAATCATGATCCAATGTTCACTTATAAATTCAGAAAAGTTCTTCATCATGCTCTTGAAACTAAATTGAATTTTTATGGCCAATAACCCCTATATTGTGGTCCAATATGAATTTACTCTTCATAAACATGAAGACTTTATTAGTACTTAGTCGGTGGAATACAATGGTGTATGGGGTAAACATTTCTCATTAGTTGAGTTCTCATACAATAACAGTTTCTACTCAATTATTGAAATGAATCCATATAATGGTACTGATGGGAATTATTTTAGAACTCATACTATTTGCGGTAAAGTGGGTCAGAAAAAGATAACGACAGTTGATCTTGTTCAAAAAATGTTATAAAATTTCCAAGAAATCTAATAACAAATAAAATATTTTCATACATGGAAGAATATTAACGCTAACGGTTATAGAAGGGACTTTGATTATGATGTAAGAGATAAATATTTCTTTAAAATATCACCATAGAAGAGATTTATGTTGTTTGGAATGAATGTAAATATTTTCCCAATATAGATTAGACCCATTTTTATTTGTGATCACATAGGAGAAGTGGCATATTTATAGTACTAACACAAAACATGGATCAAGTTCTTGATCTGTTCCATGTATCACTTCAACGGAATTTTATACCTGATTGTTAATATGTACTGAATCCAGAGGTGATGCAACTAGAAAATGAAATATCTTATGAGGAGAAGTTCATAAAAATAATAACTTATAGAGAAAAAGGTCTACTTCACAAGACAACTCACCTTGTCAAAGTGTTGTGGAGGGACCATAAATATGGACAGGCAATGAGGAAACCAGTGTGAAAATTGAAATTGACGTAACTTAAACTATTTTGAACTGATAATATGACTATAAATTTTAGAGATGAAATTTTATTAAGGCGTAAGAATATCAAAATATGAGAAAAATTATTCTTTTAATAATGTATATATTTTATATAAAAAATTAACACATATTACAATATGTTTATATAGAAAGACTTTTGAAATTCTTAATAACATTACACATCATGCACATACATAGAGTAATAAACATAGGCAAATAGAAGGGATATATACATTAAATAATAATAAATATACTAAAAAAAACTCAATATGTTTGAATTCCCCCAAGAATATCACCCCTTCCATAAATAAAGTAAAATTTAAGATAATATCTTGGAAAACAATAGACATTATCAATCTATGTGTAAGATCCTTTATAACTGATTTAATAAGTGATTAAGAGTTAATTATGGTTTATTTATAGGGAAATATGATCGTTTAGCAAGAGTAACATTAGATTATATGGTTGATGATCATTATAACAATTTATCAGTAAAAGAATTTGTCATTTTTATTGTTGTTGGAAAAATTTAGTTACTGTTTAGATTATTTAAAATTGTGTTTTTGGAAAATATATTAATATTATAACTTATGTTTAAAGTATGTTTTATGTAAAATATATAACATTTTTAAAAAAACATATTGTTTTATAATAATCGTATTAAATTTTTTTTATCATAATATAAATCAACAATGTCCTATGCAATTTTTATAATATCTAGACAATTTACAATAGAAAAAAATATTGTTAATTTTTAATAAAAAAGTATTTATTAACACAATGATATTATAATATTATAATATTTTATTTTATAAAATAAATAACATTTTTAATTTCATTATAAGTAAATTATATTAGGTCGAATTTAGGTAATTTTCATAAAAATTATTTGAAGTTAGAAAATTAAAATAATATTTTTTAGGAAATACAATACCTCTTAAAATATAATATTATTATGATCAAGATATAAAATTTATTAATCATTACATTAAATATAAATATTTTATGTAACTTAATTATATATAATGTGTTATATATATAATCACATGCTTATCAATTTTAAAACCATGATTTTATCCTTTTTAAAAATATATTCATTACGTGCTATACATGTATTATATTAGAATCGATTTTTTAACATTAATAAATTGAATAAAGTAAAGATTATTTAATATTTGTAATTATATGGATTGAATTAGTTAATACGGTATGTTAAATTATTATAAATAAAAATATACTGTGGTAAAAAATGAGTTACCATAGTATATGTAAAATAATATTATCGGTTAACGTTAAATAGTAAATGCATAAATTATCTAAAATCTATATCTTCAACTGGGTGGATTATAAACTGTACATTATTAACCACCTTTTATAAAATTTATTTTATTCCAAAATTATTAGAGTCAATTCTAGCACAATGTTGTTATCCCTAAATACGAAATAATCATTATTTAAACACTTAAAACTATTCCTCCTCAAGCATAAATACCTGCAATATCCACTGAAAATTCCTTAAGAACAAATTTATAGAAATTTAACCTCTTAAAGAGTCCCTCCATGGTTATTTCATGGTTTTAATTTTCCATCCTTATGTTTTAGAATGAAAATATTATAGTTAATGGAATTATCCTCTTCTTGATTTAAATTTCAAGTACCTACATTTTGTGAGTGTATTGAATATCAAATATTATTTATCTTCTCGATATTTTTATCATACCATTACTATAAAAATTGTGTTTGGTAAATGGGAGACATCCATAATCTCTCATTATGACTTTTCCTTAATCAATGTTGTTTACCGTCAAGCTTCAGAAATCATTTCATGACATTTTCTATTTTTCATGAAACATTCTTATATTGTGAATAACCAATCCACTTCATTACCCATATTAATATACTTATAAGTAAATAAAAAATATTTATTTTTTGATTTACATGTAAGAAACCCACATTCCCATTTCATTGGATAAAAATTATGTAATGTTCAATCCATGAATTCCTTAAAATAATTGACGAATTTATATGAAACTTTTTCATTATTAATTTTAGGTTATTGATGATATTATTTATTATGATAAATATGGATCACATGATTTAATAAATATGAAGTTTCCTCCCTGATATAACTCCAATTAATTGGGTAAATAATTAATTTCTGTAGATTACTTGTTCTAAAATACATTGGTGAATAACCTTGGTAATTATGATATATGGAACCCTAGAGATAAACCTCAGTGATATTCTTATAAATGTCTCAGTTTTATACTATATCCACATTTTTTATTATGAAATATGTTTTTTCTATTATGATATGACTAATTTTTATATTTTCATTATTTATTGATATGCCTCATGGTCACATGTTTAATATATCATTAGTTTTTTCCCATACTAGGCTTTATGTACACCCTTTTCTTAGATTTATATCCCTAGAATATGAGATGTTAAAAAATTAACAAAGGATAAACTTGTGAATAAGAAATTAAATTATATTATAAGAATGTTTATATTTTACAGGTATTATGTTTTTAATTTTTAAGACACTAAATATAACATCTGAGGAATTTTAATAATATTTTTTCTTTAAAATAATTTTTTATTAGGTAGTTTTTAAAAACACTAAATAAACTAAGATATTTTTTAATATAAAAAACTCTTATCAAAATAAGTTATTTTATTATATTAAAATATATTATTACTATATTTTCAATATTTATGGTTATATAATGATAATAATAATAAATATTATTACCTATTAAATATTCTTCAAGAAGAAAATAATTATTTAAAAATATAAATTCTGATATATTATATAATTAATGTTTTCATAAATGTAATAATTTAAAAAAACTAAAATATATTTTCATTTAAAATTTTGGTAATAAATGATTCATTGTGACCTTTAGAAACTTATTTCATAAATTATAGTTCTTTTGCTGAAAAATAGGTAATTGTTAATTGAAATTACTTTTATGTAGATATGAATAATTTATAGTTTTCGAAATATTATGTAATAATATTTTTAAATAATTTAATCATTTTAAGAAATAAAATTTGATTATGATATTAATATTCAAATTATAAATATTATATTATATATATATATTGTATTGTATTTTTTTGTAAGAATATTTTAATTTAAAAATATTTAATTTTAAAATGTATATAAAAATATTGGGTAAATTTATAATTTTTTAATATTGTATAATATTTTTATTCTTAGAGATATTAGATTAATTTAATAAATGTGGTATTACATTTTTATCCTTTTAATAATAAATATATCATATGAATGAATTGATTTAATAATTAACATAAAAAAAAGTAATTTTAAAATTAACTTAGTGGTATACTATTATATTTTAAAAGAAGAAATTTAAAAAAAATTATAAAAAATTGATCTTCCAATAGGACAACCAAGAGACCCTTCAACCACACATATGTGGGAGGTGATATCTAGCTTGTCACAGGTTGGCAGGGGACTGATCACCTCACAAGGAGGTAGGGAACCCACACAACACCTTTATATGTCCGATTGGGTGAGCTCATGTCATGGGTAGAAGGGCACATTCCTGTGATGAGGTGTATATAGATGTCAATACACTATTTCAATGGCACACTATCTCTATAGAATCGATTTCTATAAATACAAGTGCCCAGTTAAGATAAAATCTGATGTGGGACTAAGTATTGGAGTCACTATTCACCGATTTTTAATATACTCATTTATATAACAACCATATGACAAAATTAATGTTGGTTGTCCAATCACTTATCCTATTTCATTCTTCCTCATTATCATATCCTAGCTGAACATCAATTCTTATTTCTTCACCTATTATTCAAGCTCTGTCCGTAATCCTACAGTGCAAGACCGTATTCAATATCACACATACCACAATTATCATCCCCCTTTAACAAAAAAATCTACATGCACCATTCCATGATGTCATTCTCATGATAATTATTCTATTTCAACATAATAACTCCATTCATGTAGATTAAAATAAATCTAATGCATGTTTCCCACATTCCACAAAAAATTGGTTGTTTTAGAAAGTTGTAATCTATCATGATTTTATCCGATAAAACCCATAAAAATGATATAAATACGATATATTAAATTCGAAATTTGGAAGATATGTATATAAATATGAAAGGAAGAAATTTATTTACATTCATCATCTTTGTTGAGTAATGAAGACCTCATTAAAATAAATTTTAAATTTATATAATTCAAATGGGGAAATCCATGGATAATCACCTATAATCTTACTTAGATCTTACGGATCATAATTTTCCATCCCCAGTTATGCTAGTTATATTAGAAATATTTATTATATATTTATTATATATAATTTTAATCAATTATATCTATCATGAATATCTATTATAGCTTAGTTGGATTTTCAAAATCATCATTTTTTCACCAGTGGAAATAGACTAAAACTATATGTGGATATGAAAATATATTTTTATATTGGTATATCCCTATATTATCCATATTTCTTGGAAATAATAATTTCTTTAGTTATCAATATATTCGAGATCTATCTCCCTCTAAATTCATCAAGAGGCTTTATAAAACCCTGAAATAAATGAGAAGATAACTATATACAGAAAAATAAATATAAAATAAATAAATTAGTAATTTAATTTTTATGTATAGTAAAATGGTGGAAATATATGCTTCCCTTAATAATGTACAAGAGGTCTGAAAACCATTTAAAACAATCGTTATACATTACCCGTTCTGACTGCGAGAGGATAAAACTATTCATCCATCAACTAATCTACAATAGAATAAGGTAATGGTGTTTTTTTAATTTAAAAATCGTTATTAGAAAGAATATTACATTCAATCCATGATATGATTTTATAGTTCAAGAAAAACACTTATTATATATAAGGGATTAATTTTTTATTAATATACATTATGATATTATGTTTTAAAATTCTTATTCAATGTAATGGAATTCTCTTTTGAAATTATTATTTCATGAAATGGAAAATATTATTTACATATATATATATATTCAAGCTCATTTAGTTATGTAAAAATAAATTTCAAAGATAGAAAAACCGTATGTAATAAATATTTTATATTAATTACAATTCTATAGAAAATATTTATTTATGAACTCTTCCAGCTTCATGAAAATCCATATTTTTATTATGATTTTTTTTAAATATTTCATAAAAGTGTAATTTATTTATAAAAAACTTATTAAATTTAAAATTTGATTTAATTTTACATATTTTTAAAAAACAATTTTTATATGGTCATATGTATTTCATAAATATCTTATTTCTTTTCTAAAACCCGTAATTTTGGGAAGAAATATTTTATTCTATTTCTAATACCATTTTATGAAAATATTATTTCAATAATTTTTTTTAGAAATTTCATGTGAGATTTTAAATTTTCATTCAATGCATGAAATTTTATTTTCGTAATTTATGTATTTTATTCATACTTATAGGAATTTTAATTTACAATAATTTTCATTAAAATTCCATTATTATTTATTTAATAATTTTTTTGATTCAAATTTTCAATATAATTGTACAAATTCATCATCTAGATGTGTGGAATTATTTAAAGGTATTATTCCTTAAGGATATATATGAATAAATATATTTCTTTTATATCTTTAAAATAAATACTTATAAGTAATTTCATAGAATGTTTTCTAATAAATTATAAATGAGAAAGGAAATTTAAAAAAATTATTAAAATAAAACGTGTCACTAGTTTAAAAAAATATTTGACGAGGAATAATGAGATAACATATACCTCAAAGCAACATTGTTCTAATGGTGATATTTTTAGTGGAATCACGTGTTTATTATAGATTTATAAGTATAATTTTAATACCTAAAAATTTATTACTTTCGGCATGTTTTAAGTGATCAATCAATGTTTTTTCAATGGTTACTAATTTTTAAATTAAATTGGTTTTCAAAATATTATATCTTTTATTGGTTTTATAAAATTATTTACCTTTGGTTCTCTCATAAAAGACCTAGGTTGTTATTTTGGTAATTTATTTATTATATTTAATGTTTAATATTTTATATAAAATCATATTATTTTCAAGTAGTTTTAAATAGCATTTATTAAAAAATTTGCCGCATGTTTTAAAATCCCTTAACAGAAACTTGTATGCTTACTATACACCTAAAAATTATTTTAATAGGATCATTAGAAGATTTAAAGGTGTTTGATTTCATTTTAAGTTGCTAGGGTTACTGAATCCAAATATCTCTTTTATTTATAAATTGTATAAATTTATGATATATTGTGATTATTTTCATAATCCAATAAATAATATACTAGAACAGATCATTTGTTATGAAAACTAATGTATAGTTTTAGTTTATTTTTATAAATAAAATAGCATGTTTGATACACTATATCTAGAAATTTGGGTCTCTAGATGTTATAATTTGCATTAGAGGAAATATGTAAACAACTTTGAAGATTAGGTAATTTTAATTTAAAGATAATTTAAGAGTTATTGATTTTCTTTTAATTTCATATGTAATTAAGTGACCATTAATGGTATATAAGTTTTAATAATTCTAGTTTTCAAAATTATAAAGATGGAAATTCAGAATTTAGTTTAGTGAATCTAAAGAGTTCAAAGGGTGTCATTATTTTATAGGGGGATAATGAAACATCATATGAATTTAATGTTTAATATATCCTTAAAATAAAATTTTATTAAATGGATTTCTTTTTAATTTAAAAAAACTAAGATATCTTTTAATATAAACATATCATATGCAACTATGTGATTAAAATATAAATAAATAATTTTTTATTATAAGTTAAATGTCCATGGTTATATAATAATAATGAAAATAATTATAACTATAATAATAATAAATATTACTTTTTTATTATTTTTAAAGGAATAATATATTTATTTAAGAAATAAAATGATGATAGGATAAATTATTAATATTTTCTTAAATGTTAAAATTTTAACAAATGAAATATATTTTAATTTAATATTTTTAGAATATCTGATTTTTTATTTCCTTATGAAACATTTTTATTAATTATAAATTTGATTCTAAAAAATACAAGTGTTATATCTTTAGTATTATTCAATGATGATAATAAAATTTATCGTTTTTGAAATCTTATGTTTATATATTTTTAATTAACTAAATATTTTTAATAAATAATATTATGTTATAAAATCAATATTCAAATTATAAAAAAATAATTATTTAGTATAGTTGATGTAATAATTTTTCTAGAAGAATATTCTAATATAAATATTTTATTTTCTTAATTTTTTTAAAAATCATAGCAAAATTTAAAATTTTTGATAATTACATAATATTTTCATTTTTACTGATAATAGTTTATGTTAATAAATGTGGTATTAAAATGATAACCTTTTATTAATAAATATTTCTTATGTATGGATTAATTTAATTATTAAATTATAAGAAAATTATATTTAAAAATAATGTAGCTTTATAATAATATATTTTTAGGTAATAATTTGAAAACAACCTTTAAAAAAATATTGGCAAGCCACTCGTCCAACTAGGGGACCCCTTGCCACATGTTTGGGAGAGTTTATCCATTTTTATCCACTCAACTATAGGTGACCAAGTGCCTTACAAGGAGAAAGGTTAGATTAATAGCATGTGTATAGGTGTGATCGGGTGGGTGCTTAGTGTAGGTAGCATAGCCCGTGTTTGTGAAGAGGTGTATACAGGTTTAAAACCCCTAATATCATGGAAACTTGTGCCTATGGAAGCAGTTGTTATAAATACAGTAACTCAATTAAGTGAAATGATGATGTGGGGTGCGAAGTTTGGGTCAATGTTCACATATATTTAATACACGTATTTATATGAAAATCATCTAGTCATATTAACATCATCCATTTGACCACTTCACTGATCATTTGTTTACTTGTGAACATGAACTATCTGACCCGTGATGTTGATTTCTTCATCAATGATGATGACTTCTTCCATAATACTTCAATTAATGACCATGAATTATTTCAACCATACCATAATTAGCATCTCCCTTTAATGAAAAACACATATACATCAGACCATGAAACCATTCACATGGGAATTTCTCTTAGAATACAGATGTCCACAATTCATGTTGATGATAAGACAAGAAATTCATATTTCTCTAGCCACTGAAATTGGTTGGAATTTACATATATAACCATTCATGATTCTAATTAAAAATGCTTATTGAAACTGATTTAAATAATTTATATTATACTGTAACTTTTGAAGATATGTGTATGCACATGAAATGTAGATTATGACTTCCTTTATTCTACAATGTTGAGTTTCAAAGACATCATTGAAGGAAATTTTAAACTGATATAATTCAAATGAGGTCTTCTATAGAATTAAACTACTAATATAACTTATATAGTTAGTATCATCATTTTCCATTCCCATATTAAAATTTTATGATTACAAAATTAAATAAATCAATTTTCTCAATCATTTTGATCAAGTAGATCCTTTATGAAAATCTCATCTGGCTGGTTTATTTTTAAAAAAAATCATCATTTTGCACTAATTAAAATGAATTAAAAAAATATGAAAATGTTATAATTTATGGTTTTGTGGGTATAACATATATTTTCTAGATTTCTATATAAGATTCTTGATTTGAGTTATAAAAATAATCGAGATCTCTCTCTGTCTCAATTATTCTTATGGAAGTATATGGGAAAGAGATAAAATTAAATATATATATATATAATATTATTTTCATGAAATAACATTTGGTTATAATATTAATATTGAAATTATAAAAAATAATAAATTTTTATTTATGTTTTATTAAATTTTTATTAGATTATTTTAAGATCATTATAATTACTTTTAAATGTTTATAAAACTCATGTGTTAATTTATAATTTTTTATACTGTTTAATATTTTTATTCTTCAGGAAAATAGTTTATGGTAATTCATGTAGAATTAATATTTTATACATTTTATAATAAATTTATCATATTTATTAATTAATTTAATTATTAACATAGAAATAAAATAAAAAAATTATCTTAGTACTATAATAATATATTCTAAAAGAAGTAATTTAAAATCTCACATTATAAAAAAACTTTCCAGCCACATGGCCAATGAATGACCCCTAAACGATAAATCATTTAGTGGTCACCCATAGATAACTACATGGAGGCAGGGGACTGAGCATCTCATAAGGAGGTTGGGTAGGTTTATAGTACATATATATGCATAATCGGGCTAGCACATGGTGTTGGTAGCACAAATTGTGTATTTGAAGAGGTGTATGCAGGTGTCAATCTCCCATTTCCATGAGAAATTGTGTTTATGTAAGTGTTCTTTAAATATGAAGTTCTCATCTATGAAAAAAAATGTTGCATAAGGATCTTGGGTCTCTATTCCTCCTTGTTCAAAACCCTATTTTATAACACGACAGTCTGGTCAAATTAGCACCAACTATCTAATCACTTAACTTATTGTCTTCATCCTTGTGATCATGACCTATCTGACCTTCAATAGTGATTTATTCTCCTCCAACATAGGTTTCATCCATGATCCTAAAATTAATGACCAAGCTTGATATCACATATACCACTATTACCAGCTCCCTTTAACAAATAATCGACATGTCTCAAATAATGAAAACATTCTCATGATAATTCATATCTTTCTACAAAATTAATACATTCAAGTTGATAAAAAGGCATGAAATGAATTTTTACCTAAATAAACTATATTTTTTTGTCTTTGAATGATGTAATTAAGTGTGATTCACCTTGATAATATTCATCAAAACTGATTCAAATAAGTTATATTAAATTGTAACTTTGGATGATATGTGTACACACATGAAAAGTAAATGTTAACTACCTTTAAAAATCAGTGTTGAGTTTAAAGAAATCATTGATGTAAATTTAAATTATTAAATTAATATAAGTATATACATTAAAGATAACCTATAATCTAACTTAGATATTGATTATTGTTATTTACAAGCCCAATTACCCTAGTTGTGACATCCAAATTAAATAAAAATTTATTCTCTATATTTTTTATCATATAAAACTATGATGAATATATCCTATTACCCTATTATATTTTTATGAGTCATCAGTTTTTGACAGTTTCAATGAATGAATACAATATATAAATATCATAATTTAATGTTCTATGGGTACATCAACATTTTTATCTGGATTTCTTTGAAAGAATCGTTTTATGACTTATCAAAACAGTTGATATATCTATCTCCTTCAATCTTTATGATGTATATATATAGACAATAGAAAAATAAAAAGATATATATATACATAAATGGAATGAAAAATTAAATGAACTTTTATTTTAATTTCATTTTAATTCTATAAAGGTGGATATATAAGTTTCCCATTAGAAGTTATACATGGTTTAGAAAATATCTAAAAACCTAGTTTTACTTTTCAATATTGAACTGCGAAAAGTGTAAACTATTGTTCCTTTAAATTTTCAAAAAAAATAATATGATAAGGGTGATTTATTATTATTTAAAAATAATTTTTATGTAAGATGATTATTTTAAAAAATATTCTAGTTTTATGCTTTATTATAAAAACCCTCATTCTATATATGAGAATATTTTTGAAGAAAAATAATTAATGATTTCATGTTTTATAAAACACTTATACTATATAAGAGAATTATAATTTAAAATTTCTATTTTCATTAAGGGAAAATATTATTTTCAATGTTTTACACAAACACACACATAGATAGATAGATATATATATATATATATATTCAATCTCATTTATGTAATTAAAATTGAATTTAAAAAATAAAAATTCCTTCTGCAAGAATTATTTTTAATTATTATTTTGAAGGATATTATTTTTCAAGAACTCTTATACATTCAATAAAATACATAATTTTTCTATGATTTTGTTTCCATGATTTTTTGTAAGGGAGATTTATTAATAAACCCTTCTGAAAATATCTTTGAATTAAATGTATATATTTTTTAAAACAACATTTTTTAACATGTATATTTCTTAAGAATCATATTTATTATCTAAAAATCCGAATTTTCGGAAGATGAATTTTATTTTATTTTCAATTCCCTTATTAAGAGAAACATCCTGAATTTTATTTAAAAATATTAATGGATATTTAATGTTATAATTTAAACCTAATTTTTTTTTAAAACATTATAGAGGTTATGCATAATTATTGGAATGTTCATATACAATTTTTTTCATTATCACTACATTTTTTTATTATTAAAGCTTTTTTAGAGCAACATTTTTAGAATATTTTATAAATTTTACATCTGGACTTATGGAATTATTTAATGTTATTCATCCTTAAGTAAAATTATAATAAAACTTATTTATTGTTTATCATGAAAATAAATACATATAATTAATTTTATTAAGGGTTTTTTAATTTATTTTGAAGGAAAAATTATGGTCTGATAAAAATTCATTAATTGAACCGTCGCACTTGGGAATCCAATTAAATGATGGTTAATAGGGAGTGAACCCATGGACTCAAAGAGATTTTTTCCTAAAGGTGATATAACTGGTGGCCTAATGGATTTCTTAAGGTTCTATAGGTATCATTTTAATACATAAAATTTTATTACTATCAAAATATTTTAAAGGAAAAATAAATTTTTATTTCATATGTTAACTATTTTTAAATTAAATGGGTTTTTAAAATATGATATGTTTTAAAGGTTTTTTCAAAAGTATTTTTCTATGGATTTTTTATGAATATATTAGATTATTATTTGAGAAAAAAATCAATTATATCAAATTTTAAAAATTTATATAAATAAAAATGATTTTGAAGGAGTTGTAAATATTAAATTAAAAAAATATTTCACATCATGTTTTTAACCCCCTTACTAGGAATTTTATGCTCACCCAATATTTTAAAATTCTTTTCAGAGGATCATTAGATGTTCTAAAGGTACTTTGCCTCATTATAAGAATCTATAATGAGTGAATCGAAATAGATTTTTTTTATTTCTAAATTTTTTACTACTCTAATATAATGTATGAATTTTCATGGTCCTCCATAACCTAGGCCGAAAAATATCCTTATAAATTTAAAATACATTATTTTTTTGGACACCTTCCATAAACAAATATGGAATTTGTTTAATAGAATATCTAAATGTGTGTGTATTTCTATATTATAATTGTCATCATAAGAATGGATTAGAAAAATTTGAAGATTATGGCGTTTTCATTTGAGTATAATTTAAGAGTTAGAGGTTTTGTAAGGCTCTATGTAATTTATTGACCCTAAAGAGTATTGTAGTTTTATCTTTTCGTGATTTCTTAGTTTTAATGGTGGAAATTCTGAATTTCGTAATGTATGATAAAAAAATTGTAATGGTATAGTTAGTTTATGGAGGGATCATGTAATATCTCATGAATATGAATCATATTTTATCTTTAAAATATATGTTCATTAAAAGATTTTTTTCTATATGAAATAAACTAAGATATGTTTTAATAAAATAATACATTATAAAACTATGTAATTTCATTAAATAAGAATATATGTAAAATATTAAACGTTATATAAATATTAAAAATAAATAATATTATTTCTGTATTATTTTTTAAGTAATAATACATTTAATTAAGAATATAAATTCTGAAATATTAAATTATTAATATTTTCAAAAATGTTATAATTTAAACAAATTGAAATATATTTTAATTTAATATTGTTAGTTGATAGGATTTATTATTCTCTTTTGAAACATATTTAACATTTTATTAGTATGTTTCTAAAATAACCATACAAGTTATTATTAATTAAATGTCATTTTATATTTGTATGAAAAATTTATAGTTTTAAAAATCTCATATTATAATATATTTAAATAACATATTATTTTTAATATCTAATATTTGGTAATAAAATTAATATTTAATTTATAAACAAATAATTTTTTTTATAGCTATTATATTTCTTTGTTTAGAACAATATTTTAATATACATAAATTTATTTTTAATTTTTTATAAAAATATTAGTCAAATTCATAAATTTTAATATTTTATATTATTTTTATTCGTTGTGATAATAGAGTTAGTTAATACACGTGGTATTAAAATGTTAACCTTTTAATAATAAATGTCTCTTATTTGTGAATTTTTTTTATTATTAACACCAAATAAAACCATTTTTAAAATTAACATAGTAGTATACTAAAATATTTTAATAGAAGAAATCTTAAAACATACTTTATAAAAATAATTTTCTAACTACTAGGCCCACCAAGGCACCCATCAACCACCCATGTGGAAGAGGTCAACCCTTTCCAAACACATAGCCAAAGGGGACAAAGCAATACACAAAGAGGCAGGGTAGTCACATAACACCTACACTGGTGTGATAAAATGAGTGCATGATGTGGGAAACATGACTAGTTTGTGTGAAAAGATGTATGTGGGTGTCGATCCCCCTCTACCATGGAATAGTGTGTATATGGAAGTGGTTGATATAAAGAAAATAAATTAACCGAGTGAAAAAAACAATATGGGATGAAAAGTGTGGTTCACTATTCACCCCTTATTAAAACACCTATTTATTTCATGACAACACGATCATATTAACACTAGTAGTCAGATCAATTCTTAGATAATACACTTTCTTGAGATCTGGACCTAGCCAAGTATTGATTCAAATTTTACCTGCTCTGACACAGGTTTAATCCATGATACTACAACTCATGACCAAGATCAATATAACCAATATAACCAATATCATATCCCTTTAATAGAAATGAATTACACATAAAAACATGAAACTACACATATTTGAATTCCTTATGACCTATAAAAGTATTCCATTCACATTGATGACAAGACATGAAATTCATATTTACTTGAAGACACATAAATTGATTGGATTCAAATGTTATAATTTATCATGAATCTCTTTGAGAATACTCAATAAAATTGATTTAAATATGTTACTTTAAAGGGTAAATTGGAACGATAAGTATAAAAATATTCTTATAAGATGTTGACATCCTTTCATCTTCGATGTTGAGTTGCAGATACAATGTGGATGAAAATTTAAAAATGATATAATTCAATTGAGGATAACCATAGAAGACCTTGAATAATTATAATTACATATTATAGATCATCATTTTCCATCCGCGGTTGTGCTACTTACGAAAAAAATATTTAATAAACCTTTTTTCCTATCATTTAGATAAGATAAACCTTCTTCAATATCTACTAAGGTTCAGTTGGATTTTTAAAAATAATTATTTTTTATTATTTTAAAGTAATGAAAACAATATTTAAATATCATTATTTAATTTTTTGTGTGTAAATCCACATTTTATCCAATATGTTCAGCATGATTCATGTTTTGAGTTTTTAAAATAATTGATATCTCTCTCTATTGAATCTTTCAGTTTCTATATACAACCATCAGATAAATAAAAATATTTAAATATACAAAAACATCAATATAAAATAAATCAATGACTAATTTTATTTTTTCTATAATAGAAAGATCTATATTTATGCTTCCCTTCAAAAACCAAATGAGGTATGAAAACCATTCAGAAACATAATTATAAATTTTCAATTCGGACTGCAATGATAGAAAACTAGTCAACTATCAAATTTTATGAAAAAATAAGGTAAATGTGATTGGTTTTTTATTTCAAATCCCTTTTTATGTAAGTGGATTAATTTAATATCGTACAATGTTTTTATGATTCATTATAAAAACCCTTATTCATTGTAAGAGATTATTTTTTAATCGAATTACATTACTATCTTTCCTTTTATAAAATATTTATTAAATATAAAGGAATTCTATTTTAAAATTACTATTATACATAGGGAAAATATTATTTTCAAATATATATATATATATTGAAACTCTATTATGTTTTTAAAATTTAGTTTTAAATATACAAAACCCGACTGTAAGGAATTTTTTATTTTAATAAATATTTTCAAATAAAATATTCTAAAATAAATCTTCTACAATGATGAAAACCCAAAATTTTACTAATTATTAGTTTTAATTATTTTTAAGGGTTTTTTATTTATAAAACTCTTCTGCAAGAAATGATGATTTTAAATTTATATATTTTCCAAATCCTTTTTTTATATTGATATATTTATTTTTGACGTATATTATTTATTTTATAAGAACCATAATCGTGGGAAGAATCATTTTTTTCATATCACAATTTAAAAAAATCTAAATTCAAAAAATTATTTGGAAATTTTATATGAGATTTCATGCTCTCATTTTATGCATGAAATGGAATTTTTAAAATTTATTAATGTCATACATAAATATAAGAATAGTTATTTACAACTATTGTCATTAACATTACATGACTTATTATTTAATCAATTGTTTGAGTTAAATTTTCCATAGGATTAGATAAATGATTCCATTAAATGTATGGAATTATTTTGAAGTAATATTACTTAATAAACATTATGATAAATCTAATTTATGTTCTATCATGGAAATAAATTCATATAATTTATACCATTGAAATGTTTTTAATGTATTTTAAATGAGTATGTAAAACATGAAAAAAATATTTTGTGAAAATAAAACATGGAACATGTGTATAAAATGTGATGATAAGGAATGGGGATTGAACCCATGAACATAAAGGAAAGATGTTTTAAATTTGATATTTCAAGTGGCCTTAAGGACTTATTACGTTTTCCGAGTTTAGTTTTAATCAATAAAAAGTCATTAATTTCATAGAATTATAATTGTGAAAAAAATATTTATTTAAAATGTTTTCTTTTATATTAATTGGGTTTTAAAAATATAATATGTTTTAAAGGTTTCTGAAAAGTATTTTATAATTTATTTTTTATGAAAACCTGAGGTTATTATTTTGGGGAAAAATTTACTATATAAAATTATTTATATTTGATATAAAAGAAAATTATTTTCAATAAATTTTAAATAGTATTTATAAAAATATTTTAACCTATGTTTTGAAACACATTACTGGGAAATTTTATTCCCACCCCACATTTGAAAGTGATTTTCACAGGATCATTAGAAGTGCCAATGGATTTTGGTCTCATTTTAAGGAGATAACACTAGTGAAACTGAATAGTTATTTAATTATTTACTTGAGTAAAACAATGATAAATTCTAAGTATTTTCCTAATACTCCAAATCATATATTATAAAATATCATAAGGTATGTTAAGTACTGAATATTATCAGTTACTTTTTTATAAAAAATATGCACCTTGTTTATAACACGGTATCTGAAAGTAAAGGTCTCAAGATGTTATAATGAACCACAAAAGATCTTGGGTATTATTAAATGTTATAACACGTAATGATATGTTAATGAAATTAAATGTCATTTTACATTAGTAATAACCCACCAAACTCTACTAGTGGATGACCAGAATGGAAGGATAGAAATAGTTTATAAATATTGTTCGTCCTAGTGGTTTCTAGTACCACAAATTTTCTCCAGATTTTATTATTTATCTCTGTTGTATTTTGTGAGGGTATCCCCTATTATTCAAGAGAGAGAAATTATAATAGAATGTTTCTTATACCATTTGGAGAGTGTGTACCCATTTTTCTCATATTGAGATCCTTCTATTTACTTGTGGTTTTTACCCCTTTTATTTGGGGGGGTTTTGTACATTACATCGGGTGTGCTTTTATGTATATATTTCTTTAAATTTATTTTTTTCTTAATATTATCATCATGAAAAAGGGGAAATCATTTAGGTCCTAACATTCATTATGAAAATAGAGGTAAATGAAACTCTATCAATGTAGAAATATTTTATCTCAGTTATCATTATACATTCATTGTTGAAGCAAGTGAGTTTGTTTTTGAAAATGGGTATCAGTACATTGAAGATACTTCCTTGATTAGATACAACACCTATGAACATGGAATTTTCAATGGTGAGGATCCTAACATTGGGGAGATACACCTTAGGTGATTTTCATTCGACCATTAGAAAATATTTCTTGGAATATTTTATGATCATTGTCATCTATATCAAAATAACGTGAACCATACTTTCCAATATATTAAATGATATGAGAATTTACATAAAAAACCCCTACAAGAATTTATATAAAACAACAAGAAAATAGATAGAAACCTATACAAATGCTTTCGACTTGGCTAATTTTTTCTATTCCACTAAATAAAGTTAACCATAAACATCCATATACATACATAATTGATTACCTTAAAAATTTCACATTAATTCAGTAATATTAAAATACAATAAATTCAAAAACAAGAATGATTCTTCATTATAGATTAAATATAAATTTTAATATTTTATCAAAACAATTAAAAACATGATCCATAATAACGTCATTATAATTAAATATTACAATATTTAAATTATTAATTACAACAATTGAAACATCGTAAACTCTTAAATAATATAGCTTAATTAAAATTCACCCAAAAAACTAAAATATTTGATCTCCAAATATATGAATATTAAAGTAAAAATTATTTTGTCAATTTAATTCCAAAAATTAATATTTTAATTTAAATATTCAAGGAATTGTATTTAAACTCTGGAATAAAGAAACTAAATATCTAATCAATTAAGAAAAAAATTACAATAATAATAATAATAATTCCAATGAAAAAATAAGGGAAAACATATTTAAATAAACGCACATCAATTTTCCCCACACGTAATGATTTTTTGTCTTCAAGTAGTTGTCTAATCATATTTAGTGAATATAAATTCAACATAATATAAATTCAACATAGAATTAAAAAAATTAATGTATGGATAGAAGTGATTTTCCACACTATTTCCCCCATGAATTTTCTAAAGTAAAAAAGGATGATTTATCTCTTGAAAATAAAATAAATGGGTGACAATATTTTTTTAATCTTTATAAAAATGATTGAATTGATAATTTTAAATAGATTAATAAATCAATATTTTTCAATCAATTATTGTATAAAATTAATTTTATTATATATGGTGAAGAAGAAATCATATTTTAGTATCTCAACATTATTAAACACAGCTGGAATAATTGATTGAATTTTAAAATTTTATTCATAACATAATTAACTCATAAAATAGTTTTATAATGGTTATGAACATATTAACAGGGATTCAAATTTTATTCCTAGAGCAGTTGAATAGAAATCATATTTGTTTAAATAAGATCACGAAATTCAGGTTCGTTGAAATTTGTAAATATTACACCCAAAATTCTAATAGAAAATAATTTATGAAGGGAGAAAAAATTTATATTACCCAATTGGATTCATTGATAATAGAAAATAATTAACCTCCATAAATGTACAAAGTAGCCTTTAAAATTAAGAAAAAAATCCACTCCCTAAAAATTAAAACTAATACATAAATTAATAACATATAAGAAGTTATAAATAATTTTACATGAACATAATGAAATATGTTTTATCACAAAACCATAAACATACCCAACACATTAAACTCTGCATTATCACTAATTTTGAACTCTAAAGTATAAGATAACTATAAAATATTTTCATTTTTAATAATTTTTTTAAAATTTATTCTTCCAAATAATGATTAAGGTGTTATAATAAAATTAAAACATCATATTTTACATGAAACATAGTCATTAAAATAATTTTTTTCCAAAAAAGTGTTTCTATATTTTAATTACACGATACCTATTAAAACAATAAAAACAACATCAATTTTTATCAAGTTAATGAGGTGAAAATAGTTTTAAATCAAATAAAACTCCCATTATATAATATATTATATCAAATTAATTTATTAAAAAACATTATAATTCATTACTCCTTGATAATAAAATCTTATTTACCAATTTTAGTTTCTAAAAAAATAAAAAAAATTAAAATTACACTATATAAATTTATGATAAATTAAAATGCATCCAAAGTTTCAATTATGGGAAAGTGATTCAGTGATGATATAAAAAATATCCTCATAATTATTTGAAACCATTTCATTTCTACTCAAATGTTCCTAAAATTACAATTTGTATGTTTAGTGTACTATAAGATTATTTCATTATTATCACCATATAAACAAAGAAATAATATTCCAAATAGTTAAATAACAGAAGGATCCTTCTAATTATTTCAATTAGTGTTAAAGGAACTCTTTCCTTTAAAGATGTTATGAATACATTTAATATATATAATAGTATACATTAATTTTATTTTCAAATATAATCAAGAATTATTCAATTTTAAAAAAAATAATACAATGTTTAAAAATGAGAATAAGAAATAGAAACACTCGAAAATAGATTCCAAAAACTCTGAATGAATACAAATTAAATTTTTATGGTGCTATGAAATGATTTTAATTTTGATTTAGAAATGATTTTAAAAAAATTAAAATATTGACTGAAAATATGCCCTTAGTTATATCACAAAATTTTTCAAAAATATGGTTTAAAAATGTACTATTCACACACACTTAAATATAAACATAGAAAAAAATTAATCCTTTATATCATAATAATTTAAAATCATATTTCATGTAAGCATATAGTCCAATTAATTTATAAAAAATTCATATAATAATAATGATAAATCTCAACTAATTGTTGGTTGTTATTCCATAATGAATGGACAATTTTTCATACATCTTTAAATATAATGAGACCCCACTTGATTTCACATATTATACACATATAAAAGTCAAATAAAATAATCATTTAATCATATCTATTATTATCAAAAACATTAAACCATTTAAAAAAGAGGGGATGGGGTAGTGAAATTTCCAAGCTATTGATGAAAAATTAGTTGTTGAAGTGGGCCAGATTATAAAATTCAAAATCATAGGAAAAATTAATTTAAATGGATGAGACAAAAAAAGATTGAGAGGTCTTAATTTAATATAAAATAAAAACACAAAAAATAAAAATTTTATTAAACTAAGGTTTGCATCTCATAGAGAGATAATTTTAATTTCACCAACCAAAATTTATTAGATATGTAGACATAGCCACTAAGAGGATGTGCTTTCCTAGTTAAGAACCACCACATATGGACAACCAATGTTTTTTATACGAAAATAATATTTCATGCGTGGAATCACCCAAATATACATGTATGTTTGTGTGTGTGTGTTTGTGTGTTTGTCTGGAATATTTAGTAATGTAGTATAGTATAAATCCAAATGATTACAATTTTCTTCATTAACATAGTGAATTTCATTTAGTCAACAAATAATCCCATTAAAAGGATCAATATTGCGATGGGAAAGACAATAGAAAACAATGAAAAAAGAATCATAAAATTTCGATCATCTTGATCTCTTAGGATTACCCCACTTACAAACAAAATTATAAAAATTAAATAGACCATTAGTAATTTAATATTATTTTGGAAAATGGTAGATGTCAAAAAATGAAAAAACATTATGTAGTAAATAAATTAATAATATAGAAAGTATTTATAGTATGTAGAAACCCATTTTTATCATTAGAAATTATTACCATTGGGAATTTAACTTTTATAATGTGACTATTATAATGTGACTACTAGAATTAGAGTATACTATGGGTAATTAAGAGAAATAATTGATATATTAAGGGATAAATAATGGCCTCAACTAGTCGAATAATTCCTTATAAATTTCATTTATCATATCTGGGGATGGAGGTAGAATTAAAAGGGTTTAATCTTAACAAAGCCTGAGAAGAGCTTCATCAAGTGAGGCTAAAGAAAAAAAAACCAATTGGAGAAGTTAAATTCAGTTGATATCACCAAAAGATCAATGTTATTTGTGCCCCCAATGAATGTACCATCATCGCACATCTTACCCATAAGATATATCATCATGAAATAAGGGTTTATGTATATTAATTTTCGTATTATAAAGGTATAATTTCTTTTTAGAAGTAAAATATTGCTTTTTATAATCACACTTTTATAATTATTTTTAAAACAAATACACATAAATATAATATGAATTGGTTAAATAGGTTTTTTTGGAACAAATACAACTTAATTTTTTTTGGAAAATAAATAATTTCAATTAAAATGCACTTTTATTATCATTTTAATATTTTTAAATAAAAAAATATTTATATAATAGTATTATAAAACACTATCTACTAAAATATAAATGATAATACAATTATATAATATACCATGTAATTTTTATAAGGGTTATAAAGTTAACTATGTCATAATTAATTCCATTTTGCAATAAATAATGATTTTTTAAAAGTTAATGTTTTGATATTTAGAAAATTAGTTTGATAAAAAAATATATTATTTGAAATAAAAAATTTAAAATTATCTAATGGAGAATTTTTCATAATTTTCTAAACTATTTGAATTTTTCTGTAAAAAGTAAATATTATATGAATATATGACAACTATTATTAACTAATCACAACATGAGAGTTATTTAATAATTGATATAAAGGGGTTTATCGACTAAATATATTTTTTCATTAAAATAATGTATTTTAATATCATAATATAATTTTTACAAACCAATAATGTATATTTCTAAGCCAGAAACAATATTTTCACACTATAAATAAAATTATTTATGCACATGACTAACTTCCACATCAAGAATGAAATTATTTTAATAATTTGGGTTCTTAATAAATAGTATATTAAAAACAAATTTTCTTTAGTAAATACCATAGGAAAAAAACATGGGAAGTATAATGGTTATTTATGTTTTATTAATTAGGTGTCCAAGGCCTATGTTTGATATTAATAAAAAAATATTCTTCTTTACTATAAATACACAACCATAATCACATTACTCATCCCTATAAATCCCAGAAAAAATAAATTCCACTCTTTTTCACTCTTCAAAACCCATACATATAGTTTTTATGGTTTTAAGTGGCTTTTCCATTGTTTTAAAAAGCTACCACTCATGGTAATTGATCCCCCCCTCCTATTTTCCATTTAATAACTTCCCATGTAATAAGCCTTTTAATTATCAATTGATTATATCTTCTTTATTTTATGAACATTTCATTAATGTACAAATTTTTTTCAAATAATTATAGACTACATTTTATCTCTGAGTTTTTCATTCCATAAACAATCATGTAAAACTGTTATGCAACCAAATTATCCATTAATTATCCATATAATACCGTTATGTTATAAATACCCAACAATATTTTCATTCCATGGTATTCACTAATATAAAAATACACTTATTTTATTCGGAACAACTATTTTTAAAATCCAAATTACTTCATTGTTGTATTGAACTGATCAATTGTGATCATATGTAGTATGATTAATGTGGCACATATGATGTTAGACAGATGAAGGGTTCACTATGATGGAGCTAATATCCATCTGTTAATGTTTTCATATCATGAGATACCATGTATAGTTCATGAGTAGTTATCCTGAGAATACTATATTATAATGGCTTTGAGATTATCTGAAAATTATTCTTACGATATCACATTTTATGTTTTTCTATCGTTCCTAAGATACTATGATTTTATGATGTAGTTTTATCAAGGGGTGCCTCCATGTGAGTATATATGATTCATTCAATTTTTCTTATTATGAAATGATTATTGACTCACATGTATTATTTATCATCATTCTATGATATGATTATTCCCTTATTGGGATTTATATATCTTCGTGTTCTTTGGAATCTCCCCAGTTTATCCTAAGAATTATTAAGAGTTCAATGAAAACCAGGATAACATTATAATGTTTTTAATAATATTTTTTTTATTTTAAGATAATTTTTTATTTATTTAATTTCGTAATGACACCAGGACACACTAATTTCAAAAAAATTATTATATATATCATTATATTTAAAATAATGAAATAAAATGACTTATAAATAAGGGTTGTTATAGTTAGGTATCATAGTAAGGTATATGTTTTTATTTTTGTATTATGAAAATGATGAATTAGTATAAAATGATTTGGATAATACTAATTATATTAAGAAAAGTTTAAAATTTTCTCAAATATTGATGGGTGGTTTAATTCAAATGAAATTCATGTCTATGTACTTTTAGTTGATGTGGATTTGGAATAAATTAATGTATGGGTAATGAACCCGAAAGGTCTCATTGGGTGTTAACATGACCTGTAACTAGTGAAAACAAATGATACCTTGTTACACACCAAGTTTATTACTCTACTGGGATATGAATTGGTAAATTCATGAGCTACTTACAAAACATTGTGAAAGATCTGAATAGATTATTAGGTTAGATGACCAAATAAAAATGTTACCGTGGATAACTGTGATTGAAACCTTGAGAATCATATGTTAGGATATATATTTTATTTATATGTTAATACATTTATGTTCATAGTTTCCATTTTTACAAGATAATTAGTTTTATAATTCCCATATCTATTTTTAATATATTTTAGAAAATGGTGAAAAATAAGATGATCATGTCAACAATATATATAGTGGGAAATGTGATTTATTCCCTAATGAAATTTCTAATATAATGGAATTAGATTCTAGATATTCATGGTATTTTTAACACAACCAACTAATGTTATATGTAATATCATGAATTATATCGAATTCCTTCTTCTACTATGAAATAAAAACTCATTGTTGATTCCTTTATGTTGAAAAGGTCTCAAATTTTTATTGATATTATGATACCCCAATTATGAATAAATGGGTTAATTCCATTGAGAAGATATTCTATATCCTCAAATATTGTAAGAAAGGGAAATGCATAATGGTTGTTTATTTCCATGATAGAGAAGTCCATCAATGGTGGACATTAATTATGATTAGAGATCCTAGTGTGTAAATTGAATATATATAATGGGATATATTCAAGAAAATATTTTTCAATAAAATTTTCCCTATTGTCTCTATCATAAAATAGAGTGGGAATTATTTTGACCATATAAAAAGGAGGATTAATCTATTGGATATTATGAAGAAAACATTAAAATGTTTGTACGATATACCATCATATTTTTCTAGGATGTCCAAATAATGTATTCCATTTCAATGGTGGGTTAACGCAGAGTCATAGAAATGCATTGGAAATATATGTCGTCAACATCTTCAAGGAAATTGTCTGATTTTCTATAAACATAGAGTTAGAAGTTAGTTATTTTTAATGGTCTCATGGTAATAGAGATTACATTGGGAGAATAATGTTTTAAACTACATTATAATCAGATAAAACTCATGGGCACAATAGAATCAAACATCCCACATGTCATAAGTGAGGTAAAAATCATTCTAATAACTACCGTAAGTGAATAAGGAGGTATTTTAAGAGTTTAAGGGAGGCTCAAAAAGCTAATTAATACTAAAACAAAATAAAAAACCCAATAATTAGAGGGAGGAAAAAATTTCTAACAAATTTCTAACCAATGGTTTGGGGTTTCAATAGTATGGACTGCAGAAACTATGAGAAAAAATGACCAAAACTAGATTATAAATAGATAATACTCATAGAAACAATAGAATCTGACATCCCACATGTCAAAAGTGAGGTAATACTTATTTTATGAACTACCGTATGTTTGTTTTAAAGATGGTGGAGGTTGTGCCTCTTTTATTAGAATGAAATAAAAAGAGAGTAACAAAAATAGTACGGGAAAAAAGGAAAAACACAAGGTAGAAGGCTATTTACCTATCTGTTTCATCTATCTAGCACTTAGCTTTCTCTCTTCACTTGAATTTCTTTCCATTCAGATCTTTTGCAACCCCGACCTCTTGACATTCCTCGACCTGAAGTAAGGGATTACAGTCTTTCAAAATGTGTCTCAGCATCAGTTCTATTAGAATCAGAGCTGTCATCTTTCTCATGGCCATTACCAAGAGGAGAATCTCCCTTTTTTGTAGTAGTTGGGGTGAGGATCTCCTAAGTCTCATCAGGAGAGCCCTATGTGGTATCATGCATCTTAGTGTCATCGTCAATATGTAGACTAATGGAAAGATTGTTCTTACCTGTAACAATCACAGCTGTAGACTTTTCCTTCTTGTAAGAAACAAGCTAAAAGAATTCATTTTAAACAACGGGTTTTGAAGAAGAAGAATAATATTTAGAAATGACTGGAGTGTCATATTCTAAAATTCACTTACCCTTTTGAACACTCAAAGCAATCATCCTATCATTAAGTTGATGGTCAACATTTTCATGAATGTCATCTTTTTTCACATGGTCAGTTCTATGAATTTGATATAGATCAATAAATTCTCCTTGATTGATAGTATCAATAGTTTGCAAATTCTCCTCTTCAGAAAAGATATCATCCCAAGACTTTGACTTATTCTCAGAAGTAGAGTCATATATATTAGGTGTGGTACATGACTGATCACCCTTTCCATCAACGGAAGGATTGAAAACATCCTCTGGAACTGACCCCTGGGCTTTTTTTCTTATCACCAGAAATTTCAGGTCCATCCTCACCATTAAATTCAGGCTTCTGAACATGTGGACTTTTATTCCTTTTAGGATTGTTTATCATCTCATGACCATGTGAAGAGAAATAGGTGAAAACTATTGAGATCCTACATTTAGAAAAGTCATGACCTATAATGTTACAGTCTTTTCAAATTATAAGTATTTCTTCATTAATGATCTTCAACTCAATAATGTCGTCATCAGTTGAAAGCATAACCTTATCAATTAGGGTTGAAACAAATTTGACCTCAACATGGAACCGAGCATAGTGCCCAAGTCAAGCCACTTTCGTTTCTTTGTCAATTTTTATAGGAATTCCAATTAACTTAGAAATATCTTATAAAATTATTGGGTGCCAAAGTATCCTCTTCAACTCATACACTCTTACCGAAATTTGTGTTGTTGTGTTACCAAACTAAAAACGATTGAATTGTTTATCCCATTCACGAAGGTGAACAATCCATGGTTTGAGAGCAATGGAACCAAAATTCCAAGCTCAGATTTTTATTTCTTATGTGGGGAAGCGCAAATGGAAATATCCATTTCCAAGTGAGACGCATATACATGAAGAAAAGACCCAAATCGATGAAATATTCATCTTCAGATCATTAATTTTTAAGGGCTAAGAGCCTTTAGGTAGATATAATCGACAAATAAAAAAGAACTCACCCATTTTAAGCTGCTCAGTAACAGCATCAGGATCCTCTTTGATGTGAGTAATGCTACCCTTTCTTCGAATAGAAGTGTCATATACAATTTGGAAGGAAGAAAGGGATCGATTCATAAAAATCCCTTCACCAGGGACTTGCCTCAACTGCTTTAGGTTCTCCATCCTTGTTGCGGTACCAAATTCTGTCATCATTTGACATGCATTATCTTCTTCAACCACTCTTGCATCATTACAAACAGTGGATGATTTTATCTGTATAGAGGCCTTAGCTCCATCATCCAACGAGACTGTCCCATTTAGCCTTGTATCAGCAAAATGCACTCCCTCCGAGACACCTAAGTCAACCAGCCAAACATACGCATCACTATGATTTGTGAACACAGCCTTCGAGACCGTCATTCCAGAAAAAGCATCAACTGATGCCACCACAATATTCTACTCAACCACTGATCGAAGCTGATTTATTCCATTGTTCATTTTCGTGAGATCATTTTCATCATGACTGACATCCTTGGACGCCACCGCCACACGCCGTTCAACTACAGAAATCGGATACAAGCCCCCATCATTCGCCATCACGAGATCAATGTCGACAACTCCACCCGCAATATCGGACGTCGTCATATATCTCGAGGTCCCTGAACTGAAAAATGAGTGACTGTCGAATCGACCAGGGGGGAAATCGCTTTCCACCATTGAACCCTAGTCCTCCTCCTAGTTCAAGAGAGATATATACTTGCTTCTCTCATCCCATATCCTTATTAAGGCATGTCTAACTACAGTAAGTGAATATGGAGGAGTTTTAATTGTTTTTTTAAAGGTTGGGGCTGAAACCTCATTTTTATTATTAAATGAAAGAAAAGACCTCTTTTTAACTGGGCAGAGGGAAACCCATTACATAGCCCAAAGGCCCAGTGGGCTTGAATCCCATTACATAGCCCGTAGGCCTAAATTTTATGCCCAATTCACATTATGTGAATAGTAACATGCTGCTACAGTAAATGCACAGTACCGCCACCGCTATAGTGCCCTGCCGCCGCTACAATACCCGATGATGAACAGTACCGCCACTGCTAAAGTACGCTACAGTGCTGCTACAGTAACCTACACCCCATGGGTTTTCAACCCCCATTTTCTATGTAGTATTACGGGGTGCTTACCACTAAGACAAACCCCAACTACGGAGTTTTAAGGGTTGAATGGAGGGTTATAAAACTAATTAATACTATAATGAAATAAAAAATACCTCTAATTACAGGGAGAGAAAATTTTCTAATCAATACCCAACCAATGGTCTATTGTTTCAACAGTAAGGATTGGGTAAACTATGATAACAAATGACCAAAAATATATTATAATCAGATAATTATCATGGAAACAATAGAATCTGACACCCCACATGTCATAAGTGTTATATGAATCATTATAATTAATATTAAAAAGAAAATAAGAAATTCTACTAATTAGAGGGAGTAAAAAATTATAATAACTCTGAAAGAATAGTCTGGTGTTTCAATAGAAAGGATTGGGAAAACTGTGAGAACAAATGACCAAAACCATTAATCCAAGTGGTCAATGGTTTGAATATGTTATCACCACTATTGAGTTATATCATGATAGAATATTTATTATATTTAATCACATTATTCATTCAACTATAGAAAATGTATTATTTTATTACGGTTATAAACATTCATTCATATTATACAAATAGAGTAGAATTATTCAAACATCACCTCAAAACATGTAGGCTCAGTTATGGATAAAAATAAAAAATGTTGAAATTATTTCATTTGAAGCATACAACTCTTTCCCAATTAATTTATGTGGTATAAATATCTAATAAAAATATTTTAAGGCTCTATTTAGTGTGATTTGACACTATTTTGGTAAGGTATTTGTGGTCTTTATATTGATCCAACATCTTTTTTATGAGATAGAAAACACTGTCCATATCCCAAGACATCTTATGGTTATATAAAATTTAAAATAGGATGATGAATATCCTTTAGAAACTTCTTTTTAAGAATAGATGTTGTTTCCTTTAGATAAATCATATCCTGCTCATATGATTGAGAAAAATGAGAAGATTTCTCTTGAATATAGTCTCATTTTAAGGGAATATATTGATTTATTCTCTCAATAATTTTTATAGAGTTCCCACTAATTGAGAGGTCATGTACAATATTGAACTTATACCCAAATCACTAATTATATCAAAGACTCGACATAGAATGGAATCAATTAAAAAGAAAAAAAATAAAGAATTAGTTATAAGAGAATTTTGAAAAGGGTTTTGTATTGCCATGTGATGCATCATCGGGTGTAGTGATCAAATTTTTCAAAAAGATGTATGGGTAAAGGAATTTATAAAATGATTATTGGGATCTAAAAAAGATCATGGTAAAAAAAATTATTACTTTCTATAGATTGATCAATTTTTGATCAAATGCACAAGGCCTAATAATTCTACAAAGTAAGAATTTAGTCGGAAAAGAATCATTTAATGGTGAAAATGGGGTAAATTCCCATGACATCCTTTCATATATGGTTTAAACACTATGAATTCATCGTAAACCCATTTGGACTCACTACTTATCATGAAATATACATGGAATTAATTAATACAGTATTTAGTGATTACCAGGAAATTTGTTTGGTAGTCTTTATGGATGATATTCTCATATACTCTAAAATAAATGGGGAACACGTGGATTATTTTTCTATTTTTACTATGAAATTTTAGATAGGGGATATTTTAAGAAAAGTACACTAAATTTTATTTTCAGATTAAGATAGTATCATTTATAGAGAATCTTATCACAAATAAGGTGATATTTATAGATCCTTCAATGATTATGGATGTTGAGGAATGGGAAATTCCAAAAATCTATAACCAAGATACAATTTTCATTAGATTATTTGGGTATGATGAGTGATTTTTGATAAATTTATCATGATTTTCATAACTTTTAAACAAGCTATCTCATAAAGGAGTTATTTTTGTTTGGGATAATGAATAAGAATATATATGAAATTTGTTTAATATGTGGATAATCACTTAACATGTTCTAGAACTACCTGCATGTGGGGAATATTTTTCGATATATAGTGATGCATAAAATAAGGGTGTATGATTTTTCCTCATGAAAATAGTAATGTTATAGTTTATGAATCTAAATTGTTGAAGGTGCATGAGAATAATTATACTACATATGATATGTATTTAGACATTGTAATAATCACAATAATTTTTTTGGAATTATATCTCTATATTAAGGTGTGATTATATATGGATAATAAGAGCATCAAGTATTCATTCATAAAAAACAGATCGATATCATCCAATGAAGGTGGATGATGATGATCAAAGATTTTGACTATACAATTCATTACCATAAGTGGAAGGTGAATAATGTGGATTATTATTTGAGGAAAAAGAGATTTTGAGACATTATCCATGATGAGGATTTGGTGAGATCTAATTTTAATGGTAATGAAAAGAATGGATATAGGAATCATAAAGGAAGGATCATCATCTAACCTTTATCAAATGATTTCTCAACCATTCAATCTAGAGATGATTAAGGACGCTTAAAGGGATAATTCCACCATAGAGAAGACAATGGTTGCAATATGGAAGGGGAAAATTTCATTATTCAATACTTATAAAGATGGAGTTGTGAAATTTTTTATGTGAGAATACATTCCATAATAGCCTAAGATAAAGTAGGAGCATATGAATAAGGCACTTTGGTTAACATTATTTATCCACCTAGGGATCATAAAGAAGTATATATATCACTACAAAAACTCTTTGTGGGATAATATAAAGAGGGATATTATAGAATATACATAAAAGTGGCTAGTATTTCAAAAAGTTAAGGAAAATGGGGAAATTTCAAAGTGGTGATCCAACCATTGCCCATATCGACAAGGAAAAGGGAAAACGTCACTATAGATTTTTTCATATGTAATGAAAATAAAACCAAAGGAAATATTGTCACATTGGTTGTGGATTACATTCTCAGAAATACTAATCATTTAATTTTTATATTGGATGACTTATCATTCAATCAAATTACAATGATATATATTATAGATGTGATAAGGTTGTAAGGAACACAACTATTGATTGCATCAAATATATATCATAAATTCACCAAAAAATTAGAAATTCATCCAACATTTTCTAAACACATAGATGAAATTATATAAAAACTAGCACTCTCATATGGATGGATTATATAACTGGACTATCCCATCTCTTGATGGTATATTTAGAGATTTATTATGGGGAAATAAAAGATATTGTTAACAATATATTCCTTTTGATTGTTTCTAATATAACAATAGATTTCACTTGAGTATTCAAATGGATCCTTTTGAATCACTATATGGAAATAAATGTAGAACTGTAACATGTTAGGATTAAGTTAGAGACAATAATCTATTAGAACAAAAAATTTAAGAAGAACTATATGACATGGTCAAGGCCCTTATTAAAGACATCAAAATATCACCGAGTTGATATAATATTTATACTGATAATCCACAACAATTCATAGAGATCAAGGATAGAGAGAAAGTGTTCCTTAGTATATCACACTAGAGTAGAAGCATGAGGTTTTTAATGAAGGAAAAACTAATCCCTATATACATTGGGACCATTTAGATTCTTGATCATAATATATTCTTGGCCTACCAACATTCACTCCCATAGAACTTGTGTCATGTTCATGAAAAAATCTATGTTTATCCCTCTATAAATTAAATAAAATATCACTTGCAAGTTGATAATATAGATGTGGTACCATTTTAGAATGATCTATATTATGGTGATTAGTTAATGAAATTCTCATACTATAGTGATAAAATTACCTGCAACAATAAAAATCGACTACTCAATGTTCTTTATAAAAACCATAAATTTTAATTGGAAAAATGGGAACTAGAGGAAGTTATAAAATATAAGTAACATAATTATATCACTATAGTGTATGAAATGAATATTCATGGCTGAAATTTCATTAGTATGAATATAATGACCTATAAATGTATAAATTTACATTACTTTCTATATATGTATGTGTGAAATTTTTAGTAATGTTGAAATCTATAAAACAGTATGATAACATTTTATTTCATTAATTCAAAAAAATTCTTTTTTCTAAAAATTAAACCTAGTAAAATACACAAAACTAATATATGAAAATAATAAAAAAATATACAGAATAGGAAAATTTGTATAATCTCAATCTCCCAGTATTATCTCACTCATGAATAAAATTATAAAATAGAAACAAAATTATTAATGTAATAATCATTTTGAAATTGACGAGTATGAAAACATATTATAAATTGTATTAATAGATAAATGGATAAAATAATAGGTATTCATATGAAGTAGAAATACATTATTACCATTAGTAATTATGAATATTGGGCATTATGACTATTGGGCATTATGACCGTTCGGAATTATAACCATGGGAATTATAATCATTGGCAATGTAACTAAAATTAAGGGACTATTATAATCGATGTATATTATGTTTAATTAATCAAACCAATTGATGTATAAGGAAGAATCAATGGCCTCATCAAGTATAATCATTCCTGGTGAATCTTATTTGTCAGATATTTGGTGGGAGGAACCGTCATTGGGATTTAAATTTGACCAAGCCCAACTAGAGCTTTAACAAATGAGGTTCAATCAAACCGCCTAAGTGAAAAGTTCATGTCGGTAGATATCAACACTAGATCAATGTTAGATGAGCCACCCGCAAAAAGTATCACCATTTCACACATTACCCTTATGGTACACTCTTTGTAAAAGAGGTGTTATGTATCTATATCGTAGTATTATAAAAGTGTGATTTATTTTTAAAAAAGAAATATTGATTTCTTAAGCCCCATGTTTAATATTACTTTATTTAATAAAATAAAAAATAAAATAATATTAATATGATAAATATTTTTTGGGTTATCATGAAAATATTATTGTATATTCATAAAATATATAATTTCAATTAAAATTTATTTTTATAATAATTTTAAAATTATATAATGTTTTTTTATCATGAAATATTGTTATAAAAAATTATTTATTTAATTCTAAATGATAATATAAATTTATAATGTCATTGGTAAATATTATAAGGGTTATAATGATGGTTATTTCAAAAAAAATATTTAAAAAGAATAATGATTTTTATTTTAAAGGTTAAATTATCATATTTGTAAAATTATTTTTATAAAATAAATATCATTTTTTAAATTACATCATTGATAATATCTGATGGTAAATTTTATAAATTTTTGTAAAATTGTATATTTTTTGGAAGAAAATTAAATATGGTGTGAATATATGGTATGTATTATAACTTCATAATTAATTATATAATGGTTTTCTAAATTTATTATAAAGAAAAGGTAAGTATTATGACATTATAATAAATTCTATAAATTTTTTCACAACAAAATTATTATTTTTCATTAAAATACATCATTTTAATGTGATAATATTATATTTATAAACCTATAAATTACATTTCAAAACCAAACATATATCTTAATATTATTAAAATTTATTTTTTAAAATGAGTCACTTCAACATCATGAAATGAATTTATTTAAGGAGTTCGGTTATTACAAAAATAATATATTAAAAACCACAATTCCTTTGAAAATATCATTTAAAAAACCCTAGAATGGACAGTTGTTTTGTATTTTTTATTTACTTGGTTTCCAAGTACAATGTGTAGATATTAATAAAAAATGTTCTTTATTTTACTATAAATACCCATCCAGTATCCCATTAATACTCACTCCAAATCCTTGAAGTATGAAGTTCCTATTTTCCATATCAAAATCTCTCCCAATGAGTTTCTACATTTTTAATGAGATCGTCCCAAGCACTAAGTACCACCCACTCAAGGTATTGGATTCTTTACCTCCTCTATTCTATTCAAGAAATTGCTTTTCAATTAGCATTTTGATTATCAATTTATGTTGTTCTATTATTTTTATATATAGTCCTTTTCTTTATAAATGTTTTACAAATAATAGAGCCTACCTTCTTATCTCAATTTCCCTTCCATGAACTTTATTTTACCCCTTTTATGATTTAGAAATTAACTCTTGATTTTCCAAGCCATACTTTTTTGTTTTGAGTACCCAACCCTTTTTTATTCTAGGGTATTCAACTATATAAAAATATAATTTTTTTATTTGGGTATTATATATATGAAATTCAAATTACTTAATTAGGGGATTGAAATAATGATATACATTATTATTATATATGATCGATGTTGCACATGTAAACTTAACCATATAAGGGGTATGTTGTTATAGCTTAACAATATATTGGATAATGTTTTAATATATTAAGATTACATTTATAGTGCACAATATATTATACTAAGAACACTATTTTGTGATTTATTAGTGGTTATAATCAACGTAAAAATATGATGTCACATTTTATATTTTTTTCTACATTTCAAGGTCACCTTGATTTTGTGATAAACATTTATCCTCCATTCCTCAATGTGAGTATGTATGTTTCATACCCCATTATATAATCATGATATGCCTCTTGACTCACAATTATATTTATCATCATGTTATGCTTTGATTATTCCTTTACTGGGATTTATATCTCACCTCATTCTTTTGTATGTCTTTAGGTTATTCTTTTTCATATTCAGAGTAAGAAGGAAGTCATAAATATATTATAGAGTTTTTAATAATGATGTTGTATTTTATTTTAAGTTAATTTTTTATATGTCATATTTACCAAATACAATTGGACTGTCAATGTTTTAGGTATATATTATATAGATATCTATGATAAAAAATAATGAATTAAAACATATTAGAAATATGAGTTTTTATAATGGCCATATAATCATCTACTTCCACAGTTCACTCCCTGAACAGTTGAAAACCCCCTTGAGAACACATCTATACAATTATATAGAGCTTACAATCCACATAAAAAATTAATATAAATTTAAATATTTCTATTTTTCATAAAGGGATAACAATAATCATGGTGTTTCTAGAGGTTTTTTATGATCATCACAACTCTCAAATACATTTGATATCTCCATGATATAAAAAAGGTGAAAATAGATAAATTTTAAAAAATATTCAAAATGAGGTTTTTAATAATGTTTATATAATTATTTAAACCCATTTTAATAATAATTTAATCCAATTACATGTTACTCCCATCACATAATTGAATTATAGTACCAAAATTGGTTGATGAATATAATGAAAATGGGAAGATTTCATTTTTTTCATCTCCAAATTTATGTTTCACTGTGTAATAATTTTCTTCCAAAATGTAATCATCTAAAAATAAACTATTATCAATCACTTCTTAAGAACAAATTTTCTTACTAGGAATAGATAATGTGTGCTGAAATATTTCTTCTAGTTCAAATTTTTATACTTTATTCTACAAATCGAGATCATTTGAGTGTTCTTGTATTAATTCGATTAATAAAACATTCATTTGAGTTCATCTCTAAGTAATTTTAATTAAGAATGGTATATAATATGTTTTTTATCTATTATAGTCATCATAAAAATCCATTTAATTAAACATATATATAGAGAAATAATTAGTGGGATAAATATTAATTCAATTTTAATCAATTATAATTTTCCCAACATGAAAATAATCAACCAAATCATCACAAAAATTTGGAAATTTTATTTTTTTTAATGTTTTGGAATAGATAATATCACATTTTATAACTTCATAAAAAAAATTTAGAATTAAATTTTTAGAATTAATGGTTCTCTTTCACTAATTCCCAAACATCATATTATACTTTATTTCTCACCATTTGAAAAAGAAACAAGTGAAAATATTTTTAAATTTATATCCTCATGTCTGATTTTTGCCTCTACATGATCATTCATACACTCAGAACTATTATATCATATTGTTTTTTCTTGTTTTGGTAGTAGAAAAAATATGATACCTTCCACTTTAAGATATATTTTATTCAAAAAATCCTCTAATTCATTTTACATTAGGGTATCTTCACATTTATTAGTGAATTAATTTCATATATTGAATTGATCATGATGCCAAACTATTCTTCTCCATTTTCAAATTCATCTAGTTCGGTACTTTATTCAAATGTTTTTTTATACATTAAAATACTCTATCTTTCTCATGATCTCCCAAAATATTTCTCATTATTAATTTCAATTTCATGATGTTATATTTCTTTTTCATAGATTCCCTTTTTTTTTTGTGATTTTATAATAATAGCGTGATAATACTCTTTGTATTGGTAAAATTTTGAAATCATTTTTAGCATTGATTGTTTCAATGCTGATTGATTCTCTATTTCAGGCTCTTGAAAATATTGATTTTCATTACATTATTGGGCCTATTTTGGATGGTTATAGGAAAAATATTGGCCAATATAACTACAATATCTATAAAAAACATATTAAATTTGATTATGTTGATTAAAATTTCTAAAATGATCTATTTAAAATAGAATTAAATTTACAACTCAAAAAGAACAAACTCAAATTCTAATTATCCATCAGCAACAACCAAAAATGAAAAAGATATAAAAAACAAGGCACAAACGATTTTAAGATATTAAAAAGATCCAATCAATGTAAAATAGTAATATTTTATACTCAAGTATATTCTGAAAGTTGACGATTTTGATCTGTGCCTTTTGTAAACCAAATGGTATAAGTGACCATAATTTATTTTTTGTTTTATAAAATTTATAAAAAAAATTTAATGTTTATATATTTTATTAAATCCTATGAATTAATAAAAAAATTACTTAGAATGAGTGAAATTTTTTGGAAGGATTATTGATCATGAAAAACATCAAAATTTCATGTATATTAGACAAACTGATAAAAACATTAAAGGGTTCATCCCAATGGAATGAGGAGAATATAAATAGTATTTTTTAATTCTCTGTGAGTGAAATTAGTGAATGAGAGCATGATGAGATGATTGTTCATATTTAACAGAAATGAAAGAAAAAATTTATGAATTTTAAAAGAAATTGAAAAAAATTGTATTATAGAGAACAGGCATAGAAAAATGAAATCAGGAGGATTATAATTAGTCAGTTTATTGAAAATTTGATTTTATTAAGAAATAAAGATTTTACAAGTCTTGAAATTTTGATACCCTAAATTATTATATCTAAATTTCAGATATATAATTAGTGCTACAATAAAATCAATCTTTTTTAAGAATGTGAAATGAAGTTGATATATATGACGATCATGTGATTAACTATTTTTACTCATCAATGTACATTTCACCATTCCCAAACCAAACCTATCGATTGATTCTAATTCAATGGTTGGTTCAAAACATTCATAAAATTCCCTTACTTTTTAATAGTTATCAAGAAAAACTAATATTTAACTGACGGTGAAATTTTCCGAAAAAATGAATTGAATTCAAGATGGAATAAAAAACAAGAGCAAGAAATTAATTAAGAAATTAATAAATAAAATCTAATCAGTGCATTAAGTACAATAAATAAATTAAATTAAAAAAATTTAATGAGTTTGAATAATATAAATTAATAAGAAGATAATTTTTTGGATAAAAGTAGGATCTTCTCTATTGAGTTGACATCCCTTTATGTTCTATTTAGTATCCAACTTCAATATCTATCTCTCTTGTTGAAACATTTACTTGTACACCTAAATAAAATTGTTCCACTCTTATAGAGATAGTTCTAGAATAAGTTTCATGTATCCTATTATCCAAGAATTAATTAAAATATAGTTTTTTGAAAAATATTGGTGTCTCTATAATTAAATATCTTTCTTCATCAACATTTTTTTATTGTCTACATCAGTAGAACCGCAACAACATTATAAGATTAATCTTTTAAATATTGACAGGTCTAACTAGTTTCATTATTCCAAGCATTCGACTTCACATCTGGACATTGAAAAAATTCACAATTTTTACTAAATCATAAAATTTCTCCATATTTTATAAATATTTTAATTCCAATTATCCTCATCCATTATTGGTTATGTAACACTTTTTTAAACAATTAATATTTTATTTATAGGAATATTTTTTTTGGTATTATCTTTGAAATAATTTTACTAATGGTGAACATGTGATTAATATAAATAATACAACTAGCTATGTTAGGGAAGGAATATTTGAAAGAGATATATAAAATCTAGTATGGTAGTGTTGGAACATATTTAGAGGGTGTACAAAACCTCAATGAGTGTTCTGTAACACAATAAAATTAAATGGGTTATTATTGAAAGAGGGATGAGTTTATATTATTTTTTAAATTTAATGTATTTTTATTGAAACTAATTATGATTTTTTAAACTTTATTTTATATAATATTATTTTATTTTATGGGGAGAACATAATGAAATGATAAAATAAGGACATTATGAATTATGTCTACACTTTGAGGAGAACTATTATTGTTAAGCATGAGTGATAATAGGTATTCATCATGTTAAAGAGAGTTTAATTAGGTTCCAACACAAATTCACCAAAACAAATCAAAATTACCACACATGGTATGAAATTAGATTAATTAATCCCAAGTGGAAATAATTAAATTAAACTAAATAGAAACAAACTAAAGAAAACTGGTAGGGACTAGTTGTATCAAATAAGAACATACACATACCAAATCAAATTGATATAAATCAACCAAAATCATACTAAACTAATATTATATGATTCAAATAGATATAAACTAACCAAAAACTACATAAAATTTCCTAAAAACTGAAATGAATAAAAAAAATAACTCAACCTAGTATTAATTGAATAAAAATTTACTAAACAGATCCATACATAATGAAATGGGGTCATTTTTCATTAAAATGAATTAAATGAATATAATCTCATATAAATAAACTCATCTAAATATAACCAAATAAGTTATAAGAAAGTATGACATGTTGAATATTTTCCTATAAAATCTATAAAAATTTTAGTTTGTAAACAGATTAATATCGGCAATCAATTTGTAAAATCTTATAAATGATTTAACAAAAAATTAAATATTGTTTAAAAAATATCTTATAAAAAGTATTTAAAGTTATTATACAATTTTATTAAACCTTTTGTATTAAAAAATGTTTTAAAACTATATACAAGTAGTTTAATTCCATTTACCAGAATTTATATTGATATTTTATAAGCTATTTTAAAAAAATGTATTTAAACTGTATTAAAACATTTTTGATACATTTTTAACAAAAAACATATAAATTATTTTAATTTTTTTAATGATCTACCAAGTAGTTACATTTCCAAATCAATATTTACCAATAAATAAACATTTCTATATGTATATATACATAATTATTTTCAATACTAGAATCAAAAAATAATGGATATTTTAATGATTTTCCACCCAAAATCTCCACATCCCTTATAATTCCATTCATACTCGGAAATCAAGATACTCAAAACCAACATTGTCTTTCTAATACTACTGAAAAAAATCGGAATCCTCTATTCATGATAAAAAACACAAGGTTTGATCATAAATTAAGATAATTGAATCCATATAAATATCAAACTATCCATCTATCAAAGTTGTTACTTCTTCATTCCGTATATATCCCAAATATCCACCAAAAGGTCTAAATTCAAAAATAACCATTCAAACCCAAATGGTCCAACCTAATTCCATCAATGGAAACCACATATAACAATTTCATCCTAAATAATCAATTCTCAACTCCAACACACACCTAATAATCAAAATAATTATTCTCCTTCTACATAACTGAAATTTCTCAAATTTATATTCTAACCAAGAACAGCCAGACATATCATTCACTTCTCAAAAAAAAACCCAACCCAATCATAACTAAAAGAAATCCAAGAAATAGAGATCAAATTAATTCAAAAAATCTTATTGAATAATCATAACATCCATCGATCAAGTAATATAATCATAAATATCATAGAAAATATATATTAATAAAAAAACATGTAATAACCCATAATATGAAATAAGATTTAAAATAAAAATCATGTGAACACTTTTTCTTTTAAATCAAAATTATTATTTTTAAGTAACTTAATAATTTAAAAATTCAAATTATATAAATTCAATGATTTTACACTAAAAACTAAATATATAAAAATTATATTATAAACATTGAATTTATCTTAAATATGTCCCATAACATTAATTAATGTGTATTAACCTTTAAAATAAATTATTATCTCCTAGCCTAAGATCATTCATGTCGTTATTTTAAAAATTTACCAATCTTTAAAATAATTTAATAAAACCAGATCATGTATTTTTATAATAATAAATTATTTTAAAATTTCAATATCCTTTTACATTTTACTCATACTAAATTATATCACCAACTCATTTAGAAATACTTTTATCCCAAAAAGAGTACTTTTCATCCCAAAATAACCAAAATATTCAATTTTGACAAGAAATTATGGAACAATAAATTATATAATCAATATAATATTATTTGTATAATTATTTATGAAATTCAATGAGATTTGTAGAAGGTGGTATTTAATAAATATGGGTATGTTACATAGATGAATTTTTTTTCAGAAGGAGAAATAAGAATGATTATAGTGTATTAAATTACTAGATAAAATAATAGAATTTGTAATTTTATAATACTTATTTAAAATTTCAAAATCTATTTTGTAACTAAATATCTTATTTTGGTTGTAAATTTTTTTTTACTTTATGGACCTTGATGAGCAAGAGGACGACAATTTCTATCCAGATGTTCATTTGTGATATTTATATTAGTTAATGAGAACTATAACGACCTGGTATTTTCATACATAAATATCAAATATTTTTAGATGAATATTCAAAACATTTCATAGACACATTCTCAAAGACTATATTTTTTAGTGTATTTATAGACAAGAAATTCAAACATATTTTTAAAAAAATCATTAGAATCACCCAAAAATATCTTCTCACAAAGTACTCTACATAGGTAAACCCTACCTAAACATTTCTACAAAACCTAAGGAATGAAACATAATAAAGGAATATATCATATTATAATTATATAAATACATTGTCGATATCATTGTACGGTTATATAGTTGAATAAGATAATAATAAGGGAATGTTATCATGAACATAACTTACAATGTTCATACCCGACCTGTCAGGGATCATAAACATGAGTCATAGAATACAACATTATCATTTCCTAAAACACTATCCATAAGAGTGATGAATTATCATAATTAAATCATGAACTATAATACCATGTTATATAATTTTGGAACCATGATAAATGTAGAAAACTATTTCATATCTCAAGTTTAACGACCAATACCATCATCATAGTATATCGGGATTTATCACCTTTTCTGTATTGTGGATTGGGGCATAAATATTTCTCATAGTGGATCATGATTCACATGTTACCCATAGTGGAATAGGATACACCTATTTCCCTTATTTGACTAGGAAAAACCTATTTCTTATAATGGATCAGGATATATTTGTTTCCTATGGTGGATTAGGTTGATCGTTTTTCCCATATTCGGATTGAGCCAATTAACTTTTTTCCCGTTATTATCTCATGAGATATTTTAATTTACCCATTTCATTAGAGGTAAATATATGACCCAAACATCACATAATTAAAATAATACACATGTGTTCCATAATATCATAAAACATTAATACTCATATAACTCATGAAATAAAACAGATTTCATAAACATTTCTTGAATGTATAAACTGTGGAAAATGGGATGGTTCTAAATGAAATCTTGTCATTATAAACAAAAATAAAAAATAGAATAATTCTTGAGGAAAATAACATTTCAATTTTTAAATCACTTTTTAAAGTTGTGCAGTTATAAATGAAAAAACATTCATTGAATATAAAATTATAGAATTTTAATTGATATATAAAATCAGTTAGGAATCATGATGTATGGAAAATAATCTCATTTTATATAATTTAAAATAATATTCCTTCCTTATTTTTGTTGAAAAACTTACAAAGTAACTCATTTGGAAATTAAATAAAAAATATTGTATTCAATCCATTTAGACAATAGTCAAACATGGGTAAAATTAAATAAAAAATTTTAATTTAATAGGAAAACCCTTTTTGAAAACATTTTAAAAAAATGACATGGAATTGTAATATTCACCCTTGGAGAATTAAAAATAAACATTCTTAAATAATATCAGATTTTGAAATAAACCCTTACCTCAAGTCCTAAATTTTATTTTTCATGTTTAAACATAATGGAAAATAATTATGAATTTGTTTTAAATTGAAAAAATAACCATATATTAATATAAACATATATAATTAATTTATAACATGTTATCACTTTTTTATTAAAAATTTCAAATTTCAGTAATTGTTCCTGGTGATAAATGTTCTGTTTTACAAGGTTGGTTTTGTTTGGCAATCTAAATACTTATAATTTTATCAAATTACCATAATTTAAATTTTTTTATTCATGATATAAAAATAATATATATTAATTATAGAAATATTTATAATCATTTATATAAATTATAGATAGGAAAATTAATTACTCCAGACATGGATATGGTAGCTCATATGTACGCATGACCATTTTTTCTATATTTATATTGAATGAATGACTGAAAGTTAAACAATAATTCACCAATGAATAATTATTATATCATATTAATCATAAATATTTATAATGATTATTTTTATTACCATATATTTAAAATATAAATGAAAATATAATCACATCGCATCGTGGAGATGATATTAATGTCGTACACACGGGCGATGTTATCGTTTCCCAAAATATTAGATGATAAGAAGGTAGCTAGGATATGATCATTATAGAAGTATAATAATGTTATGTATAACATATATAAAAATTATACCCATCATAATTCCCATCAATAATATATAGAGATGAAAAATAAATTGTATTGCTACGTGGATATGTTTTGTCATACAAACATAGAAATGAAAATTTCACTAATTATTTGATTTTAAAGAAGGTGTATAATGGTTTTCTAAAAATTATAATAATATTTAAGAATATTTATGATACTTAATTTTTTATTTTATGTTGAATATAATATATTTAGGGTAGTTAAATAATATTAGAAAGATAATCTGATTGGTTAGAGAAATTACCTCTTCTTCAAAACGGTTTGATTGGATCTTCTATAAAGGGCTCCAGGGTTGGTATTTTGAGAGTCAAATAACCTCTATAATGTGTATAAAGAAGTTTATAAGATAATTGTTAATTATTATGGTCGAGATAGAAGATTAAAATTGGTTTAATGAACTAAGGGAGAAGGTGTCATTTTATAATAGAGGTGATGGGTACTTTTAAAATTTCTCAAAAGATTAAAATATACCAAGAGTATTCTTGATCAAAATGATTCCAAATGGCCAATAAATTCATAGAGGATTACATTTTAAACAATATATTATCCCTTTTTTTATTATTTATTATTTTTAGAATACATTAATAATTTAATAAAATATTAATCCCATAAAATACCAATATTGTCAATTTTGGTACTATTCATTACCTTGACTTTAGAAACATCATGCCAACAATTCAAATTAAATCCAAATACTTTATTATTTCATAATAATTTAATTTTCATTTAAATAATTTTTGATTCACCATAAATATCTAAAATTTTGTTAATTTTAATATTTTTATTATCATTTATTTGATTTTTCTATTAATTAAATAATTTCTGCGTCACTATATTGTAAGAATTTAAGGTAATTATTTATTTCATAAAAATTAGAAATAAATTACCACATTGGATTTAAATATTTAATATTTATAAATAATATTTATAGACTTATATACACTGAGGATAACCCTATATTAAAATAGTATATTTATTAAAAATACTAGTGTAACATGTTTGAATTTTCTTGAAAAAAATACAATAAATGTCAAAATCTCATCCAAATCAACATAAAAGTTCATAAAACCAAACATGGATATGGATGAAATTATATTATAAAATTAAATTTTGACATGTTATTGGGTTATTTAAAATTCTTTACCATATTAGTTTTAATCGACATTACCTCATTTTCCGTTAATGTAGTAATAAAATTACTACAGCGAATATTCTTAATGAAAATACAATATGAGGAAAATATTTAACAAATTTGGGCCTAATAATTCAAAATATAGATTCAATTTTTCAACATTAGACACACATAAGTGGATAAATATTATGAAAAATTAATCCTGCAAAATGCAATGAAAACTATTTTCTTGAGAAAATTTTTTTTAACCCCAAAATGTACTTATAGCAAAAGAATGTATAAGTATGAGTAATATTTAATTAATTAGTATATTTCTAAATAAATATTACATATGTTATTTTTATATCAAATTTAAATCATATATTTACTTTTTAATATAAACAAAATTGTAGTTTTACAGAAAAAATGGTTATTCACTATTCAGTAAAAATTAAATCTTTTAAGAAAATTATCAAACAAATACCTAAATTAATTTTGAAATTGGGATTTAAAAATCTAATTATTTTATTCAAATTATTTTTCTAAAATAATAATAAATTAATTATAATATTTACTGACAAGAGGAACCATTTTTAGAGATATCATATTTTTAAATAATTGAATGACTTTACTAAAAAATAAATGATTTCTTACAAAGGATTTATCAATACATTTATATTGAGTAATATATTTATATATATATCATAAATAAGTTAATAATATTTATACCAACAAAATTAATGACTAGGATATAAATTTCACATTAAATAATAATGTATCAATCATGAATCTTGGTTTGTTTTAACATAGCGTTGCTTTCAACACAAGTAGTCAAAGAAATAAAATTATTTAATGATTAATATTTCATAAAAATATTATGGTGCTACATTCTATCCAAATAAAACTAATTTAACCCTATAAATTCATCACTTACATGGAAACATATGAGGATACCTCTGCCTCATCACATCATTTGGTTCCCACGTAGCTTCCTCTATTTGGTGGTTTTTTATAAATCCTTAAACAATAAATTTGTCTCATTTGATAGAAATTTATATCTATGATATATAATCTCAAAAGATTTTTCTTTATATAGAAATATCTATCTCTAGGTGTAGACCCTGGAGTTCAATACATGTGAAGGATCAAGTATTTATTTCCCTATAAGATATATATAGAATACATTATAATCCTGAGAGAGGGTTGGAGGATGTTCCTAATGGTAATGTATTATAATAAAATGATATTTTATTTCAAATGTAATGATATAAATTTGGGTTAGTATTCCCTTATTCTATAAATGTATAAATTCATAGAAATACCTTATCACTATCATCAAATTCTATATTACATTAATGATTATTAGAAAAACATTTATGAAAAATTTAAACTATCCTTGCATATTTTTGAATAGATCTAACCTTCATTACTATCTCCTAATATTTATTATGTCCTAATATCTTTCTTTATAAAACACACTTCTAATATTTGTATGTTCTACACTTCTTTTGTTAAAGAGATTCATAAGGATCCATCTGAATGCTCGATTAGAAGCTATTTTTGCACGAAAACGAAACTAAACATGAAGAATGTTATGATCCCAAACACCATTGAAATACATAAAAAAATATGTTATAATTTCCTCTAGGGTTTAAATTGTTCTCTTAGACTATTCATATGTCTAAGGATGATACGCAGTGAAAAAAATATACCTTGTATCAAGATCATGTTCAATACATCACTAAAACATCAAGGGAAACTTTGGATCCCAATCATATACAATTACCTCTGGTTCCACATAAAACCATACTACTTCTTTAATGTATACTCTCTCAATATTATATAAAGAGTAATATTATTTGATAGAATTGAAGTGTTTATAATTCAAAACATGATCTACTAAAAACAATAATTACCTCCCTATGAATGAAAATATAAACCCTTACGGTCAATAGTAATTTTACTAATATGTTAAAAAAGTTTATATAAATTCATCCCTAAATAAATCTATCGCTAAAAAATATACAAAACCAAATGGTTGAATTTTAATAAATGTGTCAAAAAATATACATAAACATTATAAAAAATAATTAAATAAAACATCAAAATGAGTTTTAATTAATTTTACCTTATTTTCGACCTTATAAACACAATCTAATGATGGTATCCATAAATCTTAATTTAATGGATACATATACACTTCCTAAAGTTAATTAACCCTTTATTCCTTATATAATCTCTTATATTATACAAAATCATTTTCATTATAAGATTGTGTTCATCGATTTAAAGATATAATATCTATTGTGATTTCAATATTCCATAATACATGAAGAGGGAAATAATCACATGAAATTTAACTAAAGTTTGGGATCCCCCATACAAAATAAATAATGAATATACCAACTAATGAGTGGAGGATAAGTGTTCCCTAAATTCCAGGATTCACTTCATTCAACATGATTTCTTAAGATTTCTATTTTTCTTTTCTTGGGATTTTTTTGTGGATTATTATCCACATTTTCCCTTATATTGGGGAATTGATTCACATAATTCCCAGAATGCATTCACCAGAAACAAAATCCTGTGGGTGGTGAATTAGTTAGCATCCTATTCTCATTCATTTCATTAACTGTACCATTAATATCATTTCTACAGTCACAATCTTTCTTACCAACCATTCTATATTTAAATCACCTCCTAGTTCTGTTCAAGAAATTACATTTCCCCTTCTTCCAACATTATTAGAATGCAAATGAATAGAATTTCATTCACCCATATTAGTTTTCAGGATACTCAATATTCTTTTCTTATAAATACCATAGTAATAGTGGTAATATGCAATTTACATTTTAACCTTCAATAAAATTTTAAAAACATATTCATAGCTACTAATGATTCTTATAGCCCTGATATTTTGATGACATGGTTTTAGTATACCAAATAGTTAATAAAATTTTATTTTATGATTGATTATTAAACAAGATTAATTCCTTTAATGTATTGTTGAATTAGTGTCATGGCTACCAGTATATTCATCATCTTTCAATATTAGATTATAGAATATGGTGCTATTTACTTACAATGAAATATATCTATAAACTATTCCCATTCAATATATTCAATTTTTTATTATTCCCTTGTGTTCATAATAATATTACACCCTTGACCTGAATTTCCTTCCAAACGATAAATAGATATGATAAAATTTTCATATCCAAATAATTAATGAATTGGAAATATTTTTTCAATAGTGTTGATCCATTATTTAGCCACTAGTGGATTATAAGTTCCACTAAAAGTATGTGGATGTTAAATCATGAAATATTAAATATATTTTAGTTACCTAATTGATAATTTGGATACTAATCCTAATTCATAGAATTAGAAAGTTGAGTTAGAATAACAGTAATATCCTATATTCTAACTCCATTAATGTTTGGTTTCTTATGAGGAAAAAGATCACATTCTCCTTCCCACATAGCATTAACATGGTTCCTTCTAGTTCCATCCATTTATTAAATCCATAAAGGGGAGCATTAGAAATATTAATAATACTATAAAACAACATAATCATGAAAATTCCTTTATTGGATGTATAAATCATGACACATTATTTTCTATCAATTACACCATAGGCTTAACCTAGGTCATTCATGGTCACTATTCAAACCATTCATGATGGTATGTTAAAAGTTTTTGAATTTCCAAAGTATATCCCCTAAGTTTTTCAAACCATGTCGGCAATAAGGAAATTTTTTTATAATAGGTGATGACTGAGTCAGGCTCAATGTTCCTTTTTATGATTATTTACCACTAGGTAACCTTATACCAAACCACATCCACATGATATATCAAGAGTGGGATTTAATTTCATGGAAACCACTTAATCCATCCTTCACAAAAATTAAAGTATATATTCTTATACATATAATTTTCCTTAGACATATCCTTATAGATATACCTTGACATATTCCACTACATATACTTATCCATATCCCTAGAGATATCACTAAAAAAATTTCAAATCTGAATCTCTAAATATTTACTAAATCTTTTCTCAGATACCCACTATAGCAGTCGGGATATAGTTCAAGTGGAGTATAATTGATACCTATCGGGACACTACATATGGATACACCTCCGAGTTAGGACACACCACCATCCCCAGTGGTATAACATTCCTCTTTAAGCCCTAGAGTGTAGATCCACGCCTCATTAAACAATCACATTTGACAGTTGTCAAGGATCAGAATCCTTCCTCTACCTATGGTACCAACTATAATGGATCATAATTTTCATACATAAATATCACATATTTTTATATAAATATTCTGTATATTTCCCAATCATGTTCCTAAGGACTATAATATTTTAATGTATTTAGGGATTATAAACATAAACATATTATTTAATGAAATATCTTCAATATCTCTCACAAAGATCTTATCACATGTACCCCTCTTAGGAATAAACAACCTAAAACATTCTCCAAAACATGTGGAAGGAAACATAATTAATTCTATGCTTAGATTCATAGTAAGGATAAATATCAAACATATTAATCATTTATAATAAAAAATAACGAAATAAAAAAACTGTATTTTATCATGAACATAAATTACAAAGTCTATACCCAACTTATCATAGATCATGAACATTAGTTATATATTGAAACATTATAATTTTAAAAAACATGGTCATAAGAGTGATAAATAATCATTAATCAATCATAAACTATAAAATTATGTACTAAAAGTGGGTCACCGTTATAAATATAGAAAACCAATTCGTATTTCAAGGATAAATACCAAGACCATCAATGTAGTAGATCATGAATTATTACTTATTTCTCATTTGGGATTAGGATGAACTTGTTACATATAGTGGACCATGAAACACCTGTTTCCCATAGTGGATCCGTAATCACCTTCTTCATATAGTTGATCATGACTCACCTATTTCCTATAATGGATTAGAAATCACATATTTACCATTGAGGGATCATACCCAAAGACTCATTTCCCAATATTATCTTATTTCATATTATTATTACAAAAATTAATCTGAGGGAGATATAGGAAACAAAAATCACATAAATAAGATCATTTATATGTATTTCACAAGATTAAAAAACATTCCTCATCATATAACTCATGAAATGAAAAATATATCATATAAATTTCATCAAATTATAAACCTTGGAAAATGGAATGGATTTCACACAAAACAAAACATTTTAAACATAAAAAATATAGGGAAAGAATAAGGATGATATCCTTAGAAAATATAACTAGTAAATTTAATGTAACATCAGAGGATGTAATCTTATATGGAAAAATATTTATAAATATCACATGGAATAATTCTTGACAAAAAAACATTTCTATTTTAAATTCATTTTTTTTCTAAAAAAGATACACACTTATATTTTAAATCATTTTATTTGTAAATAATATTTTAATATTTTAATTTTTACATTGAACCATTTCGGAACCATGATGGTGGGAAAATTATATCATTCTGTATAAGTTAATAAATAACATTCTTACCATATTCTTTTAAAAAAATTATCAAAGTACCTCATTTAGAAAATAACAAAAAGGTCCTTTTAAACCCATTGAGTATGTATTAAATCATCTGTATAATGAATTAAAAATATTGTTTGAGAATAAAAAAAATTGATGGAATTTCTATCAAACTTTTTCATGGAATATAAATATTCATCAATGGTGTCATAAATATAAATAATCCAGATTAATTATGAAATTTTGTGATAAACCCTTACCTCAAGTATCACCTTTTCTTATACACATTAAAAACTATTATATAATAAATATAAATTTATTATAAATTTATTTCCCAAACATATCTCAATAATACTATTTATGATTTATTTATAATATAATATCACCCATTTATTAATAATTTTTTCTATTAAAAATACTATTTTAGGTGACCACTACTTCTTTTTCCAAGTATGTATTAGTTTGGAGGTCCTGGTCCTTATACATTGATCATATTCCTATAATTTAAAAAATTTTAATTATGCTATAAATATCATATATATTAATTATATAAATATTTATAATCATTCATTATTTTATATTTAGATAAGTGAATTACATCTTTTATATAGATGGTATGTTGTATTTACTCATGGACATTCCTTCAATTTTTTGATTTATGGAATGAAAGAAAGGTAAATAATAATTCACCTGTACAAATTTCTATTTATATCACATATATAATAAATATTAACCAAATTATTCCTTATTACATCGATGTGATATATAAATGAAAAAAATAATCACATCACATTATAATGATTGTAGACCATGTGTATTCACGAGCTACATTATCATTTCCCAAAATATTTGTAGATAAGAAAACAGAAATGAGATTATCATTTTGGAAGTATAATGATGATATAAATATAATATATAAAAATTAATCCAATAATAATTATTATATATAAAATATTGTTAAGAAAAATTAATTTTATAACAACGTGGACATGGTAAGTCGTACGTACACACGAGATATACATTCACTTCTTATTAGATGGGAAACATGGTTTATAATGATGTTTTCATAAAATTAATAACATTTTAGAATAATTAATATATTGAAGTAATTATTTTATGATTCATATCATATATTTGTAAGAGGTAAATAATAGTATAAAAATAAATTGATTAGTTAGAGTGATTACGTCTTCTTCAAAACGACTCCTATAGATCTCCTCTAAAGGATTCTTGGTTGGTCTTTTGGGATGACTATCACCTCTCTAATATGTATAGAATATTAAATGATATAATTTGGTATAGTAAAATAGATATATAAAGATAAAATTAATGTAATGAATATATGTTATATGAGTCTTTTTATAATTGATGTGAGGGGTTCTTTTGGAATTTCTCAAAATATTAAAACATACTATGACTATTCTGGATCTAAATGCTTACAAATTTCCTAAAAATGAAAATTGGATGAAATATTTCACTATATATTATCCCATTTTCTTATTTAATATTTTTATGATTTTTAAATAATTTAATAAAATATTATTCCAATTAAATATTATTCTCATAAAATATCATTATTGTAAATTTTGATAAAATTAATTATTTTGACTTTAAAAACATCAAGACTTAAGTCCAACTCAAAAAAATTATTATACTATATAATAAAATATCTTTCTAATCTATATAACTCATGGATCACCATAAATATCTCAATTTTTGGTATTTTTAATATTTTTATATCATTTATTTTAATTTTACTTTAATTTAATAAATAGTGTGTCATCATTGTGTAATAATTTAAGGTATGTATTTCTCCCATAAAAATTAAATATAAATAACCATGAAAAAGATAACAATTTTATAATTAAAAATACTATATATAGTTGAATATATCTTCTAGATAACCCCATATCAAAATATTATAGTTATTAAAAACAAGAGTGCAACTTGTTAGGCTTTTCTTGAAATACAATATTATAGTTGTCATATTATCATCCAAAAATGTTCATAGAATTAAAATTTGGATGATTATGGACAAAATTTAATAATAAAGTTATATTTTTTATGGTTTTTTGGTTTTTTAATTGCACATATCATTTTATTTTTAACCTATATTACCTGATTTATTACTACCCTTGTAATAACATTACTATAGTAACTATTTTAATTAACAAAAATGTAATGGCCCTATTTACAAAATTGGGACCCGATGATTATAAAATTGGAATCCATTTTTTAATATTCAACTCGCATAAGTGGAAGAATTTATATAAAAATCAATCCTTCAAATGGTAATAAAAAACAATTATATTGAAAAAATGTGTTTAAGCACAAAAATGTACTTATACCCAAAGAAGATAAAAGGATGGTTAAAATGTAATTAATTATACTATATAAAACAAATGTAAACCTTATTTACAATTAGATAAAAATAAAATAATAAATAGACTTTTAAGAAAAAAAATTAAAATTTTATAAAAATTTGTATTTCACAATATACTGAACAATTAATAATTTCATAAAATTTTCAAAAACATAATTATATGAAAATTTTAAATTTTTAATGAAAAGATAAAATTATTTTTTTTCAATTAATTTTTCTTATAATTATGAAATTATTTATAATATTTAGTCATGATGAAAATTTTATTTGAGAGTAATTATTTTTAAATAATAGATTTACTTTCCAGAAAATCGAATGAATATTTACTAAGAAATATTCAATACATTTATACTTTTTAGGAAATTTATATATATTTAATAAATTATTTAGTCATATTCATACCCACAAAATTAATGGCTAGGTTGAAATTATATGTTAAATAATAATCTTTTAGTAGTGTTTCAAGATTTGTTTAAACTCGTTGTTGCGTGTAACACAACATATTGAAGAAATAAAAATATTTAAATAGAAATATTTCATAAAAATACTTGTTTGTTACAAGATATATGGAAGAGGTTCATTTCAAATCATTAAGAGTATCATTCCTTCTAGGTATTGACCCATTTTATGCACCTCAACGAGTTGCAATAGGCACATACCGAAAATGATGAGGAAGTATAGAGGATGTTGAGGCTTAAATTAGCCATACCTGAGTGTGAAATAAAGTACAAAATACCAATGCATAGTTTTTCAAACATATGGTAGATTTTTTTCATCACTTATCCAAGATACAACTATGGTTTTTGATATATACCTGTTGACGATTCACTCCTTATATGATACACTGAGTGACGGTGATGGCGGTCCTAGTGGTGGGTGTGGTGATGACCCTCTATGTGGTAATAGTGATGAATATGTTGGAATCAACAATACTAGTGAGGGTGATTATGATGAATGTGATAAAAGTGATGACAATGATCATAGTGGTGTTCATTTAAAGAAGATATTGATATTCTACATTTCAAACATGATATTTATGACAATGTTTATAGATTATGTTAGGTAATATAAACCGATTACAAATATGTTTTATGATTTTTTTGAAGTTATCAACATAATAAATTTTAAATATATATTATTTTTGGTGTTTTCAATGTGTAATTTGAGTGGGACATGTTACTCAAAGTGATGGTTGGATGCTATAGAGTGTTGGGGATTTTTTAGGTTTTTGGTGGAGGGGGATATAACTACGGTTTCTATAATCATGGGTATTAGTAACCCTCAACCCACCAATTGTAAAGAAACAAAAAAAAATTGGTTTTGGGTAATTTTAGTGTACCATTATTTAAGGGTTGTGAAGACCATTGATATATACTATATAAATATTATAGGCCCCATAGTAGTGGTATTAAACCATTGGTATAGGGTATTCTCCCCGTAGTGAAGGGAATAATTAATTATAAACTACTAAAAATAATGAATGTTCTGATTCCAAAATTAATGTTTCTATATTAAAAAAATAAAAAAGTGATGTTCATGTTATGTTGATAGTGTTACAAACTAAACTATGTTATAAAGAGGAAGAAATCCAACAATAAATAATTGTTATTCCAATTGATAATTATATTATAAATATTGTTTTCTTATCATAAGTTGTATATAAAAGACTTGCAAATTTAGTAAAAAATTTATATATCCGGTTTTGAGAGAGATACCTACTATCTCACAATACTTAATTTTTGTCATGAATATTTTTGGTAGAAACATTAAAAAGAAGTGATCTAAAAGTTGACCATGAGATGAAATATTATTAAACTATAATTTCCACCAATATTTCACAAACATTACTTTTTTATATATTGTAATGTAATGAAAGGTTCAAAATAGTCATGTGACTTCCATTATTGTGTCAATGAAATAAAAATATTATAGATATACCTCCCTTAAATGATTAAGACATTCAACCATTATATATAGATGATCTATAACCTCTAAATATTCATTTCAATGGTTGAACAATATCGGAACCATCAAATTTTTTATCGTCATCTAATCTCAATATTTATTCATTCTAAAAGAAACTCATTTTTCTCAACAACATATTTAATTATTTTTCCTCCTTGCATCGATTTTCATTGATAATCCTAGTTTTAAATACATTGATAAAAATTCATCTATATCAAGAGACACCTGGTTTACCATCATCGAGATGAAATTATGGTGTTAGTGAGACAACATAAACACGGAAATCCTAAGTCTCTGTGATCCTTCTCATCATGGTCCTCGAAAACCATTGTGTTTGTACTCTAACAGTTCTGAAACTATACTCTATAAGAGGAATTAAAAATATTCATTCATCATCAAAAACATCATAGAGACCTAGAAATAATTTTCTATTTAATGAATTCACTGAAAGATCCCTCAAATTATTACATTGAGTATAAAGGAACGTTTTATGATAATGAATTTATTGTTCAATTTAATTGATATATGGGTGAACATGAATTTTGTTTTACAATAACATTAATTTTTCAAGTAGAGTAAAATAATTTATTGTTTAAAATATGTCAATAAACAATTTCACAATTGTTAAACAGTTTCTTAAAATTCTCAATGAATCCAAATGAGTTTTCAAGGTGTTATGATATGATTTTAATTTTGATTTTAAAATTATTTTAAAAAATTATACTATGTTAAGTAATACACCCCTAAATTATATCCCCAAATTTTGAAGATATCCAATTAAAAAATAAATTTCTCCCACAAATGACACTAAAGACACAAAAACAATTAATCATTTCATTCATAAAAAATTTAAATAAAATTTCAAGGAAGCATGTTGTTTGATTTAATAATTACAAATTCATGTGAAATGAATGAGTAAAATCCCCAAAAAAAATTGAATTTTATTCCCCAAATCATAGTGTAATTAGTCATTATCCTTTAAATGTCTTCATTCCCCACTTAATTTCGTCTTTTTAAGCATATAAACATGTTAAATTAAATAATAACTAAATCCTATCAGTAATTATCATAATTATTAATCCATGTAAAAGTTAGCGGATATGGTAGTGAGGGTTCCATGCTACTGGAAAAAAAATTAGGACAATAGTGTACCATCTATTAAAATTAAAAATCATAGAAAAAACTAATCCATTGAGAAGATGTATAAAAACAAGACTGGGAGATATTTATTTGATAGAAAAGGAAAACACAAACAAAATAAGTTCTATTCAACCATGGTTTCCTCTCATGGAGAGATAATTTTAATTTAATCCAATGAAACATTACTATATAACTAACTACAGTCACTAAGAGTGTGTAGTTTCCTAGTTAGGATCCACAAAATGTGGAAACCCATGTGTTGTTATGTGACATGAATATTTGATGGGTTTATGACCCAAAAATTTATATATATAATTTCTATTCTATATATGTATGTGTGCAATATTAAGTAATGTATTATAGTATAAAAACAATCATAACAAATTATTTAATTAATTGATAACATTACACTTAGTCTAAAAATAAACTTAGTAAATTTGACAATATTACAATGGGAAAATATAAAGAAAGAAAAACAAAATAATTAGAAAAGTAAAATTTGGAACATCTCGATATCATAGTTTTATCGCACTCAGGGATAGAACTATAAAAAGGAAACTAGTCATCAGTAATCTAATATAAAATTTTAAAATTAAGAATATAAAACCATGATAAAATAATTGCAATAAGTGAATGGAAAAATAAAATGTATTTATTTAATGTAGAAAATAAATTATTTCATTGGGAATTATGTCCATTAGTGATGTAGAATTTATAAGTTGACCACTATAATTATTGAATATTATTGGTAATTAAGAGAACTAATTGATACAAAAGTGATAAATGATGGCCTAAACAAGTGTAATCATTCCATATGAACCTCAATTATCAAATAATTGGAGGGAGGTAGTGATTATGGGGGTTTCCCATGACAAAGCCCAAATAGAGCTTCAACAAGTGAGGCTTGAGTAGAACTACCTATGGGAAAAGAACAAGTTAGTATAGATATTTTCCAATTTGATGTTTGTTGATCCCCTTAATGAAGGTAAAACCATCACAGACCATACCCTTATGATGTATTATAGTGTAATAAGGTTTTATGTATCTAGAACATAGTATTATAAAGGTGTGATACCATTTTAGAATTGAAATAATGGCTTCTTCAATACCATTTTATTTATTATTTTATTTTATAAAATAAATATAAACGTTAATTGAAAACTAGAAATAGATTTTTGGATACAATTAAAAAATATATTCTTTCATAAAATATATAATTTTAATCAAAATATACATTTATTATAAATTGAAGAATTTTAATTTTAATTTTATTCATGAAATACTCTTATAAAATACTATTTATTTAAATATAATGATAATATAATATTTTAATGAACCATGTAACTTTTATATGGGTTTGAATGTTATTTATATCATAGAATTTTTTTAATAAATATATATTTCCTAAAATTTAAAAGTTTCATATTTAGAAAAAATATTAAAAATTAATTTAAAATTTAAAAAAAAAATGTTTAATTAGCCAATGGTAAATTATTAATAATTTTCTAAACTAGTTGAATTTTTGGGTAAAAATTCAATATGGTATGAATATTCAGTAACTATTAAGATATCATGTTATCCAAAAAGTGATGAGATAAATGTTATAAAGTGTTTTATTAACCAATGATAATGTTTTCTTTAAAATAATGTATTTTAATGTGAGAATATTATTTTTCAAAAACCAATCTAAAATCTTTAATAACCTAATAGATATTTTTATATTAAAAAAATATGAACATGACTCAATTCCACATCATGAAAAAATTAAGTCAAACGGCTAGGTTATTAATCTAATAAAATACTAAAAACCACTATTACTTGGAATATATGATGGGAAAATCCATGCGAAATCCTATCGGTATTATTTTTTATTAACTAGGTCTCTAAGGGATTTATTAATATATTTATAAAAAAAATCTTCTCTCTTACTATAAATACCCACCCACTCTCCAATTACTCATCACTAAAATTACTAATAAATAATTTCCTTTAATTTTAATTATATAGAACCCTCACAAGTATTCTATATTGTTTTAAGGATCATTTTCCATGAATTATGATGTTTCTTCTCAAGGGAATGAATTATCTCATACCTCTTATCCGTTCAATAACATCCCATGTAATAATCCGTTTGATATTCAATTGATTATTTTATTTATTTTGCTTAAAAACATTACTTATTTGTCTAAATGTTTCCCAGATATATAGTGACATCCATTCTTTCTCAGTTTTTCCTTCCATGAACTTTCATTTACACTCTTTCCACTACAAGAATTTTCCCTTGATTTTCCATGTCATGAATTTAAGTTTTAAATATCAATTCGTATTTTTTTCAAGGTTATTCACCAAGATATAATTATTTTTCCTTTATTTGGGAAATATATGTATGAAAACCACATTTCATAATTGTGGTGTTGTACTGAAGAAATGTGATGTTATGTTATATGATCGATGTGGCACATGTAAAGCTCTACATATAAAGGGTGTACTCTGATTGAGTTCCAATGCATTGTTTAAAGTTTCAATCTAATTACATACCATGTATTCTGCGTGAACGGTAATCCTAATTACACTATGTAATTATTTCGTGGAGATTATCCTTGACTTATGGTTATGAAGTCACATATAATGTTATTGGGACATTCATAAGATACCATTATTTAATGATGTAATTTTTTATGTAATGACTCCATGTCATTATATATGATTCCTGCAACTTTATATTATTTGGATATGATTCTTTAATCACATATATACTTAATCTTTATGATATGAATTGATTATTTCATTATTTACCATTAAATATCACCCCTTTCTTTTTTATTTTCATATATTATTTTGTGAATTACAATTCGGTCAAAGGAAACTATGAAGAAATTATAGAGTTTTTAATAATAAAATTTTATTTTATTTTATGTTAATAATCTAGGTATCTTATTTTCTAATGAAATAAGGCCTATCTATCTTATGTAACAAATGATATAGGTCATTATGTTTAAAATCATGAAGTAAAATGTGTTCTAAATATCGGTTGATATAGTTTGTATGAGAGTAATATGTAGTTATTTAATGATAGGAATTTATTTGTAATAATCTATTGGGATAATTTTAAGTACAAAAAATACCATCAAATATTGGTTATGTGTTGAGTGAGTATTTTTAATCCAATTAACACATTTTCAAGATATTATATTTATATGTGGCTCTATCACATATGTATATTGGTGTAATATACACAAAAGGGATTATTAGGTATTAAAATGACCAATAACTAGTGCAGAAAAAATCATCCATGTTTCACAGCTAGTTTATTACTCATAGGGTATATTCATTGGAAAATTCATAATCACATTACAAAGAATTATGTTGTAATTTTATATATTGTTAGTTTATAAATCCTAATAATAAAAAATACTATATATATCATATATTGAAACTTATAGAATCATAATTTAGGTTACACGTGTCTTTTGTAAGTTATTACTTCTAAGTTCATTGTTTTTATTTTTATATACTAATTAGTTTAAGTATCACCATCAGTAATTTTTTTTAGAAAACAATTAGAAATATGATGAATCATTTCAATAACAAAGATGTTGGGAAAAGTGATGATTCACCCAGTGAAATTTATAATTTGATGGGAGTAGGAGTTGAGATCTGTGTGTTAGTTTTAGAACAACTAACTCATGTTATGATATATAACATTAATTATGTAGAATTCCTTCCTTCCCATAATAAATATAAAGTCATGGTTGAGTACTTTTTTTGAATAAGGCCTCCAAATTTTTATTGATCTTATAATTCCCTATTTAAAAGAAAATGGGGTAATTTCATCGAGAATATATTCTCTATCCTCAAATGAACTTGGAAATATTAATACTTACTAGTTGTTTATTTCATAGAGATACAAGTCAATCAATGTTGGAGAGTGATAAATAATAAAGATTCTAATGAGAAATTGAATCTCTAGAATGTGATATATTCAAGATGATATTTTAAATAAAACATTTTTTCCACACAGTCTATTTAAAAATGGAAATGGAAATCTTTGCACATGAGAAAAAATAGGATGAATGAATTTCATATTATATAGAAAACATCACAATGACATTATATAATTCCCTTATAATTTTCTTGTATTTTGAATGTAAGGTTTTATAATTCTTCGGTGGGTTAAATTATATTCTTAAAAAATGTGTTGGAAATTTTAGAATTCGATAGTTTTATTGAAATTTTCTTATTTTTATTCAATATAGATATAAAAGTTGGTGATTCAAAATGGTCTCATTGTACTAGAGATATGAAGTATAGAATGTAGTTTATCTATAATGTATTAACGAATAGTACTCATGGATGCAACATAATCTAGATCCCCACATGGAATAAGTGTGCGAAGAATCGTTATAAAAATGATCTCAAGGAAACAATAAGCCATTTCATGTGTTAAAGGTAAGGGAATCAAGATAATGAATACTGAAAGGAAATATATAATCCCACTATTGCGAGGGAGGAAAGTAATTTTCCAATCAATCCCCAACTCATAGTCCAATGTTTCTGTAGTAAGGATTGAAGACACTATGAGAATCATTAACTTATGAAGAGTGTTGTCAATAATATCTAATGAAAACAATTGTTAAATACTATGGATAGATGGTGGGAATATGTTATCACTACTATTGATGGGGATCCCAATTGAAAATTGGTGATATTTATTCTTGTTATTCATTCATGAATAGAAATTGTATTATTTGATTATGGTTTTACAAATTGATTCATTTAGTAATGTTTAGTAGAATTATTAAAACTATCCCTCAAAACCTAGATATTTAATTATTGAAGAATGAAAATAGTGGGAAATTATTTCATCTCAATCGTATAACTCATCTCCAAGTTATCATGTATGAGATGAATCCTCTAGTAAACCATTAAATACTACATTTTGTGGAATCTGATGTAATAGTGTGAAGGGATTTTTTTTCCTGTAGAGATCTAACAACAATTTCCATTTGAAGGAAATAACTTTCCATACCCCATGTCATCCTCATGTTCTATACAAGTACATGTAGGATGACGAACATACTTTAGAAACATCTTATTAAGCATGGATAATGTCTCCTTATGATCAGGCATATCTATCTCAAATGATTTATAAAGGGGATAGGATTTCTCTTGAATATAGGACCATTATACAAGAATATACAGATGTACTCCCCAAAAGAGTTGTATGAACATCCCCCAAATCTACTGGTTGAGTTCATTATTGAAATAATAGTTGGAGATCTTCCAATATCAAATACTCTCCATAGAATGACCAAACTTCAACTATAGGTTCTAAATTAGAAGCTATAATAGAATTTGTGAAATGGTTTCATATGCTCGTGTTTTACATCATGGGGTGCACTAATATCCTTTTTCAAATAAAATGATGAGTAAATATATTAATGAAATTATTATATTGATCTCAAAAAGATAAAAATAAAAAAAAATATCCCATTCTATATATTGATGATTTTTTTATCCGCTATGCAATGGCCTAATACTTATATATAGTGGACCTTTAGTTAGAATATCATCAATTAAATGTCAAGATGGATGAAATTAACAATACTTCCTCTCATACATTTTATAGTAACTATGAGTACATAGTGAGTCCATTTGAACTCACTAATGATCTAGAAATATTCATATAAATAATTATTAGTGTATTTAGAGATTACCCTGACATATTTTTGGAAGATTTTATTGATGATATTCTTATATAATATAAAATCAAGGAGAAGCATGAAAAGTATTTTAGTTTTTTATTATGAAAATAAATAAAGGATAAAATATAGTAATGGTTCAGTAAATTTGTTTTTTTAGATAATGTAACATTCATAGAGTATTTTATTTCAAGTAAGGGGATATTTATGCATCCGTCAAAAATAGAGGTGGTGAAAGAATGGCCATTTAAAATATATATTTCCAAGATCCTTAGTTTCAATAGATTAGTAGGGTACTATTGAAGATTTTTGAGAAACATTCCATGATTTTCTAACCTTCTATCCAAACTAAAAAAGAAATGAGTTATTTTTGTCTGTTCGAATAAGTAGAGAGCTTCATGGAGTTGAAGTAGATTCTAATCACTCCACATGTACACAAACTACAAATATGTGGTGAATTATTTGTGATCTATAGTAATGAATAAAATATGTTTGTAGAATTTATCTTAAAAAAATGATAATGTGATAGTATATGCCTCTTGATAGTTGATGGTGCAAGATCAAAATTATCTGACAAAAGATATAGATATATATGTAGTAATCCTCATAGAACAAATTTGTGGCATTATCTCTATGGACTAGGTTGTGAAATATCTAAAGACCATAAGTGCCTAAATTATATATTCATTCAAAAATTTCTCAATATGTTGCAATATAGGTGGCTGTAACTAATCAAGGATTATGACAATTCAGTTCAATACCATCATGGGAATTTGAATAAAGTGAAAGATAATTTGAGTAGAATGGATCCTTCAATATTATCCTTTATTAGGATTGGGAGGTATCCAATCCTCTTGGTCATGAAGAGTATGGATATTGAAATCAAAAATTAAAGAGCATCATGTTACCTTTCTCTAATGATTTATCAACTATCCCTTCTTGTGAAGATTAAAGAAGCTCAATGGCATAATATGGATATAGAGAAAAAGGTGGGTTCTATGAGGGTAGGGAAAGCCTCATAATTTAATACTAATAAATATGGAGTTTTGATATTTTATATGAAATCATACATACTATCAGATCTAGATATAAAGGCAGGGAAGATAAGTAATTCATAGAGATCAATATTCATTATCTAGCCAGAGAGCACAAATATATATAGTGATCTCTGAGAACACTTTTGGTGGGATAAAATAAAATGTCTGATTTTTGAATATTAATCAAAGTGTTTTGTGTTCCACAAGTGATTCAAAAAAAGAATAATCCCATTGGTATTATGAAACCATTACCCATACCTATATGTGAAAGTGAAAACATAACTGTGGTTTTTATGACATGTCTTACAAAGACCTACCATCAAAAATAATTTCTTATTGATAGTGGTTGACTGTGTTATAAATAATAATCATTCATTACAATTCTCTATGACTTCTCACCCGATTAACATACAATAATATATAGTAGAGAAGTGTTTAGGCTACATAGAACACTACTATCTATTTTATCCAATTTTCATACCAGATTTACCTCAAAAATATAGAAAAGTATCTGAAATTCTATAAACAAATTATTTAAAATTAGAAAATCCTATCACCCTAATATTGATGAAATATCTAAATGGATTATCCATACACTTGAGGATATGTTGAAATATTACTCACTGCAATTTAAAAGTGGTTGGGATCAAAAAATTAAATTTTTATTTATCATACAAAAATAAATTTTACTAATGAATTCAAGTGGGTCCTTATGAATTACTTTATGGAAATAAATATGGACCTCTAACATATGGGGTAAATTTCGATAAAATATTCTATTGGGATGAAAAAATGTAGAATAATTGGTTGAGAATGTCATGGTAATTCAACAACACATCAGAGTATCACAAATCTGATTAGATAGTTATGTTGATAATCATTGATGATTGATACAGTTCGCGGTTGTAGATAAAATGTTCATTAGTATATCACCTTGGAATAAAATAATTATGTTTTTAAATAAGTGACAACTAATCCATAAGTAAATTGGAAACATTGAGAGTATTGATCATAAAAGATTCAATACATATCAATGATAACTCCCAATGAAATTTAGTCAATTTCATAGAATATTACATATAAATCTCTTGATAAATTATATACCAGATAACTCAAATGTAATGAATCGATATATGGTATAGTTTCATAATGCTCTCTCTTATGTGGAGCAGTCATTGAAAATATTAGACTATATAGATAATATTTGACACAACATGACAAATCAGCTACCCAAATTTCTTTATCCAAACAATGAATTTTTATAATAATCATGTGAACGAGAGGAGGTTATGAAATATATGTACAATCGTTTTTTTCTCTATACGGTATGCAATGAAATTTTTAGGCTTAATTTTCTTATGGGAGTATGCATTTATTTACTAAGATATTTATATATATAATTTCACTTCTATATATCTATGTGTGACATATTTTGTAATTTAGTATACTGTATAACATAATAAGAACACTTTATTTCATTAATTTAAAACATTAAATTTACCTAATAATTAATCCTAGAAAAATACACAATATTAAAATTATTAAAAAAATGAAAAGTAATTAAATTTGGAAATTTTGGTTAATATAAGTCTCCTAGGATTATATCACAAGTGAATAATACCGTAAAAAAGAAAAAAATTATATTCATTTAATATAAATTTTAAAAATTATGAATATCTAACCTTATAGAAATTGAATTAATAGATGAATTAGTAAAATAAGTGGTATTTATATGATTTTTAAAACCATTATGATGATTGGATATTTTTACTATGGGGTATTATGATCAATAAGAATTATGACCATTGGGAATTATTCCCATTGGGAATTATAATCATTGTTAATAAAACTAATATAACGAGACCATCAGAATTGATGTATATTAAGGGTAATTAAGAAAACTTATTTCCATATAAGGGACTAAAAATGGCCACAACTAGTAGTATCATTCCTTATGAAACATATTTATCAAATCTTGGGAGGGAGGTAGTATTGTTTAGGTTCACACTAGACAAAGCTCAGGTAGAGCTTCTATAGGTGGGGCTCAAGAAGAATTTCTTATTAGAAAATTTCATGTTTGTAGAAATCACCAATAGATCATCATTTAAAAAAATTATTAATGGTTTTTTTACATTTAAATCCTCAATTATAATTTATTTATCCACCTGAGATACCATATCATCTAAACTCAAATAGCATATTTTTTATGGTAGTTGGGAAAAAATGAATCCATCATCTTTATCATTTTTTTTCCAAAAAAAATCTCCAATTTATTTCCCTATAGGATCTTCATACATTTATGACTGTTGTTTATTTCATTTACTGAATTTATTATCATGCCAAAAATATTCTTATTCATTTTAAAATTATTCTAGTTTAGTAGTTTTTCCCATGATTCCACCATACATTCCACTACTCTATCATTCTCAAGATCTCCCAAATTGATTTCCAAATCATAAATTTCAATTTACTGACATACATTATTTTTTTTACTAGATTCATAATTTTCAATTTGTTACTTATTGTAATTATAAAATCATGATCCTCTTTGTGTTGGTAAAATTTAGCAATCATTTTTAGCATTATTTATTTCAATTCCGATTGATCTTCATGTTTGTGATCATAAAAATATTGTTTCCTTCAAATTATTGGGGCTATTATCGCTTGTTATCGGCACTGCATGAAACAGTATGCCCATAATACCATCAGTAAACATAATTAATATTATTATATTGATTCTATTATGTAAAATGATCTATTTTTTTAATGTAATTATTTTTACAAATCAAACAGAACATACTCAGCATCAAATTATCCAAAAACAGCAACCTGTAATGAAAACATGCTACAATATCAGGTAAAAATATTCAATGTTCATGATAAGTGCCACAAAATGTAAAATAGTCAAATTTAAAACTCAAATATGTTTTAAAAGTAGCATATTTGTTTCTCTATCTTATGTAAAAAAATTATAGCAGTGACCCCAATATTTGTTTTGTGTTTTCTGACTTTTTGTAAAAAAATTAGTGAATGTTCATTTGTTTTTAAACCATGTGAACTAAGAATCCTCCTTCCCTAGAAACAAAGCTATCCTTTCACAAGGACATAGTTCTTCACTATGTTCAAAATGTCAAATATAATCTTCTAAACCTTCATAATAGTTAAGGGTCAATGCCAAGCGAATGAGTCTGAATATCCAAGGGCTAATTAAATTCTAGACTACTGAAAATAGTGGAAGTGATCATCTTGAGATGAATCTGTATGATTAAATAAAGTGAAAAGATAAGTGCATATAGTTTAAAACATGTTATAACCAAAATATCACTTGGATAAGAAAAAAGAAAAAGATAACTAAAGGGGAGTTCAATTATTTCGATGATTGGAATGTTGATGTAATTAAGAAATGGAGTTTATTAATGACTCTAAAACATGATTAAAGAAATATGTATACCCACAATTAAGATAAATAAATAGTACAATAGTAAACATGATCTTTATCAATAATTTGTCTTGAAGAATCAAAAAAATATGTGATCTAGAATTTAGTCACGATATAAAAGGTCATTACTCATGAAGATACATTCAACCAGTCCCAAATTCAACATGCCTATTTTATTATAATATAATGGAAGGTAAAAAAATTCATTTAATTTCCTTTCATGTGGAAATGAAACATAAAAAATTAATATTTAATTGAATGATAAATGTTCCTAAAGAATAAATTTTATTCAAGAATGAATGAATAAACAAGGACAAGAAATTAATTAGAAAATTAAACAATCAAATCCCCTCTATGAATTAAGTACTGAATATGCGTTCAGTTACAAGAGGATGCATGATTATGAAAAATAGAGATCTATAAAAAGAAACATTTAGGATAAATATATGAACTTATCTATTTAATTGATGTCCCTCTACGTTCACTTAATCTTCAAACTACTCTCTCTTTCATTAAATATCTTACTCGTTCTCATGAAAAACATTATTCTGCACTTCTATAACTAGTTCCAAAATTGGTTTCATATAAACATGAAATCCAAGAATTATTTAATATATGATTGTATGAGTAATATTGGTGTATGTCTTTTAAAATATTTTCCATCATAGTTTTTTACTAGAAATGTTTGTATAAATACCTCAACTGTGTAAGAAAATCATTAAAATACTGACTTGTTTAACCGGTTTTCTTCTTCCAAGCATGCTACACCACTTCTTATTCTGGAATACATTCACCAGATTCACCACATCATAAATATCTTATAATTTTATTTATATTTTAATTCCAATTTTTCCAATGCATTATAAGTTATGTTTCACGTTATTAAAAAGTTAATAATTTATTTCTATCAATTAATAATTAGGTAACATCTTCACTAAAATTTTCATGATGGCGAAGCTATGAAGGATACATGGGTTATGAAATTTGGTAAGTTATGGAAGCCTATATAAAATATATTTCTAATCGATATGTTTTTATAGTCAGAACATATTAAGATTTTATACGAAACCTCAAAAAGTATATTTTAATACAATACCATGAAATGATTTCTTATTGAAAGAGGGGAGAGTTTAAGGTATTGTTAAAATCTAATGTTTTTAATTACAACTGACTATGATTTATATTGATAATTTGTTTGTTATAACTGATTTCTTTTATGAATAATTAAAAATAAATAAAAAAATAAGGATGTTATTAAGTATGTCCACACTTTGGTGAGATCTAATATACTTGAGCTAGAGCACCAATAGTTATTTCTCATGTAAAAATAAGTATAATTATCTTACAACAGACATGAAAGAAAAAAATTAAAACATACCACACTTGATATAACTTAAAATGACTAAAAATTTTAATTGAAGAAAATTAAACTAAAAAGAAACATTACAAACAAAACCAACATTGATTTGTTGTATATAAGATTAATTGACCCATACCAACTCAAACTTATATAACTCATCTGAAATCAAACTAAAATAATATGATGAGATTCAAATAGACATAAAATGGCCTAAAAACATGAAATATCCCAAAAAATACAGAAATTAATCGAACAAAATAACTTGATGTACTTTGAATAGAATAAATATGAACTAAATTGATCCATACCTAATAGAATAGAATAGTTGTAATGAACCGCGTTTTGAACTGAACTAAAACCCGATGAAATTTGAACTTTTTCCTTTACTGAACCAGTCGTTTTGAAAACTAGGCTTTAGAACAAGGTTCCGAAGGTTGGAACCCTTCCTTTTAATTTTTTTAGATGTAGGCGAAGGCCCATTAATTTTATAGGGTGGCCTGAGTGGTTTTGGAGGCACCAGACCCATGTTTTTAAAGAGCTGTAGAGGGCACATGGTTGGTGCACTGTTTCACTAACCATGCGGCCAAAACCGTGCGACCTTACATAAAGAGGGAAGTTTATTTCTCACGGGCTGCGCATGGTTTCCCAAACCGTGCGTCTAGCTCGTGCGAGGGATCTCTCTTAAGAAGAGGGTGCCACACGGTTTTCACACGGTTTGGAAAACCATGGGGGTCAAACCATTCATGACCCTCCTTTTCTGGTTTACAAATATTTTTAAATATTATAAAAATTAAAACCTAAAATAACTCTCCCTTACCATCACTCAACCCGCACGACACACAGGGAGGGGATCCCCCTTGAATCGCGCGCGACACCCCCCTTCCGACCATATTTCAGTCAAGGTTTCTCCACCGATTTCTGGCTATTTCTTTGTCGAATCTCTATGGTAAGATCCCCTCTTGCTTCTCCTCCTTTCATCCAGCCATGTTTAGACCAAATCGATGCCCGGTAAGGTTCGGATGAACCCTAGGGCTTTGGGGTGATTCGATGTTTCAGTTTTCTTTTGGTTCTAGGTTAGGAGAAATGTCTGTTGGGACTCCTTGGTGTGCGTTCCGGTGACCACCGCCAAAGGCAAAGCAGTTTGGGTGGTTTTGGATCGTGGGATTGGTTTCGGGGTATGGTTTTCACCTATTGATTTTGTTTCTCACTTTTCATGTTTGGGGGTTATGTTTTATATGAGTTCCCGACATCTTTCTTGAATTAAGTTGAGGTTTGTTGTATGGTTCTGCCTTGTTTTGGTTCACCGACTTTGGTTTGAGTTTAGGGTTTTACATGTGGTTTGTTTTCATAGCTTTAAATCTAATTCCTTAGTTGTGTTAAAGGGTCATGGTATGTTTTTTTAGTGCGTTGGTGTGTTCGGGATGGTTTCACCTTGTCGGAGCTTAGGCGGCTCTTAGATAGAAAGCGCCAAGAGACAGAGTGGATGGATGGATCCACCTCGAGGTAGGTTCCCTCTCCGTGCCCTTGAAATTTAATTAAAGTAATAGTGAGATTAATATTACACTAGCTTATCTTTTGAATTATTCATGTTTAGTTCCAATTAAATGGTTTTTGGAAAATCGTGTGGATTGCAGGAATGAGATAAAAGAGTTTTTCTTGGTCACTAAACAAATGATTTAATAATAAAACCCCCTGATCAGAGGTGTGTTGTCTTCAAGAAAAAAAGTAGTGATATACTTTTTATGCTTTCTTGTTGGATTTTTGTGGTTCCTCTTTGATGCTTTATATGTGAACTTTCATTTTTGAGACAAAGGGAATGAAATGGATGTGATACCTGTGTTTGGGTCAATTTTCCATGTTTAGGAAAATTGAGTCAGATGATAACCACAGTGGGATGACTTATGAATAAATGAACTGTTACCTCTAGAAGGTAACATTGGGTTAAAGAATGATAAATGTGTCCTTTATAATTTAATGGTGAGACTAAGAAGGAACGGTCTAGGGTGGTACGACCTCACCTAGGGATAACGTAACGAGCACGAATTATGTTAGAAAAAGGAATATGTGAATATATTGTTTTAAATAATTAAGATGGGTTTCATTAAGTATGAACATGAATATGATCTCTTTTGTGTATGTGGTATAATTCTTTGAATGCTTAGGAGGTAATTCTATAAGTAGTATATTATAGACTAGTTTGTATTGTGAGTGCCCACATGCTGATGCCACAAAATGATTTATATTAAATGTGAGTCCATGATGAGACCACTTAGTGACAGATATGTGGTTGGATGGGAGGTAGTTATACCCCATGCCAGTGTGATAGTACATGTCTGGAAGAGAGGAATTCTTAAACCTTTCCAATTGAATTCAGTTGATAATTACTTGTCTGGAATGGAGGCATTCATACCCCGTTCCAGTTGACTTCTAGTGATGTGTTACATGTTAGGATGGGAGGTAGATATACCCCATTCTAGTATTATGAAAGTGAATGTAAGGGAGGAATTCTTAACCCATGCCAGTTTATTTAGAGACGAGAGGCATTCTTACCTCGTGCCCACTAATCTCGATACATGTGTGGAAGGGAGGCATTCTTACATTTTTCCATTTGACCTATAGGGACGAGAGGCATTCTTACCTTGTGCCTGCAAATCCCGAATAGTAGTTGGGAGGCATTCTTAACCCATTCCACCTATGATCTAAATTCTTATATATATATATATATATGGTGACATGATCATGTTACTTTACTAGCAACGATCGACAATTGGTATAATCGTCATGGGTTCCCTGGGAACCTGTACGGGTGTTATTTACTCTTGTAATTCTATTTACTTATTACTCCATACTGTCTCACTGTTTAATTTTTATATAATGTCTGCATTGGGTTAGACACCATTGGTTCCGACCTACTATGATTTATATCTCACACCCTGCTGAGGCCGCCATTTCACCAGGGTACCCTAGTAAACATTCTTTCTTGCAGGTCCTAGGTTGTGTGTTGTGATGTTTTTACCTGAGGAGTTAGGAGAAATAGACCAAGCAGGATCTTGGGATGCTCAGGGGATTGTTGTTGGGCTTTTTCTCCTTTATTTTGTATAATTTGTAAAGAATGCCTTATTTTTTACTGCTTTGATAAATGTATCATCATTTTTACATACATGCATTGTAAACTGGAATTTTCCGCCTTTTATAAAATGTTTATTACATTTATTTTGCTTCTGCCTTTCAATTGTTTAATATTTTCACCATTGAATATTATTTACTCTAATAATAAAAATGTGTTACTATGATATGAGGGTATAGTCTCCCCACTATCACTTCCTGAGACCATCGCTGCTAGTCAGCATCCTCTGGCGTATGGGGAGATGCTCTTGAGACCATGTTACCTACCGGTCCGGCCACCGGTTCGATGGTAAGCAGTGCCTGGAAGTTACAAAGTGGTATTAGAGGGTGTTTCTTTTATTTTCCTTACTATTTTGGGTTTCTAAACAGTAGATTAGGAATGTGTCAGCTCCTGGTTAATAGACATGGTAGGGACTGATCACCCCATGTATGGGTAATGACCAAGTGTCTAGTGATGGGAATTCCTGTTCATCTTGTTTGCTATTAAAGATGATATGATTTCAGCTTGAGTGACAGTTGTATTTTCTTCTTCTTATGATTTATGAAATTCCTTGAATTTTACCCTTGGCCTAATATGGAAAGAGAGATGAATTTCATGCATCATTATAGGAACATAGGGATTAACATGCCATGTATAGTGCCATGCCATGTGGTTTCACTTTAGGTTTCTTGTTGATTCTAATTGTGTGCCTTGATTGCATTCCTTGCCTTCTATTTATTAGCAATCCTATTTAGATAGCATGTCTCAATGATAATATGTCATGATGCCTATCTTGCTTATGTTTCATGCTTCTTTGTTATAACATGCCTCGATGTTAGCTGATTGTAGTGACATTCTTGGTTTTATATTGGTAATTTATGGCATGAGTAATATCTGCTGGTTGGGATTTCGACGAGAGCTAGTTTTCATATGTAAGGTGTTTGGGCACCTTTTAACTGGGAAAAGGTAACTCATGTATTCGAACCGTTGTAAAAGGTTTCTAATATTGAAATTCTAAATTAAGTTGATTTTGATTAAAAATGGGACCCAAATGCCAATTTATAATGTGTATGGGTGATTTATAGGTTGGTAAATGGCCACCCATAAACATGGGCAGTTGTATGAGAGTATGTTCAACTCTGGATTGGAATCTGGTGATGATAAAAAGGGGAGTCAATTTTCAATCCCTGAAGGGTATGGGGGCTTCATGATTTGGGAAATTGAAACCCATAAGAAATGTAAAGGCTTGCTGTATTGTGAAATTATTAAATGGAAAATGTTGCCTAATTTCCAAATTTAATGGTTTTGGCTAACTATTAGATGTGCAACTGGACCCGAGTAGGTCAGTTGGAAAGAGTTGTATGAGATACCCCGGTTTGGGGAGTTTGAAAAAAAAATTATAAATTGATTTGGGGTTGCAGTTTGAAGAACCAGAGATGGATAGAATGGGACCCTAGTAGGTCGCCCTTTTGTTTAAATGGTTTTTCTTTGAAATATTGCCCGGCAGAGTCAGGATGTCTATCGATGTGAATGTTTTAAAAGGAGTTTTTTGTGAAACATTCTTGTTTACTTTGTTGTGAAGTTGAAACTTTTGATGGTTAAAGTTTAAATGGGGTAAAATGTTAAGTTCTTGGGGATGGAACCTGTGGTGGTGCATTGAGACCCTAGTGTATGGGGTATTTTTCAGATTCTAGTCGAGTTTCCTTGGAACGGGACCATAGGTGTTTTCTATGGGTGTTGTTTTCTTTAGCGGTGGGTTGATGTTTGGCTTTTGAGCCTAGCGACTTTTTTTCGCATGACCCGTCGTTAGATTCGATTTTAGATCAACGTAAGGGGCTAGCATGTGGTTGGTGGAACCCTTAGAGTTTTAAGGCCTTGCTTATAACGTGAGTTTTCTGACTTGAGGTTTCATTCGAGTGTCATTTTCCCCTTAAAAGACTCTTTTTTTTCTAATGATACCCTTATTCGGAAGAGTGGTCATTGGGCTTTGACTTTAGTTGCGGCTTTGGGTCGTCTCCTTCGTATAGTGGCCCGACGTTAATGTTTTGTCCCATCTCAATGTTCAGGATGGATTTAGAATGACTCGTGTTTTTTGACACGCTGGTTTACTTGTTTGGATCTTCTTCGTTTGTTTAGTGATGTGATTGTTCTAAAATGCTGTTATTTCATGAGAAGTATAACTTTTTTATGTCTTATGATATACGCAAAATCAAAGGAATATTTCATTACACACAAAACCAGCTTGGCTTGCGTTATATGCAAGAGAAACCTTCCACGATAGCGTGTGTTGTACGCAATATCGAGTTTCACTAAATAACGATATGTTATTAATATATTATATAAACTAGCCATTATGTATAGTAATACCCAATTTTTTAAATTTTATAAATTTTATCTATCAAAATGGAATTCATTTTTGGAATCGGAATATCGAAATTAGCCTGGGGTTAAATTTTGCTATTTTTCTGAAATCTTTCAGTTTTTTGATGAATAGTGAAAACACTGGGTTACAATTTAAAAACCATATTTTTATTTAAATAATTTTTTTTTTATATAAATTTATTTTAGGTAAAAATTGATACATAATACCTATATAAGTTCAATGTAATTCATTGGAGTTATTTTATTATAAATAAATATATATATATATATATTTCATTGAACTTTTTACCGCCTTTTACCCACCTCCTTGGAGAATTTGAAAATATACATAAAATGTAATTTTACCTCTTCTGTAAGTGGAACATAGAAAATCAGAGAAACACAGTTAATATCAAGGAGAAAAATGTGGTTCAATAAGATAAAAACAATGTTTGGTGAATAGTAAATTTTTACTTTTATTTACCACGGTTAAAAGTAAATAGGGTAATTAAAGGTAAAAATGATATTATTATTACCGTAAAAAATATCCTAATTCTATTGGATAAGTTTAATTTGACAAAAAACAACCTTAGTAATAAAATATTACCCTTTAGTTCCACTTGGATTAGATTAGGACATTTATTATTATTTTATTTAAAGAAGTGTTAAAATAGTTAACATCAAAGTTTAATAAATAAAAATATTTTTAATGTAGGGTGATACATAAGATAAATTCAAAGATAAATATTCATTATAAATCTAGAAATATTTCCTTCTTAATGTTATTTTATTTATAATTTTTTAAAATTAAATAATTTAATTTATTTATTACACAATGATAATGTAGTAATTACCTTATTTATGAGATATTAACATAATTAATATTATAAATACCCAAATAAATGAAATTTGAGGCTTTATATGAATTAAAATAATTTTATAGGTTAATATGAAATGTTAGTGTTTATTTAATTAACTTTGTTCTATCTAATCATGCTTTTATATTTTTTACAACAAAATAATTACCAAATAGTGTCAAAATTGACATAAAATAGTTTATTAAAACACATATTATATTATTAATTGTTATTCTATTCATAAAAATCAATGGTTTGGCCAAAATTACTTATTTAAGGTTATATATGTTAACAATTAACCACTTGGAGTTCTTTTGTCTTGTTATAGTAATTTTATAACCATATTGTGTAAGAAAACAAGAAGACACAGAAAAAGTAAAAATATTTAACTTAGATTTAAATAAAAATGATAAAGTTAATATAGTAACCTAAACTTGTCTAAAACCTATTGGTTGAGAGGGGTTAAACCTATCCCCACCTTAGCTTCGAAATAAATCAATTTTGAGCTATTATAAACTGAATATGACTTTATTATAAAATAATATTTTATGTTTTTCCTAAGCTGCCCCTCTCCTCCCTTATAAAAGGGAACCTCCTCCCTCTCCTCCTCATACCATTTTGGGCCATGAAGCTAAACCATGCCCTGCACATTTAACTTCTTAACTTCCATAGAAACATACTACAGGTCCTGGTCTTCTTCAAAGGAAAAGTTTAGTGCTCTAAGAGGATGTTTCAAAGAGGCATGTTGAAGAAGAGGTGATATCTGTTACCAATTCTTTCAAATTTATTTCTTCTTATACATCCACTTATTTAGTTTTTTCATTATTAAGTAATAACATCCATATCACTCATATAATTATATGTTATTATAAATATGAAATAACCATATTTCACCTTATAACCATCCTACGGAAAACGAAATCAACGCGCATGCGTACGTACGGAATACCGTCTCCACGCCGTGGTGTAATCTGTTTTCCACCACCACCATACTTGGATGGGTATAATGGGGTAAAGAATAAATATATATGATTATTGTATAGTGATATTTATTCTGAAATAGTATACATAAACTTTAATTCCACGATCATGGGAACGATAGCATCGCTCGTACGTACGTACAACCTACCGTCTCCACGATGTGATGCAACTCGTTCTATATGATCTTTATTGAATAATGATTATATAAATGAATTAAATGAATAAATATGATATATATTACACTAATACCATTCTATAAATGAGGTATACATAACCTAACAATAATAATAAGAATTTATTCGACAGAACATGCATAAGAACATAAAGCATTGAACACCCGAATTACAAGTAGCAATGTAATATTAGTAATAACAATATAAGAATATGATAATATATGATATAATAACAATGAATATGATTAGGTAATAATTTAATGACATTATTTAAATCATTATACAGGAGGTTTCGATATGTACGAAGAAAATCGGACCTTAGGTAAGTGAAGATCTCACAATCTCATTTTTATCCGAGATTGTTTATACTTCAGAATTTACTAGGGAATATTTATCATCCAAATCCATGTTTCGTCAATATTTAATATTATTTATATCCTACTACAATATTTTAAATAAAATTTTACATATTGGTATATTTATTAAAATAAATTAAAGGAATCTTATGTCGTTTTCAATATGAGATACTTTTTGACATTTTTGAGCGAAGTACGATAAGAATGTTTATTTATCGTATACGACATGAATAGATTTTTATGATTTCATAGAACATTATTTCTATGAATATTCCATTATATGTTTTCAAGTTTATTTTTAATTAACTTCTTTTATTTTAAAATGGTATGAAATGTTATGAAAGGAAAAAAAATTAGAAGTGGAAAGAATATTTTCCTCAAGAATGGAGTTCAAGTGTTTTATGAAAATTATTTTCCATCTAAGATAATATAGGGTTCTGTTTCTATACCTATTATTAAATTGATTTGATTATGTTATGATGGAATTATTTTTATGAAGTCCTTTCATGTATTATGTTATGATTGCTTGATGTTTATGAATCCCATTTTTATTACATGGGTTATGCTATGATGTATGATTAATGATTTTGTGGCACACATAAGAATGGTTTTACTATGAGATGGATCGAACCTATCTATACCTCCAATTAATTGGGTAAAGAATTATATATAATGATATAGACATGCCTGGAATGGGAAGTTAATCTGATTCAGTGATACAGGACTGGAACGAGGAATGAACTAGGTTTAGTAATGGACTTTGTCCGTTATGATGTTCTTGGGAAAGTGCCTTGACTAATATGAAATGATTTTCAATGATTATTTGTATATGCCAAAATGCTTCATGTTTTATGTTATGATTATTGTGATTACATTTCACTATTATGATTTATCCCATGTTATGGTATTATGATATTTTTTGCAGGTTAATATTTTCAAAATGTTATTTTCTTATGTATATGATAAGATTGATATTTCTTTTGTTTACGCTTACTGAACATTTTAGCTCACCCATTTGTATGTTTTCTTATCCCTAGATCAGGAAGAAGGGTATTAAGTAGGATATTCCAAAAGGGACTCCAGATATGATGAAATAAACGGGAGAATATGTATATGATTTATGAACCAGTTTTCTATGTTTCCCAGTGTCTAAAGACACTATACTTGTATAGTCCTATCATGGTTTTGTTATATGTTGTAATAAGTATGCTTCAATTCTGATGTAATAACCATGTATGTAAATTATGGGTTGTTATAATTGTTATCAGAGGAAAGGTATAGTCATTCTTGGGAATCTAGGATGTGAAAGCGATAGTAAGAACTCTAAGGATATGTCTAAACATAGAACACAATATTAGTGTTTTAGAAATGGCCATGAACAACCTATGTTAAGACCCAATGTGTAACATTTTATTCTTGATTATGTTGTTTCCTGTTATGAATTGTGTTTCTCACACTATGCTTCTTGGTTTTAGTCAATGTCTGGAACCCGAAGGAACTGTGTAAATACTGAATGTGATGGGAAATGCAATGATTGTCCCCCTGACCAACCAAACATTATGGGAGATGGAATGAAAAATATTGTATCCATGCTCAAACAACTTTCCCAAGATATGAATCATTTAGGAATTCCAAATGAGCAAATTAATGAGCAACATTTTGTTGAATTCTTCATGAGGCAGAGTCCACCTTCATTCAGCGGGTCTTCTGATCCAATAGTGGCTGAACAATGGATTAGTACCACTAAAATGATATTTTCAGTCCGACATTTTTCTAAACATGATAAATTCATCTTTGAAGTATATCATTTGGAAGGTGAAGCTGATCAATGGTGGAATCTTATTAAGAATACGAGGCAAAGGGATGAAATTGAGTCTATGGAATGGGACGAGTTTAAGAACTTATTTTTCAATAAGTATTTCCCTCGCATTCTTTGAACAAATATGGAGAAGGAGTTTCTTGAAAAAAAGAAAAAGGATGATGAATCGGTTGGTACCTATGAAGCTAATTTTACAAGACTTGCAAGGTACGCTTCTAGAATTATTATCCAACCTGAGCGTAATATCGATCGATTCTTTAGTGGCTTATAACCAAGTATTCGAAGGGCATTATCCATGAGGGACTTCAATAGCTATGAGGAAATTGTTCGATGTACTATCAAGGTTGAGATGGATACTGGATTATGCCATCAGTCATATGGTTATGATAAGAAGATTAAAATGGAATTCAAGGGAAAATATAAAGGCCACAATAAAAAGAATATGATTTTTTCCTTATGCTCAATGTTTGGAATGAAACATGGAGGGAATTTTCTTAAAGGGACAAGTAAATGTTTTAAGTGTGGAAAATAAGGTCATCGGGTAGTTGAATGTCGAAATAATTGGAAGAAGGTGTCTAATGATGCGAAAAAAGAAAGGGATACACAGAATGGACCTCCTACACATCAGTGATTCAAGCGCAAGGAAATGGGGCATTATAAAAATAAATGCCCTAATCCAAGGGTTGTTGATGATGATCAACGTCAACAAACTCTTAAGGCCAAAGACAAAGGAAATTCACATGCAATTTCTATTGGCAATGTGGACTATGATAAAAAAGTGGTGAAAGGGCCACTTACCATCCACTATAAAGTAGAAAATGTTCTATATGATTCTGGATCCACCCACTCTTTTATTTATAACGAATTTTCTAAGGGTATCCCCATAATACCTCAGTATTTAGATATTGACTTAGCTGTGACAACCCCTAATGGCACAACAGTTTCAACAAAAGTTTACAATTCTTCTCCTATTGAAGTTTGTTGGAAAGTGCTTCCTGAAAATCTTGTGATCCTACATATAGTGGAATTAGATGTGATTCATGGCATGTATTGTCTTTCTTTATATGGAGCTCATATAAATTTCCAAAAAAGGAAATCACATTTAATATTTCTGATCAATGTACTATCATTTATCGATGAAAGGGTGAGCATAACCTTCCAGTTGAAATTTTTTCCATATTATGGGTCATGATTCCAATAAATAAAGGTTATTTATCTCAAATGGTTGGAGGGAAACTCACGATTACAAATATTCCCATTGTACGTGAGTTTGATGATGTCTTTCCGGAGAAATTTCCAGGTCTTCCACCAAATCATGATGTTGAGTTTCCAATAGAACTCATACTGGGTGCTATGCCTATTTCAAAGACACCATATAGAATCTCCCCAATTTAGTTCCAAGAATTGAAGAAGAAACTCCCAGAAAATCATGATAAAGGATTCATACGCCCTAGTGCTTCACCTTGGGGAGCACCTGTTTTATTTGTTAAGAAGAAATATGGATCAATGAGACTTTGCATTGATTATCGAGAACTGGACAAGATAAATATCAAGAAGAAATATCATATCCCTTACATAAATGAGTTATTTGACCAACTATGTGGAGCTCAATACTTTTCTAATATTGATCTTCACTCGGGGTATCATCAATTAATGGTCAAAAGGAGTTTATACCAAATACAGCTTTTCGTACAAGGTATGGACACTATGAATTTATAGTGATTCCATTTAGTCTTACTAATGCCCCTACCATCTTCATTGATCTAATGAATAGAGTATTTAGAGACAATCTTGATCAGTTTGTGGTAGTCCTTATATACGATATTCTTGTCTATTAAAAAAGAAATGAAGAACGTGAATATCACTTGGGAATTGTATTGAAGACCCTAAGAAAGTATAAGCTTTATGAAAAATTAACCAAGTGTGAATTTTGGATTCAGACATATTCTCTATTGGGTCACATAATCTCCAATGAGGGGATATTTGTGGATCCATCAAAAATAAAGGAAATTGAAAGATGGTCGAGACCAACGATAGTAACTGAGATCTAAAGTTTTCTTGGTCTGGCTGGATATTATTGACATTTTGTGAATGATTTTTCATTGTCATCTAATCCACTAACCAGGTTGACTCAAGAAGGAGTTAAGTTCATGTGGATAGAGGACTGTGAAGACAATTTCAAAGAGTTAAAACGAAGGTTATCCAGTGCACTTGTGCTCACACTACCGTGTAGTGGAGAAAGTTTTGTGATCTACTGTGATGAATCCAAGAAGGGACTGGGGTGTGTTATCATTAAAAATGACATTATGGTAGATTATTCCTCATGAAAGTTGAAAATACATGATACAAATTACCCAGGTCATGATTTGGAGTTAGCTGCGGTAATATTTTCATTAAAAATATGGAGGCATTATATTTATGGTAATAAGTGTGATATTTATACTGATCATAAAAGTTTAAAGTATATTTTCACACAAAAAAAGAAAAATACACACCAATTTAAGATGGTTGGAGCTGATTAAGGATTATGACATCTCAATTCATTATCACCCTGGGAGAGAAAACAAGGTAGTGGATGCATTAAGTCGACAAGAACATGATAGCTTATCCATGATGAGGATCAAAAAATATCTAATATTTATGGATTTACGAAGATTGATGTTGGGATTATAATGGAAAGAGAAAAATAGTATCTTTCTCAAATGAATGTTCAACAATATATACATGTAAATATTAAAGAGGCACAAAATGAAGCGGCAGAGTTACAAAAGAAGGTGACAAATTATCCTGAATTAAACCTTGATTATGATGGGATAATAAGGTTCAGGAATCTGGTTTATGTTCTTCCCATCCCAGAATTAAAGAAGGAACTGCTGGATGAGGCTCATAGTTCCTCATTCTCTATTCATCCAAGAGAATGAAGATTTATATGGACCTGAAGGAGTACTTCTACTGGGATGGAATTAAAAGGGATGTTGCTGAATATGTCTCTCGATGCTTGGTTTTTCTGCAAGTTAATGTTGAGAGACAGATGTCTAAGGGGATGTTACAACCATTACCCATACCCGAATGGAAATGGGAAAACATCACTATGGACTTTGTCACCGGACTTACAAAAACATCCAAAGGAAATAATGCTATCTAGGTCATATTTGATCGTCTTACGAAGTCGGAACACTTCATTGCTATTAGAGAATATTTTTCTCTAGATTAGCTTGCTAGTATATATGTAAAGGAAGTGGTACGATTGAATGGAGTACCACTTTCTACTATATCTGATCGAGATCTGAGGTTTACCTTAATGTTCTGGCAATGTCTTAAGCATACTCTAGATACATAGTTGAGTTTTAGCACTTCTTATCATCCTCATATAGACAGTCATACTGAGAGGACAATTCAAAATCTAGAATACATGTTGAGAGATTTCTCTATAGATTTCAAAGGTGGTTGGGATCAACACCTACCTTTGGTGGAATTTTCTTATAATAATATCTATCACTCCAGTATTTAGATTGATCCTTATGAATCTCTCTACGGAAAGAAATGTAGGACTCCAACTTGTTGGGATGAAGTTGGGGAAAGAAACTATTAGGACCAAATCTTGTTGATGAGATGGCCGAAAATGTCAGATGTATTCAACAACACATAAGAGCAGCTCAGAGTCGACAAAAAAGTAATTCCAACAACCGAAGAAAAGACCTTGAGTTGGAAGAGGCTGAAAATGTGTTCTTATGAATATCTACTTGTATGACAGTAATGAGATTTGGAAAGAAGGGAAAGTTGTGCCCTAGGTATATCGGTTTTTTTGAAATATTGGATCGTGTTGGGAAGGTAGCTTACCGATTTGCATTTCCACCGAATCTCTCTCTAGTTCATGATTTGTTCCTTGTATCTCTCTTGAGAATGTACATACCCAACCATTCACATGTACTAATCTCAGAAGATGTACCATTGGAGCAAGATCTTTCTTATAAAGAACAGCTGATAGAGATTCTGGATCGTAGCAAAAAAATTTATATGGAACAAGTCCACTCGTTTGGTGAATGTTTTATGTAGGAACCACCAATTATAATAATCTACATCGGAGCTTGACCAAATGATGAGAAAGAGGTATCCTCATCTGTTTGTTACGAAGTGACGAATTTCGAGGGCGAAATTCCTTTTAAGGGGGGTAGAATGTATCACCCTGATATTTTATGAGAAGTATATTTTTTATGTAATATGATAAATGCAACATCAAAAAATTCTTTCATTAAATACAACACTATATTTTCTTTCTTTATACACAAGAGAAACCTTCCTCGATAGCGTGTGTTGTACATAATATCGTGTTCTACTAAACAACAACATGTTATTAAAATTTTATATAAACTAGCCGTTATGTATAGTAATACACACTTTTTGAAATTTTATAAATTTTATCATTCAAAATGGACTTTATTTTTGGATTCGGAATATCAAAATTATCATAGGGTGAAATTTTGGAATTTTTCTGAAAACATTCTATTTTTAATGAATAGTGAGAACAGTAGGTTACTATTTAAAAACCAATTTTTTATTTAAATAATTTTTTATTTTATTTAAATTTATTTTATGTCAAAATTGATACATAATACCTATATAAATTCAATTTAATCCATTGGGGTCATTTTCAATAATTTTAGATATATAAAAATTTTATTAAACTTTTCACCGTCTTTTACCCACATACTAGGAGAATTTGAAAATGTACATAAAACGTAATTTTCCTGCTTCAGTGAATCGAATTTTGAAAATCCGAGAGACATGGTGAATATCAAGGAGTAAATTTTGGTTCAATAAGATAAAAATAATTTTTCATCAATAATAACTTTTTAACTTTTATTTATCAGGGTTAAAAGTAAATAGGGCAATTAAAGGTAAATATGATATTATTATTACCTTAACACACGTCATAATTCTATTGGATAAGTGTAATTCGACCAAAAACAACCTTATGAATAAAAAATTACCAATTAGGTCCACTTCAATTAAATTAGGACATTTATTATTATTTTATTTAAAGAAGTGTTAAAATAGATCAAATCAATGTTCAATAACTGAAAACATTTTTAATGTAGGGATATAAATAAGATAAATTAGATTATAAATATTAATTACAAAGAAAAAAACATTTCATACATAATGATATTTTATTTATAATTTTTAGACTTTATATAAGTTAAATTAATTATGACACAATGATGATTTAGTAATTACCTTATTGATAAAAAATTAACATAATTAATATTATAAATACCCAAATAAATGTAATATGAGAATTTTTATGAATTAAACTAATTTTATAGGTTAATATGACATTTTGGTAAGGATTTAATTAACTTTTTTAGAACTAATCATTCTATTATGATTTTTACAAAAAATCAATTACCAAATAGTGTCAAAATTGACATAAAATAGTTTTATAAAACAAATATTTTATTATTAATTATTATTCTCTTCAATAAAATCTAAGTTTCAGCCAAATGACTTAGTTAAGGTTATTTATATTAATAATTAACCACTTGGGGTTCGTTTGGCTTATTATAGTAAGTTTACTAAGCATATAGTGTAAGAAAACAAGAAGACACAGTAAAAGTTAAAATATTTAACTTAGTGTTAAATCTAAATGATAAGTTTAAAATATTAACCTAAACTTGTCTAAAACCTATTGGCTGAGATGATTTCGACCCATCCCCAATTTAGCTTCTAAATAAATCAATTTGGAGCTATTATAAACCGAATATGACTTTATTAAAAAATAATATTTTATGTTTTTCTTAAGGTTCCCCTCTCCTCCCTTATAAAAGGGCACCTCCTCCCTCTCCCCCTCATAACATTTTCAGCCATAAATCTCATCCAAACCCTGCCCATTTACCTTCTAAACTTCCCTAGAAACATACGAGAGATCCTGGTCTTCTTCAAAGACCAATTTTAGTGCCCTAAGATGATATTTAAAGAGGCGTGTCGAAGAAGAGATAATATCCGTTACAGATTCTTTCAAATTTATTTCTTCTTCTACTTCATCTTATTTAGTTGTTTCATTATGAATTAATAACATCAGTATCAATAATATACTGATATGTTAATATAAATATGAAACAACCATATTTCACCTTATAACAATCATACGGAAAAAGAAATCACTATGCGTGCGTATGTACGGAATACCGTCTCCACGCCGTGGTGTAATTTTTTTTCCACCACCACCATACATGGATGGGTATAATGGTGTAAATAATAACTATATATGATTATTGTAAATTTATATTGATTATTAAATAGTATACATACACTTCAATACAATTCCACGATCATAGGAACGATATCATCACTTGTGCGTACGTACGGCATACCGTCTCCTCGATGTGATGCGACTCATTCTACCTGATATTCATTGAATAATGATTATATAAATGAATTGAATGAATAAATATGATATATATTACAGTAATACCATTCTGGAAACGAAGTATCTATATCCTAAAAATAAGGATAAGAATTTATTTTACAAAACATACATAAGAACATAACACAATGAACACCCGAATAACAAGTAGCAATGAAATATTACAAATAAGAATAGAAGAATATGGCCATATATGATATCATAACAATAAATATGATTCTGTAATAAGTCAATGAAATTATTTAAATCATTATACACGAGGTTCAGATATGTACGAATCAAATTGGACCTAAGGTATGGGATGATCTCACAATCTCATTTTTATCAGAGATTGTTTACACTTCAGAATTTACTGGGGCATATTTATCATCCAAATTCATGTTTCCTTCATATGTAATATTATGTCTATCCTCCTAAAATAGTTTAAATCCTATTTCACCTTTTGGTTAATTTTATTAAAAGATATGAAAGGAATATTTTGTTGTTTTTAGTACGAGATACTTTTTGACTTTTTCAGCAAAAGAATGAGAAGCTTGTTTTTTAAATTAGACGACATGAATGGTTTTTTATGATTTAAGGGAACCTTATTTCCATGAATCTTCCATTATAAGCTTCCATTTTTATTTTTAATTAACTTTTTTTTGGTTAAAATATTATGACATGTTAAGAAAGGAAAAATGTTTTTGAAGTAGAAATGATTTTTTCCTCAAGAATTGAGTTATAGTGTTTTATCAAAATAATTTTCCATCTAAGATTATATATGGTTATGTTTCTATCCATATTATTACATTGATTTGATTATGTTATGATGGAATTATTTTTATTAAGTACTTTTATAGATTATGTTATGATAGCATGATGTTTAGGAATCCCATTATTATTACATGGGTTATACTATGATGTATGATTAATGACTTTGTGGAACACATAAGAATGGTTTCATTATGAGATGGGTGGGACCTATATCTCCCTCCAATTCATTGGGTAAATATTTATATCTCATGAGATAGACATGGATTAAATGGAAAGTTAATCTGGTTCAGTGATACTGAACTAGAACAAGGAATGAACTCTATTTTGTAATGGAATGTGTCTGCAATGATGGTCTTGGCAAAGAACCTTGACTACTATGAAATTATTTTCTATGATTATTTGTGTATAACACAAAGTTTCATTTTTTATGTTATGATTATTGGGATTACATTTCACAACTATGATTTGTCCCATGTTATAGTATTATGATCTTGTTTGTAGGTTCAGATTTTCAAAATATTATGTTCGTAGATATGATTGATATTTTTTTGTTTACCCTTACTGAGAATTTGAGCTAATCCTTTTGTATGTTTTATTTTCCCCAGGTTAGGAAGAAGGTTATTAATTAGGATATTCCAAAAGGGACTCTATATATGATGAAATAAATGGGAGATAATGTAGATGATTTATGAACCAGTGGTTTATGTTTCCCAGTTTCTAAAGACACTATACCTATACAGTCCTATCATGGTTTTGTTATATGTTGTAATAACTATGCTTCAATTCTGTAGTAATAACCATGTATATGAATAATGGGTCGTTATAATTGTGGCGGAGGAGCGTCACACGATTGATTGCGGTGTTTGTGTGCTAGCGCACTTGTGTATGGCTAGGTTATCACCTTTTCCTTCAGCGACTAGGACAATCTTTATGTTTGGAGCGCATTGAGTCGACTCTGGTAGATGTGGCCTTCCAAGTAGAAGAGATATTACCAGGAATTCCTTTGGAAATGGGTTGATTGTGTTTGAATTCCTGTGAGGCATGTGAGTTTAAAACGTGTGGTTGTGTTGGCAGGTGAAGCCGAGTTCCTTCCTTGAAGTCGGCCAGTTGAGGTTCGACTGTTCTTCCTTCCAGTAGTCTGGTATTATTAATTGGAATCCATTTTAATCCTCTTTGTGTATTCTTCTTAGAGACAAGAATTTCCCCTGTCTTGTACTCATTTTATAAGCACTAAGAGAGTGTCGGTCTTATCCGCGGCAATGCTTAAAAGCCGCTCGGCTTGTTTGGGTAGTTGCCTTATGGAATTGCACGCGGGATGCGAGGTTTCATGTTTGGTTTGTTCTTTGAAACTTCATCAAAAGTCAGGTGTCAGCTTCAGTGAACGTGTTTGTGTTGAATGTAAGGTTCCTTGGAGAAAGGTATTGTGGTTTGGTTCGACATACGTTGGTCATTTAGGCCGAGCGTTCTTGTAAATAGTCAGCCATAGATGGCTTGACTCGGGGTTCTTGTTTAATTTCTATGGTCGGTCAGGAACATCGTTCTATAGAGGAGAGTGTGGTTTGTGCCATCTGGTGCCTAATATGAACAACCGGCTTGACATGGGCCTTGAGGTCGATGTGGAATCGACTGTTTGATCTATTTCAAATCACGCTAGGAGCATCATGGGAACGCTTGGGGCGTGCTTTGAAAGTTAATTCCAATGGTGGTCCGAGCCGTAATTTGGAGTCGGTGGCTTAATGTTAAAATTCCATGGTGGGACGTACTTGTGGCTGGATGCTTTGAGAGATGACTACGGGTTCGTATCTCTGTATAGATGGGATCGGGAAGAGATGTCTTGGTGTTTCGTTTGGGAAACGAGCGATGGTTTGAGTTTTGGTGGCTTAAGCACCGTAGGGTTTAATGGGTGCTTAAGGGTGTGTTGGACGTTTTTGAACACAACGTGATTGTTTTAACGAAGATTCACGACCCTCTTAGGTTGGGTGATGTGTACGTTTTTACTGAAGGCCTCTCGAGGATGAGAAGTTCTAAGGTGGGAAGGTTGTAAGGACCCACGTTCTGAACCTAACTAAAACTCGAAGGAATTTGAACTTTTACCTTTACTGAACCGGTCATTTTGAAGACCGGTCTTCAGAGAAAGGTTCTGAAGGTTGAAACCATTCCTTTTAATGTTTTTGGATGTGGGAGAAGGCCTATTATGTTTCTCGAGTGGCTCGAGTGGTTTCGGAGGTGCCAGAACCATGTTTTTAAAGAGTTGTAGAGGGCGCACGGTTGGCGCACGGTTTCCCTAACAGTGCAGCCCCAACCATGAGGCCTCACATAACGGGGGTAGTGGCTTTTTCATGGGCTATGCATGGTTTCCCAAACCGTGTGCCTAGCCAATGCTAGGGATCTCTCTTAGGCAGAGGGTGCCGCACGGTTTGCGCACGGTTTGGCAAGCTGTGCGGGTCAAACCGTGCCCGACCCTCCTTTTGGGTTTTAATATATTTTAAAAGAGTTTAAAAATTAAAACCTAAAATAACTATCCATTACCCTCACTCAACTTTCAAGACACATAGGGAGGGGCTCTCCCTTGATCCGCGAGGGACACCCCCCTTCCGGCCTCCTCTCGGTCAAGGTTCCTCCTCCGATTTCCAGCCATTTCTTCATTGAATCTCCATGGTAAGCTCCCCTCTTCCTTCTCCTCCTTTATTCCTGCCATGTTTCGAACAAATTGGATCCCGGTGAGGTGAGGCTGAACCCTAGGGATTTGGGTTGATTCAGTATTTCAGCTTTCTTTTGGTTCTAGGTTATGCAGAAGGTCAGTTGGGACTCCTTGGAGCGCGTTCCAGCAACCACCGCTGATGGCGAAGTGGCTGAAGTGGTTTCGGATCGTCGGGTTGGTTTCGGGGTAAGGTTTTCACCAATTTCTTTGTTTCGAACTTATCATATTTGGGGATTTTGGTGTTCATGAGTTCCCGACATGTTTATTGTAGTGTGTTGAGGTTTGTTGTGTGGTTCAACCTTGTTTATGTGTGCCATCTTTGGTTTGAGGTAAGGGTTTTACCCATGGTTAGTTTTTTGAGCTTATAATCTAAATCCTTAGTTGTCCTAAAGGGTCTTGGTATGTTTTTATTTGTGTGTTGGCGGGTTCGGGTTGGTTTCTCCTTGCCGGAGCATAGGCGGCTCTTAGTTAGAAAGTGCCAAAAGCCGGAACGGACAGATGGATCCACCTAGAGGTAGGGTCCCTCTTCTTTCCCTTTAGATTGAAGTAATGTAATAGTGAGCTTAATATTGCACTTCCTCAGCATTTTAATTATGCATATTTAGTTCCAATTAAATGTTTCTGTGAAAATTGTGTGGATTGATGGAATGAGATAAAAGAGTTTTGCTTGGACACTAAACTAACGATTTAATAATAAACCCCACAATCTGAGGGGCGCTGTCTTCAAGATAAAAGTAGTGATTGACTTTTTTACACATGCCTGCTAGATTGTTGTGGTTCCTCTTTGTTTCTCTATATGTGAACATTATTTTTTGAGAAAAAGGGAATGAAATGGCTATGATACTTGTTTTTGAGTCAATTTTCCATGTTTAGGAAAAATGATTAAGATGGTCACTGTAGTGGGATGACTTAAAACTAAATGACTTGTTACCTCTAGAAGGTATCAAAGGGTTAATGAATGATAAACCTATCCTTTAGAATGGAATGGTGAGACTAGGAAGGAACATGATAGGGTGGTACAACCATGCCTTGGGATAATGTAATGAACATGGCATATGTTAGTAAAATGAATATGTGAATATCTTGTTTTAGATACTTAAGATGGGTTTCCTTAAGTATGAGCGTGAATGTGTTCTCTTATGTGTATGTGGTATGATTATTTGAATGCTTATGAGGTAATTCCATAAGTAGTATTCTATATACATGTTTGTATTGTGAGTGCGCACATGATGATTCCACAAAATGAATGATAATAAAGGTGAGTCCATGTTGATACAACCTAGTGACAGATACGTGGTTGGATGGGAGGTTGTTTTACCCCATGCTAGTGTGAGAGTAAATGTCAGGAAGGGGGGAATTCTTACCCCTTTCCAGTTGACTTCAGTTGATGATTACATGTTTGGAAGGGAAGCATTTTTACCCCTTTACATTTGACTTCTAGTGTTGTGTTATGTGTTTGGATGGGAGGTAGTTACACCCCATCCTAGTATTATGAACATGTATAGAAGGGAGGCATTCTTACCCCTTGCTAGTTTATTTCGGGACGAGAGGCATTCTTACCTCATTTTCCCGCAAATCTCGATACGTGTGTGGAAGAGAGGCATTCATACCCCTTGCTAGTTGACCTATAGGGACGAGAAGCATTCATACCTCATGCCCGCTAATCACCACTAATGGGTGGGAGGCATTCTTACCCCACACCACCTATGATTTAAATGATTATATATATATGGTGACATGATCATGTTACTTTACCGGCAACGAGCCGAAGCAGGTATAACCTTCAGGTGTCCCCTACGAACCTAGAAGGGTGTTATTTACTCATGTAATTCTGTTTACTTATTTCTCCATACCTGCTCACCGTTTAATTATTATACACTGTCTGGATTGGGTTAGACACCGGTGGTGCCAACCTACTGAGATTTATATCTCACACCCTACTCGGGCTGCCATTGCACCAGGGTACCCGAGTAAACCTTCTTGCTTATAGGTCCTAGGTTTTGTGCTCTACTGTTTGTACTTGAGGAGTTAAGAGAAACGGACCAAGAAGGAGCTTGGGATGCTCAGGGGATTTCCGTCTGGCTTTGTTGTCCTTTCATTTGTATAATTTGTAAAGAATGCTATATTGTTTACTGATTTCATAAATGTATCATCATTTCTACATACATGCATTGTAAACTGGAATTTCCTAGCTTTTATGAAATGGTTATTACATTTCTTTTTCTTCTTCCATTAAATTGTTTATTGTTTCCGCCATTGAATATTATTTACTCTAATAATACCGATGTGTTACTCTGATATGAGGGTATAGTCTCCCCACTATCACCTCCCGAGCCCCTCTCTACTAGTCGGCAGCCTCTGGCGTACGGGGAGATGTGCTTGAGGCCATGTGACCTACTGGTTCGGCCACCGGTTCGATGGTAAGCCGGGTCGGGACGTTACAATAGTTTTGAATTGAAATTAATTAAAAGAATATAAATTTCCATAAACATACTCAAAATTAATATAAAAAAATATGTCAAAATAAAACATAAGGTTTATAAATTATTTGGAAAAACATTAAACGTCTTATTTTTTATAAACTGTTTAATATTTGTAAAAAATTTGGGAACACTTGTAAACTTTTTAAAATCTATTAAAAAAATTGTTCACAGAACTGCTTGTAAATAATTTTTAAATTTCTTATAAAAATAAGTCTACTATTTTTATTAGAAAAAAATTAAAGAATATATACAATAATTTTAAAAAATATTTATAATTAGTTATATTAATATTTTTTAAACTATTTCAAAAAATCACCTAAATTGATTGTACAACATTTTTAAATTGTTTACCAAAAACTCATGTCAAGCTGTTTAAAAATTATTTACAGTTCTACCAAACAATTACTTATGGAACTGATTATTTACCTATATATATATATATATGTATATATAAATTATGATTTTACATCATTTAAACACAAAATAAATTGAATTTTAATTATTTTCCACCCAAAACCTCAACATCCATTTGAATTCCAAAAAACCCCCATAAACCATTGTACTCAAAAACTAGAATTATCATCTTGAGAATACTGAAGTGTGTCCCAATAAACTATTATTGATCAAATAAACATGGTTTAATTCAAAATACCCATATTTTAAACCATATGTCCATCATATTGGTCATTTATTAAATGAGTTACTTACCATTTCAGTTTATACCCAAAACATCCATCAAAAGGGCTAAATCAAAAATGACCACCCAAACCAAAATAATCACACGTAATAACATCAAAGGAAACCATATATAATGGTTTCATTCTATATAAACCATTTCCAACTTAATCACACACATAAGAGTCAAAATATACATTATCCTCCATATAAACAAAAAAACAAATTTCTTCCCCAAACCAAACAGAACTGAACAACTCAATCACTCATCAAATCAAGAAAAACCAAAAAAAAATCTAAAATAAATCATAGAAACAAAGAATAAATTAATTTTAAAAATCATAATATAGAACCATGATATCCATGGTTTCCAAAATCTAAATATAAATATATCACATTATCTATATTAATTATACCAAACATGTCATAACTAACAAGATAAAATAATGTTTAAAATAGAGATCATGTGAACAAATTTCTTTTAAATCAAAATAATTCTTTCAATGTCACACAATCTTTAAAATTTTCCATCTCATAAATTCAAACCATTTATATTGAAAACAAAATATGTGATACACTAGATAAAAAAACATTGCATTTATCCTAAATATCTCCCATAACTCTAATTAATGTGTATTAACATTAAAAATAAATCATCATTTACATAGAGCTCATTCGTGTCATTAATATAAAAATTTCCAAACATTATAATCATTCATTGAAACATGTTTATGTAATTTTAAATTAATAAATTATTAAAAAAAATATACTAACCTTGTACACTTTACTCAGATTAAATTCAATCACCAACACATTTTGAAATGCTTTTAACCAAACACCAGTACTTTTTCATCACCCAATACCCAAAATATCAATCTTTTTACAATAATTTTTTCACAAATAAATTAAATCATCAATACAATATTATTGGATACTATTTTCTAAAATTTAATTTTATTTAATGATGATGGTATTTAACATAGATGTGTGTGTTCCTCAGATGACATTTTTTTGTTTGAGATGATAGAATACATACAACAGTGTGGTAAATAATCAGATGTAATAAAATATTTAGCGTTTTAATTTGTATAGTTAGGATTTTAATATCAATTTTGTAACTAAATATCTCATTTATATTTTCAATAATGTGTTTTGGAGACCCTTTATGAGCAAGAGGATGATAATTTTTGGGTCAGATGATCATTTGGGACATATATTAGTTGATGAGATCCATGAACGATTCTAATGTCAACCCAATAAGAGTGTCATCCCTTCTTGGTATTTACCCATTTGAGGTACCTCCAATATATTTGGTGGAACAATTTTGAAAAAGAGGCTCATGTAGAGAAAACAGAGGCACGTACATAGGCATCACAGTCTAAAAAAAATTAGTCTTGCTGAAGCGTGAAAGAAGTAAAAACAGCCAATGAACAATTTTTTTTAACTCTCTGGCTGCTTTATGTTCTTCACTTCCACTAGTTACTATTTTAGTTTTTGATATATGAATGTTGATGATGCGTTCCTTATATGTTTCACTCAGTGATGATAATGATGATCCTAGTGGTGGGTGGGGCGATGGCGTTTTGACTGGTGGCGATGATGATGTAGGAGTCAATGATACTGGTGAGGATGCTTGTAATGACAGTGATGACCATGACCATAGTTGTGGTCATAGGGAAGATATTCATCTATTACATTTCTAACATGATATTTATAACACAATTTTGTGGACTATGTTTGATGATAGAAATTGATTGAACATATGTGATATGATTTGTTTTGGAATTTATCAACCAATTAAATGTGAAATATGTAATATGTGTTTTTTGAATGTGTATTGTGAGTAGGAAGTGTGACTGGGAGTGATGATCTACTATAATGGTGTGATGGGGATTTATTATTGTATTTTGAGTAGGGGGATATACCAGGGTTTCTGTGATTTTTTATATTAGGCACCTTGACCTACCTATACCAACAACAACAAGAAAACCATTGTTATGGGGTTATTGCAATGGATCTCTTCTCAATGATTGTGGGGACCATTGGTATACCGTATATCAACAATTATAGTCCTCATACCAACCATTTATATCCGATAGTTTCCTAGTGTTGAGGTGAATATTTAATTTTAAACCACTACAAGCTTTGAAAGTTCTCTTACCAAGATGAATGTGTGCGTAGAACTGAAATGAAAAAGTAATGTTCATGTGGTGTTAAATGTGTTACAAACTAAACATATTTTATGGAGCAGAAGCATGCTAAAAAGAAACCAAGGGGAGTCCAATTGAGCAGTTTATTTGAAAGATGGTGTTCTTAATAAAATGATTTTCTATAAGACTTACAGACTTAATCAAATAAATGTTTTTATCATGTTTGGATAGATATAACTACTACTACACTAGAATAAATCTTTTCCAATAATAGTTTGGTCAGCAGAAATAAAAAAAAGTGATCATGAAGTTGATCATGAGATAAATTGTTGTTAGACATGACTTTCCACCCAATCTCCCAAACTCACCATGTTGATTTATTGTCATGTAATTAAAGGTTCAAAATTGTCATGTAACTTCTTTTCTTGTGTCAATGAATTAACAAAAAAGAACAAATTAAAAGGGAAATGTTAAGGAAGGGTGAATCGTAGTTGAGAATAAAGAAAATAAATAGGAATAAGAAATTAATTAATAAATAAAACAATAAAATCCTTCAATGAATAATGTAGAGTACATGATTTCAATCAAAAAAGTTATATGAGTATGAAGAATATAGTTTAGAAGAAGAAAATAAAGGATATATAGAGGATCATCTTGGTAGAGTCGACATTCATATGTTCCCACTTCATGTTCGACCTTATCTCTCCTGTTGAAGCATCTACCTCTGCTCTCGACAATATCAGTTCCTCTGTTTCGATGTTAGTTCCAAAATTAGTTTCATGAGATCTTGCTATCTATGAATTTCAAGAATTACCTAAGATTACTTATCTTCATCTGGGTTGACCTCACTAAATCATAACATTGATCTTCTGATGAGTAAAAAATTTCTCTCATAGCCGCATCATTGGAGAAAAAGACATCATATCATCGTTGTTGACTCGAACATTAAACTGGCTAATAAGACACAGATCAGAATTCTTCAACTAAACTCTATATCATTTCTTCATAAGTGATCCAATCTAACAATGAATGAGCATTTCAAATACCTATCAACATCCCAACCTTGGATATAATGGATCAAGTCTACATCATCTTCAGAAACATAACCTTTTATGCCTGCAACACTTGTCATAAATGATCGTGACATTTAAACTTTACAAATAGAGGATCTGCGATCTCTAAATATTCTTCTCAAAAAATATATAGTATTGTAATCCCCATATGTCCTAGCACTATCCAAGCTCATCTTTGATTTTCTATGGATAGAAACTCATGTTGCTCAATATAATATTGACTTCATTGTCTTCCATGCATCGATCTTCATCGAATATCATTATTCAAAACTCTTGGATGCAAACAGACTCATCCATATCGAGAGATGCATGGTTTTCTGGTCTTATAGGAGATAATAGGGCTCATGTGTGACTACATAAACATGGAAAGCTTCAGTCTAGGTGATCCTACTGTATTCTTGGTTGAGGTAAGTGTGTTCATATTTTAAAATGTGTATCATCACATTGATGCACTAGACATGATTCGATCCAATAGCCACAAACATGGATTTCTCATACGAGAGGCACCCTATATTTGAGGGGATGAACCCTAGGGATTTCCAATCACCCATATGAAAATAATTATTTAAACCTTACAAGATTTTTTTGGGGGGCACTCTAAATTAATGGACTAGAATGAGGGAATATTTTTGGTAATGACTGCAAGATTCTTTTGTGGCCTGCATGGTCGACATCTGTGATTTATCCTTGAACGTTAACCAAACTAACAGTATGTTCTCTTTTGGTGGGCATTCAAGACGGATAGCAGCAGGCGATGGGAGATTTTTTCAATGTAGATGAACTACCCCCAACTGTCGAGGAAACCTGGATTTTTTTTCATCATTATAAAATGGGAATAAATCCAATGAAGTGTAATTAGTGTAATTTTTGTGTGATCCTCTGTTGAGTTTGATACAGAGAAAAGTGACATATAGAGGTCCCCTTGTTTCTCCTGTGTATATAGGCTTCAATCTGAAACAAATTAAATAAATTTTTTCTCTATTATTCTCATATTTTTTCTTATTAGTTGTTTCACGCTCTTCCTTTGCGCCATTACATGTGGTATCAACGGGATCCGAAGCAACTGTAGTTGAAACCGAGAACAAACATCAATTTTTCTGATGACAAAAAAAATTTAATTTAGTCATAAATTTTTTTGGAGTCCAGATCTATGAAGAGGATGATGAGACGATTCCAACGGCAGAAGAAGCATCGAAAACATATCTAAAATGAAAGAGATAAGCCAAGTCAATGTTTTGTCAAAACCACAGGTGAACAGCATCCCCGAGCCGGAGAATACTGCATTATTCACGCTAAAAAAATCTTGAGTGATTCCAATAGCTTCTCTGGTGTGTAACATCATCTATACAATAGTAGGCGATTTGGAATGTTAAATTTGATTTGGTGATATCTCAGTAAACTAGTTTCCAATTTCAATGATCCAGTAGTCGATTCCCACTATTTCTTCCTTTCAAGACGCATCTGTCTGGTTATATTTGCAAAATATTTTCACCATAAGGTGGTTTCATATAGGTGAGATATCGACGGTAGGGATCACCTATTGTGACAATGATGATGGATAATGGTGGAGCACTTCCAAAATTTTAGAACAAGAAGTTCGATGGTTGGTAAAATTTTGGATTTTGGACAAGAATGGTGAAGGATATTCTTGTGCATAAGAAATTGATCATACTGTTGATTGGAGAAAAGACTAAGACAACAAGTGACAATGATTGGGAAGATCTTGAATTGCGGGTCGTCAGCACAATTTATCTATGTCTGGTGAATGAGGTAAAATACTCAGTGATGGATGTGACTACACCGAAAGATATCTGGAAGATGTTAGAGTAGCATAATATGGAAAACTCACTCACCAACAAATTATTCCTGAATAAGTAACTATAAATGTTGGAGATGGACGAGGGACAGATGTGATTGGATCACACTAATAAATTCAACAAGATACTAACGTAATTATTGAGGATCAGTGTGATGGTTGGAGTGGAAGAAAAAAACCATTTCTTTTTTCATCACTACAAAGATCACTTGATTGGATTGTGCTAAATTTCTCATGGGGAATGATATATTGAAGTTGGAAGAGGTGACTATGTCATTTCATGATTCATAGGAATTATGAATACTTGAGAATTATTCAGGCATGAAGAACATGGTGATGCAAGATGATCTATGTTAGAGGAGCCGATATCAAAAGTTAGGTGGTAATGAATGGTGGAGAAAACCCAGGACTTGTGATCCTAGAGAAATCAACTATTTCTGGTGCAAGAAAAAGGGTCACTATAAAATTGAAAATAAAGAGCACAAACGGTCTATTGCTGTGAAAGATAATTTTTAAGAGAAGTATGTGAACATCATAGAATTATCAATAGATGATGAGGTCTGTGTGACAGCGGGAAGATCCCACTCAGATGATAAAATTAAATGGGGAGACGTGTAGTGTCATTACTGCAAATGATATGGGCACATGATGTCGGAATTTTAATTTCTAATATAGAAGAATTCACAAGCTCAAAATCCAAAGGATGTAGTATTGGTTATGGATTCAGGGTGCTCATATCACATATGTAAAACCAAAGGTGAAATTATTACTTTTTAAAAGGTTGGTGATTTGCTGAGACTTGGGGAAGGGACAACATGGGAGGTTCGATGAGTCATGATTATGAAATTGAAGAAACACAATAGAGGTTTTCATAAACTACCTGATGTAATATTTGTTTCAAAGATGATAAAGGGCCTGATATCATTAAGAAGGCTTACTAGGAAAGAGTCTAATATTTCCATAATAGGTGTAGTGTTGGAAGTCCCACATGGGGATGTAACGATGCTTACAATAAATGATTCCCAAGGGCTATATTATTTTATGGGGACCCTATTCAGCCCGAGATATACTAAAAAAGGGGAAGTGTCACGTTATTTGGCATGAAGAAGAATTTTCACATTGGTGATTATGTTTTTCAATTCTACAAGGAGACTGCAGGTCATGATTCTACCCCAAATTGGTCATGAGGGGGATAATTTTAGAGGACACTCCCAATTAAGGGAGTATAAAGAGGGAAGATTTTCACCAACAGTTTCTGTAGAAATTGGTGGGTAGCAAAGTTGGCAGATGGGTTTTTTAGTTGGATGAAAACCAACCATGCTCCATGTTTTCCTTTGGTAGGAAGTCAAGGAAGACAACAGTATGTAAGAAGAGATTTTTCATGGGTAGATGAACTACCACCAACCAGAGAGGAAAACTGGTTTTTATTCATCTTTATAAAACAATAATCAATATCATGAAGTGTCCTAGGTGTAATATTTGTGTGATCCTCCCTAGAGTTGGATACAGAGAAGAGAGAAATATAGAGAACCCCTATTTCTCTTTAGGACGTGTCATTCCAACCAAACAATGTTAAAAATCTATGTTTCTCTATTTTTCTCCTATTTTGTGTGATTTTGGATGCCACACACCTCTGTTGTGCCATTACAAGTCTTATTTAAGGGAGCCGGAGCGAGAAAAGTTGAAACAGAGAATTGGTACCAAGTTTTAAAGTGACTAGAAAATTGAAAGTCGTTAGAAATTTTTTTTGAGGCCAGATTCCTGAAGAGGGTGATGAGGTGATTACAACTGCATAAGCATCATTGGAAATGGATTTTAATGGAAGATGATAACTTTAGTCATTGTTTGGTCAATACTATGTGGGAACAGTATCCTCCTGCAGAAGAAGATGATATTGTTCAATCTTCTAGTGAAAATTCTGGTGAGATTAGCGGCTTGGTTGTGCCACGTCTGTGCCATGTCATCACCATGTCAGTAGGTGCTCTGAACCATTGAATGTTTTTGGTGTTATCTCGGCCAATCAGTGTCCGGTTTTTAGGATCATGGAGTGGATTCCCACTATTTATACCTTTCTGGATGCATCAATATGGTTAGATTTAAAATATTATCACTGTATCATGTTGTTTTATAAGGGTGAAACATTGACATTGGTGAATACATTTTGCGACATAGATGATGGCTGGTGGCAGAGAACTACCAAAATTTGAGAGTGAGGAGATTGATGGTCAGAACAATTTTGGTTTGTGGAAAAGCACAATGAAGGATATTGTTGTGAATAAGGACATGATTAGATTGTTGATCAGGGAAAATATTGAAACAACCAGTGTCGATGATTGGGAAGAGCTCAAGATACGGGACAATAGCACAATTCAACATTGTCTGTAGAATGAGGTAAAATAATCAATGGCCAATGAGACCACACAAATAATGATATGGAAGAAGTTGGAGTAACTATATATGGTGAATTCACTAAAAAACAAATTATTCCAAAAGAATAAATTGTACTAGTTTTGGATGGATGAGGGAACAAATTTATTGGATCACAGCCAGAAATTCCACAAGATCCTGTTGCAATTATTGGTGATCTGTGTTATGGTTGGAGAGGAAGATAAATCACTTTTTTCTTTTGGCACCACTAAAAATCCCATTTGATGGGATTGTGACTACATTGCTCGTGTGGAAAGAAACATTGATGCTAAACAAGGTAATGGAATCACTCCAATAATCATAGGTAATTCGAATACCTGAGACACATCCATGTGAGCATGTCCTGGTGATGTGAGATGATTAATGTGTGAGGAGCCAATATCAGAACTGAGGTGGTAAAAAATAGAAGAAAAAACCATGGGGCATGATCCTAGAGAAATCACAGGTTTCTTGTTCGGGAACAATTGTCACTAAAAAGTGTCTGTGAATAGAGGAAATGCTATATTGTTGGGAAAGATAATGATGAAGAGAAAAAAGAGAACATGACTGAATTATTGACAAATGATGAAGTCTGTGTGAAAACGAGATTTTGTCTCTCAAATGAGTGAATATAATGGGGAGAATTGTGTTGCCATTACTGAATAACATACGAGAACATGAAATCGGTATGTTGATTTCAAAAAAGGAAGATTGAGAGAGCACAAAATCCAATGTAAGATGATTGGGATAGAGATTCAGGGAGCTCAGAGAACATATAAATGACCAAATTAGTATTACATACTTTTTAGTTTGTGAGAGATTCAGCGAGACTTGGTGATGGGTAAACTATGAGCTTCGAGGAGTTGTGATGGTGAAATTGAAGACACCCAATGGAGGAGTTCATAAACAATCTGAAGTTAAATTTTTTCCTAAGATGAGACAAAACTAGGTATCATTAAGTATACTCGATGGTAAAGGGTTTAATATTTCCATAACAGGTGGTGTTTTGGAGTTCTCACATAGGGATTCAATGATGCTTACAGAAAAAAGTACCAAGGGAAATATAATTTCATGGGTACTATAGTTAGTCCGAGATTGATTGAAGAAAATGGAAGTGACGCATCAACTGGCGTGAAGAAGCATGTTCGATTTGATGATTAAGTTTTCGACACCTAAATGGAGACTACATGTTATGGATCCCCCCAAATTGGTCTTTAGGTGGAGATCTGTGGGGGACACTCCCAATTAATGGAGTAGAATGAGAGAATATTGTCAGTAATAGCTACGGGAGTTATTGGTGGATAGCATGGTCCGTAGCTGGGTTTTTTTATGTGGACGAAAACCAACCGTGCTGTATATTCTCTTTTGGTGACCATACAAGGTGGACATCAGTAGGCAATGAGACCATTCACATGGGTATATGAACTTCCCCCATCATCCCAGGAAAACCAGTTTTTTTCATCTTTATACAACAAGAATCTATCACATGAAGTGTAATCAGTGTATTATTTTTGTGATCCTCCATCAAGTTGGATACAGTTAAGAGTGAAATATATAGAACCCCATGATTATCTCATGGATGTAGGCTTCAATCCAAAGAAAATTAAAAATCATTTCTTCTTCAATTTCTCATATTTTGTTTTGTTAGTGTTTCTACGCACCTCCATTGGGCCATTACATGTTGTATAAATGGGATCCAGAGCGATCAGAGTCAAAACGAAGAATCGGCACTGAGTTATCTGCTGATCAGAAAATTGAAAGTGGTCAGAAAATATTTCTGAGTCCAGATACCTAAAAAGGACAATGAGACTCTTCCAACGACGCAAGCAGTGTTGAAAACAGATCTCAAACGAAAGAGAAATGCCTCGTCATACTCATGGGTAAATACTAACCCTATGTAGGAGAAGACAATACTTTTCACTGTGCTAGAAAATATTCTGGCATGATTCAAGTAGCTACGCTAGTGCGCCACGTGATCGCATTGTCGAGCGCATCAAATTACATGTTAATGTTTTACTAGAATTACTGCAGTACATCAGGAACCCTAGGTCATCTCTCAACGGAGCCTTAGATCACTAATTTAAAAAGAAGGTACTATTATGTTAACAAAATTAAAATTAACTTTAGTGTTTTGGGGTTCTATTATTTTAAAATATCAATTGAAACTATTCTACTAGGTGAGAGAAACTTGTTGTAGAAATCGTTATCAACCTGGGTAAGTGTCCCATGATGCTCAATCTATCATCGCTCTCAAGGGAATGGGAAGGATCATTGATTCCTTGATTTTATACCCAATTAATCCAATATTATGTGAGTTATTACTATGTTTCCACTGAGGATTTGATCGATCAACGATATTGATTATCGACGACTGCTCATAATCAATAAAACTATGTCGATGTAAGAACCGAACTCAATCAAGGCATCACATCAACAATGTGATGAGATGTCCAGATTTGGGTCTTTATCAAAATTGACCTAAATAAAAAAACATACATATTCATGGGTTATAAATTTTTTATATCATCAAACTATTCAATCCAAAAGTAATCTCATGAAAGAGAATAGGTGAGAAAAGAGGCAAATGCACTCAAATCATCACAAGATCAGGGTTATTCATGGAAGCACGATGATTCATGTTACATTGACTTTTATTTGATCATACCAGAATAAAATAAAATTCAGTAGGTAAAAATTAAGAAAAATGGACAACAAACCTGGAAATTAAATTACTTTATGAAGATTACAAATGTGGATCTCGGGATCACAACAATGGACACCCCCAGGTTGATCACAAAGAAACATAGAAGTAGATGCTGGATAAGAGAACTAAAATTGGTGAAAAAAGCTCTCCAATTCGACTCACCTTCACCCTTGGTCTTGAAAAATTAGATAATGGGGGTGAGAGGTGTTTTTATGTACATACACATCACACATTCTGTAAAAGAAGTCATGTTCCTAAGAGACTTGGTCCCTATTCAGGAACGAATTTTTACTCCATCTTCATCTGGCTGGTTGGCTGAACAAAACACGTGAAACTGACTTGAAATTCGGTGGAGAGGTGGGCCATCAAGTTATCTATCTATGGGAGGTTGATTTAGTGAAATTAGATTTTTGAGGGCCGAGGTATGATCCAAATACAGAAGGGTCATCTAATCTGCTCTTCCACAATTGTTTCACACTGTGGTCTTATTATTGGCCATTAAATGGGAGTATTGGGCTCTATGGTCTTCTGAAGAAATGTATCCCACATAATTTTACATTAATACACCAATTTTTAGCCCAATTTAATCCACGGAGTTTACTCAATATATATTTCTGTCCACAAAAATGCTTGTCCCCTTGCGCAGTTTGGCCTGTTTTGCTTGATTTCCATCATGGGCCCTCCGAATCACTTCCTCCTACAATGTAAACGCATAAACAAGTAAAATTTCCCTATTAAATAGTAATAAATATTAATTGATTAAATCAAAAGTTATGTGAAATTTATTATTATATTTGGAATATTCATTACAAACCCAGTTTAAAACAGTGGTGTAAAGGTGAAATAAAGCTGTGAATTGTGGTACGATCACACCCCCACACCTAAACATTTTCACTCCTGGGAAAAGTCAAATATCCTAATAAAATATCATTTCAATATAAAAGGTGGGAAAATATCTAAGATTATTAAGAAATGGAATTCATCATGTCTCGTTTATGAAATCAATTTTCCCATCATTTTTCTTTTCTCACATTCGAATTTGGTCAACTTCATTTGTTCACCCATGAAACATTTCACAACCTACCTCACAATGAAAATTTCCCTCTTCACTTAAGAAACATATGAAAATGGAGTTATGCTATTTTCCTAGAGTTCATGGGATTTTACCATATTCTTGTAAAGATTATATGTTCTCTACCGGCAGAAACTAGTGTGCAACTCTAGAGGACTTCCAACAGGTTGTTCTGAGTTTCAAGGGTTGGTTCGATTTAATGTATAAAACAAATCTGAGGAAGAAGAGGAGTGTTTAATATCTTATGTAAAAAACATGTAAAAATTCAGTAAATGTTCACAATGAATGTACACACACATCCACTCACAAAATAAATCACTTACAACTCACTATACTCATTGTCTGTTTGTGTGGGTCACATCCGATCAGTGAATAATAATGAATAATCTTCCTCTTTTATCCATTTTTTTCTTTTGTTCTATTTTTTTTCATGTACAGAAGTACAATTTTTTGTGTATTTTTTACAATTTTCATTGTAGATAAAGAAGGAAACATGTGTAATACAATGATAAAATATGTCATATGAACCCACTACCCATGTAAAATGTAGGAACCCTTTTTATCCACCCATAGGAATGATCATTCCCAAAAATTCCCATGGAAACAACCTCTCCCCTACACTTGCTGAAATTCAAACAAGAATGTACACAAGAGATGGGTAAGTAGGGATATATTATCCTGTAATGTGGCTACCTAACATGAATTTCATGGTCTCTAAAGCTTAAGAAAGGTAAAATGTCAAGGTGGAAAAAATAGAGGTTAATTATACGAAGGACTTTTCAATGCATGATGGCCTCTTTCATGAATGTTTTACACTTGAATCTTATGGCATTAAACAAAATTAAGTCATGTTCTAGTTTCTCTAAATGACCCGAGACACTCAAGAAACTGAATAAAAGGGAGAATATGCAATAAAGGGCTTAGAATATTGCTCGAGTAAGGGATTTAAATATTGGTCAGCGCTAATGAGGCATGGGTTTCAAAAATCCATTAAACACCTAAGAATGATTTGAAAATAAAAATTCTAGAAAAATATTTCAAATCCACATTCATTTGAAAAACAATTTTCCAAAAAATAATGGAATTTTTACACACAATTGACTCAAAAATGAAAAAATATTTGGAAATTCATTTAAGAAAAATGTTTATATAAAAACACAAAATAATGAAAAAGAAATGAAAATTAATTTTTTGTGTTTTTTTTTCTATTATATATATTTTTTGATTGTTTTTGTTTTCAATTATATAAATATTTTGTGTGTTTTTTAAATCCTAACTATGACATTTCACCCTCCCCCAAACCTTAAAATTACATTTTCTTCAATGCATGTATTTAAATAAATAACAAGTAAATAAAGGTAGGGAGAAGGGACAACCTGCTAAGTGGTGTCATATGTGGCATCCATCAGTTTGATTTCCTCTAGTAGATGATGGGGAAAATCCTCATAGTAGTGTTTGAACCTCTTTCCATTGATTGAAAACCTCTATCCACTATTCTTATGCATAACCTGTATAGCACCAAAAGGGTAAACATCAGTAACGGTACAAGGACTGATCCATCGGGAGCAAAGCGTACCTGGGTGGAGATTTAGCCAGGAATTATACATGAGTACCTTCTCACCAATATGAAACTTCATCTGATGAATCATCCCATCATGGATTTCCTTTGACTTCTCTTTGTAGAATCGAGAGTTCTCATATTCATCACACTGAATTTATTCCAACTCCTGAATCTGTAACTTTCTATGCTCACCTGCATCTGAGAGATTCATATAACATTTCTTAATATCCCAAAATGCACGGTTTTCTACCTCTACCAGGAGGTGACAAGCCTTTCCAAACACAACCCAATATGTTGACATTCCAATCTGGGTGTTAAAAGTAGTACGGTATGTCCAATGTGCATCATCCAAGCACAAACTCCAATCATTCCTATTGGGTTGTACCGTTTTCTCCATGATTTTCCTAACTTCCCGATTTGAAATTTCTGCATGTTTGTTAGTTTGGGGATGATATGCAGTGGGGAATTTATGAAAAACTCCATACTTACAAATTATCTTTTTCATGTTATGATTTAAAAAATTTGAACCCTAATCACTAATGATGAATCTTGGTAGACCAAACTTACTAAAAATCTGGGACCGCACAAAATCAAAAACAACTCGAGAGTCATCGGTCCTAGTAGCCTTTTCTTTCACCCATTTTGAATCAAATTCAACATCTAGTAAGATGTAAACAATTCCAAATGAATTAGGAAAATGACCCATGAAGTAAATGCCACATGCATCGAAGATTTCACAGAATAACATGAGATGTTGGGGCATTTCATTCCTTATTGAAATATTCCCTATAAATTGACATCGTGTACATGATTTACAAAACCTATGGGAATCTCTAAACAATATTGGACAATATAATCATGAGTGAAGGACCTTCTTAGAATTAAGTTGAGTGCCAAAGTGGCCCTTACAATCAAATGTGTGGAAGAAGCTCAAAACTGAGGTGAACTCATGATCAGGGACACACCTACGAATAACCTGGTCACTATAGATACTCCAGGAATATGGGTCATCCGAAATGTACCATCGAGAATAATGTTTATTTCTCTGAGATTGTGAAGTGATAAAATCAGTGGGTACCCTAGATGTTGCTATAAAATTCACAATGTCCGCATACCATGGGGTATGGTCCACAACATCACAAAGGTTCTCATGAGGGAAGAATTCTCCAATGGGGATAGGTGAGTCAACATTATGGTCTAGTGGTGTGGAAATACTAATAATGTGGTTAGTTACCACATTTTCCACTCCTCTCTTATCTCTAATCTTAAGGTAAAACTCCTGGAGGAGGAGTATCCACCGAATGAGGCGGGACTTACCTTAAGGATTCTTAAGGAGAAACCGAAGGGAATCATGATCCGAAAAGAAAATGATTTTTGACCCAATGAGATAGGAACAGAACTTTTCCAAGGAAAAACACAATAGAAATAAGTTCATTTTCAGTGGTTGTGTAGTTTTCCTAGGCATGGTCAATGGTACGTGAGGCATACACAATGACATGAGGGGACTTCTCAACCCTTTGTGATAAAACTGCCCCAACTGCAAAGTTAGAGGCATCACACATAATTTCGAAGGGTTGATCCCACATTGGTGGTTGGATGATGGGAGGTGATGTGAGACTCTTTTTTAGTGAATTAAAAGAATCATCACCATTTTTATCAAAAAAAATTCAGAATCCTTTTGTAATAACTGAGATAAGGGAAGTTCGATCTTACTAAAGTCTTTAATGAATCGGTGGTAAAAACCAGCATGACCCAAGAAAGGCCGTACGTCACAAACACATTTTTGAAATGGAAGGGATGAAATTAATTCAATTTTAGATTTATCAACTTGAGTTATCTTATTTGAAATGAAAATCCCAAGAACTATCCCCCACTCAACAATGAAATGACATTTTTCATAATTTAAAACATGGTCTTTTTAAATGCAGCGATAGAGGATAGAACCTATGATTTCTAAAAAATCATCAAAAGAAGAACCATAAAACGTGAAATCATCCATAAAGACTTCCATACAACTCTCAAGGTACTCAAAAACAAATACTCATCATACATCGCTGAAAAGTACCAGGAGCATTACAGAGGCCAAAATGCATTCTTCTGTACCCAAATGTACCGAATGGATAGGTAAATATATTCTTTTCTTGATCTTCATGGGCTATATGGATTTGGAAATAACCCGATTAGCCATCAAAGAAACAATAATAGATCTTACCAGCCAGTCGTTCTGACATTTGACCAATTAAAGGTAAAGGAAAGTGGTCCTTCCGCGTTGCTTGATTCAGTCGACGATAGTAAATACAGACTCACCAACTATTTTGCACACGCATTGGAACCAATTCATTCCATTCATTTGAAACAACTGTTATTCCTATTTTTGGCCACAATTTAAGCTGGGCTAACCCATTTACTATTACATATAGGATAAATGATCCCAGCAATAAGTAATTTGCTGACTTCTAATTTAACCACTTCAAGGAGAGTGGGATTCAACTAGTGTTGAGCCTGCCTTATGGGCTTATACTCATCATACAAAATTATATGGTGCATTCCAATAGATGGGATAATCCCAAGAATATCAGCCAATTCCCATCCTATTGACTTTTTACACACTCTCAAAAGATAAAGTAGTTTTGATTCCAGTTGTTGAGAAGGTTATTGGAAGTAATTTCGGGAAATTGGTCAATACCCTCAAGAAAGGCATATTTTAAATTAAATGGAAGTGGTTTTAATTCCATCACCGGGGGTTTTTGTATTGAGGGAGTGGATTTTGGGAGAGTTAGGTCCATGAAACTATCTATCTGCTCATGTTTATTCTCATTGGAAGGAGAATCTATTGAACTGAGATTTGTAGAATCATTGATAGTCATGTGTAATTCAGAATAAACACACTCATCAATTAAAGGAAAAATATTTACCCTTTTTTGAACCTAGACAACATTCAAAAGATGAACCAAAACTCAAATCATCCATGGGTGAATAAGAGGAAAATAAATCGGAGGATCAGTTGAGGATAGAATTTTGTTTGTGTTTGTCGATAGAGAGCACTTCCATCGAATAGATAAGAAGGGTGGAGTGCCATTCAATGGGATGTTTCATAGCCTCAAGGATGTTTAAACATACCTTCTCTCCACCCAAATCCATGGAAAATGTACCATTGTGAATGTTAATGACCGTCTTTTCTATTTTGAGGAATGGACTCCAAAGTATGATAGGGGCATTTCCTTGGGTTCAGGAATCTTCCATCTCAAGAATGTAAAAGATTCTAGGGAAGATGATATTTTTATCTTTTACGAGGACATCCTCGACCACTCCTTATAGGTTTGTTGTTCTTTGGTTGGAAAGTTGCACGACAATGCATGTTGTTTGAATCTCTCCAACCTAGAAGGAAGTATACACGGAGTGAGGAATTACATTAATAGAAGCACCTAAATCTATCATAGCATCGGAAAAGAAGGACTCTCGTATGGTACAAGGTATCGTGAATGTCCCTGAATCCTTGCATTTGGTTGGAATTGCTAGTTGAATCAAAGCCGAGACATTCCTTCCTAGGTTGACTCTCTCATTCCCCTTCATTAACCTTCTATGGGTGCAAATCTCTTTAAAAAATTTGTCATATCGAGTGATTTTTTTAACTACATCCAATAAAGGAATGTTAACTTGAACAATTTTAAATGTATCAATTATTTCTCTATCAATATCATTATCAAAATTATTCATAGATTTAGAGAGTCTTTGAGGGAATAGAAGAGGAATGGATTTTTCATTTGAATCATCAATGAAAATTTGATTACCATTTTTGTCTGTTTTTTCTTTTCATAAAATTTTTGAGGGTTGGGAAATAGAGTTTTCATGAGGGTGACATACCTGTAGTGCAGAATCAGTAGAAGGAGAAACTTCTTTACCACTACGAAGTGTAATTTCACATACATTACCTTTTTCTGTTGCATTGGTATTGAGTTTGGATGGTAGTTGTCCAGAACTATGCATCTCAAGCTCACATATTTTGTTTTCCGATTTCCCACCTAAGTTCGCAGGTCTTGAATTGAGGATTGTGTGGTTTGTTGGAAATGGAGGTTCTGGGTTGCCATTTTCTTCACCATATCCTCAAGGCTTGGTTCAGACTTGGGAGGAGGAGGATTGTTTTGATATGTTTAAGGATAAGAAGGTTTCATAACTTGGCCTTGTTGATACCATTTCTGCTTGGGGTAGCATGAGTTTCCTCTTTATTGGTATTGTGGTTGTGCTTGCCTCCCAGGGTTTGGATTTAGCCTGAATGGTTCTTTCTTTAATGTTGGTGCTTGATGGAATGGACACCTAGGGAACACTGTAGAACAAGACTCAGATAAATCCTCACGTTGTGGGCACTGGTCTAAAAGATGAGTATTATCAGAACAAATACCACAACGTAATGGAATAGGAGGAGAGTGTGAGTTACCTTGTGCTTGAAAAAAATTTCCTTTGAATGGTATACATCTCATCATGTTTATTATGTACCTTTTCTTCTAGTGATGAATGACTTACCTCATGAACTTCTCTGGTTGGTGTAATAGCTCGTGTAACAAATTGTTGTGCATTTTGAGCTTTGTTGGCTATTACGTCACGAGCGGCAGCAGGATTTTTGTCAACTAGGGCACCACCAGCTACAACATCAATCATTCCAAGATCCATGGGGATAAGTTTCTCATAGAAGTATTGAATTAAAAGTTGTTCACTAATCTGGTGGTGGGGGAAACATGAACAAATCTATTGAATCTCTCCTTGTATTCATGAAGGGTCTCTCTTTGTAACTGCCTAATGCCACAAATTTCTTTCCTAAGTGATGCAGTTCGGGAGGCAGGGAAAAAAATCTATAGAAAGATTCATTTAAGTTCATTCCGACCCCCAATTTTTGTAGGAATATAGTATAGCTAGTCTTTGGCTACACCTTCTAGGGAGAAAGGGAATACCCTAAACATAATGAGGTCCTTAGTTACATTTTTGGGTTTTATGGTGCAACACACTATGTGAAACTTCATTAGATGCTTGTGAGGGTCCTCACCGGGAAGACCATGGAATTTTGGAATGAGGTGGATGAGGCCTGATCTTAGCTCACAATTGGCTGCTTCCTCATGATATTGGATCCACACAGGTTGTTACTCCACATCTGAGGTGTTCAGTTCTTTTAATGTTCGGTTATTTGCATCCATAGTCTCTGGGGTTTGATTTGTTTCAATTTTTTATTGGTTTAAGACCACTTGAGGTTCCAACTGGGGTTCCGTAGTGTTAATTTATTGTCCTACTCAAGATTACCTGATTTTTGAGTGGAGTGACTTTTCAATTTCAGAGTCAAATTCGAGTAGTGTTTCTTTTCCATATCTTGTCATGAAACAACAATGTACAATTTGATTGATTGATTGTATTTTTTAAAAATTAATTTGTTTTTGTTTTATGGAAGGTGAAAAAAATTAAAAAAAATTAAGAATTGAAAGGATTATAAAAAATATAATGTTATAGTACAGAATTAGATAGATAGAGAAACAGAAGAAGAAGAGAGAGAGAGAGAGAATACAAAAAAAACATAAACAAAAGCTGTCAAATGGGGGGAATATTGAATAGGGTACTGATTAAGAAGTGAAATATATAAATAAAATGAAATAAATGATATTGGATCCCTGGAAATGGCGCAAAAATTTGATCGCGTTGTCGAACGCGTCAAATTTGAGGTTAAGTTTTTTCTAGAATTTCTGCAGTATATTCAGAACCTTAGGTTGTCTCTCAACGGAGCCTTAGATCACTAATATAAATGGAAGGTTCATATTATGTTAAAAAATTTGAAATTAAATTAAGTTGTTGGGGGTTCTATGATTTTAAAATAGTAATTGAAACTATACTACTGAGTGAGAGAAACTGGTTGGAGAAATTGTGATCAACCCGGGTAAGTGTCCCTTAATGCTCAATCTATTATCGCTCTCAAGGGAATGGGAAGGATAATTGATTACATGATTTTATACCCACTTAAAAAAGTATTATGTGAGTTCTTACAAGGTTACCACCTTGGATTTGATCGATCAATGATATTGATTATCGGCGACCGCTCGTAATCACCAAAACTATGTCGATGTAATAACCGAACTCAATCAATGTATCACATCAACAACGTGGTGAGATGTCCAGATATTGGTCATTATTAAAATTTATATCAATAAAAAAACATGAATATTCTTGGGTTATAACTTATGGATATAATCAAACAAGTGAATCCAAAAGAAAAATCATGAAAGAGAAGAGGTGAGAAAAAAGGCAAACACACTCAAATCATCACAAGATCCAGGTTAGGCAAGGAAGCACAAGGATTATTGTTCTTCTGATTTCTATTTGATCATACCCGAATAAACAAAAATTAATAAGGTTAAAATTAATAACAATAGAAAAAAATCTAGAAATTAAATTACCTTACAGAGATTACAAATGTGGAGCTCTGGATTACAACAATGGACACCCCCCAAGTTGATCACTAAGAAACATAGAAGTACATGAGAGGGAAGAGAACTAAAATGGGTGAAAAAATATCTCCAATTAGACTCACCTTCAACCATGGTCGTGAAACATTATTGAATGGGGGTGATAGGTGTTTTTATGGACATACACATCACACTTTCTACAAAAGAATTCAACTGCCTAAGAGACTAGGTCACCATTCCGGGAATACTTTTTACCGCATGTTAATAAGGCTGTCTGACTGAACAAAACGTGTGCCAATGATGTGATATTTGGTGGAGTGGTGGGAATTAATGTTATCTATCCATGTAAGGTGGAATCATCCTAATTGGATCTCTGAGGCCCGAGGTATGGCCCAAATACAAAAGGGTCATCTAATCTGGCTCGCCCAAAATTGTTTCACATTGTGGGTGTATTATGGGCCATTAAATGGGAGAATTGGGAACCTTGGTATTCTAGAGAGATTTATCCCACACAATTTTACATTTATACACAAATGTTTATCCAAATAAAATGCACAGAGTACCCCTAGTATATATTTCTGTCAAAATAAATGCTTGGGCCCTTGCGCAGTTTGGCCCGTTTTTCTTGATTTCTATCATGGGCCCTTTGAATCACCTCCTCCTACAACGTAAACAATTAAATAGGTGAAATTGCCCTATTATATAGTAATAAACCTTCAATCATTTAATCAAATAGTAATTTCAAATTATTATTATATTTTGAATATTAATTATAAAACCACTTTAAAACAGTGGTGTAAGGATGAAATAAAGTAGTGAATCATGGTATGATCACCACGTCATCACCAGGTCAATAGGTGGTATGAGACCGTTGAATTTGTCTTAGTGATATTTCAGCCAACTGGTGTCCGATTTTGGCAATCGAGGAGTCAATTCCCACAATAAAAACCATTCCGGACAAATCCATAATGTTAGAGTTTCAAAATGTGCACTCTATTAGGTGGTTTAAGAAGGGTGAGACAATGATGGTGGGGATCGCATTTTGTGACGACGATGATGGCTGCTGGAGAAGCCCTAAATAAATTTGAGATTGAGAAGTTCTATGGTCAGAACAATTTCTCTTTGTGGAAAATCACGATGATGGGTATTTTTGTGTAGTAGGGAATTATCTGACTGTTGATCAGAGAAAATCCTTAGACAACCAGTGATGATTATTGGGAAGAGTTTGAGATGTGGGTTAGCAGCACAATTCTTCTCTGTCTCCAAAATGAGGTCGAATACTTGGTGTTGGATTAGACCACACCTAAAGGGAACTGAATGAAGTTGGAGCAACAATATATATCGAAGTCACTCACCAAAAAATTATTCTTGTAGAATAAATAATACTTTTTGTAGAGAGACAAGGGAACAGATTGGTTGGATCACACCCAAAAATTCAACAAGATCCTGATGAAATTATTTGGGCTTAGTTGGAAGGTTGGAGATGAAGGAAAATAACATTTCCTTTTTTCATCCCTACCAATATTTTTTTATGGCCATGTGACTGCATTTCTTGTGGGGAAGGAAACTTTGAAGATGGATGAGGTGATAACATCACATCAAGATTTAGTGGAACTCTGAGGGCCTAAGTTGTATTCAGGCCATCAAATCATGGTGATGCAATATGATCAATGTGGAAGGGGCAAATATTAGGACTAAGGAGGAAGAAAATGGCGGCCAAAACCCAAGAGATTTATCCTAGAGAAATCACATGTTTTTGCGGTGGGAAAAAAAAGTCACAGTAAAAGTTACTTTGAGGAGTGAAAATGGTACATTTTTTGGAATGAGAATGTCGAATCCAAGGATGTAAACATCACAGAATTATCGATAAGTGATGATTTCTATCTGACAATGAGTTTCTCGCACTCAGATGAGAGAATCAAATGGGGATAATTTCAGTGTCATTACATTAAAAGATACAATCACACGAAGTGAGAATTTTGATTTTTAAAAAGGAAGAACGAGTGACCTCAAAATCCAAAGGAAGACGGATGGGTTTTGGATTTGGGGATCTCGGTGCACATATGTATGACCAGTGGTGTGTTTCTTAATTTTCAGAATATGTGAGATTCGGTGAGACATGGTGATGGGTCAATAATCGATGTTCAATGAGTCGGGGTAGTGAAAGTGCAGACACCCATTGGAGGAGTTCATAAAATGTATGACGTGAAATTCATTCATAGGATTAGATAGAACATATTATCATTATGAAGAATCGATGTAAAATGGTACATGATTTTTATAGCAGGTGGAGTGTTGTACTTCTCACATGGGGATACAATGAGGGCTATATCATTTGATGGGGACCACAATCAGACTACGATCGATTGAAGAAAGTTGAAGTTTCATGTCATTTGGTGTGAAAAAGTGTATTCGATTTCCTGATGATGTTTTCGACAGCATAAGGAGATAGTAGGTTAAGCTTCTACCCCAAATCGGTCACGAGGGGGATATTTGTGGGGTCCATTCCCATTTAAAAGAGTATAATGAAGAAAGATTCTCAGAAATGGTTGTAGGAGTATTTGGTAGGCACCATGGTCGAAAGATGGGTTTTTTCCATGGATGACAACCATCCTTACTTCATGTTCTCCTTTTTTGGGCAGTCATTGCAGATAACAACATGCAATGGGAGCTTTCACATGGGTAGATGAACTACCCCAACCACCAAGGAAAATCGGTTTAATGTTCATCTTTATAAAACATGAATCAATACCATGATGTGTAATAAGTTGAATTTTTGTGTGATCCTCCATATAGTTGGATATAGAGAAGAGTGAAATATAGAGAGACAGATGTTTCTCCCATGGATATAGGCTTCATTCTGAACCTTGTCATAAATCATTATGTCTCTTTTTGTCTCCTACTTTGTGTGATTGTTTTTTCACACACCTCCATTGGGCCATTAAAATTACTACCAGCCTTCCAAAATTTCCATGCCCTATATTACACAATTAGTAGAAACATACGAGAAACTACAGTATAATTAATGTGTACTGAACCTTATGAAAACAACAAAAAACCTTATGAAATGCTTTGGAATATTTCAATTTTCCCTATTCCCCGGAAAAAATGAACCTTACACATCTATAAAAAATTGACAGTGTTCAAAAATACAAGTACAAATTTATTGATATATTTATCCAATTGTTTATTTTAAGTAATTTCAACTAAAATTCTATGTAAACGCAGCCATAGTTCTATGGGTGGGGAGGGATTTCAGACATGGTCACAGGGTCAATCCTCTAGGTCATGTATATTTGTATTTTTATTTTTGCATGTGTTCTGCTTTCACGTTAGTACCCAACCATTTAATTAAAACTATAACTAAAACAACATTAATAATAATAAATTTATTATATATATATGACATGTGCAAAAATTTCACCTAAACATATCATATTAGTTGGGTCCATTTTCTCGGTCCGTCAAATATGATGTAAATTTATTGAATCTTGAATATAAAGATATTTATTCAAATAATTATTATTATTTAGATACATATTTTAATCACTAAACTCATGAATAATTTTTTATTAAAATATTCAAGAAACTAAATAAATATTTATATTAATATATTCATTAAATTATGTGGAAATTAAATATTTTGACTTATTAAAATGAGATGTGACCAACATTGCACTCTAGTTGTACTCGACAGCCACACCGCCCCAAGGTGGACGAGCATAAAATCCAAACTGCATCAATTTCTCCACCCATTCTACAAGGGATTTATATCTTCTCAAGTTCACTTTTCAACCTGAGGGTCATTTTGTCTAATGGATTATCTCCACGTCAGAGGAAATTTTTAGTGGAAATTTACACTGAAAATTTCTAGTGGAAATTTGACGGGAATTTCCAGCATAGGGTAGCGTAAAAAATACCCAAAAAATGCATAATGGGGGAATTTTCATCCAAAACCCAACCATAGGTTTAGGTTTAGGTGCCCAACCTGAGAGGATTTAAATCCTTCTACAAGGGTGAGGGATTTTATCTTGCACGTATGCGCACAGAACAGTGGCAGTCACAACAAAGCAGACACATGCAGAGTGTGGAGTAGGAGAAGAATGTTATGAAAGCATATGAATGAGGGTCAGGAGGTATGTTCCAAAAATAGTTTAAAATGAATTCTGAATTATTCAGAAAAAATATATTATGAATTATTCACAAATCTTATTCTAAATTAATCAAAAAATATTTTAAAAATAATTACATTATTTTCTCATATTTTAGCTTTCAAAATCAATGTATGATAGCAGACATAATGGAGGAATGTAATCATTTAATTTTTGTTTAAATCACTTAATATGGTGAATATAATGTTTTTCAGTGAATTAAGAGGTTCGGGGGTGTTCTAGGGGGTTTGGGATACGAAAGAAAATGGATTTTGGTCATCTAGTGCATGTTGCATGATTGGCACACAGTTTGAGATAACTGTGCACCGAAACTAGGCAAGAAAGAGGGAGGAGTTGATGGATAAGTATAACCATGAATGATGGAAGTTCAAACTATGTAAACCTGGAAGGATCCATTCTATATAGTCGGTGCACGACTTTTCATACCGTGCTGGCCTCCCTATATAACTGTGCGAATTAACCCCTTCTGGACAGAGGCTGACGAATAGATTACAAAACCATGATGGAAAACTGTGTGCCCCAATAAAAGGTGAAAATTTACCAAACTAATCCCTCAATATTTTTAGAATCTTGTATAATTTATTCCCCTTTTCTAATCCTCTCAAACCTAGTGGTGAAACATTTTGAACCAAGCTTCCAAGGGACTATCCTCCTTCAATTAAAATCCATTTAGAGCACCATTTGTTGCGAATCGAAGCTCTGAGAGAGTCTAATAATTCCCTTACATATTTTTTCTAGATAAGGGGTTGTGGATTAGTTATTATTCTTATGAATCCCTAAAATCCTCATTTTCTGACTGATCATAGGTTGGAGTTTCAATGGGTTCTCTAATTCAGATCTAAGGCTAAGGTTGATTGTGCATTTGTCTTTGAATTAGAGCTAGATGATCTCTAAGTTATATACCAACGTTTTGTTGAGTATTTTTGCATGTGTTGTTGTGATATTTCTTCAATCTTATTCTGTAATTATTTCCTTGAGTAATATTTGGTAAAAAGGTTGGTTAATTAATGAATCAAACCCCTCATGATCCACTTGGTATGTATGTAGGATGACTAGAGTGATTTAGGGCCTCCCATTGGACGCACCAAGATTCTAGATTTTATAAAATTATAATGTTAAGAATAGAGTTTCATTTTGTTGATATAGATAACATAATTAATATATTGATATGTTATATTGTATTATAAAATTACTCTAATGGTGATCCTATCTAGATGTTGATAATGGCATAAGGCATTGTTTTCCATAATGTGTAAAAGGGTTTGAAATGGATCCATGGGAATGTGTCAAATATTTTATAAAATTTCAATGGAAATACATATGTATATTAAAGAACATTTAATGATTAATGTGTAAAGTGATTAATTAATGGGTATGGATGGATATGTTATATGGGCTAATGTATGGAAATTGTTGATTATGCTAAATGGTTTATGTATGAAAATGGGATAAGAGTCAAATGGGATATGCTATGTAAATGGTCAAAGTGTTAATTGGAAAAGGCATAATGTTGTTTTATGTGTTAAAGAGAATGTGAATTTTAAATGTTTTGTGTACAAATTGTATAATGTTTTTTATCTGTTATATTTGGTATAAAGATAAACAAGAATGTGCACATGGCATGATAGTTGTGGGATATTGTACTTGAGGATGTCCACCCAGGGGTTGGGGTAGACTGAGGCTCTAAAACCTACCCTATAATGAATGGGTAAGGGAAGAGGACAGAGGATCTATGTCCCTAACAATTACATTTGATGAAATTACCTTGATTTTGGCACCAAAGTAAGTGTGGGGTATGTTTTATGACATATTTATCCTTATTGATATATGGAACATGACTTATTCTCATATGCGTGATATTTAACTAGATTCGGCAATTTTGTAAATGGTGTAAATGTATAACCCATGGATCATTTGATGAAAACGTATTTAGTAATGAAGATGGTATAAGTGATTGGAGTGAAATGAAAATTTTAAATTGTTAAAGCGTACTTTGTTAACTAGTGGCACCTGAGCTATCTTTTATTTATCTCATCATTCCTTTCAGTACATGCATGCAATATATGTATAAATTTTATATGATGTTCCCACCATTTGTGGTGGCCAAATGACTTTTCCTTGAACCCTTCTTGGGCTATCATTGGGTACCCGGGAATATTTCCATGTTGTAGGTTAGGACAAGGAAAAGGGACAAATGCTAGGGAGTTGAGTTGTGTTTGGGATGTACAAGGTTGAGGATCCAGACATAGTGTCAGTACCTATTTTAGTAATTCAAGAGTTTGTATTATTTTGTGTTTTTTCACATTTAGCACAGTTAACATGAGATTCAAAATTTATTCCTTTGTTAGGTTTTGTACATTGTTTGGAATGTGAGTTAGTAATGAATGTTTCTAGTTATTCCTTATTGTTTTTTATTTCATATATTGTCTATTGAGACTTACTATGATAATGAGGGTATTAAATCTCCATTCGATCTGTTAGACCCTCATTAAAAGTCAAAAAACTCTATCATATGGAGTGGCACACTTGAGGTCATATCGTGACCCAACATGGGGCACTGGTGTAGTGTCTCTTCGGGTCAGGGATGTTTCAAAGTGGTATCAGAGCCATTATTTTATGTAGTATTATTATTTGGGAATACAGATGAGATATTCGTGTATATTGGGCCTTATAAAAAGAGCTAAATCTTGGGAGTAGAAAACTCATGTACATGGAAAAAATCAAAGTCAATTAGGTTAGAATTTTTTATCTTGGCTTGGGATGTTATGGTTGAATGAAATTTTACCATTGGGTGATGCACTCATTGAGTGATTACACTATTTTATGTTGTTTTACTCATGGTCCAAGTGGTAATCGATTTTTCATTCATGCATCAATATTGGAACCATGGGATATAGGTTGAATACATCATGATCGACACACATGTGATGAGTGTGTGGGACATGGACAATAGAATTCATTTTACATTCATGAAAAAATTGATAAGAATGGCATCTAATAAATATGATGAAAATCGATAAATAGAAAGAATATTAAATAATTTTTCTTAATGGTGTTTATAAATGAGTTAAAATGTGAGTTGTAATATGTTGAAAAATGGGAAAGATTCTTAAAATAGAAATATTTATGTTGTGAAATAGAAAATAGATTAATAAGGATGTTTAATGAAATATTTGTGGCTATGTAAGATAGTTTTCCCCATGTTGATCGTGACTGAAAAAGGATTGTTAGAGGGTAGTGTTCTATGTGTGACAATTTATGATAGGGTGGTTTATATAAAATAGGCTATTAATGGCTAGTAGAGAGCCTTATTTTATATGAACTCTGGAAACCTTATGTTATGTGTTCAATGACTAGTGTTTCAAATTATAGTAAAATTACACCATGAGGATGTGTAATGGTTGGGTGACAAGGGGATATCGCTGAGAATTATCGACCAATAGAGGAGAAATATTATCTATTGGTCTATGATAATCGGGGATAGGAGATGTTCAAAAAGAACATTTCTCATGTTGTCCAAATGATTAAAAGAGAATCATGGCGATTCATCCTAAGTATTTTTGACCTGAACAATGAGTTTCTATTGCAACACCATCCATTTTTTTCTAGAAATGGTGGTATTGAGGATACATAATATTAAATAGAGTCCATCCAGACATTTTTGGAACACTTGGAGAATCAGGTAGAGAAGAGATTCATGTTGGTATCATATAAAATGCATGGACCGACAATGCCCATGTGGGATATTTTAGTTCAGACTCGGTTGGATGATGATATGTTATGGATAGACATTTAGGAAATAATTCTAGATCAATTCTACCTATAGACATTGAGATAGCAGTGGGTTGTATTGTTTATAATGTTGACTTTGGGAACTAAGTTCACGATGGATTACATGGCCCACTTTATGGACATGAAATGTTTTTTATAGCATTGGAATGGGATGAGGCTGCTAATGAAGATTAAAGATATGAATAGACATGACATTATGAATCAGGTGAATATCTACCATTTAAAGAGGTTTTTAGAAGTAGTAAATCATTCCCTTATTTCAGAAGGGAACTTGATGGATGATTCTGGTGGTGGACATGTGGTTCAAGTTTAACTACCTATGGTGGAACTTCCAGGGGAAGGAAGCTTCGTTTTTTGAATATCCACCAGGTTGGTAGTGTGTAGAGTTTTCAGAAGATAGGAATATCCTCTTATTGTAGTGACTAGGTGTTCTACTATCTGTGTGGAAGGTCGGGGGCATATGCGTGATCAATGCCCTATCAACTTGTTGATTGTAGAGTGTGAAAAACAATGGTGCATGTTTGGAGGTTATATTTGAACCCTCAATATTTGTGCACTATTGGAGGGCATAGGATGATGTAGAGTGCGGTCAGGGGGTCAGTTACCCTATATCACATAGGTAATTGGAGATCTACCAGCCGTACTAGATGAGGTGGTGGGCGTGGTACTATAGGTCGAGTGTATCCACACCAGTTGGGAAATGTAGCACAAAGAACGTATTCTGGAGATGAGGATATAGGGGAAGGTTAGTTTCATGCACTTTCATCTATACATAGAGGTGGCGAGGTCGAACCATCAAAGATCTGGGTTATGATTCTTGTAGCTTCTTGGTTTTTAGTGCTTTATTTGATACTAGTTCATTATATTATTATATTTCTACTCAATTTGATAATTATTTGGACCTATTGGGGGAATGTATGTGTGGAGAAATGTAAATCTATACACCATTAGCTGTGATAGCAGAATATATTAGGTAATAAAATGGGGTGATCTCTTGATTTTAGTGTCTATAATTTCTAATGGGACTTTTATTTTCTAGTGATTATGGTTTTTTATATGTTTCTAGGGATACACTTTATAGTGTATTTTCAAGCCCATATTGTTTGTTATCATTATATGGTGACATTAATTCCACCCAGGGGAGACATGTCTCTCAATCGTGGCGTATGAGATTTTTGGGCAGGCCGTGCATGCCCAGTTTGTCTGCAGGTGGGTGAAATCACATCCCAAGTGGCTTGTATCACACTTGAATATGAGGGTGTAAATCAGATTTAATTTACACATGAGGTGGATTAGTTTCAATTAGTGTTTCTTAAGGAATTCTAAGGGTGTCTACCAAAGAGAGATGTTGAGTTCACAATAGAGTTGTTGTCAATAGAAGAACCATTTTCTATTCCACCATATGGAATTGCATCGGTAGAACTCAATGAACATAAAACTTATCAAGAGGAATTAGAGAATGAAGGTTTTATTCATCCATGTGTGTCACCATGGGGATCTCTACTGTTGTTTTCCAAGAATGTTGATACTTTGTTGTAGTTGGGCATTCATTATAAGAAAATGAATTAGATGATAGTTTTGAATCTATATGCTCTATCAAAAATTGACTACTTGTTTGACTAATTGAGAGGTGACTTATTATTTTTCATTATTAATTTTACATCACAGTATCATTAGCGGAGGGTGAGGCCTTCTGACATACCTTAAACTGCCTTTAGGAGTTGGTATGGGTTGTATAAGTTTGTTGTGATGCTATTCGGATTGAGAAGTGTTCTAGTAGTGTTTATGGATATTATGAACAAAATATTTCACCCTTATCAAGATAAGTTCATTGTTGTTTTTTGATGACATCTTACAGTACTCTAAGAGTTATGATGATCATTCCAGACATCTGGCTTCGTCACAAGTAAACAAATAGAGCATAGTCTATACATCAAGCCATCCAAATGACATTTTTGGATCAATTGGGTACATTTACTAGGTCACATCATCTATGAGAAAGGTGTGTCAGTAGACCAACAGAAAATATAGGCAGCTGTATCTGGGGAGTAGCCAAATAATGTCTCTTATGTATGATGTTTTTTGGGGGTATGTATAGATATTATGAAAGGTTCATTAAATACTTATTTCATTTGGCATCGCCGCTATCAAACATGACCAATAATGGTGTCATGTTTGAGTGGTTTGTGGCATGTTATAATGCATTTTGGGAGTTAAATAAGTTATTTACTGCCACACATATTCTAATCCTACCTGAGCCCAATAAGAGGTATACCTTATTTTGTGATGCATCTGGTGTTGGAATTTTGGTGGTGTTTATACGTGATGATCAGGTAGTTTCATATGGGTCACATTAATTGATTCCTCATAAACGAAACTACCCTACACATGATCTTGAATTTCATACAGTGGAATTTTCCATTAAATGATAGTATCCCAACTTGTTGGGAGAATATTTTATGGTGTATAACGACCCTAAGATCATTAATTAGACCTTATCTCAAAATGATTGAAAAATTTGGTAGTGAAGATTGGTTGAATACATGAAGTATAATGAATTTGAGATGGTTTACACGATGGGAAATAGAGATTGTGTTGCAGATGATTTGAGTGGGGATACTCAAAATCAGGTGGTTTAAAAATTATGTGTGATGTGAAAGATGATTAAATTATTTTATGAGTTTCACCTTGAGGTTGATGATGTTCAAGGTAATATTACCCTTTCTCCTTTGTAGTGGAGTTCATTTTTCGATGCCAGAAAACATAGAAGCAACATGATGATTATGAATGATTGGCATTAAGAAAATGTCACAGAGGTGGGTTGTCATTCATTAGTTGTATTATTAGTAAAAATGGTGTCATCAATATTCTTGTGCATGTGTTTGTTCTAACATGATTTCAAAAATTGTTGATTCATGTGTTTCATGCATAAAAATGGAATGTACATCCTGGTTTGAAAAAAATGTTTCCTGATCTTCGTAGGCAGTATTGGGGGCCATGGATGAGGAAGGAGGATGTGAGTTTCATGTCGTGATTCCATAACCGCCAGTAGGTAAATGCTGAGAATCAGTGGATATGTGGTTTTTTCAAAACCACTACCAATTATAGAATGTAAATGGGAGGATGTAACGATGGATTTTATTGCCCCTTTTGAGGACGCCATGAAAAAATGATGTGATCAAGGTAGTTTTTGATCTGTTGAATAAGGTGGTTCATTTATTTCTAATTCAGGAGACATTCACCATTGATTAGTTATGTGAGTTATATGTATAGGATATAGTGTTATTTCATGAACTACCATTTACTTTAGTTTCATATCATGATTCATGTTTGACACTACATTTCTTTATGGGATTATAGAAGTTTCTTGGAAGCCATATTTATTTTAGTACGAATTTCCACCCATAGAAGAATAGACAATCCAAGCGTACCATTTAGGTGTTATAGAAAATGATAAGAGAATGTTTCCAAGATTTAATTGGATCATGGGAAAATTAGTTATTTTTTATTCAGTTTTCCTACAACAATATATTCTAGGTTATGATTTAAATTGAACTGTTTGAGGAAGTCTACGGTAGATTGTGTAGGTCTCATTGTATTGGTTATAGGATGGTGAATCAAAGTTTTTGGGACGGAGTCTCATGTAGGTGATGATAGAACAAAATGAGTTGATACAAAAACATATGGAAATAAATCATAGTATGCATAATACATAAGTGAATTGATAACATAGACTATTTGAGTTTATGGCAGGTTATCGTGTATTTCATCGTGTGTTGCTAGGGTTGGGTAATAAATGAATATATGAACAAGGTATGTTTGAACCTAGGTATTTGTTACTGTTTTATATTGGGGAGAGGATCAGTTTGGTGGCATATTGATAGTCTATTCCACAATAATATAGCATTATGCATGATGTTTTTCATGTTTCACAACTCCAAATGTATCACCCTGACCCATCTCACATGATCAATGGTGAAGATGTTGAGTTTGAGGCTGATATATCCATTGAGGAACATCCAGTTTTTATAGAAAATCATAGTGAGAATTTCTTGTGGGGAAATATCATCACTATGGTTTGAGTTCTGTGGAAGCATGATAATGTTTAGGAAGAGACATAGGATAAAGAGACATATAAGTAGGAATAGTGGCCCAATATCTTTACCATAAAGATCATGTTGGATCGAAATGTATATGAATAGGGGAAAATACAAGGTGGGGATGAATTGTATTTTTAAAAATATTCATTTCCATACATAGTTTGATATAATTAAACTATGTGTATTCAAAAACCATTTTGTATTTAAATAATAATTAGATAGGGACTTTGGTCCAATGGGAAATGTATCATAATCTATAGGTTATGATAAGTATTCCATAGTTCAAAATTTAAATTAATCATATTCATCGTAAGAAAATAATTTATCCAGAGTAATCATAATTTGGATCATAATCATAGTTGTTACAATAAAAAGGGTGAAACAATTAAATGATTCTATCATAAACTATATTCAATCATATTGGGTAAATGAATTGATCGTAATCACTAAAATCATAATTACAAAGATCATAATCACAAAATAGATATTAGAAAAATTAATATATTAAATAATTCACTTTCTATTACAATGAAGCATAAAATTATAATAAGTAAATTAATATAATTCATTTAAACTAGAGAGGGGTATCCAATAAACTTGGATAGTGTTCACATGATTTGTACATTAAAAAACATCTATCTTACCCACACCAGGGTAAGACCTCAATATGATTATTAGCGTCTATCTGTCTATCCTTGCAATCCATAGATAAATAAGGTAATAGAAACCTCTATCTTACTTAGTCTCGGAAGCCCTAGATCCACAATATCCCGACACCACTTTCGTCATATCCATGCAAAACCTCAATCATAATAATGATAGGTTCCCGGAGAAGGAAAGAAAAATCTATTGACTATAACATGTATGTAGAATAAAAATTTAACGACATATAAAATTCATGGTTGTCACACATAATAGTAATTTGAAATATCTCTAACAGAATGTCAAAATTTAGAAGTAAAAACCTTGAGCTCTTTCAAATGATCTGGTATTTATAGCCCTTCATCCCAATAGTCATCATGATCTCTAGCGGTCATATTTTCTCCAAAAAATTATAAGGGTCTTTAACACATGTCACTCTAACTCTCATCTTATAAATGAAAAAATGACAATGTTTTATATTTAATATTAAAAGAGAATACACAAAATCATTTCGATTGAAAGGGTTTCTTTTCATTACGATATATTTTTTTTGGATTGGGGAAACTAAAAAAAATGGTACAATGATTTTCATTATGAGAGTCAGTATGATTTAAATCTTCACAAAAAAATTTTCTTTCCGAAAACTGAACAATGTATAGGATAAAAATTTTGTTTGGTGTATATGATAGAAATAATATTTATGCTCATTACAATAATCGAGGAACATATCATTTTCATCAATACTCATGAGTTGATTATTATAATATTCAGATAAAAAATCATATTGATAAAACATGAATAAAAAATTCTATATTAACATGTGGTTAAATGATATATGATTATATTCTTAAACTACTTGAATAATAAATAGTTATTAATTAGGTATTTAATAAATCATTTCATATTTACAAAACAAAAGTAGTAGATAAGTAAAAAAAGTCATTTGACTCAACAATATCTCTTTTTTTGGAAAGAAAAATCCACAAGTCTTAAATTGAAGATTACTAAGATATAATTGAACAAAAAACTAATTTAAAAAAACTATCATATTCAGAAGTAAACACATATACTTATCTCATATTTAGTAGTAAAAATCTTCTTAATATGATGTTTTAAACGAATTACTCCCCCTTTGGATAAAAAAACATCTAATGATCATATTCTACATCTAATAAAAACCCCCTTACTAAAGGAGTTATACTTTTGTTATTATAATTCTCCAATTCTCTTCCATTATAATTCATTATCAACATTTTTATACTATGCTTCCCCTTTTTGAATTTAAAAAATGAATAGTTATTTAATTCTAAAAACCTGTAAAGGGTTAGAGTGATAGAAATATAAACTATGTAATAAAGAATCTAGACATCTTAAATATGTGCAAGAACATTCCTCAAAAAATAATGGAATCATTCAATAAAAATTTTTATGGATGTCAAAGTCTTCCAATGGTGTTTCTATAAATAATACGTCGAATGTTTGAAATAATTATTCCTTCTCCTTTTTCTTTATGTTTCTTCATGAGATATGAGAAAAATGTATTAATTTTTCGGAATTACTTCTTATCATCCATCATCTTATCTATACATTCCATTTGATATTGAAAATTTTATTCATGTTCTTCAAAAAACAGGTCCTGGGTATAATTAATTCCCTCCTATTATTGAAAATTTTCCTCTAATGTATGAATATAAACTTCTTGGGATTTGATTTTTTTCTCGACCTACAACTCTATCATCCAACAAAACATTTTGAGTTTTCAAATCAATTATCTCATCTTTGTAAAACAACAACATTGAGTCTTCTGATTAATAACATTCAAGTTATTTTCAATATATTTGAATCTTTTGGATTGAGAATTGTCGAGGATTGTGAAGAAATTCATTTTTTTGAGTTTTATCACTACCCAATATGTTGAATGCAACCATGACTTCATTAACAAGCCATATAATATCATCAATTGAATATTCATGTGGTTTTATACTTGAATCACATTTATGTGACCACATCAAAACATTATTTAAATATTTTATGTATTCCTCTGTACTCTCATCAATCAGATTGAAATTGACCTAAAGAATTATGAGTCAGTGTCCAACAATCATGACATAGTATGATATTTTGTTTTGTTTATCCACAACCAAATAAATTTCATATTTAATCCTTATGAGATATAGAATTTCCTTGTCGATTATTTTTATGGAATGAAAAACATAATGATATATTTTCAACAAGATTGTGTTTTCTATGTCAACATATTCTTCATAAATATGATGTTCTCCTAAATAACTTCATGAAGAGTCATTATCCAAATTCTGATTTTGATTTTCATTGGATATGGTCTCACCCTCTTTATCTGATATATGAATGATTTTATCAGCATGTGTTCATTGAATAACTTATTTTGAATACTATACTTCGTGATATGATATCTTTAATGATGTTTCTTGAGAATATCTTACTGGAATCATGTCCAATTGAGACAGTTTTTGTTGATCAGTTTCTTTTTCATGATCACCTTTTCGATTTTCTTCTTTTTATTATTTGTTTCATCCTCATCATTTCTTTCATCTTATTCATCAAAAAACTCATATATATCTCTCATATCAATATCTTATTGTTCTTATTACAATTTTAATTGAATATTTTTTGGTGGAGCTGATTCTTCACCTTGTTTTTATTTCTTCTTTCCCATATCTTGGACAGGGGTAGTGATTGGAACTTTTCCCATGGTTTATCTTATGATGATTCCATCACATTCATTTTATACTAATTTGAACAACATATCAGTTTAAAAAATATTATACTTTATCTTTTTTAACATACTTTTCTTCTTATCATATTTGTGAGTTTCTTCAGTGGGAATGTTTTTAGCTTGGGATATTGTTGAATTAAGACCAATCTGTGGGTCTCCTTATTTTCTCTCGTCATGATCCTTTTACCATTTGGAAGCTATTTCATTAATTTATTTGTTTTTTTGTTTTTAAGGAATATTATAATATATATTTCTCTACATTTTTAGAAATAATTGGCACAAATTATTTTGGAACAATATGACTTTCTCCAACTATTATTTTCGAACATCATCTTCAATATAATTGAAAAACTTTTTTTATTCGAAATGAAAATGAAATTTCAATATTTTTTGTATCATATCACTAATCCAAGGATTTTTTAAATTTCTCAGCACAGATTCAAGTGGGGGATTACATTATTTTATAACAAAATAATCATACTCAAAATAACATAAAACATAATCACTTGAGACTTAATTGCTCCTGAATTTTAACTGTTGATAGATACAAAAATATTATACATTAAATTTAGTTTCCTCATATTTAAAAAATAATCAAGGACTAAAACATCTGAATCCTTCAAGGTTTCAATATCAAATTTTCTAGGAATTAGAAATCCGTGCATCTAGAGAGTTGTAAAGATAATTTTTTATGAGAGTTGAGCGTTCATTATTCTTGGATCAAGAACATTGAAAAGGTATTCCTCAGTTTTTTCATATTTAAGGTTCCTTTATATTTTGGTAGCTTGTTGGAAGGACAGAAAAAGTCAACTTCTGATGGTACACTAAGAGTGCGTGTGGTTGATTTTATCATATACTAATCTCTCTAACATATATTTAAAATGTTACATTTAGAAAACTATAAACATCCACATAACTATATAATTGGTCTTCATGATTAATGATAATAGGATCTTGATATTTTTTGGGTTTCAATGCACAAAAATATTCCCATCCTTGGAATTGAATAATTATTTTCAATGAGGAATTATAGGTATCATACAAGTCTCTACTCTCAATCCATTATCTGAAAAACTTCATAGTTGAGGAATATTTTAGGGAAGATGGAGCCTTCACTTTATGAGACACAGTACAAGAATTTTTATATGTTTATGACCTGATTATGATGTAATACATTGGTTATGAAAAAATTGGACTCAAATACATGAAATGAAGTAAAGATTTGATTTATAGAAGACATAATTGATGTGGGATAGGGTAGGTTACCTTTATATAGGCGAAGAAATATGATAATTGACCTTATATGTCTCATATTAGATTAAAACAGATCCATAAATTGAGATAAATTTAACTCTTTAGTTTTTATTTTAATGAAAATAAAACAGCTTTTATCATATTTATTATGAACTCGATAATGTTTTTTAAAAAATAAAAACAAATAGAATTTAATTTAAATGAACATTATTAAGGTTTATGATATTTTACCTTTCAATGTATCATGATAGAATTTCTAGTTTCAATTTTTTTTCCCAAAAAAATTTGAATGAAAAAATGAATATAAAATTTCTTGAGTATGCAAATATTTATGAGTACGAAATTTTTTTAGTATGAATGAATTTTTAGAAGAAAACATTTCTGAGTATGAAATATTTATGAGTAAGAAAATTTATGTGTAAAAATATTTGTTAGTACCAACTATTTGTGATTAGAAAAATAATTACAAGTATGAAAAATTTATGAGTAAAAAAGATTTATGAGTAAATAAATTTATGAGTACGAAATATTTGTGACTATGAAAAGTTTATGATTATTAATGATTACTGAGAATTAAAGATTTATGAGTATGATATGTTTATGAGTAAAAATAATCTATGAGTACAAAAAAATTTTGAGAATAAAAAATTTCTAGAAAATTATGGTTTTATAAAACATCAATCATTTGTACCCACCTCGAAATAGAGTAACTTAATGTATGGGTATGGCTAAAAAAATATGAATATTTAAATGATTAATTTATTAGTGATCATTCCTAGATTTTTTTAATGTATTCAAATCTATCAGAAGATAATGGTTTTGTAAAAATATTAGATATCTGTTAATAGATTCCAATAAATTGTAAAATTGTAAATCCTTTTTGTGTGTTATACCAACGAAAATGACTCCTAATATTGATATGTTTTTCATGGGAGTGGTTTTTTGGGATTTTACATTATGATATATCACTAGCTGTATCAAATTTTATTTGAGTTTTCTTAAAACTCATTCCATAATCTGTGAGTGTGTGTTGCATCCACAACTCTTGAGCACAACACCTTCTAGTTTCCACATATTTGTATTTAGTAGTGATAGGTGGTACATAGTGTTGTTTCATAAAATAACAAAAAAAAGTTAATAACCTATGAAATGAAATGTTCTATATGTACTTTTTAGATCCATTCTAAATCCTCTAAAGTCAGCATTGAAAATTTTTAAATCAAAATAATTTCACCATGAATAAAAAATTCAGAAATCCATGGTTCCTTTTAAATAAAAAAAAATTAATTTTATATAATTTAAATGTGATTATTTTGTATTTTCTTGAACCCTTGCACATAAGCACACCTAAGACATTAATTCTTGATGTATAGATCTTATGTATTGTAGAATTTTTATCATTACTCTAAGAGTTTTTTTATTAACTGATTTCCATGATTCATCAATATCAAGAGTTTTTGAGATACTTATTTTCATAATAATAATTTTAGTATTTTTGGATACTAATTTTTTTAGGAAAATATCTAATATATTTATGTTGGAATATATGAAACCCTCCTGGTTTTGGAGAATTTGGAAAACTCATAAAAAATGATATCTCACCCATCATACTCATTTCAAACTCATATTTCATAAGATTTACAAAAAAATATATTAAATAATATATAGTTGAGCAAAATATAATGTCATCATAATAAATTTGAACAATAAAATGTTTTTTCTTTCCATATGAAATTAATTTGTTGAACATATCCCTTATCCAAATAGTTTTTTATAAAAATTATGTCAATCTATCATACCAGGATATAGGGGCATATTTATGACTATATGATGTTTTTGTATGTTTTAAAACATATTCAAGATGTATTTTATTTTAGAAACTAGGAGGTTATTCAAAAAAAAACTTTTTCTTGTACCCATACGTTTTGTAAATCACACTTCACATCCATTTTCAAATGTTTAAATTTAAATAATTCTACAATGGCTAATAGAATTATAATAGATTGACATCTTGATGCCAGAATATTTTTTAGAAAATATATTCCCACATATTGATTGCAACCTTAGCAACTAGTCTTTCTTTATTTAAAATAGTGATTAAATTTTCATCACATTTGTTTCTAAAAATCCATTTATCTCTAATTATAGCTGTTTCTTTAGTTCTTTCAACCAGGTTCTAGACTTTATTCCATTCAAATTCATTTGGTTTATCTTGTATAGACTTATCCAATGTTCACCACATAATGCTTCATTATTATTTTTAAGTTCAAATTGAGAAAAAAATTATAGATTTTTTACTTCATTTCTCAAGGAACTTCTAGTCCTTACTTCTTTAATAACATTACTAATGATTCTATAACATGGGTTTTTTAAGAAACAATTTACTTGGTTTTTTAGAACCTATTAATCATCACAAAGTAAAAATAATTCTGGAGTAAATAATTTAGCAACAATTTCATGAGTATTCTACTTAATAGAAGAGTTATTATTGGTTGAAAATCAGTTTTGGAAAAAACATCAGAAGATGTAGGATGGGATTGTTTAAAAACAAAAGGCTTAGTTTCATCAAAATTGATATGTACTATTTATTCAACATTAAAATAATTTTTGTTAAAAAGAATATTTTCCTTATAAATAGAGGAATAACCTATAAATATACCCTCGCTGTCCTTAGTTTGTAATTTTTGTAAATTTTCATTTGTATTCAACATTAATACATTGAATCTAAAGAATTTTAATTTTGGAAAATTTTGTTTTCTGACAGTACATTACTTAAATGTGTTTTATTAAGAGATGGTATAATTAAAACTCGATATATATTATAACAAAAGTAAAAAGGGATTCTTCCCAAAAGAGTTTAGCTATTGAGTATTCACTCAACACGGTTCTTGTTATTTTCTGAATAATGCAATTTATTCTTTCAGAAATTCCATTTTCCCATGGAGTTCAATGATCTAAAAATTATTAGTAATTTTTTTATTTACTAAAAAAGGTTTCAAAATTAAAATTTACAGATTCTCCACCATGATCACTATGAATAGTTGTCAATGGAATATTTGTTTCATTTTTTAATTTGGATAGAAATGTTGTAAAATAATCGCATGATTTAGATTACTTTTCTAGAAAATAAACCCATGTAAATATAGCGTAGTCATCAACTAAAACAAATACATAGTACTTTCCTCTGATAATTCCAATTTATGTAGTGCCAAATAAGTACTTGTGCACTAACTGTAATGCATCAGTTATTGAGATTCACTAATATATTTAATGTTGTACTTATGTTGCATTACATATTTACAAGGGTCATATACATTTAATGAATCAAAACTAACTTTCAGTAGATCATTAACAAAACATTTTATGGAACATTTATATATGTTCCTAAGGATACAATGTCCTAAACTTCTATGTCAAGTCCCACCCCCCGGGACCCGTGCTGTGACTACCACATGTCAGCCTTCCATAGGCTAGGGGCTGGCGACTAACACCGAATGCGTATTCCCTAAAACTAGGAAGGCATTGCCTTTATAATCTGTACACACACGCAAAGAAGCACACGACACAATATGAACTCAAGGAAACTTAATAATAAACAGAATGAGCGTAGTACGGAAAAGGGGCCCGAATACAAGCACAACTAGAATGTACGAGAAACTAAATGTAAAAGTAAACTGGCACAGCTCCTATAAACACCCGCCATGGATCCTACCTGAAGGGTAGGTATAGCTCTCGGTCGATCGCCTCTGCGGTATGCCTCATATAAGTTCCACCTCCGATCTACCTCCAATCCTAGTACTATCGTCCCCAGTCAGCGTTGTCAATCATTTGAACCAAACACAACGAAGTGCAGACATATCCTGTGTGGTGGTGAGTATAATGATACTCAGTATGGACCCAGAGACCTACAATGTCTCATTAAATCCACAAATTATAAAAAAAAATCATGAAATCAACCGACATCCCTACTTATGTAAATGCTAATACATATACCTATGTTATCACGTATACCCATCTCAATCATGTGGTAACATAGAGTCCAACTCAAAAGACCAAACCTCAATTGTTCCACAAAGGAAAGAGTACAATGATGGTAAGTACCACTCAGGTACGCCACACAAAAGAATACTGACATGGTATTACCACAATGGAAAGTAATTCTCATGTACAGACTCAACTCACAACAGGTAATTCTTAGGTAAAGTAGTATATATGATTAGATGCAACTAATAAATCATCTTACTCTGTTAAGAGGCTCTACTTCTGACCCACACCGGATCACTCGATGCTGACCCACACATGATCGCTTGGTGCTAACCCACACATGGTCACATAGTTCGGAACCACACAGGATCGCTAGGTGATGACCCACACATGATCAGTCAGTGCTGACCCACACAGGATCACTGGAATATAACCCACACAAGACCGCTTGGTACTAACCCACACAGGATAACTATTCATTATACACAGCACAACCAGCTACTGGGTTCCCGCAGAAAGCTTGCTCGTCTCCGGAAGAGTTCGCTACTCAAGACACTGGTCGTTACTCCAACTGCAACGAATTTCCACATATAAGTATCTCAATGGATCGATATGTCATAGAGGTCTCAACACAATAGACAATGTGTCATTCAGTCACTCCATATGTAAGTCATTATCCTTTTAGTAATAAGGGCCTAGTTGGATTCGTGATTGATCCAATACGACCATATCCTAACTTTATCCCAATATCATGTGGGGTATACCAAAGGGACTGTCTCTCTCCATTGTTTACACCTCCATTGACGGGTTGTCAAATGGAAACCTAGTTACAAAGTTATGGTCGATAGCGCAAAATGCTTGTAGGTGGTCCGGGTACTGTACTACCCTATAGGACCGACCCGTCCCAAACCGGTTTGGGTCTTCTCGGCCCACTAGGACTGGCCCAGCATGCGCTGGGTGGCGCGGGGGCAGTGGAGTGGCGCGGGGCTGCTAGGGAGGTGTGGAGGCCACTACGGTGGCGCAGAGCCCACGAGGGTGGCGAGGCCGCCAGTGGAGCAAGGATGCGAGCAATGCGAAGGTTAGCGGGGTTGCGGAGGGCCGTAGGGTGGCGAGGGCTCAGGTCAGTGAGGCTGTGGGGCAGTGAGGCCAAGGGGGATGCCAAGGGTGGTGGGGAGGCGAGACTGCAGGGGCCGTGGGGGGCAACATGGGTGATTGGGTACTGTGAGGTGGCGAGGCCGTAGAGGGCCGCTAGGTAGTGAGGCCGCAAGACAGAAGAGTCTGTGGGTGGTAAAGCCGCAGGGGCCACGGAGGGCCTCGAGGCGGTGAGGCCATGGGGCAGCGGTGCCGGTGGGCGTTGGAGGTCATGGGCGGCGGAGGCCGTGGGGCAGGGGAGGTCGCAGGCGGTGGGGGGGTGTGGGGGGATGTGGGCGGCGTGTGCCACAGGTGGCAGATGCTGTCGGCGGTGGTGGCCGCCAGTGCTGGAGGTTGTGGGGCAGCGTCGACGCCTCCGTCGTGGCCAGCGGTGGTGTCATCCAGAATTATCATGCCCCATTGAGGTTGCTTGTCATCCTCCTCCATCACGAAGAACACAAAAATTAAACCCACGATTTTCAGAGAGGTCAGGCTTTGTGTGTTTGACAGGCACTGTCCGCATTAAAGCGGTATCAAGTGACTATAATCTCTTCTTAATTTCTAATATGAATTATGAAGAACGGGTAAGGGGGAGAAATTAAAACAACCACTGTACCTCGAAGGTTCGTTCAAGTTGGTACAAGTAAGAATTTGAAGATGTCGATGTTCGTCGCACCCTCCACACGCCTCTGATCCCGAGATCGTTCTTCGATTCATCGTAGTTGAAGAAGTTCCTCCTAAATGATAGAATTATCCCTTGGAGGATGAGTTTCTCCATGAATCTTCAAAGCTTCTCCCTTGTCCCAACAGTTTCTCCAATTCCACAAAAATGAGAAATAGCCAACTAATTAATTAAAATTAAATAGATTAATAAGTTTGGCACAATTAAAATGCTGACAGATTATAGTAATTGTTCGTTGGATCCAACAATTAAATGGGGTGTTGGAATATTTAATTGTATTAATTTAATTGGCTCAAATTAATGGAGGAAAAAAATTAATGCGAAGGTGAGTGGTTTCTCCCCCATTAAGAGGGTTCGAGTGGTCCCCGACATTTACATCAAATTGGTATGTTAGTTCCGGTGGTCCCCACATCTTAACACTCACATCGGAGGTTAAGGCATGGATGGTCCCCACCACCATAACCCATGCTGAGGGGTTTCTAAAATAAAAATGATAATGATTTTCTTATTTAATTCTTTCATGAAAAGCACAAAAATTATCTTTCACTCTCGACCCACTACGGTCGAGGTGAAGGTCTCCTTAATAGAATATCGACGCTGCGAGTTCAACGATGTCCTTGGATTTCAATTCCAAGCACATGTTCATAAGTTATGAAAACTATCTCACTCATTTAATGAAGGTACCTGAAAAAAAGTTCAAAATTCATTCCGGGAACTCCGGGACTCGGAATCACGCACTGTTAATTTTCGTGGACTCACAAATTTCGAAATATTTATAAAATTTAACATATAATATTCATGTATTTAAATTATATGTCATAACCATGATTGATATTCCATTGAACTAAGGAAAAGAAAGCCTTTAATCATAATACCTTCTATGTTTTGTGTGTAAATATTCTCATGTTAATGAGAAGAAAGAAGGAATTTATCCTAGGAATTGTGTATTATAAATTTATCATTCCTAAAATTTAATAAGTAACCTTCATCACATAAAATACTAATGATTATAATTTTTTTCTTAAGACCATTATTAAATAAAACATTTTAAATCAATGATTTTTAAAAAATATCTATATTACCTATACCATTAATATTTCCTTGAGAATTGTCTCTGAAGGTAACTCTTCCACATTTTATTTCAAAAATATTTTCAACGATTTATTTATTACCAGTCATATATTGGGAACTTCCACAATCCATGTACCATTTATTCATATTGTTGAAACATTATTTTTTTTCCTAAAAACAAAATAATTAGATTTTTGGAACCCAAATTTTTCTAGGTCTATAAATGTTAATATTTTTTTATGAATCTAGATTTCTTTTGAAAAATGAGATTTGTGGAACTCAAATGATTAAATTTTATTTAAGGAACAATTTTTAATTCTAATGACCCCCACATTGACATTTTGTGCATTAGGGGGAATTTTCAAGAAGAAAATAATTATTATTAAATAATGGTTATGAATATTTATACCCCATTCCAAAATTATTACCCTATAGATGATGTATTTTATACATTTTATGAAATACTTCATCACCAATGTTAAAGTATGATAAAAGATAAATTAAATAAAATATTTCAAAATTTTGTTTTATAACTAAATTCTTACCCACATTAGTAATATTTCTAGAAGTGAGTTTTGTTTCTAATTTTCTTTTTCAAAAATGAATTATTTAAAAATATTTACAAATATTATCCTTTTTAGAATTATATTCTTCAATTTTTTTAGAAATATATTCAATTACAAAATTTATCTCTTCAATATCTTTTGAATAATCTGATAATTATTTCGTTAAAACATTTATTCAATAATTTTCTTTCACAATCTTCTTATTGACTATGCAATTTTCATTGTTAATCAAATTTTAAAATCTAGAGAAATCATCATATGAAGGTAAAATATTATTATCATTGGCTGAAGAGGATTATTCAGTATAAGAATAATAATTTTCATCAGGATAGTTTTCACTTAAATATAATGTTGATAAATAGTTAGAAGAGTGTACCATAGCCATTAAACATCGACTTTCAAAATTTATTCACACATAGAGACCAATATTCTTTTTATTTGACCTTTATTAATCTGAAGAATCATCAGAAGGTAATTCTCCACTTAAAACCCATGAGTATTTGTATTTCAATACATTTATTCTTTTTGTCTTGGAATAATTTTTCTATTTTCTATTATAATTCATTACTTTCAATATTTTATTTTGATTATAGGACAATCAGGTCTTATATGTCCAGTTCATTTACATTCATATTAGGTATCTACACAATATTTCATATAATTGCTTTCCTTGTTAAATTTCTTATACTGATAGTAAAAATCCATTTTACCAACAACATTGTTCATTCTTCATGCACGATTGGCCAAATCATTCATTAAATTTTCCAAGTCACATGAATATGATTGAACAAAAACCTTATTTGTCTTTATATATTTAACAACATTTTCAGGAGTCTATGTTTTCTTCAATTTTTAAGTAGAAGTAAATAAAACTCATCCATACTTTTTTCCCTTAATCAGCATATATTTTCAAACTACATTCATATTATAAGAGAGTTCCAAATAAATCATCATGTGACAAATTTATAGTCTTCTTGGATTCATCAACTATTGTTCTCTTTGATTACCATTAATTGGGCATAATATCTATAATCTTTTCATAAAGTATTTCAACATCTAAACCTTTATCACTAATAGCTAATAAACAATAAACAATATTCTCAAACCTTTTTTGATAATTAATAATGGATTTTTCATAATGTAATTCGAAATCCTATTAATCTGATCTTATCATGTCTCTTCTAATCACAAAAACTATAGAAGTACCAAAATGAGTAATCAGTATATTATTCTAGATAATATTGTCTTATTCACTAGATAAAATGTAGATATATATATTTCTAATAATATAACAAATTAATGTATTCCATACCTAATAATTCAACTAATATTCTTGTTTCTATTGATTGTTAAAGAGTCTACCTTCATTGTGAAAAATATTATAGTCACCAGTCATCATAAAACAGTTATGCACTCTAGTGTTGATAAAAAACGTCTTCATATTAACTCTCCAATTTTAAAAATAATTAGCATAATAAGTGGTAGTCTTGTGGGATTGATATTGTCAATTTAACCGACATTTTGTCCTACCATCTTTAAAAAAATAAAAAAAATATTTTTCCACAATACATGTTTGGGAAGCAAATATTTATAAAAAAATTTATAAATTAAATAAAAATAACATTTCAAAAGTAAATTAAGAAAATATATGAGCAGTAGAATCCTCCTCTAATACTGAATGTGAGAATCAGTATTATAGAGAGATGGCTCTAATACCAATTTTGGATCGCAATCTATAAGTAGATGGATAAATAAAGGGGGGGGGGGTGAATTGTATGTTTAAAGAGATTTCATTTTTAGACATAGTTTAATAGAATTAAACTAATCATATTAAAAAATATATTTTTTATTTAAACAATAATTTGATAAGGCCCTTGGTCCAATGAAAAGATTATCATAATCAGTATGTTATGATTAGTATTCCATAGGTCGTAATTGAAATTTATCATATTCATAGTAAGAAAATGATTTAACAAATGTAAGCATAATATGGATTGTAATCACAGTGGTTATGATAAACATAGTGAATCAATTTATTTATTCTATTATATATCATATACAATCATATTGGGTAGATTAATTTATCATACTCATAGAAATCATAATTTATAGGATGCTAATCACAGAATAGATAATATAAAAATGAATATATAAAATAAATCTCTTTATATTACAATGAAATGATAATGTAAAACATTTAAAGGAATAAAATACATTTAACCCATAGATAAGGGTATCCAATAACCATGGATAGTGGTCCCTTGATTTATACATTCAAACAAGTATATCACACCCACACTAGGGTAAGCCCTCGATACGAGGATCGACCTATGTTTTTTGGTTCCAATAAAATATTTGTCCAGAAGCTGCTTAGATCCTTTATCTTCCTAGCCTCATAATCCCTCAATTCATTAAAGATTGGCACCATTGTCTTCTTATCCACAGAATCCATCAATCATAATCAATATGATCAACATATCACAATGAAAAAAACCCTTTAAAGTTACAAGTATATGGAACAATAAGTACACGACATGTAATCTACTATGGTTTTACATGTAGAAGAAATTTTTAAGAGCTCTCGTAGAGTGTAAAAATTCCACAGAAACTACATTGATATTTTTCAAATGACCTATTATTTATAAGCCTTCATCTCATCAATCATCTTGTTCTCTAGCAGTCATATTTTCTCCAAAAATTTTAGATGGACTTGGATACATGGAACCCCAATTTTCATCTTATAAATGAAACAAATACTTCTTTTTATAACTAATATTGAAATATAATACACTAATTTTTTTATTTAATTCTTTTTCATTAATTATGATACGGTTTTATAGTTATCGAAAAAAAGGAAATTTTCTTCGATGATATTTATTATGAGATTCATTATGTTTTATATCATTAAAAAAATATTTTTGGTAAGATAATTGGATATTGTATATAATAAAAATATTATTTGGTGTGTATGATAGAAATATTTTCAAGGATCGCTTTGATATTTGGGGAATGAATCATTTTTACAAAAATCATGAGTACGATTATTATCATATGTATATGAAAAACCATATTGATAGAATATGAATAAAAATGTATTAATAAAAATATGGTCAAATGATATTGGATTCAATTCATAAATTACTAAAATTAAAATAAGTCAGAAATTAGTTGTTTTAGAAAGAGAATTTCTTCCAATATAAAAGGAATAGATATGTCAAAAGAATACTTTTGACTCGATAGATCAGTGATTCTTGGAAGGGATGCTCAAGGATGAGCCATTAAAAGGTGGGGAGGTAGTAATATCTCAGACTTTATAGAGGTGCGTTCATGATTAATGTTTGTTTAAATATATTAAAGTTTTTAAAGGGGATTTCTAATGGTAGTAATAGGTGGTTAAAGGGGTGTTTTATGGGTTTACAGCATGAAAGAAAATGAGTTTTGGCCATCCATTTTTATATAGCATGGTTGATTCAATATTAGGTATAACATTGCACTCGAATGTTTCTATCCAAGTGGAGGGGTATATGGTTAAGTAAGACCGTACCCAGGGGAAGTGAGAACCATACAAAAATGGATAGAGTCATTCTATATGATTGGCACATAGTTTTTCAAATAGTGTGGGCCTCCCTAGGTAGCTATCTAACTCAAAACCTCTTGTATAGAGGTAGGCACACATTTTTCACATTGTTTAGAAACCAATATAGACAAACCGTGAACCCCCTAAAAAATTGGAATTTTAGCATACATTACCATAGTATTTTATGTTTCTTACCCAATTTTTCCCCATTTCTTCTCTTATCAACCCCAGTGAAGATCCATTTTGACTAAATATTCCAAGGGAATATTCTTCTTCAATTCTTATAATTTTTTAGTGTAGTTTGTTACGAATAGAATCTATAGATGAGTTGAATCTTCCCTTGATTAACATTTTTAGATTAGGTCTTTTTATTTCATTCTTCTTTTTTTGAATTCCTAAAACCTAATTTTTATGGTGGATATTAGGGTGGGGTATCAAATTTTTCTTGAATTTAGATCTACATATAAGGTTGATCATGCATTAATCTTTGAATTAGAGGTAGGTGATCCAAAAGTTATATCCTATAGTTTGGTTTTATATTTTTGGTTGTGTTGTTGTGATATTTCCTCACTCTTGCTATGAGATTGTTTCCTTGATTAATATTTTGTAAAAAGTTAGTTTAAATGATAAATCAAACCCATCATTATCCACATGGGATGTGTTGAGGACAATTAAATAGATTTAGGGACGCCCATGGGGTGGACCAAGATTCTAGAATGTGGAAAATTATAATGCTAATAGTATATTTTATTTTTGGTTAAATATAGACCATAATGAATATATTGATACATTATATTTAATTATAAAATGAAAGTAATAGTGTTTGGGTCTAGATGTTGATATAGGCATAAGGTATTTTTTGTAATAATGTGAAAAGGGGTTTAAATGGATTAATGTGAATGTTTCAAAAGGATTATAAAATTGTAATTGAAATATATAATTGGATTAAGACACATGAAATTATTAATCTGTAAGGTGATCAATCCATGGGTATTGATGAATATGTTAAATGGGATAATGTAGGAAAATTGATGACTATGCTAAACAGTTTAAGTATGAAAATGGGATAGGAGTAAAATGGGATATTCTAAGTAAATGTTAAATGTGTTAATGGGTTAAGGAATATAGTTGTTTTATGTGTTAAATGGAATGTGAATTGAAAATGTTATGTGTATTTATATTATATTAGTTTTGAATTGGTATATGTAGTAAAGGGATAAATAAGAACATGCATATGTGATGGTTTTTGTTGGGTATTGTACTTGAGGATCTATGCTCATGGGTTGGGTTAGACTGAGACCCCAATCCTAATCCCATGATTCATGTGTTAGTAATATATACTAAGGATCTATTACACTAATAGTTACATTTGATGAGACTACCTAGATAGAGGAAAATATACAAGTGTGATGTATTTTTTATGACATTTTTATCCCTAGTGAGATAGGGAACCCGAATGATTCCCTTATGCATGATATTTGACCAGGTTTTAACTTTGTGTAAATAATGTAAATTCCTAGCCCATTGATCATTTGATAAAAATGAGTTTATTAAAGAAAATGGAATTAGTGACAGAAATGGATATTAAGATATAAATTATTATTGTAGTATTCATTTACAAGTATCACACAATTTTTATTTTATTTACCTTGTCTTTCATTTCAGTACATTCTTGTACTCTCTATTTAGACTAGGTAGTTTACAGGAGCAATTAGTGGTGGATTTCGGAGTTCAACTCACAACCTGCTTGGGCCTCCATTGGGTGCTCGAGTAGATTTCATAGCTAAAGGTCAGGATAAGTGCAAGGGTCATATAATAGGGAGTTGAGTAGGCCTTGGGATGTTCATGGATGAGTGTTCAGACGTGGAGTTACGACCCATTTTGGGGATTCATCTGTTTTTCATATCATTGGTTTCATCAATTTGGGAACAGTTTTCATGACATGACATATTTACTGTTTGGTTATGTTTTATACATTATTTGGAAAGTGATGTGGTAATTCATGTTTTTGGATATTTCATATTGTTTTACTTATTACATTTATCATATATAGTGGATTACTCTAAAAAAGAGGGTTTATTCTCCCCATGTGTCCAATTATATCCTCGTTTCAATTAAAAAACCATTTTCATATGGGAAGGTGTGCTTGAGGTCATGTAGCAACTCAGCTTGGGGAACAGATTTAGTGGATCTAAAGCAGGGAGGTTACAATCCACCCTTAAAAATCAACATGGGGAGAAACCTTGATCTACGATAATCAATATAGAAGGGTTTTTGCATTATGACCCATTTGGAATAAAGTAGGCTTTTTCCAAAGTTTAGGGTTCTTCAAGAGAAGATCTATTTACCAATTAGGGTTTTTAATGGTTGACAGATGGATGAAACTTGACTATTTATATCCAACCTATGAAATGTTTGGTTTTGGTATCAATTAATTTATTTTACATTAAGAATTAGTTGGCGATGTATTCATATTCAATGTACTCAATTCACCCAGAAATTAATCGGCCATAAATGATAAATTTCATGATCTTATTGGTGCCTTATGTTAATAGGATGGATTTTCAATATTTGTATTAATTTTTCACTATTTTCATTAATCCATTTCCAAATTATAATATTTTTTCATTATTTATTTACATAGACTAAATATGATATGTAAATTTCAGAATTTTTCCATGAACTACTGATTTAATGAAATACAGTTGAGCTGTTATTGTCTTGTAACATTTATATTGGAATCATTTTTCATATTTATTGAATTATGTTTCCGATTATTTATTAATATCATGTTTGAATTTATTTTTTCAGTCTTGATATTCTTATTTCAATAATATATTCTATTTCTAATTCATTTCATTATTTTTTCTAGTAAATTTGTATTGAAATTCATTTATTGGGATTATTAATTATTAAATGGTAGTTATGATCCATGGTTTACTTAATTTTAATTTTCATTAATGTTTTTTTCTTCAGCCATTAACTTATTCGAGTTCAGATTAGTTATTATATAATTATGTATTCATGTATACGTACTCATTATAAAATTAAGTCCATTGTTTATATTATTTTAATTTCATATACGAGGATTATATTTACTTTTTATTGTTGTATTCCATTAATCAAGGCTTTTTGTTTACATTGAAATGAATTTCATTGTATCGGGCCATTTATTAACAATGAAAACCCAGTTAATTGTGTGTTTTCAGTTTTTTATTTATAATCGTAGAATCAATTAATTGTTGTGAAAATTATTTAATTCGATAAATTTTGGTTACAATTTGGTATAAATATTTCCTTTTATTTTTATTAATTTATTTATTTATGCAGTGTTATATAAAATAACCTTCTATAATGTTTATTTTTATTTTCATGACATTGTTAACCATGGGTAAAGTGTGCATTATGTTTTTAAAATAAATTATGTATCTACTAATATATTTTTTAATTCACGATTTATTATGTAAATATACACTTAATATAACACCATAATGATCATGAGGCCAGGTTTATTTGGGTAATATTGTTCAAAACAAAATAACTTGCAATGACATAAACTGAAATTTCATAACATGCCCTTAGATTCTCTTGATTATTATAAAACTGCATGGGATAACATGGGGACGTACCTAAGAAAGTAGTGATCTATAAATCCATGTAAGGGAATAAACAATGAATAACATAATGTAAAACAAAAAATGTTATACCAGAGGCATAACAAGGTAATATAAGAGGGGTGAGAATCACAATCATGAATAGTGAGACATGGTCTAACATGATAACATAAACACATTATATTAATGTGAGAACAACATAATACATGACATCATAATCATAAATCAAGGATAACATACAAGATAAAATAATATATAGTTCTTAGGATATCCTCCCATGAACCATACATGTAAGCTCATGATATAAACTCATTACCCAAAGCATTGGAGTGCTATATAATTTCAAGCCCACCTATAACTTATATATCAGCATCATCATCATTAGAGATAATTTTTTTAAGAAATAAGAAGTACCACTATAAGAAAAAAAATATCAAAAAGAACAAAGGGATGACCTAGAGAGGTATAAAGTAGTGCAGAGAATGCTCCTCACCAACAATCAAATTCACCACCATATAGCTTAAAAAAGAGGGAGATATGGTAACAAATTACAGAGTGGCCTTTCTCCTTAACAACCATTCATGCAAGATGATCTCCGACACTATTCACTTGCCTCCATGTGTGTACCACCAAAGTGCTGTTACCAAAAAAATGGCTTAATTTTTTTTGATAATGTAACAATTGAACAGGGTATGGAAAAATTTCCATGCAGGGAGTCATGGATAACCATAGAATCAGTATGCACCCAAGAGAGAGCGACATTCTCCTTTTGGCATAACTGTAAACCTGTAAATATCACATTGTCTTCCACTTGCATTGTTTTACATTGTCCATATAAAGGAAAAAATAAATTATGATGTAGCCCCTGAAATACCAAACCACACAACATCCTTGAATGATCCCCACCTTTCATGAAATGTCCACATTAATATTGGAAGCAGAAGTTTGTGGATTCCACTACACCCACTATCTACTATTATTTCTACAGCCAAAATTTCCCAAGGAAGAACTGCTTTTCAAAAATCTTCTGGAAGCCACATAATGCCATTAATTGATATAATTAACCACATCCAACAGAAGGGACCTCATTCTCATAGCAATGGATCTGATAGGGTCGGTAAGGCCTTCATACATGGTCTTGATTCTACCTTTCCAAATTCACTAACATGATGAATTAAAATTGAGAGCCTTCTCCAATAATTCCAAGGGTTATTTATTCACCCCACACTACTGGAAAATGGACCTATCCCCACAGTTTTCTCCAAAACCGTGGGGATAGACCCCCCCTATACCCACTATTTTGGAAAACCGTTGGTATAGGTGTCTATTGAAGACCTATACCCATGGTTTTCCAAAATCGTGGGTATAGGGGGGTCTATCCCCACGGTTTTCCCAAACCGTGGGGATAGGTCCTGAAAAGTGACCTAAACCCACGGTTTCCCAAAACCGTGGGTATAGGGGTACCTATCCCCACGGTTTCCCAAAACCGTGGGTATAGAGGTACCTATCCCCATGGTTTTGTGGAAAACCGTGGGGATAGGACTGTGGTAAAATTCCTAAACCCACGGTTATGAAAAACCATGGGTATAGGTCAATTCTGTGTGCGCAGGAAAAAAAAATTTTCCGCGGGGAAGAAAATTATTTTGGCGGGAACCCTATTCCCACAGTTCTTCCCTCTATACCCACAGTTTTTATAAATATATTTAACTAAATATATATATATATATATATATGTGATGTTAGGGTAGTGGTTAGACGAGGTGTTTGCAGCGGAGAGGTTGCGAGATCGAAACTTTGCGCCTGCATTATTTTAGGTCCTTTACCCACGGTTTTTGAAACCTTGGGTAAAAGCCGTTGACACCATGAAAATTGGATATGTTTTAGTGACATGGTGGCAGGACACCTATACCCACGGTTTTCCAAAACCGTGGGTATAGGCTGGGGACCTATCCCGACGTCGTTCTAGCCCACGGTTCCCAAAACCGTGGGTATAGGCTATACCCACGGTTTTGGGGGCTATACCAATGGTTTTGAACCATGGGTATAGGCTGTTTTTTCCAGTACTGCCATGGAACCACCACTCCCGGAAGGTTCCATCCAGAGTAGTGGTGTAGTGTAATACTGAGAAATCACCAACAAAGCTCCAAATATCCTTAGACCATTCACTCTTAAAATGTATTGATTCATAGTCTCCTATTAACTCCCAGTATAACAGTGGCATTTTGATGGAAGGTTGATACCCAACATCTTGATGTAGTAATCGGTCTGAACAACAAGGTTCATGATTCTCCAAGTTACAATGTAATATTTGGTTGGAATCTTCTTACTCCACACAATTCTATTCCCACGATCTGATTGCTCATATGAAATAAGATTCCTCCTAAAATCTTTTTAAGTAATGAAGTCTGAGGTGTAGGTAGTAAACACGCAGTTTTTTGGCTCTAAATTGATGCTGATGATTTGAAAAAATCCCCACTGATCATCATTAAGAATAACATGCATAAATCCTGGATGCATACTAGCCTCCGTGAATGTAATATGAGGGATGGGACACCCTAGTAAGCCCAGAAAGAACCCCTACCAGTTGTGGATCCAAATAATGATATTCACATCACCCAAAATCCACCAAGAGTGGTAGAAGAGGGTCAAAATGAGAGAGGAAATTATCTACCTGAAAGGGGACCCATGAAAACTCCATATATTCCCCACATCTTTTGAAGACATGATCTTTCACCCAAGATTACTCTAATCAACAACCTTCCATGTGTACATCACATTCATATAGTGCATGGTGTCTGATTGGTTCTGAACATTGATCAATGCTTCGTAAATGGGCCTCACCATCCTTCTCCATGAGGACTAGTGATATTTTCTTTTTGATAAAACATCCAAGACAAATTGATGTAGAATTTATTTAGTGGAAGCAATGACCCCCTTCGACACATTAATGGATGATAGTGCATGGATTGGGACACCAGAGAGGATGCTATTGAAAAGAATAATATGTCTTCTAAAGGAGAGGTATTGATTCTTCCAATTCTGAATTTTGATAGAAATTGAGTTAACAATCTGATCAATTTTATTAATGCATGTTTTCCCTAATGAAATTGGGGTGTTGAGGTATTCCAATGGAAAAGATCATTTCTCAATATTGAACTCATTAAAGAAAGCAGTGACCCAACTAGTTCCACATTTTTTAGAGATGTAAATGTCGGTCTTGGAGAAATAAATCATTTGGAAAACCATTGAGCTATATTCATCCAAATTTCTATTGATCCCATGGGCCTATATCCTGCTATAATTTGTGAAAATGATGGATTCATATACAAAAATAAAACTAGATATTGAGGAATGATTCAGTTTGCTGTGAAAAATAATAATATCTCTAGATGATACCATCCTTTTTATCATCTGGTTGAGTGTGTCCTGCCGCAAGATGAAGATTGTATGGGAGAGAGGGTCACCTCGCCTATGCCCACTGGTAGCTTTGAAATTACCATGATACATTCCCATGAATGATACATCCAACCAAAGAGAGCTACCACATATATAAATGAGTTCTGTAGACCATTCTGAGAAAACCATCTTTGAAAGGACCCTATTAATGAATCTATATTAGACCATGTCATATGCCTTATTCATATCCTAATTGATTTCAATATTTGAGCCATGAGTCTTGATGATAATGTATCGATGCATTTCTGGCTTCAAGGCTATACCCCCTGAATTTACCGACTTTGAAGAACCATTGCTGCTCTAGTGAAACCCACCTATGAGTATACATAGAGAGTCGCTCGTTGACAATTCATGAGAGAATTTTGTAGTGGATGTTACACATCACCACCAGCCTTTAGTGAAGGACAAAGGATGAGAAATTAATATTTAGAAACATGACGAGAGTAATAGATCATTCAATACAGGTAAGATGGATGCCTTGAAAGATGTCCTGGATGGCCACTACAATATCACCCATCACTATCTCTTACGATCCGCTATAGAATGATCCAGGAAAACCATTAGGTCTTAGGGTGATGCCTGACTTGTGCTTTTTCATTACCATAAAAAACATTTTTATCCTCAGTAATGGACTCAAAGAATGTATTTTCGTTGATGGAAACCTGACTGGGAATCTCCTCAAAAAGTATTATGATCCATGTAGGACAGCCATTCATCATGTTCAGGTTAAGACTATCCAATTGGTTTTGAATGAAAGATAGATCCCTTTCTCCAACTACATCTCTATCGTTCGAGTATGATACATATTCAGTCCATGTATTTGGTTTAACCAGTCAAACCCTCTCTTTAATATAGGCATGAATAAAGTTGTATTATTCTCACTATATTGCATTAATTTATCACCTGATCTTTCCCTAGTAATGCATTACTTTTTGAGAATGGGATCTTCCCATATGGTTTTATTGTTCGAAAAATCCTTAAAACTCGAGTCTTCCCATTCTTCCTATAGGCTAAGGTCATGTCGCTTCACTTCATGATTGATGGTGTCAAAATCATAATCACTACTATGTATTAAATTTTCCAAGATTTGTAGTCGGAGTTCGTGTCATCGTAATTCATAAGGTTGGTAAGATTGATTTGGAAAAAATATCCCAATTTAATCATTTTTGAATAAAAAGGAATGACATAAAGAAGGTGCTTGAAAAAATATGAGAAGGATATGATCTCTTTCCTTGAGAGGATGCTTCAAAAAAATTTGTAGGATCTTATTAAATGTTTGGTGGTTTCTTGGGAGGCCTCTAGAGAAGAATGGGATGTAAAACGGCGTACTATTAGAGTTATCAATAAAGATAAATGGAAGGCTATGTGAATTTTTATCGAAAAAAAGATGAGAATTATTTATTAATTTCTAAACATGTTTTTTCGACTCTATATGATAAAGTAATTAAAAAATGATTCCCATGTGTTTTATCCATGATTTATGATAAATAATATTGGTTATAATTAATTTAAAAGGACAATAATATAACACATTTAAATAATTCCTTTGGTAATATGGGAATGAGTTATGTTTATAAAAATAATTAATTTTAAAAACATACAATATAATATATGTTTTGGATGATTCATGAAGGATTTATAAAATTAATCCATATATATAAAAAAAAGATTATTTTGAAGGTGAAATATATATTTGGTCATTTATTACTTTTATGAGATATATCACATCACTTATGGGTCATTATGATCTCATAGTATATACCGTATATTTATATCATATTAAATTTTTATGAGAAAAGTTGAAAATATTTGAATAATATGAAAAAATCCATATTGGATAACTTCAATGTGTTGAGTTCAAAAATAATATTTATTTTATAAGGATAATTCCTCAATATGCAAATTTACACTATTGAATCAAAATCAATATTTTTTTGAAAATATTGGTTTTATTTATGATAACATTTTTTAGGAATCTTATAAAAATCACATTTGACTTTGTGAAATTATATGATCAATTATATTTAATAAATATTGTTTAGTTTTAATATTTTAATAAAATATTAATTATTTGAAAAATTATTAATTTATAAAATATATTTCCTTGATTGAAACTATATATTTCTCAAAAATACATTTTTTGTTTTATCTTGTCAGAATCTAATTTTTATCTAACTCATTATATAATCTTTTAAAAATTAATACTAAAAAGGGATCAATATGATCATTGTTTTGGTAAAATAAAACATAAAAATTCATAATATTAGTTTCTAGATACCTATCCCCATATAACACCAATGAATTCATTAAGGGTAATGTGTGTGATTGGGAGATTTTCATGGGCTGGTTTGGAAAACATTATTTGAGATGCCTCGATAAGCTTGAACTTCTAGTATAAATATTTTTGATCATGTTTTTGTTGTTAAATCCTATATTAGTCTTGGTCAAGGGAAAAATACCAGTGATGTAGTCTCCTTTAGAAGCCCCAATAAAAGGGATTCATAGTGTGTCATTCTAGTTTTTGAGGCCATCACATCCTTTATATCATCAAATTGACATTATCATAATCCTTATTATAGTAATCTAAATTGAAACTATAAAATCACTATATTATAAACGATTATGATTCTTAATGATCATTTAAAATTGATAGACCATTTAATGGTCCAAAATAACCATTTTAGTTCTTATTTTTTCTATAATATCATCTCTTAATAAGTAATTTAGGCATTTATAAAGGGTATTTCATTTACAAATGTTCGATTCATTACATTATTCCCCCAATTAGAAATTCCTCCCATGAAATTTTTATTTCACACACTAAAACAATTAAGGTACGTCTGTTTCATTACATATAATGTTTCTCATGTCACTTCCTCAAATATGTGGTTCCTCCAAAACACTTTGACCATGTGATTTCAATTACTTCATAAAACATTATCTCTGTGATCTAAGAAATTCCCTCACAACTCCTCATATGAATGTTAATTCTCTTATGGTACCACCTATGTATTCAGTAATTGTGAGGGGTCTGTTTTGTACTTAATCAAGAGGGTTATATGGAACACATCATATGTAACATCATGTTACACTCTTTTAAGCTATTCCTTTTTATTTTATTGTTTTCCACTTTAATTGAGTTTATCGTGGGTCTCTCGATGATTAAGAACATTTTTTAAAAAAATTATCTAATGTTCATGGATTTATTATTTCTAATTAATGCATTATGATTATATATTTTTTTATGACTTGGTGGGGTTATCCTCGAGTTCATAGAACGACCTAGTTGATTTGAGGTTTTTGTAAGGAATTTGGTGTTTTGTATTCTATTGGAGGGGTGCACACTTGGAATTGGGAATACACAACATGTAATCTTTCCATGGTATATTCCATGAACCTTGTATATATAATGAATTTAGTATACATCTTGTACATGTTACAATCCATGTAATGTTAAATAATCATTTTTAATAATAAAAAAACTGATGAGTTTTTTTGCGTATCTGAGTTCAAATGATTACATGACAAGTAGGGGATTAAACTCCAAGTAAATGTCATGGAAAAAGATTTTAGGGAACCATATCTATTGATTCCTATTTAATTATTCTACAGCTCTCTCCCTTATATACCTATATCCCTCTTCCAGTGATTTTTAGATCCTCCATTCGTTCATAATTGATTCATTCCAAAATTTATCGTAGTTGTGGTTAGATTCCATCTCTTTATGTAATTAATCATTTTTTATTCTTCCATTCATTGTTCATGGTAGCACTTTTTTTTGGGTTATTGGATTCGATGAACTATGTTTATGATTGTTATGGATTATTTACTAGGTCCATTTTGTGATATTTTTTATGGGTTGTTTCCTTATTGGTCATGGTGAAAGAAGTGTGAGTTATTGAGGTATGTGTTTTTCTCTCTTTATTTACATAATTTTTGAAAAATTTAATCAATTATGATATTTTTAAATTGGTTATAGGGCCTCTAATATTTTATTGGATATTTTATTGTGATGCATTCAATTGTGGGCATGTGAGACATGAGTTTTGATGTAAAAGGTTCCATATCTATCATATTTTAGTGAACTAAATTGATATATTTATTTTATAAATTATAAATAAAATGAAATGATTGAATTATTGGGATTTTTTGTGTAGAAATTATTATTTTATAAAATATGATTTTCCCCTATTTTTGGTCAATGGAATTGGGAATTTAAAGCATTGTAAAATGATTTTGTGATATGGTTTTCAAATCATGTTTTGATTAAAAATTTTTGATGAGAAATTTATGAATATACACCACTTGTGAATCCTTATATTCATAGGTGTACGGTGTCATAATTTTCGGTCATTTGAATTTCTAATTTTTCGGTGGGTGGGACACTTGAAGTGGAGTTTGGTTTACATGGATTGGACTTGTCACTGGTTTGTTATGTATTTGGTTCACACATACCCATTAAAGTGTCATTAGAAAATAAAAATATGGATTGGAGGAAGGTGTCATAATAGCCCTTGTCCACTGTTGGGGGGTTTTCTCAGGGGGATTTCTTATCCTCACTATGCTTATTTTAAAATGTATATGTTAGAACTATTGGGGAGTTCACATTATGAGGTGTTCCTAACCTATCGAGACATGATGAATATGTCTACTGTCTTAATGCATACATGATTGTCTATGTTAGGTATGAGTCTTATAGCTATCATAATATATTGTGATACTTACCTTGATGTCACCTATTCTTTTTAATGATTTGGGCATTTTTTTTTGTACTGTTATGTGATCCATGCTTTGTTTTATCATTATATATGTATTTCAAATGATTTAAAATTGATTTACCTATTTTATTTAGAAAAGTGTAAACAAAAAATTAAATAATTTTTCTGTGATTTTGATATAAAAACTGTTAAAACATTCATTATGCATTTATTTCATTAATGATGAACTTACATTGGTTATTGTTCAGAGACATGATATTGAACACATGGGTGAGACCTTACAGATCCTATTAGATCACACCATGTATAACCCTTCTATAGTGCATAGAACTATTTACATCTATCAATATTGGGAATGGAAAGGCACCATAGTGAGGTTGTGATATTTTTTGTTCATTGGGATTTGGGTAGCTAACAAGGAGATGGTTGGAGTTTTCTAAAATTATCACATGGAGCTGTTGGAGTGGCTATTTTTTCATTTTTTATAGTTGTAATTTTCTATTAAAGATTATGTTTTTTATCTTCTAGTTGTATAGCTTCAGTTGTTCCTTATCATTTATGAAATATATTTATATTGTATATTGTTTATTTTTAGAATGTGTATATATATACCATGTTTTTAATTCTAGTTGAGAGAAATTATTCCATCAGTATTTAGTTTGATGATTGTGTGGTAGTCACAAGATTGTGGGGATTGGGAAATCCCCTCTTATATGTGGAGGATAGGTTCATGTACTAGTTTTAGAGGGTATTCTAGCTGATTCATTACATTTTTGTATCAATGGTGATCTATCCTCAACAGTTGTTATCTTGGGATGATTTACAGAATTTATATAGGATTATCGAGAGGTGTGAGGTAGGTTGTAGTGACTATTGGACCATCTATTTCAATGAATATTCTCACGATACCAGGGGATGTTTGGATGTGTGTATCTTGTTTTGAGTTTTTGATGTTAATATCAGTTTTTTCTTAACATTTTTCTAGTTTGACATGAATTTTTTTATTGTCATTTATTTATTTTTAGTGTGTATGAATGGTACTTTATGAAATGTTGTACATGTTCCTTATGATGATGCAACCGATTCTCTTCAAATGGATCTTCCCCTTGATCAAAACATTATCAAGTATATCATATGAGAAATTTTTTCTATTGTTCATAATATTACACAAGTTCAAAATTTGATTATTGAGGTACAACCAAGAGATATAGGAGAAAAAGATCAAACACGAGATTTCAAGCATGAAAAGACACCATCATTAAATGATACGAATGAAACTCAAGAGGTAGAGGAATGGATTGAAAATATTGATCTGATCTTCGACCATTTGGATACAACTGAGAGTATTGAGGTGAAGTTTTAAATGTTCACTATTGAGGTTATCATCAAGCATTGATGTGATTCCATGGTCCACGTGGATAGGAACAATGTCTTTTATTAGATGAGTTTAAATATTATCTTTAACAAGTAATATTGTACAAGGTTTATGTTTATGGAGAAGTATTTATATTTTATCACTTTTTTATTAGGGAGAGCATTCAGTTTCAGTGTACATCAATCCATTTGCTGATATGGTTTGTTTTTCAGTATAGGTTGTGAATAATGATCAATAAAAATCTCATAAGTACCTGAATGGTTTGTAATTATATATTAAATCGTAGTTATTTAAGCTGATTATTATGACCTATGCATAAACAATGGATATGTCTATGATGGAAGAGATGAATTTAATAGTATATTTTGAATAATCCTCCCCTTCTCTTCCACTTTGAGGTAGCTTCAGTGGGATGCTAGGGAAAAAGAGAAAGTGACACGATCATCACATGAGTGGTGGAGGAGGTTTTCAACAATTTGACTCTTCGACACCTCAAGTTGTATCAAGTAGTGTGGCTTCGAGTTTCTATCAGTGTAGAATGGTTGGGAACATATGAATTTATTTTCCTTTGCCTAAAAATATGTGTAATAATTGTAGACATTACATGTATTTTTAGTATTTTCATCAGGCTATTTTTACACCTCGATATGGTAAAGGAGAATCAATTCTAAAGGCTGTTATAGTTATTCAGATGCTTTAAAATTGTAGGGCTCTATCCATACACCACAGGAGTAAAGCACCATCACGTGGTATATGAGTTTCCATAATAGGCATATTTGGCTCAAACAATAGTGAGAGGTATCATATTTATTGAATCTTTAGTAATGGTATCTTTATTTGATACAGGTGCATCCCACTTATTTATATTTTTCCATTTGGTTGACGTTTTTATCCATCCAACATAGCTCATGTCCATTTTTATTTCCACACCCAAACCTCAATAATATAGTTATTTTATTTGTTTTAACCATTTCAATCTTAGTTTTGATTGTGGCTAGGATTCAGTTGCATTATTTTTGCACTTTTTTAATAAATGAGCTTGCATGTCACGGTCGAAGCCATTGGGATTCCACAAATTACCTGAAATCACACCCGTTGGGGAATTAATTAAATAATTAATGAATTGAATAATGATGTGAGCCTAAAATAATTATATATATATATATATATTTTAATTAATAATTAACTCATTATTACTAATAATTTATGAAATATTTTTATTAATATAAATAATATTATTCTTATTACTATTATCATTATAGTTATTATTATAATTAATTGGTTTCATTATAATTTTTCTAGGGTTTTATTTTAATTTCCTTTTAATTTAATTTTCACTTTCCCCCCCTTCCCCTTGGTGGCAACGCGCACAGGTCCCCCGCAACCCTAGATCATGCCTCCACCCTAGCAGTCAATGCTACTGTATTCTCTTTCTTCTTTCTGGAAGACATCACCTGGTCCAGCCTCCTTCAATCACCGGTGTGCATGGACCGACCTCCCTCCATCACTGGCGATCATCAATCGGCTGACCTCTCCACTCCCAGTTGCACGACCCACCCACCGTCGGACCACCATCCAGCCACGACCTCACCCACGTCGCTTTCAGATTCCCTTGTGACTCCCTCTCAGCTCGCCTCACTCCACTCCCTATACAGACGCTGCAGAACCATCGCTCAAACCCCCATAGACATCTACCCTCGGTCGCACCCTCCATCTTGCGAGGCTTCACCTAGTGTGGCGCTCCTCGGGGAGCTTCCTTCAATCTCTAGCTAGCTTCCTGCATCCCCATCGTAGGTTTGCTTCCCTTCACTAGTTGTTTATTTATTTTTAGAGGTTGTAGGGATATAGTATTAGTTTGCTTTTGGGTAATTTTTTATGCAAGTTCTCTGATAATTTGTTTTTATGGTCCGCATTAGACCCCTTGTAGTTTGATTGTCATGTGATAGGAGACTTGCATTGATATATTGAGGTATTCTACATGAGTTAGGTGGTACTGCATAAATTAATTATTTTATGAGTTAATTTTTGTGTTTAATAAATATAGTGTGTTATTTTTTTAGTTTTAATGTTGAGAATTTATTTTTACATGTGGTTTAATATGTTTTCAATGAGTTAAGTAATGTGTTTATGTGATAGGAATTATTTTCTTCTATAAAATCCTGTGTTCAGCCATTTTTTTGATTTTCTAATGTATGATTCTGGTTAATTATATATCACAATGGCTTCGATTTCTGTTTTGACATGTAAGTGGTGTACGTATGTTATCAAAAGTGGGCTTCTTTAATTAAAAAAGGGTTCCTAATTTTATAAAATGAAAATGGAGTTCTCTTGGATTTATATAGGTAGAGTTGAATATGTTTATTCTCTCCATTGGAATTGGGTTTTAAATTTTAGATAGTTAGAAATATATTTTAAACTGTTTATGAAATGGTCAAAGGCCTGACTCGCACTTGTGATGTTATATTGACTACCCTTGTTGAACCCTCCTATTGCAGAACACGATTATGATTTATGTGATTGATTCTTCTCTTATAATATATGGGTGTGTCATTAGTCCAAACCCTTTATGTATTATTTTGAAATGTTTTTGTGATTGTTAAGTGTTTATTTTTTTATTAATTTATTTGTGTAGTGTGTTCGACCTCACAATGATGGTTTTGGGTAGCGGTTGTCGAGGAATCCAACATGTGCATTAATAGTGTATAGAAAATATATATATTCCCTCTTTGTACATATTCCTTCATGGCATGGGGAATATGTTCAATGCAGCCAGGGTTGTGAATACATATTTTTATAAATTCATGTGCATGTATGGACCAAGAGTCAGTTCGAGAGGTCTTCCACCAATTGCGACATGTTTGAGGTAGGTTCCCTATTACTATGCCTAAAATTTGAATTTCATAGTTTCTTGCTTGTTTTAAAATGATTTTTTACATTTATTCTATATACACATGCTATGAAATTAGGATTCGGTTGCTTGAAATGATTTCTCCTATGTCTTAGATATGGAATTATATTTCTAATGTCATTGGTCTTAAGTAACTTTTTGTTGAAATTGATATCCTAAGTGGTTTTGAATTGGTAATGAGTATTTCCAAAAGTTTTTGGAATTTTTTTTCTAGTTAGTGCTAAAAAGTGTTCCCTTTATGTAATTTATCACATTTGGCACCATAATAATGTTTCATAGAAAATAAAAACCTCTCTTGAGGCATGCCCCCCTTGGTTTTAGAAAATGATTTTTATGTTGAATGTGTTATTATGTGCCGAATTTGTTGCTTATTAATTTTTTTATGTGAGAGGGGGAATGTGAATAATGAGGGAGAAAGGTAGTGATAGGTTGAATGGGTTTTAGATAAAGAATCTTTTTTGTACTCATATGATTGCATAATAAAAAAAACTCACCACCACTTGAAATAGAGCACAATCGAAATCATGGGTATCTAGGTGGGTGGACCAGGACAAGTACAATAGATGACATGGAATGGGTTTGTCCTCGTTATTCTAGAAGGATTGACGCAACAACACTAACTAAACATATGAATGACTGAGGGTTTTGTACTTTATCACACATTTTCTGAGGGTCGTGGTTTCTATGCCACATTTTCTGATGGTCATGGTTTCTGAGCCACTTTTCACCGAGGTATGAGGTCTCTATGGTCTCAATTGTTCTATCTACCTATATGGAATACACATGGTTTTCATTTGAGATATGATGTTTGTGATGTAATTTTTCATTTCTTTTGTTTCATACATGATGTCGTATTTGTGAAAACCATATATTATTCTAAATTGGTTTTGTTTTATTTTGAAACATTAATGCATACTTGGAAGATATTTTGAAAATGTAGTGGGAGAGAATTGATTTACATGAAAATGAAAACATTCGAATTTAACTTTAAAATAAGGAAAAACATTATTTTATTATATCTTATTTTCAAACTGGCATGATTGTATTTCTTACTAAAGGAAGGTTCATAATACATGGATATATTTTGTTATTCCTAATGAGCATCTCGTTGCTCACACCTACATTACTTTTCAGTTGTAGGGTTCACACTTGGATCTCTTTTGGGAGAGATTGTAGTTTAAATTCATTGGTGACCCACATGGTCACCTGATGTATGTCACGTTTCTTCATTTATTCCTTTTTCTGCTACCATGTTTTTTGGATTATTTTTCATTTATTTATCGACTTGTTCTATTTATGATTATTAATCTTTGTAATGGGCCAAATCAATCCAAAGTGGTTAATTTTGATGCCCGATAATAGTTGACAGCCCATGGGGATTGAGAATTCCTTTTGGTCCATAACTTAGACTGGCACGAGTGACTGGTTCAGGGTCATCCCGGGTTGTTTTTGAAAAAATATTATCAGAGGGGCCCTTATTATTTGGGATTTCAGGTAGCTTTGTGATTAGCTGGGTCAGGACTCAGGATGTAGATGTGGGAAAGACATCATGAACCCTTTTCCATCACAAGTCATGAGTTTCTAGGGGAAGTTTAGGGTTTATGTTTTTCTTTTTCTAGGTCTATGTGGATGATGGATAACAAAGGAAGAGATCAGGTATTACAAAACGAGCATGCATGGAGTATTGGCCCATGTACAACCCGAGTTCATAGCTCATGATACATCCTGTGGTGGATGCTCGATCGTAGTATGGTCTAGTAAGCCATGTTACCGAGTTGGAAAAGCCGCTAGTCCCTTATTTTTTGGATGTTTTAATGGGAGTTATGTTTGGGATTTGTTTTCACTAGCTATAGTGGTTTTAAAAAATTAAAATGGTTCATTGAAACATTGGATTCACAAGGGAATACAGTTTTAGAGTGGAAAAGTGGTTTTGAAAGAGAATTTTTTTTCATTTAATGGAATGTGTGGCTTCAAATAAAAAATGGGAGGTGTTTTGGATTTTGTTTTGGGATCTAAGTAATGATTTTTTGAATATTAAATGGAAAATGTTTGGGAATTTAGGAATTAATTTCTTTAATGATAAGTGACATTTTCAAATTGGTTGATAATTTGTTCTTTTTGTTGAATGATCCATTTCTAAAATGCGATGTGTTTTTAATTAACCATTGGAGTTTTTATGAGGGATCACATATATAGAGGTTCATATGTGGCACATGGATAATTGGAGACATGATTGGATTGGTAAATGAGTTAGAACAGATGTATATAAATATGTGATACTTAATGGGATAACAATGGTGTATATTTAAGTTGTTATGTATTCTAAAAAATGATTCTCAAATGTTATTTTAAATGTTTTGAAAAGTTAATGAGGAAATTTTAGTGTTTTTATCCTGTGTTATGTATTACTTTTCCTAGTTTCCTGGATTTTACATTCTGAATTGTGGTTGGAATATTGATTTGAGTATGAGTTTTAGATTGTGATTGAAGTGTGTAATATGGATTTATGATGAGTTTATCTGGGCTTTGTGCCTTTTTTTAGTATTCCACCTAGAATAGTCAAATTGGGTTCTATTGAGTCACTTCTAGTGTTTGTACCTACCTAGAATCTTAATAGAGTGGTGGAATTGAATTATTTTCGGTTGTCATCTGTCTTTCATGGTGATCATGATTTATTGAATGTTGTGGATTAGATTTGTGAAACCGTTAATGTTTTTAGGATGTTGGGAAATCTCAATGTTTTGAGAGCCCGTATTGGTTCAAGATCATTTGATTGTTCATCTTTGGATTGGTGTTGGAGGTAATACTAGAGTTATTGCATGTTGGGATGTTTTGTAAGTGTTTATGACCACTCCCATTCGATGGTTTATAACTGAGGAAGTGAATGTGAGGAATGTGGTAGAGCTCACGAGTGTCTATAAAGGAGAAGAAATAGTAAAGGATTACGTCAGGAATTTCGAGGGGTTAATTCCATTTTCACTAGATGTAGTATCATGTATCAGTTAAAATTTTACATTTTTTGGGTCTTCGTCTAGGGTACAAGGACTGATTCTTTTGGGTGTTCGATAGGCTTCCCCATCTGGTGTGGAGAGAAATCTGAAGTAACCTATCTCGTACAAGTCTTCATGTTAATTACACATTATATTAGTCAGGCCACCCTATTGTTATGTTAGAGTGTGGTCATTTTGGGTACTTTAAGTTACCTTGTCATCATCCTCTGAAGTCTTGTCATCAGTGTTGTTGTTCCAAACAGTTGGATAGGTTCCACTATTGGAATTTCCAAAAGAAGTCTCAACCGGAGGATATAAGCTCTTGATTGCAGGGCAACAGATGTTCCAAGATTTCAGAGCTCCAACAACAGGACATGAATTGAAGCCTTTCACTTAGCCAGGAATCTCTGGGTGTGGGGCACCATGGACTATGTTTTGTCTCCAGTGATGAAATAGGGATGATTTGAATTTCTTTGTTCAAGCTCCCACATTTTTTATGGTTTTATTGTTGTAAGTGGTGTAGACATCACTTTTTCACACTATGGTCATTATTCATTGAATTTCCCACTTTTGATGTAAAAAGGCACAATGATATCATTTTATTGTAATTACAGTAGTTATTCCTCCTAAAATGTGAGAATTTATTGTTGTCACTTTATCTTTGTGAGTCTCAATATGATTGTCTCTCTTGTGTTACTGTATTCTTTGGTGACCAGCTCTTGTTTTACGACGTTAACGTTTTAGAGACACATGTGTCTAGGGAAATAATGAATAGGGGTTTTTTCATCCATTTTGTCTATGGAAATTCATTGGGGACCACACATAGTGGGATTTTAGTTTATGAGAAGAGTTCATGGGTAATATTTTGTTGTGTCCATATCGGTCCGTGATAATTGGATTAAGCTGATCAGTTCTTAGATGGTGGGGAGACCCACCATTAATCTTATCATTACTTCTTAGAGAGTAGGTCTGGGTGGAATTTGTTTTAATGTGTTGTAAATTTCCTTATTGTCTCATGTTAGAAAATTATAGGGTTATCTAATGATGAGAGCCTCAATATTGGTTGTTCTAGGCGGTTCTTGTGGTGGGGAGAACCCTCCTTGTTTCATGTTAACTCTTCTACTATCAGTTTACCTTAGAGTTGGACGAGTGTGACTCACAAAATGAATTGTCACACCGAGTGGTGGTTTTTGTGGTCTGGTTTAGTTTCATGAACGAGTTTGATTCCACATCTAGCTGGGTGACATTCTGAGGGCATAATGTTTTTTTGGCAGGTCAAATTATCACACCCTAACAACAAGAATTTAGTTATTCTATTTTTTTAACTATTTTAGTACTTATTTTCATTACGGCCTAGGCCTAGTGGAATTGTTTTTGTGCTTTTGTTAATAAATGAGCATGCATGGAACAGGTAAAGCCATTTGTCTTCGCAAAATTACCAGTAGGCCCGCTCTTCCAGTGGTTAATTAATTTAATAATTTGAATGATGATGTGAGAACAAAATAATTTTAAAAATATATAATTTAATTTAGAATTTCTTCATTAATTATAATATTTTAAGAAATGTTTTTATTAATATTCTTTGTATTATTATTATTACAATTATAATTATAGTTATTATTACAATTAATAGGTTGGATTATAATTTATTTAATGTTTTATTTTAATTTCATTTTATTTTTATTTTTCTTTTGCCCCACCTTACCCTTAATTGCGTCACACACAGGTCCCCCCCCCCCCCCACTAGATTGTGCCTCCCCCTACCAGTTAGCGATCTCCAATCCTTTTTCCTTCCATCTGAAAGTCAACACCCAGAACGACCTCCTTTCTTCACCAGCGCACATGGACCGACATATCTCGTTCACTGGAGAGCATCAATCACCCGACCTCCCCTCTTCCAGTTGCGTGACCCAGCCACTATCGGACCACCAGCCAGATGTGACCCCACCCTCGTTATGATAAGATTCGCTTATGCCACCAATTCTACTCACCATGTGCCACTCCCACACCAGGATCTGCACAACCTTTTCCCAACAACCCACTGCCTTTGCCCCATGGCTGAACCCACCATCCAGCAATGCTCCACTCAGTGCGGCGCACCTCCGGATGCTTCCATCAAGCTCTGGCTAGCTTCAGCATCCCCTCCATAGGGGTGTTTCCCTTCGACTGATTGTTTCATGATTTTTGGAGGTGGTATGGATAGATATTTTGGCTGTTTTTGGGTTATTTTTTTTTTGCAATTATTGTGATACATTGTTTTTATATTCCGCAATAGACCCTTTGATGTGCTATTTGTCATGAGGGGGATGTCTTACACTGAAATTTTGAGGTTTTCTACATCGAGATAGGTGGTTCATCATATATTTATTGTTTGATGATTTAATTTGAGTGTATAATAAATTTAGTGTGTTATTTGATTATTTTTATTGGTGTGAATGTAGTTTTAAATGAGGTTTAATATGCTTTCGAGGTGTTTAGTAATGTGTTTATGTGATATGAATGTTTTTATTCTATGAAAAACCTTGCTGAGCCATTTGTAGTGTTTTCCAAAATTTTATATTGGTTTATTATTTTGTGCAAGGGATTTAATTTTTATTTTGACATGTATGTTTTGTGTCTATGTTTTAAAAAGTGGGTAACTTAATTTAAAAAGTTTGATTGGTTTTATAAAATTGAAATGGAGTTTCATTAGATTTATGTGGGTACACTTGAATATTTTTTTCCTTCCCTTGGAATTGTGTTTGAAATTTCAGACTATTAGAAATGGATTTTAAATTGTTTATGAAATGGTCAAAGTCCTGATTAACACTTGTGATGTGATATTGACTACCCTTTTTGAAGCCTACTGTTACCGATGATGATTATGAATTATGTGATTCATTCATGTGTTACATTAGATGGGTGTATCATAAGTTGAAACCCTTTATGTGTTATTATGAAACGTTTTGTAGGTTTTTATGTGTTTAATTGTATTATTGTATTTTTTTTGTAGTGTGTCAGACCTCACTACGATGGTTTTGGGTGGCGGATCTCTATGTATCCAATATGTGCATGCATATGGTAACACCTATTTATATTTGACCACTTTTGAAAATATTCCTTTATCAGATAGGGAGTATATTTAATTCATCTAGGGATATATATATCTATGTGTGTGTGTGTGTATATATATAAATACATGTGCATGTATGCACAAAGTGTCAGTTCGAGTGGTTGTCGACAAATAGAGCCATTTTTGAGGTAGGTCCCCTACGCATATCCCTTTAATTTGAATTTTATAATTTCTCTATTATTTTAGAAATATATTTTTAATTTATGCTATATACACATGCTATGAAATTTTCTTGCAGTTTCCTGAAATGAATATTCTTGTATCTTGGAAATTGAAATGTATTTCTAACATCGTTGGTCTTAGGTGACGTTTCATGACAATTATTTTACTAAGTGTATTTGAATTGGTAATGAGTATTTCTAAATGTGCATGGACTTTTTAGCCGGTATGTTGTAAAAAACATTCCATTTATGTAATTGAGCATGTATGGCACCTTAGAAATTTTTATGAAAAAGAAAAACCTCTCTTGAGGCATACTTCCATTGTTTTATAAAATAATTTTTAGGTTGAATGTGTAATTATGTGCCTAATTTGATGATTATACATTGTGTCATGTGAAAGCGGGGGAATACGATTTATGAAAAAGAATGATGGTGGGGTGGTTGAATGTGTTTTAGATAAAAAAAAAGTGTTATGTATATATATGATTTATATATAAAGAAAACCCACCACCACTTGAAATTGAGCATAATGGGAAACCTGGGTATCTAGGTGGGTGGACCAGGACTAGTACTCTAGATGACATGGAAGGGGATTGTCCCAGTTCGTCTAGCAGGAATGATGCAACAAAACTAACTAAACATATTAATAACTGGGGCTCGTGGTTTCTGAGAAACTTTTTTTAGGGTTGTGGTTTCTAAGCCACGTTTTTCAAGGGTCGTGGTTTCAATGCCACATTTCACCGAGGTATGAGGTCTCTAGGGTCCCACTTGTTCTAGCTACCTATAGGTATTACCCATGGTATTTTTTTATGACATGATGCTTCTGTTTTAATTTTTATTTCGGTTTATTCATACATGATGTATTATTCGTGAATACCATATATTAATATAAATTAATTTCCTTTTATTTTGAAACATTAATGCATGATTGGAACCTATTTTGAAAATGTAGTGGGAGAGATATTTTTACATGAAAAATAAAACTTGTAACATGACCTTGAAAAGAAGTAAAAACATTATTTTATTATATTTAATTTTCAAATTGGCATGATAGGATTTCATTCTAAATGTAGGGGAACATGATGTGATTATATTTTGGCTTTCCTACAGAGCATATCGGTGCCCACTCCTTCTTTATATTTTAGTTGTAGGTTTCAGTCTTGGATCACATTTGAGATGGAGTGTAGTTTATGTTCTGTAGTGACCCATGGGGTAACCTGGTGTATGTCGGGTTGCTTCATTTATTCCTTTTTCTACTACCAAGTTCTTCGGTTTATTTTCCTTTATTTATCTTCTTGTTCAATTTATAATTATTTAACTTTTTAATGGGAAACCCATTTCCAACTTGTTTATATTGATGCTCGTTACTATTTGACAGCCCTTGGGGATTGGGAACACCCTTTGGGCCCTGTCACAGACCAGATTGGGTGACCGGTTCAGCGATAACCATGGTTGGTTCATGAAAGTTACAAATATAGATTCACCTATTTGGAAGAGTAAAGTGAATGGATTTTGATGTGTTTCGTATGCGCTAACGATAGATGATGATGTTTTCGTTTGAGATTTTCTTTTTCTTGATTTAAATGGGTTGGAAATTATCATCGTGATATATTTTCTTGTTTCTCACCATGATGAGTTTTATTGTTATCATTGGATTATATCTTTCCTTTGGCCTGAAGCAAGATTACATGTATTTTAGGGAGAGTGGGATAAAAGGTTTTTTTATGAAGAACCTTCTCACCCAAATATCAAGATTATGTTATCTATTTTAGGAGTTGAGCCCGATGAAGATTCTTATATTTTTGACCATCCCATCATTGTTTGACATTTTACTCATGTTTTCCTAGATTATTTCTCAGAGTTTCTTATAGATAGGGATGTAGAGTTTATGATTGACCAGGTGCTAGGTATGATACCAATTTATAAACCTTATTATGAAATTTCACCAGTAGATATAAATGTGCCCAAGATTTAGTTGGATTATCTGATGATGAAGAGTTTTGTTCACCATAGTGTTTTTACCCTGGAAACACTAGTTCTCATTTAGAAGAATGTTAATGGTTCACTCTGCTTTTATGTGTACTATCAAAAGGTGAATCATGTGATGGTTAAGAACAGTTATCCACTAAACATGTGGATGATTTTTTGATCAATTAATGGGGGAATATTAGTTTTTGAAGTTTTTTCTTCAGTCATGTAATCATCAAAATAGATTTAGGGAGAGTGATAAACCAAAGAAGGATTTCAGGAGCAGGTATGACCATTAAAAATATCTAGTGTTTTTATTTGGACTAACTAACACTCAAGTCGTTTTTATGAATTAGATTAATCATACATTTTTTTAGTATCTTGACACTTTGGTGGTAGTGATTGTTGATGATATTTTGGTATATTCAAGATTTGTTTGAAATAATGAACACAATATTTGTTTGGTTATGGAAAAATTCAAGAGTCACCATTTGTATGAAATGATCTCAAAATAAAATTTCTGGATTGTTGAATTTATGTTCATAGGGCACATGATTTTTAATCATGGTTTATTATTAGCTGATCCTAAGAAGGTGACATATGTCTCTTCATGGGAAGAGACATGTATTTTCTTTGAGATTTTGAGGTTCATTGGTCATATTGGATACTATTAAAGGTTATTCATGAATTTATATAAGTTGGTACCATATTTTAATACTTGTACAATGAAAGGGGTGAAATTCACATGAGATACAATGTTCTAGTCTCACTTGAGACTATAAAGGGGTACGTGGTATTCTATGATGCTTCTGGTGCTAGTTTGGGTTGCGTACAAATACTAGTTGATCATGTGATAGCATATAGTTCTCTTTATCATTTACTACATGTAAATAAATACCTTAGTAGTGACTTATAGATTTATACTATTATTCTTTCGCTTAAGTGTTGGGGACATTGTCTTCTTGGAGTGAGCTTCATAGTATTCTATGACTATAAAAGTGTTTAATATATCTTTACTAAAAAATAATTAAATCTCATACATAGGTGGCAGATGGAATAAATTTTTAAATTTGACAGCGACATCACCTACACCCTGGGGATGGGAAATGTTTTTGCAACTTCTCTTAATACGAGTCTTCCATCGCAAGCTAATTTGGAATAAAAGGTTGAGTGGTACCATATCTAACATTTTTCTTAGTTTTATATGGATGCTCCTGAGGATATTTGAAGAATGGTTCTGACCAGTGTTCAATTATCATCATCTCTCATTGAGTCTATTCATTAGAGCCAATAACAAGGTGTCAAAGTTTATAGGAATTGTAGAAACCCTATATGGTGAGGATATCATTTCTCGTTGCTCTCTCTCTTTAGATAATATTATCAGTTTTTTTGATTAGTTTTTTGACCATTTAACAGTGAGGATATATTTTTTATAGATCTTCATGGAACATTTATATTGACACTATGAGTATGTATCAAGAAAATAGGTAGTGATTCTAGAGGCTAGGTGTGAATAATTCCATTTCGGAATATGTGTCTTGCTATTACACTGACCAATAGATAAAGGAAAATCATTTCAATCATTATGGTTTTATTTATACTCTTACAATGCTGGATTGGAAATGAGATAATGTATCCATGGATTTTTTTGTTGGATTACCGTGGACTGCAAGAGGGAGGAAGCTTATATATGTGGTTATTTTTTGGTTGAAAAAGTAATCTCATTTCATTATGAATAAATACACTACCAGATTGGAAGATCCGAGTAAGATATATGTATAAGAAATTGTGAGGTTATAAGGGATTAATTATACAATAGTTTCCGATAGGGATCCTAGGTTTGCTTCATTTTTTTTGAGGGAGTCTCTAGGCGGTGATGGGGACTCATATCAGTTTTAGTAAATCTTATCATCCATATATAGATGGTCATACAAATAATACTATTCAAATCTTGGAGGATCTGCTCTGTTTTTGTGTCTTAGATTTTGGTGGATATTGGGATAGCCATAAGGGATTGATTGAGTTTTTTTATGAAAATAGTTATTAGTTTTCGATTATAATGGATTCCTTTGAAATTTTGTAGGATTTCTTGTGAAGATAACCTCTTTGTTGATAAGTGGTGGGAGAATCTTCTTTGGCATTCCAAATTTATTTAGGAGAAATCATTGAGGATTCATGATATATATCGATATATGGTAATAGAACAGTGTTTGTAGAAAACTTATGTAAATTAATGGTGTTGTAATTTGGAGTATTCCATATGTGAACTGATTTTATTTATTTTTTCTCCTCACATGGGTCACCATCAGTTTATAAAATAGGTAATGTAGGATCTGAGATATGTTGGACAGTTTGACGTCACATTGTAGCATGAGTATGTTACATATCAGTTTGCATTATTTGTTCAGTTGGATGTAATTCATTTCATTTTCAACATATTGTAGCTCACGAAATAACATCCTGAACCCTCTCACATTTTGATTTTGGAGGATATTGTTTTAGTGAAATGTGTTTCTATTTTGGAGAATCTAGTAGAGATCATTGAATCTCATGTGAATTTCTTTCATGTGAAATCGATTCTATTTGTCAGAGTGTTATGGTGTCATAGATCAGATTCTTGTGATACATGGAAGTATGAGTCAATGAAGAGGGAGTTTTGGCATCACCTATATTCTTGAATTCACTCTTCCACATGGTTTCTCAGGGATGAAAAGTAATATAGGGGTAGTTTGTAACATATCATTACCCACTTTCATGAAATTACATCCTCTTTAATTGGTTGAATCATTGGACTCTCAAGGATAGAGGAAATTTAATGATAAAAATGAACTAAAATTTATGGTTGTATGTTTTTTTTTGAATAAATGGTGTCTAGGTATAAATTTGTTAATGGAATGGCATGGTTCTCCATGATTTTGGATAATGCTTGAGTTGGTTTGAGATTTTTATAACAAATATGGGGTTTTTAGTCAAATGGAGGAATATTCATCATCAAATGGGAATATAAAATGTTTAATCTCTAAAAAGAAGAAACCATGAAACTGGTACATAACGTGAAGGGAATCCATTCAGTGTATACGTTGCATACCGTTTAATGTTAAAAGATTAATTTTTAAAAAAAAATACAAATATTCAGCTAATCTATGTCCTGAGGATTACATAATGTTTTAAGGGATTGCAAGACATGTAAATTTTTTGGAAATGGACTATATGTTTCTTCATTTGTTGATTTTTATTTCATTCTTCCACATCTCTCTTCCCTTTTTACCTTGGTCTCTCTTTCAGTGATTTTGGGAGCCACTGTTCAATCCATATTGATTATTTCAGCGATTGATCGCCATTGTGTTTGGTTTTCATATCATTTGTTGATCAATCCTTTCTAATTATCCATTCTTGATCATGGTATCATTGTTTCATTGTCCCATGGTGATTTTTCTTTTTTGGTATTTTCTAGATCATTTGTGCGATATTTTTCTAGGGGTTATTTCTTTGTGGGTTGTGGTGTAGTTGAGGGTGAGCGTTCTTGTGGTATGTGTTGTTTTGTCTTCTACTCTAACCCTGTTATTAAATTGAATCCGTTTTGAGATGTCTAGATTTGTTATTGAGGCTCAATTTTTGTTTTTTTATCATTTCTTATAGTGGATTCCGTTGTGGGTGTGTGCGGCTTGAGTTTTGAGGAAGGTGGTTCTTTCTCAATATTGTGGTAATTAGAAAACGTTATATAGTTATTTTATATACTATTTTATAAATTAAATGTCATGATTTAATGATTTCATTTGTGTTTGTGGAAATTTGATTTATATAAAATATGGATTTTCCCTAGTTATATTAAATGTAAAAAAGGTTTCATAGCATTGTAAAAATTTATTTACATCATGGTTTGATAAAAAAGATTTTGATGAACTAGATTATAAAATAGAGAACACGAAAATAAATTTGTAAATAGTTAGAATGTGTAGTGATAGGCCTAGTCCACTTCAGGAGGGGTATGGGGATTTCCTCTACTCCCTATTCTTGTTATTATAGAGACATGTTAGACCTAATGGGGGTTTACATTACAAGGTGTTCTTTTTTATATCTAGACTCAATAAAAATGGACATTGTCTTGATAATTACAATGCTTTTTATTTTAGGTATGATTATCCTAGCTATCCCGACCTATTGTGATCCTTGGCATGATTCTACTTATGATTTTGCCTGAGTTGGTCTATATTGGTTCTTACTAATATATGATGCAAGCTTTGATATCAAATGATAGATTTTCTGTGATATATAGATCTTAAATGTTTGAAATAGATTTAACTATTATATTTGAAAATGTTAAAAAATGGAAAATTAAATAGTATTTTTATTCGTTTGATATAAAATTTATTAAAACTATTATCAACTATCTTTTTCTATATTTTTTAGAATGTTTGGATTATTTTTTAGAATCTTGATATGCAACACATGGATGAGACCTTACTGATCTTGTTAGATCAAACCATGCATACTCCTTTGGAAGAGTATAGAACTGTTTATGTCATTCAAATTATCGAATGGGAAGATGTTTCAATAAGGTGGGGAGGTTTTCTGTCTGCTGAGTTTTGGGAAGCTGGTGATGAGATGGTGAGAGAGTTCCCACATTACCACATAGAGATGTTGGTGTAGTGGTATTATTGTTATCTTCTTTTTTAGTTGGACTTGTCTCTGGGATATATTTGTTTCTACATTTTATGTTTAATCAATAGCATTTTTCATTATATGTTTTGGGATATATTTATATCTTCTTTTGTTTCTCTCTATCATGTATATATATATTCCATGTTATTGCTTCATGTTGGGAGAAATTATTCCCATGGTTTGTTGTTTGTTTCCTGGGTTATGGTTGCTAGCCTATGGAGATCGAGAATATTCTTTGATTATGTGGGTGATTGAGTAAGGTTCAGGTTTGATAGGGTATTAAAATTGGTTTGTTACATCATCTAGTTAAGATATGTTTGGTGGGTGTTATGGATTTCATGACATCGCTATGATGTGGACAAGGATCTCAAATGGGACAGTGTATCAAAGAATAATCCTTATATTCTTTTTAAACCACATGACATTATTCTATGGTGATATATGAAATAACACTTCATCTCTGAAATCATGCTTCATGACTCATCAAAAATTATCAGCATAGCGTTTATGTAGAATTTTTTTAGATTTCATATGATGCTCAATTGTTTGACCCATTTACTTCTACTCATGGATAAGACCTGGTCCCAATAGCTTCTATTTTACAAATTCATCCAATATTATTGTATTTTGATACCTTTACCCATAAATATCCACATAAGGTTCCAATTGAAACATAAAATGAAAAACTTTTTTGTATAAGAACTCCACTACGAGAAGGTGTCAGTCCCAAAATCCTTGGAAATTTATTTAAAATGATCTCATAATAACCTATAGTGTTTTAATGGTCCTTTCAGATGGACCATCTAGCTAAGGGTGATAAGTAGTTCTGAAGCTTAGTTTTGTATAGAAAACATTCTATAGGATAATCCAATAAACCTGAGGTAAACATCAAATCTCAAAGAAACACAATGCTGAGTGGATATTTATTTTGTCTTACCTAATTTATTATGTATGTATTGGTGAGTTGGTCAATAGAGAAGTATTCCATGATAAATATGAAATGTTCCAACTTGTTATGGAGATCTACTACCACCGATATGGATTTATTATCATTAGGTGTACTTGATAGTTTTATGATGAAATCCAAGGTTATGTTTTCCATTTTTTATAACAGTATTGGAAATGGATGCATCATACCTTTAGACTTATTTATTTTCCCTTGACTTGTTGGAATACCAAGCATTGAGATACAAACTCTGAAATCATCCTCTTTATGTTATCTGACCAAAAGTTTGGCTTCAAATCTCCTTACATATTTTTCATTCCTATATAAATAAAAAAGTATGATCTATGCACTAAATCAAGATTTTCCCTCTTAAATTATTGTTTTATGGGAACATGTCCTAGTTCTAAACACCATAACTCCATATTTATCAAATTTGAACATTGGAACATTCTATGAATTCTTCTATAGAAACTCGTCATATTTCTAGGCCTTCTTGATCCTATCATGAATTAATGGTTTATTATTTATATTATAATGGGAGGATGAAAACCATTTTATTATTCTAATATACATCCTTTTCATGTACAATATTATCAGATCCCTCTCAATCCTCATCATGGATAGGTTTGTAGGATACTTTATATTCAAATCATATAACACTTTTTTTCTTTATCAAGATGATAATGGATTTCACAATAACAATACTTAATCATCTATAATTTCCTTCATTAGAACATATTATGCTCAATTTATGTGGATATATAATTGATTGTTTTTTGATCTGTATATGTGTCATATTTTTAAATGTTGAGATATTGTCTCCTAATCATTAATGTGAAGATCAATGATACAAATTCTAGGTCATGTATTGGGTAGTTTTTCTCATTTATGGTTATTTGGTATGATTCATAGACTATCAATTGTTCATCATACATGAGTACACATCCCAATCCCATTCTGGATGCATCATTGTAGAAAAAAATCCTTCATCAATGGTGGGTAATGTGAGAACAGTTTTAGTGATTATCCTTTTATTCAACTATTTAATTCTTTCTATACATTCATCAGTCTAGAAAAAATTTAATCCCTTCTGAGTAAGTTTTATTGGTGTGGGGGGGAGGGTTAAAAAATGTAAGAATTATATCATAAATCAATGATATTGGCTCTATAATCCCAGGAATCTAGGAATTTCTATCATAGATTTTGGTCACATCCACCATTATACTACCTAATTTCATGAAGGATCTATAGATATCCCATTTCTAGAGACACAACTTCCTAGGAATGTTACTTGTTATATCAAAAACTCACATTTACTATAATTTGCATACAAATATTAATTCTGTAAGGCTAGTAGTACAAAATTCAAATACACCTCATGTTCCTCATTCATTTTGGACTAGATAAGAATATGTTCTATAAATAATTCCACACAATTTTTAGTTAATCATTAAATACTATATTTATCATGTCCATAAATATAGATAAATAATTAGTGACTTTAAATGGAATCATTATGATCACCTAGTGCCTGTAGCATGTATTAAAAGCAGTCTTGTAGATATCATCCTTATTTAACGTTACATGATAATATCCCAATAGGTGATCCAACATAGAGAAGAACTAGGATACATGTAGCAAATTTAATATTCAAAAATCTATGTAAGAATATCAGTTTTTATTATGATTTTGATGAGCTCTTGATAATCAAAACAGAGGCACATTGACACAACCTTTTTATTGACAAAGAGGAATAGTTCAACCTAAACACTTGGGTGTATAAAAACTTTATCGATATTATCCTATAGTTGATTCTTCATCTCTTAAGATAAAAAATGACCGTTCTATGTGGAGTCTCATATATTTTGAATGATCCAAGTATCAGATCGATTGAAAACTCGAGCTCATAGCTGTTAGGAAAAGTAGAAAATACTTCAAGAAACACTACAGTGAATTTTTTATACAATGGAAATGTCATAAAGGATGATATTTTTTATAGTCTAAATAATTTATGCAACATACACTTTCTCACAAGGTAGAAATATCCATTCTTGAGAGGTTGGTACCAAATAATATTCAACATCATACTTGTACTAATATAGAATCAGAGGGAAAGTTTTGATACAGAGGGTGATGTACTTATCTCAGAAATTTAGGTTGGATATATAAAAATAAATACATTCCATTACATGAATAGAATTTAATTACACTAAAGGGAATATCTAAAGGTTTTATTGGGATGTTTATCCCACAAATTTGGATATGGGATGAGTTATATGACTAGGAAACAATAATTGTCCCATTTTTCATCATCATATAAAACTTGACTTCAATTTTTTTTGGTGGTGTTTGAATTGTTATACTAAAAATATATGATATGAAATAATGTGTAGAAATAGAATAAAAAATCAAGTTCAATATCAATGAATGAATACCAAGCACACCTATCAAAACTTCATTTTTCGGATCCACCTCAAATTTTTATGATGAATTACACATATCATTTCCTTAAAGGACAAGGAGGATGTTTCCATTAGTTATTTCCAATAACCCTTTCCTTAGGACATTTATTAATAGAGTTTCTATATTCCTTATATTTAACAAAATTGACGATAAAACTGAGGGTTTATTGGATAATTCAATTCTTCTATCACATTAGTGGTTTTCTCCCATCAACAATTGCTAATTAGGTGGTCTTTCTTCCCAGATCTAAAAATTCCCTTTTACGCAACAATAAATTCATGAGGTGTTTCTTTCCACAGTTTTGAAAAGTGTGATGTTGGAATTTATTATCGCTATTAGTATGGAATTCCGCATTTTTAATACATAACTTTTCATTACATTTTAAAAACATATGATATTTAAAATCTACTGTTTTGGAAACCAGGAACATAATTAATGAAATCAACCTAAAACATTCTTCTAAACCCATTTTATGGCTTCATAGTAGTTTCATCTTATGTACAATTACTGAATCTCATATACTGGAGACTTACATCAAAGGAAAGGGTGAGTAGAAGGCCCAGTAAATGGAAAACAAAGGAATAATTTTACTTGTGATATCAATAAGAACATGATGAAAAATATTAAGACATGAGCAATAGAAAAAGAGGAATATAATAATAAAAATAACATTATTGATAACATGAATATGTGGCTACAACATTCTATTTAGACATTCATGAACATATCCCCATGTTTTATCCCCGAGGTGTCCTAAAATTTACCAAGGTTATTCACCAAGGAATCGTGAAACTTGTCATCTCTAGAGACTAATTTCTTTACCCAATGCATTGGAGATATATCAGGGTGTAACCTTAATCTGTATTAACATTCATGTGATCAAGATATATCATAACCAAAAATTTCATAAATAACCCATGTATATTTAAAGAAATGGGTTTCATTTCCTGATCATGATGTTTTAAATGTTCTTAAAATTATGTTCATTATGACATTTATAAACCATGGAATGGGAGTGAGGGATTTATGTTTTTCAATTCCAGAATGAAATATATCTTTTTTGGTATATTTATGAACACCCTTAGAAACAAAATAGGTCTGGGTATTCATATAAATAGAACAACAGAGAAAGAGAGAGAGCAATTTTGAGGCGAAATATCTGCAGCATAATAGCAATATATAATAGTCTTAAAAAATAATAAAAAGAGAGAGGAAAAGATTCTACCATCAATAAATGAACCATTTTGAAGTATAGGAACATAATTTAAATATATACGATCATGGTGTTTCCATTTGAATGACACACCACATGAAAAGGAAACATGAAAGGAAAGAGAAAGCACAGTTTCTTTTACGAAAATTCGACATCCTAACGGCATCACATAAAAATTTAGAAAATCAATTGATGCGAGAGGAAAGGGTCTCTAATAATTTGGAAATGAAATGGAAATTAGTAATGATATACAAGATCAAGCCCCCTCATAATAAAATGGAACTATAAGACATAACATAATGGAAGTCATGGCTTAAAAGAGGAGGGTGAAAGATTCCCTTACCATGAAGAGTAACTTCAAATTCATGAATGTTGGGACCAAGGGAGGCTTTAGTGCACCATGGGAAGACTCCTTGGGTTGTAAAGATATGATAACATTGTTGGGGAGGGTTTGGAAATTAAATAAATTAGGGAATGGATTTGTATTTATAGGAGTAGTGAGGGAATAAATCTTTAATTTCTAATGGACACGTCATCTGTGGTGCTGGAAAAACCATGGGCTTACCCATGGGATTTTCCCATGGTATTGGCCACTTGGGATACCTCATAGTATATATTACTATTAATAAGTCAAAAAGACAGATTACATATTTATTACATCATTAATGATGTCATTAAACATCTAACACTCAAAACTGTAATTTTTACTATCACTGAAGATAAAACTGTTTCAAAAAAATCCATAAATTTCACCTTAACCTAATATCGATTCCCTATATTTAAAAATGAACTCCATTTTATGAAAATTATTTCCTAATTATGAGATATTAAATTTGTACGTAGAAACACTATTCACTAAAAAATCAACTGTTTCAGAAAAATCCCCAAAATTCACCATAAAATAATACTGATGCGTTGATTTAAAAAATGAACTCCCTTTTATAATAATAATTTGGTAAATAATTTTAATATAATTTTTGAAAAAACACTATTCACCAGCAAAAACTAATACTTAACTAATAATTTCTGAAACAGTTACATACTTATTTTATTAAATCACATTACCTAATCATGGTTCCTATATTATATTAATTATTTATTAATTGTGTTTACAATTCCATTTTGTCACATTACTATTCATAAACACAATATTACTATTTATAACATACTATTCACTGAAAATTATGTTGATCTTATTAGACTATAAATGTCATACTGAACACAACTGTAGAAGACCATTTTTTTTAAATCATTACACATTATTAATTACATATGGTTTACATAAATATTTTAATGTATCTCTTTTTTCCAAAATTCAACAATATTACACATCTTATATTTATCTGTACATTTAAAATTCACAAACATTACCATAAGAATAAATAAAAATTTTATTTATATCAGAGGATTACACAAAGAAGCTAGGATCTCATTAAATAGCCCCATATAACACCAGCATAGGTCCTAAGTGTAAAGTGTGATATGATGACAGAATCTTGGGGCGACTCGACCAACATTGCATGAGTAGTCACCTCTATCAGATTGAACTTATTTCGTATGCCATTCTATTCAAGCTTTACATGATGATGTTCGGCTTGGGCTTGGTCCAAAGCAAAGCCCAGTGGTGCTACCTCTTTCCCATATTCTGTCAGATGGGCTTTAAACGACCCGATTCTACTGGATGAGACCATCAAATCTTCTTTCTGTATTAAATAACCAAGATCATTTGTATTTATAAACAATAATTGTAATGTTAAGAGTTTAGTTTCCAACTGTCATATTGAAGAACCGTCATATAATATTTGAAACCCAATAGTCTCATTTAATTATACTCACTCCATTAATTAAAGAATATATTTTTGTTGAGTATAAAATAAAATAACACACTAAAATAGGAAACAAAAATTATTCAAAATTTCGGGTTGTTATATCCTTCCCCCCGTAAGAAATTTCTCCCCCGAAGTTTTCACTCATTAACTCAAAAAAGAAAAGGGGTGGGTAATTATGCCTCATAGACTTCTCTAGTTCCAATGTGGCTTCTTTGCATTTGTGGTTTCTCTACAGCACCTTGACAAGGTGGGTGGTAATGTTTTGTAGAACCTTATCTCTACGATCCAATATCTCCACCAACTGCTCCTCATACGAGAGGTCATGTTCCAGTTGTACCTCCTCTATGTTTAGTATATGTGAAGGGTCAGGTATATACTTCCTCAAGAGGGATATGTGGAAGAAATCATAAAAATGTTCTAGATTTGGAGGAAGTGCAAGCTGATAGGCCACTCCTCTAATGCGATCAAAGACTTCATAGGGGCCAATGTACCTAGGGCTGAGCGTCCCTATCTTCCCAAAACTCATGACTTGCTTCCAATGTGAAATATGAAGAAGGACCCTGTCAACAATATAAAACTCCAAGTCCCTTTGACTATTGTCGAAATATATCTTTTTGCTGATTTTGAGAAGCCCTAATGTGTTGTTAGATGACATGATCTTTTTCTATCATCTTTTGCACAAGATCAGACTCAATAAGGTTTCTCCCACCAGCTGTATTCCAACACGTAAGAGTTCTACATCTCTCCCATATACAGCTTCATATGGTTCAATTTGAATTCTCGAGTGGAATATATTGTTGTAATAGAACTCAACTAATTGTATATGTTGATCCCATCCATGTTTAAATTCCATTGAGATTGTTCTCAACATGTCCTAAAGTGTTTGGTAAGTATTTTAAGATTAGAAATCAGTTTGGGGGTGATAGGCCGTACTGAAATTCAATTCAGTGCTTAGAGATTGTTGATGGCTTCTCCATAATTTTTATGTGAACCTTGGATCATGATCAGATACGATAGAAAGTGGAATTCCATTCAACCGTACCACATCTTTCACGTAAATCCTGATAAGTTGATCAAGAGATAAATCTTCTTGAATTGAGATAAAATGGGTAGTCTTGGTGAGATGGTCCACAATAACCCATATCACATTGTTTCCTTTGGAAGTTATCATGAGACCAGTGATGAAGTCCATAGAGATATTGTCCCAATTCCATGTTGGTATGGGTAGTGGTTGCAATAACCCTTTAGGAATTCGTCACTCTACCTATCCTTGCTGACAGAATAGGTACTTGGAAGTGTATTCAACAATCTTCTTTTTCATATTATCCAAAAAAAATGATCCCGATGTTCACTATACATATTTGTGTTTCCAGGATGTATATAGAATGTATAACTATGGGATTCATCCATCAACTCCGTCTTTTTTCCAGAATAGATGGAATACACAGTCTTCTACGAAATTTCATTACACTTTAATGATCAATATTGAAATCAAGAAACATCCCATTCTTTACAGCTTCAAACATTTTTTGTATCAAAGGATCTTCTTTTTGATTATTCACGATCGTCTCTAGTAATGACTGTTGAGAAATTATTTGGTTTAGGGTTGATGACCTCCCTTCATTTATAATTCCCATGTCCAGCTTTACTAGGTCATGGATAAAAGAATATTTTTGAATCCTCATTATTGAAAAAACTACTGGGTCTTCCCAGCTTAATGCATCAACAACATTGTTTTCTCTTCCTGGATGATAATGAATTGAACAATAATAGTCTTTATATAGTTCCAACCATCTCTTTTGTCTCATGTTCAATTCTGTTTGTGTGAAAATATACTTCAAACATTGATGGTCTGTGTATATATCACATTTATCCATATAAATATAGTGCCTCTATATCTTTAGAGAAAAAATGACGGCTTCCAGCTCCAGATCAAGCGTATGGTAGTTCTTCTCATGCGTCTTCAACTGTTTGGATTCATAAGTAATGACTTTGTCATTTTTCATGAGGACGCACTCAATCTCTTTGAGGGATTCATCACAAAAAATAAAAAATCCTTCTCCACATGATGCTAGAGTTAACACGGGTGCAGTAACCAATCTCTTCTTCAGATCTAGGAAACATTCCTCACACTTCATTGTCCAGATGATCTTGACCCCCTTTCGAGTTAAATTGGTTAATGGATTACTGAGTCGTGAAATGTTTTTCATAAACCTCATATAATATCATGCTAATCCAAGGAAACTTAGAATCTCAGTTATTGTTGTATGTTGATGCCACTCCTCTACATCATTTTTCTTTGTACGGTCAAATGTGATTCCATCATTGGTAATAATGGTCCCCAAGAAAGCAACCTGTTGTAACTAGAATTCACATTTGATGAACATTCCAAAAAATCCTCTCCTTCCATAGAGTTTTTAAAATAGCCCTTAGATGATCATCATGCTCCTCATGAATATTAGAATATATCATAATGTCATTAATAAAAACTAAAAAAAAGTCATCAAGGTAGTCCTAAAAGACTATACTCATCAAATCAATAAAAATAGCAAGTACATTATTCAGTCTGAAGGGCATAAAAACAAACTAATAATGCCCATATCCTGATCAGAAGATAGTTTTGGGAATATCTTATTTCTTCACCCTCAATTGATGATAAACAGATCGATGATCATTCTTAGAGAATAATTGTGCACCACGATGTTGGTCTAATAAGTCGTCAATTCAAAGAATATGGTATTTATTTTTCAATATGATCTCATTAAGTTCTCTATAATCAATCCATAGCCGTATTGATCCATCCTTTGTCATCACAAAGAGAACTGGTGCTCCCCAAGGAGACACACTCGGTCAGATAAACCCCTTCTCCAAATGATCGTGGAGTTGTTTCATTAAATCCTCTAGCTCCACATTTTCCATCCTATAGGGGGTCTTTGATATTGGATGAGATCCAGGTATGAGTTCAAAAAATAACTATACCTCTCTTTCTGGGTGAGGTCCAGGGTACTTATGATGAAATACATCAACATATTCCTAGATGATGGGGACACTTTCTATCCTTAAACACTCATATCCTTCTTCTTCGTCACCGATCAACACCATCAAAAAGGATATAAGGGGTTTTTCTTGACAAAGATCAGGTTGAGATATCTCTCCTTAGAAGATAACTGTAGGTTTTCCATTCAAGACTACTGATATATTTTTTCTTCTACATTTGATCATAGCATTAGAATTTGAGAGCCAGTCCATCCATAGTATAACATAAAATTCCACCATGGAAATGACTACTAGATTTGTGATGATATTGTGCTCATCAAATTAAATACTAGAGTTTCATAACACTGACGATGCTAGGATAATCCCACCAAGATTTTTCACTTATAACACTACATTTAGAAAATAGAGGGTTTATTCTAAATTCTTTGCAAACATGAAGGAAATAAATGAATGCGTAGAACTAGAATAAAAAAATTACTTCATAGATTTGATAAGTCAACAATAGAACCTACCACCACATCACTTGGCACATCCACTTCAGCCATAGTGATTGCAAAAGTATCACCTTGTTCACTTAGACGTTGATGAGGCTGATGGTGGTTCCCCTCCACTTCCATTGAATTTGGATAGTTATTGGAAAAGTGCCCGAGTTGTCCACGTTTAATGAACAGGACATCAGGTAGGTCTTGCACCATCTTCCTCTGTCCATTTGTGTTATAAAGATGAGGTTTCACCTCACTGTAAAAATTTCTCACAATATGGCCATCTCTTCCACACATATATCATTTCCCACTCCCACATAGGAAGTTCCCTGAATGCTTCTTCCACATTTATTACATGTGGAATGTTTCCCTTTCTTTCCTCCTCTTCCCTGATCAAAGGTCCTTCCAAATATTGGCTCCATTGATCTCTTCTTGTTATTTGATTTATGAGACCACTACGTCTCATCAAACTCTAGTTCAACTTTAATCGCACTCTGCACAATCTCCTCATAGAAGTGGTAGTCTCAGTTGGCTAGCTTCATCTATAGATGAGGTCTCAAGCCACTGAAGAATCTATCAACCTTACTATTTGGATCCATTACAAATCTAGATGTGTAACGGGAAATCCTTGTGATTTTCATCTTGTAGCATCACAGAGATTCATTCTCCTTCTTCTTCAGCTCCAGAAACTCCATCTAAATTCTTGTTCTCATGGAACAAGAAAATTATTTACTAAAAAATATCCTTCTTAAATCTTCCCACTCCATATCTTCAACCTCCACTCAGAACAGCAGAGCACAGAAAACATCTTCTCGATGGAGCTAATCCACTACTCAGAAATCAATGGTTCAATCGATCCACTGAAGGTTGGTGGTCATTGATGCATAAAGGACTCAATAGAATGTTGTTACCTTCACTGTGAGATCGATCTATCAGCTTGATTCAAGTTATTTCCCATAACATGAGTCAGTTGGTTCATCATTCACCTGAATGTTTTCATTACAGCTTCCATCGGTGGGCCGTCGTCACATGTTCCATTGCGGTCACCATCTGCATTCTTCCTCTTATTACCTTTTATTTTATAAATGGATAAAACTATTGTTAGAAAATTATTTGATTTAATAATATTTTAACTATAAAGGATTTTATGCCTTAAAACATCATGCTTTAAAAAAATTACATTTCTCTATAAATCCTTCATAATAATTCATAAAAATATTATGATTAACAAAACATATCCCCTAGTTGTGTCGTAACCAAGAGTACAGAAAGGCCCATTGATGTGCACCAGTTCTCATTCATGTCTATATCAAAGAGGTGTTTTCAAGTTTTACCATTATGTACATCTGTGCCAGAGCTACCTCTACATGCTCGTATCGAGACAAGGATGTATTTGTTTGATAATCCACTTACTCAATACTCACAAAAATACCATGAAGTTTTACTATATTTAAACTTTTATATATGATTCTTCCTAATGTTTTCATATCATAATTTCCATAAATAATTAAATTATCCTTTTATTCAAACTATGGCATCCCGACTTTTTATTAGATGAGTTATCATTACATTTTTCAAAAATAAGATCTTTAAAGTATAGTGTCTTAGAAATAAAAAACGTAATGCATGAAAAAAACATTCTACTCATCAATTTGTAAGGCATCTTCATAGGTTCATCCTTTTTACAGCTACATCATCACATATCCAGGAGACATACATCAAAAGAATGGTTGATCATAAGGCCCAGTAAGGGGTAAACAAGGTAATCAGTTTTTTGTGATATCAATAGGAATGTGTTGAATAATATAAAGACAAGAGCAATGGAAAAAAAGAATATCATAATAAGAAGAACATGAATCATTACATGAATATTTTTCTATAATATTTCATTTATACGTTCATGAACTTATCACCAAGGTTTATCCCTGAGGTGTCATAAATTTTTTCAAGGTTATTCACCAAGGTAGTGTGAAACTTGTCATCTCTAGAGATTAATTTCATTACCCAGTGCATTAAAGAGCTAGCAAGGCTCACCCTTAATATTTCTATAAATTCATGTGATACACATAGATAATAACCAACCATTTCATAAATATACCTTGGTGAATAAAAGAAATGGGTTTCATTTCAAGATCATGTCGTTTTAAAAGTTCATAAAAATAAGATCATTATGTCATTTATAACTCATGGAAAAGGACTGTGGGTTATATGCATGTCAATTATAGAATCAAATATATATTTTTTAGTATATTTATGAACACCCATAGAAACAAAATAGGTATGGTTATTCCCATTAATAAAACAAGATTGAAAGAGAGAGAAATTTTGAGACGAAATTTCTGTAGCATAACGACTATATGTGCAGGTTTTAGATATTAATAAATAGAGAGGGAAAAGGGTATCCCATCAATAAATTAACCATTTTTATGTAGAGGGAAATAATAAAAATAAATAAGATCTTGGTGTGGAAATTATAATGACATACCACATGAAATAGAAACCTGAAAGGAAGGAGAAAGCACAATTTATTTTACGAAAAATCTTCAGCCTAACGGCGTCACATAAAACCTCAGAAAATCAATTGATGAGAGCCGAAAGAGTCTCTAATTATTTGTAAATGAAATTTACAGTAGTAAATATATAAAAGAGAATGCCCCCCTCATTATAAATTGGATGTATAATACATAACATATAGGAAGTCATGGCTTAAATGTGGAGGGTGAAAGATTCCCTTATCATAAAGAGTAAATTCGAAATCGTGATGGTCGGGACCTTGGGAGGCATGAGGGAACCTTTAGAGGACACCTTGGGAGGTAAAGAGACCATAAATTCATTGGGGAGGATATGAAAACGAAATAAATGTGTGAATTTCTTGGTATGTATTGGAGAAGTGAGGGAATAAACCATTAATTTCCAAGGGACACCTCATTAGTGGTATTGGCAAAGCCATGGGCTTGCCCATGGTATTTGCCCATGGTATTAGCACATTGGGACACCTCATAGAATATCTTAATATTAATTAGTCTAGCTGAAAATATTACATAATTATTACATCATTAATGATGTCATTAACCACCCAAAACTCAAAACTGTAATTTTAACTATTCACCAAAAATACAACTGTTTCAGAAAAATCACAAAATTTCCTGTTTACCTAATATCAAAGCCCTAAATTCAAAAATGAACACCATATAATGAAAATTATTTTCTAATTATGATATATTCAATTTTTAATTAATAACACTATTTGCTAAAAATTTAAATGTTTTAGAAAAATCCCTAAAATTCACCTTAACCTAATATCGATGCTTTGATTTCAAAAATGAATACCATTGAAAAAAAAAATATTTCTAAATATTTTTAAAATAATTTTTAAATGAAAACAATATTCACCTGAAAAAATTATTACTTAAGTATTAATTTCGAAAATAGTTATTTACTTATTTTATTGAATCACATTACCTAATAATGGGGCCTAAATTAAATTAATACTTTATTAAGTGGGTTTATTATTCTATTTGGTCACATTACAATTCATAAGCGTAGAATTACTATTCATAACTTACTATTCACTAAAAATTATATTGATCTTATTAGACTCTAAATTTTTTACCAAACACAACTGTAGAAGACCATTTTTTGAAAATCATTACACATTATTAATTATTTATGGTTTACATAAATATTTTAAAATATCCATTTTTTCCATAATTCATCAATAATATACATCCAATATTTATCCAAACATTTGAAATTCACAATAATTATGATAAGAATAAATTAAGATTTTATTTATATAAAAGTATTACACAAAGAAGGTATGGTCTCATTACATAGACCCTTATAACACCAGCATAGGACCTAAGTGTAAGGTGTGCAATGGTGACAAAATATTGGGGCAGCTCAGACAACATTCTCTGAGTAGTGACCTCTATCAGCTTGCACTTCTCCCATATGCGATTCTGTTCAAGCTTCAAATGATATAGTTCAGCTTGGACTTGGTCCAGAGCAATTCCCAGGGGTGCTACATCCTTCCCATGTTCTGTCAGATGGGCTTCAAACGGCCCGAGTCTACCGATTGGGGCCATTAAATCTTATTTATGTATTAATTAAACAAGATCACATGTATTTATGAACAATAATTGTAATGTTAAGATTTTATTTTCCAATGGTCATATTGACCAACAGTCATATACAAATCGATACAAAATCGTCTCATTTAATTTTACTCACTTTGTTAATTAAAGAATATAGTATTTTTGATAATAACTTAAAATAACACACAAAATTATGAAACAAAAATTATTCAATATTTTGGCTCGTTTCAATTATAATTCTCCATTTCTAGCATAATTATGATCTATTATACACCTCTTATACCCATGAAAACCTTTAGATTCATTCATCTCTATTTCATCATTGAGGGAATATTAGAAAATTTACTCATATCTATCAATGTCCTGAATTGATAAGGATTTTCATAGGCTCTTCATCAACCCACAAAATAAGTATTAAAAATTAATTTTATGGGTAATGTCAAATAGAGAGGCATATCATGAATGAATTTTGATTTTTTTTCTCCTATTCCGCGATGGATTCACCTTTCTTTTTCTCTAGGTTCAGATAATCCCAGTCCAATTTTTAGAAGAATACCAGAAAGATATTGGTCAAAAAGCATTTTCTTGAATTTATTTCACTCAAATGATTAGATATCCTCATTGGGAGTTGTATTTTTGACCATCCACACCTTATGTATTATAAAAAACCAGCATGACCTTAACTTTTTTAGAGCATTGAATGATAGAGAAGATATTTTCAATGGATTTGATATATATCTCCATGATTAAGGGATCCAAATATCCAATAAATATTAGAGGCCTTTTATCTCATAAATGTATCAATTACAACTTGTTCATTATTAGGGGGATTTGGGTGCTCCAAATGATTTCAGTTTCTATTAAAAACCTAAATCAATTAAGAATGTATTATCAATATGTTCTCGATTCTTTCTCCCATTGGATTTAGAATCTCATTTGGGAAATCGTCACATTTCCCCTGACATTGTTTTGACTTGGTTTCCACTATTTATAGATATTGACTAAAAAGGTATATTTAGGGATAAGTATTTATAATCAATTATACAAAAACCTGGGAATCCGTGAACATTAAAGGGAAACCTTATAAATGTCAAATACTTCATATCCTATTAATTTTTACGTTTCAATCTATGTTATCCATAATCTATATAATAAAATAAAATATTTTGAGAATTGTTTTTCTTTAATAATGGTTCATAAATATATTTTTAATTTACAAGAGAATATACCCTAAGAGTGTTACAATAGGTGTGAATAAAGGCTTATTGTCACACATAATGTGATAATAATGTCTAACACAATGCAACATTTTTTAGTTAAGTATTACTATTCCAGAGCAATACCCACATATAGTATCTTGATTGCGATTTATTTTCATGGATTACAATTACTCTATAATTCACCAAAATTTAGATATGTTTTCATATGATTAGTATTATATCTAAGGCTTTAATTAGAGTATTATAAACCTAATCCCCAAAAATAAATATTCTTTTCTCCCATACCTGCTATGACAACCCATATTATAATAAACTTTATGTGATGTTTTATTAGATAAAGATACAGTTAATACAACCCAAGAAGATCATGTGGCCTAGAGAATTTGTGTAATTTGGAATATAACATAATAAATTTCAATGAATTATAATGATACTAACATAATCCTTGTAACATTCATTTAGCATTTATTGGTTATTCTAAAGCTTCATAAGATAACTTGAGGACGTATATAAAAAAGGTGTGAGATATAAAGACAAATAAGGGAATAGAAAATAGCATAAATTAAACTACTACATGTGATATAGTATAAAAATAATGGTAACATAATACGAGTGAGAATATTAATATTTAACAATGATGCATAATAAAACATGATAAAATAAAGAAAACATATGAATGTGGAAACAACTTAAAACATTAAATCATAAACAGATTTCAAGGATATAATCCCAGAAGACATAACATAGTGTTAATAGGATATCATAAAATGCACCATACATGGAATACCATGATATAAAAACAATACCTTATACATTGGTGGGATATATAATTTTGGTCCCACCAATCACATACATATCACATACGTGAATAAGACTTCCATATACATCATACAACATATATAATGTATTTCACAAACTTAAACCCCATGATTATGGATTGTGGGTTACATATATTTAGATAAAAAATAAATTACATATTGTTACAGCTATGTGAATAACCATGATTAAAAAAGAGATGTGTATTCACTACACCAATGATTGACATAGAAAATTGTAGGATAATTTCACCAGTATAATGGGTGTTCATAATGTTTTATAGAAGGGGTGAATGATAGTGAAACATGTCTCCAATTACTTAAAAATAATAATAAAATCAATATGAATATGTAAAAATACATCCCAACTTGAATAATTCAAAATAGAAAGTCATGACATAAATAATGTGCTTGAATAAAGAGGAGAATTATAAAATCCATTACACTGAGAGGGAAATTATGAAAGGCAAGGAGGAGATTCATAAAATATAGAGGCACCTTTGGAGGAATATATAGAGATAAGGGAATATAAAATTAATTATCTTAGATTTTTTAATAAAGAGGAATCGATGGTTTGGTGATTTTATATAGAAAAATATGGGATAATTTTTTAATAATTTCCAAACATAGGTTTTGGATTTTATATGATAGTGTAATCAAAACCGAAAAGCATGTCACGGTTTTTGCAAATGGTTTCAATCAAAGAGTAGTTATTTCAATTATTTTATAAGGTTAAGAACCGAAAAAATTAAAATAATTCCCATGGTGATGTGGATGTGTGTAATTTTAATAAAGATTTTGTGTTAAAACCATAAAGTAAAATATCTATTTTTGGTGATTCAATAAGGGATTATAAAAGTAATCAAATAATTTAAAAAACTAATTGTTTTAAAGTTAAATATATTTTTTCGGTTGTGGATACCTTTTATGACATATATTACATCACATTGGGGTCATTATGATATCTTAATACATACAATTTATTTATAAAGTATTTAGTTTTTATCTAAATATTGGTCTATCATATAAAATTATTAAAAATAATTGTTGTATAATTTCAATGATATTATTTAAAAAGTAATCTTCGTTTTATATGAATAATCCCCTAAATATAATAAATTACACTTTTAAATAAATGTACCGATATTTTAAAAAATAAGGTTATTTTATAGAAATTGTTATTTTGGAATCTTTTAAAAATCACATCTGAATTCATAAAATTAAAATATAAATTATATTTATTAAATAATATTTTATAAAAATTTATAGAAAAAATAGATTATTTAACAAAATTATTAAATTAAATAAACAGTTTTTTGTAACTATATATTTGTTAAAAATATAATTTTTGTTTCATCGTATCTAAATTTAAATTCTATAAAACTAATTATTTAATTATTCAAAAAGTAATATTAAAAATGGATAAATATAATAATTGTATTATTATTTTAAAATATAGAATTCATTCTTTTATAGTCTAGATACATAGATCTTTATTACAATAGTGAATTCCTTATGGGTATGGTGTGTGATTGTGATATTTTCACAGTGTGGTTTAGATAACCTGGTTATAAATGTGATATAGATGAGTTTGAAAATCTAATATAAATATTTTTTCTTGAGCATTAGTTGCTGAATATAAGAATTGAATTCATCAAGGTAAATGTTCAATGATGGTATCTCTCTCAAAATCTACAAGAAAACGACCTCATATGGTATGATCATACTGGACGAGGCCATCACATAATTTTTTTTGTGTCAAATTTACTTTTTCATAACCCTTAATATAATAATCTTAAGGTCCATTGTAAAACAACTCCATTATCAATGATTATAATTATTAACAGTTTATTAAATTTAAAATACCATATAAGGGTTTAAAATAACCAAATTAGTGCATGTGTATTTTATAATGTAATTTATTAATAAGGTATTTACTCATTCAAAGATGGAATTTCATTTATAAATGTTCATGACATTACATGGACAATGGAAGATCGTAAAGATCTTATATACGTCAATCATAAATAATTTGTTTAGTAAGTTGTTTAATTACAATTTTTAAAATAATTCATATATGATTATTTTTAATTATAACACATAAATAATTATTATATATTCATGTATTTTCATCAACTATTTGATCAAATCAATCAAATTCCCCAGATGATTGAATATATTCTGATCTGATGAAATGTTTTATAATAAATAATTAGTTTTTTGTTTATTTTGTGACATTTAAATATATTTAACATTAATAATATTCTAGAAAACAAATATTATATAAAAATATTGGATAAATAACTTTCCAAATACATAGATATATAACAGGAATTCATAACATAGAAAAATTTAATGTACAGAATTTTTAAAATCTTCATTTACCATGTATAATAAAATCATGTATGGTAATCCATAAGTTTATCAATAATAAGACATTAATACAAGACATGACTATTTAATACATCTAAGATAAATTATAATGATATTTCTTATTCAAGTACACTTACGAATCAATTTATTAATAACATTTTATATATCCACCCTAAAAGAATGATTAATCTACCTAAAGGATGGATGTATCTCTCCTAAATTATAAAATAAATGAGAATTAATTATTCTCATTGTGTTATTATTAATACATTATTTATGATAATTTAACATGGGTTAAAAATTATTATTATAAATTATTTATATCATCACCAGATATATTGTGTCAGTAAAAGTGTAATGGTAAGAGCGGGGGAGATAAATTTACATTAAAAAACGTGAATTAAGAAGGAAATTAAAAAATAAAAAAATAATTAAAGAGTAAGAGTAGAAGAAATACAATATTAATTAAAGATAAATAGATAATGGAGAACAATTAATTAATTCACTCAATAATTAATTATAGATTATGAATAACGTGAGTGCATGATTATAATTTAAACCATAAACAAAAGCTCATGAAAATTTTGATATGTTTTATAAAATATAATTTCAATTTAAATTAAATGAGAATAGAAAATTGATTTTGATTATCAAAATTTTATGATATATGGTTCTATATAAGTATGATATGCGGAATTTAAATAAAGGAGTGAGAGAGAGATATGATAAAGGAGATCAGAAATTGTTGAATGTGAGCCCCAACATCTCATCCACTCAAGTTGAGTGTTTTTTATTTTTACTCAAATGATTTTAAAAAATCCCAATAATCCAATTCCTCCATTGACTTATTATTGTTGTTAAAATAAAATCATTTTGCTCACATTTATAGTTGTGAGAGCCTTATTGAACATTGTCAGAATTCAAGAAAATAATCCTTCTCTGTTGTGGAAGTGAGAACATATTGTAAAACGGTTTGTGGGGAAAGAATAATTTTCATCAAAAAACTAGATTGAAAAGAGGATAAATGATCACTCTATAAGGATAGTATAATTTTTAGGAAGGATAGAGATGAAAGGAGAATATATCATTTTACATAGATAATTTTAATATGTTTATTTAAAGAGGGCTTGGAGTAGATAACTTGATTCATTGATGGCATGCTTCTAATAAATTTTTCAATGCATGACTATGATCTTGTATGATCTAAGACACCAAGGTAATCTATATAAATCCTCTAAAAGTGCTCGGAACATAATTTAATTCAAAAGAGATATTAAGCATCATAAAAAATTGGTTAAATAATATGGATTCCACTTAATATTCAAACATTGAAAATCTTATTGAATGCCATAGACTACCTGATAGCCTTCAATAGAAACCCAATGAGATTATTTGAGATATACAATTCTCCCCAAATTCCACCAGTTACCTATTGGTGCTGAGTTAGACTTAGAGATTCTATCTTCTTTCTAATAGCTGGCTGGTATCTATCCATCGGCTCACAGATAGATATCCTACAAGACCTAACTTTTGTAAAAATGGAATTGGTTACCCATCAGTTTATGGGTGCAACCTGTAGTTCTCCATTATTAACTTTTTATGCCATGTTTCCACCCACCAGAGCCATCATAGTCGGTAGTAATCCGAGTAAGACACCATAAGGCCACATATATTAGGATTGATGAAAGAGAAAAGTACAGAGTTAGAAATAATGAAATGGGTGTCCTTTGTCTAAGTAGCAGAATTCCTTCAGACATCCATCTCTATGCAATGGTGTAGAGATATAATAAAATATTGAACATCTGGAGAGTAAACCACTAATGAAACAATCTCTAGGAATGAATCAATGTATAAGAACTTAGTAAAAAAGGAATAATAAATAAAAATACATGCCCAATGCGAAATGATATCCCAACATGAAAACAACTGAAAAGAAGCGAGAGTGAAGATATCCCGACTCACAATCTCCAAATCCAACCAATGAACATGGATAGATCTGTTAGGTATAACTATGCTCATCTGAAACTATATCCCCCATTATCACCATTGATTTTTCTATCATCTACATTAGAGACAACAAGTGTGAGAAAATACCATACATGGGTGAGTTATATACATATCTAATAGTATCACCCAAAACCAAGAAGGGAAAATAGAATGATACAAAATTTAGCCTTTTCAATAAGAAAGAGGGAAAAAAAACTCAATAAATATGATGAAAATAATCCTATGTGAGAGAGAAATGGGATCTCTATCTCCAGATCTCCACTTGAAATGATGATTCAGCCTATATCTCAAAAATTTCATAATTGATTCCCAACAGCACACACGACAAAATAATAGTTCATAGATAGGGCCCACACCTCACCACCATTCTCCATTGATGGGGGGACAATATCTTGTGTAGGACCTAATCCCTCCCAAAGCTCAAATATAGAGGATTCCAATGACTAGATATAGAAACCATGACTTATGTAGTATGGGGGTTGACAACTTTTCTGGTATAAATAATATGGTGGAACTGTTACCTAGTGTGATAGAGGGGTTTCCAATCCTGGTAAAACTATAATGATCATAGTTAATCACAATCATATCCATGCATCAATGGAGGAAGTGTCATGCTTACAAAACCTCTTATCATATCTTTTATGCCAAAAAAGAATGCCTCATTCACATTATAAATAGAAAATTTCTATTGATATGGTACTTGTAGAACCAAATTAGATTATTGACGAAGCATATATATAAGGTGGAATTTATTGAGGAAGGAATATAACGTATACCTAGGGTCACACAGTGGGTGACCTCACATGGACACCTGAGTGTGTTCTCTCCTTCATGTGGATTGGTTGGCCATGTGGGAATATATAGTGTGTAAATAGGGTTCATGGTGTGTCATGACTATGTAGGGGTATTCCTATGTCTTTCATACAGCCTATGGCTATGTACCTTTTCCCATTCTTGTATATATTGGCCATGTTTGGGTATTCTAGCTGTGTATAAGTATATGGTTGTGCTCGTGTACTCTTTCCATTAGCATGTACCTGGCCATGTCTACGATAGTGTACTCTTTTGGTACACACTGTGCCACTAGTATTGGGTCACATAGTGTATATCTGCCATAAATGGTGTGTGATATTTAAATCCAACAAAAACCTTAATTTTGGCTACAAATAGACAAAACGATGTGTATTTCAAGACTTCATGCCATGTATATAGTGATTTTCAAGAAACCAAAGTTCCTTCGGGAGGATTTCATATTTGACTATTTTTCAAACATTCTTGGCATTTGATGGATCAAAATTCACCATAATAAAAGGGGGGTCCTCTAATCTATGGTCCCAATACTTTGCTGCATGCAAATCGGATATCCATTTGTTGATATGGGAACCGTTGTGCCATCTGCCGCACATCAGGGTGCCGATAATCGAATCTAAAACCCACATCAAGTGACAATACAAAATATATATGACAAATAATTATCTCCAATATTTTCACACATCCAATATGAATCTAATAATCTGATCATGATCAAATTCAACGTGACAATGTCAAACCAAAACCCTATGGGCTAATGGAAAAGAACGTTAAGAATTGTGGTGGAAAAGCCAAAAAATGATGTGAAATTCTAACATTGGACAGTGAGATTCTATCAAACTATTACATAACACCTATAATGTATGAAATAAAGGGTTTATAACATAGAACTCAAAGGGTTAGTATCATAAACATAAAATTAGGCTCATGAAAAGAAAAAAAACAACTGAAAATCAATTATGATTTACAATCCATGCTTGGAAAATAAAATGATAGTTGAAACCCAAGAAACATTGTGCCATACCTCATGTTTGGATAAATTGATGATGAAAAACAAACCTTTTCTATATTCATTGGTTTGATCCATGACTTCATTGGTAAGGATGAATTATTCGAAGAACAATCACTACTTCATGATCTACTATCTTTTATAAATGATGCTCCTCCTTGGATCTTCTAATTCTCCTAGAGTTATGAATATAGAAATTGGATTTCATTATAATGATATATTTATAAAGGATAACTAAGATTTATGTTATTAAATAAATTAAATAAATTAACCATTTAATTTTTTTAACACACATTCCAATGGATATCCTCTACCATAATCTAGATGACAACCCACTCTATATCATTCCTAGGGTAAACCACGTCTTCCAAAAACAACAACGATCTCATATTTCCCATATAAGGTATTGATCAATAAGAAACCCATTCATTCTGAAAACATGTTCACTTGTTCCTTAATATATATTAATATTTTTAATATATTTGTTATGGGGTTCTCATATACCTGATTAGAAAACCAAATCCATGGAAAAATCCAGTGTCATATTTAGAAATAATCAAAGGTCAAAACAAATAAAACCAAAGACATTACATTCTCTCTTTTTTTAGGGATTTTCACATCAAAAAGAACAAGTTATAAAAAAATCATGGGTACTGAATAAAAACATAACTCTCACACTCTTAGGATCTCTCATTCATTCTCCCATGCTTCCATACCACTCAAACCAAATGAATGGTTATCCACATAGGATCCTCTTCAGATAGTCCTCAATCACCACTAGGTAATACATAAAGGTGTATCACTCCTCGATTTTCATCTATCCACATTAAATAATGTTCCTAGTTTCTTATATGTTTCTACTAATCAATGATACATGGAATTCATCATCCACTCAGTCTAACTATGGGTGCAAGGCCATGCAGTAAACAACCTCACTAATGTATTATCTCAAACATCACGATGAACCTTTTGAGTAGCATACAACCCCTAAAACACCTTCACATTGCTCATAATAGAGATACTCTTTGGAAAAAATGGTATCCCATCTCAATAAAAAAAGGCTATGATGATGATATATGTAATATATCAATCATCTCTAGGATATCCTCATATGCTTGTATGTCACCCGAACCATCTTTATCACTTCCTACACTATCACTAGCCTGACAAGAGATGTCTCAACAATATAAAAACAACATAATGGTGACCAACAAGGTTTCTTGTATAGGGCCGCAAAGGTTATATGGAAGTAATATATTTATAACTATTATTATAATAAATTTATACAAATGGAATGTGAACCTTTTTGCACCAAACAACTTCTAACACACATGCTCTCAGCAAACCCATTACCACTTGAATAATATTCTCAGTCTGCCCATCGATCAGGGGTGAAACTCTATACTCATCTATAACTAGGTCCTGATATCCTTCTAAAAATATCTATTATTTTTTTATTTAGTCAAGAATAAATTTCAGAGATTATAATCATGGTTACCTCATGAAATTGGATGAAGTCTAGAAAAAATAATATCCCCAACCCCTCAATTGAACTCTACTTCCGAATAGAATGAATGTTTCATGACATTTTGATTTGATTAACAATCAAATATATAGAATCATGAAATCAAAATATTCTATTAATCATGAAAACAGAATACATTGATATGACATACCACTTCGATTTCAAGATCTCAAGGGGTTGAGTTATACATGCATGAACCTAATGTTTGGCCTTTACCTAATGATATGTGAGACCCTGAGAGATATAATCGAAAATGTTCTGCCACATGAAAACCCACCAAAAATAATTTGAAGGTCCATGTACATATTTTCTACACAATGATGTATAGATAAGGGGGATGTATAAAACTTCATAAAAACATCTTCATATAACATGTCTGTAAATAATTCCCATACCTGATAAAATATGACATGGTCCCATCCTTTAGAAAATATATCTAGTGTATCTATTGAGGATATCTTGTCACATATAACCTCACAGTCAATTTCCCCCATCTACGAATCTATCACATGAAAAATAAGTGGTGCAGTCACCACCATTGACTCAAAATAATTACACCCTCTCCTCCACTAGGGTCAACTACAATAAAGACAACTTCTCTGACACCTCCTCGGCCAAGTAAGAATAATATTTCTTATTAAGGGAATGTCCAAAATAATTCCCTTCACTAGACTAGAAATGATATATAATAAATAATCATATATAAAATCCAACAAATGACTTTATCTCTAGATGAGGTCTCTCTTAGTTAAGATTACTTATGACATTTGTGGTGTGAATAAACAATGAAACACTAATCCAGACGATTGTGCATCTATATATTTAGAGCGAAGACTATCACAACAAACTCTAAGACAAGGGTTAAATAATTATTCTCATGGGGTGTCAAATGAATCAACCCATAAGTGATCGCCACCTAACTCTGAATCAATAAGAACCCAATCCCATCTATAGAGGAATTTCAAAACACAATGTACTCAACTATCTCATCTAGTTGTCTCAACACATGATCACTGGTAAACATCAACGTTAGCTCATTGAAGGATCTCTAAAACTTATCATTCTTGGTAAAATAGTTCCCCTCCTATGTTAATGTAGTCAATGAAGTTTTTAAACCAGAAAATTATACAATGAACCACTTTTAGTTCCCTAATAAACCAATAAAACTCTACACCATTGATATGTTTTTAGGTGGCTCTCAAACAAGCACTAGTGCTTCAAGAGAAAAACATAAAGATGGTTCTCATGGTGTAAGCATAAGACAATCCTAAAATACTATACATACTAATCTGATGGGGTATAATTAAAGGGTATATCATTCATGATGAGTAGTATGAATCGATCCATGTTTGGTTGGAAGATCGAAATCATAAAATCCATGAACTCGATAAGGGTATTGGTCACATCGAGATGCTACTTGAGAAACTCATAGTGTTCACTGCAACATCGAAAATACATCATCATAATATTATCCTAATGAACTATCAAATGATTGAATCTATATTTAATATTGATCTTGGAGAAACAATTCACACCTATAAACAACCATGATTTTATGATATATGTCTCTTCAAATAATTTTTTTGATAGCTTGCGTTACATGCAATCCCAAGTCTAAATGAATTTTAATATAATATACCATTATAATGTAGCCATTAAATTGTTTAATAAGCATAATATTAAATAATTAATGAAACATTTATTGGTAAAATAAATTCATCGACTATAAATTTATTTGAAATGGAAATAAATTTCATTTGAAGGTAAATGATATATTTTTTGAAAACACTCTTTTACCACTGCAATGTGATTTTCTAATAACAAAATAAATTAATCAGTTTTGGTGAATTATTTTATTTAAATTAAAATATTACATATTACATAATTTTTTTTAACATTGATCTAATATTTTATACTATGAATGAGATATAAATAATACCATTTTTAGGCTTAAACACTATATTTTTCTAAAAAAAAAATTCATCAAATTTTTAAAACATAATGTAAAATTAATATATAAAAACTACAGGAATTTAATTTATTAAAAATAAATCCATATTTTGAATAAGTAGGATCAAATATAGTAAATAGTTCCTTTTTTGTAAATGTTAATAGTGATTATGGTAAAATTAACCCCTCAGTAAAGGACAAATTTGGATAAATTAGTTTAAAACTAAGTTTTAAGGATACCAATTTAATAAAAAATTACTATTAGATGAATTTAATTAAAACCTTATCAACATAATCTTGAAATATAATTATTTAAGGGACACTGGAACATGATAATGACCCTTTTCAAATTTAAAGTAATGACAAATACAAAATGTAACATTATTAATTTTAAATATATCATATTTGTTCAAATAGGAAATAATGTCTGTGGTAAATGTATATAAATTTTAATTTGGATAATAAAAAAAACTCTTTTCATGATATTAATTTATTAATGAATTTTAGGTATTATATAATTACATTAAATTCATATAAATAGCTACAAAAAAAATTATTCAATTAATGAATAGATAAAAGAAATGATTTTAATTTATAAAAAGTAATAAAATTTGAATTAGTTATTGAGGTACAAGAAATTTTAAGATAAATATAACGTATTATGGAAATTTAAATGTTTTTCATTCTAATTAATCATTTTCATGAACTATTTGAATTCAAATTAAATGTATAGTGTCAAAAATGAAAATAATGACATTTACTGAAAATAATAATTTTTTAATTTTTTAAAAATAATTAAAATCTTGAAATATGATAATTAGGATTATATATGGTCAAAAATGTGACTGATTTTCAATTTTATGAAAATTTTAACCTTATAATGAAAATTATAACACCGTTTGAGTGAAAACGATGTAACCACAGTAACAGTTAAAATAGATTAACTAAGGGGTTAAACAAACTATTAATGTTTAAAATTACACATAACCATATCAAAATTTTATTTTTGATGATATTTGAACTAAATAATACCTAATCATTGAATCTATGTCCATTTTGAATCAGTATTCAAGAGAATGATATTGTTATATGTTAATTGTTTTAATAATTCCATTTGTTTCATTTCCCTCTCTTTTAGAAGGACACCCCTTCCGTATCTTATTTACACTACTTTGAGAAAATAGATCAAAAAATACCTACCCATTAATCTTATAACACTTATTATAAAAATTATATAGGTTATATTATTCCAAAAAGATGAACCATAGGTTCTTTAAGAGGATATCTGAAGGATTTCATTCAAATAAGAGGTTATCACATGAATCGATCACTTTATTTTTTTATTTCCTCCTTACCTTTTATTAATATATGTAATTTATCAAAAAATAATAAAATCAATATAATAAATACATTTAAATTTTATTTATATTGTGAAAAAACATATTTTATAACCTCTTTTACATCAAATGGAACGTGAATGTATCACTCATGTGTATGTATGGATTTCTATCTCCATATAGTGATACAATTATATTTTTATCATCGAATTTTATGGATGGTTTTTTTGATTGGTTTAATAATTACATACTAGATTTATGAAATAATTATTCTTTGGTAATTATAATATCATATCTTACATAATACCTCCACAACCATTGGAAAACGATAATGTTTCTCGAGTGTACGTGAGGACATCCACCTCAATGAAGCAATGTGATTTATTTTTCATTTCAATTTTACATGGATTATAATAAGGATATATTAACTTAATATAATTAATATATATGATATAATAATGATTCTTTGTAGGAGAATTATTATTTACAATTATTTTTTTGTATCATTCAAAAAGTGAAAAATAGTGTTCAGGCGTACAAACGACCTACCATCTTCATGAACGATATAATTAAATTTTCCACCTATATATATTATAGAATTATATAAATACATATATAATTAATATAAATGATATTGATTGGATGGTTATCATTATAGATATGATGAATCCATGATAAAAGGAAAAGGTCTTAAATTACAAATCTAAATCATACATGAAAAATGAAGCACACTACTGCACAACAGGCCTTTAACAGCACTATAATTGCCTTTATATGGGATAAATAAATTTCTGAATAAAATATTCTGATTAGAAGCATATGACTTTTTTAATTTCAAAAAAATCACTGATAAATGAGAACATTTTTATAGAAAAAAGTATTGATTAAGAACCCCATTAGCATTTTTTTAGAAGCACTGGTATAGGTTATAGATTTTGTTTAGAATTGTTAAAGGGGAATAATTCGGTATGATGTAAAAACCCACAATAGAACCTAAAAGGAGGAAGTTCACTATAGAATAACACTAAAAAACAAGAAAATAGAAAAATTAGGTACAAATACAATATTTATGTAGAATAAAATTTACAACAAAAATAAAACAACACTACATAATAATGAAAATGAACTCACATGTATAAAATAACAAAACACCCCTGATAAATAAAAATAAAAAACATGTGTAGAAAACAATTATTAGGTTTTTAATAATATAAATAAATCAATTAACTATAATGTATTAATTTTAAACTACATTTAAAGTCATATCAGGAACACTATTTATTTGACTGATTTTTGGTTGATTCTTTCCCGTCACAATATTTCTTGTAGGTCTTCATGCATTATATCTTTGAAAGATAACTAAATAAGTATAAGATAAATATGTAATGGATGTTAATTATTTAATAGAATATAGAATTATAAGAAATCAATCTAGTATCATTGTCTTGATTTTTTTGAAGTGATGCACATTTTAAATAAAATATGACACTTATATATTTAAAAGACGCAATTAGAGACATACCAGTCACTCCCTGCATCCTATTATGGTAAGTATGATTTCAACAGGTCAAAAATAACTTATTAATCATTCATATAATGTATCAAAACATTAAATATGTGTTTTCTCAGTTTTGAGTACATCACTTGTATTTTTTACAAAAATGTCATTTCAAAATTTAAAAGCTCACTTTGAGTCACACCGGTCACATATTGTGTCATTTTGAATTGAAAATGAGTCATAAAATTAAAATATGACTTATGAATTGAATTACTAAATTACCAACATAATCTGGGATTTTTTTCTTGGATTTTAGTGGGTGACACTTTCTGAAGTAAAATATAAATTTTTAACTGATAACAGACACATTGAGTCATACTAGACACATAATGTATTGGATATATGTGAGGATAATTGTTATATGTCAAAAATGGCTTGTAGATATTTTTAATAAAGTATTAACACAATATAATGTTATCTCAGTTTTGAGTATGTTAGTTGTCTTTTTTATTTAAATTAATGAAAATTTTAAATAAAAATATGCACCTGGAGTCAAACTGGACACACCATGCATCAAATTGAGGTGAGATTGATTCCAAAATGTTTTAAATTAATTATGGATAATTTTTAATAATTTATCAAAAAAATATGAATGAATATTCTTGTTTTTGAGTATAGATCTTTTGTTTTTTTTAGAAAATGTCATTTTAAACTTGAAACACACACTTTGAGTCCTAATGGTCACATCGTGTGATGGTTTTAGTTGAAACTAATTCCTAAAAATAAAAAATGTCTTATGAATTATAGTCTTAATTATTATGTTAAACCTTGTGTGTTTTCTCAGTTTTCTATTAAAGGAATTTTTTGAACTAATATTTCAATTTTAAAATGATAATAGGCGCTTTGAATTATACCAGGAACATAATGTATTAGATTAAAGTACAAATGAGTCCTATATTTCATGCCATAATTTTCATCATTATACAAAATTATCAAAAAAAATATGAAAATGTTTTGAGTATGTTAGTTTTCCTTTGAACTAAAACGAATATATATTTTAAATAAAGACTCACATGGTTTCATATTGGTCACATCATGTATCAGATTGAGGTTTAGACGATTCTTACACATCCCATATGACATATGGAAAAATATTAATAAACTTTTAAAACAATAATAATTAATTTTCTCATTTTGATTATGTCACTTTTTATTATTATTAAAATAACCTTTTAATTGGGAAACACTCACTTTGAGTCATATAGGATGAATCATGTGTCAGTTTGACATCAGAAAAATTCCAATATATCGTCAATTAATTATGAATAATTCTCCTTAATTAATTATAAAATTTTAGAATGTTTGTAAATTTTGTTGTGGGTGACCATTTTTGAACTAAAATGTCATTTTAGAACAGATAACCGACCCTTTGAGTCATTTTGGGAACATTGTGTATCGAATTGAGGTGCCAATAATTACTAAATGTTGAAAATGACTTATATATTGTTATCAAAAAGTATCATAATAATATGAATGTTCATTCATAGTTTTTACTATGTTTGTTGTCTTCTTTACTAAAATTAATGATAATTTTAAATAAATAGATGAACTGGTATTCATAACTGTCAAACCATGTATGATATTAAGGAAAATAATATTTATACATGTCAAAAATTAAATATTTATCAGTTTCTGAAATTATAAAAAGAATAAGAACACATTTTCTCAATTTTGAGTTTTTTACTTGTGTTTTATTACTAAAATGTCATTTTAAATTGGAAATGTGCAATTTGAGTCATATTGATCACATCATGTGTTAGATTGATGTGAGAATGATTCCTACACATAAAAATGTCTCATGAATCATTTTCTTAAATTATAAATACAATAAAAAAATTTCTTTTTTTAGTGAGTGACACTTTTGGTAATAAATATATCAATTATAAATGAATAACAAACAGTTTGAGACATATCAGGAACATCATGTATTGGATTTAGGTGTGGATGACTCCAACATATCATAAATAATTTTTGTGTAGTTTTCCTAATGTATCATAATAACAATTTTTATCACATTTAAGTATATGATGTGTGTTTAGAACAAAAATTCAAATTATAAAATAAAAACATACAATTTGATTCATATAGTAACACTATGCATCAAATATAGGTATGGACGATTGAGTATGTAATGTTTTTTTATTTTAACCATTTACATCAATCCAAAAAATAAAGAAATGTTTCATATATATGGAAGAAGAAACCCCATACTAACGGAAATTCATCATCGAAAACAAAAATTTCCCCTCTTTTCTTGATTTTTTCAGATGATTGAATGAAAAATATAACATCCCAAAATATTTGTGAAGTAATATTAATTAGATTTAAATCATAAATAAATTAACATAAAAATATTGGATAACATGGTAAAACATACATAAAATAAGTAGTTAAAATTCTTCTTTTTATGATGGTAGTTAACATTCTTAGGCCATTTCCCTGTTATTGTTACCTCAGTTGCAGCTTTGAAGACCAATATCTCATGACCATGAGCAGCATTGAAAATTTCAACCAAATTACAAAAAAATAATCCACCATTCTATGTAAAAAATTAGTATATTAGTAAAACTATTAAAAATAAATTAATCACAAATATGTAATAATGAATTAACAAAATGTCAATTTTAAACTGAAAAGATAAAATATGAGTCATATTGAGTACACCGTGTAATGATTTCAGGTATAGTTGATTCCTGCAAGACTTTTTATCCGACATTGCATTCAATACTCTTTTTCACATAACAGTATAATAGTTTGATAATCTATAATGTTGAATGCATTGGAGAATAAAAAAAATGGCGTCATCATTATTAAACCATCCTTGTTGAGTTCATGATCATAGTAAATGAATGAATAATCTTTGTTGAAAAATTCATTTATTCCCTTAAATCATTAACCATTAATGTAAACATATTAGCATTCATTTAATTAACTAAAATAAGTATTTACAAAAGATTTTTGATTGAAAATAATAAAATCTATATTTCTCCTTCACCATCATAGATAGTAAAAATTAAAGTATAGTCAAATTAACGTCATTTATGGAAAAAACATTAGTGTAAATCCTTATTTATTTTTAGAATATACTAAACTCCATTATAAATTTTTTACCCCTTCTGATAGTATTTAACATCAGTATATCCCTTTATACCATCCAAATGATTATAAAATCTAGTTTATCCATTATGTCTTCTTATATTATTCTATATATTAGTATATCCCTTTCAATATTTTAGGCGATGATAAACTCTAACATGAAATCATCATTATTTTTTAATCAAAATAAGAATTACCATATTCTCGTGTATTTTTTATTGTAAATGATGATGATTATGTTTTATTTACAAATTTTTTGACATGGATAATTTTATATAATGAATGTTCACATGCATAATGAATGTTACATGTTTGGATTTCACAAGAATTTGTGAAATTATATCATGCATTTAAATTTTATAGAATAGACTAATCAATTCCACCACCAACCAAAGTCAAACCGTTGAGTTTTTATTTTCATAAAATTATTCATTCAGTCAATAAAAAATTTATTTTTTATTTTTTATGTTTTTTTATCAAGCTAATAGATTCTTTTTAAAAGGATTCTACATTTTTATTTTTGATATTTCATTATTTCCTTTGAATATGTTTTTAAATTTTTTATATTTCATCATAAAATTGTTTCTTTTCATTTGATTCCATGTTTTCATTGACACCACCCATCTTCGATGACCATTATATATCAATACAGGTTTTCAACCGATAGATCTATCATAAAACTCATAGATCGAGAGGATGATTTATCACATATTTATTCAAACACACGTGATACTGATTATATGCCTATTTTATGATCAGATTGGTGTTGTATGAATCTCAATTGACTATTTTATCCACTACTAAATCCCTTTATTTGTTGGTTAGATAATCCATGGGTAGAAACCATAACTATTATTTGTTATTGATTAGTTTGTTCTTTGTGAGCGGTTCATGGGCAAACTCAAAAATATTTTATTGTACATAGAATTTACTAATATAAATTTTATCCTATGATCCTCAGGTTGAAAAAATAAATGGATTTTTTTGTCCTCCATATAAATTACACTAGAAATCAACTAAACATTTAGTGAAAAACATTTTTCAGTAAGAAACTGGAAACACCAAAACAATAGATATTATCTTAAGTAAAAATTGTTGTTCAAACATTTCAGAAAAATCTCAAATATAACATTTATATGATCCTCATTTTACTCCATTGCAAATGAATTTTATTATTTATAGGCCGATCCTTGATCTCATTCTCCACCTTAGTCGCTGCCACTGCCTCCCCCTTCCCCTCGGTTTCCAATTTTGACTCCACTACTACCTTTGCCTTCACATAGGGCTTCACCTCCACCTCTACCATAACATTCACAATTTCCCAATAATTTAATATTTATAGGCTAGTACTTCTAAAAAAGTTTATCTCTTAAAATATACTTCTCCTTGATAAATAGATCAAAAATAATATATATTCATTCTGTCACATGTTCATCACACACCAAATATATTTTTATGGTGTCATTTCCCATACTAGATTTCAAACGTAGTAGTAAATCACCATATAGATTGTCAGAAAAACATTTGAAAGAATGTACGATACTTGTTCAGGAATGCTGGTCTTTTGATGTTTTATTACATCTCTCATAAATTTGAAAAAACAATATCTATAATCAATTACATTATCTTAATTCATTCACTGCAAGAACATTGAACCAAATATGTAAATTGTTTTTAAATATGTTTTGATAATTAAATTGTTTCTATATATACCTCTATCTATTTTCATTTGAACATATTCACAACCATTATCTATTTTGACATCGAATTCATGCAATGATTTAGCCTATATATAGGGACAACCCAATCATACAAAATTATTGTTAAAACAATGACTGAAACATAAAATATCAATTTTATCTAAAAAATGATGATATTTGTGTATTTATAATTAACAATAGAAATAATTTGTGTCTGTGTTTTGGATATCAGTGAAATAAATCCAAAAAATAAATCTATGGGTTATCTATATAGACTTCAATCATCATTCTGTACATCCTAAAAAACAAAAAAAATACATAATTTAGAAAAAAAAATATTTTATGTGATTAGTATATATATTTCTTCATATGAATTATCAACCTAAAAAATAGTTTGTCTATAGTTTTTTTCCTAACACCTCACGTAGCTCATGATTTTTTTTTCGATTTATTTTTTAAGAAAATAATGTTTTTCTATAGAAATAATAAAGGGATTAATGAATCAAAATCTTTCTCCCCACAACTTCCCATTTATATAGTAGTAAAATAACTTTTTATAGAAAATATGAATAATTATTAACATTATTAAACAAATTATATCACTATTATTTCCATATGTATTTGGAAAATGTACCATAAATATGTATTATCAACTGACACTCCTAGTCATTCATACTTGAGAATCTCATTTACATTATAGAGACTAACAACGACTCTCATAATTGTTCAATATATTTAATCTTCATATAAGATGTAATATATACTTAGATATATAAATGTGTCATTTTCATGATGTTTTAATTAGAATAAATGTTGCTCTGTAATTTGTAGGGAGAATGTACTCTTAGAATGTCCTTTTGATTTCTTAGTCTATCCGCCTGATTGTCTTGATATGACCTTCCATTTCAACATAACATTATCCATCTGTGATATAGTATCTCACATTAGAACTTTTTTTTCATAAACTATTATAATTTTTTTCATATAATTTTTTTAAATAAATACCACATTTATCAATAAAATATTATAGGACCATGCTATGAATTCTCAAATAGAATCATTGACCATTGCAATATCTATATCATCAAGTAGAATAGAAACATAGTAGTCAGCTAATGAGAAACCTCAATACCCACTCACATGTGATATTTTTGGAGTTCTTTTATGTGTATCTTATATCCCAGGATGTTATATACCTTACCCCTCTCAAGAAGGCAGTGCATGAGTGTTAACATAGAGAAATCATATGCGACTTTACCCTAAAAAATTTTATTAACAAAAAATTATCGATGGTTGTTGGATTCACATTTAGTATAAATAGTAACAAAAAAATTGATTACAACTGGTAAGTTATATATGCTTTTGGGGAATTACTAGCATCAATGATAGTGGGGACATTTGGTTCTTCAAGTGTGGATATTTTTTCCACCATCGGTTCTCTTTGATCCTTTATCATACATTGGATTCAAAAACTCGACTAGACAATAATATCATGTAGAGCATTAATTTTTTCCTACATTGCTTTCATCATATTACATGTATCTTCTTATGGTTTTATCTTCTTGAAATATGTAGGAGGAGACACTCCAAATCCAACTCCTCTAACATGAATATATTCATCTGAAAAATTCATTTTGATCACACTTTTCAACATTATAATCATCACCATTAATATATATTAAATTTTTACTACTTTCACCATGAAAATCTAATGAATATAACATGTATTAAAACCATAAAAAATTAAATGATATTTAATTTCAGGTTCTAGATATAATTTTTTTTAAAAAAAATTCACTTTTAAATTTATAAAAATAAATATAGTCAAATAAATTGAAAATCTTTCACAAATAAAATAAAGGAATAATTTAATGAAAAATGATTCACCTTATACTCATTCAATTATAATCAATTCAGAAAAATTTCCCAATAAATTTGTATCTTAAAATTGATTTTCAAAGGTTTACTACAAATAAAACTCAAATTTTCTTCATTTTCTTTATATAATTTGGATATAATTATTTTCAAAATATATAAATAAATTTAAATTATAAAATAAAATTAGGAATAATATATTAGTGATGAAAACAATACTGTTAATGATAAAGATCCAAAAGGAGGCATATGATTTATTACATCATATTGAAAATGAAAATGTCAATTCATGTAGTAAATCTGAAGTGATATTTAAAATGGAAAATTATTACATAATATGATGATTTGATTAGTTCTTTTCTAATTATATGAACAATAAATTGTAATCTTATCTTCCTTATCATATCAATTTAGAATGGTCAATATTATTGTACTCTATTAATAGTGAAAATATAGAAATCACCGTTAGGAAAGTGATAATATATTTTGATGAAATAGTTATAGTACCAGATGAGGGTTTTGTTAATATATTCCCAGAGTAATTGAATATAAATATTAAACAATACAATGGAAAACAAATATGGAATAACTCTATAAAATTATTATATTATTCGTATGTTACTCAAACTGTATTATAAAATAACATCCCCTATACAGAAATTAATCAATAAACACAATCAAAACATTCTAAGGATGATCACTTAAATATATATGATCAATACGACATATTCAAACTGCATAATCCATTATACCTTCAAAAATTCCATTTACAATGAAATAAAATAATATTCATTAATATTATAAACCATCATTTTATAAAAAATATATATTAAATCTTTTGAAAAGATTAATTAATAAATTAAATATACACTGAAGGTCGTCAAAAAACATTTGAATATTTAAAAGTCTCTCATTCATCAAAAAACTATTCCTCAAATATAGCAATTGTTAAATAATCATTCAAGAAAATTAAACATAGCATATATGCACTAACACTCCTTAAATAATCATTCAATCAAAGAAAGAACCTAATAAACATATTCTAGAAAGCCATTTATAAGCAATTAAGCAAGATTTATAACACCCAATCATTAAAAATCAAACAGGAAAACCCCAAGAACGAAACCAAAAATTTTCATATAAAATATATCTTCGATGTGTGAAAATATCCAAACTATGATTAAAAACCATCGAGAAAAATCAAAGAGAAGTAGTGGAATAGGATAATGAAAAAAGGGTAGTTCATGATGATGATAGTGATGCTGATAGTGATAGCGCAAGAAATGGATTAATCAATGAGTATATGTAGAGATAAGAATGAAAATAACGAGGAAGACATGGAGAGACCCATCATGACTAATGTTATATGAAAAGGAAAGTAGGGTTATTAATGGTTGATAACACCGTAATAATGTAAACCATGGAATCAAAATAAGAAGTCAATGAGGGGTTTGGAGGGAAAAAATAAAATACCATGGATTCTAGCCTTGATTTGTCCAAGAGAACATAGAGGAGGATCACCAATAATAAGGGTGTTCCATGAGATATTGAGAATCATGACTGTATCAATCATTATTAGGGTTTTCTTAAATAGAACATGTGACCTTATTCAAAGCTTCTAAAAAGAACAAAAAAAGTTACCTTTTATCAGCACTAAATTAATCAGCGCCGGAAAAAGATATCATTATCCACACATTTTTAGCAATGATAAAGATCTATCATTATAAATATATTTATAATCATTTACATATAATTATAAATATTTTTATATCATTATACATATTTATATAATAATATATATATTAATAAATAAATATAAATATAAATATAGTAAGTATATTCATTATATAAATATATTTATTAGTTTTTTATAATTATTTAAATATATATATATTTATTTAAAAATATATAACAAAATTTATAAATATTATATATTAAATATAAATAAAAAAATAGTAAATGTATTCATTATTTAAATAAATTTATTATAATTTTGTAAATATTTATATATATATATATATATATATTTATTTAAAAACTTCTGTATAAACTAACATTTATTTTTTATAGATATAAATTTATAGATATATAAATATATTAAATATAAAATTATAAAAATATTTATTTATAAATATTTATATACAAATATATTTTTTAAACTGTTAATGAATATATAATACGAAATACATGAATATTAAAAATGAGTTTAAAAATGAGTACAATTAAAAAATATTGAAAAAGTGGAAAATTTTTATTAATTACAATTAAATTAAAAATAATAATAATTATTAAGAATGAATAAATAATAAAAATCTATAATAATATAAAAAATTAATAAATAAAATTTACCAATTAAAAACATAATATATTAACTGTATCATGTTATAATGAAATTATAAAATTAAAAAAAAATTAAATAAATTACATAAATATTTGTTTTATGTGTTTCTATATAAGATTTTATTGCATAAATATTTATATATGTTCTTTATATATAAAAATTCATTAATTATGTATATGCATGTAAATTCAATGTTAGACATAATTTCTCTATTTTAAATTGATAAAATAAAAAACATTCAATTATGTCTGTTACTTGATATAATTAGTAAGTATTTTAATTAATATTAATTTTTAATTATAAGCCATTTTCACTAAATATATGTCTTATTTAATATAAGATTATATATTTTCTATCATACAAATCATATTTGAGGAAATATTATATACATTTAAATATATATATATAATATGAAAGTATTTCTATATTAAATATATTAATCAATAACATTGTATAAAAACCATTAAAAATGAATAGGACAATAATATGTATGTTTTTAATTATTACATTTTATTATTTTTATATTTTTATATTTGATATATTTTTTTATTACTATTTATAATTAATGTATATATATATATATATTTTTATTAAAATATTTTATATTTATTAATAATGATTAAATTACTAAATTGTTTTAACAATTTTGTAATTTAGACTTTTTTAAATTTTTTGATAAATTTTTAAAATTTAACCATTTTTAATTTTTTTTATTAATTATTAAAATCTCATCATTATATATATCTATATTTCATATATACTATTTATTAATATTTATTATATATATATGTATATGACTTTAATTCATTTTTATCAATAAATATTTAATTAAAAAAATGTTTAATATTTTTTTAATTTACTCAATTTTATTTTTTATTTGTTTAATTATTTCATTTTATTAATTTTTCATATCTATATGCTTAATATATTCAATTAATTAAAATTTGAAATTTATGTATATGTATATTAAATTTAATCATTATTATAATAAATTATTTAATTAATAAAATTGTTAATTATTAGGGACCTTTATTGGCACAAAAAAATCACTCACAAAGGGTAAAACGCTAAAAAAATGCACTGATAAAGGGATCCTTTTGTTTATGGTACAGAATACCACTAACAATGACCAGTGTAGTTAAAGGTCCGTTTTGTAGAAGTGGAATTTGTTAGTAAGAACAATGATCTTAGAGATGAATTATTAATAAACATGTCATAAAAGATTATTATTAAATCATATATGATATAGAATATATGATTATGGTTCTATAATAGTTGTGAAATATATCTATATTTATTATATAAAATCGTTGGACACATATGAAGGAATTCAACATAGGTTAAGGATTTATTTCACAATCACATCATTATTCGGGAATATTTATGATTAAGTCATTGATAGGTTAATTATAGGATATTTTAATCCGAAATCAAATATATTATATTTTCCTATGGTTATTTATATAAATTAATAGTTTTCCTTTCATTTTTATCTATTTACATACACAAGATACCAAAATATATTTTTAAGGAAAACTGACCTTGTTTTTCTACTCGATCTGGAATATTTCTCTTATATATCCTTATTTTACATAAAATGAAAAAAATAATATTTTTAAAATATTAAATTTATTTTTTGTGTAAATTATTACCCATTTTTATTTTTTTTAAACGTCATTTGACACTAATATTATTTTCATTTTCCAAACGAGGTACTTTTTTTCCTTTTTACAAAAGTGTGAAAGATATGTTTTTTAAATTTTATGGATTGAGTGTAATTTCCCGCCAGCATGAAATGTAATTTAGTTGATGATTATATAACATGCTTACATTATTCCTTTCATAGAAAACATTTTCATTAATATTTGAAAAATTCAATGATTTTAAATATGTGATTACAATATGGGAATGGGTATTTTCCTCGAGAACATTTTGAGTGATATTTTTAATGTGTTTTTATCTATGTCTGTATCTTTTGTTGAATATTATATTTTACAGATGTTATTATCTAATGATACCACACACCATATTTTTATAGATGATTTATTTTAAATTCTCTTAGGGGAAATATTGGAATTCTGAATATAGTTCTTCCAATATGAATTATTATTTATTTTTAAGAAATATTGATTAAGTTATATATTCTACTAATATGGTGAATGGATTTTAATTATTATGTGTTGGATGGTGCTTGTAATTACCTAGCCACTTGATGCATTATTTGGTCTCATGAAGAAAAATATAATGGGTATTTGTTATAGGCCTTACCCATTTATGTTTATGTCATTCCATGAGGCCTTAAAGATGTTTTTAGATGTATTGGAAAAAATCATTAATGGTATTTTTAGGTGTCTAAAATTATTGGTTCCATCATTATGAAATCAGTTATTCATGTTCATTAGTTTGTTTTAATTATTTTTATATCCATGGACATCATTCAATGTAATGTGATTATTTATATATAATTATTTTATCATAACTAATGCTTGCCCTATTATTCCTTATTTAGAATACTCTATATACCTTCCCTTATTGAGAATCTAATCTCACCCATTTATTTTTTTTTTCTTTCCACAGGATTCCAATAAATTATTTATGATTAATATACAATGATATACTAGTGGGAATTATGATGATTCTAAAGAAAATATTATATTATATTTTAATGATTTCATATGTAATGTGGGATTCATGTATGTTTTTAGTTTACCTATTCTATTAAACTATTCAGACCATTGGGATGTGATCACATATATCTAGTACCAATGTAATAATGTAGGAACAATCTCCAGGAAACCCTGTCTGGGGTCTTTATAGTTGGAATCAAATATAGGTATAGTAAAAACCGTGAGAACTAGATTTTGGAAAATACAGATTTTGGAAGTTAACACTATGATAGGCTTTGAGATCATTCCAAAAAAATCAACCGCAGGATTTTAATATTAGTTATATAGAAAATTTTAATTTATTAAATTTTTTTCAATTCTTATGAAATTATAAATTATCATTCACAATGTTATGATCTAATATTGTTCATGATATTACTTAGAAACAAAACATGTCAGAAGGAATGGAAACTATATCAATTCTTGTACTCCGTAATAGTATTACCCTCTTGGTAATGATAATGAAATATAAAGATGGGTCTATAGTTATATATGAAAAAATTATAACTATATTTGTTTCGTATACTAGGGTTATGACCAATAACATTTCTCATATGCAGTATACTACTGATCCCCAATGTGGACTAATAATGTTATACCACTTCATGTGTTAGTAACCTCCATCATTCAATGGGACAACAAATCCATTTTTAGCAATCCAATGGATAAAATCCTTCGAGAAGACATCTCTCACTTTAAAATGCAATTAATAGGAGAATGCTTTCAAGTGAGTTTATCATATCTTAGGGGATACATGTCAACAGTTCTCATAGATTCAAAATATAAAGGATATGTAGGAAATATAGACCATGGAATGAAAGGATTTTAAGGAACTCTTTTGGAAATATATTTCACTCTGGAAAAATGAGCATATATAGAGAGACGATTCTTGATTCTATGAAAAATCGGTGAAGAACATTTTTCTATGTATATTGCTAACAATAAATGTTTAGTAACACATCACATGAACTATGTATATAATTGAAAGAGTAAGATTGACCATTTCATTAATGGATTAAAGATAATCCTCATAAGGGAACTGATCTCCAAAAAATTATCAGCATATGATTATATAATATCATGTGTTATCAATAATCATAAACATTTTCCAGGTCCTATGGATTCTAAGATAATTTCTTGAATAATTGGATGATATAGAAAAATGGATAAGGGTAAGAAGAGAAAGAATAATTATATAACATATGATAGTTATAGAAGGAAACACCATGTTACATTCCAAAAAAGAAATGGTGTTTTCTTAATGTGTGGGGAAAAGGCCATCATTATCATGAATGAAAAGGGATGGTATTATCCAGTAATGTATATTTCATTAATTTTTAAGAGATGGGGAACTATTCCAACCAATTCCCCAAATATCAAGGGATCTTACTACAAAATCAACAAAGGGGATAAGGTCCTGATTACCAATTACCATAACTGGTCGGGAAGTACCGAGTGATGTGGTCAATGTTACACTTATAATATACTCATGGATTTAAATTTTTTTATTTTATTACATTTCACATACTCTTTATATGTGAATAATTTTATAAGGGAATCGTATCAAAACCTCAATGAATAGATATTGAGTTGGCGATTAAGAGTCCTAGTGGTTGGATGACATTTTCTAAAGTCCATTATTCTTAATTTATAGATGTTTTCCATAGAGTTCTTCCTATGAATCTTTTTATTATTCCTATAGTTGAATTTTTTGTAATGTTCGGTACATATTGACTCTCTCAGTATTGATCCGTATCAATTGTTTTGTAATGTATGTTACATTTGATATTCTGAATCGACCTTCAATCATTTATTAATGAGAGGATGAACCAGAACACCTAATGAAAATTACTTTCATTATATGGGTTTTCATATCAATTCATCAGGTATATTTATCTCAAATGGCCATGGATATACATGATAATAAAAATGATCCAATTGTTTGGGATTATACAGATGTATTTCCTAAGGTCATTCCCAATCTTCCTCTGAATCATAAAGATGATTTTACAATGGAAATCCTACCTGGTGCAATACCAATTTCAAAGAATACATATTTATTATCCCCAATTGAGTTAATGTAATTATAAAAAACATATATATGATTCTATATAATGGATTCATTCATCCATGTAATTCTCCATGTGGTTATACTGGTTCTTTTTATTAATAAGAAAGATGTGTCAATATAAATTTTTTATTTTTAATAAAAATAACTATTAATAAAAAGTATCATCTACCTCGTATTGATGACATATTTGATCAATTACCAGAAGCTCTATATATTTCAATGATTTATCATTAATCATGATATCATAAACTAAGGATGATGAATGATGATTTATCTAAGACGACCATCTGTTCGAGGTATGTTCATTATGATTTCATAGTAATTCCATTTTTACTTAACAATGATCCAAATATTTTCATGGATTTAATTAATAAACACTTAAAATATTACATTTACTAAATATTTTAGTATTTATAGACAATGTTTGAATATATTCAAAAATAAGGATCGAGCATGGATAATATTTGATAATTGTGAGGAAGTCCTAAAGGAAGGAAATGTTCTATTCTAAATTTAAAAAGTATGAATTTTGAATTCATAAAGATTCATTATTGGGTCATATAATCTCAAGTGTGGGTATATGAAATGATCCTTCAAATAGAGATGTTGTCGAGAAATGTCCAATAATTACAAAAGTAACTAAAATCAAAAGATTTGTTGGGATGGATTGATAATAATGATGTTCTGTGAGATATTTTTCATAAATATCAAATCTGATCACCAATTTTATCTATAAGGGGATTATGTTCATGTGGATAAATTAATGTGAAGATAGTATCAAAGATCCTAATAGAAGGTTAGTCAATGCACCATAGCTTACACTACCCTATAGTGGAGATGGATTTGTAATCTATAGTTATGAAACAATGAAGGGATTGGGATGAATCTTAATATTGAATAATATGGGGATAGCTTATACTACATTAAAACACAATTATTATGAGTAAAATTACTTAAATACTGATTTAATGATAGCTATGTTAATTTTAATAATTAAAAATATAGAATAATTATCTTCATGGAGAATGGAATGATATATATATTGATCATAAAAGTTTGAAATATATATTCACAATGAAAGACATAAATATGTTCCAAAGATGGTGGTTAGAGATGATTAAATATTATGATTTCTCAATACATTACCTCCTGGGGATAATGAAAAAGGTGAAAAATTCTCCATGTCAAAAGGATAACAACAACTTATATATGATAAGGACTAAAAAAGATCCAATATTTCCAGATTTTGAAAGGATGGATACATAAATCTTAATAGAAGGGGAGAAATATTATTATTCTCAAATGAGTGTTCAACCATATATCCATGAGAGGATTAAAGAGGTGTAGGAATAATATATGGAACTACAGATGACGGTTAGAAATATTATTTAGTTCAACCATGATTATGATGTATTGATATGGTTCATGAACTACATATATGTTCCTTCCATACAAAATTTAGTGAAGGAGTTGTTAGATAAAGTTCATAGTTTATCATCCTATATTCATCCAATAATAAATAATATTTATAAAGATCTAAAATAGTATTTATAGTGGAATAATATAAAGAGATATATTGTAGAGTATATATTTCGGTTCCTTGTATGTTAGTTATTTAACGTTCAAAGACTGAAGTTGAAGGGATTTTTAAGATCATTTCCCATACCAAAATGGAAATGGGAATACTACACCCTGGATTTCATCATCAAAATTACAACAAAAATTTAAAGGAGAAAATGATATTTTGTATTATTGGATATCACCTTAAAAATACCAAAAAAAATCATTTTTATTATAGAATACTTCTCCCTTGACAGAATTTTTATAATATACATTAATGAGGTGGTAAGATCTCATAGAGATCCACTATCTATAGTATCTGATTGGGGTATAAGGATTACCTCAATGTTATGGAAAATTAATCAATGAGATCTAGAAAAGTAATTTATTTTTCCTATATCATATCATCATTATAAAATAGTTTGTCCATGAGAAATATTTAAACTCTAAATCCAATGTTGTGACCAATTTCTGTAAATTTCAAAGGGATTGGGGTTGACACCATACTATGGACTAGTTTCATTACATCAATACCTTTCACTAACGAATTCATATGGCTCCTTATGAAGCCCTATATATAAAATATGTATATAAATACAACCTATTGGGATTATTATTTAGGGGAAAAATCTATTGGGACATGATCTAGAAATAAAATTATAGATATGGAATGATCCATTGCACAACACATATGGGAAGCCCTGACTATACCAAAAAATTATGCTGAAAATCATTTGCGTGATATAGAATATAAAGTTGATGAGAAGATTTTTCAATGAATTTAATACTAGAATAAGGTTATGATATTTCTAAATAGGGGAAATCTGAGGCAAATTAATGTTGGTTCTTTTGATATTCATGATTGAGTAGGAATGAAAGCTTATCGATTGACGCTTCAACCGAGCCTCTCTCAATTTCACAATGTGTTCCATATATCAACCCTGATAAAGTACATACCTGATCCTTCACATATAATTAACTCATAGGTTATAAAATTGGATCATGATATTTTTTAAGAGGAAAAATGGTTATAAATATTGGATCATAGAGATAAATTGATACAGATTAAGACTACTCATCGGGTTAATGTTCTCTGGAGAAATTTATATTTTTAAGAATCTAAAATAGATCATAAGGATGTGATGGAACATATATATCATCCTTTTCTTGCTAGAGTGATGACATTTTTTGTCTAAATTATTTTTATGTGGGTAAAATTTAACACCATGATAATTTATGAAATATTTATTCTTAAATATCTTTTTTATCTATTGCTTGTGATACACACAACCTCTTTTATAAATTTATTTCAATATATTATAATTTTATAAAATACACATTAAATTTTTTTATATGAATATAAATATAAAATAAATGTAAAAAAATATACTCCTGGAATATCAATTTATTATAAATGAAAAAAATTTATCTAAATGTTATAGAGTGGATTTTTTGAAAACCTGTTTTTATACGTGCAACATGTTTTTATCTGAATAAATTAAAATAATCCTTATTAGTGACTGATTTTATTGAAATTTAAATATTATATATTCTATCAAACTTTTTAATATTCATATAATATTTTTAATTATTGTAGGATTAGAATAAATTTCTCTTTATAATTTTCCTTAATTATAAAAACAATTAGAATGCATTTTCTCAGTTTTGAGTATGCTAATTGTGTTTTTCTACTAAAATTTCATTTTCAAAATAGAATATACACTTTTAGTCATTATGGTCACATCATGGGTCGGTTTTATGTGAGGTTGATTCCTACACATCATAAATAACTCATGAATCATTTTCCAGAATTATCAAGATAATCCCAGAATATAATTTTTTTGTCTTCAGTGAGTGACAATTTTTATAATAAAATTTCAATTTTAAAAGGATAACAAACACTTTGAGTCATACCAGGCACATCATGTATTGGATTTAGGTGTGGATGATTCCTACAGATCAAAATAACATATTTATCGTTTTTTGAATACATCAAAACTATACAACTTTTTTTATCAGTTTTAAGAATGTGATGTGCATTTTGATCTAAAATGTAAATTATTAAAAACCTATAGTTTGATTCATAACATTACACTATGAATCAGATCAATGCATGGATTATTTATGGTGTAATTTCTTTTTTCTTTCATCTATTTACACCACGCCAAATAATTAAGAGATGCTTCATTATGATGGAAGAAGAATCCCCCTGGTACCTAAAATTCCTCATCCAAAAACAACAAGTTTTCTATTTTCTATCATGTTTCAAATGATTTCATGAAAAATATGACATCCCAAAATGATTGTGAAATAATAATAATTAGATTAAAATCATTTTAAAATTAACAAAAAATAGTAGATAAATGGTAAAAAAAATCACTAAATAAGTAGATGGTATTCACTTTTTTATGATGATATTATAGATTCTTGTACCATTTCCCTTTAATTATAAGCTCTGTTACTGCTTCGAAGTCAAATATCTAGTGGACATGAGAATATTTGAACAAGCCGCCCTAATTAAAGAAAAATAATCAACCTGTATAGAAAACAATTCTTATAATAATAATACTATAATGAAATTAATTAAATATAAATAAGAAATCATGCCTTAATTAAATATCAATTTTATAATGATACCACAGAATATGAGTCTTACCGAGTACATCATGTATTGATTTGTGGAAGGGTTTATTCCCCCATGTCTCTTTATCCTATAGTTCATACAACACTCTGGTTCATCTAATTATATTTTAGTTTGATAGTCAATAGTTTTTAATGCATTTCCGAATGAAAAGAAAACGACATCATCATTAGTGAATCGTCAATGTTGAGTGCGTGATCATAGTAAATGAGTGAGTCTTCCTTCTGGAAAAATTAATTTACTGCCCATAATCATTAACCATTAGTGTGAACATATTATAATTAATTTATTTTACTAAAATATATATTTACATATGAGTTTTTATGTAACATAATAAAATTTTTATTTCCCTTTCACCATCATAGATGGTAAAAACTCAATGATAAAAAATTTTCATTCATTGATGGAAAAAACCGTAGTATGACTCATTATTTATTTTTAGAAGACACTAAACTATATTATAAATTTTTTACCCCTTTTTATAATATTAAGCAACATTATAGCCCTTTATAGTGTCTAAATGACCCTATAATATTTTGTGTCCCTTATGTATTCCAATATTATTCAGTAGATTATAATATACTTTTCAATATTATGGATGATGAAAAACTCTAACATTAAATCATCATTATTTTTTCATCAAAATGGGAATTTTCTTTATTTTCATATATTTATTAATGATAATGATGATGATTTTTTTATTAAATAATTTTTTTTACATGGATAATTTTATATAATGAATGTCCATATGCATAATAAATGTTATATGAATGGACTTCAAAAGAATTTGTTATATTATAATTTGAATCTAATATAAAATCTAACAGAATAAATAATTCCATCACCTACCAATGTGAAACCATTGTATTGTTATTTTATAAAAAGTATTTATTTAGAAAATTAGAAGTTGTATTTCTTTAAAGGGTTGGGATAAAGAAACTAGTTTATTTTTAAAAGGTTTATACATTTGTTATTTGTGATTATTCATGATTTCATTTGAATTAGGTTTTTAATTTTTGTTGTTTTCTTCATAAAATAGTTACTTTTCATTTGATTACATGTTTTATTTAACACCACCCCTCTTCGATGACCATGATATCTCAATGCATGTTGTCAACCAATAGCTCTGCCATACACCTCCAAGACCCAGAGGTTGATTAATAACATATTTATTCAATGACATGAGAAAAATTATATAATTATTTGATCACCAGATTGGTTATGTATAAATCTCAATTGACTATTTGATCCACTACTAAGACCCTTTCATCATAGAGTAAAGAGGTCATGGACAGAAAATGCATCTATTTTTATATTATTCAGCTTGTTATTGGTGAGGGGTTCATGTGATACCTAAATAATATTTTACAATACATGGAATGTACTAATATAAATTTTAGCCATGATAATATGTTTTAGAAAACAAATGGTTTTTTTGGTAGTTTACACAAATTCATGTAGAAAATCACTTAAACAAGTAGTGAAAAAAAAATTCAATAAGAAACCAAAAACAATTACACAATAGAGATTATCTTATGTTAATTTGTTTTCACACATTTAAAAATAAAATAAAATATAACAATGGTATGATCTTCACTCTACTCTATTTCACAATAATTTTATTATTTTTAGGCTAGCGGTTCATCTCATTCTCCTCCTTGGTCTCCACCTCTACCTCATCTTCACCTCGATTTCCAATTTTGACTCCACTACTGCCGCTACCTTTGCCTATGCCTTCACGTCCACCTCTTCCTTTTCCTTCCCCATTTCCAAATAATTTTATTATTTATAATCTTGATCTTATTAAAAAAATTGATTTATTAAATTATACTTCTCCTAGAGAAACAGATAAAAAATAATATATAAGCATTCTATCAAAAATTCATCACACCCCAAATATATTTATATGGTGTCATAGCCCAAAATAGATCAAAAAAATAGTATATAATGCCAAAAATATTTATTCAGAAAATATTTTTTGTAGTATTACAACTTATTGTTTAAGAATGCTGGTCTATTGAAGGTTTATGACATCTCTCATAAATTTTAAAATGGAATATACATAATCAATTCAATTATACTTTTTAAAAAATTGCAAAAACATTTCCCAAAATAAAAAATTTGTTTTAAAAATTGTTTTGATAGTTAAATGTTTATATATATACCATAATATACATCTATTTGAACTTATCCAGAGCCTTTATCTATTCTAACACCGACTTTTTTCCATTATTTAGCCTATATTTAGAAACTACACAATCAAGAAAAATTATTGTTAAAACATAGGCTGAAAAATATAATTTTATGTTTATAAAATAAATTATTATTTTAGTGTATTAAAAATTAACAATGCACATAATTTGCGGTTGGTTTTTTGGATATATATGCATTGAATCCAAAAAATAAATCTGTAGTGTATCATGAATGATTAAAATCAACATCCAGCATTGCATAAGAAACTAAAAGAAGAGAGTAATTAAAAATTAAAAATATATTTTATGTGATTAGATTTTATATTTTTAGCAATGCATTATACTCATAAAAACGAGTTTGTTGTTAGTTATATTTTTCCCAAACACATCATGTAGATCATCATTTTTATTCTCAATTTATTAATTCATAAAAGAATGTTTTCTTGTAGAAATAATAATGGGATTAATGAATCCAAATCATGCTCCCCATAGTTTTCCATTTATATAGTACAAATATAAATTTTTTGTAGAAAATTTGAATAGTAAATAACTTTAAGGAATATATTAGATCACTATCTATACAGATGTATTATAAAAATATACATTATGTATGTGTTCACATCTGAGTCTAATAACCATTCATGCTTGAGATTCGCATTTATAATGTGGATATCAACAATGTCGATCATAAAATTTCCATATATTTATTCTTCTTATAGACTGTAATATATATTTTCCTATCTAAATGTGAAATTTTCATGATGTTTTATGTAAATAAATGTTTCTCTATAATTGGTAGGTAGAAGGTACTCCTTGAAGGTCCTTTTAATTTCTTTGTTGATCAACTAGATTGTCTTTATATTTCCTTCCATTTTAATATCACTTTATCCATCTGTAATATTATATCTCACTTCAAAACCTTTTCATAAACAGTTATAGATTTCTTCATTTAATATTTTGAAAGACATACCTCATGTATCTTTATAAGATTATATGACCATGATATGAATATTGTAATAGAATCATTAACCATTGTAATATCCAGATCATTATATGGAATCGAATATTTATAGTTGGCTCATGAGGTACCTCAATTCCCATTATCAAGTTATCTTTTGGGAGTTCTTTTAGGCGTATCTCATAACCCAAGATATTATATACCATACCAATCCCATCAAGGTAGTGCATGAGTATTGAAAGATTTAAACCATTTGAAATTCTACCCTGTAAAATTTTAGTAACATAAAGTTACTGAAGGTTGTTTGATTCATATTTTCAAGAAATAGTAATAAAACATTTATTAATATTGGTAAGGTATGTGGTTGTGGGGAATGACTGGCCTCAAATTTAGAGGGGTAATTTGGTTCATCATGTGGGGATATTTTTTCCAACATATATTCTATTTTATCTGATTTCAAACATTTTTCTGTAATATAAGGCTAGACAATAACATATTCTAAAATAGTTATTTGTGACTACAATCCATTCATCATGTTATATGTATCTTCATGTGGTTTTATCTTCATGAAATATGAGGGAGGTTACTCTCCAAACCAACACCTCTAACATGAACATAATGTTTCATCCTATTCAATTTGATCAAACTTATCAATATTATAATCTTCATCATAAACAAATATTTTATTCTATCCAATTTCACCATGAAAATCTAAGGACTGTAACATATATTAAAACCATAAAAATTCAAACTATCATCATTTTCAAGTACTAAATATAATTTTTTTTAAAAATTAAATTCATATTTACCTTTACACATATAAAAAATAATTGAAATGAAAAATATTTCCCAAATAAAATAAAAGTAAAGTACATAAATAAATGAACTTATACATATTCAATAGTAATCAATTATGAAAAAATTCCCCAAAAAATTATATCATAACAGTTATTTTAAAATCTTGATAACAAATAAAACTCAAATATCCTTCATTTTCAATATATAATTTGGAAATTATTATCTTAAAAATATGTAAATAAATATAAATTATAAAATAAAATTAGGAATACTATATTAGTGATGAAAATAATATCGATAATGATAAGGATCCAAATGGAGGCATATGGTTTCATACATCATATTGATAATTAAATTATCACGTAATGTAGTAAATATGAAGTGATACATACTTTGGAAATGATTAAATATGGGTATTATTTGATTATTTCTTTTATAAGTTTATCCAAAATAATTTGTAATCTTATATTCCATATCATATAATTATGGAATGACCAATATTATAGTACACTTTGAATAGAGATGATATGGAGGGAATCATTAGGGAAGTGATTATGTTTTTTGATGAAATAGTCATAATACCTGATGAGGGTTATATTGATAAATTCTCAGGGGAATTATATATAAACATTAAACTATAGAATGAAAAATAAATGAGGGATAACCCTAAAAAATTATTATTTTATTATTATTTTATTCAAATTGAATTATATAATAACATCCCATATACTGAAATTAAGAAATATATATAATCTAAACATTCCAAGGATGATCACTAAAATATATATTATCAATAATTCATATTCAAACTCCATAATCCGTTATACCTTTAAAACAAAAATTAACAATGAAATAAAATAATATTCCTAAATCATCTAAACACTCATTTGGTAAATTGAACATATCTTATATGTTTTAAAATAATTAATTATTAAATTAAACATTCATTGAATGTCATGAAAAACATTGGAACATTTAAAATACACCCATTCATCAAAAAAATATTCATCAAATTGAATACCCGTTAAATAATCATTAAAGAAAATTAAACATACCATGGTTTTACTAACACTCATTAAATAATCATTTAGTCAATGAAATAACCTACTTAACGTATCTTAAACTAGCATTTATAAGAAAATCAACTGGATTTCCAACACCAATTCATTTTAAATCATACAAGAAAACTAGAATAACAAAAAAATAATCATATAAAATAGGCCTAGGATGTGTGAGAAAATTATAACTATGATTAAAAACATTAGAGAACTATTCAAGAGGAGTGGTAGAGGCTAATGAAAAAAGTAAAGTTAACGATGATGATGATGATGGTGATTGTGATAGCTCTAGCAATGGAGAAAACCATGGGTTTAAGTGATTATAATAATTAAAATAATGAGGAAGAATGGGAGAGAGAAATCACAACTATATTTATGGTTAAAGAGAAGTAGGGTTCATAATGGTTGACAACACCGTCATAACGCAAACGACAAAACCCAATCAATAAATCAATGAGAGGTTAGGTGGAAAAATAAACATACATGAGATTCAATCCTTGATTTATCCCAGAGAACACAGGGGAGGAGCACTGATAGCAGGGGACTTCCACGAGATATTGAGAATCTCGACTGTATCAATCACGATAATGGTTCTCTTAAATAGAAAGGGAGACCATTATCATAGCTTCTAACTAAGTGCCTAAAAAATCCTTTTATCAGCACTAAATTAATAGAAACTGATAAAAGATATCTTAATCAGCATATTTTTAGCATTGATAAACCTCCATCATTATAAATACATTTATAATTATATACTTATAATTATAAAAATATTTAAAATTATAAAAATATTTATATCATTAAATATATTTATATAATAATATATATTTTTAATAAATATTAATAAATAGAAATATAGTAAGTATATTTATTATTTTAAGATATTTAATAAAATTTTGTAATTTTTTAATTATTTAATTATTTAGTTATAAACATAAAAAAATTTAAATAATATTTATATATGAAAATCATTATATATGTTTATATAATTATATATATATATATATTTAATAAATAAATATGAATATAAATAATAGCATATATATTTATATAAATATAAATATAAGTATAAATATAAATATAAATATAAATATAAATATAAATTTAAATATAAATATAGTAACTATATTCATTATTTAAATAAATATATTATAATTTTGTAATTATATAAATATATATGATTATCTATCTATATTTATATAAATACTTTTTTTATAAAATAATATTTTTTTATTTATAATTACAAATATATAAATTTATAAATATTGTATATATACACTTATAAATATATTTATTTATAAAAATTATAAAAAAATATATTTTTAAAATTATTAATGAATATATAATCATAAATTCATGAATCATAAAAATGTGTTTAAAAATGAGTACCATTAAAAATATTGAATTTTTTTTATTTTTTTAATTAAATATAAATTCAACAAAAATTAAATAAATAAATAAAAATGAATAAATACTACATAACTATAATAAAATAAAAAATAAATAAATAACATTTACCGATTAAAAACATATTATATTAAATATATCTTGTCATAAATAAATTCTAAAATAAATTCTAAAATTTGATAAAATTACAAATGTATTATGTTTATGTTTTCCATATAATATTTTAATGCATAAATATTTATATGTGTGTGTTGAAAATAAAAATTCATTAATTTTGTATATGTATGTAAAATCAATATGACACATGATTTCTATATTTTAAATTTAAAAAATCAAAAAACATTCAATTATGTCCATTAATTGATATAATTAGTTTGTATTCATATTAATATTAATTTTTAATTATAAGTCATTTTCAGTAAATATATGACTTATTTAATATAAGATTATATATTTTGTATTATATAAATAATATTTTAATAAATATTATATATATTGATATATATATATATAATATGAATATACTTATATATTAAATATATTGACCACTAAAATTGTATAAAAACCACTAAAATTGAATAAGACAATAATATGTTTATTTTTATTTGTTATATTTTATTATATTTTTTAATTTTATATTTAATATATAATATTTATTACAATTTATAATTAATATATATGTGTCTGTGTGTATTTAAATCATTTATTTTTATTAATAATATTTATATTAATAATTTTTTTACAATTTTATATTTTATTCATTTATAATATTTTTTGTTTCATTATTACAATATATCCATTTTTAAAATTTGTGCTTAATTTTTTAAATTCATTCATTTTATATATCTATATTTAAGGTATATTATTTATTGATATTTATAATATATATGTATTTGTATATTAAATTAATTTATTTTTATCATTAATTATTTAATTAATAAATTGTTTATTATTTTTTTTAAATCACACATTTTTAATTTTTCATTTGATTGATTATTTCATTTTATTAATTTTTAATATCTATATATTTAATATATTCAATTTATTAATATTTATAATATATATATATATATATATATTAAATTAATACATTTTTATCAATAACTATTTAATTAATAAAATTGTTAATTATTCAGGACTTTTATAAGTGCTAAAAATAATGTTCTCATAAATCGTACAACACTAAAAATAATGCACTGATAAAGTGTACCTTTTATCAATGATACTGAATACAACTGAAAAAGAGAAGTGCAGTTAAAGGTCTGTTTTGTAGTAGTGGAATTTATTACTCAAAACAATGATTTTAGAAAATAATTATTAATAATGAATAGATAAAATATAATACATAAATCATATATGATATAGAACATATGATTATGGTTCTATAATATACGTATAGTAAATCTATATTTATTATATATGAGCTTTCAACGGATATGAAGGAATTCATAAATTAGGAAATATTTTATTTCGCAGTCCCACCATTATTTGGGATTATTTATGTTTATATCTCTGTTAAGAGAATTATTTGATATTTTATTCATAAATCAAATATAATTTCTTTTCTTATAGTTATTTCAATAAATTAATAGTTTTCCCTTCATATTTCTCTATTTCTCTTCCATGTCCACATTTTCCATAAAATGACATAAAGTATATTTTAGATATTTTACAATGATTTATTTAGGAAATTACTACCCATGATTTACTTTTTATAAATGTTTTTGGAAATTAAATTTTTTGTTATTTTCTGAACAAGGTACTTTTTGACCTTTTTAAAAAATTGTGAAAGAAATGTTTTTTAACTTACATGGATTGAATGTAATTTTCCACCATCATGAAAACTAATGGATTTGAAGATTTCATAATAAGTTTAAAATGTAATATTTAAATGAAATGTTTTCTTAAGTATTTGAAAAATTAAAAGATTCTAAATTATTTATTTCAATGTGAAAAAGGGTATTTTCCTCGAGAAATTTTTGATTGGTATTTTGAATGTGTTTTGATTTATTTCAGCATCCTTTGTTGAATATTATGAGTTACCAATGTTATTATTCAAAGATACCATCCACCATATTTTTATATATTTGTTATTTTCAATTATGTAAACGAAAATATGGGCATTTTGAATGATAGTTCTCTAAATATAGATTGTTATTTATTTTTATAAAATATTGATGATGTTATATTATATACTAATTTGATGAATTCCTTTAAATTAATATGTGATGGATAGTCCATAGAATTATATAGCACCTTGATGCATCATATGGTCTCATGAGAAAAAATATAATAGGTATTTGGTTGAGGCCTTAGCCATTTCTGTAATGTCATGGAATTAGGCCTTGAAGATATTTTTAGATGTGTTAGAAAAATTCCTCAATGGTAATTTAAGACGTCTAGAATTATGTGTTCTATTATTATAAAAATTTCTATTGATGTTCATGAGTTTATTTTAATTGATTTTATATCCATGGATTTGCTTCAATGACATGTGATTATTTATATTGAATTATTTGATCACCATTTATTCCTTCCATATTATTCCTTATTTAGAATAAGCTATATAAATTCCCTTACTCATAATCCGATCTCACCCATTTATTATCATTCCATTCCATAGGTTTCCAAGATATGTTTTATGATTAATATACATTGATATGATATAGGTAATAAAGATAATCCTAAATAAAATATTTTATTTTATTTTATGTTTTCAAATGTAATGTGGGATTCAAGTATGTTTTTAGTTTACCTAGTCTATTAAATTGTTATGACTATTGGGATATGATCAAATAATAGAGTACCAATGTAATAAAGTATCCACCAACTTTGGGCTACCATGTTTGGGGTCTTTATTTTTGGAATTAGATCTAGAAATAGTGAAAACCATCAGAACTAGATTTGGGAAAATATTGAGTATGGAACTTAACAGTATGATAAACATTGAGAACATTCCCAAAGAAACCAATTTCATGATTTTAATATTAGTTATATAGAAAATTTTAATTCATTATAATTGTATTAGTATTTATGAAATTATATATTATGATTCATAATGTTATGATCAAATCTTGTGCATGAAATTATTTAGAAATACAACCTATCAAAAGGAATGGAAATTGTATCAATGCTTGTAAGCCTTATACTGATTAACTTCTTGGGAAAGAAAAATAAATATTGACAGAGATTTATATCTAGATATGGACAAATTATAACTATATTGTTGTAGTAGACTATGTATATTACCAATAACCTTTCTTGTATAATGTATCCTACTAATCCACAATGTGGTGTTACAATGTAAGACCACATAATGTGTCTATAACCTCTATCATTCAAAGGGACTAAAAATCCCTTTATAGCTGGCCAAGGGATAACATCATTCAAGAAGATATTTTGTACATTTGTAAGTAATTAATTAGATAATATTTTCATGAGAGTTTATCATATCATAGGGGATGCGGATTAATGGTTATCATTCATTGAAAAAACCGCAGATAAGTATGAAATAAAGACCACAGAATAATAAATAAAGGGAGAGGCTATGTTTTATATGTATAAAGATAACATTAAAAGAATATTAAGGCTTGCTGTGAAATATGTACACAATACAAAGAGTTAGATTGACCATTTTTTGATGGATTAAATATAATCCATATAAGTTCACTAATCTCCCAAAAAATTCTCATCATACGAGGCTATAATACCATCTATTATCATGATAAATAAAAATTCCATATGTCTTATGTCTTTGAAAAAAATTAGAGAGTAAGAGGATTCTTGATAAAGAAAATGGATAAGTGGAATAAGAGAATGAAAAATTTTCCAGCATGAGATACACATGGAAGGAAACACCATGGTACATTCCAAAAGATAAATGGTATTTTTTAAGTGTGGGTAAAATTACATCATTCTCGTGAATGAAAGGGGTTGGGATAATCCATCAAATTATCATTATTTAATAGTAATGGTATGGGGAAAAAGTCCAACCAATGCCCCAAATATCAAGGGTACATAAAAAAATCAACCAAGAGGATAAGGTCAAGATTACCAATTACCATAACTGACATAGATGTTCTATGTGATGTGGTGAAAGTTACACATATAATTTACATAGATATTTAAAATGTTTTATTTTTTTACTGTTCACCAACTATTTATATTCGAATAATTTTATAAGGGCATCGTGTCCCAAAACCAATGAATAAATATTTAGTTGGTGATGAAGAGTCTAAATGGTAGGATGATAAAATATCACGTCTATATCTCATAACTGATATATTTTTATGGTAGGGTTATTCCTATAAATATTATTATTATTCCTCTTGTTGAATTTGATGTAATATTTTGTATGTAATGACAATCCTATTATAGATCCACGTCAATTGTTGAGTAATGGAAGTAACATTTGATATTCTGAATCAAACATAAATCATATATTAGTAAGATGATGAATTAGAACACCGAATGCAAATTAGATTCATTTTATTGGTTTTCATATCGATTCATTAGGGATATTTATCTACCATGGTCAGGTATAAACTCAACAAAACAAATGTTCATGTTGTTCAGGATTATGCTGATGTGTTTTCTATGGTCTTTCTCTATCTTCCTCTGAATCTTAAAGTTGATTTTTCAGTAGAAACCCTACATGGTGCAATATATATTTTATGGAATCCATGTAGATTAACCCTAATTATTTTATTGAAATTATTGAAAAAACTCTAGAGGAATCTTGGTAAGGGATTCATTCATCCATGTTTTTCTCCATGGAGTTGTACTGGTTCATTTTATTAATAAGAAAGATGGGTTAATAAGAATATTCACCATTTTTTGAGAATTTAATAAAATAACTATTATGAACAAGTGTCTTATACCTCATATTGATGATCTATTTTATCAATTACGAGAAGATCTATATTTTTTATAGATTTATCTTTAATATTGATATCATTATATAAGGATGAAGAATGAGGATATACAGAATATTTCCTTTTGTATGAGGTATGTTCATTTTGAATTGAGAGTAATTACCTTTTTACATACTAATGATCCTTCTAGTTTCATTGGTTTAATTAATATGACACATTAGAGGTTGTGTTTTTTAAATATGGAAGCATTTATAGAAAATATTATTATATATTCAAAGTGAAAGAAAGCGCAATAATAATATTTGATAATTGCGAGGAACTCACTAGGGAAGAAAAGTTTGTATGCTAAATTTTCCAAATGTGATTTTATTCATAAATATTCATTATTTTATCATATAATCTCAACTGAGTGTATATGATATGATCCATAAAAGACATAAGTTTTCAAGAAATGTCAAAGAATAAATATATTAATTGAAATCCAATTTTTTACTAGGATGCATTGATACTAGTAATTCATTGTGTGATATTTAACAAGAATATCAAATCCACTCAATAATTGGACTTATAAGGGGATTATGTTATTGTGAATTAATGAATGTGAAGATAGTTTCAAGGAACTAGAGAGAATCCTAGTTAGTGCAGCTATGCATACACTACGCAATATTGAAGAATGGTTTGTATTCTATATTTATGAATCAAAGAAGTTATAGGGATGATTTTTAATATATAATAATATGGATATTACCTATACCTCCTTAAAATTGTCTTTTTAGGAGTAAAATTTCCCAAATAATGATTTGGTGTTTGTTGTGGTTATTTTTTGCATTAAAAATATTTTAGAATTATCTGTATGTTGAATGGTGTGATATATATTCTAATAAAAAAAGTTTAAATAATATATTCACAATGAAAGAGTTAAATATGTTCCAATGAAGGTGGTTAAAGATAATTAATGATTAGGATTTCTTTATACATTAACACCCTGGTATAGTGGAAAAGGTTAAAAATTCTCCAAGTCATATGCATCATAATAACTTTTATTTTACGAGGTTAAAAAAATATCCAATATTTCTAGATTTTAAAATGATGGATTAAGAAACATTGAATGAAGGTGATTAGTATTTTTATTCTGAAATGAGTGATCAACCATCTATCATTGTTAGGATTAGAGAGGTGTAGAATGAAAGTGTGGAATAGAATAATAAGGTTGGAAATCTTATTGAGTTCATCTTTGATTATGAAGGAATGATAAGGTCCATGAACACTGTATGTGTCCCTTCCTTACCAAATTTGAATATGGAGATATTGGATGAGGATCATAGTTTATCATTATCAATTCATCCTAGATGAAAGAAAAAATCTATAGACCAAAAGATGTATTTATAGTAGAACAATATAATGATATGTATTATAGAGTATGTATCTCGGTTCCTTGTATGTTAGTAATTTATCATTAAGAGACAGAAGTTTAAGGGAATTTTATGACCATTACCCATACAGAAATAGAAATTGGAAAACTACACCGTGGATTTCATCATCGTACTTAAAAAAATTCTAATGGATAAAATGATATTTTGGATTATAATCAATCACCTTTAAAATAAATAAAAATTCTTTTTTATTAGGGAATACTTCTCTCTGGATCAAATTTTTATAATAGACATTAAGGAGATTGTAAGGTCTTGTTGAGTTCCACTGACTATTGTATCTGATTGTGATCCAAGAATAACTCAATGTTATTGAAAATTCTTCAATGAGATCTAGATACATAATATATTTTTACTATGGTTTATCATCAACATAAAAATAGTCAGTCAATGAGAAATATTTAAACCCTGTGGATATGTTGAGTTCTTTTTATATATATTTCAAAGGGATTTGGATTAATACCTTCCAATGGTCTAGTTTTCTTACACCAACACCTTTCACTATATCATCAATATTTCTCCTTATGAAGCCCTATAATCAAAAAAATTTAGAAATCAAACCGTTTGGGATAAATTTTCATAAATCATTCTATTGTTCCTTGACATTGATATGGAAATTACAGGGAAGTTAATATCCATTACACAGAACATAAGGGCCTCCTAGAGTCTACAAAAAATTTATGCTGACAATAATCTCTATGATATAGAATTTTATGACAGTGAGAAGGTTTTTCAATGAACTTATTCATGGAATAGGGTTATGATATTTGGAAATAAGGAAAATTTTAGTCGTATTTATGTTGTCTCTTTTGATGTTGTCGATTGAGTATGGATGATAGGTTATCACTTGGCACTTCCCCTGAACCTCTCTCAAGTTCACGATGTGTTTCATATATCACACCTAGGGATGTAAAAACCTTATCATTCTCAAATACTGTACTCATAGGTTAAAAAATTAGATCATGATATTTTTATGAGGAAAATGTTAATAAATCTTGTATCATTGAGATAATGTGATACATGACAAAACTACTCAACTAGTTAATTTTCTCTAGAGAAATAAAAAATTTGAAGAGGATACAAGGGAACCTAAGGATGTGATATAACATATATATCCTAATTTGTTTTCTAGAGTTATTTAATTTTGTGGTTTAAATTATTTTTAGGGTGGTATTATATAACACCTTTAGAAGTATGAAATATTTCACTTTTAATAAGATTATTTATTTCTTCTGATACACATATCCTCAACTCTAAATGCATTGTAATATAATATACAATTATAAAATATCCATTAAATTATTTGAAATGAATATGCTTATAAAATTTATATATATAAAAAACTCATTGACTATCAGATGAATTTTGATGGAAAAAATCCTTTGAATGATAAAGAGAGGTTTTTATGGAAAACTATTTTAATTTTCACAACATGTCTTTATCTGAATAAATTAAATTAATCCCCATTGGTGACTGATTTTATTGAAATTTAAATATTATATATTCATTCAATTGTTTTAATATTAACTTAATGTTTTTACTATGTGTGGATTAAAAATAAATCCCTCTTAATGTGTAACAACAATGTTTTTATAAAATCTAGTTCTATAGCCTTTTGCATAATTATTTAAAAATTTATTTCATACAATTAATGGTATTGAATTTGATAAAATGGTTTCAATATTTATAATCATGACATTCAGATTTGGTAAATATGTAATTTTTATTTTTGGTCAATATGAAAAATAATCATCGTAATACTTTTCACCATAAGAAAAGGTAAATCAAGTTAATCTATGTTAAAATTAAGTGTTATGTACATCATTTTCCTTAAAAATTTCTTCTGGACGAATGAAATGTTAACCATATAACATTAATTTCAAAATTTAAATTTCATAAAGGACACTTTTCTATAAAAATTTCCTATACAATATTTAAATCAAATAAAAATTCAATATTTAACATTCTTACTTTTAATTATTTCTTACGTGTTCACATAGTGACAAAAGGAAGTGGTGAATGAATATATATTTTAACATTAATAATATAAGGATTATATTTTGGATTGAATTCTATTCCTAATTTTTAGTCATTAAATAATTACCTTAAATTCTTGCACTATGCTAACATAATATTTATTCAATTAATGAAAAAATAAAATAAATGATTTTAAAAATATTAGAAGTAAAAAAAATTGTGAGTTATTATGATCCATGAATTATATAGATACATATAAAATATTCTGGATATTTAAATATTTAGATTTAATTGAAAACATTTTATTTATTTATTTGAATTCAAATTAAATGAATAGTGTTAAAAATTAAATTAATGAAAATTTATGAAAATAATATTATATTAAATTATTAAAAAAATAAAAAAAATAATAAATATGACAGGTAGATAATATATGGTGTGAGAATTCGTTAATATAAATTTATATTCCAATTTTAACCTTATAATTAATGTTATAACCCCTTAAAATTGAAAAAAATTACACCATAATTAAGGTTAAAATAGGTTAACTATGTGGTTAAACCAGATATGGTTTAAAATACCACATAAAACTATCAATGTTTTATGTTTTGATGATATTTAAACCTTATAAATCCTTATATTCTAATATATATCCCTTTTGAGTAATTTTTATAGATAATGTCTTTGTTACACATTAATCTTTTAGTAATTCTAAGTACATCCTTTCCCTCACTTATAAAAGGACACCCCTTTCTTCCCTTATTTACACCACTTTGAGAAAAGTATATTGAATTATAACTACAAATTTCTCTGAAAATTACTTAACCAAATTATTGAGGTGATTATCTTCCAAAAAGGCCAAAATTATGATGATTAAAAGGATATCTAAAGGACTTCACTCAAATAAGAGCTAATAACTTTAATCAATCACATTTTTTTAACATCTTATTTACCTCATATAAAAATGTTGAATTTCTCATTGAATAATAAAATAAGTATCCATAGTATATTAAATGTTATTCTTTTAATGAAAAAAACATTTTCCACCATCTATTCCATCAAATGGAATGTGAATGTATCGCTTGTGCATATCTACAACTTACCATCTCTATGAAATAATACATTTAATTTTTCATCACCATAATTTATGGATGGGTATTATTTTGGGTAAATTTTTTAAAGATGATATATATGAAATAATTATTCTTATATAATGATAAAAAAATATCTAACATATTACATTTTACATGTTTAGAAAATGATAATGTCACCCATGTGTTGTTGTGGACTACCACCTCCACAGAGCGATGTGATTTTTTTATTTATAAATTAAATGGATAGTAATAAATATCTATTTAATTTATATAGATGATATATATGATATAATAGTCATTTTTATAGGTTAATTACAATTTATCTTTTGATATTTCAATTTTTCTAAATGTGAAAATAATGTTCATGCATATGTATGACTTACCATCTCTATGAAAGGGGTGTTTAATTTTTTCATTTATATATATTATGAATAAAAATAAATAAATATATAATGAATATATATTATATTTATATCATGTATAAAATTATGATTATGATATATACCTAATAAATGTAAAATAACTGAAACTACCAAACCAAATCATATATGAAAAACAAAGCAGTAGTTACTCCGAACAATGATTTTAAAAAATAATTGCTAATAAATAGGTGACAAAAAGTAATAAGTAAATCATATATTTTATGATATATATGATTATGACTATTTAAAAATTTTATATGAAACAAATATTATTTATAAATTTGGTTCATGCACGTATAAATGATGTTTAACATGAGGTAAGGTTTCATTTCATAATCAAATTATTATTTGATATTGATTAGGTTTAAGCCTCTAATATGATAATTATTTGATATTTATATATTAAAACTATTTTATTTTATTCTATTATATTTATTTCTATAAATAATATTTTTTTGTTTAATTTTACTCTCTTTAATTACTAAAGCTAACGAAATGATGATTTTAAGGAATACAACCTGTGTTTTTATACTCGATTAATAATATTTCTCTTCGATATCCATATTTACAAAAAAAATTCTAAAATTTTGTTTATAAAAATATTTAATAATTTAGTAATGAAATTTTTACCCATGTGTTACTTTTTTATAATTTTTTTAAAATTAATATTCTTATCATTAGGTGAATGAGGCACTTTTTTATATTATTTGAAAACTATGAAAGGAATGTTTTGTAACTTATATGAATTGATCATAATTTAATAACAAAGTGATTGGTCAAGGATTTGTTTTCTCCTATAATATTTTACATGTTTTTTCAATGAATTATGTTTCCTTAATATTTAAGAATTTTTTAGATTTAATGAAGTGATTTCAAAGTGAAAGGGGGCATTTTCCTTGAGAAATGTTTTAGGGATATTTATAATGTGTTTTTATCTTTGTTGACATAATTTTTTGTATAATTAGATTTAATAAAGATATAATCAAATGAAAACATCAACCATATTTTATTGATGGTTTATGTTTAGTTTTCTCAATTGAAAGTATTGACATTCTGTATGTTAGTTCTTATAATATGGTCAATTATTGATTTTTAAGTAATATTGAATTATTTTTAATGTTTATTTATATGATGAATTTATTAAAATTATTAAGGGATGGGTGGTGCATAGAAATACAGAGCATTAGATTAATCGGTAGGTCTCATTATAAAAAATATATTTGGAACATGGATATGTCCTTAACCATTTTTAAATATTTCTTCACATGAGATCTTGAGTGTATTATTAGATATCTTGGCAGTAGGTCTGGACAATATGTTCAGATGTCCAAAATTATGAATATCATCATTTTGAAATCTATTATTAATTTCCATGATTTTATTTTAATTGTATTTATATACATGAATATGATTCAAGCTCATGTGATTATTTATATGTAATTATTAGATTGACATTTATTCCAACCATATTATTTATTATTTAGATTATGCTTTAGCAATTCTCTTACTGAGCATCTAACGTAGTTATATATTATGTTACCTTCCCTAAAATTCTATGATATGTTTTATGATTGATATATATGGATATATAAAATTGAATAAATACGATCCCAAAGAAAATACTATGTCAAATTTTATGTATTAATTTGTAATGTGGGATTGAATTATGTATGTAGTTTACCAAGACATCTCAAATATTCAGTCATTTGAAATTAAATCCATTGTATATAGTACCAATTTCATAAATTTAATAGTAGTTCTATGATACTATGGTTGGGGTAATTATATTTCAAATAAAATAAGAGGTTATCTATCCTAGATAAATGGTATTTGTTCTTTGTTGTTAACTGATGCTGGTGATGATATTCCACACAAATTCTTAAACCCTCATCCACCTTTTCAATTTAAAAAACTGAAGCTACCCATGGGGAACACTGGGTTTGGAAAAATCATTATATCAATGTGTCACGACCCATCCTCAGGGCCCATGCCGTGACTACCCCAAGCACGCCTTCCATAGTCCAGGGGTTGGTGACTATCACTAAAGGGGAAAATCCCAATAGAAAGGTTAGGAATTTCCTTTTTAAAAGTAAAAAATAGAATAGAGTACACAACAAAAGATAGAACTAAGTAAAACAGAATACAATATTAAGTGCTAAAAGAAAGGGGTAGGAAATTCAAGCCCAACTATAAGTATTGTACAACTAAAAAGATTTTACAATTGCAGTAAAGTAAAACAGCAACAACTGAGTCATCCTCCGAAAATACCACATGAAGGGTGGGTACAGATGGCCTCCTCAGCACCTCATGTCTGGCCGTCTACTCCATGTATGTCTCGCCATGTGCCCACCTCCAGGTACCATACACTTCCACAAGCCTCCACCTCGATCAGTGTTGTCCGTCGTGTGCATCCAACACAATGTAGTGTGGGCATAACCCGTTTAGGGGTGAGTATACAATACTCAGTAAGGAACCCGAGACCCCTGAAGGTCTCCCAGAATCCACGAAAGATAAACCAAAAAATAAAGATATAATCACAAATTATCAACCAACTCAACTTAGGTATATGAAAATACATATACCTATGTTATCATTCAAAGTCTGGCTCCAACTCTCGAGCCCAAGCACAATCTAGACCACACAGGAAAGAAATTCTATCACATAGGTGATAATGATTGAATGTCAAGAATCAGCTCACACATGTATACATCATTCGTATTGCGATAAAGATGATCAAAAGTTTTCACTGATTCATCTATGCTTGTCCCGCTCTTGTCCACTTGCAGCTCGATTAGTTCCTCTACCACGTCCACCAGCTCCCGACAGACCTCCACGGTCGAACCTCTGCCTCTTTCGGGGAGTTCACTTTACTACCTGATTCTCATCTACAGGGCGGTTCGTGTAGTCTCGAGCCATGTGACCCTACTCACTGCATGCATAACACTACCTGCTTCTCATATAGCAGGCTCTGTTTTGTGTGCCCCGCACAAATGAACCTGTATCCTGAGATCTCCCACCTGATGTCCTAGTCCGCTTGGTCCTCTGAATCAACTGTCTACTACCGGCTGCTGAAAACTCCGCTACATGTCTTCTTCTAGAGGGTCTTGCCTCTAGTTACTGCTCAACGAGAAAACTCTCCAATAGAAGGGATCTCTTCTGCACCCCCTCCTGCATCGGGATGTTGAGGGAGATCATCGAAGCCCTGATCTCATGCCTGAGTCCCTGCTCAAATGTTTGGGCCCTGAAGAACGGTATGCCTACCATATCCGTGGAGTAGCGTGAGAGGTCAGTGAACCTCACATAGTATTGAGCTATTGTCATGTTGCCCTACTTTAGATGAAGTAACTCTTAAATCTGCACTGCACGAAGGGTGGATGGTACAAACACTGCCCAGAACAGGCTCTCGAAGTCTGTCCAGAGTAGTGATGCCTCGTCATGCACCTCGAGTATTAGGCTCCACAAACTGCATTCCGCTGCATGCAAGAGACTCACGACAAGGATCACTATGAGATCGTCTGGTGTCATAACAAAAATGAAAACTATAACGATAGCCTCCAGCCAATCCTCTCCTCCCTTGGGGTCTGCCTCTCACCGAACCTGGGTGGCCACTGTCGCTGGAACTTATGAAACTCACTCAGATGATGTGCACTCTCTTCAGCAGGGGCTGGTGGTATCGGTGGCCTAGCGGGTAGTGGTACTGTAGGTGCCTCCGCTGTGATCGGGTCTAGCCCTGAGGCCTCGTCGCTCGGTGGGCTACATATCATACGCAACTCAGAACCCTAGTTGGCTGCCTTCGTGGGGTCATCTTGAAAAGAAACAGGTGCACCACGGTCAAAAAGTATACCTAGTGAGCTGACCCAAAGAAGTCACAAAGAAAAAATTTGAAAGGAAAGACACACGCAATCAGTGTTTTCGTGCATTGAGTCTGAAATCAGAGGTCAAGGTCCCGGTGTATGGATACGTCTGCCGCCGCACCAACACTGGACACCCTGGAATGAAAATCACACTCAATGCTCTGAACAATATTGATTCACAGTAAGACATATCAGAGTCCTATGTTCTGCGCTAGAACCGACTCCTCTGATACTAATTTGTCACATCCCGTCCTCGGGGCCTGTGTCGTGACTACCCCATGCCCGCCTTCCATAGGCTAGGGCCTGGACACTAGCACCAATGGCCGAAATCCCGATAAAAAGGGAAGGAATTTACTTTACAAAATTAAACTAAAACAAAAGAGTCCTCAACAGAAGATAGCACTATGTAATACTGAATATAAAAGTAAGTGCTGAAAGAAAGGGGCTAGAAATACAAGCCCAACTGTAAGTACAGTACAACTGAAAAGCTGGTACAACTTTAGTAAAGTAAAACAACAACCACTAAGTCATCCTCCAGAAATCCCACCTGAAGGGTGGGTATAGATGGCCTCCCTAGAACCATGGGACTTTCCATCCGCTCTGTGTATGTCTCTCCATGTGGTCCACCTCCGGGTATCATCAAGTTCTACAAGCCTACACATCAATTAGTGTTGTCTGTCGTCTACATCCAACACAACGTAGTGGAGGCATAGCTCGTGCAGCGGTGAGTATACAATACTCAGTAGGGATTCTGAGACCCCCGAAGGTCTCCCAGAATCCACGAAGGATATACCACAGAAGAAAGATACAATCATGAAGTATCAACTAACTCTAGTTAGGTATATGCCCATATATATACCTAAGTTATCAATCACAGTCCAGCTCCAACTCTCAGGCCCATGCACAACCTAGTCCACACAAGAATGCATGTCAATCACATCGATGATAATGATTGAAAGTCCAGACTCAGCTCACACATGTATACATCTTTCGTATTGTGATAGAGATGATCAGATGTTGTCATTGATTCGTCGAAGCTGTCAGACCCACGTAGGATACTAGACCAACTAAGCTATCAGACCCACGTAGGATACTAAACCAGCTACTCTATCGGACCCACTGAGGATACAGGTACAGAAGTAAAACTGTCAGACCCACTTAGGATACAAGTACAGTTACTCATCACTATCAAACCCACGGAGGATTCCAGTACAGTTATCGTCATCACCGAACCGATGGAGTATTTCAATACGGTAGACATCTTTGTCGAACCCACGAAGGATTCTAGTACAGTAGTCCTCTCTATTGAACCCACAGAGGATTCCTGTATGGTAGACTTCACGGTCGATCCCATAGAGGATTCTAGTACAGTAGTCATTGCTATCGAAACCGTTGAGGATTACAGTATAGTAGACGTTGCTGTCGAACCCACGGAAGATTCTAGTATAGTAGTTGTTGCTGTCGAACCCACAAAGGATTCTAATACAATTATCTTCACAGTCGCATCCAGCTGTAGTGTTTCTGCACACAATAAGCTCGATTCTTGGAGGTTCCACTCCTCGATCCAAGGTTTTGATACATCAACTATCACGAATCCCATTGTTGATGTATCCAGATGTTCCATCTTGTCAAAACAAACCCAACGCGATAGACGGCGCATCAATCGGACGCCCAGTCTGAGAGTTATTGGTTTCTCTATTCCAAGGGCCCGGTTGGAAATACGCTTGTTCCAAACCCGGCCATTTTCCAAATTCTTTTAAAACTCACATAGAGTTTCATAAAATAACCGGATCATCGCAAGGGTCCCAGTGCCGCAAAATACGCGTCGATCAGACACACGATCATGATGTAATTTGTGCTTAAGAGAAACAGGCCCGACCCGTTATGCCCGGTGGGCTGGCAGGTCGGCCAGTACTAGCTCGATGGGTCCGACCCTGCTAAGGGGTTAGACCAGCCTATTAATGTGTTACCCAGCCTGGTGGGACATGGTCCAGCCCATGGCAGGCAGCCCAACCTAGCTGGCATGGGCCGGCCAGGCTGGCGTGGCCCGGCCCGACTGTTCGCCACAGCTCGGCCAGTTGGCCGAGCGACGCAGAGCGGGGGGGGGGGGGGGGCGACTTCCTGAACCGACAGCACCGCCCTCCTGCCTGTCCAGCCAAATTCGACTAGCTAATCTAGTGCGAGTGGCCCGCATGGGAGGGAAGTTGTTCTACACAGGCGGTGTCGCGGCTTCCTCCAACCCGACCAGCCGACGAGCTGCCCGGTTCGCCAGCCGAAGTGGCCCGCGGAGTGCGTGCCGCAGACCTCCACAACTTGTCACCATGGGGCGCCATGGTTCCACCATCTCGACCTGCTACGACCAGATGGTTCTTCTTCGGACAAGAGGCCCGCGATTGAGGGTCGTGGTTCTTCCGCACATGGCCGGCTTGCGGCCGCCGCCTTCGCTCGTTGCCGCCTCTTTCTACACACCTCCATCCCGAATAAAATCCGTAAACATCGGAGGGTCGTCAGGCCATGTTTGTTCAGCCCACTTTCTCCATGTTAGGCGGTAGTAGTTGGACGAAGACATTCCAATAGATTCAACATGAACGAGATAATTTATTCACGTAAAATTATACCAAACCCCTACATCACAATTGAAATCGCACATCGTCGAGAAGCGGAAGACGAGCTTCATGAAAGTCGGGTGTCGCAGAAGAACGACGTCATCCCAACAACATTGGAGGAAGATCCGTTGATTCCATTGATGATGAGGGAAGACTAATGGATGAAGATTCTTCACGGCCTTCAAGTCATGTAGCGTTATTCATGTTCTTCATCGGAGAAGAACACTTTTCTTTTTATTTCTCCAGAGCCTTCCCAAAGAGAATAATTTCCAACCCAAAATTAAAAAATAGGTTTCTCATATTAAAATAATATTTCCATTCCTTTCTAATTAATTCAAATTGAATAAATTAACTAAGTGTTCTCACTTAATTAAGTTGATGAGGTTGGCAGATTAATGAGGGGAGGGTGGAATGTGGAGAGGCTCCACCAAAATTAATAATGGGTAGTTGTCAAAATAAATTAAAGGAGGGTGATAATGGGGAGTTTAAGGAAGTTGATGAGTTAGAGCCTCGTGTGGGCCCCACCACACTTTATCCTCTCATGGAAGGTTATGTGGGGGTGTGACCCAACCCTAACTCCCCCTTGTAGGTAATAACCAAATAATATAAATAAAATTGTATACAAAATTTTTATTTAACTTATTATAAATCCCCAAATAATAACTTCCAAACCGCATAAAACTGAACTGTGGTGTCCACTTAAGCAAATACCAGTTCTACAAGTTCATCGATGTCCTCAGATTTCAATTCCGAGCCCCGGTTCAAAATTTAGAAAAACCTGCACATACGTTTACTAAACATTCCTGAACAAAACTTCATAAATTGATTCCTGGAAAACCGGTCCTTGGAATCAAGTGCCGTAAAAAACCACAGATTTGTAAAATTCCAATGTATATATGAAAAAATTTTCTTTGAAATTTTTGGGTCTTTAAACAATGTTCTTTCAAATAATCTATTATCTCTTGAATCATGATTGGGGAAATCTAATATAGAGAAAAATATATATCGATATGGTATTGGGTGAAAGTCGATATTAATGTTTATCCACCACTATAGAGGTATCCAAAAACATCTTCTAGGATGAAGACCATATAATCATAAAATACTACTAGAATACACATTTTTGAGGTTCCCACTGCACCAAGGGAAAAAAATTCTAATTGATTGGAGATAGATTATAGTATCTTACTTATAAGGACCACTCATGCAACTATAAGACTCTCATCTCCCTTGATGGATAATCTAGTGCCATATGATGGAATACAACTAACTATAATACTACGAGACACTATATGGTACCACACTAAGAAAATACTATAAATTATATTGTTACCTCATACGGTTTCATCATGATGACCATGATGTCCTATGAGAACCACTATCCTTCAAACACTAACTTGCTCTACACGTAGATGTGTGATATCGAAGAATATCTCCTTGTTGGATCCATTATACCTAACTACTAGAAAAAAACACTCAAATCATAACTATAGATATCATATGAGGGATAATAAGATAATTTAATGACTCTCACATGTTTCTATATGTACATTTCTAATAGTAGAAAAGACAAAAATCGTATATAGAATCATCACATGAGCAGCCTGGTCATATCCCTCCATATCATGTGACTACTCATAGCCTTTACCACAAGCCATTTGAGACTAGATTCGGTTGGTTGGTGGTGGTGGTGGGAGTAGATCATAACATCATCATCCTCCTATAACTCCTACCTCTAATGTCCTACTAGATCCTCATTCAGTATCACCTCCTTGGGGGAAACCCTGACCACACCTGAGAGATACCTGGTCACTGCTCTCTATATATCATATCATTCCCCCAAATTTATACATATATACCTTAACACATTAGATCAGAAATTCATGGTCCATGTTACTTAAATAATCCCAAGCATAGAATATACCCTCTCCTAGATGACTATATCATCTCTTCAAACCCTACACTATAGATACATGTGTCTAATTATGAGTGTGGAGAGGCCTACCACATTGATAACCTGATGACCGATGCCTACTAGTTGATACAGATGACTCTTCCCCATGATTTCCTTTTCCAAATATAACTACCTAGAATCACTATTCTATAAATATTCTTGTAATTAGATACTAATCCAACACACCATATTAATTTGGAATGTATAACAAGACTACACTGGTATAGATTTATCCTTAATGGCCCTTCATAAAAATCAATTCTAACAAGTATCCATATGATTACATATTATGGGAGTAACACATTTGTTTAGTAAATTACATAGCATACTTATTAGTTAACCTATGACCCAACTGTATATCTTGAATCCTAGGAATCTATAAAGAGTGAAAGCACAAAGTGTAATAATTATCACAAAACATCTACTGGGAGTCTGACTATGAGGGAATCATATCATCATGATTCTATGTGATCAGATTCCACCAATTTCCAACTTATCAGGACTAATACTGGCTACAATTGTAACCATATGATCATGTAGGGTTTGATCAAGCCAACAAATTTAGACCACATACTTGATTGAATATAATGATGCCGAATGGTTTGTCTTACCATTAAACTTTAGATCTCGTTGGCATCAAAATATTCATAATGTGTGATGATTGTGCACATCATCATCCCAACCTGTCAGAGCTGTCCTTTTTCAGAAACATAGTTGATCCTCCTTGTGGACCGCTGGATAAAAATATCATCACACATTTCATGAAATAATACATTGTCCCAGAACTGATCATTGTCATGATCCAACCTCAGAATCCATGCTGGCTATCATTATAGTGGAATCTTAAACATGATAAAGATGTTCCAAATTTAGAAGTGAATATATGGGGAGGTAATTCAAGAAGGACATGAAAGTAAATAAGAATGATCATATATTATAAATGTACCATATTTTCCTTATAACCAATGTCTCAGTATTCCATGTTGACAATAAGGTAGTCAGAGTCCTAGTATATTGATACATCAGCCGCTAATCTGAAATTGGGTTCCCTAACCTTAAAGATGCACTAAATACAATCTAACACAATTTCCCTAATTTCCCAATCCCATCATCACAAAAATGACTAACTCAAAACATTGGAATAGGGTAAGAACACTTATGAGAACACTATGTCATGACTTGACCCACTGAGGTCTACCTAGTTTATGGTATGGTGAGTAAGACACCCCAATCCCACCTCCAATAGGCATGATGTTAGAGACAAGCACAGAGTAGGAATAACTGAAATGGTATACCTTAGTCTAAGTACCTATACACAATCACAAAACATGTTCCATGAAGAAATGCAGATATGTAATAAAATACAGAACATATAGAAATTAAACCATGCATGAAACAACCTATATGGAATAATCAAAGTAAAATATCATAGTAGAAAAGGTATTAAAGAAAAAAATACATGTCCAAATAGAAATGAGATCCCAAACTAATGATAATTGGAATGAAGGGATACTAATGAGATACCTAATTTCAATCTCCATAACAAACCACCAAACACAATCAGCACTACTAGGTAAAACTATTCTCCTTTGAAACCTATTCTAGAAATATCACTATGGTTATGTCTGTCATTTTTATAGAAAAAATGTTCCGGTAAAAACCATTCAAGGGTGAGTATATGCATACTCAATATTATGCGTCAAGAAAAAGAAGGCAGAAATTGAAAGATATAAAAGTCAAATTAACCAATACGAAAGAGGAAAAACACAACATATATAATCAAAATGAACCCAAGTGGGAGATAAAGGGTATCTCCATATCCAAAACCATGATATGAATGAAGGATTATCATGGATCCCCTAAAATGTATCTTTGATGCCCATTATCAACCAAAACTATATATGAATCAAAGTGGAGGTCACATACCTCTCCATTACAATGCACATCAAAAGGGGGTATAATTGATAGTGGAGGAACCACTTCCCAAAATAACTTGAAGACATGGGGTTCCAATCCATAGATAAAGGACCCAAACCATATATAATATTTGTAGGGGGTTCATAGATTACTTATGTAATGTGTAACAACCTGATATTTTGTGAAATTATTTTATTCAAATAGACTTGATACTTTAATTTTTTTTAATTAAACAAAAAACTTCTTTTTTTCCTTTTGTTACCATTAACACATTGATTAACCTTACATAACATAAATAACTAAATTTTCATTATATTACAAAAAATACCATGATTAATTTGCATTATACCCAATAGTATATTTAAATGAAATTTGTCATACATTTAAAATATTATTATTTTAATATGATAGTTATTGTCTAACCATTGGAATGACATGTATAAATAAGATTATCTAAATATGAAAATATGGTTACAGATATATTTATAATGAATTTTTTCAGTGAACAATTAATATTAAATTAAAATAAAAAATATTTGAAAAAAAAGAAAACATTCTTCTTAAAATAAGTATTTTTATATAAATAAATATGTTCTACCTCAATAAAATAAACACCATACTTTTGGTGTATTAATTTATGGAAATTCATATAGTATATATATTCAAGATAATATTTTAAATTCATTATATGTGTTTTCTAGACAATAGATAAGAATAATTACAATTTGAAACTTAAAATTTGTATATTTATAAAAACATTTTTTTACCTTTTCTGGCACACATATATTAAAAATAAATTTTGATACTTTACGAAAATTAATTTGATAAAATAATATAAATTTTTTTATTACTAATTTTATAATTATATTATGGTTATATTATGGTTATATTATGGTTTTTTTCAAAAATATTCATTTTTTCATGATTAATGAAAAATATAGAATTTTAATAGTAATATTTTATTTCAAATAAATTATTTAAAATGAAAAAATTATATTATAAATTAGTATTTAAATTTAATTATTTCAATGATATATAGATATATTAATCCAATTTAGTTAACAAGAATCAATTTTATGTAGAAATTTTATAAAAAAAACTTTGAAAACATTTGATCATTTTCTTTTTATAAAATATGCTTTCTCATCTTGAATGTGGGATTAAAAGAAAATTATTTTTTAAAAATTATATTGATTAAATTTAGCAAAATTGATTTAAAATATGAAATCATAATAATTTATATTAATTAATAAGTTCAAGATAATTTTTGACCAAAATGAATAGTGAATGCATTAAAAATTAATTACCATGGATAATGTAAAAATGGTTTTACTAAGGGGTTAAACAATAATGTTAAGAATAAAAAAACATATAAAAAAGTATAAAAACTATTTTTTATCCATATTTTTCCATTAAACTTCTAAATTCCAATATTATTGAATTTTGTAACCTTTTGAAATATGAAAAATGTTTGTGCGGTGGATTCTTTTCAAAAATACCATGTTTGTACTCTCCCCCACATATAAAAGGACACCCACTCTCCTATATTATTGACACCATAAAACCTATTTGGGTCATTTAATATCATCCCAAATACCATACCAAATTCCTTCTGCTCATTTTATAATTATTAATTTGGACCTAAATCTATCATAGTAAGGATTTTGTATAACGTTAAAAAGAATACCCAAAGAAGAGGTAATTTTCTTCAACAAGAATATCTATTTTAATTATTTCTAGAACTTATTAAATTGTAATTATATCATTATTATATAATTACCTAAATATATTCCATATATTAAGTGTTTTTATATTACGGTCTTGAACTAAAACCATCTCCACTTTCATAAAATGTGTTAAAACCCATAATTCGTGTGTACGATGGACTACCAACTCACGAACCGATGTCATTCATTTTTTATACATTACCACTTATAATGGATGGGAATAATAATTAATTTAATTTTTATATATTATATATATGATATTTATTATTTTATTATTATTCTGTAACTTTTATGTCACACATACCTTCATGCTTTATATTTGTGGGAATATGATAATATCACTAGTGTGTATACTAGAATACCACCTCACGAAGCAGTTTTATTCATTCATTCTTCAAATGGATTTTATTAAGTATGTTATTAATAAAAATATATGATAAATATTACATAAAAATTGTTCTATTATGATAATATATTAAATTCATTTGTTTCTTTTAATCTTTGAAGAACATGAAAACAACGTTCTTCTGTACATATGTCCAATCATCTCAAGTAAAGGTGTATTTCATTTTCTATCAAAAACTATTATGGATTACTATAAATACATAATTGATGAAAATATTATATATATATATATATATATCATGGATTACATTTTGGAGATTCTGGAACAGTGAGAAAATTAATAGGACATAAAACATTACAAATCAAAACATATATGAAATCAAAGTGGTTATTCCCAAAACATAACATTAACATGGAATTTCTAATTAATGGTTAATAAAAAGTAATAATAAAATAATATATGATATGATATATATGAATATGGTTATTTAATATCTATACAATAAAAATATATTTATTATAAAGGAGTTTTCGAAGATTATTAATGAGGTCAAGACCTATGGTAAGTGATTTCTGTCTCACTTTTAATTTTTGTGAGAGAAATGTCATATTCAACGTATGATTATTGTTAATGGTATATATACTACAATGAATTTTTTTATTATGATTCTAATTTAAAAAAATTTATTTAATTATTTATTACAATATCATTATTTGTAATATCTTGAACATTCTATAGAAGTCTCGGGATTGTTTTCATGTATTATTTTTTCCTTGTTTTGGTTATACCTTGGGTGGGTTTTATTTTGAGCTGTTCGAGTGAAATTTGAGAGTTTTTAAAATAAAAATAAAACCATAAATATTAGAGAATGTCTTCCCAAAACCATGCACCTACCCCCATTAAACCATTAAATCCCATATAGTGGCAAATCACATGGTCGGGTAATGGTTTGTCAAACTGTGCCCCATATAAATTTAAATCATGCTCCCCTAGGTCGAGGTGCATGACTAAAGATCATGGTATTGTAAACTATTAACCACAGTCCATTAAACAATGCTCATGGTTTTTTAATCCTTTGAAAAATTATTGAAAAATCCCAGACCCCCCCCGTATTAACTTTTAATCACCACCACACAACCCAAAACATATTCCTATAAATTTTGATGCTACCATGAGGGTTTCAAGACTCCTCAATCATTGTTCTTGATGAATTAACGATCCGTTTGAAGTTTCATCTCTTTATTAGTAATTAATTACTTATATGTATGGGTTTTCTCTATCTCTCTAATATTTTTTTTCCAATGGATAGAGATAAGTTTTAAAATGGTAGCAATGGTTAAGATATATCTTTTGATGGATGTTAATCAGTTTAATATAGATCTTAGTTCTTTTTCCTATATCTTCCACACCATTTTTTTATTTTTTACTTTTAAATTTGGAGATTTTGGTTTGGAAAACATCCAACAATAACCTTGTGGTAGGTAGCCTAAATTTTTTATTCCCATATTTCTATTACGTTTTTGTGATTGTTAAATTGCAATTGCCACATTTAAAATTATCATAATTTGAATATCGAATTGATATAATAATGTGATTAATAAATTGATGAATATCATGATTATGAATTGAATGATTATTAGGTATATAAAATAGTTTGATAAATTTATTTTTAAAATGGGTACCCACCTTTGGGGTGTACCAATGAGAAAAAAGTAATGATTTATAAATAGTTCATTATTGATAAATAAAATTTTTAAATGGGGGGATAATGAATTATGATAATTGATGATATTTGGTTAGAAATTATGGAACTATGTGATGTTATATCTATGACTTAGTTTTGGTACCTGGACTCCTACTCCAAATACATATGGGGTGATAGAATTCCTATCTAGGGTCCAAATAAATTTATGTATAGATATGATAACTAACATCTGGGATAGGGACTACCAATAAATATACCCACAGGTTTTCAGACTGCATTTCTATCACCCATTTTTTTAATGTGAAACTTGAATGATTTGATTAACGAAAACACATAATGAATAAACTGTGGAATCCCTTTGGGATGGTTTAGACTTTATCATGGGAAGAAGTATATATTTATGGTGTTAGTGTCATCATAAACCCATGAAATTTATGTTATTAATTAAAAAATACATTAAATGTGAAAAAAAATCACTTGTTCTTTGTAATTTATTCTTTATATAATGGCATACACTGTTATAGAGTGGGGTTATTTTAGACTCTATTAGTGTTGGCCCTCTTAGTTTTAGTCAAACCCTATTTAGGTTAACTTATTGTTACTGTAATAGACATCATTTTTCTGGATAGGATAAGGGAAATATACATATATTAGATGGATGAGTAGTGATGGATCATTAATGAGGTATCAAGACATGATGTAATGATCTTCTTAGGTGTTTTCTCTGTATTTATTGTTTGTTTTTCTTTTTACACTTGAAACATATCAGGAATTCCATATCATCTTCTTTGGTTTTTGTATTGTTTTCTTATTCTATTTCATCATGTGATACTCATTTGTATTAGTTATAGTATCATTCTGGTTATTTTTTATTATCATCTTATTATTTTTTGTAAGTTTTTCCATTTTTTGGAATTCATTGATAAAGAGGATGTAGTCTCTCCACTTTGTATATTATACCCTCACAACTAGTAAGTATACTTTAACATATGGGGAGGATTTCTTGAGGTTATGCAACTCACCGGCTTAGAGAACCAATGTGTGTCCCCTAGGATGGGACATTTCAATTTTGTATCAAATTAAGTGGTTTTATTTTATTTTTTTCTTAATATTGTTGAAAATTAAATAGATGACTAGGATGATTTAGGCCTTTTTCATGATCTAATATATGTGAGTATCTAACTCTTGTATAAGGGAAAACCCAAGTAACCAGGGTGTGATTGTTGTTGTTGATGTTTGTATTAATAGTTGAATGTTAGCTTACCTCGAGTGACACACTTATTGTGCGATATTATTAATGTTTTATGAAATTTTTTTTCATGAATTGGTATGGAACAAGATTTCTATATAATTTCATTATTCTAGGAACTCAAGAATTATTGTGAAATGCATTATTTTAGTAATTCATAGAAACTAATGTTTTGGGGTGAGTTGTTTAAAAGAAAAATTATACTCTTTCGACTATAATTTTAATGAAAAATGTGCCTAATATAAAATTAGAAATTTAAAATGATTCTACATATGGTAAATGAAATGGATAAGTGTATTTCTAGTGTAATACATGGATTATCAAATTGATTTACCCTATGTGATCCATGACACTTGTAAGGTTGGTTAATGAGAGTAATAGCGCCTCAGTTTTGACTGTGTAGTGGGATATAGGTGATGGATTGTTATGATTTTTTTGTGAATAACTATAGTTAAAATGTGTTAATAATGCATTATATATTCTAATACATGTTTTGAAATTTTATAGATATTCTTCCCTGAAGACAATTATTGAAAGGATGATATGAGGACATGGAAGAAAATGTGTCTTTCGTAGTGTAACTTGAAGATCCAATAGTTCTGAGAAAAGGGGACGAGAAGGAGTTCGGTTAGATTGTAACTCACTTAATTAAAATTATTATGGTGGATAAAGTAGAATTTTTAAGAGTATGAATAATCTAACATTAGATATCCAATAACAGCCTAATATTTTTTGAAATATATTTTTTTGAATTAATTTAATCTTTTTGATATTTTTCATTTCCCACACCATTGAAAATAGTTAATATTAATGAACTATGTTTAGATAGAATTATATGAAACACCATGTTTTCATTCAATTTAGAAAACATAATTTTTAACATTATCTACTTTGAATATGGAAGTTAGATTACAATACATGCAATATTTACTTTCCTTGATGGCTTGCGTAATAGACAATATGAAGTTTTACCAAAGAATAATATACTACTAAAATGATTTCATTTATTATAGTAAGATATAACATAACCATTGAATTAGTATTTATGAATATTATTAACAAATTTGTGAAAATATATGGTTTACATAAATATTATATTAATTATTAAGTTAATAATTAGTTTGAAATTAATATGAAAACCGATTGAATATAAAAGAAAATATTTTCAATTTTTATAAGTTATTTGATCCTAATAAATTAAATTAACTAGAATTTGTGATATATATTAATTTCATATAAATTTTATATATTCAATCAATTATTTTTTATATTCATCCTATATATTTGATAGACATAAGATGAGAACAATCCCAATTTTAGGCTTAAAAAGTTATATTTTTATGAAGGTACTTTTACCACATTTTAATGAATAACCCATTTTAAATACAGTATTTTGAACTTTTATAGATTTTAAATGTAAAAACAAACTAAATATTTGAAATATATACATAAATATTAGGTTATGGTAAACATTGTGAATTTTTCTAGGAAGTTTCAATTTTTAATGAATAGTAAAAAAATACAAATTATAGTTTGAACAATTTTTTGATCTAATATTTTTATAAGGTTAAATTACATTTTAAATTGGGTTAAAAGATTAATAAGATTTTATTTTTAATGATAAACCCAATTTTGGTTATTTTAATCAATTTCACTATGAATTTTATTAAAAAAATATAGCAATCTTTTAAACGTTTTTAATTTAAAAACTCTCATTGTTGACCCGACTATGGGATTAAATTTTAATTAATTTTTTACACTTATATTATTGGAATTTGGAATAATTATTTAAATTTTTGGAATTATAATAATTTTTAATTTCTAATATGTTGAAATTAGTTTTTTAACAAAAGTATTGGTGAAAGTAATTAAATATAATTACATTTATTAATGTAAAATTATGCATAACTAATGGCTAATCAATAAAATTAATGGCCTAAATGACCTCGAAACAAGTAAATATACATTTTGATGGCCTATGTTCAACCTTATATTCAATTTTATCAACTTTGGAAGACTATTGGATCCTCGTACCATGGTAAAACATGGGTGGAATTCCCATTCCCAAAATTTACAAGAGTGCCACTCCACCACCACTATAAAAATGTATTCTCTCCTCAGACTTCTTCACAAGTCTCAATCAACATTGAATAAAAAATATATTCCCATATTGAACCTAAAATTACCTAAAATCATCCTAGAATCCTCTCATTGGGTAGAAAGAAATCCAAGGAAGCAATTAGGTGAAAACCAAAAAGAGTTACCGAAATTAGATGTAACATTCCTCTAAATGTTCTTATATTATATTTATATTCTCCACCCCATAGCTCTTTTTGTTCCATGGATGTATAAAAATAGTACAAAAAATATTATATGATTTTTTATGATAAGGGCTTGGCCTAAACTTACACACACCTCTGTTAAATAGATAATGAAGATACTGTTTATGTGTTTGAAAAAATATTTCCTCATTAATAATGATTGTTCAGGTTTCAATTAACACCAATATAATGTCCCAGATGTCCATGGTCCATAAATTTTAAAATATCCAGTGTTTGGGTAGTTTTGTGAAGCAATGATGGATCAATTCAAGAGTTTCCCAAATTTCATGTTTTTCCATTGGTGAGCCAGGAATTAGTGAGACGCGTCGTTAGCCTAGAATTCGTGAGTCACATCAGTAACTCATCATTGGTAGGTTTTCATTGGTATATCAGCCTCAGTAGTTAAGGGTCCGAAGCTCAATGTCGTTAGGATGGAGTTGGTTTCTCATCGACGGTAACTTAGGGTGTCGGTAGGTCAAGGCATTGGGGACAAAGGGATTTGGTAGGAAGAGGAGTTAATTAATCAGGTAATTGGTGACTCTGGATGTCGGTGACTTAGGGAATCAATGAATCAGATCGTCAGTCAGTCATGGAATTAGAAGGTCAAGTTTCGGTGAGTTGGGTGTCAGTAATTTGCATTAGTGTCTCATTGTCAGTGATTTGTGTTGGTGGTTCAACATTGGTTTGTCATCCATCGGTGAGTCAGGCGTTCATGACTAACTGTAAATGACTTGTGTTGATGAGTCATTGTCAAAGAATCGTGTCCGTGACTCAGCTATCAGTGAGTCATTTTCAATTCTTCCCAGTTTTTCAGCTTTCACCCTCATATGTTGTATTTGACATAAATAGAGTTTTAGGTTCTGTTTGAGCATTTCAGAATTTTTTTTAAAGGGTGGTAATCTTGTATTTAATAACATAATGCTCTGGGGCTTTAAATGGTCAAACCGAATGGTCTTGACCATTATCTGACTTTAACGGATTTTGAAATTGTCTTCTTTTTGTTGATATAGGATATGTCCCTTTGTAAGCTGTTATATTCTTTTCCCCATCTATTTCCGTTTTTTCCTAGTACACCTAGAACTATTATTCCTAGAGGGTCATGCACTTGTGCTCTAAGATGTCTATCCCTTTTTCCCCTCAAGTACTTCTAGCTACTCACATGACCTCATATATTTTATGAAATAACGAATCATTGATCTTCTGCTGTTCTAGGTAGGGATTTTCCATCCTCTCTATTTTAATTTTTTATCATGTCATGTGGGTGTTCTCATGATACCTTATGAATGCAATTGGACTCAGATTTAAGCATGATTATAAATGTAATAAATAAGGGATTGGGATCATAATGGTGATGATTTCATTGATTTTATATGTTATAATTATTTTATAAGGGTTGTATTCCTTCTGAAAATCGTGGTCGTTTGTGGTCACTTTTGCACACCAGCATGATTTGTGAATCACTACTATAAGAATTGGAATCTGGTTAATCACGCATATTCAATTAAATAAATTTATGCTCCCAGATCGAACATTTATTGTGGTCACCTATATTTTCTCATGTTGGATTATAGAATGAGGGATGATAAATATGAATAAACCATGCTTTTTTTGCGGTTGTGGGCTATGTGTGGATCTATTTGGTTTTTTCCTGTGGAATTCATGATTTGTTGTGAATGGGAGTGTGACTATGAGTATGGGGTGGTATGTGAGATGTAAGGGTATATTGGGATGACATATTGAAAGATTTCAGAATAGAATAATTTTTTATACAGTGGCATTGTATCTGGGTAGTGGTTGGGTTGCGAGGTTATGTGACTTGGCTGTATAATGTCCATGTTTATGGGTGTGCTGGGAAAGGTTTTATTATGCAACATGACTGATGAAGATGGATTGAGTGGGTAAAACTTATAAAATAATGGTATATGTGTCCAAGAGGGGGGGGGTCTTCAATGGGACTATAAGCTAGTTAATATATATTTGTTTTTTTGAATGGGTGTTAGGGTTGACTCATTTACCATGGCCCTTACTTCCTTGTTTTTCATTACAATGGTTGGTATGGTTTCTTCTACTTATATTTTTCTCAATGTTTCATAGTTTCCTGGTTAGGTATGGAATAAATAAATAAATTAATTAATGATGCAGAATGACATTTGGTTATATGAATTTGCAGGGGGTATTTTTTGAGTTGTGACTTGTTGTGAACTGGTGTCCATTTATCAAATTATAAAGCAAACCATTGTTCATGGGTGTAGATTTAAATAGAGATGGTATAAAGCGTAGTTTGGTGTCTGATGGTTGTTATTTCTAAAACCCATATGTTAGGATGAATTTTTGGTACCTATATATATACATGTAGTTCCATGTGATTTCTATACGCATCCACTCGTGTTCGCACTACATACCGAACACCCCCATTATTATGGGAGAGGGAGTCCTTTCCCAAAAACTCATGGTAAGGATGGATGGATAGTTATTGTCTCTTATATACTCCCTAATCTAGAAATTTGTATTCAATGAATTTTCATATAGGATGTGGTGTGGTTGTGAAGACCAGGTGTCTATGGGTGATTTGTGCTTCCTAGGTTTCTTCACGATGAGTTTTGTGGTGATTCCCATGTTTCTTTAGGATGGGGTTGTTGTATGTGGTTGTGGTGTTTGTGGGAGAGATTTGATGTGGTATGTAGTTGAGGTGTGTGTGGGAAGCATGTGATATTGAGGCTTGTAGCAGAGCATGGAAGCATTAAGATGTTTTCTATTAGGTATGAGTGGTTAACCAGTGTCGAGTGGTCTGAGGTACCAAAATATCAATACGTTTATTACTAACATACATTAATTGACTTGGATTATTTGATGAGCATTCCTCGTTGAGGGACAAGTGTGTATGGGTGATGTGTGCTTCAAAGGTGTCATCAGGATGAGTTTTTTGGTGATTCCCATGTTTCTTTGGGATGGGGTTGTTGTATGTGGTCATGGTGTTTGTGGGAGAGATTTGATGTGGTATGTGGCTGAGGTGTGTGTGGGAAGCTTGTGATAGCGAGGCTTATAGTAGATCGTGGAAGCGTTATGATGTTTTCTATTAGGGATGAGTGGTTAACCATTGTCGGGTGGTGTGAGGTACCAAAATATCAATGCGTTTATTACTAACATACATTAATTGACATGGATTATTTGATGAGCATTCCCCATTGAGGGTGGGGTGGATAGTATACCTTGTTAGTAGTTTTTGAGTTTCTGATATTTTTCATAGGGGTATTAGTATGTTTCCACGACATCTGCATGGTTGACTTTGGTTTTACCATACTGAGAATACTTGTATGATCACCCTATGTATATAATTTTTTTTAGGTTTCTAGGGGGATTATGTGGACGGTGATGGACCTTACTAGCAAAGACATTGGGGAAAGTTTTTGTATCGTTGTTTATTTTTATTTCCCTACATTGGAGTTTTATTTAATTTCTGAAAGTTTTACTCTAGACATGCATGTGGGATGGATTTTTGTTTCATTATATATATATGTTTCATTGAGTTGTTTTATGTTGATACATCTTATCTCATGATCATGTTTTCATTAAAAAGGGAATTTCCTCACATCTTGTGTTAATGTTTACATACCCTTGGTGTTAGTCTCCACCCCGGGGATTATTGTTGGTGGAAATCGAGAGTTATTGTCTCTCATTTATCTTGTCGAAGGAAGGTCTTATAATCTTTCAATCCATTCCCTCATCATTAAGATGGTGGTTTGTGACATAATGTTATCAGAGGTGGTGGTTGAGAGATAAGATAGAGTTTGGAGTTAGGAACAGTGAGGATTGTATGGGTTTGTATATAAATAATGACATCTGATCATGGTGCAGGACATAGGCCAAGGAAAACTGGCTAGAATACAAGAATTTAGGTCTTCGCCTTATCTGATACAAGGACTCTGATCTTAGCAAACAACCATATGATGCTACATTGATTTCATGGTAGGGACCCTAGGGAAGGTACATGTATAACAATGAATTATTTTCTTATTTATTTTGTGTGTTTTCCAGAAATTATAATATACAATTTGTTAAAATGAATCCTAAATAAATTACATACTTTTCAGGCATAGGATTTCCTTGTTTACGTTTCATCTATGGAAAATAGTCATTATCTAGGTGTGGCTTGAGCTGTGGTGGATTTTCAGGAAAACCTATTATAGTGATGAATGACTGATCCATGGGAAGAGGATGATCAATGGTAGAATAAACTTTGTTATTTGTTGGTTCATTCTCTGGGAAATTGCGATGACAGTTTCTCAAACATGGAGACATATAGTTGGATCGTGGAGTTGGGGATCACTTTTAGCTTGATCAGATGTCTCACAGAGTACATGGTTCCCATAGAAGGGATCCAGATGATGGGAGTAGTGCATCATTGGTGGACACATTACCTCAGGAAGGGGAAAGAGACCAATGTTCTTTGGGCTAACATTGAGAAGGAGTTACAAGTAGAATTCCTTTCTTCAACGATTAAGGCTAATAGATGATAAGAAATAATCCTTATTCATAAAGAGAGTATAATGGTATGAGAGTTAAGGACAAAGTTCAAGGAACTTCATCATTTATCTAAAGATAAGGTGTCTCGAGAGAGATTATTAGAGGAGGCAGTCTACCCTTCCCTCCAATATGTGGTTACTCCATTCACCATAATGAAATACATAGAGGTTCAGAAGAAGGATGAGATAGTAGAAAAATTTCACTCATGAGGAGGTCTATCATGACAAGGATTTTAGTTGAGTTTTGGAAAGGGGAAGGATGTCAACACTAGGTCTCTGGTGTTATAACATTTTATGTTTAGGCTAGCGAGGAGCTGACACCATTAGTTTCATTCCATCCTTTGGGTCCTCATCCATTTTCCATAGTCTTGGGGAAAAGTTAATTTTTTTTGGAGGCTATAGGTACCTTCATAGTAAGTTCCCCATTTTATCTCAGTATAGTGGTGGTGGGAATGTACAGTGCCTACCTCAATTGTAGTTGTTGGACTTGCCGTTTGAGTAAGAGGGATAATAGGCTCATGTTAAACAGAGGGAAGATAGTGCATGTGGAGCCCGACCAGAGGTATTTCTACAGGGACCTCAACTCCAGTCATGGAGAGGGAGGAGTCCAATAGAAGAGTGGAAGAGGTGTTCGGTGTGGTTAGTTAGACACCATAGAGGTAGTGGTTCAAGAGGGTTTAGAGATCATCTGAGTTAAGATCAGTTTGTTCGGTACTCTTGTATATTTTTTGTTTGATTAGGGAGCTTCTCACTTCTTCATTGTACCCAGTATGGACGTTGCCTTAGAACAAGATATAGAAATACTTTCCATGCCACTGGTGATCAGTACACTAATCGGAGGGTAGAACAGCTTGTATAAAAACTGTTGGAGATGTAGAATGATATTTAAGCCGCATCTGTCTTATGGGGATCTCTTTCTACAAAAAATGAAAGTCATATGATGTCATCCTTGGCATCAAAGATTTGTTTTCGATGCATGTTGTTATCAACGGACTATGGAGAAGAGTCATGTTTTTAGATGTGAAAGGACACCATATAGCTTTCATTGGTGAGCAGAGCTATCAGGTGGGTAGTCTGTGTATAGAGCCTCTTAATTCATTATTAGTCTAGATGTCAGTGGGAGATTTGGAGGCTGATATGGTGTGGGTTTCAGGAGTTTTTAGAGAGTATATAGATGTTTTATATGAGGAGTTTGTGACTCTTCCCCCTTTATGTGGCGTTGAGTTTGGGATAGACATACATCCTAGTGTTAGTCCAATTTTGACGGCTCTTTATTAGTTGGATCCCTCTGAGTTATGGGAGTTGCGAATAGAGATTGAAAATATGATAAAGAAGGGATTTATCTATCCCAATGTGTCATTTTGTGGTCCTCTGGTCATGTTTATGAGGAAGGTAAATTGTGGTTTGTGGTTGTGTATTTACTACTAGAGGTTGAATCTATTAATAGTCCTGAACAGGTTCCATCTACCATGAATAGAATATATTTTCGACTAGGTAAGGGGGGAAAGTAGTTTCTCAAAGATCGATCTATGTTCTATATATCACAAGTTCAAGGTGAATGAGAGTGACATGCTGTAGACTGCTTTCAGGTGCAGGTATAGTCACCTCAAGTTCATAGTTATGTATTTAGGTGTTACGAACATGTCATCCATGTTCATAGGGCTAATGAACTCTGTAATCCATGAGTTTATAGATTGGTTCATCTTTGTATTTATCAATTACATTCTAATATACTCATAGATAGCGGAGGATCATACTGACCATCACAAGACTGTCCTAGAGGTCCTTCGACACCACCAGCTCTATTGAAAACTGTCCAAATGCATGTTTTGGACAGAAGTGGTCTACTTCCATAGGAATGTGGTGTCTCAGAAGGGTGTATAAGTGGATCCATCAAAGGTTAATTAAGATATTTCTTTGGAAACATTCATGAGTGTGGTGGAGGTTCACACATTTCTCAGCCTGGTAGGCTATTATCGGAGATTTGAACCTAATTTGTATTGGGTAGTAACTTTATTGACGACTATGACCATAAAGGCCATGATTTTGTGTATAGAGAGTACTTAAAATTGGTATTCAGTTATCTATATGGAAATTTGGCCAATGATCCTGTGATTAGGTTTCTAGAGGAAGGGGTGATGTTATAGAAGTTTTTTGAGGCTTCCTATCTGGGATTCAGTTTTGTGTTGAAGCAGTAATGGGGAGTAGTCACTTATGGGACCAAGATGATACATCCCAATGAATTTAATTATTCCACCCATGATCTGGATCTTGTATTTTTCATGTTCGCGCAAATGTTTTGGTGAAATTATCTCCCTGGGGAGCGCTTTGTGGTCTTGACATACCACAATAGTCTGAGGTTCATCGTTTCCTAGTGAGATATGAACAAGAGATAGTAGGGGTGGATGGAAATTCTATAGGATTGTGATTTTGATATATACTACACCTCAATAAAGGGTATTTCTTTGGATGATTCTTTGATAAGTACTTCACATAAGGAATTGGTTTGTGAATATATGGATGCTTGGAGATCAATGGAAGAGTTGGATATATTGCACATAGATGAAAAAATGGATGATGATAGAGGCTGTCTGTTTTAGATGTAGGTGCAGTCATCAATGAATCAAAAGGTGGAGGAGTCTCAGTGGGGATTCATGGAGGGTAAGTTGATGCATGGTCACTTAGGCTAGGGTGATTCTCCAAAGGGATTGTTGAGGATGGTCAGAATAAGATGCTATTCTATGAGATGATGTTTTTCCTAGGGGGGATGCATGAGGTATTTCTTTGTGAGTTACATATAACACCCATGGATGGACACCAAAATGTTTCCATGATGTACAATGACTTGAGGAATTAGTTTCGGTGGCTTGGGATGAAGCAGGCAGTGGTGGAGTTTATAGAAAAGTGTATGGTGTGCCCGCATGTTAAGGCAGATCATCATGTTCTTAATTGTTTGTTGTAGCCCTTATATGTCCCTGAGTGGATGTGGGATTAAATTTCAATGTATTTTATCACAATATAACCAGGTCTCAGAGAGTATGCGATGAAAGTTTGGTAAGAGTAGACTGACTGATGAAATCAGCTCACTTCATAACGATCAAGGATTCGAGTAGAGTTGATTCATTAGCACAAAGGTATGTGGATGAGGTGGTGTGGCTGCATGGAGTTTCAAGATCCATCTTCATTGATCTGGATAAAACATCTATTTATCTTATTTGGAGGGTATTGTAGAATTATTTTCTCTCTCAATTACACACCAACCCCATTTTCAACCCTCAAATAAATGGGAAAGTAGAGATAAATACCCATAGATTGGTGGACATGTTGCATACATGTGTTCTAGAATTCAGTGGGTGTTGGGTGCAACATTTCCATTAGTAGAGTTTGATTACAATAATTAATATCACTATTCTATTTTTATGGTTCCATTACAATCTCTAATGGAAGTTCATGTTGTTCTTCCTTATATTGGATGGAAGTTGGGATGAAACTATTCATTGTACGAGCGTGGTGTAATGTAAAAAATAGAAGGTGTAACATTGCCATGATAGGATGAAGGAAACATTGGACCATAAGAAGTCATATGATGATCATAGGAGGAGGCCCTTGGAGTTTGAGGTTGGGACCCATGTGTTCTTGAAGGATTCCCCTCGACATGGGCAGCGTAGGTTCGATTGAGGGATTAAGGTTTCTCCTAAGTTCATCAGACCATTCAAGGTGTTTGGAAGAGTTGAAAAGGTGGAATACCATTTAGATTTACCACCAAAATTGAGAAGGATCCATTCTTTATTTTATTTCACCTAGCTTCATCGATATCTTCATGATGCATATTGTGTCATTGATTGGGGAAAGATGGATATTGGATTACATGCAATGTGTGTGGAGCGTCCAATAGGGATCCCGGATCATTGGGAGATTGTGATGCATGGATGGACCACTCCCATCGTTCACATGTTTTGGGTGAATTTTATCTTGGAGGAGTGTACATGGGAGAGATAGATATGCAAATGTGTTCCTAGTACCTAGAGTTTTTTTGTGTCTTTCTTGTGTGTTTGGATCTTTGATGTAGTGATTAAACAATATTTTTTATAAGATGAGTTGTTTCTTCTTCCATAGTATCTGATGATGTACTAACATGTGAAAAGAAGGAGACCGACACATTTATGTGGATATGATTATCCCCATATATTCTAGTCTATGCCACCCCGAGAACAAAGTATATTTACATTGGTGAAATAATCTCATAATTCATCTATCAATAATGATGGTGTTAGGGTGGAGTATCATGTGGATGTTTGGGTTAGCAGATGTGGAAGAAGGTGTTATTGTTTGTTGATATTTCACTCTATTTTTTGAACAACACATGGTGGTTTTTCCTTGAGAGGTATCTTAAGTGGTGGTTGTTCGGAACCCAATTTTTTTGAGTTATGTTTTGAATTCTTGAGGGTGATAATACATTGAGAGGTATCCAATGTAATGTAATGGAACTCCATGGTCCATTACATTCTCAAAATCCACTGTTGTGTATGTTCTGGGAAGTAAAGGTGGATTAATTAAAGAGTTTTCCAAATTTATAATTATTTCATCGGCGAGCAAGGCATCAGTGAGTCGCATCGGTAGCTCAATTTCAGTTAGTTCCTTTAGCATATCATCATTAGTAGGATTGAATCAGTAGATCAATGTTGATATGTTTCCATTTCTAGATACCTGTCGGTAGGTTGGCATCGGTAGCTCACCATTGGTGACTCAGGGCATCAGTAGATCGAGGCGGCAGTGACTCAGGTCATTGGTAGGTTAAGAGGTCGATGAAATAGGGTGTCAGTGACTCCGATCATAGATAGGTTGAGGCTTTTTTAGGTTGGGAGATAGTGAGTCAGGTGTCAGTAAGTTGCGTTGGTGACTCAGATTTAGTGAGTCGTGTTATTGGATCAACATCGGTGGCTAATCCTTCAGTGAGTCAGGTGTCGATGACTCACTGTGTACGATTCTGGTTAGTGGCTCACTGTTGGTGACTCGTGTCAGTGACTCACCCATCGTTGAGTCATTTCATGTTTTTCATAGATTATCCAGTTTCACCCACTTACGTTTTATATGAAGAAAATTATGTTCAGAGTTGTGTTTGGGTGTTTCTAAAGAAATTTTACAGGATATTAATCATATCATTTATATCCTAATGTTGTAGGGGACTTGAAATGGTCAAATCGTATGGTCTTGAAAACAATTAAACTTTAATGTCCAGGGAAGCCATCTTTATTCGATTGATATAGGAACAAGCCCTTATAAGTCGAGATCTTCTTTTCCCCACGTGTTTACATTTTATCATCGTATTACTTAAACATTTTTCCACTGAGGAGTCATGTGCTTGTGCTATAGAAGTCTATTTGGTTTTCCCTAGGGGTCATTCCTACTACTCACATGACCCCATATTTTTGACACAAGGAAGATTCTTTGATCGTATGTTCTTCCATGAATGGTTTTTTCCTCCATCTCTCATTTAATTGTGTATCATGTGGGGTGGGTTTGCTCATGTACCCTTGTGAATAAAGTTTGACTAATATTTATGAAGGTAATAATAATTAATTATAAAGGGGTTGGGAGCATGATTATGGTGATTTTGTTTTTTATATGTTACCTTATTTTGTAAGGGTTTTATTCCTCCTAAAAATCATGGTAGTTCGTGGTCTCTATTTTAAAACCTGTATGATTTTTTAATCACTGTTATAAGAATTATAATCTTGTTAATCACGTATATTTGGATATTAAAATGGATTCCCCAGGATCCTTTGTATTATGTGACCACCCCTATTTTATCAAGTAGTATTAAAGCATGAGTGGTACTAAATATGAATAATTATTGACTTGTTGGTGTGGTTGGGTGTTGTGTGTGCTTATATTCAGCTTGTGTCGATGATATTCATGTGGTGTTGTGGCTGGGAGTGTGGTTGTGAATATAGTTTGGTACGGGTGGTGTAAGGGTATCTGGGGATAAGAGATTTATTGATTGTGGAATGGATGAACTTGATATGTAGTGGGACTACATCTAGGAATTGTTTTTGATGAAAGGATGTGATACATGGGATTATCATGTTCATGTTTATGGTTGAGTTGGTTGTGGTGTCAAAGTGAAAAGGGTCTTTCGATGATAGATCCTGTTGGAAGAAATTAAATAATGATGGTAGTGTTGTCCCAGAAAGGGGAGTGTGTAGTGGGACTGCATGCTGGTTTATTCCTATTTATTTTTATGAATGGGATTTAGAGTGGATTCCATTACCTTGTGCCTTCCTTCATAGTATTTATTAGCAGTGGTTGGTATGGTTTAATCGCATTATAAAGTTTTTTTGTTTAGTAGTTCATTGGGTTGTGATGGAATAAATAAATGAAATGAAATGATAATACATAATACCAATTGGTTAAATGAATTTGATGGGGATATGTTTCGAGTTTTTACATGTACTGATGTGGTTCACATCTGTCTACTTATGGAAGTGACCATTATTTACGGTGGTACATGCATATAGGGTTTATTGCAAGGGCTGTTTCAGTGTGGAAATTTAATTTTTTGATATCCAATAGCTCGGGATGATTGTTTGGTACCTATATATATAAATGTAGTTCTGTGGTTTTTATACACACCCCACCCATGTTGGGAACTACATGACGAACACCCCCATTGTTATGGTGGAGGGCGTCCTTTCCCAACATCCCGATGGGATGATGGATGGATTGTTATCATCTCTTATTTACTACCTCTTCTAGTAATTGGAATCCCTAGACTCTTTGTGTAGGTTGTGGTGTGGTTGTGAGGCCCAGGTGTCCATGGGAGAGGTGTGGTTCCCTGGTGTCTTCAAGATGAGTTGTGTGACGGTTCCCTTGTGTCATTGGGAAGTGGTTGTGGTTTTTGGCCCAGGTATATTTGGGAAATATGTGATGTGGTATGTGACTGATGTGTGTGCGTGCAGGTTGTTATAGTGGGGCATATTGAAGAACATGGTCGCGTTAGGATGTTTTCTTTTAATGATAAGAATTTAACCAGTGGGATGTGGTATGGGATACCCAAATATAAATGTCCTTATTACTTCTTTACTTCACATAACATGCCTTATTTGGTGAGCATTCATTAGTGAGGTGGGGGAGGATAATATATATTGATAGGTGATTTTCAGATTCTACTATTTTCTAACAGGGTATTTAGTATGTGTCCCCCACTTTTGTACATGTGTATTTGGTTTTTCCATAATGCGTATACTTGTATTCTCACCCTACGTATATAAAATTATTTTCAGGTTTCCATGGGGATTACATAGACCGTGTTAGACCTTACTAGCTCGGACATTGGGGAAGGTTTTTTTTCTTAATTTTATTTTGGAACATAATATAGAGATTTATTGTATTCCTGGAAGTTTTATATTAAAAATTCATGTTATACGAAGATTTGTTTCTTTATATATATGTGTCTTGGATTTGTTTGAGGTTGATACATCTTATCTCCTGATCTTGTTTTCATTAAAATGGGTAATGACAACCATCATATGTGAATTTTTACCTACCCTTGGTTCTAATCTCAACATCAGTGCCTATTATAGTTGGGACATAAGAGATATTATATATTTTTTGTCTTGAGGAATGAAGGTCTCAGTATCCTCCCATCCCTTCCTTCATCATGAAGAAGGAGGGTCGTGACAACCTCTCATGGTGGGAAAGATTATGGAAACTATGTTTATATATAATTTATATGATATTTATAATATATTTAATCATATGTAATTATTTTACCACCAATATCTTAAGAATTTCCCTTTTGTGTTAATACGCTAATTATGTTCGAGGATGTATCGACTACCACCCCCTTAAAGTGATATGATTCATTTATAAACTACATGGAATGTATTGTGAATGCGTTTAGTGAAATTATATGATATATATTACCTGATAACTATAATAGAATGATATTATAATAAAAAAATATATATATACTTATACATATATTCCATTGTTTTCATTCAATATGATAATAAAAATAAAACCAACGTTCTTGCGTACGAATGACTTATCATCACCAGGATATATGTATTCTATTTTATGCTTATATATCATATAGATTATTATAATACAAAAATAATTAATATAAATAATATCTATATGATGTTGTACATTCTGTAAATCATGTTATCAATATGAGGACAAAATATATAACAAATTAAGACATACGCAATGAACAAAGTGAATATTACCTGAAGTTAAACATTAAGATAGGATTATTAAGAAATGAGTAATATGATGTCATAATAAAACCATATATTAAATTAGATATAATAATATAAATATGTATTATATGGATAAAAAACATACAATTATTATATTGTTATATTGTACGAGTACGAAGAGAGTCAATACACAAGGTAAGGGAATATCATCTCAGTTTTAAATTTCATGATATACATGATTTTTCCACCACCAATTGATTTTGTATGGTGTTTATACTAGACATGGATGTATTCTTTGATTATTATAATAAAATTTATTGGTATTTACATATCAAATCGATTATATTTCTTTCATTGGAACTATGTTTCAAAATTTATCAAATTTGTAAAATGAATTTGTCTTAATTTTCCTTCTTTGAGACACATGCCACATTATGTGCCTTTATTTTTCTTTGAGGCATAAATAATTCCTTTGATATAATATATCATGAATATATTTATATTCATGAATATTTTATTATTAATTTAATTTAGTTTTCTTAAATAAGGACTATTTTTCCCTATTAACATGTTGTAAGAGTATATTAAAACAATCTCATCACATTTCTAGAATTTTTATGATTATGATTCCTTTGATGATATATTATGATCCATCTCCCAAGTACATAAATAATGTTTCTTAACCTTTTTTTATTCAAGATATATTATTATATTAGTACCATATTCCCACTCCTTCATAAAATAGATGGTTACGAATGTGTTTTTAAATGAGTGGAATTTACCTCTCTCTTCGGTCGGAATATACGAAATATTTCCAAAACATGTTTTATAAAAAGGGTTTCCATGATTCTTATAGCATTATCTAGTAATATTTAATGTCCAATTTTATCAACTTTTTATTTTTTGAATTTTTTCAAGGCAGTCTTCTAGTCACTTTCATAACAAGGAATTTTTCTTACATTATTAATGTGCAAAAGGAATATTATTTCTACCTCATACAAAATGTATGGATATACTCACCTTTCAAACTGTTAAGATTACTTTACATGTTTAAAGGTTAATTTTTATGAAATTTTTTTTAAAATTAATTTGGATGGATTTTTTTACAAATCCTTTTAATATTATTTGATATGTTTTCAATTAAAAATGTATTCAAAAAATTTCAAATTTTATTTTAAATTTATCAATTTTATTAGAAAATTAATTTGTTTCAAAACATTTTAAATAATTATTTATATGTTTTGAAATTTTTTACTGTGAAATGGTTTTAAAAACATTATCAAGAATTATTTTGATGTTTTCAAATTAGTTTCAATGAAAGTTATTTTTAAAAGTTTTTGCTGCTTATCCGATAAATTTTCATAGAAAAAGGTTTTAAAAATTTTGTCAAAATTTATTTATAAATTTTAATGGTACTCTCTAAAAAAATTATCATCAAATGGTTTTAGGAATTCAAAATCCTTTTTTTAATAAGAAAGAATATTTTCATCATGAAAATCTTTTGAACAATATTTCAAAATTATTTTCCATCTATGATTCCATCTGTTCATGACACTTTTGAATTTATAGGAAATTATCTGAAGGTTCCATTGATATTATGTATTTAATGGGTTATTCATAATGTCATGGTCTTTATAAAACCCATTTATACTTTATGGGTTATAATTTTAATGAAATCCGTTTATGTTTTATGGGTTATATTTTTATGATATTTGTTTCTCTTCCAAGGGTTATATGTTTATAATACCCATTTATCATTCATGGGATATATTTTAAGTAAATTCATTTATCCTGTATATTTTATATGATTTTTAATTACACTTCTTTTTATATGTTATGATTTAATGAAATGATTTTGAAACCAATCTATTGTCCATAGGTTATGATGTGATGAAATGTTAATGATACCTATTTGATGTCATGGGTTATGATTTTTTCTATATAACCCATCTCTTTTTATCGGTCATGATATGATGCATGTTTTATTATCATTTTTAACATGTATATATTATTTTTCATGTTAATTGTGGGACCTATATCTCCCTAAAATGCATTGGGAAATGAAAAATGGTATTTGAGATCAGAGTGTACACGAATTGTATCCTAATCCCAAAAAATAGAAGGTACAACGTATGAATCCCAAGACTGCAAATAAGAAATTTAATGGATTGTTTCCCTATCTGGAATGTATGTTTGTGCATGGTTCAAAGCCCAATCATAAAAATAATAGGGTACATAGGGTGTTATCTCTTTCACGAAGAAGGTAAATAGATCGTATCACATGCATATCATGTCATGAATTTCTCAGCTGTTATCACTGATATAGGATTTTCTATGTTTATGTGTATTCCAAAAGTAAATGTCTTACTATTATATTATGATTTCAAGTCATATTCTCTTGGATCCCTTGTGATTTATTTATTATGAACTACATATCATTTTCTCATGATTCATGTTTTTGATCTTTGATATGCAAGGTATTATGTTCTAATGTTATGATCATGTTCACATACCATTACGCTCATGATTATGCTTATATATCACCCTTATTTACCCTTACATAACATATGATCTCACCCATTTTTATGTTTCCATCCATAGGATATGAAGATATATATTATGTATGATATATCAAAGAGGGGTTCTTCTATTAGAGAACATAACGGGGGATAATGAAGCCCACCCATGTACTAGTGTTTATGTTTATATATTTCTAAAGTAACTAGAATAATACGGTCTTTGGGCATTTGTTTGTATAATATTTAATGTGCTTCACAAAAGTTGTGTAATTATAATTTATTATAATAAAGGGTATCTACAGTTTTGATGAGAGAAAAGGTTTTTCCAACCTTTTTTCAATGTAGGATAAAAAACAATAGTGGGAACTATAAGAACATGTCTAATGAGATATCTAAGGACAAGGAAAAGTATAGGAAATGTCCAGAAATTTTGGTAATGGAAAGAGTGAATGGTTTTCTAGAAATAAATCCTTTTATGGATACTACAAGTAGATTTAGATCACAAAAAAATGCACCTAGGGGTTATAACTCTGACAAGATGTCCTAGACTTAACTCTGGGTTATCTGGTACACAATAATGGGTATTGATGTGCCCTTGGTTTTGAAACTCTTAAGGAATATTCATTGGGAATTTACAAAAACATCAGAAACTATTATGAAGGATTTAAATAAGATTTTTTATGAATATCTTTTGATAAACAAGAGGAGTCATATTTAAAGAAAGGTGTCATAATTTAGACATCATATTATTTATTTTCATGATTATGTGATTTATCACTATGATAATCAATTATTACTCAATTATTCCATTTTTAAGTCAATGGTATGAAAAATAAGGATCTAGGTTAATGATAAATATGATGAAAAATTTTCAGATGAGTAGTCGAATAATATTATCACCAGAGAAAAGGAAGTTGTGATCATGCCTGGTCATTTCTCAAGGAACATGATTAACAACACATACCTAAACTAACAATCAGATACACTATCGATGATAAATAAGGATTTCATAGAGTGTTTGGGTAATCGATACTATTGAGGAAAGAAGAATTAGTTTCCTTTGTGTCAAGTTTGTGGAAAAACCACCAAAGTGAATGTCTTAGAGGAAATTGAGGAATTTTTTAATATGGAAAAGATTGTTTGAAATAATGTAACTGAAAATGGAAAATGAAAAGTTCAGTTAACGCAATGGATTTGAATTTTGGCTCCCCTATGGTATTATTAATTAGTGACAGCTTTTAATTTTTATATTATGGTAATTTTGAAAATCAATGTCCAATGTGGAAGGATCATAAAAAGAATCAGAAAGGTGGTACAAGTAATGGGTTTTATATTGATGATGAGGATATTATAGATGATATCTGAAGGGTATGTGATGTTCTTACAATAATTTTTACATTATACATATGAATAATTATTATATTGATGAAGATGAACCTTAATACATGGTTAATATATGATATTCTCAGAAAGAGGTATTGTAATATCATTTTTTATGATGATAAACCCTATTGTAATATATAATTAATATCTTAAGTGGGGAAAAATTATTTTTCAGTGAAATAATTTGATAAATATTTTAAAGGTTTAAATAGTAATTATCATCATTAAATATTAAATTGAATATTTTTAGATTTCGACAAAGAGTTAGTGTAAGATTCTATGACATAAAAAGTCTTAATGAAGAAAGAATAAAAAATATAATATATAATATATTAAGTGAATATTTTTTATTAAAAATAATTTAATATCTCCAAAACAATTTATCGTATGTGAAATCAAAGATCACCATTGTGTCCAGAACAAGGTGTTTAACTTATACGAGATATAAAAATTTTAACCATCTGACGTTTGAACATCTCCTTTTCAAATATAAAAATTTAATATGTAATTAAAATTTAATTTTATTTATTAAATAATGAATATCTCTAAATGGTGCATCACATGAGAAATCCGAGACAACAATTGGGTACAAAATGTGTTCTTTTACCTAGGAAATGTATAACTTTTATGCATATCTGGTGTTTTGAAACATCACACACAATAAAATTCGATTTTATATATAATTAATTGTTTATTTTGATTTATAAATAAAAAATAATTAATATCTTGAAAATGATGTGTCATTTGAGAAACACAAGAGCATTGTTAGGTTCAGAATGAGTGGTCTATCATATTTGGTACATATATTCTTTGCGCAACATAGATTAAGTATTATTTAATGTTTCTTAAATAATTAATTTTATATAATAATAAAAAATTAAATTCACCCCTAGCCTCACATTGAAAAGTCAATTAATTCCCAATGAAGATTTTTTAAACCATCAATTTTATACAGATTTTCCCAATTTAAAATTCGAAATACATTTTTGAGGAAAAATTAAACATTTCCAGTAATAATATTCGGATGAAATAGATGATTTTTTTTGAAATGTTCATGGGGAAAATGTTGAAATTTTTTTAATAATAATAATTATTATTTTCATTACTATTATTAATTTTAAATTATGAAAACATGAATTTTAATAATTACTATGATGATTAAAAATTATTATTAAATATAATTTTATTATTATTGTTATTATTATTGTCATACTAAATGAATGGAAATTCCAATGTGTAATTAAATATTCCATTACACATAAATGATGAACAAAATTTCATAAGTGTGAATACTTGTTGTTGATCAATGTACTAAGAGTAAACATATTATTTAATAATAATTAAATGAAAATGTGGAGTTAATATTAATTTATTAAGAAAAATAGAAATTTAATAAATATTTTTTGGGAAATATTAACTATGAAAGATAATTCATTATTATTATAATATTTATTATCATTATTATTTTTAAATTGGAAAAATAATTTTTTTAAAACCCCATTTCAGTCATAACACTTTCGTATGGTGTCAAATTGACATGCCATCAATGATAGAATTACCCTAAAATTGAGGCAGTCATTTCAATACCCATGATTAATATCTAATTCAATCTCTTGGTACTTGTCTTTGAAATTCCCAAGAAGATGGTGGGTTGACATATAAACTTAATATGTGGGATTAATGAAAATGTGATGCAACTTATAAATATAATAATATTCATTGTTGAAAAATTATTATAAATTATAATTCGGGGGTGCACATGGAAAGGGTAGGAAGCCCATTTTTTTGACACCACTCCCCTTGCTTACTCACTTTCTCTCTTCAGTATTATTTTATTCTTCTAAACTTATATCCAAAATATCATTTTTGATATTGATCGTATTGATGAACCATTTTCATAATTATATTTATATACATTAGTCAAAATTTATTCCTATGATTCTTTTTGAAGAAGGAAAGGTAATCTTTTCATATTTAATTAAATATTTGTAATTATAAAAGATAACGATGATTCTATATATTTTCGAAATGGGGGTAGTCCAAGGATTCATTTACTTATGATCAAATATATGGGTAGTGTGTCGATACTTAAAAGTATAAGGTCATGAGGTGGTGTATTGAACCACAAAGGGTGGTCCAACACTTCTGATGACATTGATGACATTGAAGTAGGTGGTTTTGTCTTGATTATCCAAATTAATTATCCTTGTATTGCTTGATTTATTTCAAATAATAATTTAAATTCAATTGTTCAAACCTGATTTCAATAAATATGATAAAATCTAATTCTAGTGAATTTGTATATTTAAAAATGGTTTTGGTATGACAAATGTGAAAACAACCAGTTATATTGAATTGGGGTGTGCTTATAGAAATTGGTTAATTTAAAATGTTTTATTTAAATTATGGATTGATCGAAACAACATCAGTTGAATTGTTTAATGTAATTGTGGAAAATAATTTATAAATTGATGTAATTGGTTTCGAATGGATTTAAAACTTCTGAAATGGATTGAAATGTTTTGATAAAACCTAGTGGTATTATCTATTTTAAGAGTCTTGTTTTTTATTGAAACATATTTCAGTATTAAATTGAAAATTTACATTTGAAATGGTGGAATGATATTTAATAGTATTTAATGTTTTATTAAAAATAATTTAACAAAAATGATTGTGTAAGAGAACATGAATTCCATAGGTAGATTGTGAGTTATTTGGGCACACACTAAGATTACTATAATTATCTAATACATACATGTAAAAGGTCACATCCCTTAGTTGATGTTGATGAGTCCTCTCTAGCCAGTGTCTAGAGGACATATGTGTACACATATTTCTATGAACTCTTAGAGAGTGTGATGCCCTTTATCCTGAAACATACATAACTATTTGGTATACGACCATGTTGCTCACTTTTGTTCATATTGAAGATATAAAATGAATTCCAATATTGAGAAACAGTTTTATATTCTCGTTTATATTATATAAACTATTTCATATAAAATGTTTTATTTAATCCATTTTTTAGATATATACAATCACCTTTAACATTGTTATTGTGATTAATGTATTTTCCATAATTTTAACTATATATAATGATTTTATTAAAATATTCATTGGAATTCAAAACATGTTTACTTTAAAATTGAAGTAATTCTTGTGGTCAATCAATTTTTCGAATCTATTTGGGAATCCTTGGTTGAATTCTACTGGGTTTCGGAACACACTCTAATTTTTCCTTCAGCTTCATGTTGACATTCTCCTTATAGTTTTAAGCAAGGAAAAATGATATCGTGATGGTGGATCCAGCCGTTGAACATTGGAATTGGGGAGTTGTGTCCAAAGGATCCTTGGGGGTTTTCTAATTTTTTGGTACTTTGATTGTATTACTTTGGGATTTTTAGGGTTTTTTGTATTATGGTACATTACATCGAGTGGAATTTCTTTTCATATTCATAATGTTTGGTTTCATTTATTTATGTATCTTTTGTGACAAAATCATTCTCATTGTCAGTTTTTTAATGATATGTGATATTCAACGACCCATGGGGATCTGGAATACACTTCAATCTATATTAGGGTGGGCATGGTTATTGGGTTTCCATGGTACTAGAGCTAGTTTGTGTTACAAAAGTATTAGAGGACTAGGTTGAGCATTTGTCTTATGTCAGTTTGCATTTTTTTAATCATTTCGGGACATATGACATAGTGGATATTGAGTTCCTAACTATCTCTCATCGAAATGAACATTATGTCTATAGGGGTCTCTAGGTAATGTCATCTTGTTGATTAGTTCTAGTATTTTCCCTAATTTTATTTGGATCTAGTGGAATAAAAATCTTGTTTTTTATTTTTATGGGGATTAATTTCCCTCATCGTTCTGTTTATGAACTACCTAATTTCTGCAATTATGTATGATGATGTTGTGTAACATCATTCCTTTGAGAAGACATTCAAATAAGAACTAGGTAGAGATTACTATTGAACATTAGGGAGTGAATCCAATTATTGATCCTAATATAGTTAAGGTGATCATTAATCTATTCAAGATTTGGGGAATGCACCACCACTAGTTCCTATTCATGATCCAAAAGTGTATCCTTTGGGAGATATTATTTGAAATCATTGCCAATTATTCCTTCTCTAGATACCTCCAATTTTTAAAGGATCCACCAATCCTATATATGGTGATGAATGGATGGGAATGATATATCATCTAGCCATGTTCATAGAGACACCTCATAATATCAATGTGATGAGTTCCACCTTCATACTGGAGTGTTTCAGTAGAATTTGGTGGGGGCATGATGGTAAAAGTGAAGAAATGGGAGGGATTAAAGTGGATGGACTTCAATGTTCTTTTCACTAACTAGTTCTATCCGGAGAAATGGTGATGGCCAAGGATGTAGTGTTTTTAAGGTTGATAAGGCTAACATAACTATAATAGAGTATTCAAATCACTTTTCTGATTTTCTAATGTATTATCCTAAGATTTTATTTAATGAGACGATGAAGGATCGATGGTTCAAGTTAGGAATTCAATAAGATATCCATTCAAGGTTTTTCATGCTAAATATACCCACTTATGATAATGTGCTGGATAACCATATGATAGTTGAGATTGAACTAGATGGAATGTTAGGGTTGATGGGAGTTCCTTTTTCTCCCATTGGTAACCTATGTTCATTTAAGAGAAATAGGAAGCATGATGACTTTCATAGTGGTTCTCGATATTAGGGTCATTTTCAACCTCCAATAGTGCTTGGATGAAGGCCTTTGATATGATACATGTGTTTTCATATAGGGAATTTAGAGAGGGTCTGTACTGAGGCACCAAATAATTATGGATCCTACAAACGTTTAGGGACCTTTAATAAGTTATGAACAAATTTTCCACTCTGTTTAGTGGCATGTGATCATCAACACCTCAAAAAAGTACGGGGAAATAAAATAATTCATGTACAAAAGGATTAATCCATATGCATTTGGAAAAAATCTTTTTTACACAGTTGAAGAGTCTCTAATGGAAGGTGACATGGGACCAGAAACTGTGATAGGTTTCATTACTATAGCTTCATATTTAGTGACTTCTCTATTTGATAGTAGTACCGATCAATCATTTATTTAAACCCATATTTTTAATTAGATTAATGATCCTATAAAGATTTTATCTTTTGAAATAGATATTACTACAACCCTTTATAAGAAAATAGAGAAGGGCCTCCATGGTCCCACTAGTGTATTCTCACTAAAAGATGACAGGATTTTATGGAGTTTTCTGGTTCTCAAAAAGAAACCTCTTGACGTAATTTTTGGGATGGACTGGCTCATTTCCAATAAAGCTAAAATTTATTGTTTTCTTCTATGGGGTTATTTTAATACACCCAGATGTTTGTACTGTGTATTTCAATGAGAATGGGACCCAAGGTATGGTAGAGACTGACCTTCTTACTCAGTGTTACAGAAATTGATATCAGTGTTTTCTTTTGATCTAGAGAGGGATTAAATGAGTGGGGAACTCCTTCCATGGGTCGTCGAGTTTCCCAACATGTTTCCTAATAACTTATCTGGATTTACATTGGTAGGGGATGTTTTATTCTCAATTGACTTGATGCTTGGTACTCAAAAATTTCCAATTATATCTTACCATATGAAACTAAATGAGTTGAATGATATAATTTCCTTATTGAAATAACTTTTATAGAAATGTTGTATACTCCCGAGTGTTTCACCTTTGGTAGTGCTAGTATTCGTCACAATGAACATTGGTGGATCTCTAAGTATTTGTGTTGATTAATTGAATCTTAATCAAGTGATAGTAAAAAAATATTATTACCACCTATTGATGATCAATTTAATTATTTGAATGATAATTTTTTGTCGGGATACCTTGTGCCCAGAGATAGTAGAATGGGATATGGGTTGTGATAGATAGGATGACCAAATCAGCTAATATTATACCCATTCAAGATAAAACCAATTTTTGGGGACTTGGGTGGTCTAAATGTGAACAATATTGCTTTTTTGAACTGATTTCCATCCGCTATAGTTAATGATTGGGATCCTCGGTTTACTTCTCAATTTTAGAGATGCCTTCAGGAGGCATTGGCATCTCAAGACCATTTGAGCACGACCTTCCATACACTATCGGATGGCCAGATAGAGAGAGCTATGAATATCCTTGAGGATATACTTTTTCCTGGTGTTATCAACTATGGTGGGACATGGGATGATCGTTTTTAGCTTGTTGAATTTTTAATAACAACAATTACTTGTCCACGAACAGAATGGATCCTTTTGAGGCCTTGTATGGGTATCCTTTTAAATGTAAATTATGTTGGTTATTGATTGGTGAATGTTCTTCGGTTGGACTGAGTTTGGTTAAAGAGATGACGATAATTATTCAGTTCATTCGTCATAGAATACGGACATCACAGAGATTGTATAAGCCTTTTGTTGATCATCACCTTAGGTGTAACATCCCAAGTTAATAAAGAATGTGAATTTTGACTATTTATTAATATTTATAAATTAAATAATAATTTTACATTAAATTGGACTATTTTTTTGATGGCGTACTCGATATGCAACAACAGGTTTCTTTGAAATCTTACATTGCACAAAATGTTGAGTTATACCAAAAAATAACATAATTATAGTATTATTTAAAATTGTAGTTAATTCATAGCCATTTTATTGGCATGAATGATAAGAATAAAATTCAATATGATTATACTTGTTTGTTAATTTTTTTTTCATTTATACAATAAAATTTAGATTCTTAAAATGCGAATGAATCCAATTTTAAGCGTAAACACTATAATATTCTTTACAAGGGAGATTTTCCCCTTTTTATGGTGAACCCTTTTTAAATATAGTTTTTGTCACTTTTATATGTTCTATATGATAGATATAATTTTTTATTATAATAGGGGCATCCAAATATTATATGGATGTAATTTTGGTATTTTTCAAATAAAGGTCATTTTTAATGAATAGTGTAAAATACTGCATTTTAATTCAAAAAGCAATTCTAATATAATTTATTTATATAGTTATATTAATATTTTAGTTGTTTTTAAATTTAAAAGATATTATAATTTTACCATTTAATACAATTCTTACAATTTGAAGTAATTGAACTTCAAAAGAGCACATAAAAAGGTGTTAATCTTTTGATAGTTATCATTTCATAAAAATACTTATTTGGTTTTGAAAGCATGAATTATTTTTAAATTAATTTATTCAAAATATGTGTTTTGAATTTGGAAAAATGGATAAATATTTGGAATTAGGAGTACAAAATGGTGCAAATAGGTAACTTTTATTTTTAGACATTATGAATATTTAATCAGTAAATATTTTATTTACCAAGGATAAATTGTTAATCTCATAAATAATGGTAAAACAAATATTATAATAATAATAAATTAACCATACACTTCTCCTTAACATATTGAATGACATATTTCAGACCAAGGGCACCATTGGGTTGATTTTGGTATCCCATGGAGCCACATGTATGCGAAAATGAAACTTTATATTAATTAATTTAATGTAAGGGAAAAAATAACATAAACATACATATTTTAGTAAAACAATTTTATATGGGGTAATATAAGTGATATATTTGACTATAAATATTTCTTTTAAAGATAAAATTATTTCTTACATCATTTTATTTTATTTATAATTTTTAGACATTATGTAAACACATTTAATTATGACACACTAGTGATGTAGTTATTGCATCATTAATAAAGGATTCCAATAAATGATATTGTTAATATGAAAATAAATTTATTTTGAAATTTTTATTCCATAAACAAATTTTTAATATTATTAAGAATTTTTATCTTTTTATTAATGAAGGGTTTTTTAAAGAACCAAGTTAGTTTGTAATTTTTTAAACGTCATGGTGTGAATAGTATTAAAATTGACACAATTTTTTTTAATTCAATCATTATTTAATTAAATGATAAAATAGTTTTAAAACCCTATAATTTGGAAAAATGACATATAAAATGATAAAAATTTCAATAATTATGAATATTGGGTTTCATGGAATTTTATAGTAAATATATAAACAATATTGTATGAATATAAATGAGGATGTTGTAAAAGATAAATAAATTAACAAAGGGTGAAATAAAAATATAAGGAGTAAAAAATATCAAAAACCCATCCAATTCGTATTGGATGAATTCATTTAGATGTATATGTACCTTATCTTATAACTAATTATTTTTTCGACCATTTTAAAAAGAAAATTATTTTATAAAAAAATAATACTTTCAAACAATCAAAAAGAGTCCCTCCTCCCTCTTATAAAATGACACAACCTCTAACACATTAATCTCCCCTCTCAAGCCTCTTGGCTCATCTAAACCCTAATCCAAAAATATCCCAAAATCTATTTCTTCTTCCAAGAATCCATACTATAGGAAAAAATCACTTCAACGATGAATTTTGGTTCAAACCAAATGGAGTTACCTGATTTAAAGGTAACGTCTTCTCTCATGTTCATTCTTTTTTATTTTCCTTCTCCAATACCCATATACAATATTAATTACATTAATTTATAGAAACAAAAATATTATCAATATACTAGTATTTTTTATGATATGTATTCAGACTATACTTCCACACACCTCCATCTAATGGATTCGAACATAAAATTTCTATGGACGACGAACTATGCCTCACGAAATGATGATTATTCAAATATCTCCAACTACCTCTCATTGTAGCCATTATGATGGAATAATATTTATATTTTATTTATATTATATGTACATTGTCTTTATGTTTATTTATTTTTCATTTATTTCATAACATTATGTTTTCCATATTGTGTAAATACGATAATTTAATTTGAGAATGTGTGGACTACCACCCCCTCAAACACACATGACTCATTCATGCCATACATGGAATGTCTAAAGTATGGAATAAAAGAAATTATATATGATGTTATACTGGAACTATAATATACCTATGTATAATTATGTTTTCATACCATTAAATATAAAATAGAAATGATAGTAGCATTCATGTGTACATACGACCTACCCTTCCATGAACGGTGCATTTCATTTCTTATCTCAAAATGTTAAGTAAAATTATAAATACATATATATAATAGATATATATGATATAATTATATCTTAATCATGAATATCATAGTGGAGATAACATAATTTTGAACACATGGACAATTTTTTATTATAAGAAGTTCAATTTTTACTCATGTTCCAAATATCGACAAAACAGCCTTTATTAAAATAAATGATTATATAATTTCTATAACGTGGTAATAAGTGATATAAAATGAATAATAAACCTAAAAAGGGATGTGAAGAAATTATAAATTATATTTAGTATATTATTCATGATATTAAAGAATCAACGGGTCAAGTCGGGCACGAGGTAATGGAACGTCATAACCGAATTTCCATTCTTTGGGTTAAACATCAAAATTATGATTATACAGTGATATGAATATATGTGAATGACCTATGATTGTTTTACCCTTAACATCCTCTTATATTGTATATATTTCTATTTTTGACACATAATTATGCCATTTATTTATCCTTAATCTAATGTTACAATCTTTGTAAGTAACTTTGTCTCAATCTTATTTCATTGAGGAATATTTTGATTTATACATAAAATAATTTTATACGGTGTATAAACCCATTTGAATTATCATTTCATTCTAAGGGAAACTTTTTTATGTGTATAATTTTACTAAATTAAAAAGGAAATGATTATTTTTAACATATGCGGTTATAATGAGTTTTCATCCACGGTAAGTATTTTTTGATATTTGGTTTCCTTAACAAGATGTGATGTTTTTCAAAATAAAATATATACCATATAATATTTTTATGTATATTGATTTTGGAAATGGTTTTGATAATTTATTGATTATGTCAATATATTTCAATGTAATATTGTGATTGCAATGTTTATGTGTTATCATTACTTTATTCTTGTTCGTGTTTTATGATTATTTTATGGTTTTGAGAATTATTTACATGTATTGTTGGTTCTGTGATAAACATTGGGCCGTTGATCCTAAGATTACTCTCAAATGAATTGGGAAACATGACAGAGGTAAAATTTATTGTTTTTCATAAGATATTTAGGGAATATACTGTAATGGGTATTCCAAATTTAACTCTCTATGTAGCTGTCAAATCTACAATGTTTGTATGTTATGAATTCCACAATTTACCTATATGATTTATCATTTCCATGTGTTATTCATAAATCTTATGATCTTGTGTGGTATGTTTAATATTAAAAGTTTCATTTCATTGACTTGTATGTATTTATGGAATAATGTTTTCTTACCTTGTTTAATAACCATTAAAGATATTTTTATGCTCATCCTATGTTCTTGGAATTTTTTTCACAAGATATAAGTCAGGGTAAGAGAAATGAAGAATTCAAGAAGGCTTATATCAAGAAACTAATTGTTGTTTTCATTTATGTTTGTTTATTTTTTTAAAAAATTGGTACTGAGTTGAAGTATTTACTTAGTAATATTTCAGATTTAATTTAATAGTAATTAACTAATTCTCTAATAATCTAAATTTGAAAAGATCATCAATGTCAATTATTGAATTAACTCAAGATTATTTAATGTTTAAGGTTGTGCCCTTATAGTAGTCCTTTGTATTTTTTGTTGGTGACAAGGTGATCTTAATGGTTTCACCCATGTTCGGTCATCCATTGAATAAGTTGAAAGGGAAGCTTACTCTTAATATTGTGGGACATTTTGAGGTTGTTGATCAGATGGGGGAAATTGCTTACCGTTTTTCAATATGACTACATCAGACATCGATACATAATTTTTTTTATGTATCACAGCAATGAAATATTATCTATTATCCACCTTGAATTTTCAGTTTTAGTGATATTGATATCGAACATGATTTATCCTTGATAGAGCGACCTGTCAGAATAGTTGATTCTAAGTCCATTGTACATCAAGGGAGGAAAATACATTTTGTTCTTGTGCTAGGGTGTCATGGTTCTATTAATCATGAGATGTGGGAGTGTGATATTGATGTTCAATCTTTGTGCCTTGATTGGTTTTAGAAAAACCACTACAGATGCATCCAAATGATGATAATTTGATAGAGGGGAGAACTGTAATATAAATTTTTAAGGTGATAAACTCCCTTAAAATATATTTTTTATATATTATGTTGAAAAATGATTTATTATTGAAATATATTAAAGGCCTTAAATTCTAGTTAACATATTGGATTAATCAATTGAATATTTTTTGAGTTTGACACTGTGTTACTTTAAGATTATGAGGCCCGCAAAGTCACAATGAAGAATAAATAAAAATACTAAATATAATATATTATGCACACATTTGTATTTGAAAAAAATTAAATAAATTCAAAATGGTGCATTGTATGGGAAATCAGGGATCAATATTTTATAAAAAATTGAGTGTTAACCCTATGAATGGTATAACATTTTTAATCATAAGATGTTTGGATGTCTCACTTGCAAAAATTACACCGTTTATATTTAATTAATTTTAAATTCATATTTTATATTAAATAATTAATATCTCTAAAATGATGTACGGTATGAGAAATAAGATACCACCGTTTGCTCCGTAATGTTGTGTTTTACCTAGGTATGGTATAAATTTTATATTTGTCAGGTGTTTAGAATCATTTCACGCAATTAAATTATATTTTATATTTAATTAATAGTTTATTATGATTTATAAATAAAAAATAATTAATATCTACTAAAAAATGTTTCATTTGAGAAGTCCTAGAGAACTATTACGTCTCTAATGGGGGGGGGGGGGTACCCTAGTTGAGACATAAATTCAATGAGCAATAGGTATTAGGTATTATATAATTTTTGTGTTAAATAATTAATTTTATATAATTATTTAAAAATAATTTTACCTGGAACCTCGTGTTGAAAACTCCATTGTTATCCACCAAATATTTTTCAAACCATCAAATTTACATCATTTTGTCCAATTTAAAATAATCATAGCATTAATGATTTTATCTATTATGAAATGCATGAAACATAAGATTATTTTTAAACATTAATGGTGAAAATGTTGAAACATGTTTAATAAAAATAATAATTCGATTTGGTAATATAATTATTATTTAATTTATTATATAAGTATTTTATTAATTATTGGGAAGATAATAATAATTTTGTTAACAAAAATTGTATAATAATAATAATAATTATTATTATTATTTTTAAAAAAATTAATGGAAAAGTACACGTGTAATTAAATATTCTTTTTTCATGTAAATTATGGATGACCTTTATCAATGTTTGAATATTTGTTTTTGATCAATTTCATAGAAGTAAAATTTTTAGTCAATACTAAATGAATGATAATATGGTGTTAATACTAATATAATAACTATTATTTACAATTAATGAATGTTGATGGAAAATCATTAATGGTGAAAGATACTTTATAATAATAATAATAATTATTATTATTATTATTTTTGTCAAATTGAGAAAATAATTATTGTCAAAACACCATTTCAGTCATAAGTATTTTGTATGGTGTCATATTGACATGCCGGCAGGGATAGCATGACACAAAAATTGATGTGGTCCTATCAAGGACAATGTTGAATATTTAATTCAGGATCATGGTAGATGTCCATGGATCTCCAAATATGATGATGGATTGACAGATGAAATTAATAAGATAGATTACTGAACAAGTGATACCATTAGTAAATGTTGCTAAATTAATTAATGAGAAAGTGTTATAAATTGGATTTGGGGTAGTGTTTATGGCATGGGTAGAAAGCCCATTATTTATGACACCACTCTCCCTCATCTCCTTCAATATCTTGTATGTTATTTTTTTCTATTAATGTTCTCTCCTCAATATCAGATTTTATATTAATCAGATTGTGACACCGTCAGTTACATTGGATTTGTCTCGATGTGTAGAAATTTATTACTAATATAGTTTTTGAAGAAGGTAAATAATTTGTTTCATATTTAATAATATATATTTAATTAAAAAGGATAATTATGATTCTAAATAATATAAAAAAGGATGTTTCAAGGATTCATTGGTGTGTGATCAAATTTCTGGTTGGTTTGTTGACTCTTACGCTAACAAGGATGTGTGGTTGGGTATTGAACCACATAGGGCAGTTCACCATTTCTACTGACAACAATGACCTGGAGGTAGGTGGTTTCATCCTGATTTTCCCAATTTATGAACCTTATATTGATTGATTTCTTCCTACTATAGATTTAAATTAAATTGCTAAAACTTGTTTTTAATTGATTTGATAAAACCAAATTCTAGTGAATTAATAGATTTGGGAATGGTTTTGGCAGAAAAACATGGAATCCCAAATTCTATTGAATTGGGGTGTACAAATAGAAATTGGTCTATTTAAATTGAATAATTTAAATTGATGATTTATAGAAATGATTTGAATTAAATTGATGAATTTATTTTTGGATTTTGTTAAAATTTATTGTATTGGTTTTTGATGGAGTTTAAAGATATGAAAATGGATTTAAATGATTAGATATAAATCTAGTGGTTTTATCTTGTTATATAAGCATGTTTTTTATTAAATTGTATTTGGGTTTAAATGGGAAAATGGTCATTTTAAATGGGTGATTAATATTTAATTTTATTTTATGTAGTCTTAAAATAAATTTCCCATCATTCATTATTTAAGTGAATATGCAATCCTTTGGTATATTTTGAGTTGTTCAGACACACTATATAATTACTACAACACTTTGAAACATACATGTAGTAGGTCACATACCATAGGCAATGGTGATGAGTCCTTTATGAACAGGTTCTAGCGGATGTATTTGTACAAATATTGTTTTGATTAATAATAGAGTGAAGATTCCTATATTCTGAACACACATACACATTTGGAATATGATGATGTTTCTCACTTTTGATATTATCTGAGAAATAAAATGTATTAAAACCTTTTTAAACTATTGTGCATTCCCTTTTTGAATATATATACACTATTTTATATAAAATGATTTATTTAACCCATTTTTTAGAAATATTCCTTCACTTGTAATGCAATTCCTCTGCTTAATGCCTTTTCCATAATTTGAACTATATACTATGATTTTTTTAGAATATTTTTTGAAATACCAAAACCGTTTACATTATAATTGAAATAATTATTTTCGTTAAACTATTATCGTCATCTGGTATGGAATCCATGATAGAATACATCCAGGATTTGGGTCACCTCCAAATTATGCCTTTGGGTGTCTGTAGATTTCTCTTTCCAGGATTGAGAAAGGGAAAAATGATCTCATAAAGGTGGATCCAATTGTTGGACATTGTACTTTCTGAGTAGTGTCCTTAGAGACCTTGGGTAGTTTTCGGTATTTTGGTAGTTTTTTTATAGTACTTTGGGATTGTTTATTCCTTTTTTTGTTATTGTACATTACTCAGAGTCAAGTTTCTTTTGATATTAATACTGCCCTATTTCTTTTATTTCCACACTGTTAGTTGGGAAATAATTCTCACCCTTAGTTTATTTAATGCCAGGTTCTAGTCGCTAACCCATGGGGATCAATAATTCCCTTCAGGATCTGTCAAGGCTAACATATTTTTCATGTTTCTAGGGTACTTGATCTAGTTTTTGATAGGTATAAAAGAATATGTTGATGAATCCCGAGTAATGGTTTAAGAAAAATGTTGGATGAATATAGTATCTATGTTTTGAAATTATAATATTCTATTATATGAATCATTAAATATATAAATATTTTCAGTATAAGTGTTCATTACAGATTTAAAAGTATATGGTAATGGGGATGAAGACATAGAAAATTAATTTCATTGAAGAGTGATATTTTGATTAAGGTATGGTAACACTTAATTAGTGGATGATGTTTAGATAATGATGTTTGGAGAAAAATATGTTGGATAATAATTAATAAATTGGAAGATACATGTTTCTTTGCAACTAATCATTGAAAAAGTGTTCTATGTCGTCATAGATGAATTTTACAACTTCATGGATTTTAATAATATATCTAGTAATCATTGGAATAAAGAGGAATATGTGTTTTTCAAACAGATTTATGGTAATTGAGGTTATGAAAATATTCTATGTGAATATACGTTGAGGGTATTCACTTGTTTGAAATGTGACAATCATGTGATAATTTGTGATATATGTAGAATCAACGTTAATATGATTTTTTGAATCTCATTCTACAGTTTTGAGTTTAAATATTTCTTAAGGGTTATAAGCTTAACTATTTAAAGTGGGATTATATTAAAATTGGAGTGATGTTTGTGAGGTTAAAGCATTATGTCATGACATGAGGAATTATGAATATTGGATAAAAATTTGTAACAACATTGTTTTGACAAAAACCGATGAGAAATGGGATGGAATATCATGAATCTCAGGATCTATTAGTACATCAGGAATTAAAACATCACATTCCTTTTCTTAGAAAGAGGTGAAGTAGATCATGGAACAAAAAAGGTAGTGGTTTTCTTTTAATTATGATAGTATATCTTATTATGAAGTTTCTACAACATTGGGAATAATGATGTTGAAACCAATATTGTAATCATAGTACATTTTTCTTGTTTGATCATGTAATGACCCAATGTTTTATCAATGGAATTCCCTTCTTATAATTAGAATGTCTTATAATATAATCACATAATATTACATATAGAACACAATACAAACAATATAAATGATGAATGAGTTAAATAAAATGAATCTCTATATGTTATCGAACGTATACTGATGAAATAATAATTTTATTTTTGAATAGTAATGTGACCCTTATGAATAGTAATTGGTCCAAATGAATAGTAACCTTACATAGGAATTCAGAAATAAAATATATCTATGTTATAAGTGATAATATGATATAATTATATCATTTTATATGTAATTATATATTTTTAAAATTATTAATTATGTGTTTGTATTTTTGTATGTCATGTATATTTAATTACAGTTTTCTGATTAATTTAATAATTTAATATAAATTTTAGTTTTATACAATGTAATCATAAATAATTATTTTTATGACTTTCAATTATTTGATAGTTTTAAGAGACCATAACTATATTTTCAAAGTGTTAGAAAAGGATTTTTAATTTTAATATTTTTAATTTTCTAGTAAATTATGATTTTAATTACAAATTAACTTTCATATGTTTAGAAAATTATTTTCACAAAATGGAGTTCATTTTTTATTCTACAAATCTAAAAATTTCTATGGTGAATATTTGGTATTTTCTAAAATACATTAATATTTGGTGAATAGTAAACTCACATAATTTAAGATAAATGCTAAATAAATGAATTTATTCATCATGCATGAGTCTTGGATGATATAAATGGCCATTAATTAAAAATCATATTCTTTATTTACTATTTTTTTGTCACAATAATCATGAGTATTCATGGTCTTGAGAAAAAAGTTTAGAAAAATTATTAAAATAAATTGAAACCCCTCCCCTCCTCCACTATAAAAATCAACTCACCCTCTCTTATATTCACTCCTCTCAGGACTTTTGTATTGTCCAAATTCTTTTAAAATATCTCCCTCATCCTTATCCCACATCATGAATCCCTTTGTCTCTTCAAAAGTCAAAATACTCTTTTGTAAAAAGGTTCTGAAGGGAGTTTTATTCTAGAGGTAAATTCCACTTTTCTATTCGTTTATTTTATTTCTAGTTCCATATTTTTTTTCTCACCTCCTTTTATCATAAGAACATTAAATATACCAGATTTTTGTTATAATCGAATAATTCATCATCATATTTTTTCCCTCCTTTTCTACAATAAATGAAAACACCAACTTAGATGTGTTATTTTATGAAAATCAATGATGAGAGGTTTTCAATTTCAATTACAAACATCAATTCTGGGAATAAATCCATTTTGATGGTTGAACTAGACTATAATATTAATATTATTACATATGTAATTTTATTAAATATTTTGGTACCTAGGATATTAATTTATAAATCAAAATTTTTTTTATTTGATAAAAAACTTCCAATTAATGAAAACGGTTATCAATATAGTTTTATATAATGATTCCTCTTCACTAAAAATAAACAAATAAATTTTATAACTAGGTAATCTTATGTATGTTAACTAATAACATAAAAATTTAATTCTAGAAAAAAATTCATTTCTTATATGTTTATCGTTACATGTATATAATTACAAAAATCCAGAAAATGAATAATACAAATGCTCCCTAATAATGACATTGAACCTCTTATCCCATAAAAGGACATGAATTAAAATAATAAGGTCATATAAAATCAACTAAATGTATATAATTTTATGGAAATAATAATTAATGAATTTAATTTGGTTATACATGAAATTTATAACAATTGAAGGCTACCTTCGTACTTATGGTAAGGGATTCTACCTCATCCTCAATTACTCCATCTGGTTGTTCGATCTTTTTTTACCCAAATGGTGTTATATATTAATTTTATTCACATATTATAAATGATAATTATATTCATTAAAAACATTTGTTAGTATCCATTCATTATTACAATTACTGGATATATGTGTTTTTTTATTGTTTCCCTCATCAATACTTCCCAAAAAGAAAATATGTTTTAAGAGATCATCCTGAATTCATTCCCAATTTCATGAGCACTCAATAATATGTTTTATGTCACCATTGTTTTTTAAAAAATTAGTATTTTTATTATGAAAAACTTATTGGTTCACATCTTGTATTGTATAAATTATTATTCCCCTTTCTGTATGAAATTGTTTTTAGTATTTTCCTTAAAAGCGTAGTAAAATGTTTTAAGTATAAAATTTCATAAATAATCTTCTTACATGTTGTCAGTTCTTCTTGAAATAACATATCATTATATATTCTTATTTTTCATTATGAATTTCAATGTATGTTTTAATTCATTTCTTTCATGTACCCATGTATGATATGTCAATTCATTCTACGTTATGACATGAATATGATACCTGTTTCTTTCAATTGGTGCACTTATGTTTTTGTAAGATTCATTATGTGTCCAAGAATATTCGTGATCATTTTATGATGGGTTGGACCAAATATCACTCCAATTAATTATTTAATGTTGAGTATCATGATACATTATGTGCAACGGTCATGGAGTTCAGCCTTGACTCGTGCCACCATATGAAATTGTCTTGGTTGTTAATAATGAATCATTCTCTTCTATGTGCAACAAATCATTAATTTTTCTAAATTAATGTTTTTTGTTGATTCCACAATACTATGACTCCATTTTGACATGATCCCATGTTTATATGTTATTATTACATATGTTACCGGCCTTTTTATATCATTATTTCATTCATTAAAACAGTTGTTCTAAATCTTTATTCTGATGTTTATTCTCTTTTTGGGAAATTCGCTCATACCATGGTTCATATTATCCCTAGTTATTTCTGTGAATATTTTTGAGGACAATAGACGTTATGAGATCTTTATGAAGACTAAATAATTAAATGTTTTATTTAACCTCATGTTTTATGTTTTATTTACCCTATCTTCCATGAATGTAGTCTTTATAATCATGGAATGTAATATGATTCTTTATTATTATTAAAATTCTGTAATGATATGTGTAAAAGGTTATGGTCTCAATAGATTATATGGTCTATTAGGTCATGACCTATTTAAGGATTTTTTATTATTATATTTCTCATGAACTTATTCTATATCACTCCCCATCAGAACATTATGGTTAGATTTATCTTCCATGACCATGTTTTCACATCCCACCTATGTTCTCATATGTGGAAACCTAACAATGTTTTACTCTCGGTAACCATTAAGAATCCAAATTTCATTTTAATGGATGTTTCAATGTCATTTTTAAAAATGTGGGTTCAAATTAAAGGAAATTAAAAGTATTAAATCCTTGATAACCCATATAAAATATTATGAAAAATTATTTTCAGTGGGATGGTAAAATCTAACACCCTGATATTTTGTAGAATATTATTTTCGAATTAATTTAATCTTTTTGAGATTTAGAATTTCACGCAACACAAAAAATAGTTTATATTAAAAAACTATGTATGGGTTTAATTATACAAAACACCATGTTATAATGAATTATAGGAAACATAATGTTTAAAATTCTCTACATGGATCACTGATGATAGCATACATTACACATAAGATTGAATTTCCTCAATGTCTTCTGTAATACACAATACCGCGTTTTACAGAATAATAATATATTATTAAAATTTTATCACTTAATATAATAATATATACCCTAGATGTTAAATTATAGGTTATTGATTGTATTAACTAATTTATGATAGTATATGGTTTACACAAATATAATATGAATTCATAGAATACAAATTAATTAAAAATGAATATAAAAACAAATTGAATATAGAGTTAAATATTATTATTTTTATAACCTATTTTACTCTAATAAGTAAAATTAATTATAAATATTGAGTGATATTAATGTAATATATATTCTATATATTTAATGAAATATATTTTATATTTATCCAATATATTTGGTATATATAAGATAATAACAAACACAATTTTATGCTTAAAATCCTATATTTTTTATAAGGGTATTTTTATAGTCTTTTAATTGAGAACCCATTTCGAATCCAATATTTGGAACTTTTATAGATTTATTAAGTTAAAGTAAACTTTATCATTGAAAAATATATATATAACTTATATTAGTGTAAATCTCTAGTATTTTTCGGTGATATTTCATTATTAATGAATATTGATATATAATAAATTTTTGTTCAAAATATCGTTTTATTATAATTTATTTGTGAGGTAAAATTAAGTTATAATTTTTTTAAATATTCAATTATATAATATTTTTATTAATAAACCAATTTTATTTCATTATTATCAAACTCACTTTGAAATTTAATATAAAAACATGGAAAACATTTGAACGTTTTTACATTAAGAATTCACATTATCGACCCAACTGCGCGATTAAATTTAAATTAATTTTATCCACTTATATGATTGAAATTTGGAAAAAAATAAATATTATGAATCATAATAATTTTTAAATTTAAATAATGTTTAATTATATTTTGACCAAAAATATTATAGAAAGTACTCAAAATTAATTACACTGGTTAATGAAAAAATAAGCATAATTAAGGACAAAACATTAAATCTATGGGCCTAAATGACATAGATGATTGTAAAAAAATAATTTTATGTCTTTATTTAGAACCTTTAATAACATTTATATACATTGAATCATTATTGGATACACTTTCCATGTGACAATCGTTGGTGTAATTCACATTACCAAAATTTTCTAGAGTGCCACTCCTCCTCAACTATAAATGGCCTTCTCACCTCCCACTTCTTCACACACCGCATGACACATTGGATTAAACAATATATGTCCAAATAACTCCTCCACATCTATAAATTAATAAAAAAATACTATCCTTTTCATAAATCAATCCAAAAAATTGCTTTGTTGAAAACCACAAAGATTTTCCTGAATAAGAGGTAGCACTCTTCCTGAAGTTATTTTATTTTATTTCCATTATCCACCCCTTAAGAACATATTATTTGAAAACAATATAAAAAATTATCCTAAAAATAATATTATTTTTTATTCTATGGATTATAATCTATCTTATAAACACCTCCATCTAATGGTTAACAGACATACTGTTTATGTGTATGACGAACTATCTCCTCACAAAACGAATATTGTTCGTTTTTTCCTTTACCGCCTTTCATAGTGGGAATTATTATGGAAATTATGGTTATATATAATATATATGATATTAATAATTTATTTATGATTTTTTATTTATTTTAGAACACATATTTTTATACATTCCATTTGTTGTTAACATGATAATTTCGTTTGAGGAAGTGTGGACTGCCATCCCCTTAAAGCTGTGTGATTCCTACACACACTTCATGGAATTTTTAAGTATTATTTTAGTGAAATTATATTATATATATAATTATAAGTATAATTTAATAACATTATATTAATATATATATATATACATTTTTTCCATCTTCTTTCTTCCAATATGATAAAAAATGGAAACAACGTTCATTGCGTACGTACACCTTACTATTTACATCAATTGTGTTTTACATTTAATAATTATATATTATATAGATTTTTATAATAAAAAAATACTAAATTTCATTTATGTTTATATCATTGTGTACATTCAATAAATCATTATATATGTATCAGGACCAAATATATAACAAATCAAGACATATGTGAAGATAAAATTGAATATTACCCAATGTGAAACCTAATGATTGGGTTGTTAACAATAGGGTAATATAATGTAATAATAAAACCAAAAATTGTGTTATATATATAAATATTAATCTGTAATATATATAAAATAAACTTGAATTTATTATATTATAAGCTTCTATGTGTATGAAAAGATTCAAGACACAAGGTAAGGGAATTTCATTCCACTTTTTATTTCAGTGAGATACTTGTTTTATTCACAATTGATTTCTATTGTGTTGTGTGTATAATTCAAATGGATGTATTATATGATTCTTACACTTAAATTTATGTGTATTTACATATAAATTTTAAAATATTTCATTCATTGTAACTACGTTTCAAAAGATACAAAATCGGTAAAATGAATTTGCCTCCATTTGTCTTCTTTGAGGAACATGTCATGTTATGCATCTATATTTTTCAATGAGGTGTATATTCTACCTTTGGAATTATATATGATAAATATATTTATATTCATTATATTTTAATCATCATATAATTTCATTTACTTAACTTGGGTGTATGGTTCAATGATTCTGAGTGGTAAGAGTTTTTTGAAACAATCTCATCGTTTTTTGAGATTATTTAGGATTATGATTCCTTTGATGAACTATTATGTTCCATATCTCAATAACAATAATTAATTATCTTATAATATGTTAATTAATGATATTTTCATATATTAATACGATTTTACCACTCATTGGTGAAAATTATTGTAATGAAATAGTTATTAATAATGTCTGAATTTACCTCTCTCTTCAGTCGGAAATTTGTGTTCCTTCAAAAGCATGTTTTCTAAAAAGGGTTTCCCAGATTATCAAAAAATTATTCTATAATCCTTAATTGTTTTACCATTTTTGTCTTTTACCTATGTTTTTAAAATATTCTTATTATCCCTTTATTAACAAGAAATATTCCTTTCCTTTTTTTCATGAAAATGGAATAGCCATTTTTCCTCGTACGCCATGAATAGATTTACCTTTTGCCATTTCAATGAATTTACCTTTCCATTGTAAAAAAAGTCAATTTTTATGAAAATATTTTTAAATGTTACTTTCATTGAATATGTTTCATATGTTTTCAATATTCATTCATAAGATTTCATGTAACATGTTTTTCAAAATATTTTCATGCATTTTTTTTAACTTTAAAAAAAATTAGGAAAATTGTTTAAAAAAATATCTCCAAGAATTATTTATATGTTTTCAATTTATTTTAAAAAAAATGGGTTTGAAAATATTTTCAATGTTAATTTATATGATTTTAATTTATTTTCAATGAAATTATTTTCAAAACATTTTCATGAATTATTTTAATGTTTTCAATGTGTCTTTAATGAAAAATGTATATAAAATGTTTTAATGATTATTCTATCAATTTTCAAGGGAAAAAGTTTCCAAAATGATTTTAAGTATTCATTATAATTTGTTAATGTATTTTTTATGAAAATTATTTCCAAATGGTTTTATGAATTAAAATACCATTCCATAGAAGAAATTATATTTTTGTCAAGAAACGTTTTTGAAATATATTTAAAAATTATTTACCATATAAGATAAAATATATTGTTGTTACTCATGCCTTTACAAGATAATGATCTAAATGATCAATTAATATTATATTTTTGAATAGGTTATGCATATTTCCACAGTCTTTATGTAACCTGTTTCTCGTTCATGGATTATATTTTTAGGAAATATATTTCTTTTTCACGTGTTATATGTTTATAAAGTCTATTTCACTTTCATGGGTTATATATTTATAAACACAATTTCTCTTTCAGGGGTTATATGTTTATGAAATCCATTTATCTTACATGGGTTATATGATTATGAATGCCACTTAATTTCACAGGTTACGAATTAATAAAATGATTAGTAATCCTATCCATTTTTTATAGTTTATAATGTAATGAAATTTTAATGACAACCCAATCATTTCATGGGTTAGGAATGATGTTTATGAAACCCATATTTTTTTATGGGTCATGGTTAGATGGATGTTTATTATCCTATGGAACATGTATGTATGATTTTTTTATGTGATGGGTGGGACCTATATCTCCATTAAAAGAAATGGCTAATGAAAAATGTTGTATGAGATCAACGGGAACATATATTGTAGCCCAAGAACTAAAAAAATAAGGTAAATGGGTTGAATCCCAAGAATGAAAATAAGAAGGTGCATGTGGTTTTATCCCAAGACCTAATGTAAGAAGCTGCATATGTTGTAGCCCAATCCCAAAAACAAAAGGATACCGAAGTTGTTTTTCCAATCCCGAAGCATAGACACATGTCACAGCCCAAGACTAACATTTTATGAATGTCTTATTCGGGTAGCCCTAGTATAATAGTTTCTATATTTATGGGTATTCCACAACTTCATGTCATAATATTATGTTACTCTTTCATGGACTATGATCATGATTCCCTTATGATTAATGTCTTATGGGCTTCCAATATTTATTCCATGATTTATATTAATGATCATTGATATGCATGGTATGATCTTCTATTGTTATGATCACATTATCATACACTTATGGCCAGGTTTACGCTTATATATATTCCTTTTTTACCCATAATGATCATTTGAGCTCACCCTTTTTAATGTTCACATCCATAGGTTATGAATATATCTTCAATGTATGATATGTCTAAGAGGGGTTCTAGTCTTGGAAAACCTAGTGTGATAAAATGTTTCTCACCCATGTTCTAGTATCCATGTTTCCAAAGGAACTATAATAATATAGTTTTTGGGTATCTCTTTGTGTAATGTTTTTTTTATTCGGAAAATTTTATGTAATGTTAATGTATAAAAAGTGAGGGTAACTATAGATCCAGTTGAAGAACCAAATTATTTTCATTGGACATGGTAGAATTTAGGCAGATGAGTTATGATTTTAGTCTACCATGATTATTCTTGACCACTTATAGACTCATATTATAATAGAGTAATGATGGAGACTTATCTATGATGTGTTCAAGGAAATAATTTATGGTATATCTAGACTCTATATGTGGAAATGCATAATATGATAGGGAAGGAAATCATGGAGAATTTGTTGGATAAATTTTAAGATTATATTCTTAGGTATGAGAGGGAAACAATGTTTATGAGGTTAACCCATGGGAGTTTGATCGTTATGAACTTTTCCAGTAACTTCACCAATTTAAAATGATTTTTTTCTGTGTTGGAAAGGGATGAGGCTATCATAAAAAATAATTTTCATTGTGATATTAAATTTGAGAGTAATTCCTTCATCAAATATATTTAAGATGAAAATGATTTCTATAGTGGTGAATTAAGCTCCCTTTTTTAATGAAAACCTGAAGGTTTATTATAGTGAAATATTTGTGGTTTATGATAGAACACCAAAAGGTACATCTTCTAAGTTTAGGAAGCATCATTATGAGAACATCACCGATTGTAGTGAAAAAATAGTTTCTAGAGAGATAAACTGTTTACACAGAGATATAACCAAATAAAATTTTACTAGTGTGGCTGGTTAGGAGACATTTTTATAGAGTTTCCATAATAACAAGTTAAACGAAATTTTTACGGAAGTATGGTGCACATGTAGAAATATAGAAAAAAAAATCGACCAATATGTAGTGATGGAGGATCTATGTAGATCCCAAAAACCAAGACGGCGTATTGTCATCTTTATCATTCTGTAATTTTGAGTTTTACTAGTCATGGTGTAACATTCCAAGTAAGTAATGAATAATAGATATTTTTATCTATATATATTAAAGAATTAGATAGTGTTTTAGAGGCTTCAAATTAGAATAAATCCAATCTTAAGCATGGAATACACTAATGTTTTTAAAAGATTGTTTTACTACCTTTGATGGAAAACCATTTTTCAATCAAACTTTTGAAAATTTTATAAGCTCTATTTGTCAAAATAAACTTATTATTTATTATTGGGACATTGAAATTTACTTTGGGTAAATTTTTTTCCGATAATGTTCATATTTTAATGAATAGTGAAAATTGTGGTATTTTAATTCAAAACCTCTTTTTAATCATATTTATTTATATGATTAGATTATCTTCTGAATTGGTTTTAGTGTTCAATTAGAATATATTTTTACCACTTAATCCAATAGTGGTCATTGGAATTAATTTCACTTTGAATTTGGACTTAAACTAGTGTCAATCTTTTGATACGTATTGTTTCATAAAAACATGCTATTTGCTCTGACAGTGGGAATTAATTGTTAAATTAATTAATGAAACTTATATGTTTTTAATTTTTTAAAAAAGATATGATTTTTGAATTCGGAATATCAAATATAGCTTAGGGTAAAGTTTTGGTATTTTTCTGAAAAACATCAATTTTTGATGAATAGGGAAACCACAATGTGGTATTTAAAAAACTGATTTTTCATTTAAATGAAATTTTACCACCTCTGTGTTTTAAATTTCACAAATCCGACATACATGGTTGTCATTAATAAGTAAAATGTGGTTCAATGGAATTAAAATAATTTGTTGGTGAATAGTAACTTTTAAGTTTTTAATCGCGATTAGAGGTAATTAGTGCAATATATGGAAAAAGATATTATAATAAAATGAAAATACCTATACACATGTCCTACCCTTATTGGATGTGTCATGGCCGACCAAGACAACCCATGGGTCGATTTTTGGGACCCCATGGAGCCACTTGGGTAAGATCAAGAGATTATTTCCTTTTATTTAATGTAAAATTAAAAATGACACAAACATGTATTATTTTATTAAAAAAAATTACATGGGATTATACAAGTCATATTTTTGACTATAAATAATCATTTGAAATACGAAAATATTTCCTACATCATGATATTTTTTTTCTAATTTTTATACATTAAATAAATTAAATTATTTTTGACACCATGATGATACAGCGATGACCTCATTATTTAACGATTTAAATAAAAAGAAAATATAATTAAAAATCTAAGACCTACATTTGTAAAAAACCTATTGGATGGGTGGATTTAGAACCCTTATCACCTTATCCTCTAAAGGTAAAATTTTGGGACCTTTTTTATCTGAAAATCATTTTATAACAAAGTATCTTTTCTTAACTTTCCAAGAGTGCCCCTCCTCTCCTCTTATAAAAGGCCCCCACCTCTACCACCTTACCCAAACCTCTCAAGCCTTTGTCTTGGCCAACCCCTGCCCATGTTGTCTCTCCAAATCCCTCTATAACTCTTAGAAGCCTCACTTTGAGAACAAGTCTTCCCAAGGAAGCCTTTGAGCTCAAATCAAAAAGAGTTACTTGTTTTAAGGGTAGTGTTTTCTCTTGTGATCTTATGTTTTATTTTTCTACTCCATCCCCCTAAACTCTTTTTATTCATTTATTTTGTAACAACACCAGTAACTTCCTTATACTAGGATGTTGTTATAAGAATTATTAGAGCTACACTTACACACACCTACATCTAATGGTTAAATAACATACTGTTTTTGTGGATGGCGAATTTCTACCTCACGAAACGATGATTGTTCAGTATTCATCTATCACCTTCAAAGGTGGCCATTAAGATGTAACTTTATTTATATATGATATATATTTTGTTTATGTTTTCCATATGATTCTGTATTTTTCATTTATGTCATACCTTTTTTGGTTTCCATTATGGGAAAACGTGATATCTTCATTTTAGGAAGTGCGGACTACCGCCCCCTCAAAGTGATTTGATTCGTTAATACCATATGTGGTACGTATAAAGGATAGATTGAATGAAATTATATATGATAAAATACTGGAATTATAATAATATTATGTATCATTATTTTTTAATTCTATTAAATATGAAATAGAAATGGAAGTAGCGTTCATGTGTACGTACGGCTTACCGTTTCCATGAACGGTGCATTTCATTTCTTACCTCTAAATGTTATGTAATATTATAAATGAATGTATATACTGGATATATATGATATATAAATCTTGAGTATAACTATGGATATAATGGATACATGAACAACTTGTAATTATAAAGAGCATATTTTTGACTCAAGTACCAATGATCGTTAAAAAGACCGTTATTAACTTAAATAATTACATAGTGTTCATGACATTGTAATAAGTGATATAAAAGGAATAATGAACTTGAAAAATGTTCTTAATCAAGTAGAAATTAACTCATGTTTATTATTCAGGACATTAATGAAAGATCGTGTCAAGTCGGACCCGAGGTAAGGGAACTTCTTAACCTAATTTCCATTCTATGGGTTAATCTCCAACATTCAAATTATGTCATTATATTATTATATCCTATCTTGTATTTTTATGTTCTTTAGGTGTACCTATAGTGAATACACATAATATATCTATATTATTTGAAAAATGTTCTTTGTATGGGACTTCGTCTCAATCACCTTTCATTGAGGCATATTATGTTTTATACACAACTTTCTTTTATACGGTGTATAAACCACTTTGAATTTTACGTTTATCCAAAAGAAATATTTTTTATATGAAGCGTTTTACTTAATGAAAAAAGTGAATGTTTTTGTCGTACGTATGCAGAGACAATGACTTCTCCACCAACGTGACCATTATTTGAGTTTCGGCTTCCTCTAGAAGCCATAACTTTTTTTAAAAGAAAAATAAATACCATGTTTTACTTTTCTTTTATTTTGGTATTGAAAATGGTTTTCATAATTTTTCTATTATATCAATGTGTTGTATTGATATCTTGTGATTGAAATGTGGAAATTCAATGTTTCCTTTATGTATGTTTTATGTGATACGATTATGTTATGGTTCTTGGGCATTATTACGAAGACGGGTGGTTCCGTGATAAACTAAGGGTAGGTGAGCCCGATATAGCTCTCCAATGCATTGGGTAACACGAAGGGGTTAAACATTGAAGTTTCTCCGAAGATATTTAGGGAATATAATGTGATGGGTATTCCAAACATAACCAAGAGGGTTACTCCCTACTTGATAATGTTATGAAAGCCTCAAGTTACCTTTATGTCTTATGATTTCTATGAGTTATTCATGATTTGATGAGGTATGTTAAAGTGCATATGTTTTATGGGTAATGTATGATTTCATTCTTATGTATATATGTACTCATGTTTCCTTTGTATATTTTTACATCCGTTACTGAGATTTTTATGCTCATCCAATGTTTTTAAAATGATTTTCACAGTTCAAGGGAAAGGTACATGATGTGATGATAGTGTCAAGGAAGTTTCAAGAAAGAATACATGTATTATTTTTAAATATGTTTCCATTTATGGGAAAAATGAATACTATCTTTTATGTAACCACTTTGTTTAAATATGAAATGTAATGAAAGTTTTATGATCTAATTCTCCAAATCTCTAAACCTGAAATTATCCTCAATGTGTAATCATGTAATAAATTATGATTAAGTAAGGTTTAAGGCTGGGGCCTTATTTTTGGTATCAGAGGTCGGTTTAGATAACTTTAGGAGTTATAATTATTTTAAATGATTATCCAAAAATATTTTTTTATGGTCAAATTGAAATGATATAACATTTAAAGATTACCATGTTGCTTCACCTATGGTATTTCTGTGATAAGAATGGATTTCCATAGAGGAAACAGAGCAGCTTTTCTGGGAAAGAATACAGAGGGAAATGACCTTTCAAATCAGTATCCTGAGATGCACATAATTATATCTAAACAGTTTGTTGCAGTTATGGCTCAGTTGACTCAGGTGAAAAATGTTGGTTGTTTTTATTGATTATATGTTGGTGTTTTCTAAAAGTAAAGAAGATCATGAAAGACATTTAAGGGTTATTTTGAAAACCTTGAATGAAATGAAATTGTATGGGAAACTCTACAAGTGTGAGTTTTGGTTGCAACAAATTTCTTTCATTGGTCACATGGTTTCTAAAGATGGAATAACTGTTGATCCTACAAAAACATAGGTTGTTGAAGAAATTTCCAAGACCCACAAATGTAACTGAGATTCGTAGCTTCCTTGGTTTGGCAGGCTATTACCAAAGGGTTGTTAGAAAAATTTCATGGTTATCTAGTCCAATGACTATGCTAACTCGGAAGGGTGTTAAGTTTAACTGGACAAAAGAATGTGAAGATTGTTTTTAGGAGTTGAAAAGAAGATTGGTGAATGCTCCAGTTTTGACACTTCCTTCCAAGAATGGTGAGTTTGTTATCTACAGTGATGCTTCATTGAAAGGACTTGGTTGTGTCCAAATGCAGAATGATCAGGTAATTGCTTATGCTTCACGACAGTTGAAAACTCATTAGGTAAATTACCCTACACATGATTTGGAATTAGCTGCTGTAGTTTTTGCTCTAAAAAATTAGAGGCATCATTTGTATCGAGTAAAGTGTAAAACATATACCGATGAAAAATGTTTAAAGTATATATTCACTCAGAAATAATTGAACATGAGACAGAGGAGATGGCTAGAATTAATCAAGGATTATGATTATACAATTCATTATCATCCGGGAAAAGCAAATAATGTGGCTGATGCTTTGAGTTGAAATATTAATGCTTCATTAATAATGTTGTGTTATGAACGTGATCCTTTGGTAAAGGATTTTATGAAATTTGGCATAGAAGTTTTTGGTGCAGGATGTACTTCTGTATTGTTTCAGGTATCAGTGAAATATTCTCTATCAGACAGAATCAAGAAAGCATAGAAGCAAGACAGCGAGTTACAGAAAATGGTAGAGCTGGTTCAGAAGGGTGAGTTTCCTAAATTCAATATTGATAATGATTTTGTTTTGAGATTTAGGAAGATATTGTGTGTGCCTTGTGATTCACAGTTGATGAATGAGTTGTTATGTGAAGCTCATAGTTCCATGTTTTCAATTCATCCTGGCAGTACTAAGATGTATAGAGATCTGCGGGAGTATTACTGGTGGGATGGAATGAAAAGTGATATTGCTGATTTTACTGTGAAGTGTCTGACATGTCAACAGGTTAAAGCAGAGAGGCATTTACCGAAAGGGATGATTCAGCCTTTACCAGTGATAGAGTGGAAATGGGAGAATATATCCCTGGACTTTGTTATGGGATTACCGAAGACATCTCGATGTAATAATGCAATCTGGGTTATTGTTGATCGCTTGACTAAATCTTCTCATTTCCTTGATATACTAGATACTTTTTCCTTAGATCAACTTTCTCTTTTGTATCCTAAAGAGATAGTCAGGTTACATGGAGTTCCTCTCTCTGTTGTATCTAACCGTGATCCCAGGTTCACTTCTAACTTTTGGAAAGGCCTTCATAAGTGGTTGGGTACTAAATTAAATTTTAGTACAGCTTTTCATCCTCATTCATATGGGCAGTCAGAATGAAAAATTCAGACATTGGAAGATATGCTACGTGCTTGTTCGATGTATTATTAGGGATGTTGGGACCAACATATTTCTTTGGTTGAGCATTCATATAATAACAGTTTTAATTTCAGTATACAGATGGCGCCATTGGAGGCGTTATATGGGAAGCAGTGTCGAACTCAAACTTTCTGGGATGAAGTGGGTGAAAGGATGTTGATGGGACCGGAAGTGGTAGAAGAGTTGGTAGAAAAAGTTCAGCTGATACAGAAACACATGAGAATAGCTCAAAGCAGGCAGAAGAGTTATGTGGACAACAGGAGGAAGGATCTCTCTTTTGAGGTAGGTGATCATGTTTTTCTCAAAGTATCACCATGTAAAAGTGTGATACGATTTGATAAGAAACGAAATATGAGTCCTAGGTTCATTGGACCATATAAAATTCTGGAGAGTGTTGGATAAGTTGCTTACCAAGTGGCTTTACATCGGAGTTTATCTCAGGTACACATTGTATTTCATGTTTCGATGTTGAGAAAGTATATGCAAGATCCATCTCATGTTTTGAGTCCAGAGGTAGTTCATCTAGAAGAGAACCTATCTTATGAGGAACAAACAGTCCAGATTCATGACCACAAGGATCCAGTGTTACAGAATACGGTGATTCATCAGGTAAATGTTTTGTGGAAAAACCACATGATTGAAGAGGTAGCATGAGAATCTGAAAATTCAATGAGGGCTAAATACTCACACTTATTCGATAAGTAAATAAATTATGGGGACGAAATTTTCTTAAGAGGGGAAGGATGTTACATCCGAAGTAAGTTATGAATAATAGATTTTTTATCTATGTTTATTAATTAATTAGATAGTGTTTTAGAGTCTTAAAATGAGAATAAATCCAATCTTAAGCATGGAATACACCTATATTTTTAAAAGATTGTTTTACTGCCTGTTGATGGAAAACCATTTCTAAATCAAGATTTTGACAATTTTATAATCTCTATTTTTCAAAATATATGTATTCTTTATGACTGGGATATTGAAATTTACATTGGGTAAATTTTTGGAATTTTTCCGATAAAGTTCATTTTTAATGAATAGTGAAAAATGTTGTATTTTAATTCAAAAACTCTTTTTAATCTAATTTATTTATATGATTAGAATATTTTTTGAATTGTTTTTAAAGTTCAATTAAAATATATTTTTACCATTTAATCTAATACTGGTCATTGGAATTAATTTCACTTTGAAATTGGACTTAAACTAGTGTCAATCTTTTGATACTTATTGTTTCATAAAAACACGCTATTTGCTTTGACAGCGAGAATAAATTATTAAATTAATTAATGTAACTTATATGTTTTGAATTTTTTAAAATAGACATAATTTTTGAATTTGGAATATCAAATATATCTTAGGGTGATGTTTTGGTATTTTTCTTAAAAACTTCAATTTTTGATGAATAGGGAAACCACAAAGTGGTACTTAAAAAACTGATTTTTCGTTTAAATGAAATTTTACCACCTCTTTTTTTTTTGAAATTCAAAAATCTGACATACATGGTTTTCATTAATATGTAAAATGTGGTTCAGTGGAATTAAAATAATTTTTTCTGAATAGTAAATTTTAATTTTTTAATCGCGATTAGAGGTAATTAGTTCAATTTAAGGCAAAAATGATATTATAATAAAATGAAAATACCTAGACACATGTCCTACCCTTATTTGATGTGTCATGGCCGACCAAGACAACCCATGGGTTTATTTTTGGGACCCCATGAAGCCACTTGGGTAAGATAAATACATTAATGCCTTTTATTAAAAGTAAAAGTAAAAATTGACATAAACATGTATTATTTTATTAAAACAATTTTTACATGGGTTAATACAAGTCAAATTTTTGCCTATAGATAATAATTGGAAAGATAAAAATATTTCCTACATCATGATTTTTTCTTCTAATTTTTAGACATTAAATAAATTAAATTATTTATCACACCATGATGATGCAGTGATGACCTCATTATTTAACGATTTAAATAGAATGAAAATAAAATGTAAAATATAAGACCTACACTTGTCCAAAACCTATTAGAAGGGTGGATTTAGAACCCTTATCACCGTATCCTCGAAATGTACAATTGTGGGACCTTTTTTATCTGAAAATCATTTTATAACAAAGTATCTTTTCTTAACATTCCAAGAGTACCCCTCATCTCCTCTTATAAAAGGCCCACACCTCTACCAACTTCCCCACACCTCTCAAGCCTTTGGCTCGGCCAACCCCTGCCCATTTTTTCTCTACACATCCCTCTCTAACTCTTAGAAGCCTAACATTGGGAATAAGTCTTTCCAAGGTTTCCTTTGAGCTCAAATCAGAAAGAGTTACCCGTTTTAAAGGTAGTGTTTTCTCTTGTGTTCTTATGTTTTATTTTGCTTCTCCAACCCCCTAAACTCTTTTTATTCAATTCTATTGTAACAAAAACAGTATCTTACATATATTAGGATGTTTTTATAAGAATTATTAGAGCTACACATACACACACCTACATATAATGGTAAAAGAACATACTGTTTCTGTGGATGGGGAATTTCTGCCTCAAGAAACGATGATTGTTCAATATTCTTATAACACCTTCAAAGGAGGCCATTAAGATGCCACTATATTTATATATGATATATAATATGTTTATTTTTTCCTTATGATTCTGTATTTTTCATTTATGTCATACCCTTTATGGTTTCCATTATGGGTAAACGCGATATCTTCATTTTAGGAAGTGCGGACTACTGCCCCCTCAAAGTGATTTGATTCGTTAATACCATATGTGGTACGTATAAAGGATATATTGAATGATATTATATATGATAAAATATAAGAATTATAATACTATTATGTATCATTATATTTTAATTCCATTAAATATGATATAGAAATGGAAGTAGCCTTCATGCGTACGTACAACTTACCGTCTCCATGAACGGTGCATTTCATTTCTTACCTATAAATGTTATGTAATATTATAAATGAATGTATATACTGGATATATATGATATATATGAAATATACATCTTGATTATATCTATGGATATAATGGATACATGAAAAACTTGTAATTATTAAGAGCATATTTTTGACTCAAGTACCAATGATCATTAAAACGACCGTTATTAACATAAATAATTACATAGTGTCCATAACATGGTAATAAGTGATTTAAAAGGAATAATGAACTTGAAAAAGGTTATTACTCAAGTTGAAATTAACTCAATTTTATTATTCAGGACATTAAAAAACGATCGTGTCAAGTCAGACCGGAGGTAAGGGAACTTCTTAACCCAATTTCCATTATTTGGGTTAATCTCCTTCATTCAAATTATGTCATTATATTATTATGTCATATCTTGTATTTGTACATTCTTTATGTGTACCTATAGTGAATACACATAATAGATCTATTTTATTTAAAAAATGATCTTTTATGGGACTTCGTCTCAATCTCCTTTCATTGAGGCATATTATGTTTTATACACAACATTCTTTTATGCGGTGTATAAACCCCTTTGACTTTTACGTTTATCCAAAAGGAATCTTTTTTATAAAAAGCATTTTACTAAATGATAAAAGATAATGTTTTTGTCGTACGTATGTGGAGACAACGACTTCTCCACTACCGTGACCATTATATGAATTTCGGCTTCCTCTACAAGCCATACCTTTTTTTATAAGAAATATAAATACAATGTTTTAATTTTCTTTTATTTTGGTATTGAAATTTTTTTAATAATGTTTCTATTATATCAATGTGTTGTACTGATATATTGTGATTGAAATGTGGAAATGTTATTTTTCCTTTATATATGTATTATGTGATATGATTATGTTATGGTTCTTGGGAATTATTATGAAGATGGGTGGTTCCGTGATAAACTAAGGGCGGGTGAGCCCGATATAGCTCTCCAAGGCATTGGGTAATGCGAAGGGGTTAAATGTTGAGGTTTCTCCAACGGGATTTATGGAATATACTGTGATGGGTATTCCAAACATAACCAAGAGGATTACTCCCTACGTAAGAATGTTATGAATGTCTCATGTTACCTTTATGTCTTATGATTTCTACCATTTATTCATGATTTTATGGGGTAAGTTAATGTAATTATGTTTTATGGGTAATGTATGATTTCATTCTTATGTATATATGTACTCCTATTTCCTTTCAATATTTTTACATCCCTTACTGAGCTTTATATTCTCATCCAAAGTTTTTGAAATGATTTTCACAGGTCAAGGGAAAGGTACATGATGTGATGATAGTGTCAAGGAAGTGTCAAGAAAGAATCCATGTCTTATTTTTAAATATGTTTCCATTTATGGGAAAAATGAATACTATCTTTTATGTAACTAATTTGTTTAAATGTGGAATGTCATTCATGTTTTATGATCTAATTCTCTAAAAATCTAAACCTAAAAAGATCCTCAATGTGTAATCGTGTAGTAACTCAAGATTAAGTAAGGTTTATGGTTGGGGCCTTATACATGGTGGTTGAGGAATTAGATTAATTACTTATGGGGAAATTGTTCTCATATTAGTAGGGTGGTGGAGCTCAAGGAAATAAGTCTATAATACACAAGAGAGGGGAAATACAGTTTCATATAGTTTAGCCTACACCTAATGATAGTGAGGCCAGACCATTGATCTTTAGAGGTATATTTCCTATTGATTTTATGTTTTCTAGTGCCTTATTTTATATAAGAGCCTGTATGATTTTATATCTAAAAAACTCATGAAAATATTGAGTCTTGAGTGGGAGTTTTTGAGTGGGGTTATGATGATCGAAATTCCTTTATAAGTATAATTGAGAGACATCAGATTATTAAAGGGATTTTCTCTTGGGGTTGGGGAGTATTTCTTTCTTAATGATATCTATATACATGAAAATTTAGGATTTCAATTGATTTTGGGTATGTGTTGGTTAGTAGAATTCTGATCCCACATTGATTGTCACCACAAGAGAGTAACATTTACATCCCCTAAGTGTGAAGGTTATGAACATCAGGGAGTGTGGGATATATAGGTAGGCCATGTGGGGATAGTACATTAGAATATGGGGGATTTCATCACCTAGGTTGTAAGTATTTTTTGGATGATTGGGGTGTGATGTATGATGTATTTCAACCCATAAAGGACTGGTTCTATGAAATGAACCCTGATGTATTCATAAGGATTCCCCTTGAGAGAAATTTAGAGTTTACAATTGGTATCATTTTTGGAGGTGAACCATTTTCAACCACAATATTTTCGAATGGAACCATCATAGATCCAAAAGAGTGACACTAAACTGGAGGAGATGATGGATAAGAGATTTATCTATATGATTATGTAACCTTGGGTTCTTTAGTATTTTATTCCCATGAAAGATGACAGGACTTTGTAATTATGTGTCAATTTCTATAAGTTGAACTGAATAACAGTGAGAAACATGTATCCTCTCTTACATATCAATGATCTATTTTACGAATTGAGATACGATTGTGTTTTATCCAAGATTGAATTGATGATAGGGTATGATAAGTTTTGATTTAAACCATCTAACATACCACAAATTACTTTTAAAAGAAGGTATATCCGCAGTGATTTTGTTGAGATTCCATTTAGGATACTGAATTAGACAACTGTGTTTATGGTCTTGATGAACCAAATAACCCACCCGTATATAGATTAATTTGTGGTTATTTTTGTATTATATCATGGTGTACTCAAAGACTCACGATGACCATTACCAACATCTAGATATTGTCTAGAGTATAATGATAGATTATCAACTATATTACAAACTATCTATGTGAAAATTATAGATCAATCTAGTTCATTTTTGGGTAACATTATCTCAGTGGACGGTGTGTTAATAGACCTAGAAAAATATTATGTAGTGGTTTCTTTGGAGAATAATTTTTCAAATTTTAATAGATAATGATTTCTAGGGTTAGTGTGTTACTTTCGAACGATCATCAAGGGATTTTACCTCCTTTAATAAGATATTTTATTAATAATGAACAATATAATTGAGTTCGAATGGTATATATTGTGTCAATCTTATTTCAAGGATTTGAAGAAGTGTTTTTCTAATACATAGATCGTGATCCTACTTGATCCGATTGAGAATTATATGGTGTTCTTTGATGAATTTGAGATTGGACATGGAGAAGTGTTGATTCTTGGAGACAAAATTATAGTATTTTGGTCACAAAAAAATGGCCACATGAAGGAAACTACCCTACACATGAACACAATTTAGCTTTATTTGTTTATGACATGATTTATTTGTGAAAATATATTTTGAGAGAAAATTTTTGCATGTATACCAAACAAAAATGTTTTAATTATATATTATTCCAATGGTATTTGATTATTCGGTATCTGAGGTGGATTGAGTATATGCACTCATTGGATTTAGAGCTTTCATATATTCCCGAGAATGAGAATCGTGTGTTTGACATGTTGAGGAGAAATAAAAAACACTGGAAGTTATAAAGTCTGTTTCGAAGTAGAATATGAGTACTTTTCAAGGAGTGATGCATATTGTGGTTCATGAGGCCTTGGAGTATATGTCCCTTATGTTTTTAGTGGAATCCACACTTTTTAGATGGATCTGGGAGGGAAAACATGCGAATATGAAGTATTTACCCTTGAGGGAAATCTATAACGGTGAGGAGTCACCTTTTGATTTCTTTACAGATGGGGATGAGATCATCTATTTCTGGAACACTTTTTTTGTGCCTATGATTTTATGAGTGGATATGATGTGGGGATTTTGTGCGTTGAAGTGGGAGGTTCTTCCTGGTTTAACCAAAATGTACCATGACATAAACCAATAGTATTGGTGGCTGGGAAATAAAAAGGATATTTCATGGTTCATGACATGATGATACACCTATAAATAGGTTATGATCAAGTTTCAATGACCTAGTAGTTTATTATAGAAATATTTTATTCTAGAATATAAGTGGGATGAGGTTACAATTGACTTTGTGGTGGGTAATCTTAGGATTCCACATAAGAATTATTCTATATGAGTAATTGTGGACCGATTGATGAAACTAGCTCATTTATTTACAATTTGTGAGTTTTTATTAGTGGATAATCTTGGAGACTTTTATGTTAGAGAGATATCCAATTTTTATGGGTGCTATGGAGTATAATTTCAATCCATGACTCATGTTTTACTTCGCACTTATGGAAAGTCATTTCTTAGGTACTTGGTATATATGAATTCTTGTGGACAGATTAAACCCATAGAATGATAGGTCTTAGTAATGTACTATAAAATTTTTTGGGGATATTCTACCATGGAATCCCACCTTTTATTAATTAAACATTACATAGCATTTGACCAACAGAGGATCATGTAATAGTAAGTGTCTTGGAAAAAGTTATATAATACATGAAAACATGACAATAGTCCTCTAATCCACATGAAATTCTTCATCTTCGGTTGATCCAATTTTTAATTACTAAATCTTATAACCTAGGGACATATATTAAAAGAAATTGTAAACATAATGCCTGTTAAGGGAAAGAAATAGAAACAATTTACTTGTGATCATGAGAATTATTGATAAGAACTTAAGGAATATCATAATTGCATGAAAAATGGTTAAAATAGAATATAATAATGAAAATTACATGATTCATAACATAATAATGTGTCCAAATATATTTTATTGAGTCATTAATTACCATATCACTGATGTTCATTATCAAGGTGTCATAGAAATTACCAAATTTATTCATCAAGGTATAATTAAACATGTCATCTCTAGAGATTAAATTCTCTACACAATACATTAGATCACTATTAGGGTGCACCCTTAGCTTATCTTAATTAGTAAAAGCCAAACATATAATAACAAAATATTTCATAAATACTCCCTGTAGAAAAAAATGAAATGGGTTTCCCATCTAAATCAAGGTCTTTTAAAAAGTGCTTATAAATAAGATCATTTTTTCATTTTAAACCCTTGAAAATTGAAGGAGTATTTAATGAATATGATTAAGAGAATTAAATATATAATTATAACATCTTGGTGAATACCCATGGAGAATAAAAGGGTTTTGATATTCACAAAAGAAAAATAATAATTTCTTCTGAAAAGAGAGAAACTTTGAGTAGTAAAACCAAAAACATAACGAGTATAAAACATGGTTTTTGAAAACATTAAAAATAGAGTGAAAAAGGGTTTGACAGTCATAAAAAATAATGAATACAATAAAGGGATATAAAAAAATGTATATGATAACATATTAGGGATACATGAAAGACCTACCACATAAAAAGGTAACTTGAAAAGGAAAATTGAAGTTGAGATTTCCCTTACCTTAAAGAATCACTCATAAAAGTCAATGATCATGACATTGGGGGATTGATGAAACAATGGGATAAATCCTAGGGAAGTAATAATATCATATATTTGGGGATAATGAATTTTTAATGAATGAAAATGATGAAATATGTGAGTATTTATAGTAAAAGTGAGGGAGTTTTTATTAATTTCCTTGGACATCTGAGTAGTGGTATTTGAAAAACCATGAGCATTCCCATGATAGTTTCCATTGTTTTTTCCACTTGGGACAAATGTTATTATATTTTAATTTAAATTTGTTGACCAAAATATAATATTAATTATCATATCATTATGATTTAACTATAGCATTCTGAAAAAATTAAATTGTATAATTACTATTCTCGAAAAATGAATTATTTTATAAAATTATCATAAATTCACTCTAGAATAATATACAAATTATGATTTAAAAAAAATAATTTATTTAATCATAATAATTCTAAAAATATGATAAATTTAGCTTTTATATATATTAATAATTATTTGTTAAAAATAATAGCGAATAGAAAATGCATAATACAATGCATAGTAAATTTTTCGTCACTTGAAAAAAAAATTATATTATCATTTATTTTTAAAATGGAGTGTTTTAGAACTATTTAATTTTAATAACAATTATAAATACATATTTAGTTTAATATAATAAATTATATCTTTATTAAAAGTACAATTTTTTCACAAAAAATTCAATTTATTTAATTCCATATCAATTTCTAAGAAAAAATATTCTTCAAACGAAAATATTAAAATATAAAATAAATTTATAAAAATGGATTATAAATTATGTAGTTAAGGGATTGACACATACCCCCTTATAACACTTGTATAATACCTAAGGTTATGGTGTGTGATTGTGATCGATTCTTGGGGCGGCTCAGATAACATCACAAGAGTGGTAATCTCTATTAACTTTAAATTATCAAGTTGGTGATTTCATTCAAGATTAACATGTTGATTCTCAGCTTGAGCTTGGTCAAGAGTGAGGCCCAAATATGATACCTCCATCCCAAGTACTTTTATGTGTGAATTTTATGACATGAATCTATTAGAGGAGGTCATCGAATCTTCTTTCTCCATTAATTAACCACTATCATTTATATTTATAATACTAATTATAATGTAAAAATATTATTAAGATTATTGTTCCAAATAGTCATATTGACAATGTTAATAATTTTCCAATGGTCAAATAATGGTCTAAACCCAGAGGTCACATTTTAATGACACTCAACTTGTTATTAAGGGATACCGTTTTTCAATGAATAAAATAATATAACACACTATTTTAGGAAACAATTATCTTTCAAAAATTCGTGTTGTTAAATTCATCACGCCTTATGAAATTGTTTCCCTAAAATTTCAAGTCATTCCCTCAATTGAGAAAAGGTGAGGGTAATTCTTCCTCGTTGTTTCCTTTAGTTACCATGTAACTTCTTCATATAAGTTGTTCCTCAACAATTCTTTAACAGTGTGGGTAGTCTTGTTGTATAGAACCATGTCTATACGGTCCAAGATCTCTATCTGCTACTCCTCACAATAGAGGTCATGTTCGTATTGTACCAGCTCTGAATTTAGTGCTTATAAATGGTCGATTATGTATTTTTTCAAGAGATATACATGGAAAAAATCATGAAATTGACCAAGATTTGGAGGTAGTGCAAGCTGATAGGAAATTACTCCTATGAGATCAAGGATTTCATAGGGTCGAATGTACCTCAGGATGAGGATCCCTTATATCCCAACCACATGACTATCATTCAAGGTGAAACTTGAAGGAGGAATTTATCTCCTATATCAGACTCCATGTACCTTTTACAGTAACCATCATAGCTCTTCAAACGACTCTGAGAATATTTTATGTGTTCTTGGATGGAATGAACATTTTCTGTCATCTCTTGTATAACATTTGGCCCAAAAAGATATATCTCACCAGATTCATCCCAACATGTAGGAGTCCTACAATGTATCCCACATAGAGCTTCATATAGTGAAATTTTAATTCATTAATGGATGATCTTGTTGTATAAGTACTCAAATAATGGGAGATCTAAACACCATACAACTTTAAATTACATCAAGAATGTTTTAAACTAGTCCCCAACTCTATAAATAGTTTTTTTAGATGGGATATATTTTTGGGTTATAGGTCATACTAAAATTCAATTTGGTACCTATATCAGGTTGGACACTTCTCTATAATTTGGAGGTGAACCATGGATCATGATAATGTAAGATAGAAATTGGTACTATATGAAGCCTTAACACTTCATTCATGTATATCTTGTTGAGTTTTTTCAGAGAGAAATCATCCCAAATATAGAAAAAATGTGAAGTCTTGGTGACATGGTCCACTATAAACCATAAAACAGTTTTTCCTTTGGATGTTTTTTTGGAGACCTGTGACAATTTTCATAGTAACATTGTCCAAATTCCATTGTAGTGTGGGTAGTGGTCACAATACACCTTTTGGAAGTTTTCTCCCTTCCTCTACTTGATGACACACTGGGCACATTGTACTGTATCTGAAATTCTACCTTTTCTTGTTATCCAACCAATTATGATCATGAAGATCCCTATAAATTTTCTTGCTTCTAATATGTATTTATCAAGTAGAGTTTTGAGACTCAACCACCAAATACTTATTTACTTACAAAATATATGTAACACACAACATTGTATGTAATTTTAGTACACAGTCTTGATAAATCTCTATCTTTTGAAACATTTGATCATTCACAGCTTATATCAACTTTCTGTAACAACTAATATTCTCTTTGATGTTTTTTAATCTTCTTTAGTAATGATGATTGAGAAATCATTTGGTATAGGATTGATGATGTCCCTTTTCTTATGATTTCCATGTTTGGTTTTACTATGTATTTGATCAAAGGATATCCCTGAATCCATATCATTTCTAGCACAATCAGTTATTTCTTTCTTAATGCATCAATGACTCTGTTTGCTCATCTAGGGTGATAATGAAATGAAAAATCATAGTTTTTATGTAGGTCCAGTTGTCTCTTTACTCTCAAGTTCAATTCATTTTGTGAGAAAATATACTTCAATATTTTATGGTCAATGTATATATCAAATTTATCCCCATAATGATAGCGCCTCTATATCTTTATATAAAAAACAACCATAGTCAGCTCCAGATCATGTGTAGGATAGATCATCTCATGAGGCTTAAACTGTTGAGATGAAAAATAAATTGGATTTTCATTTTTCATGAGGACGCACCCATGCCCTTTAAAAAATTCATCACTAAAAAGAATGAATCCTTCTATGATAAAGGGTAATGTTCTCTTGGGTACGGTAACCAATATCTTCTTTAGCTCTTGTAAACGTTCTTCACAATCATTTTTTCAGATGAACGTGACCCCTTTTCAAATTAACATGGTTAGTGGATTAGAATGTTGTGAAATTTTTTTTCAGTCCTCCTATAATATCCAACTGAAACTAGGAAACTATGAAGCATATTTATTTTTTAGGCTGAGGTCACTCATCCACAGTCTTTATCATGGTAGGATCAACTGATATTCTTTCATTGGTTACAAAGTGCCCCAAGAAAGAAACTTTTTGTAGATAAAATTCACATTTTATAAACATTACAATTATACTATCCTTCCATATATCTTGAAATATATCTTTTAGATGATTCTCATGATACTCATGAGGTTTTAAATATATTGGAATATTATCAATCAAATCTACCACAAAGTTAGCAGGGCACTCTTTAAAGACTGTATTCATAAAATCCATAAATATAGAAGGAGAATTAGTCAATCTGAAGGACATAACAACAAACTCAAAATGAAAATATATTTTTTATAATGAGGTATTTATAATATCTTATTTATTCATCCTCAATCTAGGATAACTAGATTTATTATCATCATTGGAGAAGAATTCAGCCCCATAAATCTAGTCAAATAAATCATCAATTCTTGGAAGAGGGTACTTGTTCTTCACTTTGATCCTGTTATGTTCTATATAATAAATTCATTACTACATTGATCCATCCATACTATTCACAAAAGAGAATATTTTCTCATTATGAGAACACACATGGATAGATGATCCATTTATCCAATAGTTCTTACAGTTGTTTCTGAAATTCCTCCATCTTAGAATTTTCCAATCAATACGGGGTTTTTGATATCGTCTTGTTTCTATGAATAATTTCAATGGATAACTCTACCATTATTTCTCGGGGATGTCTATGTAACTCCTCAGGAAATATATCAATGTATTCCTCAATGATAAGGAAATTCCCAATTCATATACTTTTTCCTTCTTCATCTTCACTGATCACCTCCATAAAGAAGGCTACAAGTGGGGAATCTATACAATAATCATGTGAATATATATCTCCTTTGAAAAAATCTTTTTATTGTCCATTAAATGACCCATACATTTTATTTCTTATTTATTTGATATTAATGTTATACATTGTGATCCAGTCCATCCCATGTATAATGTCTACTTCTAGCAAGGGAATGACTACTATATTTTTGGTAAGTTTGTGCTCACTAATGTGAATACTAGAGATATTATACACTATTAATTCTCAGGTAATCCCTTAAAGAGTCTTCACTGATAGTTATTATTATATTATTTTACCGGTTGATTCTATATTATTTTCAAACATGGAGGAAACAATTTAATACGTAGAACTAGAATCAAATAATGAACTTTCTAGCTTTGAGTGAATAAGGAGAGTACATGCCACCACATCATTTAGGGCATCAAATTTATTCTTCATGATATAAAATGCATGACACTACTAACTTGGCCTATGTTGGTATTGAGGGTGATTCAACTCTACATCCCTCATATTTGGAAAATGATTGGAAAATTTCCCAAGATTTCCACAACTAAATAATTGTACATCAGGTTGGGCATACACAATATTCCATTTTTCATTAGTGTTGTGAAGTTAAGGCTTCACCTCACTGCAACAGTTCCAAGAAATATGGACTTCTATTCCACACATGTAACTTTCCCACTCTAATTAATGTAGTTCCCTAAATACTTCATCCCACATTTTTCTCTCGTAGAAAGTTTCACCTACTTTCCTCCCCATCATTGATCAAAGATCCTTCCATTGTTTGGCTCCAAATATCTCTCATTTTCATTCAATCTATGGGAACACTATGTCTATTAGAACTCTCATTCAACTTTCATAGGAATCATCATTATCTTCTCGTACTTATTATAGTCTCAGTTGGAAATGTTGTTCTATATATGACGTCCTAGTCCACCGAAGAATCTATCAACCAACCCATTTGGATCCATGACACAACTACAGGTGTACTTGGAATTCCTTGTGAAGGTCATCTCATAGCTTTCCACTGATACATTTTTCATCCAATTTACCTCTATGGATTCCTTCTACATTTTTTCTTGTCAAATGAGGGAAATTATTATTATGGAAGATACACCTGTACTCTTCCCACTCCATAGCTTCAATCTACCATCATTGTCGCGTGTTTTTATTTAGTATCCACCACTAATACGCTTCTCCCTTTATGTGGTACACATCCACGGTTATTTTCTCTTATTATAAACAATAATTTTTTAAAAAAGACCTTTTCTAGAGAGGTTATACATTATTTAGTAGTCAATGGTTTAGTATATCCACTGAATGGTGGTCATCGTTGAAGAATAAATGACTCAATGGAAAGTCATTCCCTTCTGGGTGAATCTATACTCATTTATTAATCCATGTTATTTACATTAACTTGAGTCAGATGATTCATCAGTGTCAAGAAGTTATCCATTCCATCTTACCTCAGAAGTCCATTAGTTCCAAGTCTATTGTGCTCACAATTTATGATGTTTCTCCTATTTCCTACCATTTTCTAAAAGAAGAAATCTTTAGTGAGAAACATAATTAATTTAGTAATATTATAATTCCAATGGAAATTTTATGTCATATAATATAATACACCAAGTTTTTATTAATAAAATTAATATAGAATTTAATTCATGAAACACTAAGTCTTTGAAAAACAAAAATTTTTTATTTTATCATTTCTATTAAACATAATTTTTTCACCATAGTGTTTTGAATTTCAAAAAATGGACATACACGACTGTGATCAGTAATATATTTATTGTTTGAAAGGATCAAAATACATTTTCGAAATAGTAACCTATCCCTTATGAATATATATGTTCCCTTATGAATAGTAACATCACCCATGTATGTATAAATAAAATTTAGGCACCTTATAAATGAGAGTGAATATTTTAAAAATTAATAATTATGTTTTGGTATTTTTGTGAGTACTAAATATTTAATTAAAATTTTAAAATATAAAATTTATTTAAAAAACATATTTTTCATAAAATATATTCCTAAATAAATATTTTTTTTCCAATTATTTGAGTAACATTTTATGAGAGCTTAGTTAATTTTTGAATGTACCGCAAAATCATATTTAAATTTAAAATATGTATTTTTCTTGTAAATCATGATTTTATTTACAAATAAAATTTCAAATATTTTGAAATTTAGTTTGAAAAAATGGATTCCATTTCTAAATTATTCACATTAAAAAAATTTAAGTGGATTTTTTGGGATTTTTCAAAAATATTTAAATTTCATTGAATATTAAAATAAATTAATTTACAATATAAATACATTAGAAGTTAAATAAAGTATTAATTGAGTCATCTATGATGTAATTAAACTTGGTTTGAATTCACATGAACTTATTTATGTTTTTGATCATGATAATCAACAATATATGTATTCTTGAGAAAGATAATAACGTAATGAATAAGATATTCAAATATCGCCCCTCTCATCCACTATAAAAACCACCCATAACTCCCACTAACCATCAGTACTGTATGATTTTATGCTTCTCAATGTTCTGCCCAAATAATCATCTCTAGTATATCTCCAATTATATGAGCCCCTAGTCTTTCCAAAAGACCAAAAAACCCTTCCCTTGAAGAGTTTCTCAAGGAGGATATTTCAAGTGATAAACCCACTTCTTTTTTCTTTTAATTTCAATTTCAATTTATTTTATTTTCTTATATTCACCTAAACTCTTAGGACCAAATGTTCATGGAAACTGGAATATCTTCTATAAAAAATAGTTATATCATTTTAATTTAATATTATTATTCAAAATGCTATCTCTCTCTATCACTCCGTTTTATTTTACAAACAAAATCATTGTCCTGGAAGTGCTGATTTACAACCTTATTGACGAAAAAACATTGTTCTTTAATTTATTTTTCATGGATGGTCATTATACAATTTTTATAGTTGAGAAAAAATATAATATATTTATTATATAACATATTCAATGTTATTTAACAATTATATATAAATAATTATAATTCATATGATAAATTTTTTTTGTAACAATCGAAATATATCTAGAATAATCTAAATTATTATCATTAATGTTCTATCTAATAACTCATACTAATACAAATTAAAAAACAAATTATGTCACCATTTAATATTATTTTTATTCATTAGTATCATATAAATTCTAATCTGTATAATTATAACAATTCCATATGAAATTCCATTTTCATATACAAATATACCAATCGTGAAAAACAAGGAAACAAATGCTCAAGATCAATAAATTTATATAGTAAAACTCATAAAAAAGGCCATAAATGAGCTGACTAAAATTATAATAAATAAAATAATTATATATTAATAAATAAATAAAATAATATATTTATTTATTTATTATTATTATATAGGATGGTTTGGTAATGTGCAGAACACATTCAGACAGAAGGTAAGGATTTTCTACCCGAACGTCACTTTTCTTTCGGGTAACTCTTCACCTAAATAAATTGTAATTAAATTCATATTTAAATTTTTTTATACTAATAAATTCATTGTGAATGAGATATATATGTGTACCAATAATAAAAAATTTTATTTTACGAGGATTCAAATGTTTTATAAATATCATTCTCAAATTTTGACGAAAAAAAACATGATTCAAGTGAACTTCTTAAATTCTTACCTATTTTTAAGCGCAATATATAATTAGTTTTTTGACAAATGTATTTTTAAAAAACACTAATCTTATCATGTAATTAATAACTTGGTTTTTTTAATGTATTTTCTCAATAAAACTCTTCTTTTCAAAGTAAAGGTGTATTTCTCTCAAAAATTACTCAATGATTTTGTCATATTATATTTTGATATTTTGAACACCTTGGAGAAACTAGTCAGAGAAAAATCCTAAAATAGTGTTGAAATAGTTTTCTGAATTCCTCCTATAAATTCTAGCTAACCATGTCAATTTGATAATGGGGTGTGCGAGACAAGTCTATGACAAACATAAAATCAATTCATCAAAAACCCGCACCACCTCGACCACTCATAATAATAATCCCTTACCATCAATCCATCAACTCTTGAGGGATGTACCATGATAAGGAAACTCCCTCCATGTTTCTACAAACCAAGATAGAGACTCATTCCATGGACGTTTTTCATGTGAATCCTTTTCAAATGTGCCATTCGGCCTCACATAACATTCACATGTCAACACAATTATTAATTAACAAAACACACACCTCTTAAAAACTATAAATCCACATAAAAATATTTATGAAACAAGAACAATAAATTTAAATCCAAAACACATTTATAAGATCCAAAAAAATGTTTTTCCAGAACAAATGGTGTGAAAAATGGAATAAAATCATTTCAAAAAAATAAAACCAAACAGATATGACCTCATTTTAATTCAAAAAAAATTATGAAAAATAATACATCACTAATTAAAAATCCAAAAATCTGTGAAAATCCTTAAAATCAATGTATTATTAAATTTAAAAAGAAATTTCAATGGGATACTACATCATACTCAAGGTGCATGAATGACACCAACCGGAATCAACCCCTTGAAGGAAAAAAGAAGAAACTAAGACCAAGAGGGAACTTTATAACTAAAAACCCCTAATTTCAACAAAAGGAAACACCAAACATAAACAATAGTAACCAAGGTGGCGGTGGAACCATAATGAAATTGGAAGGATGGGTAATAAAAAAATTATAAGGATATTAGCATAATAAATTATTACCAAAACATGAGGAAATAGCCTTATAATCATCATTGAAGGAGGTTGGAAGTGTAAAAAAGAGGATATGATCCTCTAAGGGTTGTACAAACTGAGTGAGGAAGGAATGAAGTTGATTAGGGTAAAAAATCAAAAAGGGTAGGAGGGGAACAATAATTTTTTAATGAACTAGGAAGTGTGAATGGTTTGTCCACATGTTTTTCCTAATCATACACCCACCATGCTCCCCTTACGGGACACACTGGGAACCCGAAAATATTGGAAGCATGGTTTTAGAAACTATGCTCCAACTATCTTATATGGTTCTATAAAATACTACAGAACAATGCCCATTTATTTTGAATGGATTGGCTAATAGTTTTTAGGATGTTAACCCTCAACTAGAGAAACCCAAATACCCATAGAGTCTCACCTAGGTATCATGCAGTTCAGAACATACAGTGTGTATCCCATACCACTCAGACCATGAAAGATACAAATGAACTAAAATGAGACTCAACATTATGAGGCCACACTGTAACCTCATATAATTAAACAAAACAATTAATTAAAAGAAAATTCGTCTAAGACACAAAATTCACATATGGAACACTTGAAACTTTAGAGAGAATACAAATACAAACACATAAACCTAATTATAAAAATAAAATAAAAAACAATGTTTGACATAGTAAATGAATTTATAAAATTGGTGTATAATGAATTATGATAATAAATGTTCAATGTTTGGAAATTATGGAACAATTTCATGTGATATATGTGACTGAGTTATGGGATAGGTAATACAACTCTAAATACCCACGAGGTTCAAGTTCACCACTCTTGGCACCAAATATATTTATGTATACATGTGATCACTGAGTTATGGGATATGGACTGTCACCCCAAATACCCAAGGGGTTCCAAGATAGTTCTTGATGATCCCCTTTTATATTTTGAAATTAGAATGATTTTATTAATTATAACCCATAATGAATAAAATGTGATATTCTTTTGGGGACAGATAGGAATCTGACATAGGACGATGTGTGTATTGATGGTTTAGGTGTCACCCCATACCTAAGAAATATATATGGTTAATTCAAGAATAATATAAATGTGAAAACTATTTTCATTTTTTCTTATACATTATTCTTTATAAAAATGCATACATTGTTATTGATTTGATATTTTTTGAAATCATAGATGGTGTCCTACAGAGTTGTAATCAAACCCTAATTGGGATTTTTAATAGGTACCCAAAGTATTTGTAGGACATGATAAGGGAAATATACCAATGTTAAATGATTGCGTTGGTATGAATTATGGACGACGGAACCAAACATGATGTTAGGACCCTCTTGTGAGTTTCCAGTGTCTTTAATTTTTGTTTACATTTGATACTGGACATATATTTGGAATTACATATCTACTACTTTGGATTGGGTATTTTTTCCTATTATGGTTCATCATGTTATAAGGGTCTATATTATCTATGGTATTGTTTATTATTATTTGAATATTGTTTAATATTTTCCACTATTTTTCTACTTTGATAAATAGAGTATAGTCTCCCAATGTTTCATATTAGACTCTTATTGCTAGTCGGTATCCAAAGGATTATAAAGAGGCATGCCTAAGATTATATAACTGACTGTAATTGAGAACTTATGTGTGGTACCTAGTTTGGGATGTTACACTATTTCATGGGTTTTATTGTTTCAAAGTTAACAAATAGGTTTGTACTTTTTGTCTCGATTTTCATTTTTTGAGACGTACGATATATTATGCAGAAAATATTCTTTCAAGAAGTATATACATATCTTATTTGACATGTAATATCATGAATTTATTCATCTTTATGATATTTTGTGTTTCATTTTATATTATTCCTTCATTGGGCTAATGACTCAATGTTACCAATGTGGTAAAAATTTTATGTCACCATCTCATTGTTTATTTGGGCAGATTGTGAATAAGTTTAAAATGATGAAATACAATGATCTACCTCTCAAAACATATCATGAAATTTTTTCTTCTGGTAATTCTTGATATCTTTAAGAACTGGTACAATTTCCCAATGTATGGTTCTTAATATAATTAATAAAAGAACCTTAAAAAAATATGGCATTATTTCTCTCTTCATTAGGAAATTTATTTTCTTCCAATACTATTTATTCTAAAAATGTTTAAAAAAAATGTATCATTATTCTCTTATGATTCTTGAAATACATTTTTACCTATGTTTTACTTGTATATTTTTTGTTAAAAGTAATCTTCATTTCATTTTATAAAAAATTTTCTCTTGTATTTTAATGAGAACGTGAAAATAATATTCATATTAACATGTACGACATGAGAAATAAATTCCACCATAATAAAGAATAAATTATTTGAACATTACATTATATGTTTTCATGATTATTTTCAAATATGATATGTTTTAAATTATTTATGTTTCAAGAAGTAATTTTCAAATAGAATAGAATATTTTTCCTTAAGAAAATTTTTAAATTACTTATAAACAATTTATTAAAAACATTTCTGGTTTATTTCATGGAAAAATATTTTCATAATGTTTTATTCTTAAAAAATTTATTTTCAAATAAATTATATTTTCCTCCAGAAATGTCCCAAGTAGTCTTTAAAAAATATTTTTTTTATAACCTGACATTATTTGAGGCTACTTATGATTTACTAGGGATATTATATAACTATACCATAATTATTTTTTCTATGAATGGTTTAGTTTTACGATGAAAATATTTTTAGGAAACCCGTTTATTTCCCATTGGTTATACCATGATTATATTATTATGAAACGTTCTTATTTTTCAATGGGGTTTTCTTTTATGAAATTATGAAATGATTATGAAACAAATTTATTTTCCCCAAGATATGTTATCATTAAATGTTTATAAAACCAATTTTATTTCATGGTTTATGATATTCTGAATGTTTTAGGATCTTGAAAAACACATATTTGTGATTTTCATTAATTGGTAGTGGTTCTGTTAAAACTAAGGATTTCAGTTATAGTGACCCAAAATTTCCATACATTACTATTACATCATTTTAAAGATACACAACATAACAGTATTACACATAGTGTACCTGTCACGACCCGTCCTCGGGGCCCGTGCCGTGACTACCCCAAGCCCGCCTTCCATAGGCCAGGGGCTGGCGACTAGCACCAAGGCGTAAAATCCCAGTAAACAGGGAAGGCATTGCCTTTATAAGTAACAACCACACAGAGTCAGCAAGCGGAAAGAAAAGTGCAGAAAAGTAAAGGGGGCCGGAAATACAAGCCCAACTGTAAAGTACAACTGAAAAGTAAAGTACAGCAACTGAAGAAAAGACGGCGGCCTTGTGTCGTCCACTGGCAATCCCACCTGAAGGGTGGGTACAGATAGCCTCCAGGCTCCTCGGGTCCCACGTCTGCTCCGAGCACGTCCCGCCCAGTGGTCCACCTCCAGGTACCGTCCTGCTCCACGCCCCAACCGTGATCAGCACTGTCCGTCGTCTGCAACCAACACAACAAGGTGCGGGCATAGCCCGTGCAGGGGTGAGTACAAGCTACTCAGTAAGGACCCCGAGACCCCCGAAGGTCTCCCGAAATCCACAAAGGATATAGCACAAAAGAAAGATGCAATCACGAAGTAACATCTGACTCGACTTAGGTATATGCCCATACATATACCTAAGTCCCCAATTCTAGCTCTGCTCACGAGCTCAAGAACAACTCAATCCACAAAGGGAAGCAAGACTCAAATCCACAAGGAGAGTAAACGGTAAATCCACATAGGATAGTTCAACACAATCCACAAAGGAGAGTAACATAAGATTCATCTCAACCAGGTATACTTTTTCAGATGACGTCAAAGATGATCACTGATCCATCTAAGTCGTCGGACCCACGAAGGATCGATAGGTACTAACCCCCGCAGAAGACCCACACAGGATCGGGCTCACACAGAACCTGTAGGCAGTGGCTCACACAGAACCGGTAGTAAGGACCCACATAGGATCGGGCTCACACAGAACCTGTAGCACTGATCCACGTGGGATCGCTGAGTGCAGTAGTCGACGCAGTCCACTGAGGATCTCTGCACAGTCATCGCCGCAGTCCACGAAGGATCTCTGCTCTGCCGTCGTCGCAGTCCACGGAGGATCTCTGCTCTGTCGTCGTCGCAGTCCACGGAGGATCTCTGCTCTGTCGTCGAAGTCACAGCCAGCGCTAGGGTTCCCGCACGCAGCGAGCTCGTTTAGGAGGGTCCGCTCCACGAGCCGAGAGGCTGATACATCAACTGACACGTAGTCCGAAGTTGATGTATCCAAAAGTTCCGTATCGACAATAGGATCTCAACGCAACAGACGGCGCGTCAATCGGACGCCCGGTCTGACAGTTATTGGCATTTTCGTCCCAGGGGCCCGGTTGGTTTTTAGGGCAAAACCAACCCGACCGTACTCCGCCTGTATCAGATCCTCGGGCGGAGTATGCCAAAAGTTCCGTCTCACTTAGAGGAAACTACCACAGCTGACGGTACGTCGTTCGGACATCCGTAACTCAAGTTATGAGCGTTTCCGCTCTGAGGGCCCGGTTGGTTTCGTGTACGAACCAACCCGGCCGAACCCAAAGTCTTCCGAAACCTTGAGTATAATATACCGAAACGACCGTCTCGATCCAAGGATCGCGTAGCCGCTGACGGTTCGTCAATCGAAGGTCCCAGGCCCATGATATGGGCGAAAGACCGAAGAGGGCCCGAAACGGGGGTTCTGGGCCCGGGGCGACCCGGCCCGAAACCCCCCCCCTTGGGTCGGCCTAACCGGGTCGGCCCGACCCGGCCCGACCCGGCTCGGCCGGGTCCGGTCCGGCCGGGGCGCGGTCCGACCGACCGGACCGGCCGGCTCGGCTTCGGCCGAGCGGCCGAGGGAGCCGCCGCGGGTCAAACCCGCGGCTTTGGAGAAACGCGGCCCGCGCGGGCCGCGTGCTGGGTGGCCGGACCGCGGACGCGGTCCGGCGGTTCGCCGCCGCCGCGGCTCGGCCCCGGAAGACTCCTCCGGCGGCGCGCCGGGCGCCGCCGCCCCCTTCCGCGGGCCGCCGGAGTTGCTCCGGTGGCCCGTTTTGCCTCCCGTCTGCGCCATTGTTCCTCCCGGGACGCGTCCTCCACTGCGGAATCAACAAATGGCCCTTGCGTCATGCTTTTGCCGTCGCCCGCCAAATCCGCACAAAAAGGAAGATCGGCGGAGGGTTGCCGGGTCTTGTTCGTTAGACCCGCACCCTCCGCGTTAGTCATAAACATCGGGAGAAACAAGAAACGACCAATCAACAATTTTAAATAAATTTAAAATTGTTCTGTGATCGGTTCCTTATTTTAAAAGAAATAAAATCACGGAAAAGGAAAAAAAAAATTCAAATCAACCCTTACCTCGCAGCTGTCGTTGCCGAACAAGGGATCGTCGCGGGATTGTTCGTCGCGGAAGAAGGGGGATCGTCGCGTCGTCGCGGTATCCGGCGTCGCGTCGCCAACCTCCGGATCAAGATCAAACGGATTAATTTAAATCCGTTGATATTAAATTATAAAAAGGGGAGAAATAAACGATTCGTTTCTCACCTTAATTGCCGAACGAGGATCGGCCGCGGAAGAAGAGGCGTCGCCGAAGAACGTCGCGGGTAAAGCTCGTCGACGTCGCAGATCTCGGTGTGCGTCGTCGAATTCCGGTCGCCGGCGTTCTTCGCGTTCTTCGCGTTCTTCGCGTTCTTCGCGGGGAAGGTGGAGGCCCAGAGAATCTCGCACAACGAGTAATCCTCCAAAAGAAAGAGTTGGTCTTATTTTATTATTTTGCCAACGAACGCAAACGCGTAAGTAACGACCCATTAAATTCGTTGAATTAATTCAACGAATGAAACAGCCCAATTAATTCACGAAATAAACCGCCCAATTAAATGGTCTGTTAAGAATTAAAGAAAACGCGTCGGTTGACTTTTCAGTTACTTTGACGGGTTTTCGCGGGTGCGTTACTTAGCGAAAGAAACGGCGGGGCTCGTGCGGGCCCCACCTCACAAATATCCTACCAAAGGGGTAGGATATTTCTGGATAGCATCCTATCCAGTTCAACACAGTTCAAGACGTCTTTAAGTGGATTCAAGTGGCTTCCAAGCAGCTTAAGTGAAATAAAATAATGTTGTCGCACAAACTTATTTTATTTCTGACATAAAGCCCCAAAATTTAAAAACCACGTCTGAGCAAACGCAACTCCGGAAGAGGCGTTTCTAAGAAAATACCGGCGCTGCGATTTCATCGGTGCCCTCAGAATTTGATTCCGGGCACCGGTTCAAGAGATAGAAAAACCCGCTCGTCCGTTCACTGAATGTACCCGAGCCAAACTTCGGAAATTGATTCCGGGCACACCGGGCCTCGGAATCAGGTGCCGTCTGAAGCTGCGCTCTTGTAAAATTCCAAAGAAAATTAAGAAAAAAATTTCCTTGAAATTTGAGGGTCTTTACATTACTCCCACCTCAGGGCTTTACGTCCCCGTAAAGATACATCAAAAACTAGGGGAACAAATGGGGGTACTGAGCACGCATCTGAGCCTCCTGCTCCCAAGTGCTCTCCTGGAGGTTCCCGTGCTGCCATCTGACGCGCACAAGAGGAATCGACCGCCCACGTAGGACCCGCTCCTGTCGATCCTCGATCTCCACTGGGACCTCCGCAAAAGTCGCCCCATCGTCCACGTCCAGCTCCCCAAAGTCGATGATGTGCGTCGGGTCGTGCACGTATCTCCTCAGCTGAGACACGTGGAAGACGTCGTGCACCCGGTGCAACTGAGGTGGTAGAGCCAGGCGATAAGCCACCTCTCCTATCCTGCTGAGGACCTGGAAAGGCCCGATGAAGTGTGGAGACAACTTGCCGCCTCGGCCAAATCTCCGTAAACCACGTCGAGGTGAGACACGCAAAAAGACGTGGTCGCCATCCTCGAACTCTAGTGGCCTCCGCCTCCTGTCAGCATATGACTTATGCCGGCTCTGAGCTGTCCTCATCCTCTCCTGGATGATCTGGACCTTCTCTGTCGTGGCTCGGACCATCTCTGGTCCCACGAGTGCTGACTCCCCAGGGTCTGTCCAGCACAACGGTGATCTGCAGGGTCTGCCGTACAACGCCTCGTATGGTGCCATCTCGATGGTGGAGTGGTAGCTGTTGTTGTACGCGAACTCCACCAAGGGTAGGTGGTCCTCGCAGCTGCGACCAAAGTCGAGAAAAAATGCACGGAGCATGTCCTCGAGTGTCTGTATGGTCCTCTCCGTCTGACCATCCGTCTGAGGGTGGAAGGATGTGCTCAGATGGAGCCGCGTCCCGAACGCCTCCTGCAACCCCTTCCAAAGCCGGGAAGTGAAACGAGCATCTCGATCGGAGACGATAGACGATGGCACACCGTGAAGCCGTACGATCTCCTGGACGTAAAGACGTCCCAAGCTCTCCACTGAGCCCTGCTCTCTGATGGGTAAGAAGTGTGCCGACTTGGTGAGTCGGTCGACAATCACCCAAATGGAGTCGTGACCTCTGGAAGTGCGTGGAAGTCCAGTCACGAAGTCCATAGATATGCCGTCCCACTTCCACTCCGGGACCTCCAAGGGCTGTACCAAGCCTGCTGGTACCTGATGCTCTGCCTTCACCTGCTGGCAGGTGAGGCATCGTGAAACGAACACTGCCACAGCCTTCTTCATGCCCGGCCACCAGTGCTGTCGTCTGAGATCCTGGTACATCTTCGCCACTCCGGGATGCACCGCCAAGGGAGAAGTGTGAAACTCTCTCAGCACCTCCTCTCGTAAAGCGACTGGTACGAAGGTACGTCCTCTGAAAAGTATGTCGTGCTCTGATCCAAGGGAGAAACTATCAGGCGCCTGACCTGAGGATATCAGTGCACGCCGGGTCTCACAGTCAGCGTCCCCAAGTTGAGCCTCTCTGACCCGCTGTAGAAGTGGAGGAGAGACTGTGAGAGACTGAAGAAAGGCTGCTCCGTCTCTAACCATGAAGGATATCTGTAAGGAGGCTAGCTGCTCCGTCGCCTCCTCAAGTAGCTGAATGCCCGTCCTCCTGCTGAGGGCATCGGCTACCACGTTCCCCTTCCCAGGAGTATAGACTATCTCAAAGTCATAGTCCTGGAGGAACTCAAGCCATCTCCGCTGTCTCAGGTTCAGGTCCTTCTGAGAGAAGATATACCTGAGACTCTGGTGGTCAGAAAAGACTGTGAAGCGCTCGCCCATCAGATAGTGCCGCCAAGTCTTCAGAGCGAAGACCACTGCTGCTAACTCCAGGTCATGAGTGGCGTAGTTCTGCTCATGCGGCCTCAACTGACGTGATCCGTAGGCTATCACGGCCCGCTCCTGCATCAGGACGCACCCGAGTCCAGTCCCTGATGCATCGCAGTAAACTACGTATCCAACTCCCTCCTCAGGCAACCTCAAGATAGGTGCGCTGGTCAACCTCTGCCTCAGCTCCTGGAAGCTCTGCTGACATCTGTCTGACCACACGAAGGGTTTCCCCTTCTTCGTCAAAGCTGAGAGTGGTGCTGCAACTCTGGAGAAGTCTGGCACGAATCTCCGATAGTATCCCGCTAGGCCCAAGAAGCTCCGCACCTCTGTCACGCTCCTGGGTGGCTCCCAAGCTAGCACTGCCTCGATCTTCGCGGGATCCACTGCAACTCCCGCCTCAGAAATGACGTGCCCCAAGAAATGGACCTCACGTAACCAGAACTGGCATTTTGAGAGCTTGCCATAAAGCTGGTGCTCTCGGAGTGTGTCTAGCACAACTCGCAGGTGGTAGGCATGCTCCTCCTCAGTCGTCGAGTATACCAAAATGTCGTCAATGAAGACCACGACAAATCGGTCGAGGTATGGCTGGAAGATCCTGTTCATGAGGCTCATGAACACTGCTGGAGCATTGGTTACGCCGAACGGCATAACCAAGAACTCATAATGGCCATACCGACACCTGAAGGCCGTCTTCTGCACGTCCTCGTCTCGAACTCTGAGCTGATGATAGCCTGACCGGAGGTCTATCTTCGAGAACCACCGCGCTCCCTTGAGCTGATCGAAGAGGTCATCAATCCGTGGCAGCGGATACTTGTTCCTCACTGTCACCTGGTTCAGGCGACGATAGTCGACACATAGTCGGAAGCTCCCGTCCGCCTTCTTGGCGAACAAAATCGGGGTAGCCCAGGGTGAAACGCTGGGTCGGATAAACCCTTTGCTCTGCAAGTCCTCCAACTGTACCCGCAGCTCCCGAAGCTCGGCGGGGGCCATCCGATATGCTGGAGTAGATATCGGGGCTGTCCCGGGGTACAAGTCGATGTAAAAGTCTACCTCTCTACGAGGAGGTAGCCCTGGAACGTCGTCGGGAAAGACGTCCACGTACTGGTCCACCACTGCAGGAAAAACTGGACTCCGCACGTCCACTGCTCCCAGGATGAGGCTAGCCAACTGATGAGAGATGGGCTGCACTCTCCTCCGCGGAAGTCCATCCTGTGCTACAAAGGTTCCCTTCTCGCCGGTGAAGGTAAACCTGCTCCCGTCGGTGCGAACACATCGCACCATGCGCCTAAAACAGTCGATCTGGGCATGAACCGTGGATAGCCAATCCATGCCCAAGATGACGTCGTAAGGCCTCGACGCCGCTACAAGGAGATCCCAGCCGAAGCTCTCGCCTCCTAGAGTAAGCTCATACTGCCGGCACCAGTGCGTAATCGTCGAGTCTGCTCCCGTAGGAGTCTCTAGCCGTAAGGATCGAGCCAACGGCTCAGTCGGAATCTCCGAGCTCCGAACAAGGGAAGAGGCTATGAAGGAGTGACTCGCTCCTGTGTCTATAAGCACTGCAGCAAGGGTGGAATAGACACAGATCGTACCTCGAATCATCTCTGGCAAGTCGGGGTCGTAGGCCTCCACTGCCTGGAGCTGGGCCTGTCCCTGCCCGCCAGCTCCATGTGGTCGAGGTGGCCCTCCTGGTGGTGGTGGGGGTAGAGCCTGGAAGCGTCGCCCACCACCCGCTGCTCGGCCAGCTCCTCTTCCTCGTCCGCCTCCTCCCTGCGGACCGCCACGGTCGACCCTCTGCCTCTGCCTGGGTGGCCCCTCCACCGTCTGCTGCTCCTCTGATCGGCGAGTCGGGCAGTCACGAGCCATGTGACCCTGCCCGCCGCAGGAGTAGCACAGCCTGCCTCTCGGAAGGCTGGAACTCCGCTGTGTGCCCTGCACTGCTGAGCCGGTGTCCTGAGGCCGTCTGCGTGGGGGTCTGGTCTGCCTGGACCCGAGAGTCATCCGTCGGCTACATGTTGCTGAAGACTCAGCTACCTGCCGCCCTGCGCTAGGTCTCGCCGCTGAAGAAGGCTCTGCCAGGAAGCTCTCGATCAGGAGGGCTCGCTCCAGCACTCCCTCCTGGGTCGGAATGCTGAGGGAGATCAGCGACGCCCGAATCTCCTGTCGCAAGCCCTGCTCGAAGGTCCGGGCCCGGAAGAAGGGGTCCCGTACCATGTCGGTCGAGTAGCGAGATAGGTCAGTGAACCTCGCCGCGTACTGAGTGACCGTCATGCTGCCCTGGCGCAGTTGGAGAAGCTCCTGGATGCGCACCGCTCGGAGGGTGGCCGGGACGAACTCAGAGCGGAAGAGGCTCTCGAAGTCCGCCCAGAGAAAGGATGTCTCATCGTGAACCTGGAGCATCAGGCTCCACCATCGTCCTGCTTCCGCCTGCAGGAGGCTCGCCGCGAGGATCACCATGAGATCCGCTGGTGTCCTCACTAGCCTAAAGATCCGTACCACCGCCTCTAGCCAGTCCTCGGCGGCCTGGGGGTCCGCCTCACCGCGAAACCTGGGCGGTCGCTGGCTCTGAAACTCATGCAGTGCCCTGAGGAGACGTGCATCGTCAGCGTCTAGTACTGGTAGCATCGGTGGCTCGGCGGGTAAAGCTACCGCCGGTGCCACTGCTGGCAAAGGGCCCTGCACCGAGGCCTCGTCGCTCGGTGGGCTGCCGTCGCGCCCTACACTCGGAACCCTAGCTGGCTGTCGTCGCATGGCCATCCTGAAAAGGAGAACAAGAGCACCACAGTTAGAACAGTATACCTGGTGAGCTGGCACAAGTAATCACAAGGAAAACTTGAGACTTTCATAAAGCAGATCAGTATACCCGGTGAGCTGACACAAGTAATCACAAAGAAAACTTGAAAAACACACGCAATCAATGTTTTCATGCATTAAGTCGGAAATCAGGAGTCAGGGTCCTGGTGTACGGATACGTCGGCCGCCGCACCAACACTGGGCTCCCTGAACTGATAACCACACTCAATACACTAAACACTATTGCTTCATATAGAAAGAAAAGACGATCAGAGTCTGCGGTAGAACCGACCACCTCTGATACCAATTTGTCACGACCCGTCCTCGGGGCCCGTGCCGTGACTACCCCAAGCCCGCCTTCCATAGGCCAGGGGCTGGCGACTAGCACCAAGGCGTAAAATCCCAGTAAACAGGGAAGACATTGCCTTTATAAGTAATAACCACACAGAGTCAGCAAGCGGAAAGAAAAGTGCAGAAAAGTAAAGGGGGCCGGAAATACAAGCCCAACTGTAAAGTACAACTGAAAAGTAAAGTACAGCAACTGAAGAAAAGACGGCGGCCTCGTGTCGTCCACTGGCAATCCCACCTGAAGGGTGGGTACAGATAGCCTCCAGGCTCCTCGGGTCCCACGTCTGCTCCGAGCACGTCCCGCCCAGTGGTCCACCTCCAGGTACCGTCCTGCTCCACGCCCCAACCGTGATCAGCGCTGTCCGTCGTCTGCAACCAACACAACAAGGTGCGGGCATAGCCCGTGCAGGGGTGAGTACAAGCTACTCAGTAAGGACCCCGAGACCCCCGAAGGTCTCCCGAAATCCACAAAGGATATAGCACAAAAGAAAGATGCAATCACGAAGTAACATCTGACTCGACTTAGGTATATGCCCATACATATACCTAAGTCCCCAATTCTAGCTCTGCTCACGAGCTCAAGAACAACTCAATCCACAAAGGGAAGCAAGACTCAAATCCACAAGGAGAGTAAACGGTAAATCCACATAGGATAGTTCAACACAATCCACAAAGGAGAGTAACATAAGATTCAGCTCAACCAGGTATACTTTTTCAGATGACGTCAAAGATGATCACTGATCCATCTAAGTCGTCGGACCCACGAAGGATCGATAGGTACTAACCCCCGCAGAAGACCCACACAGGATCGGGCTCACACAGAACCTGTAGGCAGTGGCTCACACAGAACCGGTAGTAAGGACCCACATAGGATCGGGCTCACATAGAACCTGTAGCACTGATCCACGTGGGATCGCTGAGTGCAGTAGTCGACGTAGTCCACTGAGGATCTCTGCACAGTCGTCGCCGCAGTCCACGAAGGATCTCTGCTCTGCCGTCGTCGCAGTCCACGGAGGATCTCTGCTCTGTCGTCGTCGCAGTCCACGGAGGATCTCTGCTCTGTCGTCGAAGTCACAGCCAGCGCTAGGGTTCCCGCACGCAGTGAGCTGGTTTAGGAGGGTCCGCTCCACGAGCCGAGAGGCTGATACATCAACTGACACGTAGTACGAAGTTGATGTATCCAAAAGTTCCGTATCGACAACAGGATCTCAACGCAAGAGACGGCGCGTCAATCGGACGCCCGGTCTGAGAGTTATTGGCATTTTCGTCCCAGGGGCCCGGTTGGTTTTTAGGGCAAATCCAACCCGATCGTACTCCGCCTGTATCTGATCCTCGGGCGGAGTATGCCAAAAGTTCCGTCTCACTTAGAGGAAACTACCACAGCTGACGGTACGTCGTTCGGACGTCCGTAGCTCAAGTTATGAGCGTTTCCGCTCCGAGGGCCCGGTTGGTTTCGTGTACGAACCAACCCGGCCGAACCCAAAGTCTTCCGAAACCTTGAGTATAATATACCAAAACGACCGTCTCGATCCAAGGATCGCGTAGCCGCTGACGGTTCGTCAATCGGAGGTCCCAGGCCCATGATATGGGCGAAAGACCGAAGAGGGCCCGAAACGGGGGTTCTGGGCCCGGGGCGACCCGGCCCGAACCCCCCCCCCCCTTGGGTCGGCCGAACTGGGTCGGCCCGACCCGGCCCGACCCGGCTAGGCCGGGTCCGGTCCGGCCTGGGCGCGGCCCGGCCGACCGGACCGGCCGGCTCGGCTTCGGCCGAGCGGCCGAGGGAGCCGCCGCGGGTCAAACCCGCGGCTTTGGAGAAACGCGGCCCGCGTGCTGGGTGGCCGGACCGCGGACGCGGTCCGGCGGTTCGCCGCCGCCGCGGCTCAGCCGCGGCGGACTCCTCCGGCGGCGCGCCGGGCGCCGCCGCGCCGGCGGCCCGCGCCGCCGCCACCTTCCGCGGGCCGCCGGAGATGCTCCGGTGGCCCGTTTTGCCTCCCGTCTGCGCCATTGTTCCTCCCGGGACGCGTCCTCCACTGCGGAATCAACAAATGGCCCTTGCGTCATGCTTTTGCCGTCGCCCGCCAAATCCGCACAAAAAGGAAGATCGGCGGAGGGTTGCCGGGTCTTGTTCGTTAGACCCGCACCCTCCGCGTTAGTCATAAACATCGGGAGAAACAAGAAACGACCAATCAACAATTTTAAATAAATTTAAAATTGTTCTGTGATCGGTTCCTTATTTTAAAAGAAATAAAATCACGGAAAAGGAAAAAAAAAATTTCAAATCAACCCTTACCTCGCATCTGTCGTTGCCGAACAAGGGATCGTCGCGGGATTGTTCGTCGCGGAAGAAGGGGGATCGTTGCGTCGTCGCGGTATCCGGCGTCGCGTCGCCAACCTCCGGATCAAGATCAAACGGATTAATTTAAATCCGTTGATATTGAATTATAAAAAGGGGAAGAGTAAACGATTCGTTTCTCACCTTAATTGCCGAACGAGGATCGGCCGCGGAAGAAGAGGCGTCGCCGAAGAACATCGCGGGTAAAGCTCGTCGACGTCGCAGATCTCGGTGTGCGTCGTCGAATTCCGGTCGCCGGCGTTCTTCGCATTCTTCGCGTTCTTCGCGTTCTTCGCGTTCTTCGCAGGGAAGGTGGAGGCCCAGAGAATCTCGCACAACGAGTAATCCTCCAAAAGAAAGAGTTGGTCTTATTTTATTATTTTTCCAACGAACGCAAACGCGTAAGTAACGACCCATTAAATTCGTTGAATTAATTCAACGAATGAAACATCCCAATTAATTCACGAAATAAACCGCCCAATTAAATGGTCTGTTAAGAATTAAAGAAAACGCGTCGGTTGACTTTTCAGTTACTTTGACGGGTTTTCGCGGGTGCGTTACTTAGCGAAAGAAACGGTGGGGCTCGTGCGGGCCCCACCTCATAAATATCCTACCAAGGGGGTAGGATATTTCTGGATAGCATCCTATCCAGTTCAACTCAGTTCAAGCCGTCTTTAAGTGGCTTCAAGTGGCTTCCAAGCAGCTTAAGTGAAATAAAATAAAGTTGTCGCACAAACTTATTTTATTTCTGACTTAAAGCCCCAAAATTTAAAAACCACGTCTGAGCAAACGCAACTCCGGAAGAGGCGTTTCTAAGAAAATACTGGCGCTGCGATTTCATCTGTGCCCTCAGAATTTGATTCCAGGCACCGGTTCAAGAGATAGAAAACCCGCTCGTCCGTTCACTGAACGTACCCGAGCCAAACTTCGGAAATTGATTCCGGGCACACCGGGCCTCGGAATCAGGTGCCGTCTGAAGGTGCGATCTTGTAAAATTCCAAAGAAAATTAAGAAAAAAATTTCCTTGAAATTTGCGGGTGTTTACAGTACCCAACAGTTTAGTGTCTTGGGAAAACTAGGACCATATATGACAATTACAACATCGGGAAAAAACCTTTTTTATTTCATCTTCTCATGCTTCTTATTTTCACATGACCTCTCCTTAGTACATGTAGCCACCTAAAGATATACATAAAAAAGTGTGATCTGAAAGACCAATAAGAGGATAGATATGAACAATATAAAATGGGGCGAGTATAATCATAACATATGCAATGTATCATGAATATGTGGGAAAGAATTAATAAGAGAGTTGAAATGTGGCAATGCATAAAAATGAAACATCATGTCTTAGTGGTTAACTACCTCACATACTTCTCAAAAAATATTGCATCTTGTTGACACATCATTTCACATTTACTCATGAGATCTATCACTTTAAAAAATGTATTGGAGTGCCGTATAATTCCGGGCACACCCGTCACATTGATACATTCACATTGCGCAATATAATTCTGGGTGCACCAGTCACATCATAACAATATAATTTTTCATGAATGAAACAATGAACATATAACAAAAAATAAACATAATTAACCCCTAAAATGAAATGGGTTACATCTCATAAGAACAGATTCATAAACATTAGGTTCCCAAAATAAATATGGAATAACATACATGTTTCAAGAACCGTCAATCATGAATGAGATGTAAAATGTGTGTTCGTGAAAGAAGAGTTCTTTTGGAAAAATATTTCAATTGTAATAAATAAAAATGATAAAAATTTATATCCCAAAAAATATAATAAATTGATGAAAAAGAATATTTTTAAGGAGTAACCATATCAGAATGGAGTGAATGAGGGAGAACCCAAAGGATGAAATTTGGGTTTTAGAATTTCCCCTTACATTATGTCTGAACACTCCCTTCTCTTTAATGTCCTATAGAATGAAATAATATTTATTAATTAGAAACTCAAAAAACTTTTATAAATACAAAGTGTTAATTTTGGTTTTATTATGTTATATTGTGGGCCTCTTAATGAGTTATTGGTTTTAAAAACATTGTTCACGAATATTTGTTTTTACGGTTTTCTTGAGCGTTTCACTTATATTCATAAATTGAAGTTCGGGTAAAACATGGGTAAAAATACAGAACTAATATTACATTTTATTGATGATATTCCAGAAGTTAATATGACCTTATAATTAATTACATTGTATACCATGTGGTTGAATCATTAGATATGAATTAATTGATGATTGTTTGAGTTTATTTGGATAGTTTTTTGACCACAACAAACATATTTTGATTAATCATTTAGTAATATGAACTTAAGTTAGTTTTGTAACATTAAATATGACGTAATATATAAAAAATATTTTGGTTCAACCATAAAAATGGTTTCATGACTAGATCTGAAAGTAGAAATGGGAAAAATAAAACATGTATTTCTTGAAGGTGATAGATTAACACCTCATGAACTACGTTTTCTTTGTAAAATAAAAATAAGAATAGAAATGTTTTATATGATATAATATACAATTATTATCATAACAATCCATTATCAGTATAATACTATAGTTACCAAACCATTTTTACAAGGAGAGTTTGGGAGGGAATAAGAAAAGAACATGAAATGGAATGAAATTTAAAGGAAAAGAATGAGACAAATAACCTCTTCACTCTTCCTCTTGAGATCCTCCTTAAGAGTCCTAAGCATGGTCATTTGATGAGACCAGAAGATTTTGGAAATGGTGGAGGGGCTATTTAGAATTCTTGTGAAGAGTTTAGACAAAAAATGATGTTTGAGAGGTGTGAGGAAATTAGTGTGTGAAGGGTGGTTTTTATAGTAGAGGGGAGATGAGTTTTCTCCATATAAAATTTATTAATTTAATATTTCCATTCAGGAAATGGAATAGTGTGTCTTCCATGACATATAATAGTAATTTTATAATGTGATCCCAAACCAAGTGGGATTACATAAGTAGAACATCATACATGACTCTTTAATTAGATTATTCAGCTTATTTGTTTTTGTAAATTTTGGTATTTCACTATTCATAATAGAGGCAGGCATGGGGACGCGGTCTGTCGTGTCTGCCTGGATGTCGGCTCCTTTTGAGCCTCATGATCTTATTGCCTGGTCTCAAGGTCCCATTGCCATGATCTCCTCCCTACAGGATCGAAGAGCAGTGAACAAGTCTGGCTTCTTACTAGATCTTCTAGGGAGTCCTCCCAGTTTTCTCTCCCCACCGTCTTCGCCATTCGGCATCTCAACCTAGCTTACCCCTGAGTGTCTTCAGAAGTCTCTTGTGAGTAAACTCACACTGGCCGTGGATGGGTTGGACAAGAAGGAATACCCCTCGTATGGGTTGGAGAGAGAGTTGGCGGTCTCCGATTTCTCCCCGCAGTAGTGTCTGTTGGTCTCCTCATCTCCGGGAGGCATGGGATTGTTTTCTGAAGTTGCTGTTAAGGGAAAGGGGAAAGTCCTATTGAAGGAGGATTCATGTTCCATCAAGAAGGTGGGTTTTCCCCCAAGCTAGCGCTCTACGAGGTAGAGAATTCAGGTCCCGTTACCCGGTCTAAATCCAAAGATCCTGGTCGTTTTCCCCCCGCTCTTTTCTCTTTGTCCTCCACTCCTAAAGCCCGGAAGGGCCTGCCGTGATGATTCCCATTATCATCTGGAATGCACAGGGATAATGTACTCAAGCCAAACGTGGTTTTTTGGCTTTTGAGGCCAGAAGTTTTCAAGTTGAAGTAGTGGTGATTCTTGAACCCAAATAGGTACATAGCAAAGATGTTGCTCTTCCCAGGAAGATGGGATTTCCTAACTTCTTTCATGGTGGCACCGAGAACTCCCAAATTTGGATTGGCTGGAGGAGCCAAGTCACGGTTGATATTCTAAGTCTTTCATCACAATGCATCAATGCAAAGATTTCCACAGCAACCCACGATATGGTGATCTCCTTTGTTTATGCGTGTAATGAGGGTTCCATGAGGAGGGGGCTTTGAAATCATCTGGAAAACCTGCCAACGGGGCCCCTTCCTTGGTTAGTGTGAGGAAATTTCCACTCCATCACATTCATCTCTGAGAAAGAGGGGTGTAATGGTTACAACCTTGGTGGAAAGTCTGATTTAAAAGAGTTCATGAGGAGTGATGGGATTTTAGATCTTGGGTTCTCTGGCCCTAAGATCACTTAGTGCAACAACTGCAAGGTTATAGAATGTATTTGGTGCTGGTTGGATCGTTGCATTTCTAATCTTCAAGTGATGGACATCTTCCCAAAGGCGTCAGTTACTCACCTCCAGTGGGTGCTCTTTGACCAAAATCCGCTTTTGATTGATATCCAGAGGGAGGAGGTCACAGGCTCTCCTTTTTACTACTCGTCTGCATGGAATGGGGATGAATCCTTTTTAAATGTTATCAGAATGTCTTGGATCAATGATGTCAGTGCTAGATCGTGGGGTGTCCTGGTGAATCACCACCGACGCCTTAAACTGGATATGCAAAACTGGGCGAGAACAGAACCTAATGTCAGGCATGGTGTCAACAGACTCAGACTGGAAGTCGACAGATTGGAGGATTCACTTCAGAATGCTTGGGATGAGAACTTGTTTGTTGTTCTGTGTGACAAGAAGAACATCTTGGCCGAGAGACTTCTATCTCTTGAGATATATTACAAAAAGAGGTTGCGGGTTATATGTCTAAAGTAAGGAGATAGAAATAGTGCCTTCTTTCACACTTGCATTAGAGAGAGGAAAAGTTCAAGGATGAATCGGAGAATGGATAACAGGGAATATACCCCGGACATGAACACTTTGGGGAAGATAGCTCTGGACTATTTTGAAAGCATCCTTGCAGGGGAGAACGTTTCATCCTTCACGAGGGGGAATCAAATTAATGAGGACTTCTTGAGTCGACTCCATTAAATGGTTAATCAGATGGACAACATAGATCATTCCTCCATTCCCTCAGTCGAGGAGATCTATGTTGTAGTCAGAAACATGCCTTAGGATAGTGCGCCTGGACCTGATGGCTTTCCTGCCAGCTTTTATATCATTTCATGGGAGATTGTTGGCCAGTATGTAGTGGAGTCGATCCAGGACTTCTTTATCGGAGGCCCTCTCATCAAGAGCAACTTGTCCTCCAGACTAGTGCTCATTCCAAAGATCATAAATCACACCCTCATTAGTCAGTATAGGCCAATCTACCTTTTCAACGTTGCATATAAAATTTTGGCCTCCGTTCATGGCATAAGGCTTGACAAGATCATTCCTCGTCTGGTTTCCTTGGAGCAGTATGGTTTCATCAAGGGAAGGAGTATTCAATGGGCGGTGGGCATCACCAATGAAATGGTGCAAGAAATTAATATAAAATCTTTTGGATCAAATTTCATCTTCCAAATAGACATGACCAAAGCTTATGACATAATGGAATGGAGGTTCATTATTCGGGTCATGTGGAAATTTGTGTTTAGTGAGGAGTTTTGTGATATCTACATCAGGTGATATTCCTCACCCTGTATTTCCATAGCCTTGATGGGAAAAGGTTTTGGTTTCTTCATGACTATTCATGGTGATTGTCAAGGGGAAATTCTGTATCCATATCTTTTTGTTCTCCCTTAGGATGCACTCTCAAGGAACTTGAAACATGAGATAGATTCCAGCTACATCCTTCCTTTCTGAGGAAGAAGGAGTAGTGTTAACATTTCTCATCTCATGTTTGCAGATGACATTTTGATCATTCTTAGTGGCAGGAAAAGTTTGTTGAAGGCCCTCATAGATTATTTATCCACCTATGGCAGACTGAGCGGGAAGATTATTAACTCTTCTAAAATCCACTTCTTCATTTCTGACAAATGTTTGGTCCCAAGGAGCAAGGAGATTCAAAGGATAATGGGTTGTTGTAAGCTAACGATTCCCATTTCATATCTCAGAGTGCCGATATCCTGTGGTAACATTATAAAGGTGCACTTCACCGAGATTCTTGACCGCATTCTGGGTAGAATCTATAACTGTAAGAATAGGCTGCTCTCCTTCAGAGGCCAGATAATGTTAATTGATAATTTCCTCACTTCCATTCCCTTGCACATTTTCTCGGTGATTCATCCCCCAAAGGGGACTGTGGAAATAATGGAAATCATTCTTAACTCTTTTCTTTGGGACATAAAAGAGGAGGGAATATTCCACTGGGCCTCCTAGAAACATCTGGCCAGATCAGTGGAGGTAGGAGGAGTTGGTATTCGCGATATCCATCGTACCATTAAAAGCCTTCAGGCCTGACTCACTTGGGAAATTATTGTTGGGGAATCGTTGTGGGTGATGTTTTTCAAAGCGTGTTACTCATGGAATGAAACAACGGGTCTCTACTATTCCACGAGGCTGGAAAGGCTCATGTTTTCTCTTACTGAGACATTGTCAATCCATGCGGGATGGATCATCGGTGATGGGAATGTCAGTTTTTGGGATACCAACTAGTCTGGAGAATCCATTGGGCACTCCGATCTCCCTTTTCAAAACATCACCTTCAGCAGTTCATGTGATTACTTTGACATGATCAATAATTATTTGAATTCCAATCAGATGTCTATGTTCGAGAACATTGTTATGAGTGAGGAACCTGACAGGGGTTGCTTCACGACCACTAGTTCGGGCAGGTTTAGCTCGCAAGGCTTTAGGAGTATCATTCAGTCCGGTGGAACATCAAACGCTTGGGCCTCGACCTCCTGGTGCAATGAAATTCCAATTATAATGAACTTATTACTCTCGAGAATCAGGAACAGAGAATTACCTACGGAGGATAATATCCAGCGTCGGGGCATTTCTTTGGTCTCTAGATGCGTTTGTCGTATTAACCACAAGTCAGAGTCGGCAATGCACCTGTTCTTCCAACACCATTGGGCCCTCCACCTTTGGACCCTGTTCACACATAATCCTTGTAGAAATGACGGAGAGTATTCTTTACAGGAATACATGGAGAACTGGTTTTCTAGATCGGGGTCTTCTGGCCAGGATAGGACTGTTAGAACGATCATTCTTGTGTCTATTTGTTGGGTGCATTGGGTGGTCCGTAATCAGTTTTGGATGGGAGCCAATCGTTCATATTTGATCCTCCAATAAAGCCTCAAATATGTCATTTTTGAAGTTTCTTCTCTAGAAAAAGGAGGATCGAGGTCAATTGCGGTTCGGAATCTGCTCAATCACCCCTGTAATTTGAGAAAGGGGCCTGGTCAGTGGGTAAAATGGTGCCCGCCTGTTACGGGTTTCAAGCTCAACATCGATGGATACTGCATGGTGGAATTATGAGGGGGGGTGGAGTGCTGCGTGATTCTTCTGGGTCAGTCTTCATCATATATAGTGCTTTTTATGGCATGGGAAACTCTTTGAGTGCGGAGGTCAATGCACATGCTTTCAGTCTTATGGTCTGTAGACGGTATAAGTTGACAGTGTCAGAGATTGAGACGGACTCGGAACTCCTTGCGAAGGCCTTGAAAGGGACCAGTGGGGTTCCTTGGGATCTCACATACCTCATCAGGCGATGCAGGATCAGAACCTCACAAGGAAAGCTTATCCACCATAGTTGGAGGGAGATGAACTTTGCGGCAGATTCCCTTGCTCGCTTGGGTAGGCAGGACGAGTCTCTTATCATTTACGATTCCCTTCACTCTCTTCCTCCGGAATGTGCATCTATTATGCAGGGGGATGCTCTTGGGATCCACCATTTCCGACCCCCCTTAGGGGATGTTTCCTTTTCTTGTCCTTTCTTTTTTGAATAAAAACATTACACTACTACTACTACTATTCATAAAAAAATCATCTATTTCAGAAATATCTCAAAATTTCACCCCAACCATTTTTCGATGTGTAGAATCCAAAAATGACGTATATTTTTATAAAAAAATTCAAAAAATTATTAAATTAATATTTAATTAAAATCATATTTTAATTTTTTAAAATCAGTTTCAAAACATTCATTTACTTATTCTAAAATATATGTACATCATAATTTTACTTGAAATTATATTTATACTATCATAGTTAAGGTTACTATTCATTAGTTTATATCATTATTCATAAGGGTATGTTAATATTCATAAGTGTAGGTAACTATTTAACGAAAATTATGTTTGTTCTATTAGACATCAAAAATCATCTTGTACCCAACCATGTATGTTGTATTTTTAAAATTCTAAACACATAAGTGAAAAATTATGTTTAAAGGTCACTCAGAACTTATTTGTTCATTATGATGTTTTTTATGTTATTTTATGAAATATTTTTTATATGGTAATTTCCATTGAAAATCTTTGGGTCGTTACATTCTCCCCCCTTATGAAATTTTACCCTCGAAATTTCACATTACACAAACAAGGGAAGGTACTTCTCCTTCATCGCCTCCTTTGGTTCCCAGGTAGCTTCTTCATACGTATGGTTCCTCCGCTGCACTTTGACATGGCTAGTTGTCTTGTTGTGGAGAACCATATCTCTCCGGTCCAAAATCTCTACTGGTTTCTCCTCATAAGTGAGATCGTCTTCTAGCTATACCACCTCGTATTTAGTACATGCGAGGGATCATGTATGTAATTCCTCAAGAGTGATAAGTGTATATCATCATGAACCTAAGCCATATTTAAAAGAAGTGAAAGAAAATAGGCCAAGGCTCCTATACAACCAAGGATTTAAAAGGGGCCACTGTACCTTGGGATTAGCTTCCCTTTCATCCCCAATCACATGACTCTCTTCCATAGAGATATTCAAAGGATGACTTTATATCCAACGTAGAACTCCAAGTCCATTCAACGGTTGTCAACATAGAACTTTTTACCTCAATAAGTATCATTGATGTGTTTCTACATTTCTTGAACCTTATTTGTAATCTATTGCACTAGATTGGGTCCAAGTAGCATTATTTCTCCAACTTCATCCCAAAAAGGTTGGAGTTCTACATCACTTTCCATACAGACTTCATATGGATCCATTTGAATTCTCGAGTGGAAGCTATTGTTGTATGAGAACTCAACCAATGAGAGATGTTGATTGCATCCACCATTGAATTCTAGAGAGCCTACTCTTAGCATATATTCGAGAATCTGAATTGTCCTTTCAGATTGGCCAACAGTTTGAGGGCGATAGGTCATGCTAAAATTTAATTTTGTACTCAAATCATGTTGAAGGCTCCTCCAGAATTTAGATGTGAATCTTGGATCACAGTCAAAGAAAATTGAGAGTGGAAGACTATGATGTCTCACCACTTCCATCCCATATATCATTTTACATTGTATAAGAGAGATATCTACACATATAGTGATAAAATGAACAGTCTTGGGGAGTCGATCCACCAGAAACCATATCACATTATTTCACTTCGATGTCTTTCTCAGACACGTGACAAATTCCATAATAACATTTTTTCATTTCCACATGGCTATAGTTAATGTCTACAACATCCCTTTGGGAATTTTTCTATCAATATAAACTTTTTGGCATACCAAGCACCTTGATATATATGCAACAATCTCCTTCTTCATGTTATCCCACAAGAATTGATCTCAAATTTTAAGATACATCATGGTGATACCATGATGGATAGAGATAGTTAAGCTATGTGCATTGTCCAATAGCTTCTTATTTATCCTGGGTGATAAAGGCACACAAAGACGCATTCTGAATCAAATCACACCATCATTGTCGATATGGAACACATGCATCTTCCATTCCTTTACTGCATTCACACTCTTTTATATATCCACATCATCCCTTTGTTCTTCCTTAATATTCTCTTGGATTGATGTTTGCACAATCATTTGGGAAAGGTAGGATGTATCCCCTGCCCTTATGATATATAAATCTATGCATTTTATATACAAGAAGATGGGTTCTTTCTCAATCTGTAACATGGATAGAGTAGCATGTTCTTTTTTTCTTAGAGAATCAGTTACCTTTTTCTCCTTTCCAGAATAGTATTGAATAAAGCAATCATAATCCTAGATTAGCTCTAACCATATAATTTGATGCATGTTGATATCCTTTTGTGTGAATATATACATTAGGATCTTGTGGTCGGTGTATATGTCACACTTCTCACCATAAAGGTTGTGCCGCCATATTTTCCAGGAAAAAATCCTGACTTCCAGCTCTAGATCATGCGTTGGGTAGTTATACAGATGGATATTCAACTGTTGTGAGGAATATGCTATCACATTATCATTTTTCATGACTATACAACGCAAGACTTTATTTGAAGCATCACTATTTATCAGAACACTTTCTCCACTTTTCGGTTCTGTGAGTACCTTGAAGAATCCCTCACATTCTTCCATCCATACATATGTTACCCCATTCTTTGTAATCTTAGTTAGTGGGCATGAAAATCATGATATGTTTCTCAAAAAACGTCAGTAGTACCCCTCTAATCTATGAAAACATCAGTTTTTGGGGACACTCTAGGGTCTGGGCCATTCCTCAATCGCCTTTGTTTTTAAGGATCCATAGAAATTCCCTCACTTATGAACACATGTACCAAGAAAGTGACTTGCTTCATCCAAAAGTCAAACTTTCTGAACTTGGTGTACATCTTCTCCTTTCTTAATGTCGCCAACACAAGTCTTAGATGTTTTTCATGTTCCATCATGCTCTTGGAGTATATGATAATATCATCAATAAACACTACCAAAAATATTTTGACGTAATGTCTAAAGACTATATTCATAAAATCCACAAATATCTCAGGGGCATTACTACTTCCGAACGGATACACCAAAGACTCATAGTGCCCATACCATGTTTGAAGGTAGTCTTCTGAATATCTTTCTTCTTCAACTTTGTTGATGATATCCATAAAGAAGATCCACCATTAAAAGGTATTGAGCTCTTATTAACGGATCGAACAAGTCATCAATCCTAGGAAGAGGATACTTTTTCATTATGGTGATCATGTTGGGTTTCAGACAATTGTTAAACTGTCTCATTTTTCCATCCTTCTTCTTCACATAGAGCACTGGAACACCCCAAGGTGATGCACTAGGTCATATGAACTCTTTTTCTAGATACTCTTGCTGCTACTTTGTTATCTCTTCCAGTTTGATAGATTCCATACAATAGGGACACTTGGAGATAGGAGTAGCTCCGAGTATATGTTTTATTGAGAAATCTACCTCACGATCCAAAGGAATTTATTGTAACTCTTCTCGAAATACAAATTTGTATTCCCTCACAATGGGAATTTCTGCAAGGTTGGCACCTTCCTTTTACTCAACCATTTTGGCCAAGTAAGCTTATTCATAGGGAATCAACACCCACACATATGAAGGATTATTAAATAGAGATTCATGATCTTCCTAGAATTTTTAGTGGAGAATGGGATGGTTGGGAATATGAAAAGATATTTCCATTTCCTAAAAGTTGATATGTGGTCTATATAACGAGAGTCAATCTAATCCCATTATAGCGTTGAATTCCACTAAGGGAAGTATTATGAGATTCATTGGAAGAGTATTCCCACATACTTTAATAGAATTAGTGTAAACTCTTGGGTTTCAATGATTGTAGCACTTGGTGTTTTACAGATATCTCAACTTTAATGTTTCGGGCCTTCAAATCTATAGTTCTAAAAAACATGTAAGATATAAAAGAATGCATAGAACCAGAATCAAATAAGGTATTTTCCATTTTTGAGTGAATAGTAAGTGTACCTTGTACAACATCATTATTTGGCTCCACTTTTTTAGTTTTGATGGCATAATCCACCCCTTTTTCCCTTGTCTTTAGTGGCAGATGTTGTTTATTACCCTCATAAACTCAATTTTTAGTGCACAGGTTTCCTAGTGACCTAGCTCGTTACAGTTGTTGCATTTATCCATGAGTGGATGTCTTCTTTCTTACACACATTATCCTTTATTTTTATGTCTTTACAACACTCTTGAGAATATTGTTCTTCTTTCCAACACATGAAGCATTTCCTGGTCCATTTGAGGTAGTTCCCATGGTGAAACTTCCCGCATTTTTGGCATGTGGGATGTTGATTTTTCTTCCCACATTTTTCATTAGATCAAATATCATGAAACTCCATCTTTAGTTTCCTATCACCATAGCCGTGGGACCATTATCCAAACACCAGATCTACTTTGAGAGCACACCAAACAACTTCTTCATAACTATCAAAGTCTTGAATTGAAAGAGCCTTTCAGAGGTGTGGTTTTAATCTACTAAAGAATCACTCTATTTTTCTATCATTGTTGATAAAAAAACCCGAATCATACCATTAATGTCTTGTGAAATTCACATCATAGGTTGTGAAAGATTGTTATTTTTCTTTGAGATCTATGAATTCTCTCTCTAAATTAGTGCAAAGATTTCAAGGGAAATACTTATTGTGAAAAATGATTTTAATGTCTTCTCAATCCATCTCTTCAAATTCCACCCTTAGATTGGTGTTCATAATCAATTACAACCTTTGATCAGCCTCCCAATCTAGACGATTAATGGCTATAGTCACCTTCTCCATATCAGAATAGTGAATAAAAGAATTGATCTTCTCCATGGAGTTGACCCACAGTTCTACAACAAGATGATCAGATGATCCATTAAACGTCGGTGGTCGTTTCCACATAAAACATTCGATAGCAAGTTTCTCTCTCTTTGGTGAAGGAGGACGTTACCCATTATTATAGTTATTGTTCATAAACTGAGATAACTGGGTATGAATCTCCATAAATTTTTATACTCCACCTCCCAAATCATTGGGGATGTTGTTTGGGAAATCTTTTTAACGACCCTCAGATGAGTTGTTGGCCATGTTTCTCCAAGTTCCTACCATTATTTAAAATAGAAAAGGACAGCGGAAATAAAAACTAAACTTGTCATGAATAACATATTTTTTTTAAAGTTTATAAAATATTCATATCATATGGGATCACTGTGTAATGATTCTTGTGTGTATATTTGTACTTAGTCTCATGCTTGAGGTTTTCTCTAGGATTCACTAATCCAAAATACCACGTTATCTAAACCTTTCCACTAATACCAATGATAGCTACCCAACCATTCTGTATATCAATATTACATCATTTTAATGATAAAAGAACATAACAGTATTACACATAGAGGACACAATGGTTTAGTGTCTTCGGAAAACTAGGACCATACATAAAAATGACAACATCGAGCATATTCTTTTTTATTTCTTCTTCTCTATCTTCTAATTGGAATTTGGATTCTCCTTAATAAATTTAGACACCTTAGGATATAAATAAAAAGGGGTGTGATAAAACCCTAGTAATATAATAGATAAGAACAATATTTCATGGGGTGAGCATATTCATAACATGGGCAAAGAATCATGAACATGAGAGGAAGCATTAGTAAGAGACTGGAAATGTGGGAATGCATAAAAATTAAACATCATGTCTTAGTGTTTAACTACCACTCATACTTGTGAAAAAACTATAATATTATTCACACATAATTTCACATTTACAAATGAGATTAGTCACTTTACCCAATGCATTTGAGCACTTTATATTTCCAGGAGCACCCGTCACATTGAAACATTTATATTGCGCTATATCATTCTAAGTGGACCAGTCACATCATAACAATATAATTTATCATGAATTCCAGAATGAAAATATAAAAAAATGAAAAAAAATAACCCATGAAAAGGAATGGGTTTTATCACATAATAACACATTCATAAGCATTGGGTTCCCCAAAGAAAGAGGTAATAACATACATGTTACAAGAACCATCAATCTTGAATGAGAAGTAAAAGGTGTGTTCTTGATAGAAGAGTTCTTTTGGAAAACAATTTTTTTGTCATAAATATTAGTGAAAAACAGGTATATCCCAGAAAAATAAATAAAATGATGAAAAAAATATTTCTATGGAGTAACCATCTCATAAATTAGTGAAATAGGGAGAACTCGAAGGATTAATGTTGGGTTCTTGAATTTCCCTTTCCTTATATTTGAACGCTCCCTTATCTATAATGTCCTGTATAATGACAATATATTAATTAATTAGAAACTCCAGATCCTTTTATAAATGAAAATATTTCATTTTGGTTTTATTATGTTATCTTATGGGCATTTTAATGAGTTTTACTGTATTAGAAAAATTTTCAGGAATGTTTGTTTTTACGGTTTTCTTGAGCATTTCACTTGTATTAATATATTGATGTTCAGGTAGACAATTGGTAAACAACCAGAAAAAATATTAAATTTTATTAATGATATTCTAGAATTTAAAATGACATTATAATTAATTACATTGTATACCATGTGGATGAATCATTAGATAAGAATTAAATGATTATTGATTGAGTTTATTTTGGACAGTTTTCCGACCACAACGAACTAGTTTTGATTAATAATTTTGTAATTTGAAAATATGTTAGTTCCAGAACATTATATATGAAATAATACATATAATTTATTTTGGTTCAACCATAAAAATGGATTCATGACCCGATATGAAATTAGAAATGGAAAAAATATTATTGTTCTTGAAGGTGATAGATTAACACCCCACGAACTATGTTTTCTTTGTAAATTAAATATTAGATGAGAAATGGGGTTTGATGATATAATATCCCATTAGTATCATAAATATCAATTATATTTATAATACTAGAGTTACCAAACCATTTAAGTAATATAGGTTGGGAGATAATAAGAAAATAACATGAAATTGGAAGGACTTTAAATGAAAAGAATGAGAGAAATTACCTCTTGAATCCTCCTCTTGAGATCCTCTATAAGGGGCCTAAGCATGGTCTTTTGATGAGACAAAATATTATGGATGTGGGGATGGGCTAGAAAATATTCATGGGAAGATTTTATTCAAGGTGTGAAACTTGAGTGGTGTGAGGAAATGAGGGTGAGAAGGGTGGTTTTTACTATGGAGGGGAGATGGTTTTTCTAAATTTAAAATTTATTAATTTTTTATATCCATTCAAGACAGGGATTAATGAGTCTTCTATAACCAAGAATAGTAATTTAGTCAAGTGATCCTGAACCATGTTGGCATACATCAGCAGAACATCATACATGACTCTATAATAAACTTATTTAGCATATTTGTTTTTTTAAATTATGGTATTTCACTATTCATAAAAAATTCAAGTATTTCAGAAATATCCAAAAATTTCCCACCAAATATTTTTAGATGTGTAGAATCTAAAAATGAATTCTATTTTTCAAAAATAATGTTCTATATATGATTAATTTCATATTTAATAAAAATCATAGTTTATTATTAAATTTTTTTTAAAAACAATCATTTACTTATTCAAAAATATAGGTACATCATAAATTGACTTGAATATTATTTCTATACTATAATAGCTAAGGTTAATATTCATTAGCGTATATCATTATTCATAAGGTTATGTTACTATTCATAAGGGTAGGTTACTATTCACAAAGAAATTAGGTTTATTGTATTAGACTCCAAAAGTAATATTAAACACAACTGTGCATGTCAGATTTATGAAATTCCAAACACATAATTGAAAAACATATGTTTAAAGGTCACTCAGCACTTAGTAGTCCATTATGTTGTGTTTTCATGAGATTTTCTAACAAATTTTTAAGAATTAAATTTCCATTGAAAATCATTGGTTCGTTATATTCGTCCCCCTTGTGAAATTTCTCCCACGAAATATTACATTACACAAAAAGGTGAGGGTACTTATCCTTCATCACCTCCTCTAGTTCCCATGTATCTTCTTTAAACATATGGTTCATCCACAACAATTTGACAGGGTGGGTTGTATGGTTGAGTAGATCCTTAGCTCTCCGGTTCAGAATCACAACTGGCTGCTTCTCATAAGAGAGATCATCTTCCAACTATACCACCTCATATTTTAGTACATGTGAGGGATCATGTATGTGCTTCCTCAAGAGTGATACATGAAAAACATCCTGAACCTGATCCATATTCGGTGGAAGTGCAATCAGATAGGCCATGACTCTGAGGCGATCAAGGATTTAAAAGGGCCCAATGTACATTGGGCTTAACTTCCATTTCATCCCAAATAAGATGACTCTCTTCTATGGTTATATTCAATGGAAGAATTTATCTTGAATGTCGTACTCCAAGTCCTTTCGACGGTTGTCAGCATAGCTCTTTTGCCGACTCTGAGCAGTTTGATGTGTTTCTGGATGTCTTGAACCTTCTCTGTCATCTCTTTCACTAGATCAGGTCCAAGTAGCCTTCTTTATCCAACTCCATCCTAAAATGTTGATGTTCTACATCGCTTTCCCTACATATCTTCATATAGAGCCATCAGAATACTCGAGTGGAAGCTACTGTTTTATGAGAATTCAACCAATGGGAGATGTTGATCCCATCCACCTTTCAATTCTATAGAACTGGCTCTTAGCATATCTTCAAGTTTTTGAATAGTCCTTTTAGATTGGCCAATCGTTTAGGGGTGATAGTTACTGCTGAAATTTAATTCAGTACTCAAAGCATGTTGAAGGCTCCTCTCAAATTTAGATGTGAAACTTGGATCACGATATGAGACAGTTGAGAGCGTAACACCATACAGTCTCACATGTTCCTTCACAAATATCATTCCAAGTTGTTCAGGAAAGAGATCTTCCAAAAAGTGATAAAATGGACAGTCATGGTGAGTCGATCAACAACAATCCATATTACATTATTTCCCTTCGACGTCTTCGGGTGACCCGTGACAATGTCTATAGAAACATTTCCCCATTTCCACATGGGTATAAGTAATGGATGCATAATACCTTTGGACTATTATCTCACTACTTTAACTTATTGACATACCAACAACCTTGATATATATTCTTCAATATTCTTCTTCATGTTATCCCACCAGAAGTGTTCTAGAATATCATGATACATCTTTGTGCTACTAGGATGGATGGATACTATAGAGCTATGAAAATTTTCCAATAGCTCATTCTTTATCCCAGATGATGAAGGCACACAAACCTGTGTTCCAAAAAAAATCACACCATCATAATCGATATGGAACATGTGCGGGTTCTCTTTTATTACTACATATACCCTCTATTCTATCTCCTCATAATCTCATTGTGATTCCTTAATCATCTATTGGATGAATGGTTGTACAATAATTTAGGCAAGGTAGGATGCGTCCCCTACACTTATGATTTCAAAATCTATTCTTTGAATATACAAGATGCTAGGTTCTTTCTCAATCCATAACATGGATAGAGTAGCAGTTTTCTTCTGCTTAGAACAACAGTTACCATGTTCTCCTTTCCAGAATTGTAGTGAATAGAGAAATTGTAATCCTTGATTAGTGTTAACCATCTTCTTTGACGCATGTTGAGCTCTTTTTGTGTGAATATATACATTAGGCACTTGTGGTTGGTGTATATGTCACACTTCTCACCATAAAGGTAGTGCTGTCAGATTTTCATGGAAAAATCACGGCTTCCGGCTCTATATCATGTGTCAGGAAGTTCTGCTCAAATATTGTCAACTACTGTGAGGTGTAGGCTATCACATTATCATTTTGCATGAGTACGCAACCCAAGTCATTCTTTGAAGAATCCCTGAATATCACAAAACATTATCCAATTTCTAGAAGTGTGATTGAATGTGCATTAATCAGCCTTATCTTTAACTCCTTGAGGACTCCCTCACATTCTTCCTTCTATACATACTTTACCCATTTCCTTATTAACATAGTCAGTGAGATTGAAAATCATGAGAAGTTTCTCACAAATCCTCGGTAGTACCCAACTAATCGAAGAAAACTACATATTTTAGTGACTCTGGTGGGCCTGGGCCATTCCTCAATCACCTTTTTTTTGAAGGATCTATAGAAATTCCCTCACTTGTGATCACATGTCTAAATAACGTGACTTGCTTCATCCAAAAGTCATATTTGCTGAACATGGCGTAAAACGTATCCTTTCTCGATGTCACCAACACAAGTCCTGAATGTTCTTCATGTTCTTCCATGAACATGGAGTAGATGATAATATCATCAATAAACACTAACAATTTTTTTTGAGGTAATGTCTACAGAATCTATTCATCAAATTCATAAAGATCGCATGGGAATTAGTCAGTTTTAAGGGATCAGTAGAAACTCATTGTTCCCATACCTTGTACGGAAGGTAGTATTCTAAATATATTCCTTCTTTACCTTTAGCTGATGATATCCAAAATGAAGATCCACCTTTAAGAATTATTGAGCTCCTCTTGAGTGATCGAACAAGTCATCAATCCTTGAATAATGATACTTGTTCTTTATTGTGATCCTTTTGAGTTCCCGATAATGGATACACAACTACATTGTTCCATCCTTCCTTTTCACAAAGATCCCTGGCTCACCCCAAGGTGATGCACTATGGTATATTAACCCTTTTTCCAGATGCTCTTGTGTTGGTTGGAGGTAGGTGAGGCAGCCTTAATGGGACCACATCTCATGTAGGAGACTTCTGAGAAGTTCTAGTTGATTCATATGTGGATGGATACTGCACAGTCTCGTCATAAATCTTATGTTGATCACTGCAGATGACCCTTGGAGTTCGTGGTCGGGGATCTGGTTTTCTTACGTGTTTCACTAAGGTTGGAAAATAGGTGGATCAAGAGACAGGGTAAACTTTCACCGTGGTATGTAGGCCCGTTTGAGATTTTGGAGAGATTCGGGCCGGTTTCTTATTGGTTGTAGTTACTATAGAGGTATCGGGTCGTGCACGACATAGAAATTCTATGGTCTGGGACATTCCTCAATTGCCTTTGTTTTTTAAGGATCCATAGAAATTCCCTCACTTGTGAACACATGTACCAAGAAAGTGACTTGCTCCATCCAAATGTCACACTTTCTGAACTTGGTGTACATCTTCTCATTTCTCAATGTCGCCAACACAAGTCCTATATGTTTTTCATGTTCCACCATGCTCTTGGAGTATATGAGAATATCATTAATAAACACTTCAAAAAATATATTGACGTAATGTCTAAAGACTATATTCATAAAATCCACAAATATCTCAGGGGCATTACTCCGTCCGAATTGATACACCAAAGACTCATAGTGCTCATAACTAGTTTGAAGGTAGACTTCTGAATATCTTCCTTCTTCACCATTGCTGATGATATCCAGAATGAAGATCCGCCATTAAGTGGTATTGAGCTCCTATTAACGGATCGAACAAGTCATCAATCCTAGGAAGAGGATACTTTTTCTTTATGGTGATCTTGTTGAGTTTCTGATAATTGTTAAACTGTCTCATTGTTCCATCCTTTTTCTTCACATAGAGCACTGGAGCACCCCAAGTTGATGTACTAGGTCATATGAACACTTTTTCCAGATACTCTTGCTGCTACATCGTTATCTCTTCCAGTTCGATAGATTCCATCCAATAGGGACACTTGGAGATAGGAGTAGCTCTGGGTATTTGTTTTATTGAGAAATCTACCTCATGATCTGAAGGAATTTATGGTAACTATTCTCAAAATACATATTCGCATTCCCTCACAATGGGAAATTCTGCATGGTTGGCACCTTCCTTTTACTCAACCATTTGGGAATTGTAAGCTTATTCATAGGGAATTAACACCCACACATATAAAGGATTATTAAATGGAGATTCATGATATTCCTAGAATTTTTAGTGCAGAATGGGATGGTTGGGAATATGAAAATATATTTCCTTTTCTTGAATGTTGAGATGTGCTCTATATAACGAGAGCCAATCCAATCCCATTATAGCGTCGAATTCCACCAAGGGAAGTATTACGAGATTCATTAGAAGAATCTTTATACATACTCAAATAGAAGTAGTTTAAAACTCTTAGGTTGCAATGATTTCAGTACTTGGAGTTTTTATAGATATCTCTACTTTAAGGTTTTGTGGCTTCAAATCTATAGTTCAAAAAAACATGTATGATATAAAAGAATGCATAGAACTAGAATCAAATAATGAATTTTCCATTTTTGAGTGAATAGTAAGTGCACCTTGTACAAAATCATTATTTGGCTTCACTTTTGCAGTTGTGATGGCATAAGCCACCCCTTATTCCTTTGCCTTTGGTGGCTGCTGTTGTTTATTACCCTCATAAACTCAATTTTTAGTGCACAGGTTTCATAGTGACTTAGCTCCATACAGTTGTTTCATTGATCCATGAGTGGTTGTCTTCTTTCTTCCACAAATTATCCTTCCTATTTATTTCATTAAAACACTCTTCAGCATATTGTCCTTATTTCCAACACATGAAGAATTTCCCTGTCCATTTGAGGCAGTTCCCATGGTGAAACTTCCCACATTTTTTGCATGTGGGATATTGAATATTATTTCCACATTTTTCATTAGATCAAATATCTTGAAACTCTATCTTTAGTTTCTTATCACCATAGTCGTGGGACCATTCTCTAAACACCATATCTACATTGAGAGCACACCAAACAACTTCTTCATAACTATCATTGTCTCGAATTGTTAGAGCCTTTCGGAGGTGTGGTTTTAATCTACTAAAGAATCAATCTATTTTTCTATCATTGTTGATAACAATACCCGAAACATACCCTTAATGTCTTGTGAAATTCACTTCATAGGTTGTGAAAGATTTTTTTTTCATGAGATCTATGAATTCTCTCTCCACATTAGTGAAAATATTTCAAGGGAAATACTTATTATGAAACATGATCTTAATGCCTTCTCAATCCATCTATTCAATTTCCACCCTTGGATTGGTGTTCATAATCAATTCCCACCTTTGATCAGCCTCCCAATCTAGACGAATAATGGCAATAGTCACCTTCTCCATATCAGAATAGTGAATCAAAGAATTGATCTTCTCCATGGAGTTGACCCACATTTCCACAACTAGAAGATCAGATGATCCATTAAACGTCGGTGGTCGTTGCCACATAAAACATTCGATAGCTAGTTTCTCTCTCTTTGGTGAAAGAGGACGTTACCCATTATTAGAGTTATTGTTCATAAACTGAGATACTTGGGTATGAATCTCCATGAATTTTTAAACACCACATCCCAAATCATTGGGGATGTTGTTTGGGAAATCGTTTCAATGACCATCAGATGAGTTTTTGGCCATGTTTCTCCTAGTTCCTACCATTTTTTTAAAAAGAAAATGGTAGAAGAAATAAAAAAGTAAACATGTAATGAAAAACATATTTATTTATAAATTTATATAAAATTCATAGCATATGGGATCAATGTGTACAGATTGTTGTGTGTATATTTGTACTTAGTCTCATGCTTGAGGTTTTCTCTAGGATTCACTAATCCAAAATACCACGTTATCTATACCTTTCCACTAATACCAATGATAGCTACCCAACCATTCTGTACATTAATATTACATCATTTTAATGATAAAAAACATAAAAGTATTACACATAGAGGACACAGTGGTTTAGTGTCTTCAGAAAACTAGGACCATACATAAAAATTACAACATCGATCATATTCTTTTTTATTTCTTCTTCTATAGCTTCTAATTGGCATTCAGATTCTCCTTAATACAGGAAGACACCTTAGGATATAAATCAAAATGTGTGTGATAAAACACTAGTAATATAATAGATAAGAAAAATATTTCATTGGGTGAGCATATTTATAACATGGTAAAAGAATCATGAACATGAGAGGAATCATTAGTAAGAGACTGGAAATGTGGCAATGCATAAAAATAAAACATCATGTCTTAGTGTTTAACTACCACTCATACTTGTGAAAAAACTATAATCTTTTTCACACATAATTTCACATTTACTAATGAAATTAGTCACATTACCCAATGCATTAGAGCACTGTATAATTCCAGGCACACCCGTCACATTGAATCATTCATATTGCGCTACATCATTGTAGGCACACCAGTCACATCATAACATTATCATTTATCATGAATTCCAAAATGAAAATATAAAAAAATGAACAAAAATAACCAATTAAAAGGTATGGCTTTTATCAAATAATAACACATTCATAAACATTGGGTTCCACAAAGAAATAGGTAATAACATACATGTTACAGGAACCGTCAATCTTGAATGAGAAGTAAAAGGTGTGTTCTTGATAGAAGAGTTCTTTTGGAAAACAATTTTTCTACCATAAATATTAGTGAAAAACATGTATATCCCAGAAAAATAAATAAAATTATGAAAAAAATATTTTTATGGAGTATCCATATCATAAATTAGAGAAAGAGGGAGAACCCGAAGGATTAACGTTGGGTTCTTGAATTTCCACTTGCCTTGTATTTGAACGCTCCCATATCTATAATGTCTTGTATAATTACATTATATTAATTAATTAGAAACACCAGATCCTTTTATAAATGAAAATAGTTCATTTTGGTTTTAGTATGTTATCTTATGGGCTTTTTGATGAGTTATAGTGTTTAAAAACATTGTTCATGAATTTCTGTTTTTACAGTTTTCTTGAGAGTTTCACTTATATTAATAAATTGATGTTCGGGTAGAAAATTGGTAAACAAACAGAACAAATATTAAATTTTATTAATGATATTCAAGAAGTTAAAATGATCTTATAATGAATTACATTGTATACCATGTGGATGAATCATTAGATAAGAATTAAATGATGATTGATTGAGTTTATTTTGTAAAGTTTTTCGACCACAACGAACTTGTTTTGAATAATAATTTTGTAATTTGAAAATATGTTAGTTCCCGAACATTATATATGAAATAATACATATAATATATTTTTTATCAACCATAAAACTGAGTTCCTAACCCGATATGAATGTAGAAATGGAAAAAAAGATTATTGTTCTTGAAGGTGATAGATTAACACCCCACGAACTATGTTTTCTTTGTAAATTAAATATTAGATGAGAAATGGGGTTAGATTATATAATATCCCATTAGTATCATAAATATCCAGTATATGTATAATACTAGAGTTTCCAAATAATTAAAAAAATATAGGTTGGGAGATAATAAGAAAAGAATATGAAATTGGATGGAATTTAAAGGAAAAGAAGGAGAGAAATTACCTCTAGAATTGTCCTCATGAGATCCTCTATAAAGGGCCTAAGCTTGGTCTCTTGATGGGACAAAAATATTTTGGACGTGGGGAGGGGCTAGAAAATATTAATGGGCAGATTTTAGTCATGTTGTGAAACTTGAGTAGTGTGAGGAAATGAGGGTGTTAAGGGTGGTTTTTATAGTGGATGGGAGATGGGTTTTCTCAATATAAAACTTTTTTATTTTTTATATCCATTCAAGACAGGGAATAATGAGTATTCCATAACCGAGAATAGTAATTTAATCATGTGATCCAGAACCAAGTTGGCTTACATCAGCAGAACATCATACATGACTCTACAATAAGCTTATTTAGCATATTTTTTTTTCTAAATTATGGTATGTCAATGTTCATAAAAAATTCAAGTATTTCAGAAATATCCAAAAATTCCCCCCCAAATATTTTAAGATGTGTAGAATCCAAAAATGAATTCTTTTTTTCAAAAATAATTTTCTATATATGATTAATTTAATATTTAATAAAAATAATAGTTTATTATTAAAAAACAATTTTAAAACAATCATTTACTTATTCAAAAATATAGGTACATCATACATTGACTTGAATATTATTTTTAAACTATAATAGGTAAGGTTACTATTCATTAGCGTATATCATTATTCATAAGGGTATGTTACTATTCATAAGGGTAGGTTACTATTCACCAAAAATTAGGTTTATTGTATTAGACTCCAAAAATAATCTTAAACACAACCGTGCATGTCAGATTTTTGAAATTCCAAACACATAAGTGAAAAACATATGTTTAATGGTCACTCAGCACATAGTAGTCCATTATGTTGTGTTTTCATGAGATTTTCTAACAAATTTTTATGAATGAAATTTCCATTGAAAATCATTGGTTCGTTAAATTCTCCCCCCCTTATGAAATTTCTCCCTCGAAATTTTACATTACACAAAAAGGTGAGGGTACTTCTCCTTCATCACCTCCTCTAGTTCCAAAGTATCTTCTTCAAACATATGGTTCCTCCACAACACTTTGACAAGGTGGGTTGTATGGTTGAGTAGATCTTTAGCTCTCTGGTCCAGAATCTAAACTGACCACTTCTCATAAGAGATATCATCTTCCAACTATACGACCTCAAATTTTAGTACATATGAGGGATCATGTATGTGCATCCTCAAGAGTGATACATGAAAAACATCTTGAACCTGATCCATATTCTGTGGAAGTGCAAGCGGATAGGCCATGACTCCGATGAGATCAAGGATTTGAAAGGGCCCAATGAACATTGGGCTTAACTTCCATTTCATCCCAAATATTATGACTCTCTTCTATGGTGATATTAAATGGAAGAATTTATCTCCAATGTCCTATTCCAAGTCCTTTCGATGGTTGTCAGCATATCTCTTTTGCCGACTTTGAGCAGCATTGATGTGTTTCTGGATGTCTTGAACCTTCTGTGTCATCCCTTTCACTAGATCAGGTCCAAGTAGCTTTCTTTAACCAACTCCATCCTAAAATGTTGACGTTCTACATCGCTTTCCCTACATAGCTTCATATGGAGCCATCAGAATACTCGAGTAGAAGCTATTGTTGTATGTGAATTCAACCAATGGGAGATGCTAATCCCATCCACCATTCAATTCTAGAGAGTAGGCTCTTTGCATATCTTCAAGTGTCTGAATAGTCCATTTAGATTGGCCAATGGTTTGGGGGTGATAGTTGCTGCTGAAATTTAATTCATTACTCAATGAATGTTGAAGGCTCCTCTCGAATTTATATGTGAACCTTGGATCATGGTCAGAGACAGTTGAGAGCAGAACACCATACAGTGTCACAATATCCTTCACAAATATCATTCCAATTTGTTCAGGCAAGAGATCTTCCCAAAAAGTGATAAAATAGACAGCCCTAGTGAGTCGATCAACCACAATCCATATTACATTATTTCCCTTCGACATCTTCGGGTGACTCGTGACAAAGTCCATAGTATCATTTCCCCATTTCCACATGGGTATAGGTAATGGATGCATTATACCTTTAGACTATTGTCTCACTACATTAACTTTCTTACATACCAAGAATGTTGATATATATTCTTAAATCTTCTTCTTTATGTTATCCCACCAGAGGTGTTCTAGAATATCATGATACATCTTTGTGCTACTAGGATGGATAGAGACTATAGATCTATGAGCATTTTCCAATAGCTTATTCTTTATCCCAGATGATGAAGGCACACAAAGCTGCGTTCCAAACAAAATCACACCATCATAATCGATATGGAACACATGTGTGTTCCCTTCTATTACTTCATATACCATCTTTTCTATCTCCACATAATCCCATTGTTCATCCTTAATCATCTCTTGGACGAATGGTTGTACAATAATTTGGGTAGGTTAGGATGCATCCCCTGAACTTATGATTTCAAAATCTATTCTTTGCATATACAAGACGATAGGTTCTATCTCAATCCATAACATGGATATAGTAGCAGGTTTTTTCTTCTTAGAACATCAGTTACCATGATCTCCTTTCCAGAATTTTAGTGAATAGAGAAATTGTAATCTTTGTTTAGCATTAACCATCTTCTTTGACGCATGTTGAGCTCCTTTTGTGTGAATATATACTTAAGGATCTTGTGGTCGGTGTATATTTTCACACTTCTCACCATAATGGTAGTGTCGTCATATTTTCATGGAAAAATCACGGCTTCCGACACTATATCATGTGTCGGGAAGTTGTGCTCAAATATTGTCAACTGCTATGAGGTGTAGGCTATCACATTATCATTTTTCATGAGTACTCAACCCAAGTCATTCTTTGAAGCATCACTGAATATCACAAAAACATTCTCAACTTTTTAGTAGTGTGATTACATGTGCATTAATCAGCCTTATCTTTAACTCCTTGAGGACTCCCTCACATTCTTCCTTCTATACATACTTTACTCATTTCCTTTTTAACATAGTCAGTGAGCTTGACAATCATGAGAAGTTTCTCCCAAATCGTCGGTAGTACCTAACTAATCATAGAAAACTACGGATTTCAGTGACTCTAGAGGGCCTGGGCCATTCCTCAATCACCTTCTTTTTTGAAGGATCTATAGAAATTCCCTCACTTGTGATCACATGTCCAAATAACGTGACATTCTTTATCCAAAAGTAACATTTGCTGAACATGGCGTACAACGTATCCTTTCTCGATGTCACCAACACAAGTCCTGGATATTCTACATGTTCCTCCTTGAAAATGGAGTAGATGATAATATCATCAATAAACACTAATTTTTTTTGAGGTAATGTCTACAGAATCTATTCATCAAATTCATAAAGATCGCATGGGAATTAGTCAGTTTTAAGGGATCAGTAGAAACTCATAGTTCCCATACCTTGTACGGAAGGGAGTCTTCTAAATATCTTCCTTTTTCACCTTTAGATGATGATATCGAGAATGATGATCCACCTTTAATAATTATTTAGATCCTCTTGACTGATCGAACAAGTCATCAATCCTTGAATGATGATAATTTTTCTTTATCGTGATCTTGTTGAGTTCCCGATAATGGATACACAACTGCTTTGTTCCATCCTTCCTTTTCACAAAGAGAACTGGTGCACCCCAAGTTGATGCACTAGGTTATATGAACCCTTTGTCCAGATACTCTGGTAGCTGCTTATTTAACCCCTCCAGTATGATAGAATCCATCTTATAATGACAATTTGAGGTAGGAGTAGCTCTGGGTATGAGTTCTATTGAGAAATCTGCCTCATGATTCAGGGGAATTCCAGGTAACACTTTGGAAAATACATCACTGTATTCCCTCACAATGGGCATTTCCGCAAGGTTCAAACCTTCCTTTGACTCAACCATTTGGGAGTGGTATGAATCTTTTTAGGGAACCAACACCCACATAGATGAAGTATTTTTCGACGAAGAATCCTTATATTCCTCTCATTTGTGGAGGACAATGGGATGGCTTGGAATATGAAAATATATTTCCTTTTCTTGATAGTTGATATGCGATCCATATAACAAGAGCAAATATATTCCCATTATAGTGTCGAATTCCACCAAGGTAAGTGTTTTGAGATTCACCGGAACAATCATCCCACATACGCCAATTGGGGAAGATTCAAACACTGGGGTTGAAATTATTTCACCACTTGGTGTTTTTATAGATATCTCTACTTCAAGGGTTCGGGTCTTTGAATCTATATTTCTTGCAAAAATGCAAGATATAAATGAATGCGTAGAACCAGAATCAAATTAGACATTTTCCATTATTGAGTGAATAAGAAGTGTTCCATGTATGAATTCATTATATTCATACACATCCTCATTAGTGATGGCCTACACCTTCCCTTATTCTATTGTATTTTTTGGTTGTTGTTGCTGATTACCCTCGAGAACTCGATGTTTAGTGCAATGGATTGCATAGTGTCCTAGATCCCTACAGTTGTAGCATTGAACCATGAGTGGTTATATCCTTTTTTCCACCACTTTCTCCCCCTTTTTTATATATTTACAACACTCTGGAAAATGGTGTCTTTATTTCCCACACATGAAGCATTTCCACATCCATTTGTGGTAGTTCCCATTGTGAAACTTCTCACATTTTTATCATGTGGCTCATTGATTTTTCTTCCCACTTTTGTCATTAGATCCACCATCTTGAAACTCCATCATTTGTTTCTTATCACCATAGTTGTGGGACCATTCTCCAAACTCTGTCCCCACTTTGAGAGCACACCGAAAAACTTCTTCATAACTCTTGATTTCTCGAATTTAAAGAGCCTGTTGAAGGTGTGATTTTAATTCACTAAAGAATCTATCAATTTTTTTGTCATTATTGATAACAAAACCCAATGTTTACCTTGATAGCCTTGTGAGATTATATACCTAGGTTTTGAAAGATTATCTTTATTTTTTCTTGATCTCTATGAATTCTCTCCCTATTATTGTTCTTAGAGTTCATGGGAAATAATTATTATGATACATGATCTTAATGTATTCCCATTCCATCTCTTCAATTTCCTCCATTGGATTGGTGTTCTAAATCAAATCCCACAATTGATCCGCCTCTCAATCTAGATGATAATAAACTAGAGTTTCATTTTCCATCTATGAATAATAAAGAACATAAAAGATATTCTCCATGGAATTGTCCCACTTTTCTATAACTAGAGGATCGGAAGATCCACTAAACGTCAGTGGTCATTGCCGCATTAAGCATTCGATAGCTAGTTGCTCTCTCTTTGGTGAAGGATTATGTTCCCCAATATTATGGTTATTTATCATAATCTCATATAATTGGGTAAGAATCTCCATGAAATTTTGAACTCCACCTCCCAAATCACGGGGGATCTCGTTCGGGCTATCGTTGCATTGGCCATGGCACGAGTTGTTGGCCCGGTTTCTTCTGGTTCACACCATTTTATAAAATAGAAATGGTTAAAACAAAATATAAGTTAACAAGTCATGAATAAAATATTCATTTAAAAAATATATACTAAAATCATTACATAAGGAATACCTATTTAATGATTCATGTGTGCATATTTTTACTGAGAATCATGCAAGAGGTTTTCTTTAGGATTCACTACTCCAAAATCCCAATTTGACTAAACATTTCCTCTGATACCACCTATAGCGACCCAACCATTCCATAAATTACTATTACATCATTTAAAAGATAAAGAACATAATACTACTACACATAGAGGATACACCAGTTCAGTGTCTTCGGAAAACTAGGACCATACATAACAATTACAACATCGAGAATAAACTTTTTTATATATTCTTATCTAGCTTAATATTGGCACTTGACCTCTCCATAGTAAATGTAGCCACCTAAGGATATACATCTAAAGTGGAGAGCTAAAAGAACAGAAAGAGTATATATAAGAAAAATATCGCATGTGGTGAGCTTATTCATAACATAGGCAAAGAATCATGAATGTGAGAGGAAGCATTAATAAGTGTCTTGAAATGTGGCAATGAATAAAAATGAAACATCATGTCTTAATGTTTAACTAACACAAATACTTGGAAAAAAAATACCATATTGTTCCCACATCATTTCACATTTACTCATGATATTCATCAATTTACCCAATGCATTGGAGCTCTGTATAATTCTGAGCACACTTGTCACATTGAAACATTCATATTGTGCTATATAATTCTGGGTGCACCAGTCACATCATAAGATTATCATTTTTCATGCATGCCATAATGAACATATGAAAAAAATGAACATAAATACCCCTTTAAAAGGAATGTGATTCATCTCAAAAGAACACAATCATAAACATTGGGTTCCCAAAATAAATAGGGAATAACATACATTTTACAAGAACTGTAAATCTAGAATGAGAAGTAAATGGTGATTTCAGGAAAGAAGAGCCCTTTTGGAAATCCTTTGGTTTGTCATAAATACTAGTTTAAAAAATTAATATCCAATAAAAGGAAATAAAATGATGAACATTATTTTTATGGAGTATCCATTTCAAAAAAGAGTGAAAGAGGGAGAACCCGAAGGATGAAAGTTGGGTTTGAGAATTTCCCCTTAACTTGTATCTGAACACTCCCTTATATTTAATAACCGATATAATGACCTTATATTCATTAATTAGAAACTAAATAACATTTTATAAATAAAAAGGGTTTATTTTGGTTTTATTATGTTATTTTATGGGATTTTTTCTGAGTTATAGGGTTTAAAAACATTGTTCGGGAATCACTACAACAAATTCCGGTCCTAGCGGCGGTTTTTTTGCCGTTTAGCGGCGGTTTAAACCGCCGCTATATTGTGTGGCGGCGGTTTACAAAAACCGCCGCTAAGTTTGGCGTCAGCAATCTATTAGCGGCGGTTTTTTCGATTCCGCGGCGGTTTTAGAAATGTGTCGTAGGTCCTTCATTTAGCGGCGGTTTCTCTTCATTTAGCGGCGGTTATATGGGAAGCTTATTCGCGGCGGTTTTAACCACCGCTAAATTCAGGCGTTTGATGCGCCTATTCTGCGGCGGTGAATACCGCCGCGAAATATCAGCATAATAAATTTAGCGGCGGTTAAAACCGCCGCTAAATTATGCCCAGTTAATCATGTAGCGGCGGTTTTAACCGCCGCTAAATGGTTCCTTGTTATTTAGCGGCGGTTTAAACCGCCGCTAAATGTTCACAGGTATGGCATGTAGCGGCGGTTAAAACCGCTGCTAAATGTTGAACTGGAAAAAAAAATATATTGGATCTGCTCCACCACTGCCCTAAATTTTCCAAAACTACAGCCACATCTCACCCATCAGCCCCACATAATATCACATCCACACATATTTGTAATGTACAAGAGCTTACAACATTATTACATCATCACCATTTCATATTCCATCACTAAAAGAATACTACCACAAACCCCTACACACAAAAACCAACATCCTCATAATAGTGACCATAACATCTCTTACCATAATAAAAACCAACATTAAAAATGGACACAGGTCACACATTAGTGGTAGCGGTCACACTGTGCCTCGGATTGAGGCAGAGTTGACTCGTACATGTCACCAACATCCTCATAACAGTGACCATAACATCTCGTATGTTAGTTGTTGATTTCACTTAAAATTAAGTCCATTTTTAACAAAAAAGTGACACTGTGAGTGGTGTTGGCCACACCGGGCCTCAGATTGATGCGGTGTTGAATCGTACACGTCACACATGAGTCATTGATTGTTGTGAAAAAGTATCAACGCAATCAGAAGCCATTAGATCGGTTTTGCGTATGTACGTAAAATATTGTCCATTTAAAACTAAATACATACACTTGGAGTGATACCGGTCACACCGCTTCTCTGATTGAGGCGGGGTTGAATCTTACACATCACATTTGACCCATGGATAGTTGTCCTTAAGTTTCAATAGAATCCCAATGTGTTTGGTCGGTTTTTCGTATGTCAGTTGTTGATTTCACTTAAAATTAAGTCCATTTTTAACAAAACAGTGACACTGTGAGTGGTGTCGGCCACACCGGGCCTCAGATTGATGCGGTGTTGAATCGTACACATCACACATGAGTCATTGATCATTGTGAAAAGGTATCAACGCAATCAGAAGCCGTTAGATCAGTTTGGCGTATGTACGTAAAATATTGTCCATTTTAAACTAAATACATACACTTGGAGTGATACCGGTCACACCGCGTCTCGGATTGAGGCAGGGTTGAGTCGTACACGTCACATATAACCCATGAATCATTTTCCTAAAGTGTCAACACAATCCGAAGGCGTTTGGTCGGTTTCCCGTATGTCAGTTGTTGATTTCTCACTTAAAAATAAGTCCATTTTGAACAAAACAGAGGCACATGGAGTTGTGTCAGTCACAACAGGCCTCAGATTGAGGCGGGGTTGACTCGTACACGTCACATTTGAAGGTGAGTATGCATACACGATAGTTGACCTTCTTAGAGAAGGGTTTCTGGAATAGTATAAAAGACATTAAGCAATGAAGATCATTAGAGTGTTGGAGCAAATGTGGTTGCTACAAACAATGTGGGAATCGGCTTGTGCAAAACGACCTAAGTTATAACTTGCAGGTATTGTACTCTATTTTTTTCTGGAAGGTTTCAGTTTAAATGCATTTTGGAATGATCATTGCTAGCCATTGTCTTTTAGGTTTTTTTGACAGCCGAGGGGAAAGGGTGGGGTCTGAAGACATTGTAGGATATGTCGAAGGGTGACCGCTACCACCCAAAGAGTCGCTCTCTTGTTTAAAATGGACACCACTTTAATTGGAAACAAAAACTGACCTACGTAAATCTGACCAGACGCATCCAGATTGCCTTCATCATTTAGGATAAGGATCCACGGGTCCTTGGTGATGTGTAAGAGTCAACCCCGCCTCAATCCGAGGCACGGTGTGACCGCTACCACCCAAAGATTCGCTCTCTTGTTTAAAATGGACACCACTTTAATTGGAAACAAAAACTGACCTACGTAAATCTGACCAGACGCATCCAGATTGCCTTCATCCTTTAAGAGAAGGATCCAAGGGTCCTTGGTGACGTGTACGAATCAACCCCGCCTCAATCCGAGGCACGGTGTGACCGCTACCACCCAAAGAGTCTCTCTCTTGTTTAAAATGGACACCACTTTAATTGGAAACAACAACTGACCTACGTAAATCTGACCAGACGCATCCGGATTGCCTTTATCCTTTAGGAGAAGGATCCACGGGTCCTTGGTGACATGTACGAGTAACATGCAAGAATGATGGACCACATTTATTTGGCCTTTGGACAAAAAAACCAGTAAAATCTCCAAAATACCTTCATATCATGCATTAACTAGAAAAATCTCCAAAATACCTTCATATCACGCAGTTCTTAAAAGAGTCACTATTTAAAAGAAAGTCACAAATTTAGATACACCTCGAGATGGTCAGTTTAAAAACATTTTGAGGGACACTACTAAAGACATTCTCAGATATGCACACATCCCCCACTTTTAGATCTTTGTCTACTACAATGATCTTCCAAACAAGATATGCATTAGAACGCTCATGATACATAGAGCAATTCACTGGCCACGTTCGAGAATGATCTGAAGCACAAACCATGACATCATTATGTTTTTAACTTCAGCACCTCAATTGAGAATGTGACACCTTTCAGGACTTGGCGCCATTGTATTTCGTTTCGTCCACTGAATGGGTCTATCCTTTTATTTAATTTTTTTAACTTCAGTCAAATATTCTAGAAAGATGTCGCGGCAGATCCTTCACCATTTTGTTTTGATGAACATCTCATTACATTGTTAAAAAAAGCAGGGTGTCTTGCATGGGCAATACGTTCCTGTATTGAAGATGATGCACTCCCATTTATTCGAACCCACAAAACCACCCCACGGCGCGACGGTCATCGGCAGGTTCCTGGGTTCCTCCCCGCCTTCCAGTAAAATATGAGAAAACAGGGACTCATATTTTACTGGAAGGCGGGGAGGAACCCAGGCACCTGCTGATGGCCGTCGCGCCATGGGGTGGTTTTGTGGGTTCGAATAAATGGGAGTGCATCATCTTCAATACAGGAACGTATTGCCCATGCAAGACACCCTGCTTTTTTTAAAAATGTAATGAGATGTTCAGCAAAACAAAATGGTGAAGGATCTGCCGCGACATCTTTCTAGAATATTTGACTAAAGTTAAAAAAATTAAATAAAAGGATAGACCCATTCAGTGGACGAAACGAAATACAATGGCGCCAAGTCCTGAAAGGTGTCACATTCTCAATTGAGGTGCTGAAGTTAAAAACATAATGCTGTCATGGATTGTGCTTCAGATCATTCTCGAAGGTGGCCAGTGAATTGCTCTATGTATCATGAGCGTTCTAATGCATATCTTGTTTGGAAGATCATTTTAGTAGACAACGATCTAAAAGTGGGGGATGTGTGCATATCTGAGAATGTATTTAGTAGTGTCCCTCCAAATGTTTTTAAACTGACCATCTCGAGATGTATCTAAATTTGTGACTTTCTTTTAAATAGTGACTCTTTTCAGAACTGCGTGATATGAAGGTATTTTGGAGATTTTACTGGTTTTTTTGTCCAAAGGCCAAAGAAATGTGGTCCATCATTCTTGCATGTTACTCGTACACGTCACCAAGGACCCGTGGATCCTTCTCCTAAAGGATGAAGGCAATCCGGATGCGTCTGGTTGGAATCTATGTGTCCCTTCAGCGACAATGAGTTTGTGTCACCATTATAATTTTGGTAACTAGGTGAGGTGGTGCTAAGAATTTTGGGCCATGAGTTGTGGAGAGGATTGGAACAAAGGTGTTCCGATTGGCTCTCCACAGGGTAGTGTAGTGCCTTATCGATATCCTCTTGTGCGGTGGTATAGTAACATTACCTAAACCTTTAATTTTCATTTTATGTTGATAATAAATAGTTGAGAGATGAACTTTAGTCATTTTTATTAAAAATACACACTATAAACCTATCAATTATCCTTGAGAGATGAACTAGGGTATTAACTAGACCATAAACCAACTTTAAAGATATAATCAATTTGACGTGTCATGACAATGTGGTCAGTTCCTATTGGCGAAACCAAGGGGATCGATGCTACAATGTAGATTAGGAAACCCTAAGAGTGGGAGAATCCACAATGGGAGATTTCGGAACCATCCTCACAATAAAATACACAAATCAATCACCATTTTCCATGATTAAAATTTCATTCATTCACTTAAAATAGGGAGTTAAATTACCTATATGTTGCTGTCGGTGCTTCCCATCATTAAATATATTAATCACTATTCGATGATAGAAAGTTGACTCAATTTATTTACTTTATTCTATTTTTCGATTAATTATTTGGGAAATAAACCTCACCCTATTCATTTTAATGGTCATGTAATAAAATCCCAACCATGAAAACTATAAAAAATACCCCATTAAATCATCATATAATCATTCTATAATCACTGATTAATCATAACACCACTTGTTCACACCAGGCTTCCCCACACTACTGAAATTCTATCACATCAATGTCTGTACTTGTACCCACCAAAATGATGTGTGAGCTGATCACTAGATGAATTTACCCCCACCCTCTTACATGTTTCTCCATAATTTCTAGATCTCCCACAATATCTCACCCTAGTGGATTTTTATAGACCACTTTACATGGTCAAGATGAAATTTCCCTTGATTTCAACCCCAGATGAACACTCTTACCACATTGATATTTTATTATTATCCCATTATATTATTATATACATATGAATTAATATCCAAATCAACCAACCTTATCACCTATTTACAAAATCACCACCTTAAATCATTAGTACGAGTGTATCAATTTCCTAGAATTCTTTCCTTACACCCCATCTGTGAATCACCTTGAAAAGGTTTCCTTTTCCCAAAACCCCATTAATATTGAATGTATTTATATTTTTTACTCATATCTTAGTGTATAATTTAGTTATCAAGACTTCCATGCATTCCAACCATGCTTCTAAAATCTTACAATCATCCTAATTTCCTTATGAGTAAAATAATTATGCTAACATGAAATCCCTATCTCAAATGAATGATAACTATCTTATCAAAGGTCACTTTTTCCTAGATTAACTAACCTTTATAAGGATTATTATTGATAACTATCCAATTATTATTTCACCTGGATGAATCATTTTTCCACATTATCCAAATCATCCCAAGACTAGGCTGAATATGATTTTACCTTGCAACCCCAAATCAATATCCCTATTTTTCAACATCTGAGAATAAATACATATTGAATCAAACCCAAGTCAAGTACCAAATCCCTTAAAAATCCTGTAAAAATAAAAAACACAAATCATCCTAGACATATCATAAGTCCTCACCCATATCATAGAACTAACCTTCAGTGATAATAACACCCTCACCATAGGTTTCACCAGATGGTCGGGTCTATGGGTACGATTCATGGATCATAAACTTGGTCATTATATCTAGTAAAACCTATAATACAACTTGAAATACATTTAACTTTTATATAAAAATCACAATCAGTCACCCCCATCAATATAAAATAATACCACAAGGATAGTCACACTTATATACATCGCATATCTAGTATATTATGAAGTAAAACTCTTAGATCTTGGCCAACTAAGATATCAATGATCAACCTCTTAATTCATTATCAAGTGATCATTGGTGATGTTTAATCCAACTAACATAACCCTAATCTATAATTTACCCTAGTCTATTAATTAACTTTACACCAATTAATCATTTAATTCCAAATTAATTACTAACCAATAACTTTTAATTAATCCAAGACTGTTCTCATTTTCATTTAAAAACACTATCGTATCATCATAAAAATAATGCATTAACATTGTATCCACACAAATAATTTTCTCATTATGAAATTTTATATGGTACATGAATAATCACGAGTATGTAAAGCAGTAGACATAGAGAAAACTCACTTTGGGGCCGAAGTCGAAGCGAGAAAGGTCGTCGGGAGAAGGGGGTCGCGGGTTGCTGGTCGCAGGCACCGCCGGAGGAGGTCGCGGGGTCTCCGGAGGAGGTCGCGGGGTCGCCGGAGGAGGTCGCGGGGGGCTGCGGGCGAGGGTTGCAGGGAAAGGGGTCGGGGTAGGGAAGGGTCGGGGTTTTTTTAAAAAAAAAAGGTTTAGCGGCAGTTTATTAAAAACCGCCGCGAAATGTATTTCGGAGAACGTTTAGCGGCGGTTTTGTGAACCGCCGCCACAAAACTGCCGCTAAACACTGTTTATGTTGTAGTGAATGTTTGTCTTTACGGTTTTCTTGAGCGGTTCACTTGTATTCATAAATTGATGTTTGGGTAGAAAATGTGTAAATATCCAGAACTGATATTACATGTTATTAATGATATTCCAGAATTTAAAATGATTTTATAATGAATTGCACTATATACCATGTGCATGAATCATTAGATAAGAATTAAATGATGATTTTTTTAGTTAATTTGGATGGTTTATCGACAACAAATAACTTGTTTTGATTAATAATTTAGTAATATAAACATAATATAGTTCAAGAACATTAAATATGAAATTATACATATAAAATATTTTGGTTCAACAATAAAAATGGATTCATGGCCCTATTTGAAAATAGAAATGGAAAAATAAAACATGTCGTTCATGAAGGTGTTAGATTAACACCTCAGTTACACCATTTATTTGAAAAAAAATAGGAAAAAGGGGTTTAGATGCAATAATATCCCATTAGTATAATAAAATTATAGTAAATGTATAATACTAGAGTTATCGAACCATTTGGACAAATATATGTTGAAAGAGAATATGAAATGAACTTGAAATTGAACGGAATTTAAAGGAAAAGATGGAGTGAAATTACCACTTTAATTCTCCTCTTGAAATCCTCTTTACAGGGCCTAAGCATAATCTTTGGATGAGACCCGAAGCCTTTGGATGGGGGGGATGGGATAGGGAAGATTATTGTTTAAAGTTTATGAAAGGCTTGAATCTTGAGAGGAGTGAGGAAATGAGGGTGTGAAGGGTCGTTTTTATAGTGGAGGGGAGATGGGTTTTCTCAATATAAAATACATTAATTTATTATTTCACATTAAAACAACGAATAGTGATTCTTCCATGACCAAGAATAGTAATTTTATAATTTTATCCTGAACCAAGAGGGATTACATCTTTAGAACATCATACATGTCTCTATAATTATATTATATAGCTTTTTTTGTAAATAATGGTATTTTACTATTCATAAAAAAGTTGAGTAATTCAGAAATATCCCAAAATTTCCCCCAAACAAATTTTCAACATGTAGAATCCAAAAATGAAGTCTATATTTCAATAATAATTTTATAAATATGATTAATTTTATATTTAATTATATATCCTATTTTAATTTTAAAAACCCAGTTTTAAAACATTCATTTACTTATTTTAAAATATATGTACATCATACATTCACTTGAATATTATTTTTATACAATCATAAGTAAGGTTACTATTCATTAGGGTTTATTATTATTCATCAGGGTATGTTAATATTCATAAGGGCAGGTTACTGTTCACAATAACTTATGTTTATTCTATTAGACTCCAAAAAACATCTTGAATAGAACTGTGTATGTCAGATTTTCAAAATTCCAAACACACAAGTGAAAAACATATGTTTAAAGTTCACTCAGTAATTATTAGTTCATTATGTTGTGTTTTCATGCAATTTTTTGAAATATTGTTAAGAAGGGAATTTCCATTGAAAATATTTGGGTCATTACATTGGTAAAGTTATAAGCAATGATATGTATGACCTATATCTCCATCCAATGCTTTGGGATAAGCATTTTATCTCATGAGATAGTCATGAATCGAATGGAGAGTAAAACTAATTTATTAAGGGACTATTTCTATTAGGATGGTGTTGGGAGTGAACATTGACTACTATGATGTTATGAATGGTCCCATATTTCATTTCTATAATGCTTTGTATAAACATGATTACATGTTCATAATGATATGAATTAATCAAATCAAATGTTCATGATATTTTTCATGGAGTTATCTTTCATGTTCATAATTTTATGCCTGGATCTGGTTGCATGTCCTTTTGTTCATGTGAGGGAATGATTTCATGTACCTAATATAATTAGTGAAATGTTTTCAATTTATTCCCTTCTAGGATGATATTAGCTTATAGGTATGCCACAAATCTATGTTTTATACCAATATTATGTATTTATGACTCATTTTCATTAATTCACGTATCATTCATATCTTATGAACTAAAAATATTTATTACAGGAATCATGTTTATGATCTATGATAGGTTGGGGTTTGAAATTCATAAGTTATGTTCATTATAATATATCCATAAGGTTATATTATGATTTCATATGATCATTGATTTATATCTCTTATGTTTACCCATACAGATCATATGAGGAAACCCTTTCCTGTGATTACATTCCCATGGTTGGTAAGAAATGTTTCAGTAAGGGCATGTCATTAAAGTGTAATAAATGGGAAGATTGTTTTGGGAAACATTGAATATATTTCAGAAGATTATAATATTATGTTCCAAGATTCCAATTGCATTATAATATTATGGACCTCAGGTGTGTTTTTACAAAATGTAATGAATAATCATCTAAAAATATTTAATATCCATGTATGTGAAGACTAGGTATCTATAATTGGTTATAAGGGAATGTTTTAGTTAATATTTTGAAATTAGGATGATAAACAATTATCGATATATCCTGGGATTTTTCTAAGGATATGTTTTGATATGTCTCTATGTATATGTTTATGTATATGCTATGTAATATAAAAATGACCAAGAATTTTGGTATAGGGCATAGTGACTGGTTTCCACAAAATTACATCCCTTTTTGGATACTAAAAGTGGATGTGGCTATAGAAAATATGTACCTAGTGTTAATAAACTTGAAAACACCATATTGACCTATAATCGATCAAGAACTGGGGCACAACAATGGGTATTTCTTCACACAATTTTTTACATTCATAAGGGATATGCTTTGGAAATTAAAAAATTATATATAAAACACTACAAAGGATAAAAATAGGTGATGGCTATTAATGAAATATGGAAAACATGATTTTTCATAGAATAGAAATATTGTTTCATAATTTAGGAATCCTATAATTAATATTTTTTTCAGGATTGTGTGGTCTTTTTCCATGATAGGTGTTTCTTAAACTATTCAATATGGTTTTATATAATGGTGTGAACTAAAAGAAACTAGGGTAACATTGAAAGTGATTGATTTATTTATGATAATAAAAATGGGATGCAAAATGGAGTGAATTACATTATGATTATACCCAATCCATTTTCATGGAACATTATTAACAATGTTTACCTTAACCAACTCAAAGACTCAACAAAAAAGAGAAACAATTAGTCCACGGAGAGTTCGGGTTGTGGAGACCATAAAGAAATGAAGATTCAATTTTTTATGTGTTGATAATGTGAGAGGATAAATCGAAGTGGATTATATAGAGGAATATGAAGATGTTTTGACTATGGAAAATAAGTACACATAGCATATAACTATAAAGAAAAAGTGAAGCATTCATTTCTTTCAATGGATGTGAATATTGGCCTCTCTAATGTATTATCAATGGATGAATTCTTTCAATGCGGATATAATATAAATTATGAAATTTGATGTGATAAAGGAAAATATTATAATGAAAATTAGAATGGTTGTAAAATTTCTGATTTTTATACTGATGATGAAGAGGCATTAAATAAAATATTAAGGGAAATAAGTGTTAAGGAATATTTGGATGAATCCTAGATAATTGATTGAGAAGAAAGAGGTATGATTGAAGTATTTAACTATAATAATTAAAATATTATTTCATAAAATTCATGAAATATATATTTATTGTTCATTATATGTTTTTAATTATCTATTTGAAAGGATATGTTGAATGATGATAATGGAATAGAATCCAGATTTAATGGAAAGGTGATATTATGATTAAGGGAAGATAACTCTTAGTATGTTCTGGTTGTTTTGATAATGATATTTTTATAATGAGAGGTAGAATATGAATATGTAAATTAGATTGTTTTCATTAAATTAGAACTAATAAATGATTTTTTTGGAAAAGTGGTTTAGTTTACTACATTTTTGGATTTTATTAGTATATCCAATAATTTATATTTTATGTATGAAATGAGTAAGAATGTGAATTTTAAATAATGTTATATTGTAATTAATTTTTTAATAGAATACATGATAATGGTATTCACATGTTTGGTATGTGAAAATTAATTTCTATTTAATTTTTTTGGGGGATTAATGATATGTTCATTTTGGAAATTTAATGGAATTATTTCTACTATTTTGGATTTTTAATATTTTAAAATGGTCATAAAATTATAAATTTTTGAAATGGTTTTTGTTTAAAATTGAATGATATTTTTGTGATAACTGTATTATTTCTTTTATATTTAATAACTATTGCTAATGTTTTTGTTATAGTGATAACTACAGAGTGACATAATGAATTATCATTCAATCTATTGTCTCTTGTGATCCAATAGTGCCTCAGGCACCAAAAATTCACTTTCATTATTTGGAGTAAGAGATGATATGGAAATTGATAAAGGATTTGTTAATGTATTAGATTTTACTTATAAAAGTTATTGAAATCAACTATGAATATCTTCTCTTGAAAATTATTCAACTTATAAAAAACGATCATGAAATAAAATATGTCATGTTATTATCAATTTTCATAATCTCAATGACCCTTTCCATGCCTATTTGGTTCAATGTTTTTTTTTGTTAACCATATCTGGATCACCCATTTTCATTTAATTGGTGATATATATCACTCTCTATAGTCATTTAGGCTTTTCTTCTATGTCAAAATCCCCACTTCCCACCAATGTTCTCTTCTGTGGAAACCTAGTTATGAGTTACATTAGGTAACCATTATGTTTCCAACTATCCTTTATAGTGGAAATTTTTATTAATCATTTGTATTATTTGGGATTCAAAGAAATATTTTTAAAATTAAATGCCTTCGATTATAGAAATGAGTTTTGAGAGAAAAATTTATTTTATGGTGGTAGAATATAACAAGATGGTATTTTTGTAACATTATTTTTCTCAAATAGATTTGATCTTATACGTATTTTTTGTGACAAAAAAACAATGATTTTGGATTTGGTGACCATTAAAAATAATTTCAAGAATGAATTCCATCAAATATTAGGTTTTTATTCTGTTTCAGACAATATTGTGTTTGACTTATGTTACATGCAACAACGAGTTTAAATGAAATGTTTCATAAAATTAAAATATTATTATATATTTTTATTGTTATAATATATTCATTGTAATGGTGGCTATGAATAATATTAAATAAATTAAAAATACTTTTATTACACATATATATACATATAATGAATTATTTTGTGACCAATTAATTATAAATGAAAATATAAACTATTTTAAAATAAAGGAAATCTATAAAAAAATATTTTTATGCAAGAAATTAGTAGAACCAAATTAGAAATAAAAAAATAATTTTGGTGAATTATTATAATGAAATTTACATAGTATATATATTCAATAACTATTTTAATTTCATCTTATGTGTTTTTATACGAGATATATAAAGAAATCCTATTTTATGCTTAAAAATGTATTTTTTTTCTTCTAAAAAGTAGTTTTTCACCTTCTCCTAGAATAGTTTATTAAAATATAAATTGTGAAACAGTAGGAAAATTAATTATATAATATAAACATTACTTTTTAATTCATAATTTAAAAATTAAATTAGAGTTAAATTTTTTGTTTTTTAAGAAATTTTTCTCTTTTAATTGAATAGTGAAAAAATCATGAATTTTAATTAAAAAATGTATTTCACCCAAATTGTTTAAAAATATAATTATTATGTTAAATTTTTTTTAAGTGTAATTAGTTCAATTATAATAATATTAATACAATTTATTTCATTGAAATCAATATCATATTCAACTTTTATATTAATTCATTGCAATATTTGGATCATTTTCTCTTTAAATAATTCACTTTCACATCACATCTACAAGGCCAATATTAATTTTTTTCCCATGTTTATTTATTTAATATGAAAAAATGGATTCTATATTCAGAATCAGAATAATTTATATTATCTAATAATATCACCTTAAAATTTGACAAAATGAATAGTGAATGTACTAAAAATTAATTACCATGGTTAAGGTAAAATGGGTTTACCAGGGGTTTAACCAAAAAATATAAGGGTATAAATATCATATAAAATCAACTAAAAAGTATTTTTTGGATATCATTTTACAATTTAACATATAATATTATATAATTGTCTATTTTTCACTTTTAAAATATAAAAAAACATGGGATCAAAAACTTCATTTAAAAAATCAAGTGTGTTATCTCCCATAGTTTTAAAAGGCCATCCATCTCCTTTGTTCTTCACATATCCATTTATCTTTTTTTTCAGAAAAGAACTGCCAAAATCACATCACTAATTCCATCAACAGATCCATTAATGTAAATTTTGGGAATAAATTTATCCTTGGAATGATATAGTGTAAACGTAAGGAGAATACATGATGAAATGGTTATGTTCTTTAATGAGCATATTATTTTATTTCATTAACCACCATATTTAATTATTGTTATATCATGGTTATATAATATAATCAGTTTATTACATGTAAAAATATTTTTTATTTTAAGGGAATGTCCTAAAACCATCTCCCCTTCATTCAAGTGGGTTCCAAAATCGCCGTTCATCTGTACGGCAAACTACCACCTCTCAAATTGATTTCGTTCATTTTTTAATTACATCATATAAAATCTAGTCATAATTATTGAGTTAATATTTATATATTATAAGTATTATATTTATGATTTTATTATTATTATTTATTTATTATATTAGACAAATCTTCATTCTTTATATTCTACCGGAATAACATATTTTCACTCATGTCTGCGGTGGACTACCACCTCACGAAGCAATATGATTCATCCACACTTTTCAAAGAATGTATTAAGTTTGATTTTAATGAAAATATATGATATATTGTACATAAAAAATATTCTATAATTATAATATATTATTTACTTTTCTTTCACTCAATCCCATAAGAAAATGATATCATCGTTCATGCTAATATATGTCCTACTATATCCAAAAATTGTGTATCTCATTTACTATAACTAAATTTTATTGATTATTATAAATACATATATACTAAATATATATGATATTTATGTCATTGTTTAAATTCATAATATTATGAAACCATTATCAATGTAATAAGAAAAAAAAATTATTAATCAGAACATATTTTAAAAAGAAACTGGTTATTACTCAAAATGTTACATTATTATCATCATCAAGAGTAATTTTTAATTTAATAGGATAGAAGAGTTTATAGAGGAACATAATGAAGAAAAAAAATAAAAAACATAGAAAGCCAAAGGTGGCATGAAATAGTGGAGCCCAAGGGCATCCACAATCTTCATTTATGTGGTATATATAATGCCCATGAAATTTTTAATTATTATTATACTTAACATTAATATTATTTAGATAATAATTTTAGTATATATATTTTATGTGGATTATCATATCAAAAATACTAAAGTCGTAAAAGATATTTTTTCTAAAATTTCTTTACTTGAGACATATGTTATGTTTGGTACCTATATTCTTTCACAAGTAGTATATAAACACCCTTTGTCGGGTAATAAGAAAAATACATTAATACTAATGATATTTTATGTTTATTTTTATGTTATCACTTCATGGGTATTTTTATTAAATGTTACCGAAGTGGTAATGATTTCATATTATATTCTTACCATTTATCAGGATTGTTTTTTATTATGTCTAAAATGTAGAAATATATTAATATAAATATCAATAATTACCATGAGTTTTCTTTTAGTTTTTTTATTCAAGATATATTCAAGTAATGGAACCATTTTCACACTTTTTACTTAAAATTATTTTTTTATAGTATGACTTCATTTATCTTTTTGGATGGAAATATGTTTTCATCCAAAAACATGTTGTCTAAAAATGTTTTAAAAAATAATTTGTTATTCTAATTTTATTTTTAAATTACATTTTTACTCATTTTTGAATTATTATTTTGTGTAATGTAATATTCATATCTCTTATAAACATCCCGATTGGATTTTACTAAAAATGAGAATGAAATATTCATTTTAACTTGTATCATATGAAGCGAATTTTTTAAAATCATGCTCAATAATTTATTAAAAGATTACTTTATAAAATTTCAAGGTTATTTTTTGAAAAAATATTTTTAAAATGTGTTATGTTTTAGAAAGAATTTTTTAGAGCATTAAAGATATTTTCCTCATGAAATATTTAAAATGATTTTTAAAAGCTTCCTTTAAACAATTTCAAGGTAATTTTCATTGTAATGGATTTTCATGATGATTAATATTTTAAAAAAGAATAGAATATATATTTTCCTTATAAAATGTCCCAAGTAGTATCTCAAAATTATTTTCCATTTATGATGATAGTCTCTGATGTAACATATGATTTCCTAGGTTTATGAACCTAGGATACTATAGCTATTATTTTATCTAATGGTTTACGATTATGGTGACATGATTTTTATAAAACATGCTTATATTACATGGGTTATACCATGATAAAAATTTTATGAATCCCACACATTTCCATGGGTTATGATAAGATGAAATGATGAAATTTTTATGAAGCCTATTTATTTTCCACTTGTAATGTTATATTTAAATGTTTATAAAACACATTTCATATCAATGATTACAATATAACGAATTTTTTATGATATTATTGGACCCATATGTATGAATTTTATTATGTGATAGTGGTTATGTAATAACTAAGTACAGTGGCTACAGTTTTACTTTAGACAAGTGGGTCCTATATCTCCCTCCATTGAAATGGGTAATGATTTCTATCTCATGAGATAAATTTGAATGTAACAGAGAGTGTACCCAATTCAGTAAGCGACTTTTTCTACTATGATGGTATTGAGAGTGATCCTTGACTACTATTATGTTATGTCTAGACGTGTCTTTCATGTCTATAATATTATGAATGAACCTGATTACATGTTCAAAATGTTGTGTGTGATCCTGATTACATGTTCACGATGTTGTGAATAAACCTGTCTTTCATGTCCATAATGTTATGTGTTGACTTAGATTCGTGTACATATGTTTATACAAGGGCCTAATTTCATGTCGTTATCTTAATAAGTGAACCTTTTTATATTAATATGTGTTCTTGTTGTTATAATATAATATTTATGCAAAAAATATATGTTATATAACAATGTTATTTTCTCAGGGATCATGTACATTTATTACCTTATGATTCTTGCCATAAGAACTACCAAGATTTATTTTATGACTCATCTTTCTGATCTATGATAGGTTGGGTATGATCATCATACTTTATGTTAATTATCATATACCCTTATGGTGATCTTGTGATTTCATATGACCATGGATTTATATCTCTTGTATAAACCCTTATTTGGAATCTGATCTCACCCATTTTTATATAACATTTTCCACGGTTATGAAGAAATGATTTATATATGGTATGTCTATGAATATTACTAAAGGGGAATCTTTTTTAGGAAACATTGAAGATATTTAACTAGATTAAAAGAATGTGTTACATGTTTCCAATGGAAGTAAACTATTATGGTCATCAAGAATGTGTTGGTGTAATGTAATATATATTTCATATGAAAAGATGAAATATCCATGTATGTAAAGCTTTTGTCTATTTATAAAGTGTGTGGGCGACCCATGACCAGGTTTGAAATGGGATTTTCCAACATAGATAACAATACGATGATCACAGCCATTCACTATCACTGACCAAACTTCAAAAAAAAAGTGTTATGATTGTGAAACCTAGTGTTATAACTCATATTCCAAAAGAAAATCCCCTATCATGTTTTATATTGAATACTCTTAATTATATATTTTTAAAAATCACAAATAAATTACAATGATGAAGAAAAACATTATATATTTTAAATAAGTATTTTTAAATGAATTTATATTCTGTATAACCTTATATTAAAAACACATTAATTAACAATGTTTGAGTGAGACATATTTCACTTTCTTTATATAAAATAAATTAATTCTCTTAATCACATCCATGTGGGTTCCAAAAGATACCATTTACACCCAATTATATTTTAAGATGAAATATAATCATCCAATTATATTAATAAACATGTTAGGGTAATTTAATAAAATTAGTTTTAAACTTAATTACCTGATTTACCTTTAACTATAGTAAATAAAATTTACCACAGTTACTATTCATAATGTCTAATAAAAAGTATCCTATTAACATAATATGGACCTACTAATTCCAAATATGGAATCTATTTTTACTAATAAAAAATATAGAAGTTTCATTATATAATTTAAAATTAATCCCACTGTTGAGAAAATAGGTTTTAAAAGATAAAACATTGCAAAAGATTGAGATGTTTTTACCTATGAATTCAATGTAATATTACAGATAATGACATTAATAATATTAAATGGTAAGAATATATTATATTTATAATTTAAAACCTTTCAATATTATATTTTACCCATATAAATTATCTTGATGAAAAAAGTTGTTATTAATTAAATTTTAGCGTATTTTACTATTCATCGAAATATGAATGTTAACAGAGAAATATTAAAAATTTATCCAAAGTAAATTTTTATATACTTTTTAAAAAGAATAAGTTTATTTTTTTAAAATTTAACTCATAAACATGTCATAAACTAGATTTATAGTGGGGGAACCATCATAAGGTATCAAAACGGCATTTTTTAAAAAAATACATATTTTACCCAAAAAATTTATTTAGTTCTCATACCATGTTCTAGAAAATATGTAATATGAATTAAAATATTATAAAAGTAAAAATGTATTTAATAATATTCATAACAGGTAGTCTATAATAATATTATAACTATATATCATTGTTTAGTGAAACTCGGTATTGCGTAAAACACACGCTATTCATGAAGTTTGCAGTTGCATGAAACAGAAGCCAAGAATAGTGTATGCATATACTACTTTCTAATACTGTGTTTCATATAGAGAAAGATAATATTGGTGTAGTGTACATCACAAGACATCAATGAAATTAAATATAATTTTTCTCGTAAAATCAAGGGGTGTTACATTCTACCCCCCCTAAAGTGAATTTTTCCCTCAAAATTCATCGGGGTTATAAATCATTTACTATATGAAAGTTTCATTCATAGAAACCCAGATTGTAAAAACGTATAATAAAACATAATTTTAAAAATTAATGTATTAAACATAATGGTTACTCAAATTAACTCATCACTGGGTTTCCACATAGGAGAACATAGGTGAAAACGTGGATATGGAAGAGAAATCTAACAATCATGTTTGGATAGAGAGTGGTATAGAAAATGGATATGGAAAAGAAGACAATCCCAAAGCCATAAATTTGTGATGATCTAAGTTACAATCTGATTCATCGGATATGATGGAACAAAGACAACATTTTTGATTTTCCAGAAAATTTTTCTAAAGTTGAATAATTTTAATTAGAAGAAATGCTTACTTGATTTTGGTACAATCTAATCATTTTTAATTCCATGAACAATTTCCACATCATATATTAATGAAACGAAGTTGAATTTTTCATTCATGATGTGCATGTAGATCATGTGATAGAATGATGTGTCATTCCAACTGTCACAAAGTAAAGGTTATCAAAAGTTATTAAATATACATAAGTCAATCTATGGCGAGGTTAAACATATATGGTTTAAAAAATGGACTTATACTTCATCCATCATACCGCATAATAAAATAAAACTAATTTCTATAAACTGAGGACATCTTGTAGTCCTATGTTAGGTGATAAAGGCTTGTCACACTTCGGTTATGGGTTAGATTCTCACAACCTTGTCCGACGAGACAGGTTTTCACCCATCCTGCATGTTTTCCTTTTTCTAAAACTGTACAATAATTACACTATAGAAAAAGGATTTATTCTTAAACAATACTATTTGATGTCGAACATAATCAATTCCAACCATTAGGCATATCAAAAATACTTTTGTCCAATCTCATAGTATAATGAAAAATATTACAAGAGAGGTCATCTACTAAAAATTTGAATACCATCATTTATCCCCCATATATCATATGATATATCTTGTTGGTTATATTACAAACATGTGAATACCTTAATAATTCATTATCTTGAAACATGAATTACCATAGAACCTTAGTAAAAACATGAATGTTGTCAAAAGATAATTATTTCCACATACCAAAATACCCAAATATCTATATACTCAAACCACGATGTCACTTTGTCATTATATCAGTCATGAGATCATTAATACTATCAAACATATTATTTTGTCCTATCCCTTCATTATTCACATATCATATTTGTTCCAAAAATATTTCAATCACTTTTCATGGTTACTGGTACCATATTATTATGGGAAATCACAATTGACCAATACATAGATATTTCAATATACCATAAAATTACCTCAATAACAATATTCTTGAATTCCAATTGATAAGAACATAAATCCATCCTCTTCAATTATTGTCAAGGAATTAGTCCTTCCTTTATTTAGAAGTAACATCTTAGGTCCGGGCATTGAGTTGGGTATTGCCCATGTTATCCATAAATAAGACATTAAACTTCATAATAGTCTTCCCCTCTATGCCACTTTTCCCCTCATAGATAAAATTTTCCCCTCCATTTGAGGTATTCTTTAAGGTTCTTCTTCCCTTATTCATGATATGTAGAATGCTTAATCTTTATTTGTCTATGTTCCTCAACATTTGAACATTCATAAAAGTACATCTTTCACTTATTGTATGACTTTAGAATACAACTAATGTTCACATTGTTAATCATATATCATGATGTATGATTAGGCATAAAAATAATGTCTTTCACTCCCAGAATTAATCAATTTTTTAGATCATAGTAACCAATTTTTCCATTGGAATCAATTTTAACTGAATTCCTTCTCGTTACCCCCACTGACTAAATCCAAAAACCTTAGTGTACGAAACAGTTAAAATAACGAGGAAACACATAGTCATAAAAAGTCACTTATTTGATGTCTAACTTATCACACATTATTTAATCCATGATACCTTATGTTAAACCTAGGTTATTCATGAACATCAACATAATTCCAGGACTGTATCCTATAGGTATACTAATCCTTAGGGACATCCCTAGAAATATCTTAAAAATATCTCTAGGGATCCCATAATAGTTTTCGCATCCTAGTTTCCAAAGGTTATCTAAACCTTCACTCTGATACCAACATTAGTGACCAAAGAATTATGTACATAGACATTAAATTACTTTTTCAGAATAATTAATATATGATAAAATCATAATCTTAAAGACCATATTAGTTTAGTGTGTTTGGAAACTCAGAACATAATCTACTAATCATGGTGAAGGATTTTCAACCTCTCCTATACAGTTCTACCACTTATTTCATACCGAAAAACTTTATTTATATCATGGGGAAAATAAAACATAAAACGTGTGAGCTCAAATGATCTATATGGGTAAACATGGAGAACATTAAAAATCCATAAATATTTGAACATAAAAATATGAACATAAAACATTAAAATCATGAGTAATGACATAAATCATGGTAGTACACAAGGTATTTATCATAAATGAAAATTAATAATGATAAAATAGCATGGTAATAAAGTATATAATTGTGGAAAACCATTAATCACTTGATATGATTCCCATAGTAGCCAAGTCATTGCTTCCAAAACCATTATAGTGGACAAATTCCACTACTGAACCAGGTTTACGTGTCATTGGAGCCCTGTATTTCTGAATCAGGTTTACTTGTTGTTCCAGCCATGTTTATCTCATGAGATATAAATCTATACCCAATTAATTGGATAGAGTTATAGGTCCCACTAATCTTATAATGAAATCATTCTTATGTGTGCCACAAATTAAACACAATCATTTATCATAACAAAAAGAATAAAATAGGTTTCATAAACATCATCCCATCATATCATTATCCATATAAAAAAATGGATATAATTTCATCATATGAAAAATCAAACCATGTAAACAAAATTGACAATATACTTGATACATAAACATACTAAATAATGTCCTCTTAGATGGAAAATAGTTTTGATAAAACTTGTGAAATGAATTATTGAGGAAAATATCATTTCTTCTTCAAAATCATTTCCTTTTCTCAAAATGCTATTCTATTTTAAAATAAGAGGATTCTGTAGAAAATAATAATGGAATCTTGTATAGGGAGGTTCATGAAAATAAGGCGTTATGAAACTGTAAAAATCTGTTCATGCTGTATATGATAAAAAAACATTCTCCTCATACTTTTTTCTAGAAATGTCAAAAAGTACCCCATATGGTAAATAAAAGTAAGATTCCATCCATACATTGTGCTAAAAGTCTAAAAAGGGTAAAAATAAATTTAAACATAAATAGAAAAATAGTTAACATTTTATGAAATCATTTTGATTAAACATGGACATGGATGATAAACATAACCCCAGTAAATAGTTACGAATAAAAAATCTCAGATAAGATCGAAATTGGATTAATTATCCCTTACGATATGTACAATTTCTTACGTATCTATCCAAGACTCTTATATAATGGGTTTAAACATATTATTAACTTATCAAAGAACCATAATAATATTAATGATATCATATATGATTCAGTTACAACATTATATTACCCATTCATTTTTCAATTCCAGGTTAAAGCATCTTTTTAGGTAAAATCATTTCATTTATCGTATGTGTTTTGACTTGTAATTATTTATATGATTAATTAGATCATGATTACTTACTTACAGAATGTAAAACATGATTTATATATAATATATATTAGGAATATATTTTTAATCGATCGATAAATGGAATGAAATACACCATTCATGGAGATGCTAGGTCGTACGTACGCATGTACACTTTTTTCGTTTCCTTATTATATTGAATGGAAGTACATAAATAACATGTAAATAAATTCAGTATCATTATTATGACATATATTTCATGATTATTTATTATATATACTTTATAATTATTCTGTAATGGATAACAAGGAGAATGAATCTTTTCAGGTCATGGAGATGGTAATCTATACGTATGCACAAACGATGATATCATTGCTATAATTATTGAATGGAATTGGACTAGATGATATAATTTCTCAGAGAAATTATGATGTTATAATTATCATATATAGTTATTTCTTCCATTATTATACCCATCCATGTAGGTTGGTTTTGAAAAATAGATTTCACCACGGTGTGGAGACGGTAGGTCGTACGTTCACACGCGCAGTGATTTCATTTTTTGTATGATGGATATAAGGTGAAATAAGGTTTTTTAATATTGATAATAACATATAAGTATATCAGTGATACTGATATTATTTCTTTATGATGAAACTTTTAAATAAGAGGATGTAAAGGAAGAAATAAACTTGAATGAATCGGTAGAAGAGATTACCTCTTCCTCAACGTGCCACTTTTAAAATTCTTCTCATGGTACTCGAGTTGGCCTTATTGAGATAACCAAAACCACTATAATAAAACTAGAGAGTTTTAGAAGTGTAATTTTTAGGGTTTGGCCGAGCTTGAAGGCTTAAAATGGAGTAATGAGATGACGGAGGTGGTACCGTTTTATAAGAGAGGATATGGGAACTTTTGGAGTTCTCAAAAATATTAGTTAATAATAAAATCTAACCACACATAAAATTCTCCAAAAATGACTCAATTCGATAATGAGATAATATGTTGTTGTAATCTCATCAACCAATAAAATTTAGAGATGTTTTATGTTTATTTTAAACCTTATCATTTTGATGTATCCTTATTTAATATATTTAATTTTATTTATGGTAATCATATTTTAATTTTTGACTTATTAAAAACACTTACTTATGTGTTTTGTATTTTCCATAATTAGATAAATTATTACATTTTCGACCATATAGTTTTAAAATTATAATTTTTAAATATTTTTGTGTTTTTCCAAAAAATTAATAATATGATATTTTTATAAAATATCAATAGTGCCACTTTTGACACTATTCAATTATTTGAATATACATAAAATATACACAAAATATATATTCAAAAAAAATTAATAGATTCATAACTTGACATATTCATCAAAAAAATTCATGGAGCACAATAATTTTGTCCATAATATATATTTTAATTTTTTTAAACCATTTATTTGATAGTTCTCTTAATAAAATACTTATTACAACATTTATGTATAATTATTTAATATACATATTTGTGGAAAAAAATTGAAAATAAAATACTATGATTATGATAAATATAATATCTTTCATAATAATACTTTTAGTCTAATTTATCATCTATAACACATGTCTTCTAAAATGGCATGTCTATTAAAATATGAGGGTGACAACTTTGACATAGTTTAAAATAAAATAATATAATTGTCATAATCACTTTTATAGCGCTCCAAATGGTCCACAAGTCGGCCATCAGATGATTCGGGTATAGATATACTCGAATAATATGTTTTTGTAAATTTTTTGAGTCTTTTGATGGGTATTATAAATTTTATAATCATTATATTATTGATATTTCACTAAATAAATAATTTCGACATCATTAATGTATAAGCTAAAACGGTAATTATATATTTATTAAAAATCACAAATAAATTACCATGATAACGAAAAACATTTTATATTTCAAATTTATATTGATAATTGAATTTATATTCTGTATAACCTTATATTAAAAATACAATAATTAGTAATGTTTGAGTGGGAAATATTTCAATTTCTTTAAATAAAATAAATTAAAGGTTCTAATCACATCCAAGTGTGTTCCAAGAGAAACCATTTCGACCCAAGTATATTTTATGACGAATTATAATTATCCAATTATATTAATACACATGTTAGGATAATTTTTCAATATTATTTGGACCCATAATTTCCTAATTTACATTTAATTATAGTAAATAAAATTTATTGTAGTTAATATTCATAATAACTAATAAAAAGTAGCGTATTAACAATATTTGGACCTACTGATTCTAAATATGGAATCCATTTTTCCAAATTAAAAACACATATGTTGCAGTATTTAATTTAAAATGAATCCTGCTGTTAAGAAAATGGGTTTTAAAATTTAAAACATTGCAAAGGATTGAAATTTTTTTACGTAAAATTCAATGTAAATGTAATGGAAATGACATACATAATATTACAAGGTAAAATTATATTCTATTTATACTTTAAAACCATTACAAATCATAATTTAACTATATATATTATGTTGATGAAAAAAGTTGTTTTTAATTATATTTTAGCATATTTTTACAGTTCATCATAATATGAAAGTTAACAGAAAAATATTACAAAATTCTCAAAAGTACATTTTTATATACTTATTGCTATGAATAAGTGTTTTTGTCATATTGGACTCATAAATGTGTCAAAAACTAGATTTATAGTGTCTGTTCTATAAAAAATGAGGCAAAACATCATTTTTTGGAAAATACTAATTTTACCAGAATTTTTATTCTCATACCATGTTATATAAAATATAAAATATGAATCATAATGTGATAAAATAAAAAATATAGTTAATAAAATATATAATGGCTAGTTTATAATAATATTATAACAATATATCATTGGATAGTGAAACTTTGTATTGTGTACAAAAAAACTATTGAGGAAGGTCACTCTAGCGTGCAACACAATCCAGGAATAGTGTTTCCATATAATAAAAGCTAATATAGTGTTACATATAGAGAAATCTAATCATTTTGTATCATTAAACACAAGACATCAATGAAATTAAAAAATTATTTCACATAAAATCTCAGGGTGTTACATGAGACTTCTGTGATGTGGTTACATCCTTCAGTATACATTTTTCCATCAGTGTATTTCATTTAAAAGAAAGTATATTTTTGTAAAAGTTTCACATTGAATTATTTTTGTTAAAAAAAAATTATGAAAATTTTTCCTTGAAGAAATGGTTTTCTATGTTTGTGTTACCTTAAAAATGAATTTTATTTCTAAATGTTTTCATCAAAATATTAAATGGAATTTTACTTAATGTTTTAAAATTAATTTATCTAATAATATTATATCATGTAACCCTCTCTTATGGGTGGCATCCTACTGGAATTTAGCTCACACCCTAGACACACCTTTTGGTTTATGTAGACATTGTTTTGTATGGATTCGGTAAATGCATGATGTGTCATGGTGGCGATGGTGGTTCTCTTTGAAAGTTTCCCTTCTTTTTTGTTGTGGTAGATTGAGTTTGATTCCCCTCATGATACATAGAGGGTTAGGAAAATTGTTTTGTTCACTTTTCTTTGTAGCCATTATAGTTTACATTAAAGTTAAAATCCTTGAATCTGGGAAGTTTGTATTTCTTGTTTTAATTTTGTTATTTTTTAGTGTAATGTTTATTTATATTGGTTATATTATTCATATACAAAAGAATGAAATTTCTCAAAAATTATATTTTTGATACTCAAAAATTAGTTTCCAACCTGTAGGGATCGGTATATCATTTTAGGCAACGCTACAGACTGGGTTGGGTGTCGGGATAGATGGTACTCCATCCTGGTTCATGAAAAAATGGTATTAGAGAAATTCATACACTTTTGGGTCATGTAATTTGTGGAAATTTGATTATATATGAAGGGGGATTGATGGATCATGGGGTATATTCTTATGGGAGTTATTATCTAGCACCTCGTGGAACAATACTTGTGTTTCCATGGGGATTTATGTTCCTGTTTGTTTAGTTGGTTCTTACGAGTTTTTTTGTGATTAAGAAATAAAAATAGATTTGGGATAAAGGTGTTTGTGAGATTGTAGGAAATGGAATTCCATGTGGATCTAGGGGATAATCATTGAATACTCTTTGTGATGGTGGTGCGATTGGAATGGGGGTGCCAACTATACGACCCAGTCATCCATCAACAGTAGTTTCCTCTTGTAGAGTGTTTTATGTCTCCTTGTGTTCTAAAAATTATTCTAAAGAAAACATATTTTGGGATTGCTAATGTTTTATTTAATCTGGTGATAGTTTAGTAACAAGAAAGTTGAAAATATATTTTCACAATGATTTTTAAGGATGCTTTGAAAAGGATTATTTTTTAAATGGAAATTTTGGGTAATTTGGTAATGAATGTTTTGAAAATATTGGTTTTGTAGCCCAAACTATTGAATTTATAAAAGTGTTTGTTTGGAAAAAATACTACTATTTTGAAGAATATTTTTTTAAAATGTTTTAAATAATGATATATGATTTTTAATTAAGTGGTTATCGATGAAATGAGATAATTTGTTCCATACAAAATGTATTAAAAAGGGGTTTTATTGTGAGAATGATGAAATGGATTTATTTTTGGTGTTTGAAAAATGTTTTTTATTTGGTGGTTAATGAGTATCAAAATGTTTTAGGAATTTTGAAATGGGAAGTAAATTGAAAGGTTGAAAGTGTTGTTTGGAAGTTTTGTTTAAAAAATTCGAATTTTTTTTCTGATCTCTGGTATTTGCATGAGTGTTCACATGCATTGATATATGTGTAAATGTAAATGGTGGATGGAATGAGGTGATGGGTGACCATATTTTCATTAGAAAATGGTTATGGTAAACTCCATGGAATACAATTACTGAATATGCAACCCACTAAGGTTACATTCTTTTCATAAATATGATTTTATGAAAATATGTGATCTTTAAATAACATAGAGTTATGTGGTGTCTCCCTTAGTGATTTGGGAATATATTTTTCATGTTTTTTGAGTTAGAATGAAATTTATGTTAGAATGATGTTTTAGTTTTGCGTTCTTGTTGATGAGTTGGTTTTGAAAATAATGATATACGAGTTATTTTGATAAGTGTTTTTGAAACATTTTGGTTGTTCCCTATGATTATAGTGTTTATTTGTGGTGAATTATGATCCATGTATCATCCTTTATGGAGTCATTCATCTTCGTGTATCCAATTGTACACCCCTAGATGTTTTTATGGACATTATAGTGCAGCAAAGGGTGGTTTACTATTAATAGACCCTCTGGTTGATAATCCTATGGAATTTCATCTGGAGTTTAAGGAGTTGTATCATTCATTCTTTTATAGTCATGTGAATCCTCTCAAAGTGGAAGAGTGGATGTGGAAATATGAATTAATGTTTTGTTTCCTTGAGTTTTTTGATTCAGTTAGGGTGTGGGTTTTCACCTCCATGTTTTAAGGTCATGTCAGGTGATAATAAAGGTAATTCAAACAGGGATATTGGAATGCGGCATAAGATTATTGTTTTTAGAGGTGGTAATAAAAGTCCAATAGATATTTCATTGTATTCCTTTAGGAATGGTATTTGGATATTCCATCATTGTGGGAGGTTTGTATGTAAGAAATTAACCAATCCATTTTCAAAAATAGCATGTTTCTTGGGAATCAGTTTGAAGTTCACTTGTTACAGTATTTACTTACTGAAATGGTTATCTATGGTGCTACGTTGTGGCATTTTATTTTTTGATCACATGGAAAAAGTTGGATAAAAACTATTTTGGGATCTTCAATTTTAAAAGAGGATTATTTTTCTCTCATGATTTCTATATTACTCTGGTTTATATGGAAGTGTCTTCCATGTGTTCATGATTCTTATTATTCCTCATCTGATGTGAAAGTGGATAGTGTGTGTGTCTTACCTGAAATCAAGACTTGGTGAATGTTCCAAATTAAGGAAATGTATGTTCTATGGAATTTGGTTCTCTATTGGTTCTTCCTAGAGTATTTTTTTATCCCTAAAGAAACCAAATAAATAGTTCCCTCCAATGATCTTCCACTATTGGCTGCGAGATATGAGATGCTTCAAACACCAGGGCTCAAGCCATTGGACCTACAGTGAAGATGGCACATAGTTCATAATCACATGGGTTGTAAGAGGCTTTGGTCTAGCTTAGTTCCTAATGTTTCATGAGGATTTTTCATGCTTATTTATTTTAACTTATTAGTTTTGGAAAGGTCTCGTTTTTTTGGGTAGCATAATGAAGGCCTCATTCATCGTAGTGACCTGTGTAGGTTGTATGATTTCTCTTGAGTTATATGGAGGTATATTTTTCTTTATTATTGAATCCATAGTTTTTATGTCTTTAGATTTGAAATATGTATTTTATTGTACCTATGTTTTCAGGGTTGAAAATTAGTTTTAGTTTTGGTTGTTCTCATTCAGAAGTGGTCATGCCCCATGGGAACAGAGAATTGTATAGTTTTTTCTATTTGGTAGGTATTTTATCTTATCAGATCCCTTGTGAAGGGGTCTATTTTTTTCATAGTTGGATCATGTGAGGTTTCCTATGTAGTTGTGTGTTTGTTGGATAATTCGTTTGGTTCTCATGGTGGAATGAACTGTTGTGTGTCCTATTGATACACCTAATAGAGTAAATCAATGGTAGATTGTTTCAAATGGTGGAGAGTCTGTTTGGGCCTCCTTAAGTTTGAAATCCTACTTATTTTATGGTTTTGTGTTGGGAGGGGTTAGTCTAACATGGGGTATCTAGTTTCATGTATATTTTTGGAGTAAACATTGTGGTTTTCATGGCCATAATTTGGCTTACAGAAGTAATCATCGAGAAGTGTTATGGGTTTGATTATTCATTTCATGTAAGTGGTGTGAGGATTTATTCATAATTTCAAAACTATTATTGAATTAAAAGGTTTTATTATTTTTTGGTAATAATTCATTTTCTTTTGATTGATAAACTACATGTTTTTTAGCTTTTGTGGGAAGAAGGCATATGGTAGGGTGTCCATTTTGGCCCCTCGAGTTCAAATTTTTGAACTGTCTTATTTTTATATATTTATTATTAGGTAATAATTTTACATTCATTGGAAAACTACTTGTACATTTATTTATAGATCAAGACTCATTATGGGTTTTTGGGGGTTAAAAGCTTTATGGTGGGGTGAAATATTACATCCAGGTTTCTACTTTAGCTCCTAGATTCAGTTTTTTTGGGTAATATCTTTTATCTTATGAACTAGAAGTGAAAAGATTGAATTTTATATTTAATTATACAATTTATTTTTGTTATATCATTTTCCTTTATGTTTTCTTTGTATTTTTGGATGAAAATGGAATCTTTGGGCCAAACAGTCTGTGGTGCATAGTCAGTGCATGGTTAGTGGAAACCATGTGCCCCGGCCTAAGTAATTGTGCATTAGGTATTTTTTTGGACATCAGCTAATATAATACTTGGACAGGATATGATAGACTCTGTGGAAAAAACGTGCGGTAGGTTTCTCTTAGACAATGTGGGGCACACGGTCACGTCACATTTTGTCAAAATATGCGGGCTAACCCTGTGGGATGTCCAGTTAAATAAAAATCATAAAATGACCTATGATTCCTCACTATATTTAACCATAATTCCATACCATCCTCTCCACTAGGTATTTTATACCATAGGAGCCTCCTCCAGGCTCTCCTAAGCCCCATCAGAACTATATCTCGGGTGGTTTAGTCCCCGATTCTTCAAGGATTCACCTACAAATTCCATCTTTCTTGGATTTAAACCATTATTTTGGGGTTTCATTCTCTCTTACTTGTTTAATCAATTTATTGTGGTCTGTTTTACCTAGTAATTGTTTGATATTGTGCCATTTAGTAAGATTTTAATGTTTTTTGAAAAACATTCTTTGTTAGGGTTTGCAGTGGTGTAGTGGTAGTTTCACACTAATTTTAGACGGTTCATACACTTGAGGTACATTTTTTTAATGCCTTGACATTATTAGATTATTTTTATAGGCATTATTTTCTATAAAAATTTGTTCTATGAATTTATTTAATGGTGTGAAATCTATTTTGGATGCATTTTGACATGCATATGTGATAAAAATGAGATTTTCCTAGGAAATTGGTGATGATTTATATGTCATTTTTGTGGCACTTCATAAATGTGTTTTTATGGTCATGTGAAAGGTGTGAAGTGGTTTTTAAAGTATCTTGAGGTGAGAGTGAGTTTTTAGGTTGTATTTTAATGGAAAATTTATTACACTGGCATATTATAATTTTCTGTGAACTTTTAATATGATTTGTGAACTGTGTAAATAAATGGATGCTTTATTTTAAAAGGAATATATTTTTTATAGATTTGACAGTCTTTTGGACCATTAAAATGGTTAAATTTATTATGTCACGTTCTTGTGAGAATTTTTAGTGGTTTTCATGACTTTTCTATGTTTTAAAAAATTTACTCGAAAATGGTATTGATGTGTGTAAAAAAGATAGTGGTTTGGTTTTGAAAATTGGCGACTTTACCAATGTAATTATTATTTTTGTCATGTGTATGTGATAGTGGTAATATTTGAGACATGTGAGCAGGAATTGAGACTAATGGATATCCTAGTTATATAGTCAAGACGACTTGAAATAGTATTCTAGTGATACAGAAGTGGCATGTCCCTATTTCACATTGATGGATTGACGATTACAACACTAACTATTCTATGATGATGATTTATCACCAATATAATTTTGAACGATTCTAATATCTTTTAGATCATGCATGAGGATGCTGTTGGTTATTGTTACTATACCACCTGAAACCATAGTATGAGGGTTTTGGGAGTCACATGAGCTATATTACAAATAGTGATTTACCCATGGTGCATACTTGTGACATGATACTTATGTGATGTGGTGTCATCCATCGACAGATGGTCAACCTTGGGTGTCTTTAATTTTAATGAATGTTTATTTATTTAAAATATTCCATTATAAATGTAACCTTAAATAGTTATTTTTCAAAAAAAGTTTCCCTAAAAAAAAGTTTCACTTAAAAAATTGTTTTTATGGAAGTGTTCCATTGAATATTGTTTTCCTTTTTAAAAGTTTTCATGAAAATATTCTAATGAATTTTTTAATATGTGCATGTTAAGTTTCCTATTAACATTATATCATGGAACCTTATCTTTTGGTTGGATTCCAATTGGTATTTGGATCACACGCTACATACACCTTTGGTTCTATATAGAATTTTTTATGTTTGGACTGGGTAAAGGCAAGATGTGTCATAGTGGAGATGGTGGTTCGGGTTGCTAGTGGCCCTTTTTATTGGTGATGGTTCATTAAGGGTTAGGCCCTTCATATTAAATGGAGGTTTATTATAGTTTCTAGGTTCTCATTTTTGTTTTATCCTTTTTGGTTTTGTTTAAAGTTGTAATTCATGAATCCTAGATGTTGTTATGACTATATTGGTTTTGATTATTTATTATTGTGATGTTTATTTCTTTCGGTAATATTATGCTTATAAAAATGAGTGATATCATTCCCAAATAATATTTTTTATACATATAAAATTTTTTATAGCCAATGGGGATCTAGAATGCCTTTTGGGCTATGCCACACACTAGGTAAGGTGTCGTACTAGATGACACTTCATTCTATTTCGTAACAATATGTATTTTGGGAATCATTTGTTTTTTATTGTCCATATTTTCTACAAGTATTGAATATCTATTAACCCTTCAAAGATAATTGTAGAGATGGAATAACATAAATCGATGAACATAAATGAAATATGATGTTTTTTTGGTTTAGTAGGTCACAATTAGCAGTGTGTTCAATATTTCTCCCAGCTGGAGATCTAGTTAATCTTGCTAATACATTAATCTGTTAAAATCAAAAGGCAAATACAATGTGTAGATAATTTAAAATAGTATAATAGAACACTGAATAATAATAAATTATTAAATTTACTATCATGTGAGAAAATATTTTTAATATATTACTTTGGGTCAAAGAATGGTCTTGGTTATTTACATATATAAAATAATATGGTGATTGCCTATGAATAAAGGCAATTGGAAATCCATGATCAAAACATTACAAATCAAAATATTGAGATGGTATCCATATTCTATTATTTGAAATTATTGATTCACTACTACTATGATGAAATATCTGATATATATATAAACTATAAAACTTATATGTATATCTTTTCCCAAAATGTGATCAACTTGTAGAAAAAAGATATTTAGAACTACCATACGACTATAATTTCTCGATACACTACCACCATTTTAGGGAAAAAATGTAGTTAATGAATTTAGTTGAAGGAAATATGGTCTTCTTCTGATGAATAGGATTCTAAAAGATTATATATATATTGATATCTAGTAAATACCTATATGGTGATTTTTATGAAAGGGTATCCATATTTTATTTTTAATAAATTTCCAAACCATCCTTAATAAGTAAGATAGAGATGTCCCAAAAGGATGATGATAACATATATAGGAATACCAATTCAGTGAATGGTGATAAATTAATTTAATTTATCTATAAATATATGATGTTTATGTTTGGGAAGAGGTTAATTTTTACATCCATACTAGATTTTAAAAGAGAAAAACAAGATGAAATACATTGATCAAAATTTCTCATACACTATGGTATAAAAAATATGTAAAGTGATTTAAGAGAGAATTTATGATGCGATGGTATAAAGTAAGAAATTGTAGTATGTGTGTATAGATGAATTGTATTCTTTAAGATATTGTATTAAATAAAAAAATTCAACAGGAGTCATGCATCCTCAACTTATATCTATATAGAAATGAGACAATATTATAATGGACTTTTTTAATGTACTCCCAAAGACTCCAAGGAAGAAAAATTCCACATGGGTCAAAACTGATCATCTTACTATGTATTCAAATATCTCAATGGTAAGAGAAAATATTCCCCTTGAGCACTAAATCATCCATATATTAATGAAATCACAAGAATTCATGATTTACCACTATTTATTGTATCTAATCATTAAACATATTTTACATAAAAATTAAGAAAGAGTCTTCAAGGGTTCATGATAGTGAGAAACATTTAAGATCTTCATATTATCCAATGCCAAAAGGGAAGTCTGAAAGAAGTATCTAGCCATTGGAATAAATACTAAGATCATTTTATCTTGACATCCATGGATTATGGGAGTAGTATATATGATTTTTATAAATTGAATAAAGTAATATCTTCTATTTGACTATACAATTGGATCAATATTAATATTTTAATGGGAAGAGAGTTCTTACTCCAATATGTTTGGAATATATTAGAGAAATATTGTTAATTGTCCCAACTCTTATGAAAGAGAGAAATGCTATTGTGATGACCCAGACTCTCAGGGTCCTTTCCTTTGCCAAAAATTCAGATCCTAAAGGGGTAGCGTATCGGCGTGACCAACCAGTGAGACCGATCGGCAAGACTGATCGGTGAAACTGGTCGGTGAGACTGATCGGCTCAACCGATCAGTGAGACCAACCGGCCGATCAGTGAGGCCGATCGGTGAGACAGACCGATCGGTGAGACCGATCGGTGTCACCCAGCCTTGTCGGGGGTTTTCCAGGGACGCCTCCGTCTTTTGAAAAGTGGGTTTTCAACCCTTCTTTGACCCTTTTAAGCTTGTTTTAAAGCCCAATAATTCCCATAAAAGTCGTTTAATTAAATATCTAATGAATTAACCCGGTGTGTGCGTCGGTTTAAACCGCCCGACCCTTTAATGACGTGTGGGGAAACGTGGTCAACCCACGACCCCGCTACTTAAGCAGTTTCATGTTCTCATCTCAACCGTCCCCAGCCCTTATTAACTAAAAGGGTAACCCCTTAGGTTTCTTTTCTCGATCACCCTGTGCTAGGAGTACCATTGGTTTAGATGAGCCACATTGCTATCCATCAAGTTCCACGCCCAGGCTTAGCGTCGATCATTGATCAACAAGTAGGGAATTTCGCCTTCGTCTCTCCCGTATGTGTGTCTTACGGGGTAGGCATGCTTTTGATTTTGTGGAATTGGACAAACCAAACCTGAATTAAGATAATAAATGGATTCTAAATAATTAATGGGGAGGGGTGTGATAGATGATCATGCTGTGTTTTATGATCTTCTATGATTAATGATTTCTGAGTTGTGTGGGATTACGCCTACTGAAAATCATGGTCGTCAGTGGTCTTTCTCTGTGCACTAATGAACCCATGATGATGTTTTAAATGGATTGTTTTGTATTTGTGAACCTCTGCTGTGTACAATTTGGTTAATCATATATATCAGGATAAATAAATTGAGGCACCAGGATCAATCCTTTCTGTGATAACCCTGGTTAAGGAACACGGAAATTGAAATCATGGAGTGTGTTAAATATTATAAATCTGAAAATAAAGGCATGGGCCTGCCTTGTGTTAGTGCTGGTGGTTTGGTTTTTTTTCCATTCACAGGCTGTTTGATGGGTGATGTGGATGGGGATGGGATCCCCTGTTGATATGGATTCATTTGTTGTGAATTTTAAATTCGGGTGGTTACCTTTCTTATATCACGAATTGGGGTGGGATCCTCTATTGATGAGAAACCATTTGGGAGGACACAAGGCAATGTCTTGAGGTTTTCTTTGTTTTCAGTACTTCAAGGGATCTCACTTATCCCTTTGTTGTTGTGACTTTACAAGAGAATCTGGTGTAGATGTTGTAGTTGAGGCTTGACTATTTTCTTTCCCTTGACTTGTACTTATGATTAATAGTTTCCCAAGTAGGTGTAGAATCTTATTTAAATATCATTACTGAACATGAAAACAAGGATGAGACAAATGGGTTTTTGGTTTGGTGTATGTTGTGACCTAGTCAAGGTACTTTTTTTTTCTTTAGGCAGGATGAATAATAACCTAAACTTAGGAGAGTGTTTGTTACATATATATATATACTTTTAGTTTTTGTCTTTCTTATTCATGCCCCACCCAAGATAAGCACATAGTGCCGAACACCCCCATTTCATGGGGGAAGGAGTTTTCCCCAACACTTTTATTAGTGGATGGTTATTATATCCTTTATGCTCCCTTTCTATGATTTCCCAAGTATCTTCGGGCAGGATGTGATGGACTGAAGTCAATTATTATCCCAAAAATCATCGGGCAAGGCAGTGTGGTGGTTGGCCCAGGTGTGTGCGAGCAGGTGGTTTTCCCAAGTGTCTTCTGGATGAGGACCAGGTGTCTTCGGGAATGGTAGTGGATCTTCTAGCCCAGGTGTCTTCATGCGTGCTGGTGGTTGTTCTAGCAAAGATGTTTTCATGCGTTGTTAAGTTTGACAGTTGTGGCCCAGGTGTTTACGGGAGGGGTTCGGCAGTGGGACTGTGGTGAGGTTGTGGCCCAAGTGTGTGCGGGTGGGGTGTGGCAGTGGGATTGCGGTAAGAATGATGGGATTGGTTCGATGCGTAGGACATCTTCAATAACCAGTGGGAAAGCTGTGCAGGGTACCCAAACATCAATGTTCTATTTCTATACATTACTTGCTTGTGTTATTTGGTGAGTGTGGCTGGTGAGCGGGATGGGTGAACTCCTCGATAGTGTTGGTTGTCTGTTTCTCACGGGACTTTAGTAAGTTTCCCCCACTTGTGCACGAGAGTCTTTGGTTTTCCCTACTAAGTATACATGTATGCTCACACTACAATTATTAAACTGCTTTCAGGTTCTCAGGAGGACTTCAAGGATCGCGTGGGACCATACTAGCTCAGACCATTGGGGCAGTTGCAGTTGCTGTTTTTCTTTCATTCGTACTTTACCCTTGTAGTCACTCTGTACCTTGTGGATTTTACTTTTGGAACATGCATATGGAAATGGTTGTTTTGTATTTTCTTACACTTTTAGTTTTGGTGTTGTGGGATTTACCATCTTATCTCCTGATCCTATTAAATGAAAAAGGGTAATTCCTTCCATTTAATGTGTGATTCTATACCCTTGGTGCTAGTCGCCACTCCGGGACCTGTTGAAGGCGGGTTTCAGGGGGTCATTATCACTACTTCAACTTAAGGAAGGAAGGGTCTGGCAGTCTGCTGACCCTTCCCTCCTTTTCGTGAATGCGGGTCATGAAGGTTATGGTATAATCTATTTTGTATTATATTAAAGCATCTTCGAGCATTGAAAAGACCAATTTTGATAATTGAAGGAAAGATAATGAATTTCAAGTTGGCGATCATGTTTTCTTGAATATTTCACCATGGAAGGGAGTATAAATATATTTGGTAAAAGGGGAAGTTAATGCATATGTATATTGATCCAATTGACATACTATAAGGATATAAGGTTGTATATTATCAATTGGGGATACCGTCTAATCTTACTAATGAATATGACATCAACCATGTTTCATTTATGATGAAATACATGTACGATCCAATGCATTTGATCACATATAAAAGAATATAACTCTATATTTATTTGTCATATAATAAAATATCTATCAAGATTATTGAAAATAGAGTGAAATTTTTACAAAATCAAACTACATGATTGGTGAAAGTCCCTTATATAAAACACAAACTAGAAGATACAACCCGAGAGACTTAAGTATCCATGTAGAAAGAATATTCCTAAATTTTAAATAGATAATATATACCCAAATTTTGGAGATTAAAATACATAGGGGTGGGGGAATGATTTTTCACCAAGTTATCAAAAAATAAAACAATTTTTGATAGCATTTGTGACACATAACACTAATCTTAATCAACACACAATATATATTTCTTTAAATTTAATCTCATCGATTGCATGAAAAACACGCAACACCGAGTCGAAATAAACTATAATATAGTATACCATTATATTTTTGGGTATGAATACTATGTAATAATATATATAAAATATGGTTATATATTTATTTTAATTAAAAATAAGAATTATTTAATAGAAAAATAAATATTATATGAAAAACTGAATTTTTGTTGGTAAGACGGTTTAGTCACACATCGCACACATAATGTAAAATTAATTATTACAAAATTTAGAATTTTTTTTGAAAATAAGAATATAATTGTTAAAATAATACAATAAAAAGTTAACTATTGTGAATTATTATAATTTTTTAGAAATTATTGATTTTTCAATGAATAGTGAAAATACTGATTTTTTTTAAATTTTTTTTTTAGTTAAAATATATTAAGTATTTTGAATGTAAAAATATGTTTTTAATATGATTTAAATTAATATAAGTATTGTTTAGTTATATTTATTCCACTTAATTAATTTTTTTCTTTATATTGGGTTTTAGTATAAGTTTGTTTTTGGGTTTAAAAATGGTTTTTTCTACAAACTATTTAGAAATGCAAAGTGTTTCAATATTTAAATTAAATAAATTAATACTTATTGGTGAATGTTTTAAAATAAATTTTACATTGTATATAATTAAATATTAATTTATTTTCAGGAAAGTATTATTATTATTCCTAAATTGAATATAAAATCATCATTTTTCCAAAATATACTTTGCTTGAAATCCAAATTTTCTTACGCGTCTTCAGGTTTTGGTTCAAGTCAAAAAATTTCACTAATTTGAATAGAATTTAGTTAAATTGACTGAAAATTTGGAAAAAAAGTTAATATATATTTTCAAATAATTTTCTTTTATTTTTGGACCAAAATGAAGAGTGAAAACAGTAAAAAAATAATTACATCGTTTAATGTAAAATTGGATTTAGTGGGGGATAAAATAATAATATAGTAGTTGAAATGATCTAATTAATTGTATAAAATATATTTTATTGGAAAATTTTGAATTTATAAGTTTTATTCATGATAATAGTCTATTTCTTCATCCATGTGATATCTAAAAAACAAGGTTAGAATCTATTCGTTCAAATATTACAACCGTGTCACGTTCCTCAAATATAAAAATCCATCCCTATCCTCCTATATTAAAACCATAAAACACCATAATTTTATATATTAAATAAGTAAATAAATTTTATATTCCAATCCTTTCATCCTATACTCCATAATTTAGAACAAAATCCAACAAAGGAAGGTATTTTATGCAAATCAAAAGAGGTTACCCAAAGAAGTGGTAACATTATTCAATAAGATTTTTTACATTATCTCTTCTAAATTCCCATTAAATTATTATTAAATTTCTAATATATAATAAAATATTTATATTAAATATAATTAAATGTTATTATATTTATTTAATATTCTAAATACTTACCCTCTTCCATCAAATGCATTAGGAAATCATCATTTTTGTGTTCGGCAGAAAACCACCTTACGAACTGATATCATTCATTTCTCAAGTACCTCATATATTGACTGGGAATGATGATGGATATAATTGATATATTTGTGATATTTATCAAATAATTATAACTATTTATTTATTATTTCATATTTACATTTTAATTTATATTCTATTGGTGATACGATAACGTCATTAATGTGTATGGTAGACTATACCACCTCATAAAGCGATGTGATTTACATTGACTAAAGATTTACATGAAAGATAATAATGGTAATGTTAAATAATATATGTAATTTACATGGAATAATTATTATATTTATGACATATTTATCATTCATTAAATATAATAGATCATTTTGTTTTTTATACATTGAGAATGATAACATCGTTCATGTATGTGTAGACTATTGCCTTCTTTATGCGAGGTGATTCTCCCATCATCAACAATCTACATGGATAAAATTTATTAGAATATTTGTTAGCAAATAATATGATATAATTTATTTTATAATCATTTTTAATAATAAAAATTCACTTAACACCTTTCTATAATGATCGTTGAAAAAATGGAATAATTACTCATCCGTACGTACAACCGACCCTCTCCAAGATTGTAACGTACATCATTTTTCATAAACATATTTATTTATTGGTATTAAAATTATTATTTATTTATAAATATGTTAAATATTTCATGATTATTTTTCTGTATATATTTAAATAATGAATTTTTTTACCATAATCAACAAATCAAGGTAAAATTTGACACATAAGAATAATTTAGTCAAAACATCCAATGTAAACATAGTTGATTAAGTAATTGTATATTATATAATAATATGTGAAAAAAATTATTAATAAACATGAAAATTGTTATCAAAAAAATAATTAATGAACATAAATTTATTATTCCGGAAGATAACAACCCACGTGACAAGTTAGACTTTAGGTAAGGGACCTCGTCTCAATTTTTATCTATTGATGAATATATTGATATTATAAACCTATAAAATTTTATGAGGTTTGTATAATGTAAATTTGAAATTTTATTTGATTAATTTATCTATTCTCAGTGTATTTATTGTATTTTATAATGTTACACTGTCATGGGTCTTATTATTCCAATATTTCAAAAGTGACTAAGAGATTTTTATAAAAAAATCAATTTAATGTTTCCCTTAAAAATGATTCTTTTTGATTAACACATTTTTAAAATGATTTTATGAGAAATTTTATATTTAAATATAATACTTTTAATTTAAATTTATGGAATCTTTTTAAGTTATTTAAAAAAAGTAATCTTCTTACATGTTTTATGTGCTATGTTTTTAATAATGAAAAGGGATTGATATATTCTTAATGTACAAAAAAATAGCGACTTTTACACTACCATAACATTTATTTTATTTTTAGATAAATTTTAAATGTTTCTTTTTTTATTCATTTAAAAATCCTATTTCCCTTTTTTGGATATTTTCTATTGAAAATTGTGTTTTAAAAGAAACATATATTTTTATATAAAAATATTTTTCATATGGGTTGAATGAGTTTTCAAAGATTTTTAAAATGAATTGGTAAAAACATAATTTTGTTTTATTCAATATATGATAATTGAGAATTATATGAAATGTGTGAGCCATATATAGCTTATATGAAGGATTGATCCCTTTTATAGCTCATGGGTGAGCCCAATATATCTTATATGATGGGTTGAGCCCAATTATTTCTCATGATAAATTTTATGAGCCTCATATAGTTTATTTAAAAGGTGAGCCCCATTATAGCTCTACAATTCATTTGGTAATCATTATATGAGATGTTTCTCATATGGTTATTCCAATTAAAAGGGTTTTCAATGTATTTTATGAAAATGATGCTCTAAGTCACCGAAAGTGGGTTTTAATTTCATAGAATGGGTTTTATAATCATTATTTGATCAAAACATGTGTGATTTTCATGTTAAAAATATTTATTTCATACACTAAATTAAAATTCAAGGTAAAGGAAAATTATATATGAGTAATCTTAATTTTCACTGGACCAATGGTTTCTCTTTTTTATGTCCCTTACCGATCATTCAATCTTAATAACATTTTTAAATTTTTTTTCATATGATTTATTTATGGGTATGGGAAATAGAGATTTCATGTGAGAATTCATGATGAATTTCCCTGAAATGATATCATTGTATTTTTTTTAAAAATTTTATTTAAAGGAAAAATTGATGTCATTTGGAATTTTCCTCTTTGTAAATTATGGTTCTGTTATGTATGAGTAATGTTCTAAATATCTATATATCTATACCTAAAAGGATCTTACAATGTAAGATAATTAATTCATGAATTAAAACTCAATATTATGTAATGTTTATGGTCAGATCATTATAGTTGGTATCCGAGGACTATTTAGAAAAATTTAGAGTTAGTAGAATGTAATTATAATTACCTAGAAATATGTTACTTTATAATTATGTGGAAATGATATATAATTTTTGGATTACCATATTTATTTATATAAAGTATGTTCAGAATGGTTTTCTATAGTGGAAACATTGAAGCTATTTTATGAAGGCACCAAGAATGAAGTATCCTTCCCAATAAGAAACCTGGAATTTTTTATTGAATATGAGCAATATAATATAGTGGTGGATTAGTTAACATAAGCTACAATAGGTAGTGATATCCATGCTAGACAGGAACCCGATATACTATGGTGTAACATCTCTATAGTGGAGCATTTCATGATATATTAGTCACCATAATTCATTGAATCATCATCTCCCATGGTTGTTAAAGGAAGGATAAAAGCTATGTATATAATATTTGACTTCTTGGGATGTTTGTAACATCAAAAGATAACAATTTTAGTTCTTAATTTTGAAGGTGATGTTTATTGATGGTTGTTTATAGTTAAGAATACAACAGAGAAATATAATCTTGATGCTATGAAATTATATATGTTTAATAATATTTTAATTCATAAATATTTACATGATGTTTTTTTGATTTATATGGAGAATGATTTCTTGTCATTGGGGAAAGAGGATGAAGATTCAGTGTGCTCCTATAAGGAATATTTTATATGTTTTTCATGGTACATATCAAATTTTGTTTGGGACATTGTTATTAAAATTAATAGATTTTACTTAGGATTTAAACCAATATTATGAATTGAGTTATAATCATTATTATTTATAATTTATAACAAATTTCTATATTTTACTGAGAAATTTCAGATGGAATTTTTTGACACTTACGTTCTATGATATTAAAAGAGTAATAAAGAGTTTAACTTGAAAAAAATGTAGATGATACCAACTAAGATTCCCAGAGGTATTCCTCAAAGAGGTTCATGGTTGGGTAAAATATATTTTAGAGAATGTGTGTAAGTATCTAAAAAGTGTTACCATTGTTGTAAGTTTGGTCACAAGGTTTTTTAATGAAATGTAATGAGTCTTATATAATCGCATAATGAGACAATAGATAGTCAGTCATTATTGACATGTTTTTGCTATAATGAGTTAGGACATTATGCTAACGTGTGACTAACGTTACTTATTCAGTGTAGATTCATCAAGATCAGATGAAAAAATGGGTCACAAAAATCATTTTATACATAACTATTGATGTTGTTCTATGTAGTGAAGTGGTTAAAACTCTAGGTAGATAGTTATTTTTAAAGGGTTGATCATAAGATCAATTTTCTATGAACCCCTATTTTGATGTTTTATGTAATAGAAATACGTTGATAGGAGTTTATTATGTTTTTATAGATATACGAAGCATATGTTTAGGGGAAAAGTTACCTGAGGAATAATTTCATAAAATTTTATAGTCATATGTTTAAAGGTATTTAAAACCATTATAGTTAATATCATCATTATGTAGATATTAACAATAGTAAAATAAGATTATTATATTTTTTGAAAAAGTGATTTAATGAAATACTTAGTGAAATAGTTATTAAATGATTAATTTTATTTCAAGGATCTATATAATTTGTTTCTTGGGAATATTATAGGAATTATATTTATATTGATTAAAATAACACAACATGAATTTTGGGTGATAATATGTCGCATCCGTTAAGGCCATGGGGATTGAACCCATGACTGAAGGATGATAATGGAGTATCACTTAAAACTGTCCAATTGAATGTATTGGTTAATATGATATTTTTAGATAAAATATTTGAAAAATAAATACTAATGATGAACCAGTGGTGATGATTTTGATATTTAGAGATTAATTTATTATATTAGATATTGTGTGGTAACTATATTTAGTTGAGAAAATAGTTAGAGATAGATGGAATGCATTATCACACATTTATGGAAATTATGATATGTTAAAATTGAATTTTAGTGCTAGAGTCATTAAAAAATCATTTTATATATTTATTTCTATGATTGTGGGGTGAATTGGAAATTGATCAAAGTGAATCCAAAATATGAAATTGTGCTTATATACTAGAAACATATCAAGTTAGTATATTTCCATCTATTCATAACTAGTATAATAAATTTGTAATTTTTTTTCAAATGGATCATAATTTTTTATCATATTACATTCATATCTGATGAATGAGATGTTATTTTAAATCATTAGTAATTTATTGTTTTGAGTGCCTTAACATTCTGTTGATCATTCTTGTTGTTGTGATCAATGACCTCAATATCTCTGTAGAATTATTTACTCTGTTATTTTTTATAAATATCATTACCTTTAATTAATTTTACCTTACATAGAAACATATTTATGTGTTATTCTATATTACCCTTGTACTCCCCAATATCACTTATATAGGAATATTTTATTATCCCTTTTAGAATGTGGGGTTTTCAGTTATCATATTTCCAAATTTCAAACCATTGATTACCGAGTTCAAGATATATTTGAAAGGACACAATTTATTTAATTTGGGTAGCGTTTAAAAAACTATTATTTTAAAATATGAACAGTTTTTTATATTTTATGTTAAATGGGACACTAATTAAAAAAACATATGAAATATATTTCATTAAATTTAATCTCTTTAGTAGCTTGGGGACGCAACACCAAATACAAATAAAATATAATATAGTATGCCATTAAATAGGAAGCTATGAACAGAAATATATATATTATGAAAATTATGATTATCTATTTGTTATAAATAAAAATAATAATAACTTAAAAGAAAATGGACTATTTTCTCAGAAACTGTATTTTTTCTAAGAAGGGTTAGTCGCACTTCGCTCAAATAATATCAAATAAATTTTTAACATTTACTGAAAAGTAATTTTAAAATATTAATATAATTTTTTAATTAATAATTAAAAAAATTACAAATTGCTAAATTTTTGTATTTTTTGGAAAATAATTATTTCTAATTAAATATTGAAAAATATCATTTTTTTGTAAAAAAGTTTTTATTTTAAATAATTTTAGTATTTTAAAATTAAATATATATTTTGAATATGATTTAATATGAAATGATTTTTATTTAGTTACATATAATAAAAATAATTAATTTTTAATCTTCTTTATTTCAGGTTTTAATATATGTTTGTTTTTGGGTTAAACAACAGGGTTTTTCAAAAAAAATTATTCAAATCCATAATGATCCTAAATTTTAATTAATTATAAAATTCACTAATGGGTAATTTATTAAATTAAATATATATATTATAAATCATTAAAAATTAATTCAGTTTAATATAAATATTATTATTATTATTATTGACAGAGTCAATATAAAATCATTTTTTTCACAAAAAATACTCTCCTTGAAAACCAACTCTTTTCATCACAAATGTGGGTTTTGTTTTAAATTTAAAATTTCTAATTCAATTAATTGAGTTTTGTAAAATTGATAAAATATTTTTATTCATAATAATTTATATATTTAATATAGGTAAACACATATTTTCCCAAAAATTAACAATGAAAAGAGTTAAAATTAATTACCATAGTAAAGGTAAAAATTGATTTATCAATGGTTTAGACTAAAATATTTAAAGTTAAAATGACCTGAATAGTTTTATAAAATATATTTAAAGAAAATATTTTACCCATGTAAATTATATTATATATTATGTTCTTTAATTGGATTCTTTTGGAATTATAAATCATTGGTGAAATTTATTCATTTAAAAAATTACATGTGCGTCACTAACTTTACCTATAAAAGGCAATCCTCTCTCCTCATCTCTTCAAACCTTCGAAACACATTGGTTCTGAACATAAATGAACATATAACATCTATATTAACATCCTATAATCTTTTAATCCCTATTTTTGTAATAAATCGAACCTTGGAAGGCCGTTTACACAAATCAATAAAAGTTACCCAGAGAATATGCATCATTCTTCAACGAGTATTTTTATGTTATTTCTTACACCACACCCTAAAATTCTTATTAAAAAATTATTAAATAACAAAAATATTATATTAAATATATATATATATTATTATGTTAATTTAATAAAGTAAATCCTTCTCCTATTCCACGAAATGAGGTATTGAATCATTATTCGAATGTATGGTAGACTACTGCCTTGTAAACTGATGTCATTATGTTTTTCATTACCACCACTCACGATTATGTATGATGATGAATATAATGTATATATATGATATTTATAACATAATTATACCTATTTAGTCTATATATCATATATATATATATATATATATATTAATTTCTATTTCATATGGGATATGATAATGTCATGCGTGTGTGTGACGAACTACTGCCACATGATGAAATGTGTATTGTTTTAAATAACAATTTATATGGAATGTATAGGGATAAAAATAATGAATATATGTTATCTTAATGGTATAATTATGATATTAGTGACATATTTAACAATATGAATATTTAATATATCATTTTATATTTTTCACATTAAAAATTAAAATGTCATTCGTTTATGTGTGTAATACCTACTTCAGGAGGTGATGTGATTCTATTTTAGTCACCACAAAACATGGATGATATATATGTATATTTAAAGAAATAATATTTTATATATGATATTAATATCATTTTTGAAATATAAATCACTTCTTATCTCATATCCATAATGATGGTTGAATAATGTAAACATTACTCATGAATATGTATGACATACCATCGTCTCCTTGATCGTAAAATTCTTAATTTTTTATAACAATAAGTCATTATGGTTTATAAAAGTATAATTGAAAAATAAAAATGATAAGCACCTAATTATTATTTTTCGTAGTTTTTAAATAATGTCCTCTTTGACCATAGTTGACCTATCAAAGTCATTTTTGTAACATAAGACGAATATCATAAAAACAATCACTGTAAACATAATTGATTGTGTAATTGTATATAATATGGTAATTGGTAAGAAAATTAATAATAAACAAGAAAATTTTCTCAATAAAGTAATTAAATATCAAAATTTTATTATTCACGAAGATAAAGATACAAGGGACAAGTCTAACTCTATGTAATGGACTTCATCTCAATTTCAATTCATTGGGGAATATTTAGATGTTATACATCTATAATATTTTATGAGGTATATATAAAATTCATTAGAAATTATATATCATGAATTTAACTGTTCTAATCATTTTTACATTTATTTTAATGCTACTATTTCTTGGGTATTTTGATTCAAATATTTCAAAAGTGATAAAAGATTATTCTTAAAAAAAATATATTTTATTTTTTCTCCTTCAAACTCATTATTTTATATATCCTTTTTAAATGATTTTATGAAATATTTTATAGGGACATAAAAAATTTATAAAATAAATTTTATGAATAATTTTACTTTATTTTCAAAGGCTTTCAAAAGAAATTTTTTTATGTGTTTTATATGGAATGTTTTGATTAATTATAAAATGAATAATTTATTATAAACAAACACGGTGATAATGATTCTTCCACTACCATGGACATTATTTTTTTATGGATTCCTTTGAAATAATTTTTTTATCTCCAATGAGGTCCCCTTTTACCATTTTTTGGTCTTTTTTATTGAATTTGGTGTTTTAAAAAAAGGTATTTTTTATGAATTTTTTTTTCATATGTGCCTAAATAATTTTTACAAAGGGTTTTATGATGAAAAGGTGCAAGAATGAAGTGATTTATTTATGATTTTTTTATTGATTATTATATGAAACAAGTGATACTTATACATCTCTAACAAATGGTTAATACTTATTATAACACATGGGTGATCCTGATATATTTATACGAAGGGATGAGACCTATTATAGCTCATTAAAGTAGGTAATCCCGATATATCTTATAATATGGGAGATCCGACTAATATATCTCTAAATTATTTTTAATGATTATATTAGATGTCATATGTATGGTTATTAGAGAGAAACTCTTTTTAAAATGGGTTTTAAATATATTTCTATGATTCATAAAAAGGTGTTTTAATTTATTTTTATGGGTTTTAAATACATACATTGAGAAAAACATGTGTGTTTTCATTTGAAAATGTTTTATTTCATACAGGAAAATAAAATTAAAGGTAAATCTAACCTTTATATGATTTTTCTTAATTTTCACTAGACTAATGGTTTTATTTATTATTATCCCCCATATTTAAATTTTTGTGTACATTTCATCTTTTAAATTTTTTTGACATGGATTAAATATGGGTAAAAGAAATAAATATGTAAATCAGAATGACATGAATATTTTTTATGAAACAAAATCATGATTTATTTTAAAAGATTTATATAATGAGAAAATGCATAAAAATTGGAAGTTCCCACTTTGTAGTTTATGATTTTTTTTCTGTATGTGTTATAACCTAATTCTATAGAACCCTTATCCTTAAAATATCCTTATATTTAATAGTATAAATTATTGAATTAATAATAAAGATTATGTAATTTTTAATTTCAGGTCCTTCGATATAATGTAATATCTAAGACCCTATTCTACCAGGTAAAAACTATATCTCGAATTAGCACACGATGAACACTCTAAATAGCTTTTATTCATCAGTATAAATAAATTTTTATATTAATAATGTTTTATTTTTATTTTTAAACAAGAAAATTAATTTTTTAAATCATTTTAAATAAATAAAACTATTATTAATTTATAGGATTTCCTAAAAAAATTATTCTATTTTGAATAGTTAAATTTACTATTCTTTACAAATATTTCGGATTTGATATCATTATTAGAATATAGATATAGAGTATAAATTTTTTAATCCCTTATCTTGAAAAAATTTGTTTTAAATTTAAAATTATATATTTTAAAATATATAGTTTAGTTTATAAATATATGACTGTTTTTTTAGAATCCATTTAATATTTTTTTTAAAATGTTTGGATATATTATACATTTATTATATTAAAAATAATTTTTAACACTTCTAAACAATGAATAAAAAAATCAAAATTTATATTTATTACATACATATTTTTTTTAAAATAAAAAATTTATTTAGAGGATTCAATATCATATTAGTTTAGGTAAAAAAGGAGTTACTATAGTAAAAACATAAATGACAATTAATAATTCAAGTAATAAAGGGAATAAAACATTATTGAATGGGTTTTGGTTAAAGTGATACCTAATCTATATGTGGGGTCTTTCCATCACAATTTTAATTATTTCAGACTCATATTAAATTCACAACCAATTTAATTTTATGTGGTGAATAAATTTCCATGTAATAATTTTCTACATTATTCATTAAATTAAATGTATATAAAATACTATATTTTTATCCCTCCCTCTTACTATTTTTGTTCGTGAGTTACCAAAACCATTTTGAAACTCAATATTTTCCATGGTGGAGAAATGATCCTAGGTTTTGGTAAAGTAAATGTGTGTATAGATTCCTAGAAAATAAATCCATTACAATAAACTATAATGTTTATGAGGCTATGACACATATTCACTTAAGGGTAGTGCCCTAAAAAGTGTTGGATTATTATTGACTGAATCATCTATCATATGAATGATGAGTGGGCCTATGATTGACCACAAAGAAAGTCAATCCCAAGAGATATGATTTTTAATATTCACATGATCTTTATGAACCATGATGATATATTTTTTATATAATTTCCTTGGTCTCCTTCCAATTCACACCATTTAACCCAATTACTCCATTCCATAGATAACCCATCACATAAGAAGTACATTTACAACTGTATTTCCTTGATAATGGACCATTATATTACATTTAAGATACCCATTGGATTTTATGTTTATTAGAGGCTATTCTTCTAGAAATGGACATTATTCATTTAAATGGGAATGTATATGATTTCCATATAACTCATTATATATAAATATATGTTATTATATAGTAATATTTTACATATGGAAGTGTATGAAAAGTATTGTTGAATCAGATGGTGAATGCATTGGGCATAATCATGTCAGGGGTGATAGGTTGGTATAGATTATGAAATAATACTCTATACCAATATTAGGATCACAGGATCACTGAATATGAAATATATACATATGGGGGGGGGGGGGCGATGAAATGTACACTTAAAAATTTCTTATGGAAGTTTTGTATAAATAAAATTCACAACACCTCTAATAAAAAATTACCTTATTAGAGAAATATAATGTTCTTAAGTCTAATGCTTATGATGATTTTCTTACAATGAGATTCTATAACAAGGGTTATAGAATCTCTTACAATCATAGATACAAGATATATTTTTTATATAAAAAAGAAAACTTCCTAACTTTTACAAAGTAGCTGAAAATTAAAATCTTATTTTATCCCAAAGAGGAGGGTATCCAACAACCCTGGATAAAGGTCCATTGTTTTATTTTTACAAGAATGTCTGTCTAACCCAAACCTGGGTATGCCCACAATCCTAAGATCGGTATATGTCTTGCTATCCCCACATGACCACGATTTGTAACAAAATAATCACCTCTGACTTCACAAACAAATTTCTTTGATTTTAAGGAAATATGACCTCTGTAAGAAGAAATTCATCACGAAGAAAAATTGAACAAGCTGCTCAAACTTCCTACAAGAATACTTATAGTTTATAAGAGCCTCTCACTCTAGAGCGATTCACTTTTATAGAGATGAACTCTAAAATGAAAGCGTGTGAACTCATAAACTGATATTAATCCCATCATCTGAGGTCATATTTATAGCTTTCAAAAACTACTAGTTGGTTCCAATGCAATGGTAATATTTCTGTAAATCTCGGAGGGACCTAGACACATGGAAAACATACAATATATATTTTATAACAGAAGCAACAACATCATTTCAACATTGAATATAAATATATTACATAGTTAATGTAAGGAACATGGAATCCGATTAAATTAAAATGATATGAATGACACCATGAAATTAATAATTCTATGGAAATAATGCTTCGAATAATAAATTCCAGAATTAGAAATTTCAGAATGGATTTTCATAAAATCATTATGATTAATGTATAAGAAAATATTTCATAAAAACTCGATTTTACAAAATTCATTACCGGTATCAAGATTTATGGCATGAGATAATATAACCGGTATCAGATTATAGAATACAGTGTATAAGGAAATTTTCAATACTGGATTCTTATTCTCGGATATTGGTATCATTAGAAATGGTATCATTATCCCTAAAATAAAATGTATTAAGAAAATATTTTTTAGAAATGAGGAATGGAAAACAAAAAGTATAAATATTTCAGTATTGTGATTTCTAGTATCTGTATATCAAATTTGTCTAAAAGAACTTCAATATTGATAACCTGGAAGTCGGAGTTAATGAACTTTTAGAAAACTAAAATACTGGAAATCTAAGTATAAGGAAAATATAATACTGGAGTTCATTCTAGATTGAAATTGGTATCACAGTGAAAACAATGGGAAAAAATGTCTTCAGGAATTATGGTATGGTATAACCATGAATCATAAATTAGAACATTAAGAACATTTCTGGTATGGTAAAACAGATTTCTAAAAACCATAATAAAAATATATTTACCTGAAAAGTATTAGGAAGTTTTGGTTATATGGAAATTTATGTAAGTGTAAGGAAATATATGGATGTGTAAGGAAAATATATTTATGAAGTAGTTGTTTGTGATTATCAAAACAAAATCTTAATAAATTAAGAGGTCATAAAGACATAACAATCTCCCACTTTTTGGAAATCACAAACATCATCGAAAACATTGACAAAGGAATGAAATAAATACCTAAAGTTAGAAAAAATTATCTCCCCCTTAAGTGTATGAATTAATGTAAATTATTCATCCCATATGTAGAAGTTCTTGGAGTATAGAAATCTCCTCCAGATATATATTTTCTTCTATTTAGGGAGACTCCCCCATAGATCTAGAACTCATCCTTATAGAATAATGTTAGGAAATTTACTTTTCATTAGATATTACTCTATATAAATTTTTCCTTTATACGTTTTTCTTCCTTTAACTTATCCCTTTGATAGAATTATTCCCCATTGGGATTTTCATAATGGAATAAAGATGGGCCTGTATGGTTAGAAAGGAATACACACAAGAAAAAATATAAAACTTTTACACGGAATTTTTCATTTTGTTTTAGTGAAAGGAAATACAGAAAACATTCAGCATGGGATAAGAAATGTATCAACCCTCCATCTTCTGCTTTGAAAGCAGCCTTTTCACCTAGGAATTAATCTTTTTCACCTCCGTGTGATATTTTTGAAGCTTCTTTATCAAGGAATATTACTCAGGTACCTTCTTCTCCAAAGACTAGATCCATAGTTCTATGAACCGATTCTTATCTTCACGAATTTTGATCACTTATTCATGTGAATACAATTTTTTCACAAGACCAGTAAATATTACTTTATGATAATTGACAACATCAGCTATGGTATTCATTTGATCAATATGAATTTTGCCTTCATTTTTCCTCACAGCTAACTCACTTGAAAATTTCACTGATAAAAAAGTCCAGACATTGGTCAGCTCATTTGTTACATCATTGAATGCTCCCTTTATCAATTCCATGAAGTCTGAGAATTGTATAGATTTATCTGACAAGGTTCGGGTACAGATTTTCACTTTCTAACACGAATTTTTTTTAACATTTTTTTCAATGAGATGATTTTTATGATTGACTAATCCATTCACAACCATGTTCATCAGCATAGATGTTGAATCCGTCTTTAGATTTAAAGTTTCCTTCATAATTTGGCTCTGGGAATCTATGTTAGCAAGTACCAGAATGGTACTTAATAATTTATTTAAAAAATTTTTTACAAAGACTTCACCCATAGACGAGGACTCAGAGTCAGATTCATATTTATAGTCATTCAAAGAAGAAGATGCTGGATTATCAAGATCTTGAGGAGTGCCGGCATTAGAAGGGGTAACCATAATGATCATCCCTTTATCATCATTTAGCACGGAAGAGGGTTTGGATCCCTGATGAACTTCCTCAATTTCTATTGACTCATAATCTCTGGATCTTCGTTGAATCACTTCTTGTTCTTCCTCTTATTCACATCCAGTATCACTATTTCCAGATTTATAGATTTCATCTTCATTTCTAGTTATATTAATCTCATATTATACCTCTTATAATACTTCAACTTCGGTCAACAACTTATTTTTCTTATTCTTCGGTAGAAACTCTCAAGTCTGAAACATAATCATCAACTTGTCTAATAACATCATCTATATCATCTTGAATGATATCATCCTATTCCTGTAGCTTTTCTAGTTTGTGAACGGGTTCCGGTATCAATAAAAGATTTTTTTGTCTTCTTAGGTTCTAGTGTGACATCTGGTATAGGTAGCTTCTAAGAGGATTTTTCTACATCCTTCAGCAAGGATTATAAAATCTCTGTCTCAGTTCTCTTCCTTTTCAGCTTCTTCTCCTTAGATTTTTTCTCTAATACATCAGATTTTTGAATCTTCTTGGCCTTTTCCTTTGTCGGATTTATCCCAAAGGTTGGATCCCCTTCCTTCTTGGATTCAACTAACTTCCTCCAGCCAATGACAATATCATCAGAGTAAGCCCTTGGTTTCCTTATAACTGGTGGAGTTTAAGCCTCACTTACTGAGATAGGATTTTCATGAGAGATGTCATCCATCTTTTTCTTATTCTGATCACTTTATGAAGATTCTAGTACTGACTTTTTAAGTGCCACTTTGGAAGATTCTGGAATAGCTTCCTTCAATACCGACTTAGGATCTTCTAGCATTATGACTTCTTTAAACTTCTTCGAGTAAGGATTTTAAGAGAGTTTCATTGTCATCAACATATCTTCACTCAGAAAAAAAAATCATACAAGTCTTCAAAGTGGACTTTTAGGGAATATTCACTTCATCTAGAATAAAAAAAACTATCCTTGATATTGCGGGATGGTACATCAGGATTTGGGATTTGATGGTATTGTCTTTCACAACATTAATCATACGAAAAATATATGTAACAAAATTAATCATCTTGAGGTTGATGAGACTATATAACAATAGAATTTCAGATATATTTAAGGAATACTTATCCCATTTCCTTGGAATAAAGAACCCTTGCATCCAGAATTCCTTAAAATTATGGTGCACTGATACGAGTGCATGTTTCAGAGTCTTAACTCCATTGATCCTGATGCTTTATAAAGAAATAATTCTTCTCAAAACAACCTTCATTATATGGAATTTGGTAAAAACCTATAAGGGCCTTTCCTTTATAGGTATTTTTCAGGATGTTGGCCACTTTTTGGCATGGAATGGTGTATGTATTTTCATAAGACTTGAATATGAAATAATCATTCTTTCCTTTTCAGAGAAATTGACAGATTCATAAAACATTATGACTAGCTCTGGATGTATAGGATCTTGAACGTTGTCCTTTAATATAATAATACTCTCTTAATGATTACATTTGATAATACCAAAGATGATGGAGTCATAGCGTTTGAAAAAGTCTGAATATACAAGTCTCTCAAGAAATATCATCTTGTCTTTATTCTCCTTGGCTGCCATCTAATCTGAACTTCCTGACATTTGGGTTTGTAATAAATATCTGATGAAATCCGAATGGACCAACTCTGAAGTATAAGAACATCGAATTAATGGATAAAGGAATGGGTGTTGTCCTCATGACGTGGAGTAGACCATATATAGACAAACAACGACCTTTTCATATATATAAGGTAAAAAACATCTCTAATTTGTCCAAAATGATCTAGCGACTGAACACGGTTGAAAAAATATATCCAAAACAAAATTTTGAGGTTTTATTAAAATACAAGTCAGATTCTAGGGAAATATGATTCTGAAGAAAGAAAATTTCTTAAAATAAAGAAATACAATCAAATTAAACACTATGAAAAATAACTATGGGGTAAGAAAAATGTACCTTTAAGGAAACTTTGAAGAATTTATCAGTATCAAAGAAAAAATTTCTTAGGGTTAAAAATTAGACACAAATAATTTGAATCCAAGAAATTCTACTCCAGAAATATGGATTTCGAGAATATCAACTCCATAATTTTTAAAACGAATATTGGGGGAAAACAACTTAATTCTGAAACTCATTAATTGAGGAAATATAAAAATTTTAAAGACAACAAGAATTTTCAAATTTTCAAAAATATGTTAGCCCCCTAATTTTAGTAGTAATTCAATGTTAGGATATGGGTAAAAGCGAAGTAAATATTAATTATTATCTTACAGATGTCATTCCTAGCTTCTGTTTAATGTATTCAATTCTATCGAATGGTAATGGTTTTGTAAATATATCAGCAAGTTGTTCTTACTTTCTGATGAATTGAAGGATTATATCTCCTTGGAGTGTGTGATCCCTAAAAAAGTGATTCCTAATATCTATGTTCTTATCACAAGAGTGATGTACTGGGTTTTTTCTTAGATTTATGGAAATAGTGTTATCACACAAGATTTGAGTTTTGAAAAAACTCATGCCACAATCTATGAGTGTGTGTTGCAACCACAACACTTGAGCACGACAAATTTCAGCTGCTACATATTCTACTTCAGCAGTGGAATGTGCTAAAAAATGTTGTTTATTACAAGTCCTCCAAACAATGGAATTTCCAAGAAAACGACTAGTTCTGGATGTACTATTTATATCCATTTTACAAAATGAAAAATCAGCATCTAAAAATATTTTTAGTTAAAAAAATCATTTCCACATGAATAAAAATGACCTAAATCCAAGGTTCCTTTTAAGTACCCGATAATTCTTTTCACAGCCTTAAGATGGTATTCAATAGTATTTTCTTGATATCTTGCACATAATAAAATAGAAAATTTTAAGTCATATTGACTTGCTGTTAAGTAAAGTAAACTTCCTATCATTCCTCTATAAGATGATTGATCCACAGGTTTCCCTGATTCATCAATATGAAGAGTATTAGAAGTTCCGTTAGGAGTACTTATACTCTTAGTATTATCATACCCAAACTATATAAGAAGGTATTTGATGTACTTATGTTGATTTATATAATTTTCTTCTAGTTTTTTAGAAATTTAAAAACCAATAAATATTGTTAACTCACCCATCATACTCATCTCAAACTCAGACTTCATATGATTTGAAAAGGAGTCTGTTATGGATTATTGAGATGATCTGAATATGATGTCATCAACAAATATTTATACATTTAAAGTGTATTTATTATCTTTGTTTATAAAAAGTGTTGGATCTGCAGTTCCCTTAGAATAGTTTTTTTATGAAAAAATCCAGTAAATCTATCATACCAAGCTATAGTGGTTTGTTTAAGGTCATATTAAGATTTGGTATGTTTATATAAAAGATCAGGATGTTTTACATCTTTAAAACCATGAGGTTGGTCTACATAGACATATTCCGGTACATATCCATTCAAGAAATCACACTTCACATCCATTTGTTAATTTTTAAAATTATATAATGCTGAAAATTCTAGTACAATACAGAAAGATTAATGTCTTTCTACCAATGCATAAGTTTCTTCATAGTCTATGCCATCTTGTGGGTTATAGCCTTTAGCAACAAATCTTAATTTATTTATAACTATAATCCCATTTTCATCACATTTATTTCTGAAAACCCATTTTACACAAATAATAGATGTATCATTAGGTCTCTCAACTAGGATCCAGACATGATTCCATGAGAACACATTGAGTTCATATTGCATAGCCTTTAGCCAGTCTTCATCACCTAAGTCTTCCTCAGGAGTCTGGAATGAATTAGGAAAGAAAATAATCATGTTCAATTTCATTTCTTAATGAATTTATGGACCTTACAGGTCAATTGACAAATCCTATGATATTTGTAGTAGGATGATTTCTAATTAACAACTGATTCTGGTTTTCTAAAATGTGATCATCAACATAAGGTAGAAAATCATCATGGATAAATGTTTCATGAGTATTTCCATGAACATTTTCATTATAAGGATCTTTAATAATAGGTTGTTGATCATTTTTTTTAAAATTTATATTGAGGATTTAAATTAGGTTGTTAAAAAAGGATCAGTTTAATCAAATTTAACATCTACTATTTCCTCCACAGTACACGTGTTTTTATTGAAAACTCTATAAGACTTAGAGTTACTAGAATAGCCTTAGAAGATTTCTTCATCATATTTTGGGGAAAATTTTTGTAAGTTATCTTTAGTATTAAGGATAAACACTTTACAACCAAAAATCATAAAGTTAGAAACTTTTGGTTTTCGACCAGCCCATAGCTCATAAAGAGTTTTATTAGGAAAATGTTTTATAAAAAACTCGATTTATACTATAATGGGCAGTACGTATAGATTCATCCCAATAGTGTTTTGATATGGAATATTAACTCAACATGGATCTAGTTATCTTTTTAAGGATTCAGTTCCTTCATTCAACAACACCATTTTTTTGAGGATTTCTTGGAGGTGAGAAATTGTGAGTAATAACTTTCTTACTACAAAAAGATTCAAAATCCAAATTTACAAACTCACCTCTATGATAACTATAAATAGTTATCAATCGTATGTTTTTCACAATTTTAACTTGATCTCAAAAAGTTATAAAATATTAAAAGGCTTTAGATTTTCATGGTAGTAAATATACCCAAGTATATCTAGGGTAGTCATCAAAAAGAAAAAATACATAATATTTTCATCCAATACTTCCAATTTGAGTAGGAAAAATAAATCCATATGCACTAACTATAGGGAATTATATGTTGAAACTTCTTTAATAGATTTAAATCGAGATTTGTGTTGCTTTCAAAACTGATAAGGGTCACAAACATTTGAAAAATCATAACTTAGAATAGGTTGATACTTAACTAATCCTTTCTTTGAGAGATTACTAATGTTCTTAAGGTTGTTGTTTCCTAAAATTCTATGCCAAAGACAATATTGATCTTCAATTTCACTTATGTAAGGATGATCTTGACTTCATAAGTCTTCTCTATTTTAAGTGTAATCATTCTCATGCCTATGAAAAGTAGGAATATATTAATCCCTTGAATTGTGAACTAAACACTTATCATTCATAAAATTCACAAGGTAACCTTCATCACATAATTGACTTATGCTTATAAGGTTGTTCTTAAGGCCATTAACAAATAAAAAATTAGAAATTAAAACTTTTCCAATAATAATGATATTACCTATACCGACAATTTCTCCTTGAGAATTATCCCGAAAGGTTAATTTTCCACCTTTCATTTTGAAAATCTTATGGAAATAAATATATTTACAAGCCATATGACGAGAACATCCACTATCCATATACCTTATATTTTTGGTACATTCATCATTTTCCTGTAAAGTCCGAAGTTATATCTTTGGAATCTAAACGGTTTTGGATCCCAGGTTAGACAATAAATTTTTTGGAACCCACATTTGTTTGGAAAAATATCCCTTGGGCAAACCTAGAGATTGAATTTTTTTAAAGAACAAGTTTTCCTCTAATGTCATCCACTATGAAATTTTTTACAGATGAAATCATTTGATGGCATAAAATAGTTATTTTTGAAAATAGGTTTTCTGTGAGTATAACATACTCCAGAAGTATTTTCATGAGGTATGATTCGGGAATACTAATTGTCCAAATTTTCATTTCCAGAAGTAATGTTGGCAAGAATTTTCTTAAGGGAAAATATTCTATATTTTAGTCTTATGAATAAATTCCTATCCTCAAGGATTATTTCCATAGAATTTGATTTTTTCTCAAAAATATTTATTTTTTAAATATCATTCTTAAAATGATTAGAATGTATTTCCTTTTCAGAATTTACTTCATTAAGGTCTCTGGAATGTTTCTCTAGGAGATCATCCTTATCTTCAAGATCTCTAGTGAGATTTGTAATCTCTTTTGTAATTACTTATTCTCTAGTATTTTACATATATATTTTCTTATATATTTGAAATTTTTTTCCTTCTAACATATTGGAAAAACTAGATACTTCTTCATACGAAGGTATATCTTCATTATAAGAAGATGAAGTATCTTCATTATAAGAAGATGAAGTATCTTCATCAGAAGTAATATCTTTAGGATAATAATCCTTATCAAGAGATAAATTTGTTAAAGACTCGACATAGCCTACCTTGGCCATAAAACAAGTATTTGGGAAAGAAGTAGTAGCAATGAATCTGATATGATTTTGTGCTGATGAATAGTATTTAGAAGATTCACTTTCCGAAGAGTCCCCACAACTAGATCTACAAGTTCATTTTTATTAAGACTTTTCATGTGCTTAGAACGATAGAACTTCAGATTGTTTCTCCATGAATTCCTTTCCTTCTTATTCTTCTTTTTAAAATGTATCCAATCAGGTATGATATGAATTATCTTTCTGCATTCATAGAAAGTAAATTCCACATCATTATTTTCTTTGTAGTCTCTCTTCTTATACTTATTTTGACAGTTCTTCATAGGTATTATCATGTTCATTTTCTGAGAAATATTAGATAACTCATTTCTATATTTTTTTGTATCACTAGATTCATACTAAATAAGAACATTCTTTGACTTTGACCAAGTAACCATTTCTAGAGTTTTGGTTTTTGTATGGTTAGAAGTTGTTGTGAATGCAACACATCCATTATTTTTCTTAATATTATTTGAATCTCTCTTCATTCTAGTCTCGTGCTGTAGAAGAGTTCCAAACATATCATCTATGGAAATCTAGGCGACATTCCTGTTCACATCAAATGTTTTCCTCTTCGACTCCCATTCATTAGGCATGATGTCTATGATCTTATCAACAAGTATTTCATCATCAAGACTATTTTATCCATATAATGTAAGCTATTCACAATGTTCATGATCATTTGCATAAATTTGCTTATGGATTATCCATAAGGAATTTCAAAGCCATTATATTTGGCTCCCAAAATAGCTCTTCATATTTCTATAACTTTAGAAGATCCAAAATGTGTAACTTCTAATTTCATCCAGATACTATTTTCATCTTCACATGAGGATATTTTACTATAGATGTACCTAGTCATGGAAGATAAAAATGTATTTCTGACTCTGAAATTAGTTTGATATTCATCTCTATCCAGATTAGTAAAAGTTATCAATTATTTTTCTGGAATTTGTTATCTCCTATCAGCATCATGTAGTTTTCAACTCTAGTTTTAATAAAGAAAGTCTTCATCCGATCAATCCAGTACTCATAATCATTTCTATCAAAAATAGGGGGTATGGTAGGATTTAAATTGACCCAAGAACCAGTAATCATGGATCCTGTAAAAAAAACATTTCTTCAACATAATATATTAGTAGTAGTTCTTGGAGAAATATAGAGTTGTTAATGAAACTTTTAAGAAAAAAATTGTAAAGTATATGAAAAATAAGAAATAGAGTATCACTATGATATATATTAGTCTATACTTGTGAGTCTGAAATTATGACTCAGAAAAATATGATGAAGAAGTTAATTTCTCTTCTTATCCTAATAATGAGATTAATTTAGATTAAACCAACACTCTGAAACAAATTGAAAAATTGAAAAATTGATTCAGAGAAAGTGGTAACCTTCTCTGATACCAATTGATAGGTTAGTATATAGTATGCAATACTACTCTAAACCAATATTAGGATCGTAGTAGCACTGAATATGCACAATATAAAAGAGGTGGGGGGATTGTATACTTTAAAAATTTCTTATGGAAATTTTGTATATACAAAATTCACACCACCTCTAATAAGAAATTACATTCTTAAGGACATATAACATTATTACGTCTAAAGATTAAAAAGATTTTCCTACAATTAGATTCTACTAAAAGGCGTATAGAATCTGTTGAAATCAGGGATACCAGTTATAAATTTTATATAAAAAGAAAACATCCTAACTTTTACAAAGCAGCGAAAAATTACAATCTTCTGTTATCCCAAAGAGGATGGTATCCAACAAACTTGGATAAAGGTCCCTTGTTTTATCCTTACAAGAAATCTTATCTTACTCAAACCCGGGTAATCTATCAATCCTAATAACGATATCTATCTTTCTATCCCGGAAATCCCTCGATTTGTAAGAAAATCGGTACCTCTAAATTCACAACCTGAAGTCTCTAATTTTAAGGAAATCACACCTCTACACAAAGAAATTATGCCCGAAGCTATGTTTGAACAAGTCGTTCAAACATTCTACACGAATCCTGAGAGTTTATAAGAGCCTCTCACTCTAGAGCGATTCCCTTTTAGAGAGATGAACACTAAAATTAAAGCATGTGAACTCGTAAACTGGTATCGATCATACCATATGAGGTCCTTTATATAGATTTCAGGAACTACTGGTCGGTTCCACTCCAATGGTCATATTTCCATTAATCTCATAGGCACCTCGACACATGGAAAACATATAATGGTATGTTTATAACAGAAATAACGACATCATTTCAACCGTGAGTATAAAGATCTTACACATTAAGTGTAAGGAACATGGAATCTGATAAAATTGAAATGATATAAAATACATTAAGTGGTTCATAATTATAAGGAAATAAATCTTTACATAAAAACTCTGGAATTATAAAATTTGGAATAGATATTCATAAAATCAGTATGAGTAATGTATAATTAAATATTTTATGAAAACTCAGTTTTAAAAATTCCGGTACATGTATCATGACGTACGCCATGACAGAATATAACCAATATCAAATTATAGAATACAGTGTATAATGAAATTCTCGGTACCACTTTCTTATTCTCAGGTATCGGTATCATAAGAAACGGTATCACTATCTTTAACATAAACAGTATTAAGAAAATATTCTTTAGAAATATAGAAAGGAAAAAAATAGTACAAGGATTTCGGTATTTGGATTTCTATTATCCGTATGAAAAATATGTCATAATGAAATTCAGTAGTGATAACCAAAAAGTTATAGTTTAAGAACTTTTTGAAAATCAAAATACTGGAAATCTATGTATAAGGAATATATGATACCAGATTTCATTCCAGATGGAAATTGATATCATAGTGAAAACAGAGAACAGGAAGCAATGTATTAAGGAATTATGGTATGGTATAACCATGAATAAAAAATCGGATCCTTAAGAAGCATTCCGGTATGGTAAAACTAATTTCTAAAATCCATAATAAAAATATATTTAACTCAAAAGTATATGGAAAATTTGGTTATATGGAAATCTATGTAAGTGCAAGGAAATATATGGAAGTGTAATGAAAATATATTTGTTAGTGATTATCAAAACAAAAGCTTATTGAATGAATATGTCTTATAGACATAACAATGGATGGGACCTGAAATTATATATCTCTTCAATGTATCAATAAGAATAATGATTAAAAAAGGTTGGGTTTTGGTTTATATTTATTCTTATAAAAAGATATTGTTTTGGCACAAGTCCTTGACAATATGTATTGATCTATAACATTATGAATTCCATCAATATATGATCATTGGTTATTGTTAGACATGTTTTCATTTATTTTCAGTGATATATAATACTCTCTTTTTTAGTAGATTATGGATGTAAATTGCTCAATTATTCCTTCTATATCACTTATAACATGTTTATGCTGTGATATTTTCCACCATATTCAACACCCTAATGATTTTTTGTGCTAACATTTTTTTATATCACCAAGAAACATAAAGGAGAGCTATCTGTAATTTTAATGGACTTGATGACAGAGATAATTATTTTCTCACAATGTGTACATGTTTTAAATTATATTTTCAAATGTAATGTTTGTGTGTTTTTACTATTACAAGACTACATAGATGTTTGATCATATGGGAACTCTTGTATTCTATTTTAATATTTTAATATAAATACTGAATTTGTTTTTTTGGATACTGAGATATTTTATATAAGAATAATGTAAACAAGTTAATGGAGAAGGAGTAATATCACGAAGTAGTATCTACATTAATGAATAAATATTCATTGGAGAATGATCCCACAGATATGGATGATTATTATGTGATGTAATATCTTTCTCAAATAACATAAAAAATGCAAGGAAAATTAAAAATGAAGCTTCCAATTTCATACATTCTATCTATAAAAATAGGGAATCTCGCTATAATATGTATAAATAAATTATGAGATGATGATGAAGAGGAAGAACCCATGCAAAAAACAATAATGGAGAGAATGTAAATATAATATAAAAAATAATTCTTCAAAAATAATAATTTTTGTTCCTAAGAAGATACCAAATTGATAGACATAGAGGTGGAAGTATTGAAAGAACTTGAGAATGATGTACTCTTTTTTATCAATACATGATTAGATCCAATGATTGGAGATCTGATTTGAAACATATGAGTTAATAGTTAAATTAATGTTATGGATCATTTCCTACAATTGATTGAATTTAATTTAAAAGGACTACCATTATAGGATATATTGACAAAATATTATTAGTGATGAAAGGATAATAGATGTATTGTGCAACCATCCATGGAGTACAAAGTATGCGAAATAGTATATTAGGTGAAGTAAAATGTTGGGATAATATCTTTGAGTTGGCCTAAATATGTTTGGTATGATTTTAGGAAGCTGAAATTATGTTATATAAATTGAGGTTACATGATGTTTCCTTAAACATGAAATTCGTATGATATTTTATTGTTTTCATAAGATAAAATCATGTAATATACTTGGGTTGTTTTGTGAGATACTTAACATCACATAAGATGTTGGCCATTATAGTAAAATATTCAGTTATTTTCATAATATTTTGTGTTTTCATATGATACGGTGACCATCATGTATGATATCATGTTATTGTAAGATATAATAGTTTTGTAATAAAAGTGACAAACCTATAAGACATGTTTCTTAAGATACAATTCCTCAGACATGTGTCCATCAAGTAAGATACTCGAAACATGTAAGAATACGTGGAACATATAATATATTAGTAAGACACACAAGATATCCAATTTTAATACATGATCATTCTCATAAGATAATTTAATTTTTGAAATAATTAGAACCATGAACATCTATAAGAATATTTCTGAAGATCAATTCAAATGATTATGTGTAAATCCTAATTGAATAAGCATCACAATGAATCAATTGGGTTGTGATTAAATCTGAGTATAATGAATCCAACTATGAATATTTTGTGAAATATAGAATATTGTCACTATAAAAACATACCATGCTCAGAATCATTGTAAATTATAGAATGAAAGGATTATGAAAAACCCATAATATTTTAGAGAAATATTATTCATGCTATTTAAAATAATACATGAAGGAAATCAAAACACTCACATAAATTTAATTAAGTATATTCATAGAGATTATGAATTAATTTTGAAAATGAAATAATAATAAAATAATTATATTTTTCATTTGGAATTACATGCATTCTTAGGAAGCATTTAATATTGAATAATTTTAATTAAAATTGAACATCTATAGAGGATGAAGGTTTAACACCTTTGGAATTACTATCTATTTTTTATTCAATGAGTATAAAAAAATAAAAAAAAAGAAGGAAGAATTTTTTTTCCAAGTATCCATAATAACTATATAATACTATCATGTGAGGAATTAAAAAATTATATAAATTTTTAGAGACCATTAATTATAGACAATAATAATACTTATATTTTTTAAATTTTGCAACTCATTTATTCTGACCATTGAAAAAAGTCTATATCTGTATCATTGAGAAAAATTTTTTAGATAATAATAGGAGGGCTATGTTTGTGGGTTAAAACCCATGAAATATTAGGGGAATTTCAATTATTTCATGAAGAAAACTCTATCAAAAATAATCTTTTCTATTTATTTTATTAATCACTATTTGTATTGATTTGTTGATATTTAACAAGCATGGGAGTTTACAGGGTTTTGAGAAATTATATAAGAACTAGTTTACTCTTTATCAATGTATTTCACACATAACGTGATACAAATAATTTTCATTAGGTTTTTTCAAATATTCTGTGTTTATCTTTTTTTATGTGTGTCATGGATAAAAAAACCCAGTTTATATATGTTTTATACCTCTATTCAATGTAAAATTTAATTATTCATGGATAGATAGAATAAAAATCCACATTATTTGTTTAAGTCATTATATTCATGGTTTGGTTTAATATCATTTCATTATGCCATGTGAGATATGGGAATGGTTTCAAATTTTTATAAAAATTAAACGTAATGAAATAGATAATAATTCATAATTTCACTCATTATCAGAGAAGTATAAGTCATAATTAACGATGTATAGAAATTCTAATACTATTTAGAAAAATATTTTTAATACATATAATTCAAAAAAATGAAAGGATTTAAAATTACAAATAATTAGATAGTAGGTTTTATACATTAGAATACAAGAAGATAAAATAATTGATAAATTCATTATAAAGGTTTGTCTATTTTTTTGAACCATTTGAGGATTTATATAAATTTTTCAATAATTAATTCTAGTTAATAAGATAAAGGGAGTCCCACAAGACAAGTTTGATGCTGAGATTGTAGATCATGTAGATAAGGATCAAGATGACTTTACTATTGATGAAATTCATATAGTACAATAATGTTTTAGTTAACAAGATGATAAAAGCATAAAATTAATTTCAAGAAAGAAAAATCAATTTCTCTTAAATCCTTCATATGTTTAGATGTTTAATTTGAGCATTTACATTATGAAGAATAAAAAAATGTGGAATATTTTCCAAACACTTTCTCTATTGTAGATAATCAGTACACAAGGGAGAGATATGTATAAAAGTAAAATTAAAATTAATTTTTTCTGGAAGTATGTACATTTCACTACCAAATCACTCAATATAAATAGAGGATAAAATTAAGATTAGAGTTTCTGAGGTCCCACCTAGATTGATCACTAGACAAGAGGTGGTGGTAAAATTTCAATAGTAAAAATATGTGTTACAGAAAATAAAAGTCCGAATATTTTGGATTAATATATTATAAAATTAAAAATTTTGAAATATAAAATAATTGTATGTGTGAAGAGTGTATGTATATATAAAATTAATATGAAGAAATATAATTTAGAGTACTTTTAATCTAAACAATCATACGTCTACTATTCACACTCTAAACTAAGAGTATGGATATCCAAAATAGATACATTTTTCTAATATGTTCATAGAAATATTTAACTATTATAGTGTGATCAGAAATAACCCTAGTATTTTTCTAATGTTCTAGCCCCAAAACTAAAAATATTTTTATATAGGAGTAAATATTTACCCTTTAATTTTAATAAGATAAACTAATAAACTGTTTTATAGGATATATAATAACCAAGGTTATTTAATTTTGGTCTAATGGTTAGAACCATTTGGTTATTTTTTGGTTTCTATAACCCATGAATGTGTACAAAAAAGTGCATAAAAATTCCTAGACAAAAAATAATAGTTAACCATCTTGAGTGATGTGAACATAATTTATAGATTATAGAATTTATTCTTATACCTCCATGAAAATTCAAATTATAAAGCTCGAGTAATCCAACAATGCCTCGATAATCTAAAGGAGTAATGAAAGACTATGAATATAAAATGATAGAGTCCAAAATCTAGTTTCCTATATGATTTTTCCACTAAAAATAACATACACCGACCATTATTTCCTTCTTCAATGTCTTTTATCCTCCCTCAATACATTATCATAAATAAATTATCTTGTAAATGTGGCCTTTATTTTCTCAGTACTCTAAAATTAAACAATATTTAGTGCTTCATTGATAATAATAATTGAATAATATTATAATTATAATTATAAATACTAAAATAAATCTATCCTTATATCATGTGTAATTTCTCATAATCCCTACAAAAAAAGTTCTCTTAAATATTCCACCAACATTCATGTTTAAATATCACGATCCATAAGAAAAGTGTAAAAAAAATTGCGTACTCTATAATATTATAAATTAAACATAACAATAAATTTTTCCAAACTAAAAAATATTATATAATTGTAACAATTACAATAATTCATGTGAATGAATCATTCAAAATTCTTAAAATATTTGAATTCCAAAAAAATGATGTCTCCAATATATAATATTTAATACAATTAAAAATAAATTTTTTATACAAAAAACAAAAAGGATCTCATATAGTTCATCCATGAAAGGTTCATATGTTTTGTTAGGTGTATCTTAACTCAATTATTGTACCTATTGTTGTTTAAAAAACCACATGTAAGGATTATACAATCAAGTGCATGTTTTAAAAAAATCACCTTTAATATTATGGAAATGTATCATTAGGTTGAGGCATATTTTTGTTAGTCTATAAATATATTAAATATGTTATGAATATTTGGAATATAAAATTGGTTTTAAATATATGAGAGAGAAAATCTCATATGATATGAATTTTTTATTATAATAATTATTATATGATAAAAAATCCAGTAAGAATAGGTATTCTATATAACTTCATAAAATTTCATAAAACATATTTACCAATAAAACTACATGTACCATAAGACTTCAAACATAGCTCATATAACAATCAAACTCAACACATATGACTTCCAGACTCATCACATATGAATTTAAAAATTTTATAAGACTTTAAAAATGTGTATGATTTTATACATCCATAAAAAATACAAATTATGTAAGTCTTATATAGCTCAAGGATCTTTCATTTAAAAATACAGAAATAATATATGATTTACAACCAAACTCATAGTATTATTGAATGTTCTACAAAATTAATTCATAATGAGTATAATGAATGAAAAGGATTTATAAAAAATATAAAAGAGGGAAAGAATAAATTACATTTGCGTAAAGATCAATCATTATTTTCTTCATCAAAAAATGGAAGCTTCAAAAAATTAAATCATTAATAATGTTTCTTAACTCATGTTCAAGGTAATAAAATGTTGAATTTTTTAATTATAAAAACATAAATAAATTAAGTAGTTCAAGGAGTCTCTAAAAAATCCCCACCTTTTCTCAATTATAAAACCAAAAAAAATTTCAAGAATTATCCCGATTTAATGTCTTTTATATATTTAAATAAAATAATTTTAAAATAATTATTTTATTGATAATTATATATTCCCTAATAAGTATACATATTACATAATATAAATAAATATGTATTTTAATAATCAATATATTAAAAATTAAATATCATATACATATTTATATCATGATGTGAAATAAAGTATTACAAATATCTAATAGGTTAATCATAGACTGAATGAAAAAATCATTTGATTATATCAGAATTCAAAAATATATTTCTTCTTAAATAATTATTAAAAATTTTAAAAACAACTACCCAAAATATTAAATAAAAATTCTTAATAGAGAATATAATTTATAATACTTTAATAAAATATACGATTCAATTGAATGATTTATAAAAATAAAAAATAAAAAATAAAAATAAATAATTTAATATTTTTTAAGAAATAGAAAATTTCACTATTATTTGAGTCTATTTTAGTTGGATAAAAAATTCAGTATTATGTTAAACAAATATAAACATATTTAAAATATAATGGTCTTATTTTTAAAAAAATATTAATGTTATAAAATTTTTAAAATAAATTAAAATTTGTATTTATTAACATGATCAAAATAGATTTATGTAATTTGTAAATTTAAAATTAAAATTCCCCCTATATCCATCAATCTAAAAAATATATACCAACAAAAAATTGTATTTTTTTAATATTCATTAATGGCCACACTTACTTAATTCTTCCTTTCCCTTCAAAAAACCATTCATCGTTGAATAATTATAGATGTATAAATTTCCAAAATCTTCTATATAAAATATGGATGAATCATATTATATAAATAATTTAAAATATATTGGATCCAAAAAACAATTTATGATATTATTAGATATATAAATTGATATTAAAGGAATTTAAACAAAATTTCATTTCATGAAAATGACCACAATCCATAGTTAAGGATAGGTTTAACATGCTTATTTTCTATAAGAAATAATAATATTATTTAATAATTCCAATATACATTAATGGTTAATAAGATAAATGGTATATAGGTTATGCATGAGAAAAATATACTTACATGGGCATCCAAACTAACTAAGGTATAATTATATTCAAAATGTATCTTTTACGAATCCATTATTAACATGGGATAGTCTTTCTATCTATAATATATTTGTTATAATTAAATTCACGTATGTGACTATATTTTTGAAACAAAATTAAAGAGAAATCAATTTCACAATAACCAAACAAACTAGATCTAAAATAAGTAACAAAATAAAAACCTTATATTTATCAATTCACAAACCGATTCTTGTACAATTAAGGTAATATACCATTATAACCATGACAATTTCAATATTTATTTTTTCGTGAAATTTGTTATATTCCCATAAACTGATCAAAATTATGTATTATAATAATAAATTTTGATACAATTTCATTAAAACATTTAACATTATATATAATCTTCACATTTACTATTTTAATATATTCAAAATCATCACATATTATTATCTTTAATAAATGAAGAATTAATTTTCATCATGTTTTTTTCTTTATGTTTTAAAAAATCATAAAAAACATTAAATTCCACTTAGTATTCAACAGTATTTTTGGAAATAAAATCCATTATCTTATTATTTTCTTACTTATGATTACAAATTTTAGAATCATTATTACATAATCATTCAACCTCTAATGGTAGAATAAATTTTCTTAATTAGTGAATTGTCTTTTGATCCATATATACTTTGTTATATAATATAGAATTTCATGCAATCACCTCATTATTTAAATAAATAATTTCATTTATTTCTTCAATAATAAGTGTCTTATTTCTATAAATAAGATAATTAATTTTCATTAAAATGAATATATATTTATTTATTTATGTCATCCATTAAAGAAATATTTACATATGCCTCAAAGTATTCACCGATAATTTTTTATGAATATGCTTTGGAAAGAGAAAAAAAAAGTTTTCAATGTTATCTATAAAATCAAGATTAAGTTTTTCATTTTCACTTATAGATTCTTCACTAATTAATTAGTCTTCACTCTAACCCTAACTTATAACTAAATATTTCTTCTTATTTGTCATTTTTTCTTTTTTTATCTTCGTTTTAATTTTTTCGACTTTGACATTCATATCTATTGTATCCCTTTTTCTTATATTGGAAAAATCTATTAAAGTTATCATTAAATTTTATTTTAAAATTTTTTAGTACTCATTCTTCGATTGATTCTAGTCATTTTTTATATTAATCATGAGTACGTTTAAATAAACATCAAGTTGATTCAAATCATCACTCATATTGGACCTAGAAGAACCTAAACAATCAATGGAACAGTTAGAAAATACATGTTTAATATGCTTAAAATAAATTAAATTATATTTTTCATTAACTTTACTATCAATATTGGTTATGTTCATATCATATTTATGTAATAATATAATAATACCATATAAGGTATATTTAATAAATCCATGATTTCCTCAACTACATCCTTCTGTGAAAGAAAATTCTTTAGTAGATCTAAAAAGATTCTTCGAATCACAGATCAATATATATGGTTCAAAAATGAGTAGAAATGTTGTTTATTATATTGTTAAACCCAATATATATTCCTAAATCACATTAATGGTATAAATATTTCATTTAATGAAATTTAACCCTAGAAAAAACAATTTTTGTTCTATTCAATTCATTAGTTACATGATATGTGGATTTTACTTCCCTTCAAATTTATGAAATAGTTTTACAAGATGAAATATATCTATATACACTTTTTCTAAAAAAATAAAGAAACATAACTACATTATAATTCAAAACTTATTTATTTTCATTATTACCAATTAAATAATAAATATTACCATGTGGTAAGTTTTATTGTTTAACCATGACAGTTCTATACTGAATACCTATCTTTTTCAAAAATATATCTAATATATCATTCAAATATCCAAAATCACTACCATTGAAATGAGTTTGTCTTAAATGATTCAAGAGTACATCCCCCATAATTTCTACAGAAGAAAATATAACTTCCCCTATGTGTATTTATGGACTATGACACAAGTTATTAATAGAAATAAATATAAAATCACTAAAAAATATAAATAACATCCCACTTAGATACCAATTTTTAGGTCTCAGGGAGAGTTATGAAAATACATGTGAGGGGGGTGAATTATCAATCACAAAAATCAAGCTTTCTTTAAATTGAATGATGAAATTTTTGGATTCAGATATTAAAAAATTTAAAATCATAAATCCTAAAAGAAGTGGATGTCCGAGGAGTATAAGAAGATATAAAAAAAATATTAAAAAATTTATTTTATAGCAGCTTGAAACCAAATAATTCAAATTTTACTCTTTACACTACAACCTAGAAGTATGGATATCAGTTATAGATAATGGAATTTAAATTGTCTAATAAAAACCATGAATTTTATAATCAGATCTGAACTAATCCATGAATTTTACTAAATGATATTCCCTAAACCTATGAATCCTTTGATATATAATTATATTGAATATAGAGTATCTAATAGGAGTATAATTAACTTAGTACTTTTTTTACAGGATGAAGAAAAATATGTTTCAAAATGGTTTGGTTAGGTGGGAAGAATTGTTCAGTACATTATAGGTGCGGTATTGGCCTTGAATGTGAATAATATATCCTAAAAAATCCAAGATAAAAATACCAATGAACCTAGTGGAAATATGTAAACATAATTGATTGTTTAAAAGGATATTCTTATCACTTCAAGAATGTTCAAATAAATAATGTTTAAAAATTATGACATACCTCATAAAAATAGAAACCATATTTCACTTTGAATATCAAATGATGGATTTCCTTTTTTGGTTTAAACTATAATTCTTAATTTAAATATAATGTGAAATATAGATTATTTACTTCTTTAACGTATACATTACTTATTCAATAAATTATTAATAATAAATTCTCATAAATATTCTTCCATAATTTTATTCAGTTTCCTATAACACAGAATACTATTTTATATAGTGTTTTTTATAATAATAATAATAAATTCATTTATATAAAAAAACAAATACTATACTAAATTATTCCTAAAATCCAAAATAATTTCCTATAAATCCATGTGAAAAATATCTCTTAAATAGTTCAGAATATTAAAATTTTAATTTAAATCATCATAATAAATTATTCAAAAACAAAACTAATACCTAATGAAAATAATAACCAAAACTAACAATAAATCGATTCAAATTAATATTTATTTATTCACAATAAACAAGTAATACAACTCATGAGACAAAATCATTCCAAATTTTAACGAATTGAAAATAAAATATAGTAATTCTATAAATTAATAGATGATATAAAATTTAAAATAATTAAATAGTATAAAAAATCAATAGGGATCACTCACATTTCATTCATGAAAGAATAATGTACCTGTTAAGTTTCAACATGGTATGTTTTAGATCAAATCCTATGGTTATTCCTTTTATGGATTGGAGACCATGCATAAGGTACACATAATCAACCATTGGTTTATAAAATCAACCATATAGTTTAAAAAGCACGCCACAAGGTTGAAACATATTATCATAAGTTTGAAATAGTATTTTATGATATGAATTTTCATAAGATAAAATTGGGGTTCAACAGATGATATAAAATTTCTTATAGGTATGAATTTTATATGATAAGAATTATCATCTAAAAGTCTCGAACAACAGGGAATCTTATATTACATTAAAAAATAATGTAATGCATGTTTATGAATATAAAATAATATCTTATAAGACATAATCTACAACTCATATCAATTCCTAAATCATTATGTATAAATTATGGACATACCATGTATGAATTTTTAAATATTTTAAATCTTATAAAATTCATAATATATTACATGAGAAAAAAATAAAAATTTCATAATACTGGATGAAATTAAAGTAATTCAATTTAAAATAGGCAAAAAAATAGTCATATCAACATATATACTAATATTTATTCTTATCAAAAAACAATTTCTAATATGTGTAAGTAATTTAAATAAGTTTTAAAAATAATAAAAATATAGAAAGAATAAATGATAAATCCAAAAAGAACATTAAATTTTTTTGTAGTTATATGAGAATAAAATAATGAAATCCATTATATTTTTTCTTAACTCATGTTATTTGTTATGAAGTGATGAATTTAATAATTATCTAAACATAAATAATTTATTTCCTTAAGAATACACTCAATAGAATATATCACTAAGATGGCAAATGAGATATATTCTTTAAAGAAATGTTATTTAAATAGAATATAAAAAATTCAATCCATATCCTTCAAAAGAAACTTTTTTCCTAAATAAGGATTATCAAATAGTGATGAAATTGAGAATGGCGATTAAGATCCCAAAGATTTCTCAAAAAGGGTGTCTATGGAACAAGAATAAGAAAATGTGAAATTATAATTGCCTAAATCATAATTAAAAATTTATTATACTATAGAATTAGGAGAAAAAAAAATAAAAAATACTATGAGTTTGGAATTTAAAAAATGTTTTATTTTTATTAGGAGAATGAGAGATAACAATAGTTAGATAAAAGGTTGTCAAGATAAATTATGTCAACTATACGTTGAGAAAGGCAATCTATTTAATGAAATAGAAAAACTACAAATTGGAATTTATAAAATGAAAAAATCAATAATGATATGACTTCAACAACCATTCTTAGGGGAAATTATATGGAAAATATAAAGAAGAATATAATTGAATTTAAAAATAAAAGTGTGAAGAGAAACTTTCATAGGAATAATGTGAATGAAAAAGGGTGAATGTTCAAAACAAAATTTTTAGTTTTGTAAAGTTATTTAGAAATTTTGATGTTTTGTGAAAGCTTTTATGGAGTTTCACCTCAAAATAGAAACCTCCTTTCATAATAATTATTTTTATGTATGCATTCTATATTAAAAAAATAATTCTTTAAAAGGAAAATTATGATCATATTTGGAAGTTTAATGATTTAATAAATCAATATATATCAGTCTCATGGGACTGAATTATAATTTCGTAGTGGAACATAATGAGAAAAAAACACAACAAAAACTGAAAAAGGGGATGGACCATGACCCAATAAGTAATAAAATTTCATAAAAAATGGATATTTCAAGGTTATTTCTTGTTTTGTTATATATTTTTCCACAAATCATAAAAAAGGTTGGTTTTAAATTTCTATACCAAGTATGACAATAGAGATATGTTCTAGTTTTAGAATACAACCACAAATCAGAACTCAATAGAAGCATCAATATAATTATAATAAATATGAAGGTAAGATTGTCTTTTGATGAATTAAAGGGGTGTGTGGGATTTGTGACCAAGAAGGGGAGACCTTATATGAATGTGTTACACTTATTCTATCATATTTTAATATTTTTTTAGAAATTTTTAATTAATAAAATCCAAATCTAGAATATTATAGAAGCCTATATGGTTCAAAAAAATTAAATAATAAAAAATACGAAAATACAAAAATCATGTATAATGGATATTCATATCACAAGATAGGTTATTTGAAAAAAATGAGAACTTTAGAAAAATATTAACGGGGATATATATATTTTGGAAATTATTTCTCTAAAAATTAAAAGAACTAAAGGAAACTATTATTTAAAAAATAACATTAGTTTATAAAATGTATAATTTTACAATGGGATAAGGATGAATATATTAAGTGTATCATGAAATTTTGTTTCTAAAAAATATGTAATCTTTAGAATGATTCTTTTTAATGACAAGATTAAAATATGATGATGATTAATCTAAAGGGTTGAGAACCACATTGAATCTATTTCATGTCAGGGAAGCAATAATATACCTTTATTTGATCAAGTGAGTAGAAAATTCATTAGGGAATAAATCTCTTGTACATATTGGAAACAAATGAATAATTCATTAAGAGAAAGTACTGTAAGGAATATGCAAATCATTAATGAAGAAATTCCAACTATTTCTAAAATGTGTTACAAGGAAAATATGTTAAACAAAACTTATAAGAGAAGAGAAATACAAACAAAAAGACCTATTGAGATGATTTTATATTTGGTTTCTCAATATTTGAAAAATAATTTAATAATTGGAGAAAGATATTTCATCACCATCCTAGATTACATCTCAAGAATGAGATGAATCATGTTTATGACATACATATCATAAGACTTGGATATATTGATGAGTTATTGAGGACGTATAAAGTTAAAAATTGTAATATATTAGAAGTTATTTTGGTATGATAATGGTTGAAAACATTACAAAAAATAGTTTACACAATATCATAATAAACATGGATTCCAAAATGAGTTCAGATATTTTTAATCTCTTAAATGAAAATTAGGTGGTTAAAAGGATGAACATAATATTTTTATATATTTCTTTAATAAAATTTCATAGAATTTCACATCAAAATATTATTATATATAGAAAATAAATTGTTTTCAAATAATTTATAACGTATATATTTTGATGTTAAAATCAGATATGACTCCAAATTATATGTGGTTCATGAAGAAGACAAATGATAAACACTTTAGAACTATTTGGATCCAATAATTAATCAAGATGAATGATAAATATGGGGGACAATTTGAATAAAATGTACAAGTTAGTACATTCTGTGTATACTAACTAAAGAAATGTTCATATAGATTTGATAACATGAAATATGTGGTAATATTTTACTATGATAATGAAATAAATTTTTAAAGTGAAAAAAATCATCAAAATTAAATCATTTTAAATAGCGAGGATGATATTTTATGTTTATATCCGATTAAGGATACTAAAAAGAGTACATAAAATTATAATGAAGAGGAAAAATATACTTACTCTAGAAATAATGAAGAAATTTCAAAAGACTAATGTAGTAAATTCGTGGCTATTAAAACATGTTTATATTATAAAAATTCTTAGTGATCATAATTAATTAGTGTAAACTATTAGAATAATCATATGAACATTTCAAAACAATTTTAATTCAATAAATAAGACTTAAATAGTTAATGAAGCCTTTGATCAGAAGTTTTTTATATAAACAATGAATTGAGATCTAGATAAAATTTAGAATAATGGAAAATGAGAGCATATTATATGACCCATGAATAAAAACATCCTTAGAAGTAAATATGTTTTCCGGAAAAATTTGGACAAAAAATATAAGGTGCATATAGACATGGATAATCTTGTATTAAAATGGTATTCACAAATTTAAGGGGATTAATTTGTTGAAACCTTTGATCTAGTCGCAAAGCAAGAATCTATCAATACATTTCTAGCTAATATAGATAATAGATAATATATAGTGTTCAAAATAGATGTCAAATCATCCCTTTGGAATAGTGATATTGATAAAGATGTGCACATGGAAAACCCTGAGGGTTTTATAATATAATCATATGGAAACATGGTCTGTAAGAAATTAAAACTCAGTATGGTTTGATGAGAAAACAAAGAAAATGGTCTTGTAGGATAGATGAATATTTTAAAATAATAAAATTGAATAAATAGAAGGTAGAAATATATATATATATTTATATAATACCAAAAAACCATTATTATTTGTTATTGTATATGTTTATGTAATTATATTTTTGTGAAATGAGTAATGATTATATGATGATTTATCAATACAGCTGAAAAAAAGATTTGAAATATCAATACCTAGAGAGTTGAAAATTTTCTTGTGTTTTTTGTATTACCCAATAAAAATACTATATTATTTCACACAAGAAAAATATGTTATGATGATTATGAAAAAATTCAATATGAATAAATCTAGATATTTTTCCACACCAATTTCAGAGATGGATTCACTATTAATGAGAATATATTTCGATGATTAATTGGTAGTAAAATTTATTCAGCTACATCAATGCCTGATATTGTCTATGTCACCACCCTTTAAAATAGATATCAATATAATCTTAAAGAAAAACATATTTTTAAATTAAATATAATAATAAGATTAATTTCAAGGATATACTATTATGTCCTCATATCTAAACAAGATGGAATAATATATCTGAAATGGTTTACAAATTTTGACTAGGCATATTCTTTAGATGATATAAAGTACACAAATAGAGTACTATTTTATATTAGTAAATGATAAGTATAATTGGATTGAAATAAGAAAACATGAAAAAAATAAGTTCTAAATAAGATATATTGTAGATAAATTACGAGTAATGAATCAAATGATATTGATTATGAAACCACTTGAGGATATGAATGATTAAGTTGAATAACACATTTTTATTAATAGTGATTACCTAAGTGAAACTCACTTGTAAAAAAATCTTTTACAACACCCCTAATCTAATATATATAAATAGTACCATTGTTTGATAAAGAATATGTATAATGTAGTTATTATATTATAATTTTATCTATATAAGGAAAAATTAGAAGTTATTCTTACCATGCCACAAAAAATTTTGATTTTTGAGTAACCAAAGATGTAAATGGGTGTGCAGTCCACTACCCGTCATTGTGGTATGATATCAATTGAGTTTTCTACTCCCATTTTTCATGTTCAATTTTTTATAAATATGATATGTAATATAAAATGGGAGAAAACTATTCTACTTATTTATGTTCAATTTTAATGTATTTAATAACTTATTATAAATTTGTGGTTGTAAAGTCTTTTTTATGTTATTAATTGAATGATCCCCTTAAATTGGATTTTTTGGATTGAGTTTCTTATGGAATACATTGTATTCTTAGTTAGTAACCTTTATTTTCTACACTGACCTAGGTTATGTAAACATAGAGTCTACTGATTCTTGGAATTATTATTTAAAGAGATGAACTAAAACTCTTTCAATTATTCACATTGGTTTTATTTTAAATATGGGGATTTGTGGTGAATAATATTAAAAAATTAAAATACATATATTGTTTAATCCACTTCATGGTGATGTTGTATTCATTTTCAATACATATTTAACATTGATAATCTATGAGCAAGTTTAAAATCCATCAATTAATAGTTCTTTTAAAGCTATCAATCATTATATTCAAAAAATTTCATTTAATTTTGATGGATTATGGATAATATAGATATTTAAGAAGTATTATTAATGAAAAAAATCTAGACAAATAATTGTAGAACCTTATATTGAGCACTATACATATTAACTGGTATATCATGTGAAATAGAATATTTGGATGATTTTTTATGATAACCCAATTTTGTTTTGGATTGTTTGAGATGTCCATGTGTTGATTCTATAATTTCTTGTATCATGAAATGAATTCATGAACTCTAAATGATATTTTGATTTTTCATAAGATTCTTCAGTTTTGTAATATACATGGGATGTTTCAAATGAAACTTTTTTTCATGTAAGATATTAGCCAGTCACATTTTTTATTTGAATAATTTAACAATATAAGATGATTTCATAAGATATTATGACCACCACATAAGATACATAGTTTTCATAACATATCCTACTTTTTTTAAATACGTGGCTAGTGTGTAAGATATATTTTGTAAGATAAATTTTGTAATATATGTGGTTATCCTGTATCATATCATAAATGAACAATATATTTGGAATTTATAATATATGTTTAATCTATTTTAAATATACAATATTTTTGGAAGATACTTCACATACGATAATTTACAATGTTAAAATACATGAACTGCGAACCTCAAAAGTAATTTTTATAAGATCAACTGGAATGAATATGGAATGGTTCTTATTGAATAAATATTAGAAAAAGTTATATGGTTTTTAATTAAAGATGATTATAAATAATATAACTATGTCTATTCTATGGAATGAAAAATAGTGGCGTCAGTATAAGGTGCCACATCACGAATGTCTCTAAATAAAATCATTGAAGGAATTAAAAACACCCATGTATTTGGTAGAAAAAAATAATACTTAATAGCTCATATTTCATACTAAGGAAATATTAAGTATCATGCACTTTTAAATGAAAATTTTTCCTAGAAATTCAGATGAATTTTTAATGAGAAATAATACAATGATAAATATAAGGATATAGGGGAATTATAGTCCATTACACCAGAACCATTAATCGCTGACTAATTTGAATTCAAATTCATTAATGATAATGGTGTAACATGTGGATATTTTAAAATCAATTTCCACTCCTAATTTAATTACATTAAAATAATAAATGTGATTAATGTGGTAAAATATATTTATGAATATTTATAACAATGGAAGATTACTATTATACAATGATGATGAAGATGATAGATGTTTTTTTGATAATTCATCGCAGAGAATAATTTTATTCAACTAAAGTATGCGTATAAATGGTCGAATCCCACCATTGTAACTGGTCTGAATTCGTAGCCATGACTGAGTTTTTCTTTATAATAAGAGATGATTTGTGTGTGTGATATAAAACCAATAACATATCAGGAAAATAGTAATCCTTTCATAAATAAACCATCATTAACAAATGGGTTGTGTTCATTTTGTTTATACATCACCATTATTATTAATTGAATGATGTGGAAAAGGAATGTGAGATGAATGTATTTTTTAAAATACAATATGAATTTATTCACCACTTACCAGTTTTTATCCCACATTATGTTATCCTAATAAAATGTTATTTGGTACTAAAAATACCTCATTGCGAAATTTTTATGGTGGTTATAGATAGACCACAACTGTAGGACGGTGATGGTGAAGGTTTTGAAATTGATGAAAGAGTAAATCTCATGAAAATACATAGATATTCTATTTATGTTCTTTTTTTAAAAGGGACACAACAATGAATTAATATGGGGTGGTTCCTAAATCCAATATTTATATACCACAACAATAATAAGATATGTATGACTTGGTATATGATATTTAATGAATTATATCTATAATTACAAATAACTAAAAATGTATGTTGATATTATGTTCAATATTATTGAACACACCAAGATTATTGATGTCTGGATATATATAGTGAAATATCACATAAAATGAATTAGGGAACTCAATGGGTAATTCATAATGATGTGATTGACTCATTATTATGAAGAAATAGCTCTAATACCTTTCCTGGAATCCAAACTTTTGAGTGCACCATCCATTAAAGAAGCTAATGTGGTATATGTAGAGTCAATGGAAAATAAATCACCTACCAACTAGTGAAATGGTTCAATGATAATATTAAATATATTATTTTTCATGAAAAATATAACAATATTAGTGTTGGTTAATGAGGTACCATAATAACATACTCCCAATAGGAAGGTTGTTTTGAGTTACATAAATAGGGTAATAAAGAAACAGAAAAATGCACCACAAATTTCATGTTATTTCTATGATGTTTGAGTAATACACAAAAAAAAATTCAATATAAAAACAAACATAAAGGCTTATGAGAAACAATTATAGATGATTATAATTACATATACATATTATGTTTTTAAGGGATATTTTTTGGTGTAATGTTTTTATTTAAAAATGAATTTCTTGTCAAGCGTAACAAGAAATTTCTCAAAGGATACATAGATGAAGAGACTAGAATTTTTAGAATAATTATCAATTAGTATGGAAAAAATTAATAAATCAGTAATAAAAAATTTTGAGGACAATGAAATGGTCATTTTGGTTTAAAAATATCATACACCACCAAAGGAATAAAAGTATAGAATTTGGATCAAGAGATTTAAAGATGATAAATAAAATATTAGTGATTTATTTGAATGAAATAGATAGATTTAAAGTCATATAAGACGTAAAAAAGATATAGAAAATAACAAAAATAATGTTAGTTCAACAACTTTATGGAAGGGAAAGAGTATGTCTGAAATTAATAAAGAAAACTATAGTTATTAACTAGATAACATTGGAAAACACATATATAATAATGGTTTAGTAAAAAAACTATTTTTTATTTTGAGAATAATATTTTTGATTCGTACACCAAGGATATAAAAAATATAAATGTAATTCATGAATTACATTAAAAAAATTAAAATAATTAATCCTAGTAAGTTTTTCAAATTTTAAAAGAAAACCATGTCATCAAAACAAAGTGGGAGATCTAAAAAAAACTCAATGGTGTTGGAAAGGTAAAACGGTCCAAATATTGGTTAGTGTTTAACGGTTATTCCCAAATTGAAGGAATTGTTAATGATTATATATTTTTATCCATAACATAGATGGAAACCAAATGAATTTTCCTAGATGTATAGGTGATCTGGGGATTTATATTGTATCAAATAGATTTTAAATCATTATTTATTAATAAAATAATTTATGATGAAGTCTACATCAGGAAATAAGATGCATTTCTTTTATTTTAAGATATAATCATGGTTTTTCAGTTGATGAAGGAATTCTATAAATTAATGAAATAATAAATATTTGGGAATTCTAGGCTTGATCAATACATGAGAAATATTGGATTCTAGATAGTAGTATATAATTGACTCTACGTAAATAAATATAATGATCAATGTATGTTTGTTATTATTTATTTGGATCATATAATTTTTGGAGGATAACACATAATACAAGATATTATAAGAAAATATGAGGTACAAATGCAAGATTAGAAAAATTAGAGAGTTATCCTCTTCCTTGGTTAACAGGTGAATCAAAAATGTTCTTGAACATTTAAATTACAATCAAAAAATTATAAAGAAATTATCAATAAATTTGGAATGGAATATTTCTATCGAATGGAAACTCTGGTGTCTACATGAATGAAATTTTTTAGAGATGATGAGGGTAAGGAGGTAAATATCATTGAGTATAGTTAAATAATTTGAGTTATATTATAATTAATACCAATATTTCCATACATTTTGTTCGCTATATTTTATGTCTCATGGTAACAATGTTATCCCAAAGAAATCTATATTTTACCTATGAAGAGGAAACTTTAATTAATAAATAATATAAATACATTTGGTTTGTTTTATCAGGTATCATCATCGATTTACTTTTCAGGATATATGGATTTGGATTTTTCATGTTTAGTTGGTGATCGCATGTTTACATCAAGAGATTCATTATATCTTATATATTCATTCATCTCTTGTATGAGTAAGATGAATATTGCATTTATCTCGGAACAACATTGTATAAATAAATTGTGAATACTTGTGAATTATCTCAATTATATTTTATGAAACAATAGATTGAGGATATTATAGTTAATTTGAAATATCCTATTTTAATAATTTTTAATAACTAGAGATGTTTTAATATTTCAAAAATCCCAACCCATTATTCATGGATAATGATAAGTGAGGTAAAATTATATTTTATTAATGATAAGGTTGAGTAAGGTCTGATAATGTTAGAGTTTAGTTAACAGAAAATAAAGTTACTAATATCATGAAAAACAACTACCCTATGATCTTTTCTAATGAAAAGGTTAGATCTTGCTGCCCAACTGTCACAATGTACCTAAATAGTCTTTAGTGAGGACTACACATTCCCATGGTATTGTATATTTATATAAATGTATTTCTTCTTTCATTAATTAATTTTTTGATATCTAAAAATATTTTTTGAACTTTTAGATAAGTGGTCTTTATGTTTGATGTAAAAAAGGGTGAGAAGTAGTACATACCATTAGTGAAGTTGTCTATGTTTTATAATAATGATAGACAGTGTTCTTTTTCAAACTATTAAAGGATAGAAATCTTTTGATATTGTTTTAAAGAAGGGGATAACATTTAATTATTTAATTTTATGGAGAATATTTACAGAGGAGATGAAGAGAATAAAAGCCTAAAATGTTTTTTCAGGATTATATTTTCATTTAACAATAATTTCCCACACTTACCATGACTGTTGTTGGGCTTATCGTTGGTTATTAGTGAATTATTTTTACACTATCTATGGGAATGTTGTTAAAATAATTATAGATGTTCCGCAATAATATTTTCTATGTGACTTATTTTTTATTTTTTTTGGAATTTTAAACAATCCCAATGGGCGATATTTGGAGAAAAATAACATTATATTGTTTTTGGGATGTATTTCTTTTCATTTTTATTGAAGGAATTTTCAAAAAAAAACTCTCCATAATGTGGAGTGTATATAGTGAATTTTTTGCGACATTAGAAGTGTTCTAGTGTAATTCGAGACAATTCTATTTTTTTATATGTATATCTAAAATCATCTATGTTCATTTTATATGGGCTATTTAATATTTGATTAATAGAATGTTTTTGAGAAAATAAAGGAAAATGATTAAGTTGTGGTGTTCCATTGTGATCATAAGATTAAATTTTTAGAAAAGATGGAAATCGTAAATGTCATAACTAATTTTGTAAGGGATGTTGTAGATTTACTAAGGGTCACTAGGGTAGTAGGAATAAAGAAGATAGAGAAGTAATGATTTCAAAGGGTTTATTCTAAAAACCATAAGGCTTATTGTAAATTTCATTAGCATTATTGGAAATTACATAATAGTTATACCAAATTACATATGGATAATTAGAAATACTATAAGAGTTGTTTTTGGACTATTTAAGAGTCATTAGAAATTAATTATGGGTCATTTTATGGTAAAGGGAAACAATCATAACAATCATTCTGGAAATATATATGAGTCATTTATATGATTTAGGGAAATGCCTAAGGGAAATTCCCTTAGGAAAATTTTTATTGAGTTTTTTCTGTGGAATCATTTTACAAAATATGGTTTATTAGTCATTAAATATGATTAAAAAGACATCCAACTAAGGATGGATATAATGAATCTGTGATTAAATAGATAGTCAATACATGAAATTTAATTAATATAAATTAAAGGATTATAAATATTTTGAAGATATACTGTTGACCACACAAAACAATGTAAAAAATGAATCTAAACTGTTAATATATACGTAACATATTTAATATTAAAATAAATAATGGGATTTTGATGAAAATTAGAAGATAATTAATTCAAAAATAATTAAAAATTAATATTGGAGAATATCTCAGTGTGGATTTTGGAGTTTTTTTATTAAAATAGTGAAATATTTAATATGTAGACATTCAGTGGACAAAATATTATAAAGAGGGATTTAAAAATGAAGGGGATTGTGGAGAGTCTAAAGAAACAAAGAATTGAGATTTATTTAAATTATAAATAACTAAAAAATGAGTGATTACATAGATTTATGTACATCATTTTGGAGAATAGAAGGATAATAATTCTAGTCTCACACCGGAATATTCCAGAATAGGTTAAAGGTATTCCATGAGGCTATCTCACTAGATGTTTTTGTAAAATATGTTTAGTGATACACCATTCGTGGTGTAATTATTACTAACTATTTATAGAAGGAGTATTATTAGAAATAGATTAGTGAAATCTATCATGTAAGATGATCTTGGTATTTTTTAATCATTCATTGAAGGTTTTGAATCTATCTTTTATGTGAAAAAACTCAAATTTTTTAAAAAAATTATTCTACATAAATTTAAGGCAAATAAACACATCATTTATCGATAGTCTTTGAATCAACTCGGTTTGTGTGAACCATGTAAATTTATTGTGTCCATTTATTTTACCTATTTACACTTTACAACAACTATGAGGGGGATAATGTTCCTAATAACTACAAAGTAAGATTGTAAAAAATGTTTAGTTTAATGAAAAAATATCGTAATTCACCCCTTTAGGGTATTATTCATTTATAGAACCAATTTATATTTTTTATACATGATGGTATATTGAAGAAAATACTTTTTTAAATGTATTGAACATAAATAAAAAATTTATTCATATTTAAATGATAAATATCAGAATTTGTATATATAACATCAAATAATATTATGTCTTAATATAATAAATTTTATGAATGGTTATATTATAATCCTACTCAATGTGGATTTAAAGGATATAAATGATTATATACTCTTAATTTTAGAAAAAAAGTAATTTGGTTACAATGATGCCATATATTTTTATAATCATCATAAATCATTATCTCAACCTTGATATTTATTCACATATAGTGGAACTACCATTTCATGGAGTTCTACAAAAACAAAAAATTTACATGAATTTCTCAAGTCATATTGATTAAATTGTGATTCATGAGGTAAATAAATAAATTTATTAAATCATTTATTCACTATATCATAAAAAATTTGGATTAGATATGTATAATGATAACACCAAAATTTTCTATAATGATAATCATACTTATATAACCCAATCGAAGGATAAATATTTCAATGGTGATAAGACAAACAATATCTCACCTAAAATCTTCTTCACTTATGAACATTAAAAGAGTTATGAGATTGATATCCACTAAAAACGGTCTTGTGATAATTTCCCCAAAGTAATAACCAACATCAACCCTTAAAAAATTGATTTACAAAATTGGGATATAGAGAAAAAAATCCATTCATGATTTTGTGAAATGGAATTTATAATAGTACTATATTCTACCATCATATTTTTGGTAACATACCATTTCCTTGATCACGTATATTTTAACGTCTTTCTATGTTCAATTTTTATGTGAGGAGTTTTTAGATGTTTATTTTTGTATTTTTTTTTGGTTGCAACAGATTTACATGATTTGTAACTAGGCTTCATGACATGTAATGGTTGTTGGGTGAATTTCGTGGGAAAAGTTCATTCCATGAATGGTTATGTTATGTGACACATATTTACACATCGTTAGTTAATTAAAATCATATTTTTATATAAGGTGAAATGTATTTCAACGTATTTAGACATCATTGATTTCTCGACGTTTAAGGTTATTACTTAACTTTTAATTACCCGATCATTTATTTTTATAGACTTATATGGGTTTGAGTGCCCACTTTGGATATCAGTTTCATTTTATCTCAATCAAAGGATCCTCTCTGAAGATTATGCGAGACTCCATTCCTTTTCAATCAATCCATTCAATGTTTGATCTTCATTTAAGTTACAGTGAATCCTTCAAGGAGGGTGATTGTTCCCCTTCTTCATTTCTATTGATCGTGGTAGCACACACGAGTTTTTTTATCAAGTTTTCCGGTCTGAATTTTTGTTTTTTCATGTATTCTTTAATATCTATTGTAAAATCTCAACATTGAGTTTATTTAGTGGGTGTTCATTCTTGAAGTATGTGGTGTGTCCTCTTCTCCATTGACCCTATTTCTGAATTGGATTAGTTCTGAGATGTGTTGATTGGGTTCTAGGGCCATCATTGACATTTTTTCTGTTTGTGGATCCCATTGTGGGCATGTGAAACATGAGATTTAAGGTAGGGGGTTCTATCTCTACCCTATTCTAATGATCCACATTATTAGTGTTTTGAAAAATTATTTATAAACGTAATTAAATATTTGTTTTTTGTTTTTTGTAAAGTGTTTATAAAGAAAATGGTTTTTTAGTTGTTGATAAATGGAACGAAAAATGGTATTTATAAAGAATTAAAATAGATTTACAAAATGGTTTTTAAAGTATTGGATTGAATTTTGGATACGAGAACAATGGATACATTGGGTACTTAGGTGGAATGCATATGTTGAGTCCATCGTCTATATTTTTGTGATTGTCAGGAGGTTTTATGAGGGATATTTCTTATCTTTCCTTAGCCTATTGTTATAGGGGATTGATATTGACACTGTTAGGGGGGTAAAATCATGTTTCATTCCACTACATACTAGGAATATATTCTAGGAACACTATTATGCACTTGATTGATTGTGGTATGATTAGTTTCTTAGTCTGACCCATAGTATTCATTGGTGTTAATAACAATTAATTTATTTTACATTGATTGGTATAGATGTTTTATCAATGATTTGAATGTTTATTCTTGTGATTAATGATATGGAAAATACTATGTTAAATTAATATACCTAATTTTCTTAGAACTATGAAAAAGGGGAATGTGTACCATCTTTTTTATAAAATGTATTTACTTCTTATCATACGAAAATAATTGAATGTATATAAATAAATTTTTATAAAAAGACTGGTTATGGAAAACCTTTGTAGAATCCTATTCAATCTTTTATCTTACACTATGAATCCCATTTCGACGGTGTGAAGACCTATGAAAGTCTTAAAATACAATGAAATGTCAGGTTCCGTAGAGAGGTTGTGATGTTTTGTGCCAATAGACTTTTGTTTCTGGTTGTGTGATGGTGGACATTACCCACACTATCACATTGAGTAGCTCTTTTGTTTAGGACCTTGATAGTTAGACTTGTCTATTTTATATTTTATCTATTTTATAGTTATTTTGTATCTATAGTTTTCATACAATTATGGAATATATTTATTAGCTTTCTATTGATCCATTATTCTCTCTGTATATAAAAGTCATGGGCTTGTTTAGGTTTGGAAAAATTGTTCCATATGGTATTTTGTTCGTTTCCTGGGTGCTTGTTGCGAGCCCATTGGGATTAATAACTTATTTTGAGTATGTTACAGAATTGGTCAGGTTCGTGGTTTGATGGTATCTTAGGTAGGTTTTTTTCAATTCCCCCACAATTGTTTCTTAATACGTTTTATATTTAGGCACCTTGGAATGAAATTCAATTATATAAGCTCCACATATTTTTCCCCATAATGTTTTTAATTAAATATTATATATTATTCCATGAAATTTTGACATCTAAGGTGGATTGTTATGAAATATTCTTTATTATGTGGATTTCTTCATTAAATAAAATTATTACCCTATTTCCCAACTATAACACTTCACATGGTAAACCCTTAATTATATCCAACTATTGGAATTTCAACCATTGGATATGACATGATATGTAGTTATTTATCTTGACATTCTATTCTAACATTCATGTACCCAATATACATGTCACCATGTCAATGGATATTATATAATTTGAACTATATACATTATCATTGTCTCTTTTGTATTTATTCTATATTTTTTATCATAATCCTTTTGAACATTCATATTTAAATTTTCAATAGTTATTTTTTATCATTATCGATCAAATGTTTTTTTTGTTTAAATGTTTATTTTATTCTCAATATAAATCTTATATGTTTCACAATACATTGGAATTTGAGGTGTTTTATTGGGGAATGATGAATTTAGTTCACTAATAAAATAACTTATGTGAAAATAATGTGATAAGAGGATATCAAATTAAAATATATAAATAAAATAAGAATGAAATACAATCACAAATTCTATATTTATTCCTATTAAAAATATTTATTTTAATAGGGAGACTAATAAACAATTCAAATTTCATTAATGGAAGCCAGTTACGATCATTTCATATTAAAAAATAGTGAAATTGATAAACAATTTTTCCAGTTTAACTGATCTTAACTACTCCCCAAATGTGGTTTTCATGTCTTATATGTGCTTGTTTTTATTAATAATCTGACTAATCCACTATATCTTTGACCCAACTTTTGACTGAACCATTCGGTAAAGGTTGATTTTTATTACCATGGTTAAACAATAAAGTGAAAAAACTAATGAATCAAATGTAAATAGTGAGAACGAATTAATATATTATTTATTATTATTAATAATTAAGTAAATAATCTAAAATAAAAATAATTATAAATCCAATAAATATTTAAAAAACTAATATAATTTTGATGAAAATAAAATTGATTATATTGATCTTACAATAATGAAAAATGATGTTCACCAAACCATGTCATGTCATATAAGTTGGTAACACTAACCAAATAACCATAGTGGAATACCAATGAAAACCCTAGATTCCAATGAGGAAAAATCCCTAAACCAGTATGCTCAAATACTTATGCAACTCGGAAATGAAATCAGATCTCTTGAAAAAAACCTCAACATCATACCAAATAAATTTGTAAAATTTTTCTATCTAAAATAACCCCATAAAATGTTTAAACTATTATTTAGGCTCCCACATATGTATTTGGAATAGCGATGGTCTTGCTGAACACAAAAAAAGGACCACAATAATCATACAGAAGACAAAAAAAATTCTAAAAATAAACCAATTCCTAAAAAAATAGTAAAATAAAACCAGACCATATGAATCCTTAAAATAAACATAAGATAATCCAAAACAAGAAATAATAAAATAAATATATCACCTATCAAACAATGAGATCCCATGTATAATAGTTGATTCCCATAACCTTTTCCATTTTTTATATCATATCCTTAAAAAAATTCATCTAACATAACCAATGAACATATCTTTCAAAAATTCACTATATGGAAGTCACCTCTATTATTAAAACATTTAGTATTAACATTCCACTAATCTAAAAAAGAATAATTGAACCAGTATATAAGAGAAACAATGATCTAGATCAGACAAATTAATAAAAATATTATGTGGATTCACTTATTAATATATTGAAAAAATATATTGTTTTTTATTTTTTCATGTGATATCAATAAAAAACATTAGTGAAAAAATATAAATTTTATTCATTCAAATTGTCGACACACAAAAAATTGAAATTTTTATTATTTACATAAATTCTTTAAACAATATTGTTTTATTTAATATTTATATAGTATACAAAGAAATATGTTCTTTTTATTCGAAGTGAAACTCATTTTCATGTTTTTATTATACAATAAGAGTATCATTATATGATAAATCATCCATGAAGTTTATTGAAATGATAAAAAATTTGTTAGGATATATAGTTTTATTAGAATTTAATAACTTCAAATGGTTGAACTAGAAGTTGTCTGACATGTGATGATTAAAAGTTATGGGTTTTATGTTTAGGTATTTTGGATGATGTTTACATAAGATCTAAACTATATAGTTTTATAGAAAAAGTTTGAAATTTTGGATCCTTTAAAATAAATTTTTGAAAATTATTCTCTATATATAAGAGGCCCTTTTCCAAGATGAAAGAAACTATAGAATATCAGAAAACACCGTGCTAAATGGTGGGACCTTAATAAATGTTATATGTTGGTTCCCCGAGATAACTATATATGAAATACTTTAAACATTTTGGGTGGCCATATGTATATGTGTTTAGTGAATGTATTATGATATTTATAATTACCTATTATGATGGAAATACATTGTAATTTTTAGATATTAATAAAAGTATGGATGTTGTGTTACTCATGTGGATATTAGAAGAATGTCTTAAATATAAAAATTGAATGTTTTATATTTACATTATATTTTATCTCTAATATGTTATATGAGTCATGTTGTTTCTTAAGTATTTATGAGGACGACATGGTGGGTAATTTTTGGTGTGATGTCTTCCTATGTTCTGATAACCCAAACTCAAATATTAAATTCCAACCAATTAAAATATAGTGAAATAGTTTTCTACTATGTGTCATCTTACAATGATCATATTTTAGAAATACATAATTTCATTAATTCCTTAAAGTGGTATTCATGATTTTTGTTCTTTTGGTTCCCTCATCACTCTCTTGACTAGATTTTATTATTATTATTTTTGAGATTTTTAATCATAAGAAGTTATGTCATAGGATGATGGTATAATCTAGATATAAAAGTTTAATGGAATATAATTTTGATTATACTGAATAAATATGGAAGACTATCTAATTCCAAAGGATTTTCATTTTTTGTTGGCAAGAGTCGAAAGTATGATGTTAGAGATGAAAAAATGATAACTATTGAAAATTGAAGTGGTAGAGTATGTGATAATTCAAATTTCTAGGAATTTATCATTTAATAGCAAAAAATTAAAACCCTAGTAGTGGTGATTAAGTCCCTCAAAAAGATATATTATAATCCAATAACACTTAAACAAGTGTTCAATATATGATGATTGTTCAACATAAGACTAAAAAGATAAACCTATAGAATATCAAGTGAATTTTAGCATCTCTGAACCTAGTATCCTAGAGTCTCTCTAAACTTTATTAAAATGATATAAAATATATGGAATAACATTATTAAGGAATAAAAGGTTTAGTATTAATGGTAAAATAGATATATACATTAAATTCGTACTAAATTGAAATCATAAAATAAAAAATGTATTTACATTTAGAACACCATTATTACTCATAGAGTATCCCTAAATATCATTTAAAACACTTCTTTCATATCGAGGGGAAAATAATACATAATAGAGGGGTGAGATAAAATGATATATAAGGGTATGTGTATAGTGAAATCTATGAATAAATAAGGAATAATCAATATGAAAAGATTAATAACTGAAAAAAATTGCATTTAATCAATAACATGACAATAATATGTCAGGAATAAATGATGATCAAATAATTTGATATAAATAACAACATAATCTTGAAAAAATTACCATTGACATGAAAACTAATTGAATAATCTTCTGGAATATCAATAAATGAGATAATAATACTGGAATTCATAATGATGAATATCAATAACTTACCATCTATGACTTTTATAGGAAATATAAATTAAATGGTAAGTCCTCGGCCAAAACCCAATCTAGTTTGTCGCATGAGACACATTGATTCCATAAGGGGCCATAACAAGCCCCACCCGTCACATACGTAGTCCAATTCATTCCTAATATGATATGGGTAGAGATAAATATAAACAACCATTTATATTTAAACTATAATATCAAATGCAAATAAATTCCCTAATCAAAAATAATAATAAAAAACCAAAAAGGGTAAAATTAATGGTATCAACCTAGTACTTCCTCATTCAAATTGGTCATAAACTATCTAGAGAAATAATAAGAATGATCTCATAGAAATATATCCTCATTAAATAATAATTTTCAAAAATGATTCATTATTAGTTAGAAAATGATTTTTAATGATCAACTAGATAATTTTTTGAGGAAAATAAACTTTCTTTGAAAAAAAACCTTTTTAAAAGAAAGTAGAAAATTCATAAAATGATGTCAAAATCATTTTGTATGAAAATAAATTTTATAATAATATCAATTTCAAAATATTTGAAAAATAATTATTTAGAAATAACCATGAAAATTTTCAATATAACGTCAAATATTTTATCTTCATAGTGCGATGTAATTATGTACATTCCATATAAGTCAAAAATAACATACCTTTCACACTGTAAAAAGGTTAGTTAAGTGCCACATCTATAAAATAATAAAATTATTCCATTAAAAAATAATATAAAAATTAATACATTTCTAAAATTATATTTAATAAATCATTTGAATAATTTAAAAACATTTCTGAAAACATTTTAAGAAATTGGTTTTTGATGAAAAATTATTTTTGACCAAAGATATGAATAAAGTAAATTTATTTAAAAAAAATTCTAAAACATTTGATGAGACAACGAAAGGAATATGTTAATATTAAATGAAAATTTCATGAATAAACATAGGATATGAAAATGGATTGAGTTTATGATATAAATATCAAATAATTTCCCCAAGAAACACTTAAACAAAAACAATAACTAATAATGATGATATTGCGAAATAAACCACTACAGCTTTGGTAATGTTTTAATCGTAAGACACATATAAGAAATAAATTAAAATAAAACATATAATACAATTAATAGTGATATATTAATGATATAAAATATCGAAAAGGTCAGTTTATACACGATATATAGGAAATAAGTTGTTAATATGGCAAATGTGTTATAGAAGTAAAAGTGTGATTAGAAACCCTTAAATTGAGTCTGGATCATCAATGTAAATTATTTATATTCCTCAATATTAAATTTTTACAAAATATTTTCTTACATAATAACTTTTTTCATGTTTACTATTCATTTTATATCACTTATTAACATTTTATTTTCAATTACAGAATGAATTATGTTTACATAGAGTCTTTCAATGATATTAATCTTATTTCTCAATAAAGGACTTTGGTATGATGTCTATTGTTATAAGAGGTCATTATTTAAAAATTTACAGAATAATAATCAAGAAATAATAAAAATATTTATGCATAAATTAAACTTTTGAGAACAATAATTGAAGATTTATTTTATAAATAATGTATGTTATGATCATGAAGACGATAGGAAGTATGTACGGATACGTATCATTTCCATTAGTAAACTATAATTATGAAAAGGAGGTAGGTAATATTTTATCTTTCAAAAATAATATTAATAATAAAAACTCTATATTTATTATTTAATTGTACATTTATTTATTAAACATGTGGTGTGGTGATGAAAACATAGTCACATTACTTCTTGATGGTGGTAGTCGACACGTACATGAATGACATTATCACCTTTCAGTGAGTGAAAATGTGAGAAATAAAATGACATATTATCTTGACAATATGATAAATATGTCATTAATATAATAATTATTTCATTTATATCACATATATTTTTCAAACTTTTCTTTTTTACCATCCATGTAATGCGTTAGGGATGAACGAATCACATCACTTTGCGAGGAGGTAGTCCATTGTACACACAAGAGATGATATTGTTTCTTATAAGGATTAGAAATTAAAAATATATTTTTAATATAATGACTAAATGATTTAATTATGTTATAAATATCTTATATATACATTATATCTATCATAATACCTAACCGTGAGATGTGTTCTTGGAAAATGTTTCACATCGATTCGTGAGGTAGAAGTCTTCTATACACATGAGCATTGTTATCATTTCCCATTTGACGGAAGATGAGATTGATATAGTTAATTACATTAACCAAAAACACATCTCAATATATATTATATACTAGTGTTTTTATATAATCATAAGGTATTAATATTTTATGGATGTCGAAGGATGAATAAAACTAAAACACATAGTTATGAAATTTACCACTTCTGGGACCGCCACTTTATGATTATACCTAATTAATTTTGATAATGGATTTATAAAAAAACCAAATATTCTATAATTAGGGAATGAAATTTGGGATTTTATTTTGGTATTTATTTTTTGATGAAAAAGTGTTTGAAGGTGTCAATAAAAAGAAGAATGGGTGGCATTTTATAAGTGAGGTGAGTGGAACACTAGTAATATTTGAAAAAAATAGAACCATATTTTTCACATGAAACATGGTTAAAAATGGTGTATTATTGAGATTTATAAATTATAATGTATAAATATTTTCATAAAACTGGTATTGGAAAATTTTTGGTCATTTTAACCCTTAAATTCTTAGTTTCACCCACTCTAAATATGTTTTTACATTAACCAAGGTAATTAATTTATACTGTTATAACTATTCATATTAGTATAAAATAAATATAATATTATTATATTATATAAATTATTATTATTATGAAGATCTAATATATTTTTACTAATTTAATCTACAAAGAATTATAATTAAATTTAAAATTATAATATCAGTTGTGAAAAGAATGTGGGTTATCAAAGAAAGGATTTTCCATAGTTTTCAATGTTTTTATATAACAATTAAATAAAATAGGATTCCTATTACCAAAATTTAATTAGAATATATAAAATTGTACTGATTATACATTATAACCAATTATAAATATTATTTAATATTATAAATAATTTTAAACTAGTGGAATTTTTTAATTAAATTTCTAAATTTTTTTGTATTCATCAAAAATGAATCCACCTAGTGAAATTAAAAAAATCACTGTAATATAATTTTTATATTCTAATTTCAAAATTTAATTTTAATTTTTACAAATAAATTTTCTGAATGATGTGAAAATTAATTTTATAATTAGTCCACAATGTGTGACTATAACCCCTATTAAAAAATACTGTTTTTCCAGGAAACATTTCTATTTTATCAATTGGTTATAATTTTATATTTAATAAATAAGGATCCATTTTATTTATTTTTCATATTTTTAAACCATATAATTCACATAATTTCATTATTAATATTCATAACTTCTAATTTGATGATTAGGATATAATGGTAATGAAATTTAACTATAGATTGCACATCGGGGGGGGAGTCCCAATCCCATGGCATTTGGATATAGGATTTCACGATGTATATTAATCATTTTGTGGTATTTGTACTCACAAATGGTGAAAGAGGAGTGGCTCAATCTGAGGGTGCACCACATCCTCAAGTTTATACTAATCTAGTTAGTCGGTCATCTATTCATTTTAAGGCTATGACGAGAAGATAAAATCCAACAATGGATCATAATGGCCGAGGTGTTTCGAATGTTAGAGGATTCATTTGGGAACTTGATGCCACAACAGTGGTGGATTCTCTAATTGTTTTTGTCTGACATCCTGTTCAACCCCTAAGCTGATGGATGCTCAGACTGAAGGTTCCCATCCCTGTAAAGCACATGTGTGGGTTCTGCTAAATGCTTTAATGTAGAATGTCCCATTGGTTGTCCATGCAGATTCTTGGAAATCAAACCCCACTTTTTCTGATTTTCTAGTAAATTATACTTATTTTTTTACTGATTTTAGGAAATTAATACGAAAATATGCATTAGAAATATCGAAGTGAAACATGGGGGTGAAGGAAGGATCTGATCTCCAGCTTTAGTTATCTTCATTAATTCACTTTTTTCTAGAAGAATTATCCTAAATGAGTCAATAGCTCATATCGAGGCCAATCGTGCATCATCTGTTGAGAGAATTTCAATCTATAAAAAATCAATTATTATATGACTTGTTTTACCGAATGGAAAAATGGCCTAGACATTCGATGATTTGGCCTTGTGTATCTCGTTTTTATTGGTATTTTATGATTGAATACCTATCTCCCTTGGTATTAGTTTCGTTCATTGCATTTTTTTCAAATACTTCTAAAATTCATGCATGGATCATTGAAACTCTGTCCTTGAGACATGGATGGCTTCACCTTCGTGAAGGTTTTGTATACAATAATTATTTGTGCGGAAATAATGACTTTTCTTAGGAATGGGTTCTTCTTAGTGGTCTTAACTAGGTTTTCTTGCATCCAATGATGTTTCATGATATTGGCATAGAAATTGGGACTCATAAATGCCTGGACAAGGAAAATAAGTTTGTTCAATTTGGACAGTTTTCCATGATGTTGGTGGAGACTGATCCTAGCCCCTCTATAATATACGGGGTTACTCTCTCCACTCATGCTGATAACATTCACATAGATGTTAAATATCAATGAAAATGTATTTTATTTAATGAATATGTTGTGGAAAATATTTTGGATCTATGATAGAGGAAGAATTCTTGTGAGAGATGTGGGACGAATGGTCATCCAACTAATCTCTGAAGAAGGAAGAAATAGAGGAAAAATGTGGTTTGTTAAACCCACATGGTCATAATAGATATGTTCTGAATAATCCATTACCCACATTGGCCGATATTTTGGATATGGAGAATTATTTGTAGGTACCTTACATGAAAGGAAATGAATTTATGGTGGATTAGTCATTTATCTGAGTTAACTATGGTCCCACTTACAAAAGGGTTGTCTCTACAAATGAGGTTACATAAACATATGGTTGTTCTTCTACCTCTATCAGGTTAGTTAATACTAGATCTTGGACAACTAGTATCACTATATTTATGTCTCCTTCTTTTGACCCTCAATACCATGACATGAATTCTAGTCCATGTGTAGGCTCTCATCGTGGTGGAATTCATGGTGTGCATCTTTTTGGATGTTCACAATTGGGGTCATCAACATATTGACAGTCATCAAGAGATACAATATGTGTTGAATTCTTGTTGAATATCATAGAATTGGGGTTACATTTGTAATGTAGAAGGGAATGGTGATTGAACATCCCATAATACAATGACCAGTTCATATCCTTCATCATTTAAAGATGTACTCTTAGGCCAAAAAGGGAAACTGGATGATAAGGGCTTCTCTCACACTATATTGAGAAGAATGAAAGGAAAATTATTCAAACACACCATAGACAGTGTTTAATCGATCATATTCTAAGTTGTTAGGTAATATTAATACTGATATTCCAAAGATATTCAATCAGGGTATGTTCTGATATGAGTGGAAAACCATTTATGATTATTATTATGATAATGACATGTATTTTTATGATATGTAGCTATTTTTGTGATGTATAATAGAAAGTCCCTATATTTGACTCCATCATCTCCATTGTACTTTTCATTGATATTTAATAAATTGTAAAAAGCTAATCCTCAGTGTAGAATTTTTTCGTATAATTTTCATGATTAAATAATTATATTTTAATAGGGTATCACTTTTCAGTCAAACCTCATCTTTCCAAAATGGAAATCTACATAGTGTATAAATTTATTTAAAAAAAACATATCATAAAGTGTTATGGTTTTTAATTATCTTATAATATCTGTTTTTTGGTATCATATTTTCTATTTAACATCACATTTTTATTTTATAATCTTAGGGATTAACATTGTACCACCTTAAATATATTTCATCCTCATAATTAAATCTTGATATTGGTAATCAAGGTTTTGAATTTTGTAAAAAATAATTATTTAAATATCACATTGTGATAAGGTATTACAAAACATTATCCGAATAAAAGATTATGATAATTATTAAGTTCATATGAAGTGACACATAAAAAGTATCTATGTAGGTGAACATTGGTGGAATGTGATGATATCGACCTGGAAAAAATTAGTGAACAATTAATGAATGTGATAGTGAACCCTGATCAGAAGAAAGTGATTAATCAAAGGAATGTTAAGAACCTTAAAACTATAAACATCAAGTGATTTAAAAGATCATCAGTTAAAAAACTAAATGAAGGTATTAAGATAATATTTTGATTCAATATCCTATTCTTAGTGTTGAGTAATTTCATTGCAATCTAGACTAAGAATATAAGAAAATATACTACTTGATATCTCTCTACTTCATTGGAAAAATTTCATATTTTCGTTTTTCTTCATTCATTTTACACATCATTTCTTACAATATGAAATGAATATCCACGATGAATTTTTTATACCTAAGGCACTACAATTATCATTTAACGGATCAAAATATCCTTAAAATAGTGACAAAATCATTATGTATATTTATAAATATTTTCCAAAACCAATATATTTATGAGAAGTTATCCAATATAATACATTAATCTCTAAACCTAAATAGTTAATCAAATAATTCAACATTAATAATTATTTTTAAAATATTTTAATGAAAAAATACATATTAACAAGGAAATCGCATAGCCAGTGGTAGGTGTCAAACCCTTATTGAACTTAAAATATGGGTTAAAGCCCCAATCTCTTGATGGTTTTGATGAGATATCATCTGGAATGTGAGATGTACTTTTCTTGAAAACCTATTAACATATTTCTTACGTTGTTCAAAAATTGTAATAACCAATTACTACCTCAACATAAATGATTATTTATAAATTAATTGTTACCAATACCTTAATAAAATTGAATTTATCATTATTATATCTATATAAGAAACATAATAAGGTTTATCCTCCCTCAATCATGTGTTTTCTATGAAGTTCAAATTTCACCTAAATTACTTTTGCTAGAAATAAGCACCATTCAATATATGGTCTTAAATCATTAATAAAATAGTATCACAATACCATCATTATAAATTTTATAATTATTATAAAAAATACATTTATTAAAATAATCCTAATCAAATTATTGTATCAACATATAAGAAATGTAATCATTACACTTCAATTATATTAACAACATAAGTTTGAATTTGACCCCTTAGTTCTTTTAGAGTTATATTCCCTTGATGATTGGGGTATTTATTTTCATAGCACCTCATCTACTTATATTGGAATCACTGGACATTGGAAAATTCTTTCATTCCCTTTAAATCATGATAATTGTGGCATTTTATCATCATTTATGAAAAATATTTTCCTGTTTATGAATGTATATTGGTTTTTCCATGCACAAATATAATATGTATGAAAATCGTTCTGTCCCTTCTTCCCGTTGTCTATTTTTATATTTTCATCCGTTATTTTATTAATTCAATTTGAATTCATAATAAATATTAAATTACTTCTTTATATTGATAGCATATTAAATATATGTCATAAAATGAATGGAATGTCTTACAAACTCATTTATTTTAAATATTTGTCTTAATATCATCAAAGAAATGATAATTATTACCCTTTGTATGCATGAATTGATAGAGTTCTGATCACTTCTTCTATATTCCATTTCTAAATGATTTCATACTCTATATTGGGAAAAAAATTAAGAAACATAATATATAATCCCTAAACTATTTAAGCACATAACTAAAATTGGATATTTGTTAATAGATAATATTATAATATTAAACATGGATTATTTTAGGATATATTTATTCAACTCCTTCGTAATGGATTATAATTAAAATGTTATTTATCCTAAATATATACCTCAAGAGTATAAAAAAATCACACTTAATGGCCTATTGTCATCCAAAAGGTGATGATTGGATCAATACTAAAGCACCATTTTTTGTGTTATTACGCTTAGGTACATCTGTTCCAAAACCACATCCCATTATAGTATCGAGAAATTTATTTATTTTCTAGGAAAACCATATAATCTATACCTTAATAAAATAATATTATATTGTTATATAAAAACCATAAAAATATATCATTGGTTCATGTTCTTTTATATCTATTTTAATAAATCTATTATCCAAGGTTTCAACTAAAAATTCGTTGATTCAAAATATAGTAAACCTAACCCTAGTAGAACATAACCAATTCCTTCTTTCATAAATTGGCATAAGATAAATGGAATCACATTTCGATTAAAAATACTTTATTATTCATTGAAAATTGTATGCATACATGAAATTATTTGTACAATTGTATATATAATATACACAAGTTATTTTATTTGAGAACATCGTTATTCCTTATAGTTTATCCACATTTCAATCAAAAAACACACCATGGTGTCCTAGAAAAATAAAACATATGTAAGGGGTGAGCTCAGGTTATCAGTAAGGGTGATGTTACAATATAAGGTATTAATTAAAAATGAATAATAAGTATGAAAAGTTAAATATCTGAATCACATTCCATTTAATAAATAACATTAGTATAATATGAAAAGAATAAATCATGATCAAATAACCACTTATAAATAATCAAATTATCTTTAAAAATTAATCATTGATATTATAATCAATCAAATAGTCACATGGGATATCAATAGATGAATTAATAATGATAAAATGCATAATTTTAACATATAAAACATAATATCAAAGAATTATTCTATGAAATCTAAAAATATGTTTAAGTCTCAATGGAGAACCAATCTTTTCGGTATCATTAGACCTACTGATGCATCATGGGGATATATTAGGCACCTACTGTCACTATGACCAATGAATTCTTAATAATAAAGGGTTTAAACATAATATAGAGAAACAAATTTATTTAAAATATTATAAGAAATTTATATACTTTTCTGTTTCAATAAAAAATTATAAATCATCCAGAGTAAAAGGAATAGTATCAACATAGAAATTTCCCAGTAATAATAATCATAAACCACCCATAGATTTAATAAGAATGATATAATTGCAGTATATCCCCATTAAATCATATTTTATATTAAAGGAATTCTTATTATATAGATTTTTTTATAACACTTGGAACATTTAATGAGGAAAATAATGTTTCTTTGAAAATAACCATTTTTATTTAAAAAATTGAAAATTAAAATAATATAGTCAAAATAATTTTATTAAAATATCACTTTTAAAAAAATTTAATTTCAATTATATGAAGTAATTTTTTTAAGAAAACTTGTAAACATGGAATTTAAACTTTAAATAAATTACATTCATGATCACAGTTAATTCCATACATGCCTTAAAAGTTAAAAAAACATTCCTTTCATATTATATAAATGTTAGAAAAGGGTTTCAACTGAAAAATTAAAGGAATATTCCTTTCAAATAATTCTATAAAAATTAAATCAATGGTAAAATTTCATCTAATGAATTATTTATATAATTTAAAAAAATTGGAAACAATTTCAGAAAACATGGTTTTGGAAGGAAAAGGATTTTCGACCAAACACCGAAATAAAGTTGTATTATATAAAAGAAATATCAAACCTTTAGGTACAAAGGAGAGAAAAAATGGTATTATTACATGAAAATTTAAATTTATAACCAATGGATAAGAAAAAATGTTGATTTTAATATAAAATTATCCAATAATTCCCCAAGGGGATTCTTAAACAAAACAACCACGAATAAGGATAAGATTGTGAAATAAAACTTTATCACATTATTAACTTATGAACCATAAAAACCATTAAAAATGATATTAAAATTATATTACCGTGAATATAAATATATTCATGATATAAAATATAAAAATTGGAATTATATACACCACAAAAATAAAATAACAACTGAATATGGCATCTCTCTCATGGAAGTAAAAGTTAGAGGAATAACCCTTACCATGATTCTGAATCGGCATGTACTTTCTTTATATTATTGAATAATAATATTATGTTTACTATTTTAATGATTAAGAATATTTTCCATTTTTATTATTCATTTTTTCAACTTATTACGTTGTTATGTAAAATTACTTAATCAATTATTTTTACATCTGGGTTTCGATGATATTTGACTAATGTGTCAAAGATGACAACAATAGGTTGACTATTGATCTATGAGGTTGTCATTTCAACATCAATATAATAATAATCCAGAAATAATTTTAATATTTATATATCAAATATAATTTTACTAACAATAATTAATGATGTTTTGTAGAAATTATGTATGTGATGATCATGGAGATGGTAGACCATATGTACACTTGTGTAAAGTTTAAATTTTAAAAAAGCATTATGGAAATGAGTAAAGAAATATTTTATATTTATAGAATAAAAAATAATATAATTAATACCTTTTTAATTATTTAAATATACATAAATATATCATCCATGTGGGGTGTTTATGAATGGAGGGTCACATAGCTTCATGATGGTAGCAGTCCACACGTACACAAACGGCGTTATCATATTTTAGAGAATGAAAAGGTATGAAATAAAATGATATATTATATTTTTAAAATGATTAATATTTAATTAATATTATGATAATTTCATTTATATCACATATAATCATTTAAATTATCCTTATTAAATTTCATATAATGCATTATTGAAGCACAAATCACAATCCTTTGTGAGGTGGTAGTCTGTCGTACACATAATAGAAATTATCTTATGCCCAAAGAAATGGAATTTAAAATTTTATATCGGATATAATGAATAAATAGGTATAATTATGTTATAAATATCACTTTATAATTTAGATCCACAATCATATTCAGACAGAAGATGTGTTTATGGGAATCATGTCGCATCGATTCGTGAGGCGATAGTTCACCGTATACACAAGTGATGTTATCTTTTCCCATTTGAGGGAAAAAGACACATATATAGTTCATGAACGTAACATATTAAAATAAATTTATCTATGACATATTAAAGTTTTTATAATAAAATAAATGAATAAGATTTTTAGGAGGTTGAAGAAGAAATAATACAAGAGCACATAGTAAGGCATTTTACTTTATCTCGGACCGAATCTATATGATTATACATAATGTATTTCTAGAATGAATTGTTGATTGAAAAAAAGATTCAAGGATGGGGGATGAAAATTTTGAAGTCACATGGGAAGTTATTGGATGACGAAAATGGGATTTATGGTGTGAATAATAGTGCATATGGGTTGCCTTTTAGAAGTGAGGTGAGTGGCCCACATGTTGTTTTGGAAAAGATAAAGGCATAACCATGTTTTTCACATAAAAAGGGTAAAAACAGTATTATAGATAATTAGACATGATATGGTCTACATTTAACTATTCGTTGGATTTTAAGAAGTCTTTGGCCATTTTAACATTGATCTATTTAGTTTTACTCATGGTTAATATGTTTTTACCTTAATCGCTTTAATTAATTTTTGTCCAAAATTATGATTTTTTATTAAATAATACATATTTTTTAAATTAAAAATATGGTTGAAATATTTTTAAATTAAATTCCCAAAATTTTTCAAATTGAATTTTAAATTAAATTATACGTGTAGGTGCGACACGAAACTGGGTTTCAAATCGAAAATGTTCAAATGTTTAAAATGTTTCTATAAAAAAATTAAATAAAAATATTATTAAAATATCTAAATTAAATTAATATATATATATATATATTGGTGTAAAATTTAATTTAAAACCAATTAAAAATATAATTATCATTAAAACTAATTTAAATGAACATATAAGGGTCAATAAAAATTCATTACTATTCACTATTAATCACAAAATGAATGTTTTTAGAAAAATAAAAACAATTGACCCTAAGATAATTTTGATATGGAAATTCAAAAAATGAATGTTTTTTTTCAAATAAATTTTATAAAAGTGGCAAAAATTAATTATAAATTTTTTGCATAAAGCGTTTCTAAAACACGATTTCGATTAATAATGTTTTCATAAAAATAATTGTTTTTCATTTAAATGATTATAATTTTATATGTAATTGATAGATATCAATATTATTAATTTTATAAATTTTTAAAACATAAAATTTTCATAATTTAATTTTTACTATTATTAAATTCTAATTTCATATATAGGTTATAATAGTCTAGTTTAACTTATAATATTTTAATAGAGTATCACATTTTGTTCAAACCTAATGTTTCATGCATTTTAAGCTATCAAATAAATTGAATTTATTTAAAAAGACATATATCATAAAGCATTAGTGTGTTACATTCTATTATATAATTGGTTTTATATGTCATGTACAATATTGAACTTGATTTTACAATTTTAAATTAATATGGTATTACATGAATGAATTCAATATTATTTGTGTTTTCCTAGAATCACGCAAGGTAATGTTTATAGACAATTTTTTTCGTCTCATATTTTTATTAAATCTATAGTATTGGGATACAATGATTTTGATAGTTATAAATTCAAACAGGATGTATAAATCATGATTTTATGATGTCATGAATGTAACACATCAATATATTAATATATTAATTCATATAAATAATTTAATGTGTTTGATAGTTTTCTCCTCATGCAATACAAAACATAAACGAAATAATTATATATTAAAATGAAATATAAATATTTGATTTTGAATATTAAAAACTATCCATTTAATTACAGGTAATGAATAGGAGTAACAAACTATGAAATATATATTTAGAGAAAACAAATGACACTATTAATATTAATGAAATTCAATTAGTTTATCTAAAATGACTAATAAGATAATATATTATTTTGAAAATTAATATTTTAAAAAATTTACTTTTTGTGAGCTATGAGTTTATATATCAAAATAATATTATTTGTTATTTTTAATTATATTAACACAAATTTATTAGGTAAATGATATGAAATAAGAATATTATCAATTAATATTTTAAAATTTCACATTAAAAAAACAATTTTTATTATTTTCAATTATTTTATTATTTAACTGAAATTATAAATTTTAAAATTTAAATCTTATGAAAAGAAGATAATTTTTGTATTTATAAACAAAATATTATATTACTGAAAAAATTTGGTGTTTTTTAAAAAAAAATATATTTTTGTAATTAATAAATACATTTTTTTGCAAAAAAAATATAATTTTTATGATTTTATGACAATTTAAGTGTATAATAGAAGATTAAATGTACTTATAAGTAGTAAAATATTTCATTAAGGAATAAATTTATTTATTTCAATATATTATTTAATCTTGTAATAATATTTATAAAATATTTTGAACTAAATTAAAATGTTAGTTAAATAAAAAATAATTTCGGTATTTTCATTAAATCAAGTATTTTCATGGCGAGATTCACTATCGAATTTCCATTAAACCATAATTAGTATTATTTGTTTTATAATAAACCAATTTATTTTGTGGTAATTTATAATTTCAAAAACTATGGATTACACATAAATATATAGTTGGAAACCACATTGTTTATAAAAACGTTGTTTATGCATGATGTGCGCTAGTCGTAAATTTCTATTTCCAAACCCTATGAAATTTTATTTCAGAAAATAACATAAAATTTTAAAATCATGTCCTTTAAGTTGGCTAATGTGGACAATATTTTTTTTCATTATAATTAATAACCAAGGAAAAATAAAACTATGCTAAAAGATAAAAAGTAAAAATAATAATCCACAAATCACTAATGGTTGTATCCAAAATTATTTATTGTGTTTAATTTCAACCCAAAATAAATTTATCATCCATTTTTTTACATTTTGGATGGATTTTCCCTTCAATAGAAACATTATATTATTAAAAATACAATGTTTACTCTCAAAATTACCCTTCTATAGAATAATAATAAGGTAATATTGATAGCACATCAAGACACACATCTACATCAAATTTATTATTTTAAAAATTAAAATTTTATCTTCTTATATCCCTTTCCCACTAAAAAATTTATTTTCTCACATTTATTTTTTATAAGGACATTATTTCCTATGATATTTCTATGAGAAAACTGAAGCTTCCAACATGAGTATTAAATTAACATACTCTTTTATTTTACTAAAATCCTCCTTAAATTATTTATAAGATTATATAAATAATGACATAATCATATTTATTATACTTAAATTTCATTATATCAATAAAATATAAATCATTTATCACCTTACTCCACTAATAGATACAAAAACATTGATCGTTTGTACATGCAGACTATCACCTCCATGACGAAATGTACTTCATTTTTCGTCACCACCTCTCATGGATGTTATAGAGAATGGATTTAGGAATAAATATGTTTTATATATCACCAATAAAATTAAAATATTATTATCTTACATATATATTATTTATATATACTCATTGATAAAGGAATCATTAATCGTGCATACTTGTGTACTACTATCTCGATGAATAATGAATTTTGTTTGTTATCACCACACATCTCGGATGGTTTTAAGAATAAATTTATGGGGATATATGATAATTATTAGATAATTAATATTATAAAAAATTTAAATTATAAAATTCTTAATATACCCATGTACTCATAAATCATTAAAATGTGTTACTATTTGGGTTGATTTAACAGCCTATATAAATAAAATTATAATGATGATGTAATAAATTAATATGGGATTAACTATAATTGTGATATCATGTAATAATGATATATTCAATATTATTGAATTATTTATATTTATATTTTTTAATTTTTATAATAATTATTATCATCTAATTAATAGATAATTATACATGTCGAAAAGTATTTCATTATGATTTCTATTTCCACAAGCCATATTCATGTATATCACCTAATTAAAATGGGACTTAATTTATAATTTTAAAAAATTATTATTCTCTCATTAATGATATAGTAATGATGAAAATTTAACCAATTAGTGAGAATATATATTTTATTCCTCAAGTATTTATTAAACAAGCAACAAAATGTTCTAACACTCGGTAATGAAAACAAACTACAATCAGATAAAATATTTTTAATATATTTATATAAAATTATTATAAAAAGAAAATAATATTTATATTAATGGTTTTAGATAAGTGTTTAAAATAACTATTTTATTTATACTTGAGGATAGACCACGATCGAGTAAAAAAGAATACAATGTATCATTATTGGACTCAAATTCTTCACTTTAAATCAGGTTTAGTATTATTCTCCTAATATCATTTATTTGGTGCATATAATTCCAATTTTTAAATATTATATTTCTTTTCTTTTATAATTCTATTTGCATTTCTGTTTCATATCCTTCAATGGGGTTTTGATTCTACTTGATTCACATGTGTTCTTTGTCTCAAACATTAAATCCTTGAGACATGTTTATGTTATGCATCATGTTATCTTTGTATGGTGTATCAAAATAATTTTATTTCATTGTATTTACTTGAAAAATTATAATACCAAATTTATGTAGAAATTGTTTTAGTATTTTCTTAAAAATATACTAATTTATATATATGGTCTGAACATCGAATTTTACATAATTCATATTAGATGATTCTCAAATAGAAATTATTTATACATTTTATTAATATACAGAAAAATATTATTCTTTCATATGTTAATATTCAAATAATGATGATTATTATAAATTATCATTACGTATTTTTTATTCATTTTCTCATATGATGATTGCATTAGACATAATTAGATACTTATGGGGAACAATTATAAATATCGCTTGTATGGATCAATAGATGTCATGGGACAAACTAGCTTGGGTATTTTAGTTTATTGCATCACAGAACACATTTCTTCATAAACACAAGTCCTTGATGTTATGATCATTATATTTAAGATGGTGATATCTTGGCTTACATAATTGATCTATTTGGCCAACATTATGAATTTCATCGATAATAAACTAGTTATTGTTTTCCATGTGATCTATTTATTTTCATTTCCATTCATGGATATATAATTCTCTTAGTTTTAGTTTAATATGTAATTATTATGATATCTTACTCCTTCCATTTTATCCATGCCATGTTTATACCATGATATCCTTAGTTTTATGTTTTCCCTTCCTAATAATTTTACCTCACCCCATATTATGTTTCCATATACCTAGGTTATGATGTAAATTATTACACACGATATGTCTCACCACATTTCTTATGGGATATGTTGAAGAATTTTTGTTGATTATGTTGTTTCATATTTATTAAAAACATATCAATTGGTTAAAAAATACATGGGATTTGTTGGATTACTTTTTTTCGTAATTGTATAAATAATTTTAAATAAATGACTTATAAAGGAAGGTAATGTAATGTATTTATGTCATTTATATTATGATATTGTTATGTCAATTTATTAATAGTTGTTATTGAATCTAGTATGTTATGTGTTTGTTTATGGGAAGTAGTTTCAGGGGTGAGGGTATGAGCATCATAGTCTGTATGAGAGAAGGGTTTTAAAAACATCATAGAAGAAAATATCTCTTGAGGATAATTTAATGGATGATATGTTTGATTAGATCACAATTTTAAATGTATAAATAACCTTTTTGATATTATATTATTAAATGTTAAGTTGATAATGAGATTTTCTATTTTTGGATCTGTTTAAGAGAACATTAGTGAAGATCTTATACAGAATTATAATCATAAGTAAACAACTTAATGTTTTAGTAAAGTATAGGTTATATGGTTTTCCTAGTAATGAAATCCCTATATATATACTAGTATGTAGATGTTTTTTAAGAACATATATACCTTAGTGTAACAACCCTAAAGGGGGAATGTTGTGGATTAACTCAACCATGACATAGTTCATAACAAAGAGGAATTATTTGAAACCTATTTACAAACGTTTACGGTATAATATTTAGTTAATTTAAATTTACATTATGAAACATTTTTAAGATTTGTACATAATATTATGAAATTTTGTGATGATAACATAATTGGAATATTCTTATGGAACACAATGTATTGAATGAAATAAGTCATCTGATGATTGAAATATCATATGTTAAAAAACAAAGGCTTAATTGAAGAAATAAACATTCAATTGAGGTTTTAATATTTAGAGTGTAGATATTTTCATAACCATTGTGTTTTTAGATTATGGTTGATATAGGATCACAAAATTCATTCTAAAGAGGTAACATATCTATAGATGCAATTGTCATAAAACCAAATAGAGGTGCATACATAACTGAAAAAATATCATTATATGATTTCAAATTTATTCATATATTCTTAATTAAGCTAATGAGTATAATATCTTTATAGAAATTAAATAATGACTCTTTTTATTAATTTTTTTAGCGAGCGATATTCAGTTGTATTTAGAAAATTATTGAGGAATATATGAATAATATAAGGATTATTGTTTTATAGTTTTACTTTAAATGTCTATAAAAAGAAATTAAATAGTATTTGTTACCCTAAAAAGTGAATTGATTTCATGGTCCTGTTTTTTTGGGAAATAATTAAATACATGTATCAGATGATGGATAAATCATAAGTTTAATATATTCTTTATTTTAAATTAATAAGGTATTTTGTGATTTTAGAACATGTAACTAAGATACTATTTTTAACCACGTGAATTATAGTTTATTCATGATATTTTTATTTGAATATAATATTTAAGATTATGATATATATTAACTAGTGAATTAACTTATGAACTCGTGGATTATATTAATTTACGGAGAAAAGTAGTGTTAATATTTGGAAAAGTATATGGTTTCACTGTGGTTTATTTTTTTAATGATTCTGATGGTGTTGGAAAATGTATGTTATATAAAATATATAATTATGTTATATAGACACTTGGATATATGATTTTATAATGGATTAATGTTTTTTTTGGAATGATAAGTTACTTAATCTAGCATAAGAGAGTAAGGTAGACTTTATATAAAATTTTATTTCCCAAATGATAAATATATTAGGAATACCCTCAGCTAATTTCATCAATGAATGATAATTAAAAGTGAAAGGTTGAAATTTATGTAAGAGGGGTGATTTAAACAACTAGTGATGTTAATATATAACACCCTTGAAATAATTGAACGTGTTCGATAGGTTTCTCCACTTACAACATCAGACATTAAAAATGCCATGATTTTTTAAGATAAAAAATAATTATTTAATAATAACTATTAAAAATAATCCATTAAATTAAATTTAATGAATATGTGTAATTTATTTATAAAATATATGTATAAATAGAATAAAACTTTCTTTTAATATGAATGAAATTCTATTATTTTACCAAAAATGAATAATAACATCATTTATTGTTTATAAAATTATATTTCATAAAATTGAAATTTTATGAAATATGAATTTATATTTCTATAAAAAAAAGATTAATTATAATAAATTATATTAACGCTAATTTACATGTACAATTATATGAATAATTATAAAAAAGTCAATATTTGATAATGAAACTTTTAAATAAAAATTGGTTTTCATTATATTTTATGATTTTAATTATAAATTTGAATTTATAAAATTCATATTTATAACATTGAAAATAGAAAATTAATATTTTATTTATAATAATTATATTATTGTAATATAATTTTTTTATTTTTTCCAAAAATATTTATTCTTTCATCAAAATATACATTTTTTTTAGAAAAATTATAATTTTTATGATTTAATAATTATATAATATTGTTTTATAATATTAAAAATTGTTTTATGAAATAAAATATGTATTTAATGAATAATATTATTCATTTTAATATATTATTTTAGAATATAAATCCTCTGTCTAATATTATTTCAACTATATTGAAATTAGAGTTTAGTAGAAACAAATTTCATACTTATCTTTGAATCCAATATTTTTTATGTGATATTTTTTTTGATTTCAATGAATGAATCATACCTTTTACTGTTTTATATCAATCTAATTTATCTCATAGTTAATAAGTAATTTAAAGAAATATACCTTTTATAAAAATATTAATCATAAATATGAACTTTCTCTAAGAACTATTTTATGCCTTATGTATGTTATTCATAAAATTAATATTTAAAATACATTTATTTTTATTTGATAAAATGATCTCCAATTAGAAATTCAAAATGAAAAAATTTTAAAAATTGGTCAATTAAAAATTCTCTATTCAAAATAATTACTATGGTTAAAATTTAATTTTCAAGGTAAATGAAAATTATATAAATAGACAAAAAGAAAAAAACCATAAAACAATCAAGGATGTGTTAATTGTTAATTATTTAGGTTATTTTAGACCCAAAAATCACATTAACCACCACATTTATTCATTTTGGATCGATTAACCTTTGAATTTTAAGATTTCATTATTGAAAATGTAACAATTACTTCAAAAGCTACATATGTATTCACTTATAAAAAGGTAACACTTACATCAATTTAAAACTAACTGATACTATGTATTTATTATTGAAAATACTAAATTTACTCCTCTATGAATTATATCCCACTTCTATAGGGTTCTAATGACCATTATTTTGAATAAGGACTTCATTTCTAAAGTTTCATCCAAGAGAAAACTCAAGCTTCCAACTTGATAACTAATTTCACATACTATTTAACTTTATAGTAATTCTACTTAAAAAATGCCTAAAATTATTAATATAATGATATATGTATAATTATTATAATAAAAAATATTTATTTTAATTTAATAATAATTATTCATTACTTTTTATCCACTAAGAGAGACCAAAACATTGATCATGCATATATACAGACTATAGCCTCCATGATGTTACATAGTTCATTTTTCATCACCACATATAATGGATGGTATAATGGATGTATTTTTTGAATAAAAATTTTATATATTTTAAAAATAACATTCTAAAATGATATTTTTTTATATACCATCATGCAGTTTATTCAAGGGGAACTGGTATCATTAATCGTTTGTACATGTGGACTATCTCATCCATGAGAAATGAAATTCATTTTTCATCACCAACTATATTTGATGGTTATAAGAATGTATTTAATGAGGATATACGATAATTATTAAATGATTAATATTCTATATATTTCACATAATAATTATCTACATAAATTGCTCTACTCATTAAATCATTATAACATGTTACCAATTGGGTCGATTTAACTACCTACCTAAATGATGTTATAATGAATATATAAAAATTAATATGGGGTTTAATATTAAGTAAAAATAATGTAAAAACTATATATTTTAAATTTTTATTGAATTTAATTTTTATTTTAATTATTTAAAATATTTATTATTATATCCCATGTCGATTGTTAAACATGTCAAAAATTTGTTAAATATGATTAACATTTTAAATTGTCTTATTCACATATCTCACCTAATGAAAATTTCTCTTATGTAGTCATAATAAACATATTATTCTATCTTTATTTATCTAATAATGATGAACTTGAAATGACTTGGTGAGAATATATCCCTCCTTTATGAAGTTTTTATGCGACAAGCAACTAAAATTTCAAACACCCTATAATAAAAATAAATTATAACATATTAATATATTTGTAATATATGGTAAAAAAATAATTATAGAAATTGTATAATGATGAAATTAATGTTATTAGATAAGGTATTAGTATATTTTTGTTCATTATATAGGTAGTTAGAGTAGGATTGATTAAGAAGGAATATAACGTAAGAGTTATCATGTAAAATTCCTCTCTTTGTGATATGGTTGGTATTATAAACCTATGTTCATTTATGTTTTGTATATGATACCTATTTGAAATATGAGGTTATAAATTATATTTTAATCATGGTATTTGGAATTCAATTAAAACCCCACTCTTTTAAAAGGTTTTTATTACAATGATGCACCATCCTCAAGGGCCATTTAATACATATGCCTACAGGCCTTGAAAGGGTTCCACTTCACCCCTTGAAAGGTGGATTATCAAAAATAAATAAATAATGAAGGACTTTAGGCCATTAGAGGATACTTCATCCTCAAGTGGTCTTTGTCTCAAATTCAAATCCATGTAATTTGTTTATGGTATACACCATGTAGGGATTGTTTTCTATATTGTAATCCATATTTTCATTTTATTTACTCACCAAATAATGTACCCTTATTAATGTGACTCTTTATTTAGTAGTTTACCTTGTATACTGTTTTTCAATACCTTAAAATTCATTCATTTTGTGTTGACCACATTTAGAAATTATTTCATATATGTTTGAAATATTATAGCATTTTATTATATTATATTATATTACATACTTTTTTAGGGATATACATTCCTATTACATAAACACTTTTCAAAATAATTAGCACTTATTTTGATTTTTCCCACCATTCTCCTATTCTATATAGATGGTTTAGAATCATATTTTTTTAGTATAGACTTATTCATATTATCATTTCATTATAAGACATGGATATCAAAATTTTCACAATTAACATTGGATGATTCCCAACTAGAAATTTTTTTATCGCTTTTATTATGGGGAAAACTATTAGTGTTTTGTATATCTACATTTCAATATGTATGATTATTGGAAAAGACAATTATGTATTATTTATTTATATTTTGATTAGAATGAATTAGAATTACTTAATGTTGTAATTTTCATAGTTATTGATATCTACTCAATGTAATGGTATGTATCCTGATAAAAAATTTATTATGTATTTTATTTTATGTCAGCCCAAATTTCAGTATTTCCTAGACATGTGGCTCGATGGAATGATCATGATGTCTATGGCCAGGATATCCTAACATAGGGAATGAAATTAGAAATCTAAAATTAAATATTTCACCATAAGGAATAAATTATTATTATTATCTATATGAAATATTTATATTAATTTCTATACATTGTTATATTATTATCTAAACTCCTCCCTCATCTTCATTGCTACGCTCTCTTACCAGGAAGAGAACATAACTGATGATGCCCTTGCCAACATGGGCATTAACAAGGATAGTACCTGGAGTGATGATAAACCCTCAGAGATTCTTCCGCTTCATGTTCAGGATGTAAAAAAGAATGCATTCCTTTCGACTTGTTTAACCCCTTTCTTTTATATAATAAATTTTTTGTTTTTGTGTTTGACAAGAAAACTACCCTTAAAAAATATTATTCTCTAAATGTTAGATTAATATAGCATCATTATTATTACCTATTCCTACCCTAATATTTTACCCATGATCTCCTTAGTTGCATCTTTTCCCCTATTTAGAATTTTGAGCTCCCGCCTTCATATGTTTCCATTTCTTTAGGTTATGAAGTAGGGTATTACACATGACATGACTAAATATATTTTTGAGGTGTCAATGAATTATTATGAATTTTATAGTTTCATATATACTGAAAAAATATATCTTTTAGTTGAGAAAGATATGGGTTTTGTTAGTTTTGGTGTTTTTCTTGATTCTATAGAATTTTAAATTTATATGTTATTGGAAATATATGTAATACAATATACTCTTTAAATAATTTTTCTTATGGGATAGTTCTATCATGGGATCAATATTTAGTATCAAAGCCGACGTGTAAAGTCTGTGTTTAGGAGCACCGTATATAGTATTGTGTGAATGGGATTTCACAAGGATCAGATCCCAAATTAATATACCCCATGAAAGGATGTCATACAACCATTTAGAAATTATTATAATGTAAAATTAATTTGACAATAACCTCAATTTATTATTATAAATAATGGCTATGATAGTTTGGAAGAGAGAATATGAGGTAAATCAACCTATACTGGTCTAATATTTTTGTATTTTTAGAAGATATGGAATATTAGGTATGACCATAAGAGTTTCAAGGAAACAAATGTTACATAAAAATTCAAGATTTTATGTTCCATTAATTTATTGTACCGATTTGGAATCATTAAAATGAGTTTAAACACATTTATAGATTCACCGGTGATTGAATTAGGAGAATAATATCACACTAGGGTAAAAAAGGGTGTATGGTAAAATATATATCTATTAGATTTATAAAAGATAATTTAGTAAATGATGATGATATTTAAGTCATGGGTAATTATTATGTCAATATTCAGGCCAAGAAATAAATTATTGATATTTAAATAAGAGAGTCACATCCTAGTACTACCTATGAATCAAATTTCTATAAGAATTCTATATGAGGATGGGTATGTTACAAGATTTTCTAATATTGTTCAGAATTTTAGTTTAGATTCTAGGGTGGTAGAAGTAATAATGAAGGATTGGACCTTATATCTAACTACAATATTTGATAAATCAAAAAACATTTGTGTAATAACTTTTTAAAACACCAAAATTGTGGAATTTTGATCTAAGACATCTCATTGAGAATAACAAGAAGGTTCTAACGGTAAATGTAATGTTGAATCGTGATCATAGAGAGTTTTTTTGACATGGGTGTTTTTTTCCTGGGAAGTATGAGAGGGCTTCATTCAACCAATATGGAATAAATCCTAGATTTCATATTTGAGAATTGTTTTACTTATATGTTTTTGGGATTTCCCATATCTAATCACATTGAGGGTTACCTTACATGATGACTTACATTAATGATGAAATATATAATATATGGATTTAATTTATTAATAAAAACTTCTATTTCTTCTAAATTTTTGTTCAATATAATTTCATATGGGAAACGTAAACTAGTTTAAAGTTAAAATGTCTAAAATCTGACAATGGTGGTGAGTAAAATAGATGGTACATCCAAAATATCTATCAAAAAAGGGAAATAGGATCCTAAAGATTTTTACCAATTCACGTCATTATATTTATTCGTTGTGGAAAATGAATCAAACGTTAACATATAAATAATAGATCATATGGGTACACACAATAATTCCCAAGGAATATTCGGTGAGATCAGTGAGCTTGGTGGTGTACTTTGTTAATAAAAGTACATCTCCTTTATTGGGATAATTAATTGTAAATTATTAATGTTAGCATAAACTATCATACGTTAACAATATAAGTCATATCTTATTTTCCAGGATGAATCCAATGAATCATGAAATCTTGTGTTAAAGTCAATGACATGGTTATTTATGGGATATGATGGTAAAATTTTAGTTTTTTTAATATTTAATTATTTTCATCAGACAATCGTGTATATTGGGGATATCCTGTTCAAAGAGATGGTATTATTGAATTAATTGAACATGGATGAGAAAAATATAAGGGAGAATATTCAAATGAAATAGTATAATTTAATCGTAGTAGGGGTTCAAAAATAAGACAATTTATAAATAGTTTATATGGAAGTACTAAAATTAGGGAAGATTCGACTACAAAATATTTTTAGGAATGCTATAGAAATGATGAGGCATGAGTAAATGTTATTAAATAAGGGGATATAAATGATATTGCACAAATATTTATGTTATTTTAAATATCTTAGTCACATGTTTATGTTTTATATAGTAGAGTAATAAAACAGAATTATACTTTTAGATATCTCCTGAAATTATTACAAATAATGGATGGAGGAGAACAAGAAATCAGAAAAGAGGTGGCCATTCTCAATGACTCAAAAAAAGTGATATTTAGTGATGAAAAAAGAAATTTCCTCACTGGGTTATAATGAAAAATTGAGATATGATTGAGTAATCATAAGGGATGAAAGCACTGGAGAATAAATGGGGTCTTTATTTTATAGAATAATTTGATAGTTAGAAAATGTACATAAAATAAATAGTTGATGATGTTATTTTAATATAATTAATGCATAAAATAATAATAAAAACATTCTCACTAGCATTTATTTATGATACGATCCAGATAATGCTGAGCATAGTGGCTACTAATAATCTACATTTAATGGATATTTAGATAATGATCAATTTTTTCCAAGGATATATATAAAAGGTAATTTATTTCATGTAGTTATGGGGTTTTAAGGGAAATTAGTATGGGAAATTGGTCTGTTTTTAGAAGATTACTCTTTATAACTTCATGTATACACTGAGATAGTTGAATTATTTTTGTTATGAATTCATGGGTTGAGATGGTTTCAATAGATGAAATGATGATAATTGTTTCTATGGAATGACATTGGATATCGTATGCTTAATTATTATTATCTTGTTTGTGGATGAAATGTTGCTAGATTGTCTAAAAAATAAAAGGATTGAGGATAAAAAGAGTAATTTTTTACGAAGATTCATGATGAAATTTCATGTTATGACAAAGAAAATGCTTGAAATGATGATTTGAAGAGATAGGAAATTAATGTCATTTTTCATATCTCAAAAAAATACATCAGGACCACCGTTGAAAAGTTAAAAAAGTTTGCATATAAGTGTATCTCAACTGCATAGGTCAGAAACATTAATGTTACAAATAAAAGGTTCTAAAAAACATGAATTCTAATACAAGGAGAGAGTTCTATTATTATAAATGGTTTGTAGCTTGATGTATTTCATGACATGTACATAACCATAATATTTTTATTGGGAGAATTTATATGATTTATGTCAAATCCACATTGGCAGTTTGTGAAGTAGATAATCTAAAAAATAAAGGGACAAGAAGATATAATATTGTGTTTTTATATAAATTATCCATTTTAGGATATGTTTATAATAACATTTTTAGGGATTTGATTACATGAATGGGAATAACTAGTTTTGTGTTCACCAATTGTGGAATAGATGTTAGATGGTTGTTGGAGCTATAATGTTTTTTTTACTCTTCCCACAATGGAAGTTGAGAATATAACAGTAGTGTATGTGAGAATAGAATTGATATGGGCGATACAATTTTTTAAGGATCATAGAAGAATCATGGAGGGTTCTTTGATCTTCCATGAGAATTAGAGTGTAGTCCATTTGATCTGAAATATTTTATTTTATATAAGGAATAATCATATCAACATGAAATACCATTTCACCCAAAAATGGTTGTCGAAAGAATATTTTACTTATTGAGTATAATTAGGAAGATAAATTTAAAAGTAATTTTCATCAAGTTGGTAGTCATAAAAATTATGAGGCATCATTGTGGCTAAGTGGGACTTGGGTGAATATATGGTGTGGAGAGAACTAAATATTATTTCTTTTGATGAATTTTGGTTATCTCATTGTGTTTGTAACATATTTCCCCTCAACATTGGCATAGGAAGGTAAATGGATATTACATCGCCATAGGTTACATACCCAAGACACCAAAGGCTAGAAATAAATAGAAAGGGATTCATAAACATTTAGGGGATGATTTTACATTTTTAATGTAATGTAACCAAACCATGAAATCGATAACCCAACAAAAATTACATGATGCATGAGAAATTTGAATAATATTTTTTGGTAGAATAAAATAAAATAAAAATAAAACATAAACCAGATTGAAGTAAAAGGATAACAATAAAATAAAAAACATAATGAAAACCAAAGACATAAACCTTACATATCTGAACAAGCTCAATGCTCCAACTCTACAATCCGTTCACAATGTATCATGTATATTCACTAAATAAATAAGATACATTGCCATTACCTATGTATCGATTAAAAATATCTCCAAATCAACTAATGATCCCAAGAAATGGGTGAATATAAAACAAGGTATTTTTTCCTTAAATGACTTCCCTACTCACACAACTATGATTGAATATATTACCAAATTTATTTAATAAATTAATATAAAAAACATTAAAATAATTTATCTCAAAAGAAAAACAATTTATAAGAAATAATTTTTCCAATTGAAATAATGATGATAATTATTTAAAAATATTTATAGAATCATTTGGCATAACAAACATATAATCCACACACACCCACACGTTCATGACTCAGTGATAGTTCAACACTCATGAGAAGTCTCTCTTCAGTATACCTAGTCGTCACAAGGAAACCATATATAAGGTTCCAAAAAATTACAATCCCCTTCTACAAGGTAATTTATTTATACCCAAATGGTACACACTCCATTACCCGGGTCTTATTAATGATGTTTACAAGGAAAAAATATTTATGCCATTAATTGGACAAAACAAATGTGCCAAACATTCCAATAAAATGATACTTTTATTTAAACCAATTTCATACCAACTATACATGAATAAAAACCAACATCACTTATATAATAACAATTTTAAAATCATGTCACCAATTTCACTTTCAACAAGCCATCCATGGTCTATATTTTCAAAAACCATCACTAAAGAGGGTTTCCCACAACCATTTCAAAACAATTTCAAAATTAAAAAAAAAATCAAAAAAATATCATTCTATAATCAATAAATTAATTTCTGTTAAAAGGGTTCGAGATTGAATCCACCTATCTCACAAACATAGGTGAAAAGGAATAATGACACAACATTTTCAACAAACTAGGTTGAAACCAAAAAATCCTCCAAAGATATTTTTCTATATCATCACACAACCATATATCATCAATATTGGAATAAACGACAAGGATATATCCCCAATGGAATTGATCCATCAATTCAATTGAGTGAAGAAGGTGAAAATAAGGAAATCCACACAGAATGAGCACTTTCAAAGGAACCTAGGCCTCCAACAGACAAAGACTCACCAACTAATTTATCATGGATCATATGGACGTGTCTCTCTATACATTGAGAGAAAATGATAAAATGTTCGAGTAAGATTAGAGGAAAAATTTACCAATAAGGGGAAAATATGAATTAGTTCACAATTTTCAAGTATTTGTTAAATGTTGTATTGTTTAATAGAAATGTTATGAAAACCATGAACTAACTGCTACCTCCATACACACCTCACAATACTGTCTCATACTGTTAGAAAAATTGGGAACCAACCAAGATAAAAACCGCTATTTCACTTTCCATTGTTACTTCTGGGTGGCTTCATATTTTGTCTAAACCATACACCTAACCACATCCCACTATTTTGGCATTCATGGTTTCCTAGAGGTGTTTCATTGTTTCTACTAACTATGATCATTCTATCATCTTATAAAAAAATACCCAAACATATTTCAAAACTCCTCTAAACCTCCAAAAAGTTAACAAAAATTATTTTATATACTTAAGATACAAAAATAATTTTCCAGCTACACTAAACGCATGGTAATAAATTCTCCCTACTATGATTATTTCTATCCCAATAATGTAGTAAATTACCACAAGATTTATGGGATTTGATCCAATTCTCGAACATATCCTTCTCCCATTCCCATTTTCTTCTTTAATCTAACCATGTTTCCAAAAAATCCACACTAAACTAATTCATTCCCCACACAAGAAGTTATTATATCTATCCACAGTTCACATTGTAACATGCACCTACATAGAATTTGACTATAGATCAATTTGATCCCATTTCCATCAATCCATCAATGTAAATTTTTATTATTAATTAATTTTATTGGAAAAGTGAGAACCCTCACCACTTCAACAGATCAAAAAATTAAACTACAAAATTATTGAAGGAATTTTTATTCCATTTGGAATCATTCTCCATAAAAATTTATAGGGAATAAAAGCATCATGTCTGACTAGATAATCTTTTAAAAGATATTAAAAATGATGCACCATATTGTAACTAGTTTCTATTTATTCCTTTTTTATCTTCCCCACATTGAATCTATTTGTCAATATTTGACCTAGCTTATTAATAAAATCACATTGCTCCGTAGAAGTGTCCACTTGGAGAAATATTTCTATTATTTTTTCAGCATCCTCCTTTGTAGCATTTATATTTTACTGTCCTCCACCATTTCTTCTCCTTTGTATATGAACAATTATATATTTTCTCTAGAACATCAACCTTCCATCGATTATGACTATATAGAGTCCCTTTGGGGGAAGCGGCCTCATAGACTACAACCTCTTCCCATAACTCTTATGTAACATTAATCACTACAACCATTCCAATTATTTCTTTTCTCAGAATTATGATAAATTACCAGTCTTTATCGAAACATGCATCTATCTCCTGCTACAATCAAGGTAGGAAGGCAACATCCTTCTCTAGCCATGTATCCTAGGAGTGAAGTAGCATCTCCCCATGTTGTTCCCCTTTCCTCTCTTCTTTATGACCTTAAGGCACTATCAATACTTCTTAGTGAGCCTCAACCTTTTTAACCTAGTTTTTATTATTTGTAGTCTTGATGTATTTTATATGTTGATCAACCATGCTTCCTCCAACTATCTAGAGCTCTAGTACCATGGAATTAGTACCTTTTCTAGCTGATCAACTCACTATTGGTTGAGGTTGATATGAGTAGTCATTATGTCCCTTTTATTTCAGCTTCTTGGTTTCAATGAAACTCCACAAGTCCTTTATTTATTTAACATATTCATCATTGGACATTGTAGAAATATTCCAAATCCTACTTTTTAATTATCACAATAGTATTTTCTTTCTCCATCAGACTCTAATTATGAGGGAAATAAGGTGTTTCTCTCTACCCATCCATTGAAACTCGGGCTGTCAATATAATTTTCAGGTTGATATAGGCCATATTCATTCATTGATTGGACCCCTATTTTGCGTTCATCTGATTGTATACATCGTGTATTGGTTCCTCCCAATCCTAAACATCAATATAAATTTCCTCTCTAGTTTTTGGAATCACCCCTTTAACATATCAGTGACTACACACATGCACTTCCATAACACAGGTGGAAGGATTTGATAGCAAAGATCCTTTAGCACTTATTTCACAAGTTCTAACTGAACTAAAAGAAGCTTCATCAATAAATTTGGGATCTTCCATATCCTATCTATGGTTATTGAAAATATCCACCACCTTTGGTTTTCCCTCTGTTCTCTTGTTATGTAATATCTCTGCATTTAAATGATTCCTGGAGCCATCCATTAATGTTTTCTCGATCTGACCATAACAAGTGCCAACGACCATAATTTTTTCACTACCTTTAGACACTATGTACGTCTGTCTCCTACAGCAACAAGATATAATTGTATAACAAAATGTTCTTTCATGATGGAGAAAAATTATTCCATTACTCTATGAGAACAGGTTGTTTCTAGTGGATGTTTTCACTAAAAGTAGGCCAAACGAGATCAAATGGACGTCTAGAGATTTCTACCTCAACACAGATTCAAGGAGTGGTAGGATGAAAAACCAACCTAGTTCTACTGTCAGATCATTGATATCTTCATACCATATTTCCAATCATTTTAAAAATATAAGGATTTTGGAATGGTAATCGATGTTAAGGAATACTAACCAAATTTTCCATTTTCAGGGAATCACTCTTTATATCAATGTTAGAGGACCACCAGAAAAAAATAGTAATTTCATTCAGGTTAGTGGAGTAGTAGAACCTTCTGTGATTAGGTTGATCTCCATTGAAATCCGAATCATGATATGTTTGTGGTATAATAAACCCACCGTTGAACAATATATTAAGTCCTAGAACTTGATAACATTCATTTTAAATGTGTCATCTTAAGGTTATTAATGATCAAACCATGAAATGAGAGTTATATTTAGCCAAGGTGAAGCTTCTATAAATTCGGTAGGTTATATGGGATGTTTAGGTAATCCTTCTAAAAGATCTTGTAATTTTGGACTGAATGACATTTTGGGAAAAATATTAGGAGATTAGGATTGGAGTAGGGAAAAAAGGGGCTTAATGAGCCTTTGTTAATGAAACAGCAACTCAAAGATTCTTCAGGATTGAAAAATATTATGCACTTACCCAAACCTTTCTGGGAAATCCAACTGATATTCGACCTCACCAACCCGTTACAGTATCTCAAAAGGACCTATGTATCGATGAGATAACATTCCATATTTCCAAAAATGAAAATTCCCAAGAAATATAGTGATTATCAAGAACACATGATCACTCACCATGAATAAAAATGGACATCGACAATGATCCACATAAGATTTATGATAAATCCGATCCATCTCTATAATTTTACTAATCCACTAAAACTTCTCTATTCTCTCAGGGAAAAGTCTTATTCCAACAACTGAAATCTCTTCATTTTCCACCCAACAATGTAAATAAATATATGTATTCCTATATAATGCTTCAAAATAACACATAGTTTTTAGGCATGGTAGATATTGTAATAATTACAATCCATAAACCTTATTTCCTCATTTGACGAGCCATTTAAACCCATTAGAGAATCCCGAAGAATGTCGTACTATGATTGTATTATCTTCTCCAATTTCAAATATATCTATATATAATACACTATACATCGGGTCAAATGAGTCCCAAGGGATTCCAAGAAGGATTTCCAAAAACAATATGTTATCATTGGATCTTATTCAAATACTATCAAAACTGATATTCTTTGCCTCTTTATAACTTTTCAGAGATTGATTACAGACAAGTTCTCCACTATATGAGATCCATGAACAGACATTAAATTGGATGAATTTGTAAAATGATCAACTATCTTCCATTTTTTAGTCATGTTTTAAAAGCATCATTGGGTGGACTCTTAATAAATACACAGCTATATTCTTCTATTTTTATATAGGAATTGGAAAATACCACAATATACCCACTGGCCACTGGTTCTCTACCATAACCTAGTGACAAGTGAGGAATCTCATAATGAACCCAAACTATTTTTTTCATGAAAATACACCAAAATTATGCCATCCATACCTTATACATATTTTTTATTCTTGGATGACAAACCCATGTCAAATGTTGGCAATATTAAAGTATTTATTTCAGAAAATACACAGGTAAAACCATCTGATCTCGAAACCAAAAAACACAACTCCCATCTAGCTTCCATCTCTTAGTAGTCTCCCTTCCATTGAGTTTGAACGTCATAGAAACAAAATCTAAAATAGAATTATATTAATTTATAACATAGTCATCTTAATCAATAACAAAATTATCTATAATGAAAATTATAATTGTAACATGTTCTCTACAATGAAATTACATTTTTGTTATCAATGACATCGGCTGCCATTGATCTGAAGCCTCTTTAGACAACAGACCATAAATAATACTTATTAATGCACCCAATACTAAATATTCATTAATTAGGTTATACATAACATTAATTTAATTCATTTGGAGATAACATTTCAACCTTAGGTTCCTTAGATTCAAATCCCTTTGTGAGAAAATGTGTTTCCAGATTTTATGATCTCTAAATCGTATGAATTTATCCCCAAGGAGGTGATGACACCAAATATTCAAATAATAGACTACAACAACTAACATCAGATAGTGTTTTAGGTATTTTGTCTCAATAAAAAATAAATGACTTAATCCCTAAAAAATAAAATGATCTCCTAGCATGATAACACACCTCAACCCAGATCCAGATGCATCAATATACACCACATACCATTGACCTAATTTCGATAATATTTAGATCTTTATTGATGGATGAAAATTTTAAAACTCTTCAAAACACAAATTAAATTCTTCAGTCTATTATAATGGATGATTTTTCATTGTCAATGTTATCATTGATGAAGACAGTTTTTAAAAATCACAAAAATAAAACATCAATAAAACTAGCTATGTTAAGGAAATTATATATCTCAATGACATTATTCAAGGATTTAAAAGATATCACAACCTATATATTTCTTGGTTCCCTGGAAAACCCCATTTCAATTATAACATGTCCATGTTAAAATACATTTTGTATCCAAAAATAACAATATGAAATTTTAGCACAAAACATGGTTTCCAAGTGATGTTCTTGCTCAAAAATGTCCCTTGAATACTCCAGTATGTCATCCAAAAAACACCATCACAAATGAATCTAGATAAATTTTAAATATCATATTAATCAGCTCCATAAATATAGTTGGTTTATTATAAGGACATAAATGCATAACTGCATACTAGTAATGGACATATCTACTCCAGAAAGGTGTATTGGGAAATATATTCCTTCTAAACCCTCTATTTGTGAAATCCTGAACTGAAGTAAATTTTAGATAACAAATAGGATGCACTAAATTTATTTAATAGATCATCGATGTATATAAGTGTATATACAATATTTATCGTAACATGTTTAATCTTATGATAACCAACACAAATATGAATAGTTTCATCTGCCATTTTCAAAAAAAAGTCTATTGTTACCCACAAAGATATACTAGGATAAACAAAATATTTTATTTCTAAATATTACACCTAGAATTTTATTTAAAATTGTTATATTGGTTGAATCTTATATGATGGATGTGATATTGGGCCATTATATGGAACAAGATCAATCACAAAATCCACTTCTCTTTTCTATGGAAACCTAGATAAATCCTTAGAAAAAATATATGAATGTTTATAGAAAACTGTTGGAAATATGTTATTCAAAATATAATCCACCGAGGTAAAATTCAAAACTAGTAAATGTTATCAGATAGTTCCAACTGTTGGTACTACCAATCCTGGTTCACAAGCCTTTATATTGTTTTCTCAAATAAAGATATGCTCGACAACATCATATGTTTTAAAAATAACCTCTCAGGTATAACAATTGATGTGATCCTCGAACGTAGTCAACCAATCAAGAACCAAGATTATATCATATATATATCCTTCTCAATCATTATGAAATACCTATGAATTAAAATCCATCAATCATTATTGATAGTGTTTTCCACAAAAAGGATCGACATTATCTTGGACAAAAAAGAGTTTGAAGTTTCAAAACTGATGGAATCATGTCAACATACTATCCCAGAATATCAATAACATAAGAAGAAATAAATAATGGGATGCACTCGTATCAAACAAAGCTTTCACAATGGTACAATTCAAACGAATTATTCTCTCACCATTGATGGTCCATTATGATTATCCCCAATAACTTGCTCAACACCATATAACATCTTACTCAATTCAATTTCTCTTTATTTTACTATTGATATTTGCTTGGAAAAGGATTCATGTTATTTATAGAATCACCATGATATAAATGGATATATTGATGTAAAATATTTTTCTTCCCTTATCCCATAAAAGAATATGATGTCTGAAAAACATGAGATGTTTCCCTATCACTATATCTTAGAGAATTATAATTATAGAGATGATGATTACACATATGGAAGAAATTGTGAAGTGCTCTAGGTGGTTCCATCCAATCTCTCTTAATGTCATAAAAATAACAACATTTAAAACATCCTTCTTTACTATTAGATTTTGGTGGAATATTCATAGATCCAACCATTTGATTATGATTCATACCACTATCTTGAAAATAGGTGTCCCTATTCCTCTTATCCCCAAAATTATAGTTCCCACCACTTCCAATATGTATCCAAATGATTATTCCACAAAATATTCTTGATATGTCTCTTTTTGCCACCATCTCTTTATTAAATATATCCGTATAATCCATTAAAATGTGAAAAAAATTAGAGAATGAATAACATCAAATGTGATTAAAATAGCAATGCCTTAAAGTATGAACATACAATAACATTAATTGAAATGCAGAATAATTTAATAAATTTATCCAAATAAGTTTTCACTAATAGATTATCATATTTCAAGATGAAAATTCCATCATTCTAGAAATTAAAAATATTTTAAGATAGAATTGTTTGTTGAAAAATTCTCCAAAATACTTCCCTGAAATTCCTTGGTCTAATTTATCTTGAACTGTTAAATCCCACCAAAGGTAGGCTGTATCTATGAGCATGTAAATTTCAACATGAATTTCATCTCAACTATCGTGCCTTTGAAATCCAATATTCGATTTATCCTATTTATCCACACCTCTACTTTATTTAATTCTGAATGTCCCCAAAAGATTTATGGATTCTATTTCTAAAACTATATAAAATGATCCAATTTATTGGGTTCATCCATTATATTCCAACTATCCACATCATGAAAATAATACACAATACTCTAAACCAATGATTTGTTCACCTGTGCCTCTGCTGAAACCTCTTTTTCAGCAGCCTCTTTCAGTTAGTTACTTCTACGCCCACTAGGTTCCATTTTCTATAACCATAAACAAATGCCATTTATTCTAACTCTATATAAAATTAAGTCTTAATAATATAAAATATAACACATCACACATCTCACAGAAATGATTTCTAAAATTATTACATTTTTCCAATTTCCAACCACTTTTAAAAATTAAATCATTCTAATTTTTAAAACCATTTTCAAAATACAGAAATCATTTCATTTAAAATAAAAGCATTTTCAATTATTTTAAATAGTCATAAATAATTTATATAATCATAAATCATTACTGAAAATGAAAAATTCACTCCTAGTGGGATGTCATTTTTATCATTTTCTCTCATGGTATTTTAATTGGTAAACCCATTAAAATGAAATAATAACTCTTAGAAGTGTCATTGTAACACCCTGAGACTTTATGACATATATTAATTTAAATTTCATTGAATTATTTTTTTAAGCTACAACAAGTTTATCTTGCGATATACACACCACCGTATTTTCTTGCAGTATACACCACACTATTCTTGGCTTGTGTTGCACACAATTTCAAATTATTTTGATATAATTAATTTCACCTAACAATGAGTATATATTTTGTTCAATGTATACAGTAAATAAGATTCTATTATGTTATACGCAACACAAAATGATGCATTCACTACACAAAACACTAACATGACTTGATTTACATGCAAGAGAAACCTTCCTTAATATCTAGCATTGTATGCAATACTGTGTTTCACTAAACAACAATATATTATTAAAAAATTAAAATTTAATGGGATATAAACTCGAATTTATGAATAATATTAAACATTTTTTTAATTTTATATAAATTTATCATTCATATTACACATTTCATAGAACATGATATGAGAACAAAATCAATTTTTTCGATAAAAGTTTATTTTTCATAAAATGTTGTTTTATTGACTTTTGACGGAACAATAATTTTAAATATATTTCTTAAATGTTTTATAAGTTAAATTTGACAAATTCAACTTCTTAATTGGAAGAGGGGCATAAAAATTTAATATTGTTTAATTTTTGTATTTTGCTAAAAAAATTAAAATTTCAACGAATAGTGAAAAATAATGCATTTTAAATGAAATCTACCTCTTTATCTAATTTATTTGTATAGTAAGATTATATTTTTAATTGGCTTTAAATAATAATTGGATTATAAGTTTATCATAAAATCAAATTTTATTCATTTTAATTAATTTCACTTTGAAATTTTATATAAGCACATGTCAATCTTTTGATAGTTATTACTTCTTAAAAACCAACTTTTTTAAAATATGATTCAATTTTAATTCAATTTCATTAGCTTATTTGTTTTAAATTTTGAAAAAAGGATTACATAATTGGAATCATATATTTAAATTTTTTTAAATAGGTACCATTTATTTTTTGACATTAACAATAGTAAAATCAATAATTATTTTATTTACCATGGTTAAAAGGGTAAATCTACTAAATAATGGTAATAAAATAATATTGTAATAATATTAAGCTACCCAAAAAAATGCCATAATCATATTGGATTATATAATTTATACCCTGGGCATCCTTCGATCTTTTTTTGGAAACCATGGATTCATTGTTTGTGAAAATGACTTTTTATAGGAATTAATTTAATGTAGTGAAAATTATGACCTAAATATATATATTTTAATAAATTGATTTATATATATGTTTATATAAAATATATTTATGTATATAGATAATAATTATAAATATTAAAATATTTTCAACCTCATCATATATTATTTATAATTTTTATGCATTAGATAAATATATTTATATATGACATAATTGTGATATAGTGATTACCTCATTAATGAAATATTCAAATAAATGAATTTATAAAAATTAAAATAAATTTATTTTGAACATTTTGACACCATCCAAAAATTTTCTAAATTAAATTCCCTTATTACGCGTCATGTTATGCCTTTGGTTTGAAGTAATCCGGTTGTTATGATTTTCTTTAAAAATCTATGTATGAATAGTGTCCAAAATTGACGTAATCCATAACATAAAATATAAAATAATTTATTAAATTATATTAAATTACTAAAAATATAATTTTCGTCCAAATTGTTAATATAAGCCAATTTATTCATAAATATATTTTTTGGTTTGTATGACATGATATGGTTATTACATTAACCCACAATGTGTAAAAAGAAACATATCACACTAAGATTAAAAAAGGTAAAAAAAGGGTTAAACCAAAACGACAAGGATAAATAAAATATTAAAAAACAAAAAAAAATTATTGGATGATGGTAATAAGAACCCAAATAATATTATTTTATAAATAAATAATATTTTTTACCATTTATAATTGAAATTGAATTTATATTAATTAATATTTGGAGAGTTTCCTAAATTTCCCCTCTCCTCTCTTATAAAAGGGACCCTCCTCCCTCTCTCAATCACCCTATTTCGAGGCACCAATCTCAGCCAACACCAGACCATTTCTCTTCCCAACATTCCTAGTAATATTATAAAGGTTTGTTACTCTCAAAAGAATAATATTAGTTCCCTATGAAAGAAATCAAAAGTGGCACATTGAGGAAGGGGTAATCTCGTCTACCAATTCATTCAAACGAATTTCTTCTTCTACTTTCTCTTCATAAGATGTTTCATTATAATGTAATAAAATAAGTATCACTAATATAGTCATATGTTATTATAAATATAAAAACACTATTTCACCTTCTATCAATCCTACAAAAAATGAAATCACTGCACGTGCATACGTAATACATACCCTATCCACATTATGGTGTAATATCTATTTCACCACCAAATTACTTGGATTGTTATAATGGAAGAAATAACAACTATAAATTTTTATTATAATATGATAATAATTATGAGATATTATACACCATTCTATTCAATACAAATCAACAACTATGGTAACAATATCATCACACATGAGTAAGTATGGCTTACAGTCACCACAATGTGATGAGATTCACACTCCATGTTAATAATTCAAGAATGAGTAGAATTTATCTATAATAAATAATCATGAAATTTATTAAATATTAATGATAATATATTTAGGTGAATATATATATATATATATAATTTACTTACTTCAATTCAATTCAATAAAGAAATGAAAACAATGTTCATGTGTATATACGACCTACTGTCTCCCTGATCTGTGTATTCCAAGTTATAAAAATATATTTTATATATAGACACACATATATATATATACTGAATATAAATTATATATAAATAATGTTTTACATTATGTATTTATGTTAATTATGATATAAGTAAAATTATTTTGAATATCAATTCAAAACACGTATGATAAATAAAACGATTGTTACCCAAAACGTTGTTTTAACAAGGAATTGACAATTGAAAGGGTAATATTTTGGCTTAAGTGAAACATATATTATAGAATAAACCCTATTATGTTTCTATTACCTATTAATAATATATTTAAACCCACTATACAGGTGTTTCAGACATAGACATAAGAAATCAGACCTAAGGTAGGGTATAATTTTGCAATCTAATTTTTATCCATGATTGTCTATATTTACGTATTTACTGGGAATATATATATCATCAATGTACCTATTTTGAAAAAAATGTTTTCATAAAATTTTCACTATTATATTAAAAGTTTGTGTCATTTTTATCTATTTTGACTTTTACTACATTGTATAGATGGAATCTTTTTTTACCAAATGAGGTACTTTTTCTATCTTTTCCCAGTAAAAGTATGAGGGGAATTTTTTTAACTTATACCGTATGAACATATATTTATGTTTTCAAAATTTATTTTTTCCATGAATCATCCATTAAAAAATTTCATATTTATTTTCAATTAAATAATTTTCTTTTAAAATTTTGTGACATTTTGATAATTGAAAATGTTTTTTTGAAGAAAGGATATTTTTCTTAGTAATTAAGAACCTGTGTTTTATCTAAAATATTTTTAATCTAAGATGAAATAGGGTTATGTTTCTAACCCTGTTATTACATTTATTTTATTGTGTTTATAAATTAATTATTTTTATGATGTTATTTTAAAATATATAGATTATGTTATGATGAAATGATGTTTAAGAATCCCATTTTAATTTCATGGGTAATGCTATGATAAATGATTTATGTTTTTTGGGGACAAGTAAGAATGATTTCATTATGATTTTTTCAGGACTTATATGTCCCTTCAATTCATTGAGTAATGATTTATATCTCATTATATAGAAATGAATTGAACAACAAGTTAAGCTTGTTCAAAAATGCATGGCTAGAATGGTAGGTAAATATTGTTCAGAAATACATGGCTGGAACGAAGAGTAAAATTTGTTCAGTAATAGACTATGTCCACAATGATGGTACTGACAGAAATGACTTGGCTATAATAAAAATCAAAGTAGGTGCTTATTAGTTATCCACAATTACACGTTTTATGATAATACTCTTATATCATGTTTAATGTTCCATTATGATCCATTCCTTATGTACTACCTTGATTTTTATTTCATGACTCAAGATTTTGATGTTTAAAGTTCATGTTCAAGTTTTTACGTTCTAATTATTATTGTTTGTTTTATTTCCTCTATTTTTACCCTTACTGAGCATTTGATCTCAACTTTTCTATATTTTATTTTCTCCAAGATATAAATAATGGTTTAAGGTTGAAAACAAAAGGGGAATATATTTATGGGAGATGATGACTATCTTTCACCATGATTATAAGATTTAGTTTTTAGTTTCCAAAGACGATAAACTAATATGCACATTTGGCATCTGTTGGGGTCATTTATTATGTATTCCATAAAAGAAATGTAATTTCCATGTACATCAAGATCTGGTCTCTATATTTGGTATCAAAATGAAGGTTTAGTCAACCTTAGTAATGTAGGATGTAAAATAATTAGTGAGATCTATATAGATATTTCACAGGATATGTCTAGGGATGTCCTAAGAATAAGTCAAGTATATGAGACAATGATATGATTTTTTTGATTGTCATTAATAACCTATAGTTAAACTGATGATATTAGTGATTGAAATATTAAATTTAATTTTTCATACTTATGTGTTTCTAATATCTAATATGTATATCTCACACCTCGATTTATGGTTTTAGTCAATAACCTTATCTACATAATACATAGATAACAATTGAATGTTTCCGATATGAAAAGTATGGGAATTATAATGATCATTTTCCAATGTAGAAACATCATGTTGAAAATCACGATGATGGTACAAGTATATATCATACAACTGAGGATAAAGGTATTGTAAATGACATGTGAAATGTATGTGATGTTATTCAATTATTGTTCACATTAAAACTATGAATCGTGAGTTGGATAAACATTAAGACATGATTAAAATTTTAAGAAAGAAAAAGATGATGGATCCTGAGTGATTGTTTGTGAATAATGTTGGATGATTGAGGTGTTTATGTTTTATAAAACATGGATTATGTTATATGAATCATGAAATATATGACCCTTTTCAGAATATGTTTTTTCATAAAGGATTGGAAAGGATATGATGAATATTTCTAAGGAGAAAAAAAGTTATTTAATAGTAAGGTGATATACCTGGAGAACACATGATTAAGGGAAATGTAACCCTTAATATGTTATGTATGTTATGATAATTATGTTTGGAAAATGATATGTTGGATTTGAATAAGTAAATTGGACGATGTGGTTTTCTTTGGAACTAATTATGGAGTTGATGACAAGAGGGTTATGATATCATAGATGATGAATACAATTTTTTTTTATAATTTATGGAATATAATAAATTTAGTTTGGAATAACGAAACATTATTTTTTTCAATAAGTATAAATGGTAATTTATGATATTATCATGACTCAATATAAAGCATGATTAAGTCATTAAAATGTTTAGAATGTGACCAACAAGATAAATCTTGTGATTATAGTGGTATAAATGATTGTATTCACCGGATTGTTATATGACCTTTTGTTTAATTTTTTTTTCTTATATTGTGATTTGGATAGAATTATTTTGGATAAGACTAAAGGTTTTTATCGATTAAGATGGACAAAAAATTTTAATGTTTAAAGATAATATTTTTATATTATTTTTGGAATGATATTATAGTATTGTTTTAGAAATAGTAAAACCTGCATGATGAGTGACAACCCGTAGCGTCGGACAGGGCTGCGGTAATTGAACCCACAACTAAAGTGAAAAAGCCTTTATCACCACCCATAGACCTACGAGAAGTCACTGGTTATTATTATATTAAATAAGAATGATCAATGAAGTAAAAGTCCATTTTTGAACCATATAAAATTAATCTCAGCATAAATGGACTTATGTATACTGGATAATCGGTTCTACCCATTTTTTTGAGACATATGGAATGACCTATCATTCAATCAAAATATATAATAACACTAATGAATGATTTTATCAACTTCATTTATTTAAAAAATAGGTGATGTTGATTTTTTTTCAGGGAACGATCAATGATGATATTGTACCCAAAATAAGTAAGTATTTATCATCATGAAAAATACATTATCATTAGAAAAAGGTTCTTGAAAACCAAAAATATTTTCTTGGTACTTTATTATCCAATGAATCAGATGGTCGTTTAAATTATCCCAGATTTATGGATTTCTAGTAGTTAACTTTCTCTAACCCTTATTCTCTATCAATATTTATCAGAACATAATGGTTAGATTTCTCTCCCATATCAATATTTTCAGTTACCACATATGTCTTCCAATGTGGAAACCCAGTGATGAGTTACATTATGTACTATTCTATTTCTAAATTTCCTTTTAAAATGATGTTTTACAATCCCTTTTTACTACGTGGTATTGCAAGAAAAAAATTTCAATTAGAATACCATTTTTAACCCCCAAAGTATTTTGAGGGTGAAATTCAATTTAAGGGGAGGGGTGGTAGAATGTTACACCCCAATATTTTATGACATAGATTATTTATAATTTCATTGATTACTTCTATTTTATATTACACAAATAATTTATTGCTCTATACGCAACACTGTATTATCTTGCAGTATACACAACACTATTAATGGCTTTTGTTGCAAACTATTTCTTTTTCTTCTGATAGAATTTATTTTAGGAGAGTGTGAGTATTGATTTTGTTTAATGTATAAAGGAACTACGTTTTTATTATTTTATACACAACCCCAATGGATGATTTCAGTACACAGAAAAATGACTTGTCTTGCGTTACACATAAGTGCGACCTTCCTCGATAGCTCGAATTATACACAACACTGAGTTCCACTAAACAACAATATATTATTATAATATTATTTTTTTAATTAGAAATAACTAGTTATTATGAATAGTATTAACAACATTTTGAATTTTATATAACATTATAATTCATCTTACAATTTTTATAGAACATGATAGGAGAATAAAATCAATTTTTTTATAAAACAATTATTATTTAAAAAATTTATTTTCACAGCCTTTTGAAGGCACACCAGTTTTAAATCAGGTTTTTGATAATTTTTTAATGTAAATTTGACACTTTAAAACTATTTTATGGAAAGGGACTTAAAAATGTACATTTTTTTTTTTTTTTTTCTAATAAAATTACAATTTCAATGAATAGTAAAAAATACTGCGTTTTTAAATGAAACTGCCTTTTTATATAATTTATTTATATAGTCTGATTATATTTTTAATTGGACATAAATTTTAAATGGATTATATTTTTATCATTTAACCCTATGATGGTCATTTGAAGTAATTTCACTTATAAATTGGACACAAACACACGTCAATCTATTGATAGTTATTAATTCTAAAAAACATGTTTTTTGTTTCGACGAAGATAATTAATTTAAAATTAATTACCTCAACTTGTTGGTTTTTAATTTGAAAAAATGGGTTCCATATTTGGAATTACAAGGCAAAAATTGTGTAAATATGCACCTTTAACTGTAAGAAAATATGAATAGTAACTCCAGTAACTATTTTCTTTAACCTAGTTAAGAGGTTAAATATGGTAAATATAGGTAAAAAATAATATTATAATAATATTAAACCACACTAAAACATGTCCCAATACTATTGGATGAGGTATTTACGACAATGGACTTCCTTGGGACGATTTTGGAACACCATGGATTCATTTGATGTTAAAATTTCATTTAATAATAATTAATTTAAAATAATGATAATTATAACCTAAACATTTATCTTTTACTAAATTAATTTAAATAGAGGGTTATATGACTATTTTATATATAATTAAATAGATAGTAATTAGAACGATAAATTATTTCATAATTCATGGTTTTTTATTTATAATTATTTTCAACTAGATAAATATTTTTATTTATGACATAATTAAGATTTACTAATTACCTTATTAATCAAAGATGCAAATAAATAAATTTATAAATATTAAAATAAATTTAATTTCATAATTTTTATGATATCCATGAATTTTTTTAATTACATTGACATATTATTTATTATTTGATTCATTTGTTTCAAGGGAATCAGGTTGTTATTAATTTTTTAAATAGTCACGTATGAATAGTGTACAAAATTGACATAATCAAAAACAAAAACCAAAAAACAGATTATTAAATTATTAAAACTTATTAAAAAGCACTAATTTAACTACATGTTTAATATAAGTTCAAATATGTCATAAGAAACTATTTTTGAATCTTTTTTAGGTGATAATGTTATTACATTAACCCACAATGTGTAAATAAAATGATATCATGGTAAGATTAAAGAGGAAAAAATAAGGGTTAAAAAAAATGAAAAGGATAAATATTTTTTCATAACATGTCCTATTTTTTTATTTTCATTCAAAGAAAAACCATCTTATCTTTGAATAAAATATTATTTCACCATTTTTAATTGACATTGAATTTATAATAAATTAATATATTGAGAGTCTTTTAAAGTGCCCCTCTGCTCTCATATAAAAGGGAACCTCCTCCCTCTCTTCTTCACTCCATTTTGAGCATTCATGATCGAGAAAAAACCTACTAATTTCTCTTATAAACAACTTTATATATAATATAAAGGATCTTTTATTCTCAAAAGACCAACTTTGGTGCCCTAAGTTTAAATTTAATAGAGGCACTTTGAGGAAGTAGTAATCTCTTCATCTGATTAATTCAATTTTTCTTCTTCTTATAATTAATCTTAATTAGTTGTTTCATTGTAATGTAATACCATAATTATCATTAATATACATATATGTTATTGTAAATATGAAACAAACCTATTTATCCTTCTATCCGTCAAACGAAAAACAAAATCATCACGCCTACATACAAATTTTTTATTGTCTCTACACTATGGTGTAGTAATGTTTTCACCACCACCACATTTTAATTGGTATAATAGTGTAAATAATAACAATATATTATTATTATATCATTATAGTAATATTGATATATTATAATCCATTAAATTAAATACCATTCATCAACTATGGGAACAATAACATTTCTCGTGCATACGTACAACTTAACTTCTCTATGACGCGATGAGATTCATTATCCTTGTTAACGATTCTATAATTACTATAAAATATATATAATAAATAATAATTCAATATATGAAATATTAATTATACTATATTTATACTTATATATGTATTTAATTTACTTACTTCCATTCAATTCAATAAGGAAATGAAAATAGCGCTCATGTGTACGTACAGCCTACTGTCTCAATGAACAACGTATTCCATTTCATATATTTATATAACAAATAAATAATTAATATATATGATACATAAATCATGTTTTAAATTCCCTAATTAATCAAATCATGATATAAGTAATAATATCAAGAATAACAGTTCAAAACACATATGATATATAAAATAATTATTACCAAAGATGTTGTTTTAACAAGGAATTGACAAATAAACATGTCATATAATGTCATAAGTGAATAATATATGATTCAATTATTATGATTCTGTTACCAGTAAATTATATTTTTAAACCCACTATATAAGAGTTTTAGACTTATATTTAAGAAATCATACCTATGGCAAGGGATAATTTTGGAATCTCATTTTTATCCTAGATTATTTATACATATGTATTTTCTTGGGATATATTTAACATATATTTCCACGATTTCTAAAAATGTTTTAATAAAATTATTACAATTATATGTAAGTGTAAATTCATTTATACCAACTTTGACTTTTACTTCATGGTATGGAAGGAATCTTTTTTTATCCATGTGTGGTACTTTTTTTGACATTTCTGGAAAAAGTGAGAGGTAAATATTTTTTTAAAATATACGGCATGAAGAAATATGCTTTCTAAATGAACTATTAACATGAATCTAACTTTACAATATTTCAAGTTTATTTTCAATTAAATTATTTTCATCTTAAATTTCATGAAATTTGGAGAAAATTAAAAGTTTTTGATGAAGATATGATATTTCACATAGGAATTAAGTTGAAGTGTTTTATCAAACATATTTTCTATCTAAGATGACAAGGGGATATTTTTATATCCCAAAAATTAATTTTATTTTATTGTGTTTATGAATGAATTATTTTTATTAATTTCATTTATCTTATATGGATTATGTTATGATGAAATGATGTTTAAGAATCTCATGTTTTTTTCATGGGTTCTGTTATGATGAATGATTTATTTTTTTTTTGTGGAACATATAAGAATGATTTCATTATGAGCTGGGTGGGACATATATGTCCCTCCAATTCATTGTGTAATGATATATATCTCATGATATATATCTGAACAGAACATAATGGGAACATGGTTCAGTAATATAGGGCTGGATTGGCTTGTGAATCTGGATTATTAATACAAGGCTAGAACGAAAATTATACTCGTTTATGAAATTTACTATGTCCGGTATGATGGTCTTGGAAAAAATTCATTTGGTACAATAGAAATCATATTATGTTCATATTAGTTTTCCTCAATTATATTCTTTATGCCAAAACTATTCTATCATGGTTAATGTTGCTTTATGATCCATGCCTTATGTATTGTGAAGATTTATTTCATGACTCAATATATTGATGTTTAAACATTATGTTCCTGTTTTTATGTTTGAATGTTTATGGTGAGTTTTATGTCCTCCATGATTACCCTTACAAACAATTTCAGCTCACCATTTCTATTTTTTATTTTCCCCAAGATATAAAGAAATGTTTTTTGGTGGAAAACTAAAGGGGAAGTTATTTATAGGAGACGATGAAGATATTTCTCCCTGATTAGAAGATTTTTTTCTGAGATTTAAAATACACTAATCTATTATGATCATTGGGAATATATTTGTGTCATGTATTGGGTATTTCTAAAAATAAATGTAATTTCCATTGACATCATGATTGCGTCTCTACTGTCTCAAAAAACTCAGGTAACCAACTCTATGGTAACTTGACATTCTGAATAAATAGATTAGCTATGATTTTTTTGTTATAAATTTCTTGTCCGGATAATACCACTCATTGTTAATATCTAAATTCTAGGACTAAAAAAAAATATTTTATCAACTCTATGACCTAAAAACCTATAACAATTGTCCCATAATAAAAGATGTACTAACCCTGACTAATACCATTTGTAACATCCAGCCAACAAAATTGGATTGGGAAGGTGGTGAGAAATTATTTTTCCATAGGTGACATCACCAATACACCGAAGTATGGAAATAAATTCCATGGGATTCAAAAAAAATTGGTGGGATATTTTAAATTTATTAAGTAAGATAAATAAACCACGATATCCATAACTTAAAAATAACTACATGAGGGATGTAAAAAATATATACAACTCAAAGTTATAATTCAACAAAAATAAAACTAATCTAAAACCTAAAACATATCAATGATAAAATATGAAACTAAAACAAAAAATATCAAAACAATCATATTCATAAACTCTAAATCTCCAAACATACTCCATGATCCAAATCCACAATCTATTTCAAAGATATCATGCAACATCAATAAATAAATGAGATTCCCTGACATTACATGTTTCTCGATAATGAATATATTCAAAACACAAAATTTCCCTTATAGGGGGTGTGTACAAAACTCAATATGTTTTCCCCAAATCAATTCCCTACTCATTCCACTAGGATAGAACATTTAAATACAATTATATAAAATAATTTTAAAAACTAAAACTCAAAACCAAAACCACTTATAAGAAAAACAGTTTTCTATGGAAAGTAACTATATAATTATTTAAAAAAATTTCTCAAAAAAATTTCCATAACCAATACATAATCCACACATACAAAGACATGCATTCTCTATATACAGTTCCATACTCATGATCCTTCTCTCATTGATATAGAAATCCTCCATAAGGGAACTATATCTCAGGTTCCCCGATGAAAGACTCTACTTATATCGGTGCAATTCATTTTACACTAGTAGTGCATGCCCCTCAAGTAGGGTCACACCAATGATGCTTATACAAACCAAACATGTATGCCATAACCATGCTAAAACAAATGAGCTGACCATTTCATTAATGAAATCAATTTATTGAAAAAATACAAACAACATTATAGGCATCAAAAACTAAACTATCATTTTAAAATCACCATTTTAAAATTATGTAACAAATTTCACATTCCATAACACATCTAATTTATACAATTTCATAAACCATCAATATATAGAGTTTCCAACTACTATTTCAGAATAATTTGACATTTCAAACAAAGAAATCAAATCAATTTAAAATTAAGACATCATATTAAAAAATATATATGTTGAGGTGGATCCACATACCTCACAAACATTGTATAAAATGGATAATGACACAATTTCTTCAACATATCTGGTTGAGACTCCAAAAAACCATCATAGATCTTGTTCCCCCTCATTATAAAACGTTATATAGTCAATATTAGTATAAAAAATTGATTTTTCCCCAACATATTTGATCCTTGAGTCCAAGAGAGGTAACAATATGAAACTATGGAAAAACTACAAAGACTGAAAACTAACCAAGTAATCTAAGCCTCCTTTGTTCATAAAATCACCAAAGGTTTGCTACTAGATCTAGATTAAGGATCTCTATAACCATTGAGAGATGATAAAATTATTTAAAAGTTTCATCATGGTAAAACCCATTATGAAAAAATGTGAATTAGATCCATAATTAATGGGTCATTTTTTAACATTGCACGATTATGGTGCATAGTTAGGTTTAAATGTGAAAATTATGTGCTAACCAGTGCCTCAAAAACACCCCTGACATGGTTGGATCACATATTTAGAAAAAATGTGTTCCAACTATGTCAAATCCATCAATTTCACTTTTAATGGTTACTTTTAGGTGGCCACAAGGTTTGGACATACATTTCACATAAACATGTGCTTACCTAGAGCCCACTATTTCCCATTGTGCTGCTTCCTAGAATTGTTTCAAAGATTCATTTAATCTTGATCAAGTCCTAAAAATCTATAATATCCCATCAAATTACAAAACTCATCCAAAACTCTCAAAACATAAACAAATTTCTTTATATACAAAATATACTTAAATAAAGGGTTAATTACATAAAAATGGTGGTGGTATATTGTTGGAGAGTTTCATTGGTTTTCATTATGTAATATTATGGTGAGTTATCATTATGAATAAGAATCATATTCATGTTTTAATTATTAGAATAAAAAAATGATCTTTGGTTGTAAAATCAAACATGATGTTTATTTTAGTGACAATATAAATCTTAAATGCATGTAGCTTGATCAGAAAATGATAACATCAAATGGGTGTATCGGTTGTGGTCCTATTGGTGATGATCAAATGTTATTGGTTCTATGTTTTGGTATTCTGATTTATATTAATATAATCATCATCTTGATAAATTTGTGTGGAAAAATTTATTGAAATTGAGTACTATATTAGAAAAATTTAAATAAAACTTTCTATATACATTGAAGGTTAGAGATCAAGCTGAGAAAAGCTAAAAAATATCGGTTTTCACCATGGTAAATTTGCGGATGTCCAAAAATGTCTAAAGATGGTGCTACTGGGTTATCGAAAGGGTGACACTTTAGGGTAGGGTGACACCACTTGTACAAAAATTATAGAAAGTAAATTATATGGAAGTTTTCTATTATTAATCCAAAATTTTTATTTTAATAACTTTTATTGTTAGAAAAGTAATGAACGAATGGAATCAATATTTCTCATGGTGATGTAGGAATCATGTTTGAACCATGTAAATCAAATGTATCATGTTTTCCTTTATCATTTTTGTGGATCTTTTTGTGAGTAATGACTTTTTTTAGTTCATGTGAGGTAGATATAATGGGTGATTTAGGTTGTGAGGTGTTTATACGATTTGATATACCAAGAAAAATGAAGTCCTTCTATTCAGATATATTTTTATGGATCAGTTCTTAGATACATGGAATATTCTTAAGAGTAATTTGTTAAAATTAATAGTTTGAAGAGTACTCTAAAATTCAATCATTAATATTCTATATACACATAACACAAAACTTGATCATTAATATCATAATATTATACAATTTCAAAAATTAAAATAAATATATATGAAAACATTTATGATAATTTTTTTAAAAAAATAAATAAGAACTATAGAAACACTACTAGTGATTTGTGAAAAAATGCAAAAGTAAAAAAAACATAGATAAAGGGCACAATTTTATTAGTACTAAAGACAACTATTGATAAAAAATGCTCACTTTATATAGTTTGTTTAGTGATGATAAAGAGTATCGTGCATAATATATTATACATATTTATAATAATATATTATTCTATATTATTTATATAAAATTAAATAAATATTTATATATCAATTTAAATACAATTTTTATATATTTTTAATTAATTATTCTTTTATTCATTATTATTTAAAAATTAAAAATTATATAAATTTATAATTACATATATATTATAAAATAATGCTATATAAACTATATAAATAAATAAGCATGTTCATTAAATCCAGTAACATGAATAGTATAAATACAACAAATATTGTTAATATTTAAATAAATATATTTATATTAATATAATATAATTTATATAATATATACATATATATTTAAATTATATTTACATTAAATATTGGTAATAATATAAAAATATATTAAAACATAGGAACACACCGGCAAACATATACGATTATATCATTATATAACAGAAAATACCCATTATTTTTTCTATTCCTTATTTATCATTATATTATATATATATGAACACAAAATCATAGAAATTGGGTATAAATAATAATAATATGAATATATATTACGTAATTACAATATATATAACTATCAATATAAATTTATACAAAAATAGAAAAAATAATATTAATATTATTAAATAAATTGAAAAATAGATCTTTATTTAAAACCAATTAAATATTTAAAAAATTAATATATAAATATATTATGAATATTATTATTGTATACAAGTCTTGATTTATAATACTAATAATTTTTGTTATTCAAATCTAATTAATGATATTATATATATATATATTAATTATATATATATATTAATTGTATATATATGCGTAATTTCTTATTTGTTAAAAGTGTTAATTTAAATATATTAAATAATGAATAGAATATATTTTTAAAAGAAAATTGATTGAAAATTTAATTTTTTATTTTAATTAGTAAAATTTGTTGGTATTAAATTTAATATAAATACAATATAGTTGAAATATTTTAAAATATAACTATATGTTTTGATTTTATATAAAATATTAATTCATTTCTATAATAAATATTTCTTTCTATAATATAACATATATATCTTATAAATAAATTATAATTATTAATATCTTTTATTATATGTAATTCTAATATTATATACATTTATATAATTATGAATAAAAATTCTTATAAAAAATATGAATTAATATAAGAGTTTTTATACATAAGAAATTAATTTTAGATTATTTTAAAAAGAAATTATAATGAAATTAATATTAAATGAATTATATATTGTTTGTTATTCACACATATGTTTTGATCTCATCTATTACACACACGAATCATAAATTATTTATAGCATGGTCATAATAACACACAATCACAAATTTATATATGAAAAAAAATTTATGTATGGTAATATTAATATTATATACATTTAAATAGTGATCACTGGTTATACATAGTGGTTGCTTTGTAGTGGTGTATTATGGAGGTCTTAAGGCCGAGTCTCCTTGAGTATGTCTTAGGTGTTAAGAGATTTTATTTCTAATTTTGAATTCCCCTCTCTAACCATTTTTAATTAATAATATATACATATATATTATTAGTAAATTTTAACATATATATAAAAATATTAACTAATATAATATTTATTATATATTAGACATCAATTTTTATTTACATTATTATTAAATTATAATAGAATGTATATTATATCCATTGTATATAGTTGATATACACACATATGTGTTTAGTTAACTAACAAAAACACAAAGACATGTCTTTTGGTTCATTATAAAACCATATACAGAGAGACAAATATATTTATATTAGGATAAATATGGTTATATATATATATATCAATAACTGAAAATTTATAGCTTCAAATCTTCATATGAACTTAAAGAAATAAATTTAGTTTATAATTATTTTTTTATTTTATAATTAAACTATTTTATATTTATAATACAAAAATTATTAAGTAATTTTAAATTTTTCATAATGTATATTATCAATCATTTTGAATGCGTAAATTTTATTATTTTTGAATATAATTATAAATTTCTATAAGAAATGTTATATTTTAAAAGATATTTATTAATTTATATAAATAATAATATTTGTCATCAATGTTCATGATTCAACCCATTCATGTAGCATTTATATGAAGGTTGATGGTGTGGCGACATTAACTTATATCATTATTATATTCTTTCTATGTTTCTATAGGAAGATCAGGAATTTTATGTTATTTCAGATAATGGTACAATGAAATAGAATAAGAGGGTTACAAATTAAGTGTATCCAGAAGTTCGTTAAGTATTATAAAAATTAATATTAAGAATAAATATTATTAACACATTGTGGAATAATAATAATTGAAGTAAAATTGATCTCAATTATTCAATCCTGAGATATTAAAGTTATGAATATATTAGGTGGATTTTATCTGTAGTTTATTATTTATAAACGTAATAATTAGGTAAATATTTATTAACATGTTTAGTGAATATTAATATAAATATTTTTTTATTTATATGAAAAGTGAAATAAATATTTATTCATGACAGTAGTGAATAAATTTTTTATTTATTCATCTAGTTAATAAAATTTATTTGAATAAGAACTTTATTATTCGTGATTTGATAAATTTTATGGCAGTATCAATGAGATATATTAATGGATTAATTAAAATGATATATTTTATTTAATATAAAATAAATATTAATTTATATTCATGGTAAATTATTTTTAAATACACACAAGTCATGATATATAATAATAATCAAAATATTGTTACTATTTGAAATTCGGATTTCTTGGATTTAAAAATATTTGATAAAGGGGATTTGTGTAATCATAAAATGTTAAAAATTATGTATAAAATCCCAATTATATCATTTTTGATAAGATACTTGTTATCCACCATAGAAATATATCTATAATATACTCAAGGATAAATCATATAATCACCCATCCTCCCTCAAAATAACAAAGAGCGAACAAGAGAAACACATGTTGCAATTAATAATTAATGATGAAATATTCATGTATCTGATGTGTTATCAACAAAATATTGATGATCACCATCAAAATATTTTGTGGGGCATGTGTGGATACACCAAGAGGAATAATTTCTTGGATTATCCACTATTTTGAAAATTACTGAAGTGAAAAAATAGATTTTGTTAAAAAGGAATTCACATATTATGTAATCTTAATTTTACTTTATGTATAAATTAAACGTGAAAGATCCTATCCATGAGATTATAGGTTTTTATTTGATAGGAACTTCAATTTTATCCTTCAAAACTGGTGGATACCCGATATTGGGAATCCACACACTACTTCTAATATTCCTCATTGCCTTCATGTTCTATGAGGATGGTTAAATTAAAATTTATCAATATTTAAAATTTATTTGATCAATTTATTGTGCTCATTTGTTACTTTTAATTTCCAAAATATTTTTCATAATTCAACATTCGGGATAACACATTCAACATAGTTCGTATAGCCTAGATCATTTCATCAATGCGTTAATAATTCACTTAGATCATTATTGACATCGAAAAATTCATACATTTAATTCACTAAATGCTTTTATACATGATCCCAAAGCATAGCTTGCTCCGGAAGCTTCGATTTAACTTTTCGTGGATTCCGAACAGAGTAATGGATCAAAAGTAGTGGCTGTTCAATGGTAGGAGGCTAGAAATTCCCATCCAGTATGATTTTGGGGAAAAGTATGGATGCTTTGTGCGCTTGAATGAAATCGTTAATGCAATAGTAAAAACATGAGCGCAACATGTCTCACAAACATTTTACGTGACCAATGAGATTTCAAATTCCAACCAGGGTACCGAAAAATGTCTAAGGAAGGTGCATGCAAGTTTTGAGAGGTGCGCATAAGATTTTCATCCACACAGAAGATTCTTATGCACCTAATGTGACGTCAAATTCCCCTTGGCACATACACCCGCCACAGGGTGCGTGTATGATCACATTCACACATGGATTATTACATGAAACAACTATCAGGTTTTCCAATAAATACAAGTGCAGCCACTACCCCTCTGGGGAGGTCTCAAGAGGTCGGTCTCCGCTCTATTGTATATAAGACTGCCTGATCTGTGTCGCATGGAAGAATGGAATTCTCCAGGTTATATCTTTCGCAATAGGTCTCTTATAAGTCTGATTTTGTGTGGGCCCAACGTGGTTTGATCCTTTCCTGGTATATTTTCTGCATATGTCTGGTGTGTGCAAGATTCAATGCATGCATGTAAAATTTCCGATCAGGAATGAAAAATTTCCAATATTGCACGCAAGACTTCAATCTAGCTCACAACAGTACCAGGGTTCTTAATCTTTTCCATGAACTTCTCGGGATGGGACATCATCAATTTCCATTGCTTCTTTATGCGTAGCCGCCTTCCACCTATTGGATAGCATGATTTCAGATACTCCTCCACACACCATGAAACACCATGATACAACATATTCTTCTTGGTCCATTTCCTGTGCTGTGAGTTCATATTCTCATCATCAATTCCCCATGAGTACCTTGAGTTGAACCATTCCTCAAGAAACTCATCTGAACCCTATCACCTGACTCTTATGCCAGGTTGATCCAAAAAATGGTCGGCCTTCCGTATGTCCTTACGCCATAAATTTATAGGCTCGTTATGGATAATGGTCTTACCTACATGACTTTATAATGTAGGAATCCCTATATTTCAAACATAATACTCCTCTTAATCAATATAAGAGATTCCTTTTGCACTAAGAATAAGATACCAATAGCCCTATCTACATGACATTAAACTATTGTAATCCCAATATGACAAACATAGGATGCCTCTTACTCAATATAATAGATGCCTTTTGAACCAATCATAATATTTAAATAGTCATATCTAAAGGACATTAAACTGTTGGAATCCCTATATAACAAAAAACTGATGCCTCCTACTCAATATTAGATATGCCTTGTGCGCCAAGCATAAGATTCCAATAGTCCTCTGTACATGACTATAAAAATGTTGTATTCCCTATGTTTCAAATATAGGATGTCACTTTCTCTAAACGAGATATACCATATGCTCCAAGAATATGATTCTAATAGTCTTATCTATATGACTATAAATGGGAGAATGCCATTACAATAAATAATATGATTCTTGTTGTTCTAAATAATATATTACTTATGTGAAAAGAATAAGATGCCTCATTCCTTGATTACAGTGGCATAATTTCAAGAGCGTTGGAATCCATTCAATCATTCCAACCATCTACCTCACGCTTTGCATTCCCATCATTCCAATCATCAACCTCTTCCTTGTTTGAAGGGACACCCTAATGTCTTTATCACATGTTGCATCGGCTAACCTACCATCCTGGGCCAATGCCCTAGAAGACTTTTGACAACACTTTGACTCAGGTCTTGGATTTTGAACATGGTCAACAGACGACCCTCATTTGTTTTCCCCCATTTTAGGATACCACGATATGGATGATGTGTCTCGAACAAAGTCAATAGTTATCCTCTATCATCATGCCACCCTTACTGCATTCCATATGTTATGAATTTAATTCACACTTTTCATCCCGATTTCTTCGGATGGACTCCAACACCCTGTAATTAGACCTCTTGTGCACGAGAGCAGAGGTGTAGGCCTCAATCGTATGCCTCAACTCACCAGTGAGTTGGGATGCTCTCAAGGATAGACATGAGGAACACATTATGGGAAACATCCTTGCCTAATCCACATCCACCATTGGTACTCCATATCAGCACCCAAGAAGCTTTTGTATGTGAGGCCATTCACCACTGCTACTCAATTGTAGCACCATGGAAGCTTCTATGAATAAGCCCCATTCTTCATTGTTGCTCTATAGGTGCACCATGATAGCTTCTTTTTGTAAGTCCCGTCCACCATTTCCACTCCATAGATGCACCAGGGTAGCTACCTTGCATAATCACCATCCACTATTGTGGCTCCATAGCAGCACCTGGGCCGCTTCTGTGCATAAGCCCCATCCACCATTGTCACTCAGTGGTGGAAATCGGGGAATCTTCCATGCATAAGCCCCATACACCATTGATGCTCCATAATGACACATGGTAAGCTTCTATGCATAAGAACGATTCACCATTTCCACACTATAGAAGCTCCCAGGCATTTCCTTGCTTAATCACCATCCACCATTTCCGCACCATAGTGACACATGGGTAGCTTCCTTGACTAATCCGCATTCACCACCATTCAGGGATGCACCTTTTCACCGTTCTCATTATTCCAATATTGCCACTTATTTCGGACACTGGGCACAAATCACTATGGCTTAGAGTATGAATTGACCATGAAATCCTCTCTGGGTAGCCTAGACTATAATCCCCAACCACCTTCCTGAACTATGAGGTATTTGATCCTTTCCAAGGTAATGTACATTGGAATCCAACCCGAGGTTCAAAGCCACAATCAATTGGTTCCAACTCCCGTCACGTCGGTTCCTAGTACATCCTGAACTATGTGGAGTTTTATCCATTTCAGGGCATGGAATGTAGGAAGCCTCCATGAGGTTTAATCCTAACACCTATTGGTTCAAACTTCTTCAGGTCGGTTCACCAGACAGCTACCTGAACTAAAATGACATTGATCCTTTCCAATGCTATGTACGTAGGAATCCTCCCTAAGGATCAAGACCACCATCCATTGGTTCTGACCCCCTTCACGTCGAACCAACTTCACCTCGCATGACGTAAAATTGCATGCCCCATTTTCATCATACACAACGTTAAAATTCATCCACCATCTCGAACTATGTAGACATTGATTCCTACCATGGAAATGTACGTAGTAAGCCTCCATGATATTCAACCCCATCTCAATGGTAAACCATGGAGACCCCATCCTGCGGTATGTCATTGTGACCCCATCCAATGGTAATCTTTTGTGATCCTATCCAGTGGTAATTCATTGTGACCATATTCAGAGGTAATCCATTGTCAACCCCATTTAGTAGTAAGCCGTTGAAGTCCCGTAATCGACGGTAATCCGTTGAAGTCTCCAATCGGCAGTAAGTTGTCATCAGATGAACTATGTGGACTTTTATTCCCTTCCATGGGCATACATAAGAAGCCTCCATGAGTTTCAATCCCATCAACCATGTCCCATCCCGATATATCCCTTGATCCCATGTGTTCTAGGAAGATCGTGACCCAACATGGTGGTTCCACTTCCTCCGGGGTCTCATCCATGTGTCCTATATCATGGGACGCCTCGTCAGGTGTCTTATTGTCCCACCAAACTATGTAGACTACGATTTCCTAGCACCGGGATATGTAGGAAGTCTCTTGAAGGCTCAAGACCAACATCACCATCATTCTCACGTCGGTTACATCTCGATCTCCCTAATCATCATTCAAATCTCCATCATCCATCATGATTCTTATATGGGCTTCCACATCCCAGTACCATCATGTCATCCACCTCCCCGTTGCTCCTTGCATTACATGGGCCGCTTTCCAAGATTAAGCCCCAATATGTATTTGGGTTTTTGTGATTTCCATACACCCTGATTCATCACCCCTTTAAACTACGTTGTTTTTTATCCCTGTTTCCTATAGAGGGTACATAGGAAACCTATATGTCATCAAATCCCAGCCCATGGTAATCTTTGGTGTTCTATCATTCTGGGGTGTACACTCCATGATCCACCCTCAGTGGTGTCAAGACCAGCCTTCACATTGTGACATTTTCCACTTATGGGACACATCATCCTAAGCATCCCCTTGTTGAGTGATATGATCCTTCCACCTAGTAAACACTATAGGTGCTATCTAACAGGGTTGTACTAATATGATACATCTTAATGTGACTTTATGGTAACACTCATTCTATATCCACAAGATGTTAAAATCTTTTCATACCTCGTGTTAAATAGGAGATGCCTGGGAAAAAACTCAGAAGACACGCCTTTCGCTTAACAGCCTCTGATTGGCATTAAACATACGGGATACCCCGTGTTAAAAAAGTATAGATGATGAAAACCTCAGAGACATGCCTCTGGAATAAGATACCCCATGAAAAACATGGGATTCCTCGGGTTCTTCTCCCCTGAAATTCCTTCTTATGAATAAGAATGTAGGTTCTCCAATGTCCATGCATGCAGATATGCCCTGAAATGCCTGATGTGGTCATCTACTCCGACCAAAGGTTTCTGCCCTATCAAGACTCCTTGTAATGTCTAGATAGAAGTAGTGTAATTAAATAGCATCCATAATGATATGGAACTGGGAACAAGATTCATAAACCACGAAATAATATATTATAGAGATCTGGACTAGGTGAGGATTTTTTAGGAGGAATCCAAGTAAGGAGAAACAAACATCCCATTATCCTCTTTCGATCAAGGAACAAATATTCATGAATAAGTAACAGATGCTTCCCACTATTGTAATGTGGGATTGTGGGGCAGCAATTGTGCGTCCCCCACAAACGGATGCTTGTTCCCCAACAAATGCATCAGAAGCAATCACATCCAAAGGCGAAACGTTCATTTTCTTCATTAAATGGTTACATGAAATGAAAAACAATTATATGACATGTATCCATCTCTAATACATACATGGTATGATCCAGCTCACTATAGGACTCAATAAAAGGAGTTATTACACACCACATATCGTCTAATAACATGGAACATGATTTAAAATTGATTTCATTTTGAAAAGTTAATATAAATGATGTATAACACCACATGATATTCTCCCAGCATAATTCAAGGAATTCCATGCATTCATGTAAGTGATGTCACTACATATCGTATGTTATTTTTAGTAGAGTGGCATGACCATATGTGAATTAAATGATGTGTAGCAGGAATGTACACACCATGTCGCACATAAAAACACTGAAAAGGTATATGATGATATTTTGGGAATGTCACCTGGGTTAAAACATATGGTAATTTAAGTGAGGTATAAACTACACAACATGTATGTAGTTATACACAATCTGTGAAATGTTTTGTTTTGCAATGGGTACACACCAAGTGATTCTCATCATGTCATATAATAATACGTGATAAATAATTATATTCCATTTGAATTATATAAAAACATGACATTTAATGTCATTCACACATTTCATATACTTCATACACATTTACAATGGTAGAAACCACAATAATTATGGAAATTAATATGGTTATACATTCCGTAGTGACTACACTACATGACAGATAAAACTACAAACTATTTACATAATTTTGTGTCGTGTATGTAAAAAATACATGAAATGAAAAATTCACATCATGAATAACATGGTATGTCCAGTGATAATACATAAATTGTAAGTATTAGATTACATGAATGGATTTAATATAAAAAAATATATATATTCCATGTGGCCACTTATATAAGATTCATGTACTTATTTTTAAAAAATTTAAAATTAAAAATATATAATTTGATTAAATGAATATAGGATTAAAATCTAACTATATATCAAGGAATAATGTGATATAATATTAAGATAATGAATTATTTAATTAACTAGTTGATCAAATTATTAATTCTGCTAAATAAATCCTCATTAGAATGAATTGAAATGAATATTATCAGGTCTAAAGGTGTAATCATTACTTGTTGTGACTGATCAGGAGTTTGACTAACCCATGAACACTTTTCAATTATTTATTTTATTTTATTATTTATTTCATGGTTTAATGATAGATTTATTGTTAAATTAAATTTTATGTTGTGTGAATCATCCCTCTCTTCATTATTATGTATGATATTTCATGTATAATATTTGTTTTATGAAACCCATAACCACAGGCACCACTCACATGTTTGTGATTAAGAATTTATATGGGGAAGAGAACCTAATGAGAGGGTATGGTTCAGGCCTCACACAAAGTTAAATCTATTCAAGGTGATAAAAAGGATAAAGGAGAGATGTTTCAACCCAATCAATGTATGATATCAATATGTTATTTCCTATAGGATCGAGGTTGGTTTATCACCTATTGATAAACCAAACAATAGATAAATTTTATTGATCATATCACATATTTACATTATTTTTATGGTGAATGGTTGTTTAGTTGTTTATATGATTCATGGATTATATAGATGATTAAATTTGATCACAGAAACAAAATTAATTATATTTCTTGATTAAGAAAAAATAAAATAAAATTCTTTAGTCATAACATATTTTATCCAACATGGTTTATTATTTTTGTATCATTTACATAATATTAACAATCACGTATCTGAAAAGAAATAAATTATATTTACACATAAGTAAAAAAAATACAAGAATCAAAATATATGATTGAAAATTCTCTCCATAACGTGAGTTTTCATGCATCCATAGTTAAGAGTAATTGTTTGGTCCTCATTTGGGTGATTTTAATTTTTGTGAATTTATAGTAAATGTCTTGGTATAACGTAACCTAGATTACATCAAAGGTATTTTTCTTTATAATTTTATGATGTAAAATGGAGATAAATGTCAAAGAAGTACGAATTTTATATTTTAGGATTGGGGAGTCCACTCAAAAAAATTAATATTTGTCTGTTAATGTAGTTAGGAAGTAAATCCTACCAAAATACCTTTAACTAATTTGATAAAGTCATTATTAGGATTATTCAAAGGGAAATGCAGATCCATTCCACTAGAATATATGAGTAAGTTGATATTATGAATACAATAGTTGTAAATATTTGGATTTGATTAAATAAATAGAGACTCATAAGAATAATTTATTACATCATAACATATAATCAATATAATTCAATAAATATATTGTTTTATATATTATAGAAAATTGAAATACATTCAACTAAATAAATATCTTCATTATATATTTTTGTGAAAAAAAATATATTAACATGTGATAAAATTTACTTATAATATAGGAGATTGGTTATTTAACTGTTCCACAAGTATATGTTTTATATATTGGAGTCCCCAATTCCTATAGAGCATTATTAAGTGGCTATAATAGAGGATAAAAACATCTTTTGAACCATGTGTTTGTATAATTATTTATAAAAAAATGTATTTAGCCATATTTTTATTTAATGTTAGCCTTGTTTACCGACATGACTACAATAATTTCACATGTTTTACAAAAACATTGCTAAATGAAGAATAAGTAAATTTTTGCATGTCTAGAACACAATTTACCATCATTTTCATGAAATATTGGTAAAATGATTTATGGTGACAAATATTTAATAAAAATATTTCTTATTATAGCTAGTTATTAAACATTGTTTCAATTTTAATATGTTCCACCACACTACATCCCTATTTGTGTGTAACCCACACACATGAGAACAACCACCTCACCAATTTATGCATACTGAAACATAAATTCTCACCCAAGAACACCCCCCTTTTCCAATATAAATATGCACTCACTCGCTTGACCCCACCTTTTCACTGGCATTGTAAACATGCCCTATCCTCACCCCATTATCCCGACCGACCATTCCCACTACATAAACAAAATAAGAATTTCATGAGGCTCAATGTAACAATACCATTTAAGTGGATAAATGTTCGAACCACTCATCCGAGCAATTGTTTTATAAGAATATAATATTTGTCATTTTTATATAAATGAATATAAATATACTAACAAAATTCAATATATTAAAGTATATACGTTAATATAATATTTAATATTTTTGAAAGATAATATATATAATTTAATATATATATTAATGAACATTTATATCAGTATTTTTATTAATAAATATTTAATTATATTTTTATAATTATATTTTTATATTAATGATCATTTATTAACTTATTAATAGTTAAATAAAATCATTTTTAAATATTTGTTCCTATATTTTTAAATGTATGTATGTTTTTATGTAGCCTCATGGAACAATACAATATTAATATTTCATTTAATCCTCCCTCATACACTATAACAGAGTTCATGTTGTTTCGTTTTCGAATTAGTATGTTCAAATCCTAGTGAATTATTTTCAATATTCTTCAATTGTGTTTTTCAAAGAGGAAGACAAATATTATAAAATGGACTAAATATATTTTTTGGGGTCATATATTTGTCTTTAAAATATTTATACGGTTGTTCTAAAATTTGGGGAGTAAGTGGAACTATAAATATATCAAAATCATATTGTTTTTAGGATGTTTATGATTTGATATAGATGTTTACAAGTTGTCTCATTTTCACCTAAAGTATATAAATCTACACTAGTACCAATTTGGGTAGGATTTAATAATTTCTTTCATCACCATTTAAAATTTCATTCTCTTTTATAGATTTATAGTTCTCTTAGATTATCTATTTAATCTAATTTATGAAATATCTAACATTTTCCCAATTTATGGAGAGGGTTTCCAATATTGAAGATATTTCAGGGGAAATACATTACTATATTTTTTTGAAAAATTGAATTGAATGATTTTTTAAATATTTCAATTATAATGATGTCTAAATTTTTTAATTTAGTGTAATCATTGTGGACACATGTCCACCAAGTGTGGGATACATAGCAGGGCCTAAAAGATTAAGGGGGCCAGGAATGATATTGATAACATTAATCGAGTAGGGTTAATCGATGGGGTGATTATTGTCATTCATTGAATGGTTCTAAATATTCTATGAATTTTGTTAATCAGGAACCAGTCAAGGAAAATAAATTTAAATGTCATTTCGTTGTGGAGAATACTATGAATTAAAAATTTAATATAGGGGCATCCACTGCTGATGTTGTTCAGATTTGAATTTATGTTTATTCAACTTCTGGATGTGATCTCTACAATGAAGAAAATGTTTTTTTGGTAAATTTTATATTATTACAAGGTGTATATGGGAACTATAATTTTATATCTTCTACCCCTCCAGATGTTTCCCACATTGAAGAATTGGTTTCAAAGATGGAGTAACTTCCAAAGAATATGGAATCTGATGCAATCATTTCGAAGGATATGAAGAGGCTTTTAATTTTACTGTGTATCCTACTGATGATATTTTAGATTTATTGATTTTTTATGTAATATAAAGGGCATAAATACATTATATATTACTCAGGAAACATATCTATCCAATTATATAACAAGTTTTAATTTTCTATTGTTAAACATAAACTGGTTACTGTGGAATGATTTTTTCTTCCCAAACAAAAGATGTTTATGTCACAAAAAGAATATTCAAAAGTTTAAAACCCTTTGAATTCTTCTTTAGTGCGTAACTAAATGCTATAATAAAATTTAGTGATTAAAATGTATTATTTTAATTCTTTTGTTTTATTGGATAATGACCATTTTTATGGAATTTTATGTGACATGGAATCCTCAACTCAAGATGATACTTGTCACTTCGAGAACATTGTCTTCTTACAATTATATATAAATGTGGAGTGAACAGTAATTTTTTTTATCTATAAATTATGAAGAAAATAATAATACCTATTATATAGATTCTAGTAAATTATATGATAAGTTTCAATCATGGATTTCCAAACAATGAACCATTTACATTAACAGAGTGAATAAATAATTTATTCATTAAAGTAATGTTTATGTGTATATGAAGAAATTTTATAATACTATTATAATACATTAAATAATAATACATTATAGATAACTAGGGATATGTAATAGGACTTATGGATTTCATTTGAGAATAATCATTTGTACCTTAGTGGGAAGCTCATTTTGGAGGGGGTGATCATCAGTTAGTAGGTGATTAAATTATTTTTTCTTGATATACTCTCCTATTTTTCTTACACATTTTGTTAATAGGGTTTACACAATTATATTTGGGGGGGATATGTTATTTTATTTTACATAAAATATATTAATTAATATAAATATTCTTCTAAATATATATATATATATCGGTGAGTTATATATATTAATGATCATTAATTTAGTTATTCTTATTTATTTATAATTATATTTTAACCATTAGGTATTTGTGTTTTATATGTATCTATGTTTGTATGAATGTGAATTTTTTCATCTATTAAAATTTTAAAAATAACATTTATTTTTTATCTTATGTAATACTATTATATACGTAATATTATCAATATTTTTTTATATAAAAATAATAATAAATATATAATTAATATATATATATATATATATAATAAATAAATAAAATTTATATCATTATTTAATGTATCCATGTTTTAAAAAAATTTAAAAGAAAATTATTATGTTTTAAAATTTGTCTAAGTTATCAATACTTTAAAAACATTTCTAAATTTAAAATTAGACATGTTTTAATGCATGGATGGAATATTCTTGATATATTATTTCTACCTTTATGAAAACAAAGTTAAAATTAATATTATTCATGTTTTAAAATACCTCTAAAAAATCATCTAAATTGGCCATGATCTTAATAAAAATGAGTAAATTAAAAAGTATCATTGTTTTAAGAAAATGATTATAATTTCATTTTTTTGTAATGACTAGATTCCCAATGCATCATTTTATCATCAATTACTTGTGTGCTCAATAATATTTACAATTTCATGGATGAATACACCATGGTGCCACATCTCTATGATCACAATTATGTGAATGAAAGAAATGATAGGTATAAAATCATCTAGGAACTCGTTATGTGAAAGTTAGGTGAAGTATTTCTATATATAACTCACATAGTTATAATGAGTAGATACATTGAGATTTTATGAACATGGGAATTTATGATGAACAAGGAATTGGGAACATATATTATTCACTCCTTATATCTTCTAGAATTAGTAATTATTTTTTATGAATTTAAATATGAACAATATAGAGAAGAACATACTGGATGAATTCACATTGATTCTCTATGCAAACAAAGATATGAATCATAAAAAACCTTTTTTCCCTTATGGTGAAATATAGTAAGGATATAAAAAAAATTCTATGATAAAATCTATATCATAGGAATATTTTCACCACCCTACCAAAAATATAATGATTTATAAGGTACATGAAGAGTATTGTGTAGTTTGATTCTCTTGTGGTAATGCAGACCACTGTTAAAAGAACCATTCCTTTATAATGAATTAATGTTAAAATTATGCTACATTCATTATTCAGTGAAATAGATCATTTTCTATAAATTGGGTATAAGATAAAACTTTTTTATCTCATATTTATATCCAAATATAGTAATCATGAAGATTATAAAATATTTATAAAGGTGAGGTGGAACTTTGAGCTTCAATGAAGTGAGGTTAGATACAATTGATATAAGATACTACCATCTCACATTGTGAACTAGATTGAATCTAGTTTTAAGGAATCATTAATATGTGACTGTTGATATAATGGAAATAATTTATATGATTAGTTTATGCATGGATACATTTTTTGCAACTGTATAAATATTGAAATCAAATTTTATAATGATTAAATATATTATGGATTAGATCCTTTGAATAATTTTAATTACATATTTTAATTAAAAATGATATTTCTAGAAATATATAACAAATCAAGTTCAAAAGAATCACATCACACCCAATTATTTAACATGATATTAAACCCTTTTATAAGATCCACATTTTTATGAGTTAAAATCACCAAGGCATTATTTAATAAAATAGGGCCAAAAGCTACATAGATTATTGAATTTGTCCACACAGACATATGTAGACCCTTTTGAGTATAATTCATAGGTGGATACTCTTACTTCATAATTTATGATTACTAATTATGTAGATATGGATATATTTATTTAATGAGATATAATTATATTTTATTTTTAAAAGTTAATCTATACAAGAATAATGAATTGAATTAGTTTTCTATGATAATAAAGGAAATCTATATAGATCTAGGTGATTATCTTAACTATGAGTTTGATGATTACGTAAAAGTGTTTTGGATACTATTTATACTCACAACACTATATAAAACACTGTAGAATAGTGTCAGGGAAAAGAATTACCACCACTAATTGAACATTGTGAAAGTGGTGATGAGCTATAAAAATATTATATTATCCTTTAAGGGATATTCAATATAGACTGCATCATATAAAAAAATTACCATCTAAAGTAAAAATCAGAATCCCATAAGAGTTAATGAATGGGAATAAATCAATGTGTGTTAGATATAAATTTGTTGAGATTAGTAGAGTTTTGGAAGGAAAATAATAAATTCAAATGTACATATCAAGAAAAAAGTGTATTTTTATAGGATATCATAATGAAATAAAATGATATCACCAATAAAGCCTTTAGAATAAAAAGGAAAATGTGGTGAGAAAAAAATGTTTCTATATAGGAAGAAAAACATCTAAAAAGATAATTATAGAAATAAAAACATTGATAATTTTTAATCTTATGATGCACATGAGTTGGAATATGAACCGATTCTACGACACCTAGTAGAAAATGTTATTCCAATTACACATGTAATGTATTAGAGAACCACAGAGTTTTGAGATCTATATAGGAATGTATTTCTATTCATCAAGGAATTAGATACATTATTATATAAAAATAAATATCATATATCCATCAAGGTATTAGAATGTAGATTATATGTTTCAATGGGGAAAGAATAAATTAATTATGAAATTGATTCCTTGTACCAAAACAAGGTTTGGTGTCTGAAAATTTTTCATGTTGGTGTAAATCTTATTGGGTGAAAAAGGGATCGTGTCATGAAACTATAAATAGATGTTAGTCTTAGTAACTATAAATCTTGATTGGTTTCTAAATGGATTAATAACTGTTAAGGAACAAACTAAACTGAATCATTTTTACTTTCAGTATGAAAAATGTGTTAGAATTCATTGTTCTATAGAAGCTTACAATGATTATGAGATTTATAAAAAGGATTTCAAGACCTACTAACATAAATAAAACCTTATGAAATACGTTTACATAAGACATTCATAAGGGTTAGTGAAACCAATGTGGTAATGTCCTTGAATTCATTTTATTTAAAAAAAAAATAAATGTGACTATTCTAAGACCAGGTGCTAAGACAATGTGCATTTCCGAAGCCCAGTGTTCTCAAAATGGCCTGTTGAAATATGTAATGATTTTAAAATCCATTATGAGTACTTTTCTAGAAAATGGAGAATAACCCTAAAATATGTGCGTAGATCAGATATCTGAGGTCACCGTTGCATTCAGGATGGTGAATTTTCCTTAGTCATGACTTAAATTTTGTCAACATAGGCCTCCAGTGGGAAAACATAAAAATTACATAGTAGAAAATAAAATAATTAAATAAAGTAATTTTATTTTTCAAATACTTATAAAACACAAATGGTGACTCAGATTGATAATCTAAGACCACCGTTGAGCTTGTGAGGGTGTGATTTCGTTAGGAACAGCCAAAAATTTTCTGATATAGGGAAATAGTGGAATATTGTTTTCGGTACTAAATAAAATAATTTAATAAAGATTATTTTATTTTAAAATCCTTATAACTCATAAATGGTAACTGTGATTAGAAATATGTGAGTACAATTGAGATTATAAAGGTGTGATTCCCTTAGGTGGAGCCTAACATTGGTTGGTCTAGGCTGACTATTATTGTTTTTTTGGGACGTAACTATAAATAAAATAATTTAAATAAAAAAATATTTTATTTTTGAATATTCATAACACTAAAACGGTAAATCAGATTGACGATATGAGACAACGGTTGAGTTTGTATTGAGATATTCTACATAAGGAGTTCTTATCCTTGACCGGAGTAGGTCGAGGGTGAATGTTATATTTTCTTGGATGTTTTAAAAGAAAATAAAATAAACATAGATAATGTTTATTTTATATCCTTTAACAATTTACACTGACAAAATATCACTTCAATGTGGAGATGTGATGATGCTGAAACGAATAAATGCAATGCATTAGTAAATCAAGGTGGAGAAATTGTTTTATAATGAAATAGAAACACTAAAACATGTCTGTAGCTGAAAAGAAAAATAAATTTTTGAGGTTTCAAGAGGATTATGGTTTTTCCCAACAAGATCTGGAGGAGAAGGGAACATTGGATAAATCCTTTCCATTAGCAAGTAATGAATGATGACACTAGTTTTATTCCTAATGATGATAGATTGAGGATATTCGAATGGAGAATTTTGGTGATGTGACACCGGTCTTCGCCATCGAATTACCCATCCTTGATGTAGGGTGTCTCTTTAATTTATTTTCTTTATCCATTTTTAAATATCTACGAAGAGAATGTATCATTCTATGAAAGGAATGATTCAAGAATTATGCATTCTAAATTCATGATGGGTTTAATTTAGGGATAATCATTGAGAGGGTGGATTATATTTGAACCTAAAAATAAATATGGTCTTGTTTATCCATTCCTAAATATTAACTTATACGGATCAAGGCTGACATGAATAAGGCATGATCCTTCCACCTATGGTGTTCATGTGATCCTCTTCCTCCCTCATTATTTTTTTCCTCAATTTTCAAAGTTGCAACAGCTGGGATATAATACAATGATCACAACATGGAGGATCGACGGAGACTGTCGTCGATGACATGCGACAACGGCATGGGAGGTGGCACACCGCGGTGATAGAAAATGCTCATGGAAGGAGGTTTTGAGTGGTGAATAGGGGATCATGCATTGATGGTTGTGGTGGTGTGGGAAGTGGCACACCCCGGGGATGGGGCCTCCATCAGGTGAACGAAAATGTTACGGAACTGTGACCCTTGTATTGCGATGATTCACGATGCGAGTCCAAAACATTCAATCCATGGTGGTGAATGGAATTAGAACTAGAAGGGCTCTATGTTAGCTTAGGAGACCCACCGTTAGGCAGCTGGTTGTACCAGGCACACGGTCCATGGGATTGTGGGTGGAGAAGAGGCGGCTGGACAAGCTAGTCTTCTGACGTAGAGAAGACACAGCGCTTGTCATGTCTGGACTAGACCAAATTTTCCTACCAATATGGGCCAAGATAAAAGAAAATTTGGGCCACTGGGCGGCTCACCTATGTAGAAGTCATCCCACCAATGCGGGTCAGTCTGGAGAAAAGGAACAGTGCCACTATGTGGACTGACATGTAGGACCCATAACGCAATTAGCCCGATCCAGGGAGACCTACTAGCCAGGACCGGGGTAAGGCCAGACCGGGTTAGGTCAGATGAATTAGTTCAAGTTGGGTCAGTCTGTTCCTAGACCCTACCATCCCCTTTTCAGTAAATCAGTCATAACATGAAAACCATACATATGATTGACGATTTGTTTGCTGCGTTGGGATTGTTCCGAAGAGATGGTAATTTTTACATACTCCAAGTTTAGTTATGCAGTGGTAGAGTTATGATAGATGTATTTAGGATTATATTCTCTTGGAATCAATCATGTTACGAGTTAATATACTATGGCTAGATTTGATGAGAACGACATGCCGAGCAGACATGTGTAGCCCAAAAGATGAGAAGACATATAGACCTGTGTATCCCGACATGCATGTAGTTGTGAAAACCATTGTGGCCCGAGAGATGAGTAGGCATGAGGACCAGTGTGTCCTGGGAGATGAGTAGTTGGGTGGACCTATCTGGCCCAACAGAAAAGTATCCCTACGAACCTGTGTGTCCTGACAAACGAGTAGCCCTGTAGACCTATGTAGCCCCTCAGAAAAGTAGTCCTATGGACTTATGTGGCCCAGAAGTTGAGCAGTGACAGTGAAGACCTCAGTGGCCCTGTAGATGAGCAGTAGATATGTGGAACTCAGTGGCCCAGTAGACAGGTTGTAGCTGAGAGTGTCTTAGTGTCCCAACAAATGAGAATTAGTCTAGCACACCATAGTTTCCTACCATAAAAGAAAACCTCAGTGAACCATAATGGATGTGTCCCTCAATATTTTATGATATACCTCAATAAAAATTAAGTAGTTTACTTCTAGTAGTTCTCAGATAGTTCCATTTAGGAATCCCCAAATAAGCAGGATTTTATTTCCAAGGTCTCCAATGAATTGATGTTTAATGGGGGAGTCCACCCAGAACCAATGTTCCTTGATTAGAATCCTATTATGAACGAATGACATTGATATCGAGACTTCTTATCTTACTGAGACTAGACCAATCCCGAAATCTTTGTGATTTTCTGAGACCAAATGTTCTCTCAAATACATTCCATAGACATTCACTACTTGGTTACTATCAGATATCTCATGTAATGGAATCCCCCAAAATCGAGTGTGATGCACACGAAACCATATGTCTTGCAGCAGATGATACATCGAAACTTTGAATCCTTTACAAGTATACCTATATTTTCTTGTTATATGTGTTGATGAAATATACCTATGTGGATATTATGTTACCTTATTGGTGGGATTTACATTTTTGGTCTTTTACTTTGTGGATTTTGGGGCCCCCTGCTGAGTATTTCCTTACTCACCCCTGTTGGAGGTTATGGTCTAGAACCAACAACTTTGTACTTTATTCATTAAATAAAAGCCTTATCACATCTTGATTATTCTTCTATGTGACATGTCATGTGATAATGTCCAAAGGAAATCTGTTTCATTAATGGGTCGTAGCGGCTCCCTACTATGATGAGAACCCGGAAGTGCCATAACATTGTTCTTGAATTAATGTTCTATGGCCGGATGATATTATTTGAGGGACACAGATAATACATGTCATTAGGGGTGAGGACTAATAAAACGTTGAGGCACCTTCTCATGGTGTGCGCCCTTGGTAATATCCAGGAGGATATTATGAGAACGAGACCCGCCAGTAGAAAATCCACATTTCATAGTGTCATTGGATGTTCCTATCTACAGACGTGTGTATTGGTCCTTAGACTTTAAGATTATTATTAATGGGTATTACAACTCGTGCACTTAGATGTATTGACGAAAAATGTGATGACACACTATTCGCAGTGAGGTAGGATACGTTGGGTGTGTCACGAGTAATACCTCATTAATAGATAATGCGATAAAGGATTTTTCCCTTCCATTCCATAAAGGAAGTAGATATCTCAGGCCCTTTGATGGGATTGATACAACCTAAATAAATCCAGGGCCATGGTAAGGTATGGGAAAGTTCAATTCTGGGAAGTCAAAGAAAGAATAATCAAGCACATGGGTTGATAGCACTAGTATGCAACCCGCTTGATTGGAGATACCAAGACAAAGGGTTTATATTACATGGTAAGCATTCGTAGGAGGTGAAACGTCATTGAGGAATTAACTTCTTTCTCTATGGGTGCCTTGGTGTGTTTCTAGACTCTATCCTTGGACTTTAGGTAGGCTCAGCCTAATGCCACTGTGAAAGAGGCCTAGATGGTCACACACTAAGTTTGTCCATGTATCTCTGTTAAATATTAATTTAACAAGTTGAATAAAGATTATTCACGATTGTGGTTTAATAATTATTCAAGAATGTATGATCGCATTTATTTCGACACTAGTTATTCGAGAGAATTTATTTTGGGCGAAATAATATATATTTATTAGTGAGTAATGAAGTTACATTTATTTAAGAAATAAATAGCCATTACTCAAGGTCTAATAAATATGGAGGAAGAAAATAAATAAAACTGAAAAATAAAAGTACACACCATGTATATTTACATATACACCCCGTGTAGTTTATTTTTCAGGATTCGTGAGAAAATATTGTTTATTTAATTAAATGATATTAAATGTAATAGGTTGGATGCATGTCAAGTAATAATGATGGTCAACTGTCATTATTAAGACATGGGGTATTACTAAGAATTAAATGAAATGATTACATGCTTATGAGAAATTAACTTATTTTATTATTCTATGTATTATAAATCCTAATTGCATAATTCTCAAAAATGTTACCCATTTTGGTTGTGCACAATGGATTTGGAAATACTCTCAAGCCAAAGAGGGAATTCCCTTTCTAACAAGAATTCCCTAACGAGAGCAAGATCCTCCACCGGATCAAGGCGGTCGAAGGCAGACATCGCAAGTGAAGGTTCTTCTGCATTAGCACCCGGAGATCCCTTCGGCGATGTCCGGAGATACGTGACACACATGTGGATCACTGCTAGAGGAATCCTACACTTGGATTATACGACGCAATGACGGATCACGAATCGTGACAGGACACATCAATGAAGAAATAATTACAACGAGGTAATTCTTATGCATTAACTAAATTTATTATAATCAACATATGATGATCCTCCTCAAGGATTCCGAGACTCTTCTTTTCTTTTCGTTCTTCATTCTATTCCAAATATTTGGCGTTTTATATCGTGATAGATGTCGGATTGAATGTTTTTTAACGATAAAATTAAAGTTGGGAAAACCCTCCAACGCTCTTCCGCTGTGCCCGGAACCTAGAAGTGGTATCAGAGGGGTCATATCGTTGTTTATAATTATTTAGTTTTTCATTGGTAATTTACGCATTTAAAAATTTAGTTATTTCAATTCAATTTTAATCATTCTAGAAATCTGAATATCGAGATCTATTCCTCCTCCCTCATTTCTCGTTCACCTCACAGAAATTATTTTTTCTTTTAATTTTGATTAAAATAAAATAGAGGAACTAATCTAGAGGAGCCAAACGTTTCTGGCCGTATAACACCAGAATACACGGCGTGTATTCGGAAGTAAACGTCGTGTAGTATAGGCTCAATGCATTGACTGATCCACCAAATCAGGCCATGTATTGGATTCTTTCTATGAATTTAAGACACCGTGTGTTGACCTGAAACAGGTGGCACACGGTTTCCATAATTCACGCCGTGTGGTCCAATGAACATGGCGTGTAGTCCATTCGGGTCAGGGTTGGGTCGTGTACTCCATACACGGCTTACCCTGCTGGAAACCGTGTAACGCAGAAACTACATGGCATGTGTCCCACTATACAAAGCGTGTACTCTGAAAATTTCCTAAGTACATTGACACGGCCTATCCTCGGGCGTGTACTTTGGATGGACGGTGAAGAAAAGTACACGCCGTGTATTCAGAACTACATGCCGTGTACTCACCCAAATTACGCAGATTTATTAAAATTTATTATTATATTATACAAACCCTTGAGATGTGTACCATGGTGCAGGCGTATAGCTGAGGCACAACACGTGATTGGTGTTTTATATATATGTGTTTAATTTAACATCTATGTAATAAATGGGAATTCACCGGGTTGCCTCAAAGGTACAAGTTACGTACAAGGATAATTTTAAATGAATGTATTTGTTTAAAATTATGATGGATGAAATCTCAAGGAAATTTGGAAAAGGGATTTAAGATAAAAGGATTGATTAATTAAATATAATTAATTGATACGAGTGTGATTTTCATTAAACAAGAACGATTAAAGAATTTAATGCTAGTTTTATTTATACGTAAATATCGTTGCTTGTATGGATGATCATGAGATAGACCGAGACCTTTTTATGTGAATGGTTTCTTTTAATTTATTTATTTAAATTAAATTTTTTGGCCTGCGAGCCATCTCCTCATTAATATGTAGGGAATGTGCACCCAAGGATTATTTTATGTAGAAACCCCTTTTACCCCTCACCTGCAGGTGAGATAAATGCATATTTAATGGATGGAGCTCCCAAGCTAGTGGAGGCGGCTCAATTCAGGATCCAAGGTGAAACCAATCCAAGGAGATACAAAGGTGACAGGTGGAAAGCTGTAAACATGAACCCGAAAGGTTCACAGTGTTTCTCCACTAGGACTTGGGTTAGTTTATCAACCGATAGATAAACTAACCAATAGAAAAGCTCATGATAATACCATTTATTTTATTTATGTCAGTTGCATGGTTTATTTATTGTGGTGTGTTGTCATGATCACACAATTAATGAATTAAAAGAGCATGCAAGATGGAACTAAAATAAAACCGGCTTATATGTAAATATTATCTTAGACATGGTTAATCACTTAAGTATATCCCACTTAATATTAACAAGCACATAATCAAAGATAATAAAATGTAAATTTACGTATAAGGATAGAATCCCTAAAAATAAATATTAAGTCGGCATTGACTTCCATAATCTTGGTTAGAATCGAACCATAGTTCAAAGTGTGTGACCAACCCTAGTTGGGGTGCTTTCAATTATTGTGGGATTATAATTCAAGGTTTGGGGTTGACTTGACTTGGTTCGCATCAAGGGTTGGCTACCACAGCAGGACTTGGTCTGACCAAGAGGCAAAGGTTGAGGAAATCCAAAAAGGATTTCAGGATTCGGGAGTCCACTGAGCAGATCAAGGAGCTGCGAGATAACGCAGTTGGCATTTGGAATGCCTACCTAAAACCCTTCAAGTTGCTTGACCAACCCTATTTGGGGTAATGCGAAGTCTAATATGGAACCATGCCACTAGAATATTCATGCAACAGAATATTCTGAAGTCAACGGTGATGGATATTGGATTTCGATAAAATAGTGGGAGACTAATAAGTATTAATTTATTTAGTTGTCTCAATTTTTGTAATAATGTTCTAAACCTTTTCTCATCTTAATTTGTAGAAACATCAAGAAAATTACTTCAAACATATCATTGCACACCGTACTCGAGAAGGAAAACCTTCTCACCAGCACCAATTTCCAAGAGTGGCAGAGGCGTTTACGCATCATCCTTCGCCACGAAAGGAAATTATATGTGCTGGAAGAGCCTATTCCAGTTGCGCCTGGGAAAGAGGCTAGTGAGGAGGAATTATCTCTCAACATGAAACACATGGATGATTCCACAGATGTCCAATGTTTCATGCTATCGTCCATGTCTAATGATCTCTTGAAGCAACATGAAAACATGGACGCGTAAAGCATGATGTCTCACCTTAAAAATCTATACCAAGAGAAGGCGAGATAGGAGAGGTATGAGATCTCTAATTCTCTTTTTACTAAGAATCATGGAGAGTCTGCCCCAGCTGGGCATCATGTAGTCAAGGTTATTGAATACATTGAATGCCTGGACATCATAGGGATTAAATTCCCAGATTAGTTGCATACAGATCTCATCCTATCATCATTTCCCAAGACCTTCTCTAGCTTCATTGTCAACTATAACATGAGTGGAAGTGAGAATATTCTATAGGAGCTTCTGACTTTGTTTCGCCAGGTAGATAAGGACATGGGGCATGACAAACCCACGGTCCTTATCGTGAACAAGAAAAGGAAGGATAAGGCAAAGGGGACAAAGACTTATAAACGTTCTGAACCCCCTGAGTATCGTCTCCCTAAGAAGGGTAAGATCTAGAGGTAGGGCAAGGAATGGGAGAAGTGTTTTTTTCATGTGGAAAGCAGGGCCACTGGAAGAGGAACTGCACCCAGAAGCATGGGGACGATAAAGGTGCATTTTTTATCGAGTGCAATCTTTCTATTTCTACACATTGGGTATTAGATACATTTTGTGGGGCTCAAATATGTATTCAAATGCAGGAACCAAGTAGATTTAAGAATTTTGCCAGAGGAGAGGTGGATCTTCGAGCTACCAATGGCTCATGGCTAGATGCGTTGGCTATTGGCGACTACCACCTCTCATTGTCGACTGGGATGATTTTGGTTTTACATAACTGTTATTATGTGCCTAGTGTTACCAAGAACATAATTTCCCTATCTTGTTTGGATATGGATGTATTTTTTTTCAAATTTGGAAATAAGGGTTGTCCCATTTATAAGAACAACGTATGTTATGGTATGGCACATTTAAATAATGGTTTGTATGTATTGAATTACGAAAACCAAGTGTTGGAAATCGATAACGAAACAAACTCACATGGCTCATACATCACCGAGTTATGGCATCACAGCCTTGGTCATGTGAACGAGATGCATTTGACAAAGCTCTTCCAATACGGCTATTTAGACTCTACTGAGCTAAAACCACTTGATAGATGTCATGTTTGTTTACAAGGAAAATTGACCAAGCCGCCTTTTGGTGGACAAGGTGAAAGGGCCATAGAGCATCTAGGATTGGTACACACAGATGTGTGTGGACCATTTCCAGTAGAAGCTAGAGGTGGATATTCTTACTTCATTACTTTTACTGATGATTTGAGTAGATATGGCTATGTCTACTTAATGAGTTATAAGTCAGAGTCCTTAGAAAAATTTAAGGAATTCATGAATGAAGTAGAGAATCATCTTAGTAAGAAGATAAAGAAGCTTCGATCGGATCGAGGTGGAGAATATCTGAACCAAGAGTTCAATGATATTCTACAGGAGTCTGGGATTATATCTCATCTCACTCTTCCTTATACACCACAGTGGAATGGTGTTAGTGAAAGTTGGAACTGCACCTTGTTGGACATGGTGAGGTCGATGATGCGTCATGCGGATCTTCCATTATCCTTTTGGGAATATGAATTACAAAATGCTGCATACACACTAAACCGAGTACCAACTAAGGCGAAAAATGGAATTCTATCCGAGTTATGGAATGGAAGGAACCCCACTTTTGTCGCACACACGTGTATGGGGATGCGAGGCATTTGTTAAGACCTTCTCAGGCAACAAACTAGTACCCCGGGGAATGAAGTGTATCATTATAGGATATCCCAAGGAAACGAAAGGATATTACCTATATAACCCTCAAGATAAGAAATTGAATGTCGCTAGACAAGCCATCTTTATTGAGAGGGAGAACATCCTCAAGAAGGATAGTGGGAGAATGATTGACTTCGACGAAGTTGATGCTCAAGATACACAGGAGTTGGTACAGGAACAAGTTCCAAAGGTCCCCGTGGAAGAGGTTCCAGAAACACAAGTACTGCGTAGGAGCTCAAGAGAGGTAAGGGAACCAAAGAGATTTGGTTACCTAGTCACTGAGGATGGTGAATCATTATTTTTGGACAATGATGAACATATCTAATACAAGGACGAAGTAGAAAGCTCAGAAGCTGCAAGATGGCTGGAAGCTATGAATTTTGAGATGGATTCCATGTCTCAGAACCATGTTTGGGTTCTGGTCAATGAGCTAGTTGATGTAAAGCATGTTGGATGCAAATCCGTATTCAAAAGATAGCTAGAAATGGAAGGTCAAGTTAGCACCTATAAAGAAATGCTAGTGGATAAAGGATTCAAACAGCGTCAAGGAATAGACTATGATTAATCCTTCTCGCCAGTTTCCATGTTTAAATCCATAAGAATCATACATTCCATAGCAGCTTACCATGACTATGAATTTGGAAGATGGATGAGAAAACAATATTTCTTAATGTTACCCTTCAGGAAGATGTCTATATGACACAACCAGAAGGTTTTGTGACACCAGGTGAAGCCAAATGGGTTTGCAAGTTGCAAAAATCCATTTATGGATTGAAACAAGCATCCAGGTCATGGAACATTTGATTTGATGAAGCCATAAAGGAATTTAGTTTCATTAAGAACGAATGAGAGACATGTGTTTATAAGCGGTTTAATGGGAATGCGGGCGTTATCCTGTTGGTATATGTTGATGACATATTGCTTATTGGAAATGACGTACTAGACATACAGTCAGTTAAGGACTGGTTGAACAAGTGTTTCTCCATGAAGGACTTAGGAGAAGCAGCCTACATTCTAGGGATCAAAATCATTCGTGATAGATCCAAGAGGCAGTTTGGACTAAGTCGGGGTACATACATTGACCAGATAATAAAGAGATTGAGTATGGAAAAATCGAAGAGGGGATTGGTTCCAGCGTCACACGGCATACATATTTCTAAGAAAATGTGTCACCAGACACAACATGAGAAATATTGGATGAGTAAGATCCCATATGCTTCCGATATAGGATCTATCATGTATGCCATGTTTTGTACGAGGAATGATGTTGCCTATGCACTGAGCATGGTAGGCATATATCATGTAGATCCAGGAGAACATCATTGGACTACTGTTAAGACTATCCTTAAGTATCTGAGAAGAACTAAGGATATGTTCCTTGTGAATGGAGGAGACGAGGAGCTTTTCATCAGAGGGTATGATGATGCTGGTTTTCAAACAGATCAGAATGATCTGAAGTCGCAATATGGATATGTTTTTTGTCTCAATGGAGGAGTTGTGAGCTGGAAGATTTCAAAGCAGCTAGTTGCCGCCGATTCTACAGTAGACTCCGATTATATAGAGGCTTTTGTTGCAGCAAAGGAAGCCGTCTGGATTCGGAACATTGTCCAGGAGCTTTATGTGGTGCCTAGCAGTAAATATCCCAACACATTGTATTGTGATAATAATGCAGAGGTGGCTCTTGCAAAAGAACCAGGGTCACATCAACGAACAAAGCACATACTCTGAAAGTATAACCACTAGAGGGATTTCTATCAAAGGGGTGAAGTTGCAGTTTGCAGAGTGTCCACAGAAGAGAACGTGGTGGACCCCATGACTAAAGGCCTATCTCAGCAGAATCATGAATATCATGTGAGATCTAGAAGGTTAAAGGTTGTTAGCAGTTGGCTCTAGTCCAAGTGGGAGTCTGTTCGAGTTGGTGGACTAGAACCAACTACTTTGTAATTTATTCATTAAATAAAAGACTTATCACATCTTGATTGTTATTCTGCGTGACATGTCATGTGATAATGTCCTAAGGATAGTAGTTGCATTAAAGGGTCGTAGTGGATCCCTACTATGATGAGAACCCGGAAGTTCCATTACATTGTTCTTGAATTTATGTTCTATGGACGAATTATATTATTTGAGGGACACAAATAATACAAATCATTAGGGGTGAGGACTCATAATACTTTGAGGCACCTTCTCATGGTGTGCACCCTTGGTAATATCCAGGAGGATATTATGAGAACGAGACCCGCCAGTAGGAAATCCACATTTCATAGTGTCATAGGATGTTCCTATCTAGGGACGTGTGTATTGGTCCATAGACTATAATATTATATTAATGGGTATTACAACTCGCACAATTAGATATATTGACAAAAACTGTGACGACACACTGTTCGCAGCGAGGTAGGATACGATGGGTGCGTCATGAGTAATACCGCATTAATAGATAATGCAAGAAAGGATTTGTCCCTTCCGTTCCATAATGGAAGTAGATATCTCAAGCCCTTTGATGGAATTGATACAGCCTAAATAAATCCATGTCCATGGTAAGGTTTGGGAATGTTCAATTCCAGGAAGTCAAAGAAATTATAATCAAGCACATGGGTTTATGGCACTAGCATGCAACCGACATGATTGGAGATATCGAGAAAAAGTGTTTATATTACACAGTAAGCGTTCATAGGAGGTGACACATCATTGCGGCGTTAACTTCTTTCTATATGGGTGCACTGGCGTGTTGCTAGACACTAACCTTAGACTTTAGGCAGGCTCAGCCTAATTCCCCTGAGAAAGAGGCCTAGAGGGTCACACACAAAGTGTGTTCATGTATCTCAGTTAAATATTAATTTAACAAGTTGAATAAAGATTATTCCTGATTGTGGTTTAATAATTATTCAAGGATGTACGATCACATATATTTCGTCACTAGTTATTCGAGAGAATATATTTTGGGTGAAATAATATATATTTTTTAGCGAGTAGTACAGTTAAATTTATTTAAGAAATATATAGCCATTACTCAAGGTCTAATAAATATGGTGGAGGAAAATAAATAAAACTGAAAAATAAAATTACACGACGTGTATATTTATATATACACACCATGTAGTTTATTTTTCGGGATTTATGAGAAAATATTTTTTATTTAATTAAATGATATCAAATTTAATACGTTGGATGCATGTCAAGTAATAATGATGGTCAACTGTCATTATTAAGGCATGGGGTTTTACTAAGAAATAAATGAAATGATTAAATGCTTATGAGAAATTAATTTATTTTATTATTCTAGGTATTATAAATCCTAATTACATTATTCTAAAAAAGGTTATCCATTTTGGTTGTGCACAACGTATTTGGAAATACACTCATGCCAAAGAGAGAATTCCCTTTCCACTAAGAATTCCCTCAAATTACTAGAGCAAGATCCTCCACCGGATCAAGGCAGTCGAAGGTGGACATCGCAAGCGAAGGTTCTTCCGCGCTAGCACCCTGAGATCCCTTCGGTGATGTCTGGAGATACGTGACACACGTGTGGATCACCACTAGACAAATCCTACACTTCGATTCTACGACACAACAACGGATCACCGAATCGTGACCGGACACATCAACGAAGAAAGAATTCCAACGAGGTAATTCTTATGCATTAATTAAATTAATTATAATCAACATATGATGATCCTCCTCAAGGGTTCCGGGACTCTTCTTTTCTTTTTGTTCTTCGTTCTATTCCGATGATTCGGCATTTTATCTTGTGACAGATCTCAGATTGAACGTTGTTTAACGTTAAAATTAATGTTGGGAAAACCCTCCAACACGCTTCCGCTGCGCCCGAAACCTACAACCCATAAATGGGATTTTCCTAGACATGTTCTATCGTGTACCGATGATGGATGATTTTTTGGAGTCTTAGATGGATTAGAACCATGAAAAGGACTAGGTGGTGCCTCTTAAGATTATATGATCCATGTTGTTTCCAAAATCTTCTTACATAATCTTTGGTACCCATGATTGCGGGTTTGACATTACAGTTGTCTTTCTTTTAGAGGGATTGTATTGTGGCCCAGTTTTACTTTACTACATTACTTTCTATCATAATATATTTTTTGGTTTTAGTGGATGCATTCATTTTCCATAAAGAGTGTTTTCAACCTCATGTCTAATGGATTTTTATTGGGGGGGTGTGTGTGTGTGTACAGGTTCATAGGAAAATGCCAACCACTTGTTGGATATGCCTACTTGGTGTTTTCTCTTGGCCCTTGCCTATTAGAGTTGAACTTGGGGTTGTAACATCATGGGCCTAGGGGGAAATTTCATGGTAGAGTGGTATCAGAGGAGTTCGATTCAACTTTATGATTCCAGAGTTTAGGAGTTTGGTTTGGGGAAATAGTACTAAGTGTTTCGAATTAGGCTTTCAGGACAGGGAATCTAGTGTTGGTGCAGTGACCCAAATATCCATACACAATGACCCTAAATTTTTGTATTCAACTCAGTACATGAAAACACTAGTTTGAGGAAAAAACAATGGTACATGCATCATAAATGAATTGGGTTGTGTTCCCATGTTCTTATTCTGTCATCACACATGGTATTCTCTATTGATCGTGGTACATATTTTTAAGTTTGAAGATGCTTCCATGTAAACATCCAACTGAGATTCAACCGCTTGATCACAATGATGATCTGTGAGTTCATGAGATGGGTATAGGGATTTTTACCATAGACCGTGTAACACCACAAGATTTTATAGTACATTATTTCTTCAAAGTAATTCAATAACTTTCACTACACACAACACCGGGTTCGAGCGTACCACAAGATTACCAAAAAATCCATTCAAAAGAGGTTATGAATAGTATTAACTAAATTATGAACTATATATAATCCTTATAATTTTAGAATCCCTATTATGCATTTTATAGACATAATGTATGAACAAATTCATTTCTTTTCAGATAAAAGAAGTATTTATTTCAAAAATGCACTTTTACCGCCTCTTAAGGACGAACCCATATTAAATACAATATTTGAAACTTTTATATATTATATATGACAAAATAAACTTCTTCATTAGAATCTGGACATAAAAATTTAGTTTTAATAATTTTTTTTCTTTTCTGATAACTTTTATATTTGGCTGAATAGTGAAAATTACTAAATTTTAAATAAAAAAATATTTTTAATCGAAATAATTTATAGTGATGAATTATGAATTTGAGTTATTTAAAAGTATAAATACATTATATTTTGACCATTTAATCCAATTTTGGTCATTGGACATAATTTCACATTTAATCTGGTCATAAGCAAGTGCCAATCATTTGATAGTTATTATTTCTTAAAAACACGCTTTTTGTTTTGACAACGAGAATTAATTTTAAATTAATGTCTTCCACTTATGTGTTATGAATTTAAAAAAATGGATTCAATATTTATAATCAGTAGTAAAAAATTTTTTAAATAGGTAAATTTTATTTTTATACATTTTGAATAATTATTTCGGTAAATATTTTATTTACCATGATTAAAGGGTAAATCCGGTAAATAAGGGTAAAAATTAATATAATAATAAAATTAAATTACCCTAAAATGTGTCCTAACCCTATTGAATAATACATTTCAGACCATGGTAATCATTTGGATGATTTTTGGACTCCATGGAGCCACTTTTATGTGATAATGACACTTTATATTAATTAAGTTAAAGTAAATACAAAAATGGCATAAGCATATATCTTTTAGCAAAACAATTTTTATAGAGGGTTGAATATGTTATATTTTCGACTATAAATAGTTATTAGAAATATAAATATATTTCCAATATAATTTTACTTTATTTATAATTTTTAGATATTGAATAATTAAATTTATTTATGACACGATAATGATGCAACATTTTCCTTATTAATGAATTAATTAAATAATTGATATTATAAATGGTAAAATAAATATAATTTTAATTTTTTGATGACATCCACGAATTTTATTGGTCAATATGACATGTTAGGATTTCTGAAATGAATTTTAATCTAATTAATAATTTTTTTAAGACTTTAAAAAGTTCAATGTTTAAATAGTGTCAAAATTGACATAAAAGAGTTTTAAAAAAACCTATTAAATTATTAATTGATATTGTATTCCTAAAAATATAAGGATCTGAAAAAAGACATATATCATGATAGATGTATCATTAATGGACCATTTGGGGGTATCTTGGAAGTATATAATATTCTTATTAACTATATAATATAAAATCACAAATAGACATGGTAAATTTCCAACTATTTAAATAAGAGTTAAATCGAAAAGATAAGGTTAATAAACTGACCGAAACCTATCTAAAAACTATTGGTTTAGTTTTTTTAGACTCATAACCACCTTATACTCGAAATAAATCAGTTTTAAGCCATTATAAATCTAGTATTAATTTATTATAATATAATATTTCTTGATTTTTCTAAGGTTCCCATGACCCCTCTTATAAAAGGGCACTCCCCCTTATTTTTAATTCACACCTTCAAAGCCATTTGTCTTGGCCAACCCCTGCCGAAATTTTCACTCAACATTAAAAAATTCATCCTATAGGCCGTCCTTTAGATATAAATCCATCTTATGGATCCATTTTGATCAAATCAAAACGAAGAACCCGAAAAAGAGGTAATGATTTCACCACCCTCTTTCAAGTTCATTTTTCTTCCACTTATTCATTCATTGTTATTTCCATTATAAAATAATAACTACAGTATCTTTTATATATTTTGATTTTATTAAAAATATGGTACAACCATATTCAGTATTATATCCATCCTTTGAATGACATGTCACCATACGTGCGTACGTACGGCCTACCGTCTCCACGTCGTGGTGTAATTGTTTTTCAATACATTATTATTTAAATGGGTATGATAATGATGTGTAATTGATCTAAATAATAAATATAACATGATACTGATTCTTTATATATTATATAACATCCAATTATATATTATTTTAATATCAAAATAATGATATTTTTTCTTGTACGTTTGTATGGACTACCGTCTCCACGAAAGCAATGACATTCATTCCACATCCTATCCATTCAAGAATTATTTTCATTTGATGTTTAAAAATAATTTTTAAAGACCTAATATCATTTTGGATATGAATAACATACAACCTATTCATAATAATCAAGGCTTACGTAACAAAGAATATATTGGAAAATGAATCACTTAACATCCGAAACAACTATAATACAAAGATATTATTAACAAAGCAATGTTAAAATATCATATATGATATCATATTAATGTATATGATTATTGTATAAATTAATAACAATTATTTAACCATTATATTGTATTTTAACCTACCCTCAACCAAGGAAAAGTACAAGGGAAGGGTTTATTTCACAATCTCTTCATTATCCGATGTTGTTCAAACGTAATTATCTACTGGGATCTCTTTTTCATCCACATCAATGTTTCTTATGAATGTATTTAAAAACATTCTTACTATTTTATAGAATATGGGTTAAAGTAATTTATAACTTTTTCTGATTTTTTATATTATTTTTTTAAAGGAATCTTCTCGTCGTTTTCCAAACAAGGTTCTTTTTAACCTTTTCGACAAAATTAAGGTAAGAATGTATTTTTTAACTTTTATGGTGGGTGTGTCTATTTTCCGCCATTATAAAAATTGTCGAAGCATCACTTACAAGATTATATGAATATTTTTGAAGTAAATGTTTTATTTTATAATTATATGACTTTTAAATTATTAAAAAAAATAGATATTTCTCTCAAATAGTGTTAATTTCATCTATGTCTACATCTTTTGATGGATTTTAAGATTATTTGTAGTTGATTTATTATGATACAAAACATTCATATTGTATTGAATGTTTTGTGATATGTTTGAATGTAGATGTTTTATTTTTATACCATTCATTGTTTGTGGTTAAATTGTTGACATTTCGTATTCAATTTTTTAGACGAATTTTAATGTTATGTTTAAACATGTTCATATGAGGAATGCATTGGATATAGTAAGAGACAAGTGGATCCCGCTATAGCTCCTCAATTCATCGGTAGGTCTGATGAGACAAACTAGTGTCTTGGCACATGGACTTGGAAAAATATTATTTGTAGTCATGGAACAAGGTCTTGACTATGTGGTTATGATAGTCGGGCATTATGCATTCCATCATTATGAAAGTGTTTATTGCTATTGAATGTGATTATTCAACTAGTATAATATCCATGTGAATAAGAAAATGAAATTATTTCATTTTATCCTTTCCATATTATGCTAATTTTAATGTTTAAATGGCTTTCGTTTTAGTTGTACACTGCCTTAAATTTTTATGCTTATTTACAAATGTTTCTGTAATAATGTTACCCTTTCTGAGTATCTGAGCTCACCTCTTTCGATGTTTTATTTTTCCCAGGATGTGAAGAATTATGTTATGAATGACCTGTGAGGATAGTATGAGGGGATATGAGGGTGGTCTATGGAGAAAATATGTTTTTTTTAGTTTTTCATTTTATGATGTAATGTAAACTATATGAATGTATCTAGTGATTCCAAGGTTACTAAACTAATCATTATTTCGAGACGTGATATTTTGTGATCATGCCAATGATACGTAATTATGAACCGACTTTAGGAAATTGCCGTCAGGGCATTATAGTTGGTATCTAACGACGTTTGGTGCAAACCATGGAAGCTAGATTTAGATAAACTATTATTAGAGCACATATCTCTAAGATAGACTTTGAGGATTTTTATAGAATTACTTCCTAGAAATTTGGTATTGTAGAGGTTTTGTGAGTCTTCTAAGCAATACATCCATGTATGGATATGAGAAGGTAGAGGTGGCTCTAGCACAAATGTACCTAGGGGTAAATCCTGAACACACAGATTTGAGTAAGACTCGAACGGGAACTAGTGCACGACAACGGGCATTGCTGCACTCTTTGTTACGACACTCTCAGGGGATATTTTCAGGATAATTCTCATTTTCATTACAAAACATTATGAAGTGTTTATGAGTATATATTTCCTAAAAAAATATTTTTTTATTATTATAGATTATATCTAGATACTATTCAATTTATGTTTAGTATTTTAGATGTTTGAAATTATGTATTTCGATTCATAAACTAATATAGTGTATGGCATTTTATAGAAATGGCTCCCATGTGAAGGAATGTGAACTCTAGAAATATGTATTATCCAAGGAGTAAGAAGGATCATGTCTTTCATGGTATTAAGCCAACATTTATAAGGTAAATACTCTCCCATGTATTCTCAATATATGAAGAAATAGTATCATGTGTTCATAATATAATTAAAAAACATTGTAAGTCATATGGCGTTGAAGGGAAGAAAGATAAGAAAATGATGGTAGAGAGAAATATGGATAACAGGAAGTGGAAAAAGAAGAATTTCTCATATGTGATTACTATGGGAAGAAACACCCTGTAACATTCTTGAAGGGAATGGGAGTTTGTTATAAGTGTAGAGAAAAAGGACACCAAGTACGTGACTGCAAGGGTAAGAAAAAGGATTCAAATGTACAATGATTCATCTGCAAGGAGTTGGGACACTATGAAAACCAGGGTTCAAATCATCAGAGTATTCCCAAAATGATTCTATTGGATAATAATCAAGTATTGATACTACCACAGATGAGGAGAAATGACTAGATTTCTTATGTTTTTATTAATGAATTATGTCATTTGAGTGTTGTATCAACGCTGTAATTGTTATTATAATTATTGATTATATAAGGATTTTATTAGAGTACTATTCAATTAAGGACTTGAGATCGTGTTAAACCATGAAAAGTGACTCAATAGAAAGTTAAATTTTTGGAAAATATATGATTAGTGAAAGATATACCATACTATGGTTATTATACCAAGGTTGTGATTTTGGAATAATACATGATTGATTTGGTTAAATTATATTGGATATTCTTGACTACATTGAAACTTATTAATGATTTGTATATTCCATCATTGATAGAGTTTACAACATTTTTGGATAGAAGGGGTATATCCAAAATTATATAATGATTAAGAGAGCATTATGTATTCAATAAGGTTTTATGGTAATTCAGGATGTTATAGTATTTTAATGGAATACATGATGAAGGTGTTCATATGTTATTACGTGGAAAAAAGGATCTTCATTGTGTTTAAATTCCCTATAAATTTTAGACTGTAAGTTTGGATTGAAGTATTTTGGATAAGTCTATTTTGAGATTATTTTTGGATTTGCATAAAAAGGACAATCTGGAGGTCGGGCGGCAACTCGTCGTTTCCGGCAAGGCCGCAAGACATAAACTCACAACTGAAGGGCGACACAGGTGTATCACCTACCACTGACCCTCATCATGTCCTGGATTGAATAATCTAGTTTTTATTAAAGGTTCTTGAAGATGAATTATAAATGCCCTTTTTTGGAACCCTATACAAATATGATAAGTATATTGTTTTAGATCTATTATCAATTATAGTGAATGATGAGTTTGTGGTATAAATTAGTTAAAGGATGGACCTCTACTTGTCAAGTATATATTTTTTCTCTTATTCTATAAAGAAATTAATTCTTAAACATTAGGTACGGGATCATAAAACTAAAAATGTGTTATCCTAATACCTTATGACTTGTTGAACTGATTATATTTTGAATCAACAAAGATTGAAGGCTTTGAGGCCCTTAATTATAAAATTGTTTGTGAATAATGACCCCAAACACTCCCTACAAACATTTATATTTTCCTCTAATTTTGTGTCTCTAATTGCAACCAATTTTCTCCTAATCGAGATCAAAATTTGGTGGTGACCCTTTCATTTTTCTTTTCCTCTTATTAAGACTAAATCTTATTAACCCGATTTATAATGTGGGTTTTCCCACAAACGTATTTTTAATTTTCAAACTTTTATTTTATAGGAAAAATTTCAAATTGATAGGATGCAATTTATTTTGAGGAAATAATGTTACACCCCATTATTTAATAGTACGTTATTTCTTCAATGTAATTCTATGACTATCACTACACGCAACCCCGAGTTCGAGCGCATCACAAGATTACCAAACTAGATGTTCAAAAGTGGTTATGAATAGTATTAACTGAATATTGAACTATATGTAATCCTTATAATTTTAGAATCCATATTATGAGTTTCTTAGATATAATGTAAGAACAAAATCATTTTTTTCACATAAAAGATGTATTTATTTCAAAAAATGCACTTTTACCGCCTTTTAATGAAGAACCCTTTTTAAATCCAATATTGGAAACTTTTTTTATATTATATTTGATAAAATAAAAATCTTCTTTATAATAAGGAAATATGGATTTAGTTTCAATAAATATTTGGTGCTTTTCTGATAACTTTCATATTTTGGTGAATAGTGAAAATTACTAAATTTTAATTAAAAAAAAATTAATAGAAATAATTAATATTGATAAATAATGAATATGAGTGATTTTAAAGTATAATTATATTATAGTTTTACTATTTAATCAAATGTTGGTCACTTGACATAATTTTACATTTAAACTGGACATTAGAATGTTCCAATCTTTTGATAGTTATTATTTAATAAAAACACATTTTTTTACAATAGAAATTTATTTTAAATTAATTTCTGCCATTTCTGTTTTTTGAATTTAAAAAAATGGATTCCATATTTAGAATCATGAGTTACAAATTGTGTAAATATGTAACATTAATTTTTATACATTTTGAATAATTATTTCAGTAAATATTTTATTTACCTTGGTTAAAGGGTTTATCATGTAAATAAGTGTAAAAATAATATTATAATAATATTAAATTACCCTAAAACGTGTCCTAACCCTAGTATTAGATACATGTTCGACCATGGGAATCTTTGAGTTCATTTTGGGATCCCATGTAGCAACTTGTAAGTGATAAAGACACTTTATATTAATTATGTTAAAGTAAATACAAAAATGACATAAGCATATATGTTTTAGAAAAACAATTTTTATATAGTGTAATATATGTAATATTTTAGACTATTATTTTTTATTAGAAATATAAAATTATTTCCTACATAATTTTATTTTATTTATAATTTTTATACATAGAATTATTGAATTTATTTATAACAGAATAATGATGCAGTATTTCCTTTATTAATGAATGTATCAAATAATTGGTATTATAAATGTTAAAATAAATATAATTTGAATGTTTTGATGACATACATGTATTTTATTGGTTAATATCACATGTTATTATTGCTTAATTGAATTTGATTCAAATTAAAAATGTTGTTAAGACTTTAAAAAATCAATAATTAAATAGTGGCAAAATTGACATAAAAGAGTTTTTAAAAACACTATTAAATTATTAATTGATATTCTATTCCTACAAATATAAGGTTCGGCCAAAGGACTTATATCATGATACATGTATCATTTATGTACCACTTGTGGGACTCTTGAAGTATATAGTATGATTATTAACTATATAATTTAAAAATACAATCAGACATGGTAAAGGTCAACCTATTTAACTAAGAGTTAAATATAAAAGATAAGGTTAATAAAGTGAAATAAACCTATATAAAACCTATTGGTTGAGTTTTTTTCGACCCATAACCTCCATATTCCTTAAATAAATCAGTTTGGAGCTATTAGAAACCGAATATTAATTTATTATAAAATACTTTTTCTAGATTTTCCTAAGGTTCCCCTCACCGCTCTTATAAAAGGACACTCCCCCTTCTCTCTAATTCACACCATCAAATCCTTTTGGTTTGGAAGCCCTCGGCCCAAATATTCTCTCAACATATCTCAATTCAACATTGAGGCCTTCCATTAGTCATAAATCTATCTTAAGAACCCCTTTTGATCAAATCAAAAGAAAGAAACCGAAGAAGATGTAATGATTTCACCACACTCTTTCAAGTTCTTTTCTTCTTCAACTTCTTCTTTATTTTTTATTTCCATTCTAAAATAATAACTCCAGTATCTTCTATATACTGTGATGTTATTTAAAATATGGTACAACCATATTCAGTTTTATATCCATCCTTTGAATGACATGTCACCATACGAGTGTATGTACGGCCCACCCTCTCCACGTCGTGGTGTAATTGTTATTCAATAAATTATTATATTGATGGGTATGATAATGATGTGTAATTGATGTAAATAATAAATATCACATGATACTAATTCTTTATATATTATATATGATCCATTTATATATTATTTTAATATCAAAAGAAATATATTGTCACTCATGCGTACGTACGGACTACCATATCCACAAACGCGATTAGATTCATTCCCCATAGTATCCATTCAAGAATAATTTTCATTTTATTGTTAAAAATAACTTTTAAATGCCTAATATCATTCTGTATATGAATAAGATACAACCTATCCATAAAAAATATTTCTTATATAACCAAGCATATAAAGGAAAACGAATCAGTTAACATCCAAAACAACGATAATACAAATTTATTATTAACAAAGAAATGTTAAATGATCATATATGTAATCATATCAATGTATATAATTCTTGAATAATTTTATAAAACTTATTTCACCATTATACAGGAGGTTAACCTACCCTCAACCAAGGAATATTAAAAGTTATGATTTTATTTTACAATCTCTTTATTATCAGAGGATGTTTATACATAATTATCTACTGGGATCCCTTTATTATAAAAAGCCATGTTTCTTAAGAATGTATTTATAAACATTATTACCATTTTATATAATATGGATTAAAGTAATTTTTTCCCTTTTTTACTTTTTACAAGATGTTTATAAAGGAATCTTTCCGTCATTTTCCAAACAAGGTCTTTTTAACCTTTTCGACAAAATTAAGGTAAGAATGTCTTATTTAATTTATACAGTGGGTGAAGTAATTTTACGACGTTATAAAAATCGTCAAAGCATCCCTTACAAGATTATAATAATATTTTTGAACTAAATGTTTTATTTTATAATTATGTGACTTTTAAATGATTTCAAAAAAAGAGATATTTTTCTCAAATAGTTTTGATTTCATCTATTTCAACATCCTTTGATGGATTTTAAGCATATTTGAATTTGATTTATTATGATACAAAACATCCATATTGTATTGAAGGGTTTGTGATATGTTTGACTATAGATGTGTTATTTTTATACCATTCTTTGTTTATGGATAAATTAATGACATTACATATGCTATTTTTAATATGAATGTCAATGTTATGTTTGAACCTTTTCATATGAGGAATGCATTGGACTTAGTAAGTGATGATTGGAGCCCGCTATAGCTCCTCAATGCATCAGTAGGTCTCATGAGACAAACTATTGTCTTAGAACAAGGATTTGAAAAAATCTTATTTGTATTCCTGGCACAAGTCCTTGACTATGTGGTTATGATAGTCTGGCATTATGCATTCTATCATTATGAAAGTTGTTATTGATATTTCATGTGATTATTCGACTATTAGAATATCCATGTGAATATATAAATGGAATTATATCATTTTATCCCTTCCATATTATGCTGACGTTCAATTTTAAAATTATTTTGTTTTAGTTATACAATGCCTTAATTGTTTATGCTTATTTAAGAAAGTTTCCGCTCTATTGTTTATCCTTAATGAGCATCTGAGCTCACCCCTTTCTATGTTTTATTTTTCCCATGATGTGAAGAAGTATTTTATGAATGACCTACGGGGATAGTATGAGGGGACATGAGTGTGGTCTATGGTGACAAGATGTTGTTTTATTTTTTCATTTTATGATATAATGTAAACTTTATGAATGTATCTTGTGAAGGCTACTAAACTAATCTGTATTTCCAGACCTGATCATTTGGTATCATGACAATGATACGTAATAATGCACCGACTCTAGGTAACTGGGTTTGGGGCATTACATACCGCACAACTGGGTGGTGTAGGATATATACAACCACTTTTGGAGTAGCACATGGTAGTCATAGTACATGTGGATGAGAAGTGTGGGATGAGTTCCTTTCACAAGGTTCAAATATAGAGACCCCTCGGGTTCCGAGGTGAGTCCAACTCATGGGAGGATAAGGTCTGTCTTGAAGTGGTGACAGTGTTTTCTATCTACTCAGGACACCATTTTTTCTCATGGAAGTCCTAGGAGTGATCCTTCTATGTGACTTAGCAGGGTGATGAAGAGGTTTAAATTATCCAATCATACAATGAGGTGACCATTCAATGGGAAGATCATGATAACCTTTCTCCGAGAAGGGGTCCTTTCTAAAAAATCGAAGGGATGTGAATTCCCAAGAGATTTTATAGCTTTGTTAGGACAACATGTTGGTTGTTGAGTATCCATCGAGGCATACTAACCATTCTAAGTCATTGATGAATACAATATGACCAATGTGTTAGGGATCAGACCTTTGAGGGATAGGTATTTAAGGACATTGAATCTGACAATATTAATCTATTAATTCCTACTTATACGTGGGTGATAGAGAGAACCTTGGTGGTTGAAATTCCATTGAATGAGTAGATACAACTATCTGACACTAGTAGTGGGAAATATAGAAGTCAACGTCAATCTCATTGACTTGGAAATGTGAGACATTCATATAAGAGGACCCAATATAGGAGATCTATAGCTCGAGGCTCATTGGGTTATTCCATTCTTCCTAGTAAGAGGTAATTATTTTCAAAATATATTAGGGGACATATTGCTATATATTTTCCATCCCATCGTTCTATTAGTGAAACATTAGATGGGCCACCAGGTAAAAGAAAATAATAGTAATAGATTAATCTTCACTATGAAAGATATCACTGAGTAGCTGGGAGAGAAGCACATGGTGGTATAAATTTCTATATATTACACCCACCACCACAAAGTGGTCCACAATAGGCAGAAAGATCTAAAGGACAAGGGAAGCGGGTTGCTGCATATGACCAAGGATCATGAATCATGTTCTCTTAGAATGATTCAAGGTATGGTCTGTGTCTACTCTTAGCTTTTGTATTAATTTTCATAGGTGCATACCATTCCATATTGTCATTAATTTTGTTCATGACCTAGAGATTCTATATAAACTATTGACATAACCCTAATATCTAAGGATACCTATTGGAGGATACCTGATAATCACACTTAAGCCAATGGTGTGATCTAATCATTAAGGCAAGAGTTTTAGTTGGATCCTATTGGTTACATATTTGAGGCCTTAAGATGTTGCTAGGGTATGAACTGGTCATCCATAGTTCATGCTCAGGTTGACTGTTTTAGTAAAAAAAATGTGGTATGTTATCAGCGTTGGAATGTGGTTTTCCATGGTAGGAATGAGTGGAAACCCATGTAGTATCGGATAATAGGCATTCATAGAAGGGTGTAACTGATCACACTTGAGTTTTCCATCCTTATCCATGTGGTAGTAGATGTTTTATGTTTTCAATTATCAGCAGTATTGAAAGAGTATGATTACGACTTTTCAGAAGATGAATCTTGGATTACCTTCACACTGGGTGATAGTTTTCTGCATCATTCTATACCCAGAGATGGCACTAATATTGTCATCGGTGTATCATATGGATTTCCCAAAGCTTCCCGAGCATAGAGTGTAGGTGGTGGACTAGTTGAGTAAGGGCTTAGTAAGACCCAATGCTTTATTTTATGTGTTAAATATCGTCCCCATTCCCCAACAGCCATGGAGAATGAGTACCCTCAAGTGAAAGAATATCAATGGATTTTTTTAGGTGTTTACCACATACATCAAGGAGGAAATATACATCTGGGAGATCATTGACCACCTGACCATATTGGTCACTTATATGCTTTTTATTAATAGTGTCTAGAAGATATCTTGGAATACCTCTACATGCAAGAGATACGTATGCGGCCCATCACACATAATTGACATGTGTGAGATGGACATTGAAGACAGGGCAACTATTGTGAATTATTTGATAGATATTGAGTAATGACCGGAGTAGATCCTTCATGGATGCTAGATTCATCTGGTGTGTGTTTGGTGGCTACATGTGAATCTCTAAGAGAGAACACTGGAGCATTTAGATCATGTCCAAGAACAATACAACCATTTGATTGTTTAGCCCATGTTTTTTCTTATGAGGATGTAAATCCCTAAAGGAGGGGGTAATTTAATGTCTTATAATTCCATGTAATGATTAATTTAAATTAGAAGGTATTATTCTTAGAACAGGTGTTATGAAATTAAGTGACTTCAAGGTGAAGTGTGCCTGAAATAGCCTGTTAAAAAAAGATAAGTTTTAAATAGCTCACATGAGTGGTTTTCAGGGAAATGTAGAATAACTCTTTAATGAGTACCGAAATAATAAATCTAAGGGAAACAATGAATTGAGAAATGTGGGTTTACCATAGGCATGACTTATGTTTAGTCCGCATGGGGAACCAACGAGAAAACCTAAAAATTATATAACCCTAAAAAATATTATTTTATTTTTTAAATCCTTATTAATCATGTCGAGTGACTCGAATTGAAACTATCAGACCACCGTTGAGATAGTTTTGGTGTTTTTTTCCTTATGAAGAGTCTTACATTGTCCAGTGTGGGGAAACCCTAGGAAGTAGTTTTTGGCTATAAATAAATAAATTGAATGACGATTATTTTATTTTCAAATACTTATAACTCATAAATGGTAACTCATATTGTAAATCTAAGAATATCATTGAGCTCTTGAGGGTGTTTTTTCCCTAGGAGGTGCATAACATTGGTCGGGGTGGGCTGGTCGGGAATGTTGGTTTGTTGGATGTAACTGTAATTAAAATAATTTAAATAAAAAAATAATTTTATTATCAAATCCTCACTACACACAAATGGTAATTTGGATTGAATATCTGAGAACACCATTGAGTTCGTAATGATATTTTCTCCATAAAAAGGGCTTAACCTCAATTGACCTAGGATGAGGTGAATGTTATTTTTTGGAAATTTTAAAGGAAAATAATATAATCATAGAAAAGGTTTATTTTATTTCATTTAATTGTTTGATGTGATACATAATCACTGCTCTGTGGTGACCTGATGAAACTAAAACTCATTAATTCAATACATTAATGAATCACGGTGGAGATGCTATTTAAAAATGAAACAGAAACACTAAAATGAATCTATCACATGAAAGCATATTAAATTGTTGGGGTTTAAGTGGATTATGGTTTTCCCCAAAAATCTATGGAGGATAAGTGTACACCGGTGAAATATAATTATTTTAGCGTATAAAGGATGGAGACGACTAACGAATCTCCAATGATCATGGATTGAGGATCGAGGAATGGTGAACATAAATGTTGTGAAACCTATCGCCACCATCGAATGATCCATCCTCGAGGTATGGTGTCTAATTAATTAAATATCATTCCTCATTTCTAAATCTCTATGTTGAGAATGAATCATTCGATGAACAGAATGATTCATGGATCATGCGTGATGAATATATAATGGGTTTGATTTTGGGATAGTCATTGATAAATTTTCTCAATTTTGAACCTATGAATAGATTTTGTGATGTTTAACATTTATTAAACTTTAACATGGACAGATCAAGGCCAACATCAAAAAGGCCCAATTCATGAACATTGGGTATTCTTGTGAACCTATTCCTACCACCATATTTCTTTCTCTGATTTCTTCTACTTTAGAAACTTAGAATAGAGTCAATGATCACATCATGGTATAATGACGGCGATGACATGTGATGACAGCACGCAGGGCGACTGAGGCAGTGCACCATGATGGAAGAAAAGGCCCAGGGCATGAGGTTGCGGGAGGTGCCTAGGGGGTTTCGGCTTGAAGGATATGGTAGGGAGGGAGGAAAAACACACCATAGTGGAGGAATCCACCAGTAGGTGGCCGACAGTGGTGTGGAACCATAGAACCAACAGGGCACTGCATCAGGCTAGGAGGCCTTGATGGCGTGGGACCATGGTTCCGGTAGGGTGTCACGTTGGTTTCAAAGACATGCATCTGAGATGTAGGTTTGGGGTGGACACACGGTCTGTGGGATCATGTGTGGGGGAGTGGTGGTCGGCCG